>CM057455.1:1786742500-1787965833 GCA_016271365.2 Neoceratodus forsteri | reverse complement strand
ACTGAGTACCTTTGCTGCAGCCACATCCAAATGCAGGGCCATTCTTGATACACTTCAGGTGGCAAGCCTCAGACAGCTAATTTTGGAACCTACTCGTGAGGGAGCAATCTTAGACCTCATGCTCTCAAATAGGGACAGTGAGAGGATCTCAGATCTAGAAGTGGGTAGCCATTTGGGAACAAGTGACCACCAAAAAGAGTGGTTTACAATAAACTCAGCTACAGAGTCAAGCCATACAAAAGTGAGGGTTCTGGACTTCAGGAGGACTGACATTGGCAAGATGGGAGATTGCCTTAGAAAAGCACTAGCAAACAGGCTAGAAGGAGGGGTGGAGCAACAATGGGGAAATATCAAAACTGCCATCACAGAGGCAACAAGCCTTTGTGCAAAGCAAATAAACAAATCAAAACGAAAGAAAAAGCCACTATGGTTCTCAAAAGAGGTGGTGGTGAAGGTTAGGGAGAAAAAGACAGCATTTAGGAACTATAAGGAAACACAGAAGGAGCAGGACAGAGAACTGTACCAGTTAAGGCAGAAGGAAGCAGGGAGGATAGTCAGAATAGCAAAGGCACGAACTGAGGAAAAGATAGCTAATTCAGTTAAGAAGGGGGGTAAAACCTTTTATAGGTATATCAGGGAGCATAGAAAGACAAAGGGAGGGATAATGAGGCTGAATAGAATGGATGGTCGGTGGGTGGGCAGAGAGTGACAGTGAAATAGCAGGGATACTGAATGAATACTTCTGTTCAGTATTCACAAAAGAGGAAGTGGGGAAGTGCCTAATCCAATTAACAGAAGCACTCTGGAGAGGGGGATAGATCCCAATCGTTTCACAGAAAAGAAAGAATTTCTGAAAGAACTCCTAAAACCGAAGGTGGACAAAGCAATAGGGCCAGAAGGAATTCACCCACAAATTCTAAAAGAATTAAGCAGAGAACTAGTGACACCACTGACTATTCTTTTTAACAAATCATGGGAGGATGGTGTGGTACCTGAGGACTGGAAGAAGGCTGATGTGATTCCCCTTCACAAAAGTGGGACCAAGACAGAGGCAGGAAACTACAGACCTGTCAAGTTTGACCTCTGTGGTAGAGAAAGTGATGGAATCACCTCTGAAGGAAAGAATTATTGAGTACCTAGAGGACCGTGGGGCACAGGACCCAAGGCAGCATGGGTTCACAGTGGGAAGGTCATGTCAGATGAATCTAATTGATTTCTTTGACTGGGTGACCAAAGTAGTAGACCAGGGAGGGGCTCCGGACATGGCCTACCTAGACTTTAGCAAGGCATTTGACACAGTCCCACACAAAAGATTAGCAGTCAAATTAACCAGCCTGGGAGTGGGTCCCAGGGTGGTAGCCTGGGTAAAACATTGGCTGAACAACAGGACACAGAAGTTAATTGTAAATGGAGTTTACTTGGAAGAAAGACGTGTTACTAGTTGGGTACCGCAGGGTTCAGTACTGGGTCCAGTCCTTTCTAATGTCTTTATAAATGACATTTCAGAGGGACTGGAAGGAAAAGTATGCCTCTTTGCAGATGACACAAAGATCTGCAACAGGGTTGATACACAAGGAGGCGTGGAAAGGATGAGAAAGGACGTGGCAAGGTTGGAGGAATGGTCAGAATTATGGCAGCTTGGATTCACTGCAAACAAATGCAAAGTAATGCACCTGTGAAACAAAAACCCAAGGGAAGATTACACAATGGGGGGGAGGTAGTAACAACTACAAAAATGGAAAGGGACCTGGGGGTAATAATCATATCAGATGACCTTAAGGTTGGAAAACAATGTGAGAAGGTCATAGGGCAGGCTGGGGGGATACTGGGATGTTTAGGGAGAGGTATCACCAACAGAAAACAGGAAGTTGTTACCCCCCTGTACAGACAGTTGGTGAGACCCCATCTGGAGTACTGTGTCCAGTTCTGGAGACCCCATCTCTGCAAGGACATAGAAAGGATGGAGGCAGTTCAGAGGAGGGCAACTAAAATGGTGCAAGGTCTGCAAGAGAAGCCATACAAGAAGAGACTAAAGGAGCATGATATGTATACCCTTTAGGAAAGGAGGGAGAGAGGGGACATGATAGAAATGTTTAAGTACCTCAGTGGAATCAACAAAGTCCAAGAGGGTAGCATCTTTCAGAAAAAGAGATGTGCAAGAACAAGGGGACACAATTTGAAGATAGAGGAGGGATGGCTCAGGGGCAATGTGAGGAAGTATTTTTTCACAGAGAGGGTGGTGGACGCATGGAACAGCCTTCCTGAGGAGGTTGTGGGGTCTAAAACTGTGGGAGAATTCAAGAATGCATGGGACAGAAATAAGGCAATTTTTGTGGGGGGTAGGAAGAAATAGGCTGTTGGTTAAATAGGATCTGCAGCTTTTCCTCTAGGTAGGAAAATGGGCAGACTAGGTGGGCCAAGCAGTCCTTATCTGCTGTCAAAGTCTATGTTTCTATGTTCTATGTTTCTATGTTAAAGTGCTGCAGCCACGAGAATGCGGTTATGCAGCTACTTTTCTCCACTTCGCACTGTCTATGAAGTCGAATTGTGAGAAAACCTTTCTTGTGGTCCAGTCAATGTGTGTTTGTTGCTCTGAACGGGGATATGCTAGAATCTTCAAGGTCCTTTGGGTGGGTGGGTATGCACAGTCACTTTGCGGAACAAAAAAAAAATGGCTGCGTTTCATAGTCTTACAATTGCAGCACTATTAGTTTGGTCACTTGCATTATTTTCCTTCTCCTCAACTTCTCACCACATCCACTTTCTGTAAGATTACTACTAATTAGTGAATGGTCACCTGACCCATTTCATCCAATGATGTTTCACAAACATAGATGCCCATGTTATAAGTAAGCAATAAACAACGACAGGGTGTGATTTATTGGGGATTAATCAACACCACGAGTGCATTGTGAGGCACAAGGCCGCAGGCTGAGTGTCCTCACAGCACCCTGGGTGTTGATTAAACCTCAATAAACACACACCCTGGAGTGGGTTATTGGGCTTATAACATGGGCCAAATTTTGAGACATATGCACAGAAACTTTGGTAATAACAGACAAAACATGTGGGAACTATTTAGTGTTCTCCCACTGGTTTTGGCTGTGGAACCACAGCTTTCTGTCTTCTGCCACAGTACAAATAGTTCTAAACACATAAGTTTGTGATGAAGATTCCACAGATTCTTAAATCAAGGAGCATTTGCACCTTTTTATTGTACTGTTAACACCACAGAGAGTGGTCAATTACTGTGTTGTTATTCTGACTGAAGAGTGCATATATATTTACGCAATAAGGCATGACAAGGTGTGTGTTATCGTGTAATAACATCACTCCTGGGGTGGGTTCCACCACCCCAGGAGTGACGTTATTACATGATAACACACACCTTGGAGTGCCTTATTGCAATTATACAATGGCTTGATGTTATACAAAATAAACAAAAAATTAAAATATTTTTAGTAGATTTTTTGTGTTTCTTAAGAGAAAAAAGTGATTAATCATGGTCCAAAAGGTCCAAGTGGTCCAATAAATCCATACAGTGATGTTATTGTGTAATAACATCACTGTCTCAGGCATCCACTGACCAATCAGAATACAGGAAATTTCCTTGCCATTGTATAATATGTTTTTTACACTGCAGCTTCTGAATTTACAGACATGTGCTTCTGTTTTGTACCTCTCCCTCACTGTGCCATGCTCTGCCTCACTTTTCTATTTACTGTCCCATATGGTCTTGTTTTTCATACTTTATTAGTCCCTGCAGGTGCTTACTTTGTAATGGTATGCATTCTTACAGGAGGTACGCTTCCATTCTCAGATACCACAGACAACATAATCCGCTCTGGGTGCAGTTCATGATGGACTGTCACTCTGAACCATACCACCAGCAACTGACACAGTGTATGGCTGCAGCAACCAACATCACACACATGCACAACAGCAATTATGGACACACACAGACAAACAATTCTGTCTTCAATCCCTCACTTGCTGTCTCTCTCTCATCATGCGCTCCATGGACTGTTACTCTGCACTGTTCAACCGGCAACTGACAGGGTGCATGTCGGAGAAATGCACATCAAAGACACAGAAGAGCAATTGTACAGAGACACAGAAAAAGAACTATGTCTTCAATAACTCTCTCATTCTGTTTCTGTGGTCATGTGCTCTGTCGGAGGGTTAGAGAATGGAATGCAAGCGGTGCAATTCCAACCTCTTGGCTTGCTGCAAACTGCAGATACTGTGGGGCATGGCTACTGACGTCAGTAGTCCATGGGAAAAACACACCACTCAAGCCCAGGGGTCTCTGGACATGGAAGCAGAGGCCATGGGGGGGTGCTCTCTCCCTCTGTCTCTATTGCTTGTGAAACAACCTGTTCACATCATTATGATGCTGACAACCACATGCTCTGTGTAACTACCACAGTCCCTACTGATTCTTAACAGGAGCAGCTGAACAAATTCTCTAGTGTGTGCAGGCAAGTTTGAATACTTCATCAGTCTCTCACTATGGGGATTTCTATAATCTGCCTAGTACTTTAGCTGGGAATTACAGTGTCCATTGGGTGGGTGGGTGGTGGAAACTCGCATCACCAACTTGGAAAAAACATGGCTGCTCCTCATTTCATTTCAAGATGCAGTACAGTCACCAGTACTTTGATAAGTTCAGTGACATTTCTTCTCCGTGCCTTCTCACCACATCCATTTTCTTATAAAATGCTAGTGATTAATGAATGCTCAGGTGACCCATTTTATCCAATCATCTTCCTCAAACCTAGATGCCCATGTTCTAAAATAATATAACCATAGACACAGAACAGCTGTAAATCAAAAATTAGAAGGAATTCCCAGAAACCACCACCACCAAGGTTAAACAGAACAAACCCCCCTGAGCAAAACCAAAACCCACCATCATGTGTCTTCCTAGGATACCCCTGGGCTGAGAAATTAGATTTTTTAATTCTTCCTTCTCATCCCTAACTCACGATGTACGATCATGATCAAAAAATGTCATGATCAAAGAATTTGCAGGCTTGTGATGAAAGAATTTGCAGGCTCATGATCAAAGAATAAAAAATGCTGCAAATCAATATTTTTAAGGAATTGTGGCAAACCACCACCATGGCTCGACAGAACAAAGTCCCCTGAGCAAAACCCACCCTCAGTTGACTTCCTAGGGCACCCCAGGCATATAAAATTAATTTTTCAATCTGGCCATCTCATTCTTCGCTCTCGATGCACGATCTCAATCAAAGAATCTAACGATCAAAGAATTTGCAGGCTCGCGATCAAAGAATTTGCAGACTCATGATCAAAGAATAAAAAATGCTGTAAATCAAAATATACAAGAAATTGTGGTAAACCACCACCATGGTTTGACAGAACAAAGCCCCCTGAGCAACACCCACCCTCATTTGACTTCCTAGGGCACCCCTGGGGCAAGAAATTGGAAGCTCACAACCAAAGAATTAAAAATGGTGAAACATGATTTTTTGAGTGATTTAAACCAAACCCATGTCATACCTCGATAGAACGAAGACCCCTGAGAAAAACCCACCCTCATTTGTGTCCCTAGCTCACCACAGAGCTAAGATAATTGTGTTTTTAGCTCTCAATGCAAGATCGTGATTAAAAAATCTCGCAATCAAAGAATTTGCAGGCTCGTGATCAAAGATCATTAGCGAGCTGAGATCAAATATTTTAAAACCTTATAACTCTATTTTTTGACCAATTTGGTTGAACCCAAAGGCATGACTCGATAGGTCGGAGCCCCCTGAGTAAAACCCATCCAAGTTTTACTTCAGGAGTGACACCTGAGCCGAGATATTTGTGTTTTTACGATTAGAAATCTAAAAACAAGATGGGAGACCTCATGATCAAAGAATTCTTGGGGACAAAGATTCTTGAACCGTGAGGCTGCACATTTTTTGACCACCAGCTGGGACGAGATGGCCAGAACCCCATTCTTTGTTCACAAAACATACATATAAATTTTCCCTTTGATCTATAATGGGAACTTAAAAAAGGAATAATTTTTGAATGCCTTAATATTTTTTCACCAAACAAAAAGCAGCATGTTCAGCCACCAAAGCTCTTTCAAATGAGCCATCTTACAGAGTGGCATGCCACATGATGGACACGTAGGGCTACATTCAAAATCCCAAAAGCTGCCTCCAAAAATGGATAATTTTGCATTTTCAGTGTTTTCATGTGTAAATACCGTAAGTCTGACCTAAATGAAAGCTGGCACATCAAGAGATCTACCATGCCCTACTGCACATACCAAATTTCAGGCAAATCTGTTGAACAGGTCCAAAGTTATTAATGCACAATATTTTGACTTTAACATAGACATGACATATCAACCCTAAGTGTGTGTGTCCATATGAGGAGGGAGACCCTTGTGCATTGCTATATAGCTATGGTGTTACACACACACACACACACACACACACATGCACATGTATATATATATATATATATTCATGGCAAAAAACTCCATTAAATGCATCACTTAGGGTTGCTCCACAGTGACAAAAGTGAGGAAATTCAACGTTATTCACACCTCAACTTTCACTTCCCCACTCCCTCAGTCAATCAAGCATCGGGTGTTAAGTTATCGTGTCCAAACTCCTCATCCCATCCCATGTGCAAACAAGCTGAGGTGGTGCAGCATAGGAGAATGGGGTGAGAGTTAGACTGATGACCCCAACGCATACCCTGATGCCCGTTGGGTGGGGTGGGGTGGGGTGGGTACAAGGGGGAATCCTAACATCGAATTTCCTTGTTTCTGTCACTGTGGAACAACCCTAACTGATGCATTAAATGGATTTTTTTGCCATGAATTTTCTTTCTTTTTGAGACTGTGCACAATAAATAGTGAAGTAACGGAAACGCAAATGCAAGCGCAAACGCAAATGCACATGGTGACGCAAACGTAAATGATAACGCAAACAGTAATACAAACACAAGTGCAAATGTTAATGAAAACAGAAACACAAATGCAAGGGTGTAAGGAAACACAAACCGTAATGTACATGGGCATGGTAATATAATTGGAAACGCAGACACTTATGGTAACAGCAACAATGACACCAAAGGAAACACAAACAGAAATGCAATCAGAAGCTGATATGCACATGCAAATGGAAATGCACATGGTGACACAAAAGGAAACACAAACAAAAAAGTAATGGAAATGCAAATGTTAACAGTTACGCAAATGCAAGAGCAAATGAAAATGCAAAGGGTAACGGACACTGTGGCATAGATGGGAATGGTAATGCAAAATGGAACTGCAAACACATGTGCGTACAGAAATGCAAATGGTAACATGCACGGTCATGGTACCACAATTAGAAACGCAAATGCTAACAGTAACAGCAACGATGACGCCAAAGTAAATGTAAACAGAAGTGCCTAAACAAATGCAAATGGTAATGTACACGATGACACAAAACGAAATGCAAACAAAGCCAGTAATGGAAACACAAATATTAACAGAAATGCAAACGAAAACACAAAGGGTAATGCACACGTTGGTGTAGATGGGAACGGTAATGCAAATGGAACTGGAACCACAAATGCATACGGAAATGCAAATGGTAATGCGCACGGTCATGGTACCACAGTAGGAAATACAAATGCTAACAGTAACAGCAACAATGACGCCAAAGGAAACACAAGTGCAAACGGAAGCGTGTATGCAAATGCAAATGGTAATGCACACAGTGACACAAAACAAAATGCAAACAAAACCAGTAATGGAAATGCAAATATTAACAATAATGCAAACACAAGCAAAATTGCAAAGGGTAATGCATATGGTGGCGTTGACGAGAATGGTGACGCAAACAAAAATGGAAATGCAAGCGTGTGTGGAAATGCAACTGGTAACGTGCACAGTCATGGTACCACAATGGGAAACACAAATGCTAACTGTAACAGCAATGATGACACCAAAAGAAACGCAAACGGAAGCATGTACGCAAATGCAAATGGTAATGCACACAGTGATGCAAAATGAAACACAAACAGAAATAGTAATGGAAATGCAAATGATAATAATAATGCAAACACAAGCGCAAATGAAAACGCAAAGGGTAACGCACATGGTGGCGTAGACGGGAATGGTAATGCAAACGGTTATGGAAACATAAGTGGGAATACTAACTGTGACAGTAACAATAGCGCGCACCCTTTTTTCACCAATAGCTGCATAGAGAAACACAGTGACTATGAAGAATGTATGCATA
The DNA here is from genome assembly GCA_016271365.2 of Neoceratodus forsteri. Classification (NCBI taxonomy): domain Eukaryota; kingdom Metazoa; phylum Chordata; order Ceratodontiformes; family Ceratodontidae; genus Neoceratodus; species Neoceratodus forsteri. Next base: position 1,787,957,575 of record CM057455.1, on the reverse strand, counting down.
ATAATGGGCCTTGGAGCAGAAAATGAGCACTTGGAATGCTAAATTGCTTATATCTCAGGAACCATACGACGTAGAAAAAAAATTTATATTTCATATAAATGATGACTTTCCTGGCTAGTTTTTTACTTAACCCTCTAGCAGGGGGCTAAGCTTTTTCTGATGAAAAGTTTGTATCTCGAAGCGTTTCTGATATAAAGACCCCGAAAGGCGCAGCGGATGCTGTAATTTTAGTCTATGGGAAAAAGTGTCAACTTTGGAGTACTGTAATATTGCATTCCTGTAATATTTTGTCACCAAACCACCAAAAGGTACATCTGTGGGATGTTGACTTTCTTCCCTCCAAATTTCCGCCCAAAATACCAAACCATTCTTTTGCAACAGGGTGGCAAAAAATTCCTGTTATTTTGGCCATAGTGTTGCAAAGTAGTGTTGCAAATCATGACACTTTCACAAAAAAAATCACGAAAGTGTCCTAAGTGCAACACTACTTTGTGACACTACAGTTTACAAAAATTTAAAAAATGTATTTTTGGGGTGTTTAACCCCCCAAAAAAGACACAGCTAGCATCCTCAGGGTCCGACTAGGTGAACACAAAAAGAATTGTGTCCCTACAGGGTCCCAAATTTAAATGCTAAGCATTTCTGTGACCACTGACTGAAAAAAAAATGGCTGACTCATGACACTACAGGGGTAATTTGCAACAGTAAAAACTGCATTTGTGACACTGTTGAACTTTTTGTTAACTTTTCCCATTGACTATAATGGGAAACTTGTTTTTTGAATAACTTTTGAACTGTTTAATATTTTTTCACGAAATATTTGAAAGGCACACTGGGGACCCCAACCACATGTTTTCTGTGGGTTTTGGACCAGTTACACAAAATGTGTCGACCTGTAGGTGCGAGCAAAGAATGTGCAAAAAGCATAAATGCGCTATGGAATGTCGCTTTAAACTCTGCAACCATATATCTGACCATTATGAAACTTGGCATATCTAGAGATCTATGGTACTGCTCTGTGTCTACCAAATTTCAGGCAAATTTGTCATACAGTGGCAAAGTTATTAAGATGCTACATTTCACACTTTAACCTTAAATGTGGTACTCAATCCTAACTATAGTGGCACTACAGTGCCACTATAATAGATACATATATATACTGTATATATATATATTTATACAATAGGGGTGGATATATATTCAGTGTGATAAATGCATTTATCTGAGTCACTGTATGCATAAATAAATTTATACATACAGTGACCATTTACACATACAGTGCCAGACTACTTCCTAGTCTAACACATTTTCACTTTCTCACACACAGTCAATACTGCTGTCTACAAACCTTACCCCATCCACAGGAACTCATCTAGTTCCAAAATCTGTTTTCTAATTTTTTTTAAACCTCTCCCCAGCATCATCCATCTAAATTTGTTCCTCACATAAAAAAAAATGGTATAATCACACACCAAGGAAAGCAATATGTGCCACTCGCACTCTTCTTGCCACTGTCTCCTTCCTAACTGCATCCCACACTGCCTCAGTCCCTGACTTTCTAAAGAACTGCAGAATACACAAAATGCAGTTCTTTTTAACTTTCTCCCCTGCGTCCATCACCCAAATGCAACAGAACTGCTAACCTGCTAACATGAAATTAAAATTCTGTCTCTCCAAAACCGCAGTTGTTTTTTTCTCTCTCACCCACTTGCTCGCTCACATTAGCAGTACGAGTCCATCAGCTCGGTCACCTCTTCTTCCTGATGCCATTCATTGCAGTCCACTGCAGTCCAAATTTCCACCTCTTCTACAGAAGTGCCTTTAAAAAATTAAAACTTCATGACAGCGACTACTTTCCTGTCGGCGAGCACTCACTAAACACACCCGATGTTTTCCTCTATTCACACCATCAGCGCTGGCTAAATTCAGCTTCCATTTTTTTATTTTAAAAACTGTCAAGCCATACTATCAGCCAATCAGCTGTAACGAATGACAGAGGATGGCTCATCAACCTGGCAAAGCACAAAATAAACCCACAAAGATTTCCATATTTTTTATTTTAAAAAAGAATTATTTTAAAACTACACAGACACATCAGATCCTTCCCTATTGCATAAATGAAATATGCAAGAGGGACCTTGTGTGATATATGATTTATGCACACTTGTGCTGTTTGCCCTTGGCCACCTCACTCGTGGCTTACGCCACTCTTGAGGTTACCCTAGGTCCAACAGCACTCGTGTGCATAAATCATATATCACACAGGTTCCCCCTGCATATCCCTTATATATATATATATATATATATATATATATATATATATATATATACACACACACACACACACACACATATACATACATACACAAATAAAACATTGTACAAACCGTGGGTGTCCCTATGTGGGGGGGGCAGCCCTCAATGTACCCCTGTATTTCACACTGTCCCTCAGTCATCCCACATTGACACAGTGCTGCACACACACAGTGTGTGTTTACTGTACAACCTGTCATGCATGCAGGGATGTATCCAATCCTATGCTGCACCCTAACTGTTGCCCTCTGTACATAGACAGGTAATAGCAACCTTTGTGTTGTGAGTGTGTTTCTCCATGTTTGCGTATGTTCCCTTCATTATGGGGATCATTGTTCCCCAGTGTCCCACAGTCTGAGCGTATGCCCCTCACGCCAGTGTTGCATGGGTGAGGGGTCTGCACTGAATAAGACTATCAACATCCATTGCCTGCAGCTTCCAACCTGTCATTCTCATCCGACATACAGGTGGAACTGTGTGCAGACCCATCCTGCTCCTTTATTCCCAGACTGACCTACAATTAGAGCTGTGAGCATGAAGGAATAGCACCAGGAAAACTACATGGAAGTGTATGCTAAGCAGTCTGTAATGAGATGCAAATGTGGCTGTTTGCTCATGGATTGCCTAAGTAGGCTCATTACATATGAACTTTGAATACTGCAAATTTTAGCTTCGGGCTAATGTGTTAGCCTGGGGCAAAGTGCTAGCACCAGGCTAATGTGTTTGCTCCAGACTAAACTGTCACTTGCACAGCACAGTTCTGCTGTGTGTAGACTTCACTGACTGTTGCTATTGTTGTGCGACACTCCATTACTATCCCTCACATTGGCCTGATACTGCAGCTCTGCCTTCCTCCACCTCTATGTTCACCAAGCTGCTGTTGGATTTTGGCCTTTCCTGTTGCTATATTCAGAGCTGTCTTATTTCCCGGGCTATTTTTGCACTGCACTCCCAGCCCTGTTTGCACTGCTTCCTTTGCATGCTATATTCAATGGGTTTAGCCCCAGGGCGATTCCATGAATATAGCGGGCTATTGATTCTAGGCTAATTTAGAATGCCTGTCAGTGCTAATTTGCCCCTGGGCAAAGTTTTGAATATCTGGCCCTGTGTTTGTAAATTTCAATGCAGGCTCATAATGTTGTTTTTAATATTTTTGCCCAAATGTTAAACATAGCCTTCTTCTGATCGCACCTCATGAACTAGCACAGAGACAATTTTCAGCTCCTGCCTGAAAGGTGATTTCATTCAGGGACTGTAAAATCACCTTTTGGGATGCAAAAACCCATTTTGGGCAAGATTTGGAAAATAACAGCTATCACATTCATGAGGTGCTGTGAAAAAATGGCTATGTTGAAAATATGTGGTAAAAATATTGATTAATGACCAAAGTTACAAGCTTGTGTTTGCAAAATTCAACGTAGACTCATAACCTTGTTGTTTTTAAATATTTTGATGCCAAATTTTCAAAATAGCCCTTTTATGGCCCCTCCTCATGAACAAGGGCAGAGAAAATGATCAACTCCTGCCAAAAGGTGATTTTGTGCAGTGACCGCAAAATCACCTTTTGGGAGAGATTTGCTTAATTTCACTGCAAGTTTTCATGAGGAGGGGGTCCCAAAAAAGGCATGCTGAAAACATGGTGAAAAAATATTAAAAAAATGTCCAAGTTATGCCACTAAGTTCAAAACTTCATTGAAATACATTGAACCACATGTCTGATTTCCTCAGTTCACAGTCCATCCTTGAAGAGTGAAGACATGTTTGTGATCCACAGAGATTTATGGTGTTAGACGTCCCATGGGTAAGTAAGGGCTTTGGGGGAGTGAGTGATGAGTGGGAGGGTCAGGGGACTAGTGGCACAACAGACATCGACTGATGGTATTCTTTTTTTACAGGGTTGAAAAACAAACAAAAAAAATGAGGGTTGCTTTTGTTTATTTCAGACGGGGAGAGAGACACTGGAAAATTGGGCACCCCCAGTGTCAGTCTTATGTTTGTGGGGGGCTTTTGGGAGTGGGTGCTGAGTGGGAGGGTCAGGTGGGTCAGACTCTGTGCTGCCTCTACAAGTTGATGAACACCAACAGTTGCAGCATGCAGGAAAAGCAGGCTGTGTGACACACAATCACAAGACCTTCATCACCATGTTCTCAAGAGTTTCACTGCTCGCTCACAAGAATGTCAATCAGAGCTGATGCCATGACAGTTTCTCTCCAACTGTATGTGCACTGATTCAGTGCTAGCTCTGCAAACTTCCCCTTGATTTTTCATCCCAGCCCCCCTCAAAGGCCTCCTTTAAATGCATACAGTCTCCGCCCACTCCTATCTGATGTTTCAATTTATTGGTTACTTACTGTCAACAACTGCAATTCCTCCCATCCCCTTTTTGCAACTAAGCCTTCTAGCAGCTTTATCTCATTCTGTCTTGCTGAGGCATATCATTTTGGTACTTTAGGTTTGCTTATTGCTGACTAGTATATCCTGTCTTGCTAAGGCAGTTGATTTAGGTCAGGTGATCTCTCTAGTACTTAGTCTGCTCCAGAGTAGTAGCTAAGAAATTTGCTTCAAAGCCTCTCTGCCCCTAGTACTACACTATAGTCAGGTGAACTGTTTTCTTAATAGCCTGAGTAGGAGCTGTACTTAAGGATTACTGCTTCAGGCTCTATTGCCTATAGTAGTATTCTGCAGGGACTAAGAAATTCTCCTCCATTGAGAATCTCTTCTCTTGCCCACACTTGTAGTGCCCATTGGGTGATAGTCTCATAATGAGGGCATATTACCTGCTTCTATGCTTGTCTCTTCTCATCTTACATGTATTGCACCCGAACATGAATCAAAAAATAACTCCTAGAGTGGAAAATGACTCTCTTTTTATATTGTCTGACCTGGACTTTTCCTATCAAGTAGAAGAACTAGTATGTGCTCTAACTTCCCCTAGCCTGCTGCTGGTCCTTTGCCTGCACTGGCATACAGGAACTCTCCTAGATCCTGCCCACAGGGTTACACCACCTTCTGCATACTCTCCCCTACTCCCATTGACTCTCTCGGTCAGGGTTTTATTGCATGCAGCATCAGGAAAACTGGGAACTAGCCTCAGACCTCCCTATACTGCCACAGACAAATCACGTAACCGAAAGAAGCCTCCCACACTTCTCCTAGGACTCTGCAGGAAACTCTTGTTCCTGCTTTTACTATGCTCAGGAAATGTTGAGCTTAATCCAGGCCCTCTGGCACCAATGGAATCCCCAGCAGAGCTACAAAGCCTCAAGGGGCTTACATTCTTGCATGTTAATGTATGTAGCCTATTAAAAAAAATCTCTTCTGTTCAGGCCTGGGTATGTCATACTGCTCCAGATGTTCTGGTGATTATGGAGTCCTGGCTCTGACCGGTGACCAGTAACAATGAAGTTAACATCCCCTCCTACTCTTTGTTCAGAGCCGACAGGCAAACCAGAGGTGGTGGGGTAGCTATTTACATCAAGGATAAATTCCCTGCCTCTATAATTGACTCAACCTTTGTCCCAAAAGAATTTGAAAGCTTGTCATTAAAGAGTACACATAACTAGTAACAGAAACGGTGACCTTACACAACAGCGGACCCAAAATCAGTGAGATCTGTAACACACACTTGAGGTGCTGAACTGACTACTCTTGTCATGCGGGGGGGGGCCTGTGCACCCCATGCTCCCATGGAGGCTTTGCCCCCCCGCACCTCCTTAATTAATACAATCAACTCCAGGGGGAGCCTGAAACCACTGTACAGGGGATGACTAAGAAGGGGGCAATTCGGGAGCGGGGGAGACCCAAGACATCAGAATGGGGAATTACATGCAGGAGACTGGTGGACTGTGGAGCGCACATTTGGTAAATGGGGAACAGTAAAAAAATATGTACAAGTGCCCAACACATAAATACTACAAAATATTATTACCCACCCGTGGCCAGCTTCGAACCCAGGTCCTCTCACACTGTAGACATACACACCCACCACTAGATGAGATGGCCAGCTTGGAAATGTCTGGCCAGACTACCTTCCATGTTGTCGTTCCTTACAGCTCCCTCTAGCAGTCGCTGTATACATCACTCACTGTTCTGCTTCCAGTACAGTCGCTCTAACCATGCCTTGCTAACATATCAAGATCACTCATTTCATGAGTGGTCCAACTGAGTCACTCAATTTGACTCACCCATATCAATCGATACCATAAAAAGTCTATGTTGAAAATCTGGGGTCAAAATTCACCAAATTCCCCTAGCCTCCTTTGCATATCTGAATCTTGGCTCTCATCCAGGATACCGGATTCTGTCTTGGCTCTTCCGGACTACCTCCTCTTCAGTCAGGGCAGTTGCAAAGATGGTGGATGAGTTGTATTGTACATCTGTCAAAACCTGTCCTGCTCTGTCTCCTTCGGAGAGTTAGTTCCCTCCTCCAATGAGCTCCTTCTAGTTAAGATATCCCTTTCTTCCTTCCTTCCACCCACCCTTTTTATGTTGGTGTTTCTATGCATCTCATAAGATCTTGATCTCCTCACTGGTCGACAGCCTCTCAGATCTTGTCTCCCATGCTGACACTGGTGAGCTTATCCACTTGGGAGACTCTAACATAAACTGTCTCTCTCCTACCTCCAGGACCGCTATACACAAGATTGAGTCCCTGAACCTCACCCAATTAATTGCTGAGCCCATTATACTCTTCCAATCGCTCCCTCCTGGACTGGGTATTCACCTCACACCCCTATCATATCATTGAAGCAGGCACTCCAGCTGACCCCCGTAGTGACTAAAGCATGACTTACTGTATCAGAAAAGTGAGGACTACTCACTCTGCCCCCAAATACATATGATCCAAGTCATTCAGGACTCTGGACTCAAATGTTCTCTTACATGACCTTGCATCCTCCAACTGGTTCCTAGTCTATTCTGCCCCTGACATTGACACTGCCTCCTCACCATTTTTTAACCACATCTGGAACATCCATGCCCCATTACATTAACCAAGAGTCAGGCTCTCCCATCATCCCTGGATTACCCCTGAACTTGTCTATCTTTGTAAGTCCCATGACCAAACATGGGCTCATTTCAAACTCTCACAATCTCTGCCTAAACTGCAGTTCTACAGGTTACTCAGGAATTCTTGGACAAAGGTCATCCACTCTGCCAAGGCCCTCTTCTTAAAATCTAATTTGTAGTCTAATCTTAATTCCCCAGCTAATTTCTGGAAGGTTATTCACTTCCTTTTTGATCCTCCAGCCAAGTCTGCTAACCTCCATCTTCCAAGTGGATGGTTCATTGGTTTCTGAACCTCTCTTAGTTGCCCCTCATTTTAATACATTCTTCACCACCTGTGCTCTTCCCTCATACCTGGTCACTCCTTCCCTCAGTCCTCTCCTGCCTCTTCCAGTCCTCTCTCTCCTGAAGGTTTCCATTTCCCCCATCTCCCCTCATGAAGTCTTCCTAGCTCAAACTTCACGTAACCCATCTAAGTCTAGCTGGGCTGGATCTCAAACTTCTATGAATCTCAGCTCCAGCTATTGCCTCTCCATTTGCTTACCTTTTGAACCTGTCCTTCTCCCTTAGTGCTGTTCCACAGGCCTGGAAGATAACAAAGGTCTTACCTCTGCACAAAGGGGGTGACCCCTCCTCCACTGGCAAATACCGGCTGATATCGCTTCTTCCCTGTCTTGCAAAGCTTCAGAAGATCCTCATCTACTCCAGACTTGCTAACTTCCTTCATTACTCAGATTTCCTCTCCCCCTTCACTCTGGCTTTAGGAAGCACCACTCCGCCATCTCTTCCCTACTGAGTGTAACTGACTCTGTCATCACTGGGATGGATCAGGGACTTATCACCTCAATTATATTCATAGATTTGGCTAAAGCCTTCAACTCGGTGTCCCACCCTCACCTCCTAAACTAGCTAAGCTCTGAAGGCCTCTCAGTGTCCACTATTTGCTGGTTCTACTCATACCTTATGAACTATCATTACAGTAGTTGGTACAAGTGGGTGGCATCCTGTTCCCCACTCTCCCCATCCTAACAGGTCTCTCTCAGGGCTCCATCCTGGGCTAATTTCTGATCTCCATTTTACAAAATGACCTCCAATCTGCCTATGTCTCTTTACATATCCATAAGTATAAGAATGACATGATCATCTACACCTATGGCCCAGCAACTTCAGCCATAGAAAATCTGCTCCAAAATTACTTCCACAATATCCTGTATTGGTTCCATTCCAACCAACTCAGGCTTAGCACAAAGAAGGCTGTCACTATGACCTTTCATACCAGTCAAAAACTGGCTAGGCTCACACCGCCTCCTGCTTTCTCCACACTTAATGACACCCCTCTGGAGGTTGTCCCTGCATTCAAATACCTTGGAGCCTGGCTTGACAGCAATCTCTATTTCTCCACCCATATCAATGCCATTCAAGCCAAACTTGACTCAAAACTTAATGCCTTTTACCATAACAAGAACTGCCTTTCCCTCCAGGTCTGCCAGGAGATGGTAACCAACATGGTCCTCTCAATCTTTGATTATGCTGATGCGGTCTATGGTACTGCTCCTTCCTTGCCAGACTGGATGCCCTATGTAATACTGCCTGCCATTTTGCCACCAACCTACCCCTCGGTACTCATCACTGTTCCCTTTACTCCTCCCTCTCCATATTTTCTTTCCCATATGTTGCCAGTCCCACTGTGCCACATTCATCACCAAGTATGGCCTGTATCTTTTCCATCCTGCCTATTCTCCCTCATCTTCCCATTCCCTCTTCTTACTACTCCCTCCATTCCAGAGATTCCTGCACATTCTACATTTCCACCCTCAATCATCTGCTGTCCAAGCTACTTTCTCCTATCATCTCCCCTCCTTCTAGGATCTGCTTTCCTCCCACCTCATGGTGGAAATTAGATCACTGAGAGGGGGCATCTTCCAGCTAAAAACAACTGTTGGGGGTGGCATCCAGGCTGCCATTGGCAGTTCTGTGATTTATTTATTTTTTTTATTTTAGTCTTTGGTACCCTCCTGAACCATCCTTCTGAAGTTATCCAGGCACTGCCTTTCCCAGCACTGCAGGTCAATATACCTGTGCCTGCATTGCTTCCCAATGCATGGTATGCTGTTCCTCTGAGACAGGTGGTGGGCAATTGACACCTGGACCTGCCATTTGGGCCTGTCACCCTTCCTGACCTCCTCAAACAGCAGGCAATCTCTCTGTATCACCAGATGCACGAGGTTGGCCAATTTAGCCTCTTCCTCCTGTGATCTCTGTGCACCACTGCCTTCTTTCTTCTGCCTTCTGGCATTGTTCCCTAATTTGCTGGCAGTGCCACCACCCTTACACTCTTGCTAACACACAGTGCAACAGGGAATGGCTTCTGTGCACGTTAGCACTGTGCAGCATGCAAGCAGGTTGTGCAAAGTTGGACTAGTGCTGCGCTAGACCCAGCGTGTGCCAGTGGGCATGTGCAATCCTTGCAGCCCTCGCACATCATGACATCATCATGCATGCTCAGTATGATGGTGCTAACTGGGCTGCACGGCGTTAGATGTGTAGCGCAGCACTATGGATTGGCCGACACTAACGCATTAGCCCAGTTTGCAATATTCAAAGCTGGTATGCAAATGAACCTACTTAAGCATTCACAGGACAAACCACCATATTAGCATGCCATTACAGCCTAATAGGCATACATTAACATATGGATTGCCCGGCCAGGCAATTTAAGGCCTCCCTTAACCCCCACCTGCAGGTCTGTCAGGTATAGCAGGAGTTAGGTGGAAGACAGTCTGCAGCAAGAAAGGCCCCAGGATGTCACAGCAGGGTGAGCAGACTGATGCAGATATGCAGGCCACTGTACTCACAATCCTGTACTATATGGCTACACAGTGTGCATGGCTATGTTTTGCAGTGTATTGGTGGAATGTTGTGGTGTACATGAAGTCTCTGCCCTGGAACACTGCAGGCCAAAGTGCCACAGGGCCTGCATGCAGGCACCTATATCCACAGTGCTGCAGGGTAACCATGCCTTCTGTCATGCACCCTGTCTGTGTGAGGTCACGATTGCACTCACAGTAGCACACTCATGGCAACACAACCATGGCACCAGTGTAGCAGTGCCTGAATGGGGGAGGAGGCTGCAGCACATGCACACATCACTGCCTGCTACACAGGCACTGTGCATTGCTACAGTGTATCACGGGTATGCCATATGGGTGTTTGTGTCAACAGACAAGGCAGGACATGTGCATAACACAGGCCACCCCACAGGCATTCCAATGCACTGTCTGATGACAGCATTACATGTGGCATGTGTGTGTGTGTGTGTGTGTGTGTGTGTGTGTGTGTGTGTGTGTGTCATCTGCTCTGTGCTGACAGATCCTGTCCCATGTGTAGTGGCAGTCTCTAAGTTGGAGGCCCAGAGACTATTTGCTGCAAAGGGGCTGCAGCATGGATGACCATGCCACAGGCATCAAGGGTGTAGATGGGAGGCATGTCACACTGCAGCCCATGCATGGTCAATTCCCTAGCATCAGTAGGACTGCACCATGCTATGCACATATCACCAGGTGATGTACATATGGCATTGTGGGTGCAGTCAATGGCATCAAGTATAGCTGAGAGGTGCGCAATATGCTAGAATTGCTGCATGGTTTCTCTGTGCAGGTTCCCTGCTGTGCTAAGGAATAAGATAGATTTTATTTTATTTATTTATTTATTTAGCTTTTGTTGACCGGGTAAGTGCACTAGACAAATCCTGCCTATTTTCAGGCACGACCCGGGGGAGGGGGATACAGATGAATGCCAATTGACCTTGAACCAGATTAAGCTGTTGGTGGGATTTTTAGTGAATGAGGGAAATTTGGCCAGGACACCGGGGAAATTCCCCTACTCTTTTTTCGATAAGTGCCATGGGATCTTTAACATCCACCTGAACTACCACCAATCCAGGCAGATGGGACCTCGGTTTAACGTCTCATCCGAAAGACGGCACCTCAGAAATGCAGCACCCCTCTCATGCTGTATTACAGTGTCAGTACTGGGATATTAACCCAAGTGCCAGATGTGGGAACTGAACCCACAGCCCTCTGATCTCCCAGCCTCAGAGGCGAGTGTGCTACCTACTGAGCCACTGACACTGATAACTATGCTAGATGCTAAGAATGCTAGATTCACTAGCATGTGGCAGGAAGGCATCCAGGAACTGGGTCAGGAGGCTCAAGGTGGCCAACTGTGACACACCAATTATATCTAACAGAAAAACCATGCAACAGTTCTATCATATTACACACCTCCCAGCTGTACTTGATGCCATTGACTGCTGTGCTGAGGAATATGATAAATTCACCAGCATGTGGCAGGAAGGCATTCAGGAACTGGAACAGGAGGCTCAAGGTAGCCAACTGTGACACACCAATCATATCTCCCACAGGTGTTTGGAAGGACACAAACATTTTGGTCCCAGTGCTATGTTTCCAATATCTAGCCCCATAAGCTTTCAGAATATAACTACAGGCAACCATACGAAGAACACAAAAATTCAAAGATGCATCAGCATAATAACCTACAACAGCAGACTACAACAGGAAATAAAGTTTGTTCCAGATGTAATGGAGATGAACCATGCACCTACTGAGATCCTGCCTTCACATTGGAGAACACTCACATCCATAAATAGATAACAACAGCATGTACTACTGACAATTGCAGAGGTTGTTTGTAAGTTAATTTCAATGGTTTTCAAACAGTATCCTTATTTAGTTTTGAAAAAAAACAAGGTGCTTCAGACACTGCACTCCCATGTATATTTGTTATGGAAGCACTGGGTCCACTGTACCCTGCACTCCCATGCATCTTTGCTGAGAGAGCACAGTGCCTTACAGACCCTACACCCACCCCCACCGTATGCTGTTAGTAGAAACAACATGGTCCATTTGAACCTACAGTGCCACACATTTTTGAGCTGACATCACACAGAACTTAAGACACTGCAATCACAGCGAGCCAGTTGTCCAAATGGCTGAGGGGTTGGATGCCTTACCTCTTACCACAATGGCGATCCATGTTTGGGAATGAGCATGGCTTCCAGGGGTTGGCCAAGGGGGGGGCTGGGAATTGAAAGACCATCTGCTAGGCAGCTCTCTTCTCCTGTATTGTGGAGGTAGACCTCTCCAGCTCTTAACTGACACAAAGTGGAGGCTGGCAAGTAGTGTTGGAGAACTGAGAGGTTGTCATTAGTCCGGGTCAGTGGATAGTGGCATGCTTGGTGTGCATATGCACTTCCATGTGCATGCAGAACCATGTTGCCCAGTGTCCTGGGGATTAAGTGGCAAAACCAAAGCACAAAAATGGACCCTCATGGATGCAGGATGAACTCCACCCTCGGAACTCACTTTGAGGTAGATGTACACCATCCTGCAAAAGTCAGTGTGGCAGGTTTGGTACTGGAACTGCAGGGTCATTTAATGCATCCACAATTTATATGTATGGTGTCTACAGACTAATCTGACACATAGCAAAAGCCAAGAAAAAATCCTTTTCCAGCACCAGAATCCTTTTTCACCATGTTGTAAACAAGGAATCCTTTTCTGTGAGACGTTCCTTTTCGTGAGCTCATGAAAAAGGGTTCCTTTTTCTAAAGAAGCACCTTTTTTGTAAAAAAGGAATCTGAACATGTGACACTATTGCATTGTTGCGAAGATGTGAAAAAGGAAATCAGCTCATGATAAAGAAATTGTGTCATGAAAAAGGAACTTAGTGTGTTGCGAAAAAGGCATAAAACTTCAAATACAAAATTCCTCCAACCTTGTTCTTGCTCCAAATAACATTAGAATCTACCTAACAGAGTCCCAATAACCAAGATACTGTACATCAGCTGGTGTGACTGTAGCACTCCATTTTTGTGTGTTTTAAATTTGAAAAAAAAAGGGGAAACAAGATGGAAGCTCGTGAAAAAAGATTTTCCCTTCACGAAAAAGAAATTAATTCTTGCAAAAAGGAATTGATCTCTCAAGAATGAATCCTTTTTTGTGAGGTCAGTCCTTGGTTGAACTTTATAATTTCGATAGGAGAATTCCCATTGAAAACAATGGGAACTTAATAATTTAATAACTTTGTAACAGATTAATATTTTTTCACCAAACTAAGCATGGCAGTTCTGTTACTGAAGCTGATTGTACCATAGAAGATCACACCACAATTCCACACCATGTGGACACAAGACGATGAGAAAAAAACTGCAAAACAAAAGTGACTTTTAAGGTTTTAGCACTATCTGGATTTCAGAATCTGTACACCTGACCAGAAAGAAGCTTACCACATTACGAGATCTACACCACAGGACAGCACATACCAAATTTTGTGCAAATCCATTGATCAGTTGCAAAGTTATTAATGTGCAAAATTTGAGGTTTATAATTAAACATGCTGCTGAACGTAACTGTAGGGGCACAACTATGCTGTGTGTATATATATATATATATATATATATATATATATATATTTATATATATATATATTTACTATATATGAGATATGCTATGGACTGATTCAAAATATACAATTTATCTTCAAGTTTGAATGGGCAGGACCATAACTCAGAAATGTGATGGGGCATGAGTCATGACCATAACTCACAAGAGGCAGAGCCATGAGTGAGTTATGAATGTCCTACCCACTCACAAGTAATGATAAATTTCTTGAGTCAGGCTACTGTTTATTGCTGTATACAAAAGTAGTTCACAAGTTATAGCTTTTTAATCTGAAGTTTGAAAGTTTTGCTGTTACTCTTTGATTTTTACAGCTGGCTACCCTGTTGCACTAGGCATTGTTATGTAATCAGCATTGTGAAAGCTGCTCTCTTATTGGTTCAGTATTGGACTGTGTTGACAGTAACCTTAAAAAATAATTATTATGTCATTTTGACATTTTTAGGTTACTGATGTCACTAGAAAACGCATCTTTTTTCCTCATGTTATTTTTAACCCTATTCCCATTTTGTGTGTGTGTGTGTATCTATATACAGTCAAATCCGCTTATGTGCACATAGCTGGGACCGACAGAAAGTGCGCATACAACTGAAATTGCACACAAATGAAAATACCTGTAAATGAAAATGGGAGTCTGGGAAATGCAATGCTGTTGATGCGCTAGTAAATAATATAGCAATTACAGTAGTGCAATGACTTTAACTAGTGTAAAAGAGCATTTAATGCATTAACATTGTTCCAAGAAGTTTAAAAAAAGTTTACAAAACAGGCATGTCATTGTTGTAAAAGTCCGTTATCGTGGTTTGTTTGGAAGTGCGAGTGCTTAAAAGTTCAACATTTTTTTCAAAAATATAAAATCACGTGAAGTCTCTCTGTTTCCTGTGCTCTACATAGTGGCATATTTTGTGCATCATATTCCATACCTCTGCAGTTAAAGGAATGGTCACCTCAGGCTCATCCTCATCCTCTTCATCTGGTGTTTTTCTGTTGCATCCAAAGCTGTGGCACAATGTGTCCACATCTGTTAACTCCCCGCTGGCTGGCTTATCGCTGTCTATGGCCACAAATGCATCGAACTGTGCCGCCAGCATTCCTTCAGGTGGGGTAACCATGGGGATAGTCTGTAGATCGATCTCCTGCTCCTGTCTCAGATCACATGACTGAATTTGACCTATCCCTGCCTTCCTAAAACAATTGTGTATTCTCTGGGTTTACCTCCACCCAAGCTGAATGAAGCAGGCATATTGCATCCAATATCATACTGGACTTAGCAATTTGGTTAAATTGCAATGTGTCCTGTGCATCAAGTTCGAGTAAGATTTTGCTAACAATTTTCTTTTGATAATGTTGTTTCAAATTGTTGATAACACCCAGATCCATTGGTTGAATCAGGGCAGTGCAGTTTGGGGGGAGAAACACCAATAGCATGTTTTGTAAACTTATAGGTTTGTGAGTGGGGCAGTTGTCGACTATCATTGTAATTTTCCGATGCTGTCTCCTCATTTGCTTGTCGATCTCTTGTAACCAGTCATGAAACATGACACTTGTCATCCAGGCATTTGAGTTAGCCTGATACAAAACTCGCAATGCTTTCACAGTCACCCCTTTAAAATGGGGCTTTTTTGATTTTCCAACAAGCAGCAGTAGTAATTTTTTGGTGCCTGTACTGTTAGCACAAACCATCGCCGACACCCACTCTTTGTCCTTTTTGTGGCAGGAAACCATTTCCTTTTTAAAAGACAAGGTGCCGTCTGGGGTTGCTCAGAAGAAGAGTGTGGTCTCATCTGCATTGAAAATGTCCTGTGGTGAGAAGGCTGATGTGATGGAAGGTAAAACATCATGAAGCCACCACTCGGAGCTGTTGAAATCACTTTTTGCCTTCTCACCATGCACCCTTTTGTACCCAGTACTGTTCCTCTCCTTCCAGCGGGAGAGCCATCCTGCAGTGGGTTCAAAATCCACTCCCATTACCGATGCAAGGCTTCTTGCTTTTTCACATAGGATCTGACCAGAGAGAGGGACACCATGGTCTCGGGCAGCTGTAAACCATCTGAGCAGGGCATCCTCGACCCTGCAATCCTTGCCATCTCATTTCCTTTTGCAGTCTTTTTTGCCACCAGCACACCATTCCTGTAAGATTGTCTCTTTGTTTTTTAATATGCGCCCTACACACGAGACATCTATCCTGAACTCATTAGCGAGGTCTTTACGGGATAAACCAGGTAGGAGAGCTTTATCAAGAAGCGCTACCTTGCATTCCAGGGTCAGGACATTATGCTTTAGCTTTGGTAGCTCCATGTTTCGCTAACAATCTGAATCCTGCTGAGCTTTCAGTTGCTTTTTAAAGGTGCAGTTGGGCACTAGTTAAGACTTGTTAACATTGTTATCTGATCACCTTGTTATAGCTAAACGTTGTACAACCGCGGGAGGCAATTAGTGAGCAATAAGCAGTGATTAACACTAACAACTGGAGCTCAATAACAGCTAGCAGATCAGAAAAATGTGTGCACACAAATGAAAATAGGTGTGCATACATCAGGTTGTTCTAACATGTTGATAGATAGGAAATGAATCGGGACCTGGGAAATTTGTGCACACAAATGGAATGTGCACATAACCAAATGGCACACAAGTGGAATCGACTGTATATATAGATATATATATAGAGAGAGAGAGAGAAAGAGAAAGAGAGATATTCTTTACAAAAAAACTATGTTAATGAACCTGTCAGGGTTCAGACTACAGTGACAATAGTAGGGAAATAAGATTTCAGGGTTTCTAACCCTAAACACACCACCACTCCTAAAACAAATCAGGAGTGCCATCGTTCTTGGAGTTGTCAGCCCTAAAGCTCCCCCCATTCTATACACTCTAGAAAAATACAAACCAAATGGGGTAAAATTTATAGTTGGCAACCCTGAGGAAGACTGCACAACTGATTTGTTTTAGACATGGGGGCTGGGTTTAGGGTTGGAAACCCTAGACATCATTTCACTACTTTTGTTATTGTAGTCTTAACCCTAAATGATGCATTAATGGAGTTTTTTTGCAAAGAATTTCCTTTTTTTTGACATAGTATAATTGTATCCTCATGTGCCTGTGGGAACACAGGGCTCTCTGGTCCCTGCGCTCCCATCCCTCCATAAATCTGGACATGTATGTTGCTGTGGAAATGCATGGCCCTCTGGGCAATGCACTTGCATTTGTAACAAAACAGCAACCCAATAATCAGCACAGCCTTCTTACCACCCCACCTCATGAACCCAGTACTGCAATTTTTGAAATATTCGCCAACACATCATTTTGTGCCACTGGAACATGATTTCATGCTACAGGTGTGAAAACAAAGTTTTGGAAGGATTTGAAAAATAACCCCTGTCATGTTGAAGAGGTGGTGTAAAAAAATGGCTATGTTGAAAGTTTTGAGGTAAACCTATTTAAAATTACCATAGTTACCAGCGAGTGAACATTTAAATGAATGTGCATGACTTTGCTATTTTAACATATTTTGACCTCAAATTTTCAACATAGCCTTTTTATGAACTCACCTCATGAACAAGGGTGTTGGAAATGTTCAAATAACTTCCAAAAGGTGATTTTGCCACATGACTATGAAATTACTTTTTGGGGTGGATTTGTGTAATTCCACCAACATCATTAATGAGGCAGGGTTCCTTAAAGGCAATATTGAAAATGTGGGTTCTAAATATGCAAAAATGGCAAAGTTATGCCACAAAATAGAAAACCCCTTTGCAATACATTGAACCACACTCACCTTATTTTCCCGTATAGCATTTCCAGCTGCAAGACATGTCTTCGATCAAAGACTGGATCTTCACCCTGGAACATGTTCAGGTGAGTGAGGGTGTGAGGGAGTCCAGGAGGGTGCAGGGTGGTGGGTGCTGAGTGGAAGGGAGGGGTCGGTGATTGGATTGACAAGGGACCATTTTCCTTTTTACAGGTAAAAAATAGACATTGAGGGACCATTTTCTTTATTACAGTCAATATTATGATCAGAGCATAGATGGGGTGCCAATAGACATTAGAGAAAGAAACAGTTGAAGCAGAAATGATCATCAGAGGGTGAGGGGGTGCTACTAGACACCAGGGAAATAAACTATACTGGGATGGCAATTGGGTGGAGGTGCCACTAGATACCAGGGACAATAAGAAACGATATGGGGACATTGATTGGTGGGTGGGGGTGCCACTAGACACCAGGGGGAAAAAATAATTGCAGGGACAGGATCAGAGGGTGGGGAGGGGTACCACTGAACACCAGAGAAATAAGAAACCATATGTGGATGGTGATCAGTGAGTAGGGGTGTCACTAGACACCAGGGACAAAAATATAGGATTTTTCCCCTTACAAAAAAGGATTGGCCTCAAACAAAAAAGGATTCCTTTTTTATTTCTTATAGGTGGGACCCAAGTCACAAAAAAGGAGTTAAAATGTAACAGAAAACACATCTGATGGTCATTTTTCCTACAGTTAAGTGCAGAATCTACCTAACAGGGTCCCGCTGAACCAGATAGATATGTTGGTCTCTCTCCAGGATGTCATTTTTGTGGCTTTTGAATTTTATTTTTTTATAAAACAGGGAGACAAGATGGCATCAAATGAAAAATGATTTTTTTCATCATGAAAAAGGACTGGACCATACAAAAAAGGATTCTGTTTTCATTTCATACAGTTATCGTGGAACTGCTTACTGAGCATGCGCAGAATTGATCTTAAAACAAATTTAAAATTAAATAACTTTTGAACAGAATAATATTTTTTCACTGAACAAGCAAAATGAACTTCTGAGGGGTAGCCCTTTTCTACTCTGAAAATTTCAGACCAAAATTCCAAACTGTTTGTGCGGTAGCCAAGTTAAAAAAAAATTAAAAACAGCAAAACCAAATGGGAAACACACCCAAAAATTCAGTTATTGCTCTATCCAGATTGCAGAATCCACACATACAACCAAAACAAAAATTGGCACATTCACAGATCTACTACACATGGCCACTCTTGCAAAATGCCATTCAAATCTGTTGAATTGTTACAAAGTTATTTAAGTACAAAACCTGAGGTTTAACATTAAACTACCTACTGAACCCTAAATAATATATAGTGGCTCAACCGTGATATTTAGATAGATAGATAGATAGATAGATAGTAAGATAGTATGTAGATTTGGTTGTGCCTGTTAATTAGGATTGAGAAAGCCCTTTAAATGTAAACCCCAGTATTCACACCTTAATAACTCTGTCCCTGTTCAACCAATTTACTTGAAATGTAGAAGGCTGAAACTTCTGTAGCAATCAGTTCTCCAGTAGCAAGGTTACAGAGGTGCAAAAAAATTTAAAAATTGCATAAGTTAAGACCTTTTTTTTTTGCTCACCTGTTACTGAAACCTAAGAAAATGTCAAACCTGAAACTTGCAGCTTTGGTAGAAATTACCCAGGATGTGTGCTTTTGTGCTTTTGATGTCCCTATTTTGCCCAGTTGTTTATGCATTTTGGAAAACTGTGCACTTGCCCAGTTTAAAAATTTTACATTCTAAGAATAACAGATTTTTTATGACTAAATTTCTTAATGTGGTAGTTGACAAACATGTGTCCATATCTAGGGGGACAGGACTATCCTGATGCTGGAAACAGTGTTCATACCTATTTTAACATTGTTTGTTCAGGAGGGGAAGGGCTATGCCTTAGTGCACAGCCCCACTCCTACTGAATGGAGAGGAGAGTGTGTGTGTGTGTGTTTATGAAAAAAAACCTTTGGCCAGAATTAGCCACATGCAAGAGCTGTTTCATGGAAGTCAAACACCTGAGTGTCTAATCCCTGTTTACTGCTAGAGAAGAAAAAATTACTCACCTTAGTAATTATGTGTCTTCTAATGGAGTCTTGCTGTATTCTGACAATATGCAGTATTCCCCAGCACTGGAACTGCTCCGGAGAACTAAGGGTTAACTCTATGCCAGGACATAGAACATTGAGCTCGTGCTCAGTTCAAACCACCACCTGCTGTACTTCAAACCAAACTATCAGATTCTTACGAGCCAATGGCTATCTGCAGCTACTATGTGGAAACTGTAAAAACACTACAACCAAAAAGGCAATTAATACTCAGGGTCCCTGAGACTCAAGTCAATAACCCAAAAAAGAAAGTTGGTAGTGAAACAGAATTTTAAAGACTACTATCAAAACACTATATATCCCTTTTGCCAACAAGGGAGAAGGGCAATGCACCCCTGAGGTGCAACACTGCACCTGCCAGCCCACATCCCAAAACAGCTAGGTTCTGAGAGGGGAGGCAGGGAGGAAGGTCAGAATACAACAAGACTCATTAGAAGAAACCCAATTACTAAAGTGAGTAATTTTTTCTTCAAACAACAGGAAGTCTTGCTGTATTCTGACAATATGCAGACTACCAAGCAGTACCTCACTGGAGGAGGGACCAGAACCTACTTAGGAAATAGGGTCTGCAGTACTGCTGTGCCAAACCTACCATCACTCCTAGCCTGGATATCTAGGGAGTAATGCTTGCTGAAAGTATGGACTGTTTCCTAGGTGGCTGCTTTACAAATCTTTAAGAGTGGAACATCTCTGGCAGGAGCCAGAGAAGCTGCTGTACCTCTAGTCGAATGAGCCCTCAGGCCTGAGTGGGGTACCTTGCCTAGCTTTTCATAGCAGAATTGTATACAAGAGACAATCCATCTGGCAGTAGTTCTCTTGATAGCAGGTTTACCCTTTCCCACTTTCCCATAAGTGAGGAACAATTGGGAAGATCCAGATCTAAAGGCCTCAGTATGCTCAATGTAATAACTAAGGACCCTCTTAACATCCAGACTGTGCAACCCCCTCTCACCTGAAGAGGAGTGGTCAGTGAAAAAGACAGGAAGGGTCATGGACTGGTTCAGATGAAAGTCCGAGACCACTTTTGGCAGAAACTTTTGATTAGTTCTGAGGGCCACCTTGTCCCTGTGAAATGATAGATAAAGTTAGGCTTCACTGAGAGGGCCTGCAACTCACTGATGCATCTGGCAGAGGTGATGGCTACCAAAAACACAGCCTTCCAAGTCAGGTACTTAAGCTCTGCTGATGCCAAGGGCTCAAAGGGTGGCTGCATCAGTTGGGCAATACAGATATTAAGATCCCAAACAGGAATGGGCTCTTTAAAGGGAGTGTTAGTATGGGTAAGTCCTTTAAAGAATTTACAGAATAAAGGGTGAGATGCCAGTGAGGAAGGCTTCCCTACTGACTGGAACATGGAAACAGCAGCCAAATGACCCTTAAGGGTAGTTGGCCTAATACCTAAACTATTAAGGTGAATCATATAGTCAAGGACTGCGGACAGGTCAGCAGTGGTTGGAGAAATATGTTTATCTGAACACCAAATGGAAAATATCTTCCATTTGGAATTGTAAGGTTTCCTGGATGCCTTAAGAATATCCAGAACCCCTTGGGACAAATTCATACCTGTATATTCTAGCTCTTCAAGAGCCAGGCCCTGAGGTTCTGAGACCAAAGGTTTGGGGTACCAAACTCTCCCCTGAGAGGAGGTTAACAGATTGTGACTCTGGGGGAGAACCAGAGGAGGATGAATTGCCAGAGACAGTAACAGAGGATACCAAGGCCGTCTGGCCCAGTCTGAAGCAATCAGAATCACT
This sequence comes from Neoceratodus forsteri, assembly GCA_016271365.2. Lineage (NCBI taxonomy): Eukaryota > Metazoa > Chordata > Ceratodontiformes > Ceratodontidae > Neoceratodus > Neoceratodus forsteri. Next base: position 1,787,936,117 of record CM057455.1, on the reverse strand, counting down.
TTGCAGGACTGTGACCTTAATTTGACCAGAACTTTGAATAACAGAGGAAAGGTGGTAAAAGCATACATAAATTTCCCCTTCCAGTCCAGAAGTAAGGCATCAAGAGGGACTGTGCCCAAGACTGGGGGTCTGCTACAAAAGAGGGTGAGTTGGTGATTGTCTAGGGCTGCAAATAGGTCTATCTGGGGGGTGCCCCATTTTGAAAAAATATTTTTCAAGACTAGGGGATCCAGGGACCATTCGTGATGGCTCTGAGAAATCCTGATCAATGCATCTGCTATCACATTGTCCTTCCCTGGAAGGTGGACTGGTACTAGGGTTGTCTCCAGAGAATAAGCCAGAGATCACAATTTCATGGCTTCCGTGCACAAGGCCATAGACCAAGTGCCTCCCTGTTTGTTGATATACCACATGTGGTGGTGTTGTCTGTCCTGACCTGAACCACCTTGTTCTGAACTGAGTCTGAGAAGGCTAATAGAGCCAGGTGGACAGCCCTGAGCTCCAGAAGATTGATGTGAAGCAGGGACTCCTGGGGAGACCACAATCCCTGAGCTGTGAGTTCTTCCAGATGAACACCCCAGCCCAGGAGAGAGGCATCTGTGGTCAGAACCAGTGAGTGGGATTGGGAGATGAAAGGAACCCCTTGCCTTAGGTTGCTTCAATCCAACCACCACTGGAGAGCCTGCATCAAAGTCTGAGTCACGGGAACCAGCTTGGTCAGAGAATCCTTTTTCAGAGACCAATAAGCCCTTAAATGGAACTGAATGTCCCTCATCTGAAACCTGACACCTTGCACCAATGCTGTGGAGGCTGTCATGTGACCCAAAAGCTGAAGAAAATGCCTTGCTGACTGAAAGACCTGAAGGAGAAAGGAAGAAGCTAGATCTGCAATGGCATTTAGTCTTGCCCGAGGGAGAAAAGTCTTTGCCTGGACAGTATCTAGTTCTGCTCCTATGAACGTGAGGAGCTGAGCAGGTTCCAGAACTGATTTTGGGAGATTGAGGAGAAATCCTAGGGAGGTGAGCAAGTGCTGAATGACTTGAAAGCTTGACCTGACTTGGTCTAGAGACTGACCCACCACGAGCCAGTCATCCAGATATGGAAATATGGCAATGTTTTGCCTTCTGAGGAAGGCTACTACTAGTGCTAGGCATTTTGTAAACACCGTTGAAGCTGATGTTAGGCCGAAAGGCATTGCCTTGAATTGATAATGGCCTGAGGGCAATCCGAACCTGAGGTACTTTCTGTGGGAGCACCTGATGGGGATGTGGCAGTAGGCATCCTTGAGATCCAGGGAGGCTAGCCAGTCTCCAGGTCTCAGAGAGTGAAGAATCTTTCCCAGTGTCACCATTCTGAACTTTGGTTTCAGTAAATGCTTGTTTAAGTATCTTAGGTCTAGGATGGGCCGCCACTCCCCTGGCTTCTTTTTGGTAAAGAAGTACCTGGAGTAAGGACCTTTGCCCCTGAGGGATGTAGAAACTCTCTCTATGGCCTTGAGAGCCAACAAAGAGGAAACCTCTGCCTGTAGGGTAATGGTTTCAGAGTTGTTTGCAGGTGAAAAAGACCTGATCTTCAGCTTTGGAAACTTCTTGAAGCTGAGGACCAGTCTCTGGCTTACTACCTCCAGGACCCACTTGCCTGAGGTTACAGACTTCCAGGCCTGGAAGTAGTAAGCCAGCATGCCTCCTACAGGGATAGGAGAGTCAACCCGGGCTGCCACATCAGGGTGTCTGCTTGGCAGGGGGCTTAGGCTGAGAGGTGGATGCAGCTCTGCTCATCCCCCTTCTACCTCTCCCTCTAAAGTACCCCCTCTGGGAAAAAGGAGAGGAGGCCTGTTCCTGGTAAAAAGGCCTATGAAAAGGCCTGCTCCTGCCCCTTGGCTGCTGCCTTTGAGGAGTTGATTGCTTTTCCTTAGCTTAAGCACTCCTATATGTGGTCCTGTACTCATCCATCTTATTCATGTAGTTCTCTGTCTGCTCCCCAAACAGAGAATTACTTATAACAGAAAAATCCATGGCCTTAGCCTGGGTGTCCTGCAAGAGGCTAGTACACCTGAGCCAAGTCATCCTTCGAAGAACCACAGATGTAGCCATGACTCGTGCTGAAACATCATTGGAGTCCACAGCAGCACGAAACTCTACCTTTGATGCCTCAGTCCCATCAGCAGCCACCTCCTGCAGCTCCTTGGCTAGCTGGGGAGAAGCCTACTTAGCCAAGTCCAACACTGTATCCCACCTGGATTTTTGGTACCTGGCTGCATAGGCCATTCGCCTGCCTGAGTCCCAGAGATGATGCCAAGTAATGTTTTTTGGCCATGGCATCTGTCTTCCTGGAGTCCTTGTCAGGGGTGTGTGAAGCCAAAGGTATGCCAGCCTTGTCACAGGCTACAGCCTGCACTACCACAACATGGCTGCATTGCTGGTAAAGGAACTCCAGATCAGAGCCTGACAACAAATACCTCCTGTCCATTCTCTTGTCCACCAGAGGTAAGGAATTAGGAATCTTCAACAGTTTGTGTGTCTGTTTCCAAAAGACTTATGGAGGGGTATAGACAATCATTTGGACTCTGGGATATCCATCATCTCCACAAAGTCAGACTCCTCTGACTCCTCTACAGTCTCACTCAAAGGGAGCTGGAGGGTCTCAGCCACCTTTCTGTAAAACAGAAAATGGGAAGGGGAGGAGAGGAAACACCAGAAGGTCTGTCTGGGGAGATGTCTGATTCAATGGGCTCATCCAGACCTTCATCACTGACTTCCTCATCTTTGTAGTCAAAATCCTCATCCCCCTCCAAATCCGGTTCATAGAAATCTTCAGCGGAGTAATCAGGAACCGGTGGAAGTGACTGAACCGAGCGCCTAGCTTGCAGTGCCAGATCATTCGGAACTGAATGGAGCGATTCCACTACGCTAATCGCTCTGGCTATTTCTTCAGCGGTTGGACGTGATGGCTCTGGATCTGAACTGGCTGACTTATCTTTTCTCTTTCTCTTCATCAGAACCAACCCCTCGGGATTGGATCTCCTTTTGCCCGAGGAAGTTTGGCCCTGGTCAGGGGGCACTTCCTCTGGTTCAGTGGAAACTGAACAGGGCTGGCCATCCAGGTCAGCAGATCTTCCTGCCTCCTTTTCCCACAGCCTACCCAATCTCTTATCCAAGGTAGATTTGGAAAAATTCTTACAGATCTGGCAGTCTGAATCGAGGTGGTCAAACCCCAGAAAATATACACATTTGGTGGGGGGATCGACCTTTGCAAAGGCCTCCCCACATACACCCCAGTTCTCAGACTGAGCCATAGAACCAAGAAAAACTTGCCCTTTACATGGCTTCAAGCCAGGCAAGACTATACAGATCACTTCTTAACTGTGTTACAGGTATGGGAAAAAAAAACGAAAATGCATTTTTTTTTAGAACCGATCGGCATTGGAACATCAAAACCTAAGAGGAAAAATAACAGAAAATAAGTGTAATCGGTTCAGCCGAACTGACTAAACTACCCCCAATTTTCCTCACACTATACCTTTTCTTTTTTTTACAGTTTCCACACAGAAAAACAAGACAATCTACTCACAACCACAGCAGTAGTAATCTGAACTGAAATAAAATAAAGTTTATTGGTTTGAACCGACGACTTACTGCACCGAAACCGAGCGATGGAGAATCTCTCCAGAGTGACAGTTCAGTCAGGCGGAGTAAAGAATCTGATGGTTTGGTTTGAAGTGCAGCAGGTAGTGGTTTGAACTGAGCATGAGCTCAACGTTCTATGCCCTGGCATAGGGTTAACCCTTAGTTCTCCGGAGCAGTTCCAGTGTTGGGAAATACTGCATATTCTCAGAATACAGCAAGACTTCATGTTGTTTGAAATAATGTTTCCAACACTGGGATGCCCATTCCCCATGCTGGTTAAATCCCCACCCCTCCATTTCTGTGTTTCATCCTTTCCAACACTGTGATGTACAACGCCCACTGCCAGTTAAATCACCCTTGATTAAGATGCTGACAGCAGGGTTCCTAATCCCTGGTGCCAGATATGTAATCCCCCCCCGACCCTCACCTGCCAAAAGTGTGCAAGATTTGGGTACCCACCCACCCAGTGCCGCCATCTAGAAAAGCATCATTGGGTGCACAATCCCTACTTTCAGTACCAGACAGTGAACATAAAAACTGTCCCTCGTAATCTTTTTTAACTGAAAATAAAGAAAACTGTCTATTGATGTCCATTGTGGGTACTTTTCCCAACTCCACCCACCCCACCCTGACCTCCTCAGACAGCACCCAACACCCCTTACCAGCCCTCACTCACCTAAATTTGGTCAACCATCATAAAGACAATCTCTGAGCAGAAAGATGTCCACCTACAGAACTGCAACTGTAAACTGAGGAAATAAGGTAAGTGTGGTTAAAGTATTTCCAATGTGTTCTGAACTTTTACTCATAACATGGTAATTTTGCAATTTGTTTCTCCCAAATTTTCAACAGCTATTTTTGCAGCCCACCTCATGAACAAGGTAGGTGAAACTTTTCAAATCCAACTGAAAGATTATTTTTGCAGTTGCTCTGTGAAATAACCTTCTGGGTGGGATTTGAAAATTTTCACCTACTAGGTTAATGAGGTGGGATGAGAAGATGACTGATGGAAAATTTGGGGTAAAAATATTAAAAAGCAATAAAGTTGAGATATGTTGAAATGTTTCAATGCTTGCTCATAACTTTGGTAATTTTCCATATTTGACCCCAAATTTCATACATAGCCATTTTTTCACACCTCTTCATGAACATCACAGGTGTCATTTTTTAGATCTTGGCCAAAATGTATTTTTGCACTTGTGGCATGAAATGACATTTGGACCAGTACTGAATTAATGACACTTGTCATGTTCAGAAGGAGGGGGTCTCAAAAAGACTATGTTGAAACTTTGGGGTCAAAGTATCACAACAAAAAATATGAAGAAACATTGTTTGCAGGGACTGCCATTGGCCCAGAGGGGACCACAGCATGTGGCACTGTCCCCAGCCTAGGGAGGAACACAACAGTGTTCTGGTTCACAGAGTCACCTTGTGGCAAGCTGCAGAGCCTTCCCTCACATGGGGTTGATGTGCATGTTGAGACCTGATGGGCCATCCATTATGTTGAGAAAGGTGGAGTGGCAGGAAAAAGGGGGAAAAGAGTAACTGGCAGGATGAAAGTCAGGTCAGACCAGGTTCTGTACCACTGATTAGCCCCCTACTGCTGTCAGTTATCCAACCCCATCACCATCCACCTCAGGAACTTACCTTGTCCCTTTGGTACCCACCCATAGATTCCCCCCCCGTGATGGGGATGAGAGTGGGATGGATGTCTGCCCTCCTTGATTGTTAGTAAGTTTGACAGTTCATGGCCCCATAGGTGTTTCAGGGTGTTTGAAACATGGTGACTTGATCCTGCCTTGGTGGTGGTCAATGAGTGGAACAACTAGCCCTTCCCCAAAGTTTAGAGTGGGCCTAGGGATGCTGTATCCTGTCAACATCCCCCATGCTGACCTTCATGAGTGACAAACCTGGGTCACTCCTTTGGTACTGGTATATACCCTCATGACTAACCACTTTTAAAGCCCCCCCCCAAAAAAAACTACACTCCCTTTTCACCCAAAAGTTTATTGGCATTTTTATTAATCATGCTAACGCACTTTTCCACTTTATATCTACAGATCCAGTGGAACGAAGAAGTCAATACACTTGCCCTGCCCTTCAAGGACACTAATCATGTATATTGTTTTGTTTAGAGTGCCTTGTTTGTCCCACTTAGTTACTTAAGAGCTGCCGATCTTATCTGACCCCAATGCTGTTCTTATTTTACAGTATGAATGGATGTTCCCTCAAGCCAACCAAACCCTGTCCCACAATCCCCAGGGCCCAGGTAAGAAATCTTTATTATTTGTACTGTATCTATGCTAGGACGGTGTGGTATGGTGTAATGGTGCAGCAAGTTTTAACATACTGTTGTCTTTCACTTGTTAGCTGGTTGAAGAAGCAAGGCTAGAAATATCTCCACCATACTGTTTATTTTATATCATGCAGGTCTCAAAAAGAGCTGCATGAATAAGGATATGATTCCGAAATCATGAAAAGAAGGGAAACTCATTGCAAAAAACAAGGTTAATGCAGACATTTAGATCGAAGAATACAAAGCACACAAAGTAGGGAAATGAAAAAATATTAGGGTTTTGGGTCTCTGAAGTCTTAGTGAATCAGTTGATGGGTCTTCCTTTGAGATATCAGCCCTAATGCCCAACTCCTTCCCTGAGCAAACAAGGTCAGATGTGATCTGTTGTCTTCAGTCAGGGCCTGCAGTGCCACCCATAAAGAAAGCTACAGCAGATTATGTTGGCAATGTGTGGCAAGCCATACTTCTATACCTCCGAAGAGTATACCTCTGTGAGGAACTGGCTTGGAGCTGTACCTTGAGCTTTGGATAGGAGGTTAAGGGCTGGGGAGAGGGGTGGGTATTAGGGTTGACAATCCAATGTAGGACCCCAGCACTGAGTCATCTAGACTCCAGAGACACAAAACCCTAATATTTTTAATTTCCCTACTTGTCCGCTTTTTGTTCTTCAACCATGTCTGTTGAAATATATTTTTTTGCAATAAATATATATACATATTGGCCCAGATATCCAAAGGGGTTGTGCATGGTGCAACAGAGTTCTGCTGAGGCAATCCCGCATTGCACCCTGGTGGGATATTGGAAAGACTTCCAGGCACAGCACAAATATCATTGCGCTGGGGCACAATGTAATTGTATGCGGTGCAGATGCAAGGGGCATGCCCATGCATATGCCGCACATCCAGATATTCAGACCGGGATGTGCAGCGTATATGCTGGCACAACCCTGTATTGCACCGCATGGGGGCTCAAAGTTGAGCCTTTGAAAAGTAGGAATAAATTCCAGCCACCCACAGGCAGGCAGCTGTATTGCAGGGTGCAACACAGCAGCTGCCAGCCGTGGTGACCACCCACCCAGCCAGAAAAACATCCACAGGCACCCACATCCCCCTGTTAGTCTAGGGTACCCCCCTCCCAATTCCATGATAAATGTAAATGAAAACACACCCTGGTGGTCTAGTGGACCCCCACCCACCCGATTCCCTGATCACGGCATATAATTAAGATGACATTCCCAGATAGTCTAGCGGAACCCCCCACCCTCCCGTGTCCCCAGTCCCCAGTAGATGACATATATGCAACTTCCTGGTAGTCTAGTGGAACCCTCCCATTTCCCCAATAGCTAGTTATCTGCCATATTAATAGTCTCTGGTAGTCTGGTGGTACCCCTACCCATTGCTGCAATCGTGGTAAAACCCCGTAATACAATTACCAGGTGATTCAGTGGCACCCCCCACTCTTCCCACCCACAAAGACCCTCATGCCCACCCCACTTCCCCCCATCATCAGCGGGTGACTGCAACCCACCCGCATACTGCCCAGCAGCCTGCTGAATGACAGGTACAATATGGGCTTGCAGGGCATGCTGTACTAGACAGTCCCAAATATGTGAATGACTTCATTCACATATTCGGGACTAATACTGTATTCCCTGCAAACCCATTGGTCCACATTGTGGACCAATGGACTTACAGCCCATAGTGTACCTGTCATTCGGTGGGTGACTGGCAGTATGAAGTGGGTTCTGACCACCCACCAATGAACAGGGGAGCGGGTGGAAAGGTGGTCTGTGTGCTCGAGGGAGGGAGGGGTGCCACTGGATCACCAGGGAATTGTATTATAGAGTTTTACCATGATCACTGCAATGGTGGGGGGCAATACTGGATCAACAGGGACTATTAGTATGGCAGATAACCAGTGATTGAGGGCACAGAAGGATGGGGAGTTCCACTAGACAACCAGGGAGTTGCATATATGTCATCTACTAGCGATCGGGAACATGGGAGGGAGAGGGGGGGGGTCCACTAGACCACCAGGGTGTGTTTACATTTACATATATCATGGAATCAGGAGAGAGGGTTTACCACTATACTGCCAGGGACTTACATTATGGAGCTGTACCATGATCACGGCTACAGGGTGGGAGATGCCCCGGGACCGCCACTGTGCACACATCATGCTGTGCAGGGCACCAGGCATAAGTCGCCGGGCTGCCCTGTGTAAGGCATGCAAATGGGGCCATAATGACTTGCAAATGGCCCCATTTGCACCTTACATATATTATGGCCTCATTTGCATGCCCTCTACTGAATATTGTGCTTGATGTACCTAGCACAACTGCATTTGTGCTGGTGCATCCCCATGCTCCCTATCTGTGGCTTGCACTGGTGCAGTGCCACTGTGCCATGTGCAGTATGTGCACTGTCCATGCCATATTCAATGGTGCTGTGCCATGGTGCACCCCCATTGAATATCACCTGGACCTGGCCCCAGCGCATCACAGTTGTGCTGTGATCAGGCTTATGTCACTGCCTGGTGCAGTCTGAATATCTGGTCCATTATATATATAGGGGATAGTGACATGGCCTGACTGAAGATATCATATTTATCTTCACGAGAGGCCAATGATATCATGATGTCATTGGCCTCGAGTGAAGATAAATATAATATCTTCAGTCAGGCCATGTCATGTTCTGTTTATATAATGTATGTTTTGGGCTGCACTCAACAAAAGCTCCAGATGTCCACTTAATACAATCCCCTACATAGAGGTGATGGCTATTTCAACACAAAACTGCAGTATCTCTACCAACACAACAGATGCCATATGTTGTTGAAAAACTATATATGTGGTTGATCCTGCTACTTTAAAATTATTATTAAAAAAATTGTTTGGTATTAAGTTTATGTAGTCATGGCTACCCCCAACAACTCTCCATCCCCCGCTCCAAAACAGCAGATTACATATATTATGAAAACAAATCTGCTGTTGCCTCTTTAAAATTATTTTCATAATACATATCTGGTTGATCCTGCCTGCATCTTTAAAAAAATTAATTATTGAAAAACAAAGTTTATCTGGTTGATCCTGCAACTTTCTTTTATCCACCTGTAACTGTAATGTAGCGTGGCCAAGCGCTATGCCCTGAAATGTAGCGTGACCGTGCTCTAGGCAGATTCAAAAGTAAAGCACTGTAAGATATTTTTCATTAGGGAGCCTGTGCTGTAAAACTTACAAAATGCTTCCTTTTCTGAATGCTGCCTGTATTTTGCAAAAAGAAGCTGCCGACAGTATTGAGGGAAGAGCGAGTGAGACGGCAGCTTCACAACACCAGACAGAAACGCGCATGTCTGTTGCATAGTAACGCAGATACCGCACTTCTCTGTCTGGTGTTGTGAAGCTGCCGCCTCACCGCTTCTTCCTCTAATACTGTCAGCTTTTTCGCAAAATACAGGCAGTATTCAGAAAGGAAGCATTTTGTAAGTTTTACAGCACAGGCTCCTAATGAAAATATCTTAAAGTGTTTCACTTTTGAATCTGCCTAGCGCCGGTCACGTTATATTTCAGGGCATAGCGCTCGGCCACGCTACATTACAGTTACAGGTGGATAAAAGAAAGTTGCAGGATCAACCAGATAAAGTTTGTTTTTCAATAATTCATTTGTTAGAAGATGCAAACAGGATCACAGAGATATTTGTGCTGTGGGGTGGGGCAAGCTCATAAAGGGACACAGCAAAGATAGCTGGATGATGGAAAGTGAAACACTTTCACTTTCATTACGATGATGTATAGGAGTGTGAAGATATCAGTGATATCTTCACATGTGAAGATATCATTGATATCTCCATGACCTGGCAGAGATATTACTTTTTATCCTGCTATTTATCCCAAAACATACATTGTATAAATGTGTATATATATATATATATATATATATATATATATATATATATATATATACACACACACACACTATAGGGGCATAGTCACACCACTATAGTTAGCGTTGAGTAGCTTGTTTAATGTTAAACTCCATTTTTTGAACCTTAATATCTTTTGCATTCTTTGCTGAAATAGCCCACAATTTGGTATGCATGGTCAGGCTGCCAAAATCTCAAGACAGGAAAGTGTTGTGATAGCATCATGTGCAGTTTTTGAGATGCAGAGTGCCAAAAAACAGAAATAAAAACATGTTTGATTTCCCTATATGTATTATGGGGAATTTGCTGCTCTCACCTACAGCCTAGACAGTGTAGAATTTTTTCATGAAATTTTCAGAGGATGACGGGGACCATGCCAATGGTGTGCCTTTGACTGTTTTGGTGAAAAATATTAAAGAGTTCCAGAATTATAATGATTTTAGAGTTAACCTTCTGGTGCAACTGGTAAAAAAGAACCTATTGTGAAAGATAAAAAAACTATCACGAAATGTAAAAAAACATTGCAAGTGGTTATCTGCAGGATTTGCTAGTCGTGGGTTAAAACAGTCAAAATAGCCACCATTTTCTTTTTACTGTTTAAACTTATAAAAAGTAAAAGTACATACAAATGATGCATTTTTAAAGAAACAAACACCTGAACCTAGCTAAGCAGGACCAGTTTAGTTAAATTTTGGTGTGTTGTTTTTTTAAAGTTTCCAGAAATACCTTTTTTGGGCACCCAAAAATACAGGGTGCCCAGCTTAGAGTGAGGAGCCATTCCCCCATGTTCTCTGTATGAAAACAACAGTACTTTCCTGACTTCTGCAGTCACAGTTGGAACTCATGCTGCAGGCTACAGTGAGAGGAGTACACCGCATTTTCCCTGGTGCCCAGTGGCACAACCTCTATTGCTGTATGAGAACTAAAACTGTATGATTGACTACTCAAAAGATGTGTGCTTGGCTTATTAAAAGTATATATTTTAAAATCCATGCTTTATAAGGTAAAAGATTATTTAATAAACAACAGCAGCCATTAGCTGTTTTTGGAGAACCCAGCAAATTTAATGCATTTTTTCCTTTGTTTGATTTACTTCATTTTATTGCCATTTTTGTTTGCCATTTTTGAGCTGTTAGAGTAGACAGGGAGCAGCAGTTAGGGATTCCCAGTGAGGTAGTGTTAGGATCTTAGGTTTTTATTTTCCTTGTACTGGTAAAGTTGTGACCACTATGCCGGCAATGTCCATAGCCACTATAGCACTGCTGCTACAATATTGTCTTCTCTCTCTTTATTCTTAACTTAAAATCTACTTATGAGTGTTTCATCTCTGTAACCTGCCAGCTGCAGGCGAACATCACCTGGGCTGTCAAGTTCCTTCATAGGTAACCCAACTTCCAAACATAACACTGAACCAGGACAGATACCATACTATGTCAGTTGCATCTTAGAAAGATGAAACCGACACTGCTTAATACTGTGACAGCAGAATTTGAGGCATAGATGGTACTAGAAAACACAGGACAGGAAACAAACCTGATGTAACAATCATTGTCTGTACTTTGCTGTTGTCAATAAAATGATATTTCAAGCATTATATTGTCTCCTGTTACCTTTTATTGAGCTTTTTAAACCAAACTGCCAATTGCTGTGCTTAGCGATCCTCAGCATTCTCTTATAGGCACAAGAGCATTAGAAGGGATATGCTGGCACATGATGCGCCCACTGGTGCACTGCATTGGTCATCACACTGGTTCAAGCATGCCCAGTAGAGAATAATATAGATTGTAAACTGTTCTCATCATTAATTATACAGTTTAAATACTTTCATTTATTGTATTTAATTTTAGTATTTAAACTGCATTGTTTGTATGAGACCAGTGGCATGATATTGCCACTGTATGACATCTGATTCACTATCTTCAGTTCAGACATTTAGTTTTACACACTTTCATTTAGGTCCATTCTGACTAAAAAAAGCAGGGCCCCTACTCCCTCCCCCAACAGAGTTGAATGCAGATGTAAAAAGACACTGCAAGGGACTTAAGATGAACAGCATCTCTGTCCCAGCTCACAAAATCATCACATTAATACTATGTGATCCTGCGAGTACTGGAGGATTTACAACTGACCCCACCTGCACTGCACTACATGACTCCTGCTTGCCCATCATCCCTCACATAACCACTACACAAGAGTGGGAAGATCACCCTGCAAACAACAATGTACACATATACACACACACAAAAAAAAACCCTGTACTATAGACTTCTTAGATATGAGGCACATAGCAATCACTGCCACTGAGATTATTTATAGCACTGCCTTTGGACATTGGTCAGATGAACTATCAAACTTTGTGGAGACTAGTCAGATATGAACAAATATGAGACAGACTTGCTGGTCTCATTAACAGCCCTCCCTTCTCTTCTGCTTGATACACCCACTACCATCAGACTTGAAGGCTTACACCAAAAGGGGAGCTGATGTCCATTGACAAAAGTAAGCAGAGACTAATGAACTAGAGGTACTGAGAGGTGGTGGTGGTAGGGCATTGTATTTGACTTGCAGCCACCTCAATGAGAAAAAAAAACTTGAACATGGCAGTCTATACAAGAAATGGGTGCATCTAACTGGGAGCAGGTCAAGCATATGCATACCATCTAAAGGAGATAAACAGGTATGGGCAAAACCCACAAACAAGGGGTACAAGAAGAGGAAACATTGGAAGAAGCACTGAAAGCAAAATGAAGACTGTCTGCACCTACAGTGAACTTTCTGTAATTTGCTTTGTGGAGAGCTTCATGGGGTGGGGATGGGGTGGAGAGAAAGATCAGAGGACATGAATGATTATGGTTGGCTATTTTGGCACAGGGGGAGTATTGACAGATACTGCAGACAGTGATTTTTTTTTTGCATCTATGGCATGTTACATCTATGGCATGTGAAAAGATAAGACTGGAAACATAGAAACATAGACTTTGAAGGCAGATAAGGACCCCTTGGCTCACCCAGTCTGCCCATTTCCCTACCTATTGGATAAGCAGCAGATCCTAGTGAACCAACAGCCTACTTCTTCCTACCCCCCCACCAGAACTGCCTTATGTCTAGCCCAAGCATTCTTGAATTCCCCCACTGTTTTTGACCCCACAACCTCCTCAGGAAGACTGTTTCATGCATCCATCACCCTCTCCATGAAAAAATACTTCCTCACATTGTCCTGAGCCATCCTCCCCATCTTCAAATTGTGCCCCCTTGTTTTTACATGCCTCTTTTTCTGAAATATGCTACCATCTTGGACTTTGTTGATTCCCTCGAGGTACTTAAAAGTTTCTATCATGTCCCCTTCTCCCTCTTTTCCTAGAGGGTGTATATGTTAAGCTCCTTTTATCTGTCTTCATATGGCTTCTGGTGCAGACCATGCACCATTTTAGTTGCCCTTCTCTGGACTGTCTCCATCCTGCCTATGTTTTTGTGGAGATGGTGTCTCCAGAACTGCATGCAGTATTCCAGATGGGTTCTCACCAACTGTTTGTACAGAGTGATAAAAACCTCCTGTTTTCTACTGGTGATGCCTCTCTCTCTCTGCATCCCAGCATCCCCCCAGCCCTCCTTACTGCCTTCTTACATTACTTGCCTAACTTTAGCTCATCTGATATGACTACCCCCAGGTCCCGTACCATTTTTGTTGTTGTTAGTACCCCCCCTCCCATTGTGTACTCTTCCCCTGGGTTTTTGCTTCCCAGGTCCAATACTTTGCACTTCTTTACATTGAATCTAAGTTGCCATACTTTTGTCCATTCCTCCAACCTTGCCAAGCCCCTTCTCATCTTTTCCACCCCGCTTGTGCATCAACCCTGTTACAGATCTTTGTGTTATCTGCAAAGAGGCATACTTTTCCTTCTATTCCCTCTACAATGTCACCTATAAAGACATTAAAGAGGACCAGTCCCAGTACTGAACCCTGCTGTACCCCACTAGTAACCACCTTTCTTCAGAGTGGACTCCGTTTACTATTACCCTCTGTGTTCTGTTGTTCAGCCAATTTTTTACCCAGACTACCACCCTGGGACCCACTCCCAGGCTGTCTAACTTGTTTATTAATCTTTTGTATGGGACTGTGTCAAATACCTTGCTAAAGTTTAGGTGGGCCATGTGCACAGCCCCTCCCTGGTCTACTACTTTGGTCACCCAGTGAAAGATATCTATGAGATTTATCTGACATGACCTTCCTGCTGTGAATCCATGCTGCCTTGGGTCCTGTGCCCTGCTGGCCTCCAGACATTCAACAGTTCTTTCTTTCAGAAGTGATTTTGTCATTTTCCCTACCACTGAGGTCAAACTAACAGATCTGTAGTTTCCTGCTTCTGCCTTGCTCCCACTTTTGTGAAGGGGAGTCACATCTGCCCTCTTCCAGTCCTCAGGTACCACACCATTCTCCCATGATTTGTTAAAAAGATTAGTCAGTGGTGTTACTAGTTCTCCCCTTAGTTCATTTAGAATACTAGGGTGAATCCCATCAGGCCCCATTGCCTTGTCCACTTTCAGTTTTAGGAGTTCTTTCAGAACCCTTTCTTCTGTGAATGTGCAGGTATCGGTGCCCTTTCCAGAATGCTTCTATTGATTGGTTTAGGTACCTCCCCCCCTCTTCTTTTGTGAATATTGAGCAGAAGTATTTGTTCAGTATCCCTGCTTTTTCACTGTCACCCAATGCCCACCCCCTCCTCTTTATTAAGCCTGGTACTTAAAAAAAGAAATACAGTGCTCCCTCACTATAGTGAACCCTGCTATAGTGGGTTCCCGGCTATTATGAACAGGGTTAGTGGCTCCCAACAACAAATGGCTCCTCCTGTAATAATCAACACCATTGCATCACCATTCACCTATAATGTGCTATCAAAAATGCTCTCATAATGATTGTAAGTCTGTCATAGTAACGGAGCCTAAGGAGATCATTAGCAATTATTCAGACTGCACTGTGTAAGTAAACAATGCAGTCGGAGGGAGACTGCGGTTTTGTCGGGCGAGCAGGTGGGACTGGACAGTAGGGAAGAAAGGCTGCAATTTTGTATATATTTAATCAAGGCTGCTGTACATTCAGGGCAAGATATAATAAAAGTAAAAAAAAAATCATAGTCTCTATACATGGTCTGATATAGTTGTATCTTTTACTGAGGCATTTACTTGTTGTGGCTGTTGACTGATTCAGTGCTTTCCGTTTCTCTCCACTCTAGTTCTGGTGCTCAGTAAGTAAACAAAATATGAAAACTATGCTAGAAAATGTCCTGAAAATTCTGAATGAGCAAGGTAAGTGAAGTGCTGTAGAGTGGGCATAGAGTCCAGGAAGTGGACAGGAGGAGACGTGGATGGAGGCGTACAAAAGTCTTACAACTAATTTTTTCAACATAAAAACATAGAAACATAAACTTTGATGGCAGATAAGGACTGCTTGGCCCAACTAGTCTGCCCATTCCCTACCTACTGGATAAGCTGCAGATCCTAGTTAACCAATAGCCTATTTCTTCCTACCTCCCACAAGAATTGCTTTATGTCTGTCCCATGCATTCTTGAATTCCTCCACTCTTTTTGACCCCACAACCTCCTCAGGAAGGTCATTCCATGCATCCAGCACCCTGTCTGTTAAAAAATACTTCCTCACATTGCCTCTGAGCAGTCCCCCCTCTATCTTCAAATTGTGTCCCCTTGTTCTTGCACATCTATTTTTCTGAAAGATGCTACCCCGTTGGACTTTGTTGATTCCCTTGAGGTACTTAAAAGTTTCTATCATGTCCCCCCTCTCCCTCCTTTCCTCAAGGGTATACATATTAAGCTCCTTTAGTCTCACTTCATATGGCTTCTGTTGCAGACCCTGCAGCATTTTAGTTGCCCTCCTCTGGACTGCCTCCATCCTGTCTATGTCCTTGTGGAGATGGGATCTCCATAACTGCACACAGTACTCCAGATGGAGTCTCACCAACTAGTACAGAGGGATAATAACTTCCTGCTTTCTACTGGTGATGCCTCTCCCTATAGATCCCAGTATCCCGCTAGCCATCCCTACTGCCTTCTCACATTGCTTGATAACCTTTAGGTCATTTGAAATGACTACCCCAGGTCCCTTTCCATTTTTGTTGTCGTTGTTACTACCTCCCCACCATCCCTCGATATAATGAACAGGGAGCTATATCAAACTCATGTTATGGCTACCATTTCATTCGTTATAGTGAGGGAGCACTGTACTTATTTTTTACAGCATTGTTTTGTTGAAGCATCCAGCATCATCAAACTTATGTCATCAAAGCCAAAACCTGTGTTCATTTTAGCTGACTTGGGAGAAGAATTGCATGGTCATCAGGTCAAATAATTAAAGCTATATTAAATGCTATCTTCTGATCTCATTATCTTGTGGTATAATAACACAATTGATCTGGTCACTTGAACTTTTTTAGTATGACAATCTTATTAATGAAACAAAATGATATTTTGTGTAAAGAGGGATACAAAGGAAGTGCTGTGATCTAACAATGTTTGATTCATCAGCACACTACAAAATTATAAAAGTTACCATACTATAAAACAAAATATTAACCAGATACTCATTTTAACAGTAATAAATGAGACACACAATTTATTGCATGAATGCTTTCTCTGTCAGAAATGTTCAGCTCAAGGAGTGACAGTGCTGGTGCCCATGCTCGTATGTAAAGGGAGACAGTGCACAAACAACCACATCACCAAACTCACAGCCTCTCTCTCTGAAATCCTGAATCACGAAAGAAACTACATCTTGTAAGCCACATGAACAATCATTTTTGTTTTAGCACATAGAAAAAACACAGACATATTTATTTGATTTATATTTTTTTATTAATGAAATACTCAGTATCACAGTGAGCAAATATGAATTGGAATACACCTGTGTAAACATCATAAATAATTTTCTGTCCTTTTTTAAGCCAAAAAAGCAACAGGCCTTTCCTTCTCTGGACCTGTTTGTAAAGCACACAACAGAACATTCAGTAGAAATTGTCAATACAACAAAATGCTTTTTGCACCTGGGAGATGACTTGTATACTATACAAAAGCTAATCCTGTGTCAAGGGGGTGAGGGAGATTGCTCTGACCTTCAGACTATTGCAGAAGCTGGACCTGAATGGCAACATACCAATTTGTCAAATTTCTGAGGCACTGCTACACCCCAGTATAAACTCCGGTCCACTACACACTCCAATATGGATACCTTAATAGACCCCCAGTCCAGGTGTACCCACCCCCAGCTAAGTGTCAGAGTGAGCTTCTGCTGCTGCCCTTGTGCTGGTTCTCTGCCCTTGGTCCTCTGTCACCTGTTGTGTTGTCACTTAATTTGTTATTGCTGTTTCAGTTACAGCATCCCTGCTGTATCCCCTTCCCAGGTTGAATCTGAAAATGAGCTTTAGGCTAGTTCAGTGTACCAGCCTGATAACAATAGTTTAAATAAACAAATGAATAATTGAATGAATGAATGAATTAATTAATTAATTAATTAATTAATTAATCAACTAGGCAATAGGGGCACTGAACAAAATGGGTGACTGCCTCTCTTGTCCGACAAGCAGCAGCAGCAGCAGGTCTTCTTGAGTATGACTTAAGAAGCTACATATCCCATAGGGATCCCTGACCTAGCCATGGTCCCCTGGTGATCATGTCTGTCCATGCACAACAGGGCACATCCTTATCCTCTAACAGTCCACAGTTATCTACCAAAGAATGAGAATTTTGAGCCTTCCAGCACCAGAAAAAATGAAATGCAGTCCATCCTTCCCCAGTGATCCTTCTCTTGCGCCTGATCTGGCTAGAAGTGGACACTTTACAGATGAGTTTCTGAGGCCCTTCATGCTCTCCTTCCCTGTCTGAAGACTCATCTCCTATTCCTGCTCTTTCAGAGGTAGCTGCCGATCCCACTGGGTGGTGGTAGTGTTGATGGTGCAGTTGAATACTGCTGCTGGAAAGCCCCAGCCCTGTTACCTTGGCCATTTTTTAGATTCCTGCCAGGAGAAAATACATCATTGTGAGTTAACAGTAGCAGCCCACTCCCTTCCTGTTGGTCAGCTGGGAGGAGGAGGCAGTAAGCGAGTAGTGATTGTGGTGTGGCTCTCTGCACTGCCATCTTCCACAGCCTCTCCCTCTCCTGTCTTCCCTATCTCTCTCTCCTGTTTTCCCCTTTTCTTTCTCTGTCACCTGCAGCTCTCCTCATTCACAGACTCATACACCCATGGATATTAAGGGAGCTGAGAAGGGAACTAGCAGTGCCCCTGACTGCCCTGTTCATGGAGTCACTCAACACAGGCATGGATCCAGAGGACTGGAGGAGGGTCCATGTAGTTCAACTGCACAAAAGTGGCAGTAGGGAGGAAGTGGGGAATGACAGGCCAGACAGCCTCACCTCAGTGTTGAGGAAGATCATGGAGACACTGCTGAAAGAAAGGATAGTGGCACACCTGGAATCCAGTGGTGCCCAGGATCTGAGGCAGCACAGATTCACAGCAGGAAGGTCTTGTCAAACAAATCTGATAGATTTTTTTGATTGGGTGACTAGGGAAGTGAATCAGAGAGGGGCAGTAGACATCACATACCTAGATTTCAGCAAAGTCTTCAATACTGTCCCACACAGAAGGCTGGTTAACAAGATGAGTAGTCTGAGCATGGGGCATAAGGTGATACATTGGGTTAGAAACTGTCTGACAGACAGAAGACAGAGGGTGGTGGTAAATGGGATCCAATCTAGGGAGAGAGAGGTGACCAGCGCAGTACCACAAGTATCAGTACTGGGACCAGTCCTGTTCAATGTCTTTATTAGTGACATTGCAGAGGGGCTGAAAGGAAAGGTCTACCTATTTGCAGATGACACCAAGATGTGCAACAGGGTGAATACTCCAGAAGGGGCGCAAGAAATGAAGATGGATCTGGAGAAGCTTGAAAGATGGTCAGATGTGTGGCAACTGAGGTTCAATGCAAAAAAGTGCAAGATAATGCACCTGGGTAGGGGGAATCCTGAGGAGGGCTACAGAATGGGAGGGGAGGCACTGATTATCACCAAAGAGGAAAGGGATCTAGGGGTTATCATATCTGATGACCTTAAGGTATAAAAGCAGTGAACAAAGGCTGCAGGGAAGGCCAGTGGCATACTGGGGTGCATAGGCAGAGGCATTACTAGCAGGAGATGGGAAGTGATGATGCCATTGCATAAAACACTGGTAAGGCCTCACCTGGAGTACTGCATGCAGTACTGGAGACCACACATGTGTAAAGACATAGACAAGGAGGAGACTATCCAGAGAAGGATGACAAGATGGTGCATGGCTTGCATCACAGAACATATGAGGAGAGACTAAGAGACCTCAACATGTACTCACTGGAGGAGAGGAGAGAAAGGGGGACATGATAGAAACTGTCAAGTACCTCAGGGGCATAAACAAGGTGCAGGTGGGGATCTTTTCCAATGTAGAAAAGATATCAGAATGAGGGGACACGATATGAAATTGGAGGGGGTAGATTAAAAGGTAACATAAGGAATTTTTTCTACACAGCGAGGATGGTGGATGCTTGTAACAGTCTGCCACAAGAGGTGGTGGGGTAAGCACATTGGAGGGGTTTAAACATGCCTGGGACAGGCACAAGGGAACATTGGGTGGGGAGGGAGTGATGAAAAGTCGTTGATCACTTAGGGTCAGTGACTGCATACAAGTACAGTCAAACCCCATTTATCCAACCCTCATTAATCCAATTCTCCCTTTTAGCCAAATCAAACTTCTGGCTCCACAGTTCTTAATGACTGCCTATTCAGGTGTGATCAGTCAGCTCCACTACAGCAGGAATTAATGAATTTGTTGACTGAGCAGTGTTAACTGCCTTTAACTAATGTGCTAATTACCTTCCGGTATTGCTGACTTCTTAAACGGTGCCATTCATACATTCATTCATTCTGTTGTTAGACATTTTTCAAATGCAGTTCCTTGTCAGGGGATCATTTGAGTTTGTTTAGTGCACAATGGAAATGCCAGGCAAGAAAAGAATACACGTTACATTTACCATGGCCCAAAAACTGAAGATTATTGACAGGCTGGAGAAAGGTAAGAAAGCTGTCAGCCTTGCTGAGGAATACAGTGTGGGAAAGTTGATGATTAGCGACATCAAAGCTTCAAAGGAGAAGCTAAGAGACTTTGTGGGCTGCATGGACTCAGCAGCTGGCATGAAAGACTGGAGAACAATGCACACCCGTAAAGAAGAGCAGAGAGTCTCTGCTAGCTACCTCTGCTTCCGACATGAGCACGAAAAAGGTACCCCCATTTCAGGAATCAGATCTGGGCCACACTTAGGCCTGCTATGCAAGGTTATATAAGCAAGTAGAAGTAGGATAAAGAGTGTTGCCAGCACCAGTTACTCACTGTGGTCTTGATCTATTTAAACTGCTTCTTCTTTTATTGAAAGTGCACAACAGTGACTCCACATGCACTGCGTTGTGGATTGTAAGGGAAGGAATCATGATGTGGAGTCACTATTGTGTACTTTCAATAAAAGAAGAAGCACTTTAAACAGATCAAGGACTCCTAGCATCTATTCTCTACACAACAAGTCTGTAATCTAAATGGAAGACCACAGTGAGTAGCTGGTGCTGGCAACACTCTTTATACTACTCCCATTTGAGGGCTATTTTTAAAAGAGAAAACCTTACAGTTCCACCAGTGCCTTGCCATTACAAGCCTATTCTACAGAAGTGAAGGTTGGCTTGATCACTTTAAGTACTGACATGGGATAAGGCAGCTCATGCTCTGTGGGGAAAGATTGAGTACTGACGATGAGGGTATCAAACCCTTTATAGCACAATTGCTGGGCACAGTAGAGACTGAGGGCATTGTTTCAGAGCAACTTTTTAATGCAGATGAGATGAGGCTATACTGGCATGGACTACTAGAACACACATTAGCCCACGGTGCTGAGAAGGACACACCAAGATTTCAAAAACAAAAGGACCGCGTCACAGACCTTGCCTGTGTAAATGCTGTAGGCCATAAATTAAAGTTGTTGTTAGTTAGCAAATCCAAAGTTCCCAGATGCTTCAAGCACCTAAAAATGTCCTGACTCCCTGTCCATTATGAAGCACAAAGAAGTGCTTATATAAATGCCAGCATCTTCACAAGCTGGTACAGTGACTGCTCTTAAAACGTCTTCCATTAAACACCATTTTACTGGTTGACAATGCCCCAGCTCACCACGATATCCCTGAAGTCAGAATGAGGAATGGAGTAATAAAGTGTGTTTTTCTGCCTGCTAACACAACAATGAAGTTGCTGCACTGTGACCAGAGCATCTTTGAAAATTTTAAATGTGCTTACAGAAAAAAACTGCTCCAGAGGGTCCTGCTTGAAGACAATGCTGAATGTCTGCTCTCCGACATCATGAGATCCTCAACCTCAAATATATTGCTTATATGGCAGCAGAGGCTTGGGAAACTATACGTTCTAAGTTTGTGGAGAAGTCATGGCAAAAATTAAGCCATAGGACAAGCTGCCAGGAACTGCCACAACCTGAAGTTGCTGACCCCATTGACCTCCCTGAGACAGTTATCCCCTCAGCTGAGATAGCATAATTGGCAGCAACCCTCTCTGATCTGCTGTCAGCAGATGAAGTGCTTCAGTGGCTGAATCTGATGAAGATGAGCAGGGCAATGAGACACTGTCTGATGATGGAATACTGAAGCTTATTCCCAAGCCTGTACCCAAATAATCTGATTCTGAAAATTTGACTCGAGGCAAAGTTCTCTTAAAGATTATCACAGCTAGCAGTCGACACTGCCAGCTAAGAACTTGCACTTTTTTTCCATTTATCTTTTTAAATCACTTTATATAAGCTAATAAAGATTTTGGTACTGTCAATAGTGGCCAGACATTTTTATTGTGTGAATGTGAGTGTTTGTTGGTCCCCCGATACTATACAATACAGCACCTCGGTATTGCACTGTTTTTGACATTGCGGTCTGCAACTCCCATTTATCCGACCCCCCATTTATCCAAACTATTTGGATGTCTCCCAAGCAGTTTGGGTAAATGGGGTTTAACTGTATTTTGGGATTCGGAGGGCATGAAACAAAACTGTCATTTTTCTCATCCGAGATATTAAACAAGTGACTAATAAATTCAAGAAGTGATTAAAGGGATTCATGTTCTACTTTCTTGATACCATGGAGTTCAATCAATAATTGTTTTCTGGCCCTCATTTACATTGGGGCCATGTAGATCACTATGGGAGATAAGCTAGATGTCTGGGCATGCTAAAGGTGTAAAGTGATCAATAGTCTGCCCCTTGGCTTGTGGGATCTTGGCTTACCCCCTTCTGAGAACAGATTCAATTTAACATTTGTATTACCCATATTGACACATAAGTTTTCACACATTTCATTTTTGTTAAACATGTCCTTA
Source organism: Neoceratodus forsteri (assembly GCA_016271365.2). NCBI lineage: Eukaryota > Metazoa > Chordata > Ceratodontiformes > Ceratodontidae > Neoceratodus > Neoceratodus forsteri. The sequence continues at coordinate 1,787,913,822 of CM057455.1, read as the reverse complement.
GGAAGTTCCCTGACTAGCATCATAATCTGTTCTGTAATCTTGGCAGGACTACTAAGAATAACAGCTGATTTTGAGTTCTCCAGGTGCATGGAGTTACTTTGAGTTTTATTTCTGTGAGCCTCACTGTCCTTAATTTCTTTCTTTTGCTTGGTTCTTAGACTTCTTTTTCCTTTTTCTCTGTTTTTTTGGTACTCTTTTTGCAGGTTGGATGTTTATTTTTGTACTGGCATCTATTTGGATAGTTTATAATTTCTGGAATTTCCTTATAGAAGGGAGGTGGTAGGTTTGTCTGATTCATTTTGTTACATTTCCCTATCTCACTAATATCTACTTGCTCATATCACTTCTCTTAATGTCCAGTTTCCCTCTTTTCATTTTTGATAGTTTTTGGATAGTAGACTAATTATAATAAGCTTCAGATTTAAGATTAGCCATCACTTCTCTCAAAATAACAATGTTTTCCAGTATCACAATTCTTGTGAGGTGTGGATTTGTTAAAAGTTCTAGTGTATGACTGAGAAGTACAATTCCTGAAATGAAATTTTCTTCCTCAAGTTGAGTTTTAGTATCAGGTTTGTTGGTTTTTATTTGGTTTGGAATCATTTCTTTACTTTTAAGATGGGTGGATTCCTTGGACAAACTGCTTCTTAATAGCTCTTCAGTTGATGTTATGTTATTCTTGCTAGAATTTATATCCTGGTAATTTGGAACTAATTGGGATTCAAACTTTTTACTATTTTTCTCCTTAAGGTGTATTCCCTTTGTTGCAATACAACCATTTTCATTGACATTTATAGATTTTTCTGGAGAAAAGATCCCCACAGTGCCTTGTGAGGATAGACTACTCTCAAATATTGAGGGATCTTGCAATTCCCAGCTATAAGCTGGTAAGGAGATATCCCCCTGAGGGGGAATATAAGAGTCATCCAGGGAACCTTTTCCCTTATCTCCTATAACCAGAGGCTCACCCAGAGTGGTTGTACTCCTTTCATGAAAACTGGATGTTGAAGTTGATAAATCTGTCGGAATTGAATTATAATTTTGCAAAAAAATGTTGCTGTTTTAGACTGGTTACTATTTTCCTTAATCATTTCACACTTTAATGTTTTTATTTATTATAACTGGGGTTTCCATCAGTTATTTCTAGTGATTTACTTTTTTATTAGAAACATTTTTCTTAGAGGGAATATATACCGAATCAGTTATTAGTATGAAGGAGATATTCTTTCCACTTCTGGTAGACACCATTGTAAACTGAAGTGGACTAGAGAGCCTAGCTCAGATTGAAGGAAAGGGAACATTTGTAAGTAGCTGTTAATGGCTATGATAAACTGTAAATAATTATAGAAATAACTACAAAACAAAGCTATAAGGTTTCACAAAAAGCAAATCGGCACTATGACAGATGTCAATTTTGCAAATACTCTATAAGAGTTTAGTTTATGAGTTAATTACTGCAAAAAAAAAAGATCCAAATGTATGCATATGCAATTAATTGAGCAGTACCTGAATATGTTATTTTTTATTTAGTTAGTTTTTGATGACCGGGTTGGTGCACTAGCCATAGCAATGATTATTTTCAGGCATGACCTGGGAGGGTACAAGACAGAAACAATCAGAAATTACAGGTTACAATATATGGATTCACAATATACAAACATAGGAATTAGAACAGCATTGAGTTTAAAAACAGGTTTGGCAATATACTCGAACAGAGTCAAAGTCCAGACAAAAGTAAGGAGAGTAAAAATTACAATAAGGCAGATAACAGTTTGATTAGGTCATAAGTGCTAGCAATACCATGGAATTACAGAGAGGATTATGGGAAGGTGATACGAAGACATTAAATTAGTCAATAAGGGACACATTCGGTTGAGATTAAGGTTGTAGTAGGGAAACTGGAACAGATGGGGAGGGTAAGATAAGAAGATGGGGACCCAGAGAGCGATAAGAGTCCCAAGATAATGAGAAAGCAGGAAGCAGGTGCTATGCAGAAGAGCTTAGCATTGGTAAGGGTCAGTAAAACAATGAAGTGGAGTAGGTTCAGAAGACTTAAGGAAAAGAGATGAGATCTAGGGTGGATTGAAACAGGAGCAACTGCTGGAGCCTATTAGGTAGAGTCGAAGTAATTTTTTAAAGGAGGCATGGGATGATGCTGCACGAATACTTAGAGGAGGGAGTTCCAGAACTGTGCTGCTTGACAGGCAAAAGCACTAGCAGTTTGGACGTTAGGTGTCTGGGGATGAGGACAGGGGCATTATCAGCAGATTGAAGACCATAGTAGGTTAAGTGATTTTGAAACAGTTCTGCAAGTGGTTTTGAGATTTGGGATCCCAATGATATTATCTATGAGAGACCCATATGCATAAAATCTGAATGCTGAAGGGGAGAGCCAACCAAGATCAGAATAGAGGAGGCAATGGTGTTTCAAACATTGCAAGAAGGCTGCATAGTGACATATGTTATTATAGGTAACATTCCATTTTTGAAAACTAGATTTACCAGCATTGGTATTAGTTGCAACACCGTAGTTGAGCATGGTAGTGGTATGCCACCAGCTACTGTATAGCAAGCCTAGCGGATGGTGTGAGCACATAGCTACTCCGGTAGGCAATGCCAAGTTTCATGTTTGCAATTTGCAAGTCTGCTGAATATGGAGACTGAAGTCAAGAGTTGGGTCAAGGGTGATACCGAGATGTTTAAATGATTCTACTACCCCAACTGATGAGCCATTTGCTGCAGAGAAACTGAAATTAGATTGGGAGGTTTTGAGTTTAGTATTAGAGCCAAATAGCATGACCTGAGTCTTTCCTTGATACAGGAGAAATGTATTAGTCAGCAGCCATTGTTGAATAGCTTGGAGGTCCTGAGATAGTCGAGTGTTGATGTCAGCTATATGCTGCGTACTGGTGTACAGGACAATATCATCTGCATATAGCAGGGAATGAGTATGTTCAAGGTTGAAGGTGATGTTGTTTATAAATAAGGAAAAGAGTAGGAGACCTAAGATGGACCCTTGTGGTACTCCAATATTAATGGAAAAAGTGTCTGAGAAGGTTCCATTAAATTTAACTGTCTGTGTCCTGTAGGCTAAGTAGCTGCCAAACCACCTGACAACATTAGGTGAGAAGCCTAAAGATTTAAGAGTTGTTAGGAGGATGGGGTGGTCAACTAAATCAAAAGATTTAGTCATGTCAATGAAAATGGCCCCAGTGAGGAAACCAGAGTCCATGGCCAGTAGAGTATCTGATGTAAACTTCAGAAGTGCCGTAGTGGTACTATGACCTTTTCAGAATCCATGCTGGGCATTTGTAAGAAGATCAAATTGCTGGAGAAAGTATATGGCTTGAGTAGCAACAAGTTTCTCAAGAAGTTTACTAAGAACTGGCAGGATGGCAATTGGCCTATAATTGGAAGGATTTTTTCGGTCTCCTTTCTTGAAAATCGGTGTGATTCTTGCTGTCTTCCAAATATTCAGGACATGGCTTTGGCAGAGGGAGAGGGTAAAAGTCTTAGCAAGAGGGGCAGCTATATGGGGGGCAGCAAGTTTTAGCAGCTTAGGTTCAAGGTCATCAGCCCCAGTTGCTGCATGCTCCTAGATATTATTGAGCAGTCTTAAGACATCACGAGAAGAGGTTGCCTTGAAAAAGAAATTAGGTGCAGTGTTAACAGGAAGAGAGGTAGAGTTAGGTAGGACAGGGAAGGAAGAAGTGTATTTGGTAAGATCGTAGAACTTGAGTATTGAAGAAATTTGCAGTGGTATAGGGGATGTTACAGTGCACACTATTTAGTAGCATGTCATTAGGAGTGGAGGCCTGGTTAGTACCCAGAAAGAACTTTATGTGACCCCAGAACTTTTTAGAGTCCCCATAGAAGTTTGTTAATAGCTCCTTACAGTAGGCACTTTTAGGCTTTTTAATATCCTTCTTACATGAATTTCACAATGCTCAATAGATGTTTAGGTCAGCAGTTAACCCACAGTTTCTGTAATGTAGCCAGCTTTTGTCCCGCTGCCAGAGTTTAGAGAGTAGGTCAGATTTTAGCCAGCGGGTGTAACGATTTTTAACTCTACGGGTTGTAAGGGGACAGTGTTTATCCTGAAGCGCAAGAAAGTGAGTGAGGAATAGGTTTAGAGCTATCTGTACATCACTAGAATTGAAAATAGGAGCCCAGTCTATAGCACTAACGTCAGTTTGAAAAGCCAATGTGTTTAAATGAGAATGGTTTTAGAAGGTGATAAAACATGGATTAGAGGAAGGTGGCTTACTCTTACCCCATATGCAAAAAGTGAGGGAGTGGTCAGTAATGGCATCTGCTAGTACTCCAGAAGAGATTATATTCTCAGGATGGTTTGACATTATCCAATCCAACAGAGTACTGGAGATTGTTCACAGGGCAGTTCTGGTAGGATCACGAATCAGTTGGTGCAGATTGAAACTTTGGAGTTTGGTCAGGAATGCAGGGTGAGAGTTTCCTATCCAATTTATGTTGATGTCCCTCAGTATCAGGACTTCATTTCTCCCAGAAAGAAGAGAGGTTTGCTCTAATAGTTCATCAAGACCAGTTAGGCCTCCTGCGAGGGGGGGGAAGGTTGTAGACACAGACAATATGTCATTTTTTTAAGCCAAGCGAAAGGAGAACATGAAGCGCTTCACAGTGGGTTAGAGGAGATGAGCTGATTTTTGAGAGATGGAGGTGTTCTTTGAAATTGGTAGCTGTGCCACCACCACTTTTGGGGGCAGTTCGATCCAGTCTCAACAGGTTGTAGGATGGGAGGGAGCATAGTGAGTCCGGGGTGGATGATTTGAGCCAAGTTTCAGTGAGAGAGATAATGTCCAGTTTGTGGAGAGCTGTCCAAGCCTCCAACTCAGCTAAGTTATGCACAAGGCTTCTAATATTATGGTGTACCACTGTGAGACCTTTAGCATTAGTAAAGGGGGTAGATGAGTTGCCAACAGGCCCAGGATTGGAGTGCACGTCACCTGAGAGTAATAAGGCAGACAGCAGTAAATATCATAGTTTGCACTGATGAAAGAGTCATGGAATACAAATCGGGAGGTGGCAGCTTTTTAGGGCATAGGCAACCAGTTTGATCCAGGTCTTATTTAATAGCAAGGAAGTAGGGTTGCAATTTTGAGGAGGCACCAGTAGTAGGTTAAAGAATAAGAAATCTTGGGGCTGGAAAGCTGGGATAGAAGAGTGGGCTTGGGGTGGTGTAAGCATACATAGGTGGCTCGCTGTCATTGAGGTCTCAAGGAGGGAGAAGAGCAAATAGAATTTCATATACTGGACAGGTTTGGGGATTTAGAAGCCAAAAAAGGTAAAAGCCAAAGCAGGTACAGGAAAGAAATAATATAATCAAACCCCAGTTGCAATAGAAAATTTAGGCCTGATGTATCTTAAAGACACCCAGGATTAGTTAAATATAATATTTAGCAAGGATAGTGGTCAGAGCTGCAGGAATGACAAAATTAGTGAGGTTCAGATGCCTGTGATGAAATTTGGGTAAAGGTAGCACAGAGAAGTAGTGTGAAAAGTGGGTAGAGGGCAAGTCAAGAATAGGTAGTGCGAGATTTATGTAGATGTAAAATTAATAGTATTTGAGCTGAAATACAACCAAGGTGAGATATCTAGGTCATATAACAATATTGATCAAGGAGAGAGTGAGAGGAAGACACAGAACACTCAATCTGATGTGAGGTAAAGCAATGGAGGCGGAGTAACAGTGTATTTAAAGGAGGCCTGGGAGAGGGTTGGGGGGCAGGAGAAAACCTTTGAGAACAGAAGCTACAAAGCAGTCAAAACAGCTTTATACCAGTAGGGAAAGGCGCACCAATCACTATGAAGTCCAGGAAGCAGGCGGATCAATCAGGGTTCACCAGAGAGACGCTGCACCAATCAGGTGCTAAGAAGGCAAATAGTGACTGTACCTTGCTTTGGAGGCCAAGCAGGAGAGCCAAGAGGGCAGCTGGATCTTGTAGCTTAAGGTAGGCGGTGGCCATGGAGCTGGCCCATCACACCGCTGGGATAAATTGTAGTGCCGCTCAGGTGCTTCCTCCTAGACAGAGAGGGAGAGAGGGATACAAGATAAATATAGAAGTTCTAGGACAAAGAGGGCAGACGTCAGGCAGTAGATTGCCAGTAGGGGGTAGAGGTGGAAATGACAGCAGACAGTCATCAGGGGGTTGGGGTGAAAGAGAAATTTAAGCCACAGATCAGGAATGGCAGGGAGGGGTTTGGCAGAGACAATGGGATGAAAGTGGGGTGGGAACCAGTCAAGGTGAGAGGAGGCTACGTGACGTAGGGTTCCAGGTCACAGAGTAGTCTAAGATTTAGAGTCAGTTTAGAACAAATTGAGAAGAGCTGAGAGAGGGGGTTGGGAGGATTAGCACACAGTAGAATCAGTGGAAAATTAGGCCAAGGCAGTAGGAGCTAGCACATAACATTAGTGAGGAGCACAGTCATTTAAAACCTGCAGTCTATCACTTTAAAGCAGGAGACCCAAAATGCAGGCTAAAGTCTACAATCAGACAATATACAATTTGTAATAGATTAAATGCAGGATTACAGCTGCTTTTACAGGATAGTTAGGCAGAGAAAAAAATGTTGAGAACAGAAGCTAAAAAGCGGTTGAAACAGCTATGTTATAGCAATAGGGAAAGATACACCAATCACTATGAAGTCCAGGAAGCAGGCGGACCAATCAGGATTCACCAGCGAGATGCCACACCAATCGTGTGCTAAGAAGGCAAATAGCAACCGTACATTGCTTCGGAGACCAAACAAGAGAGCCAGGAGGGCAGTTAGACATTGCAGCTTCAGGTGGGTGGCAGCCATGGAGTTGGCCGATTGCACCGGCGGGATAAATCGTAGCGCAGCTCAGGTGCTTCCTCCTAGACAGAGAGGGAGAGAGGGTTACAAGATAAATATAGTACTTCTAGGACAAAGAGGGCGGACGTCAGGCGGCAGATTGCCAGCAAGGGGTAGAGGTGGAAACGACAGCAGACAGTCAGCAGGGGGTGGGGGTTAAAGAGAAATTTAAGCCACAGATCAGGAATGGCAGGGATGGGTTTGACAGAGACAATGGTCTGAAAGCAGGGTGGGAACCAGTCAAGGTGAGAGGAGGCTATGTGGGGTAGGGTTACAGATCACAGAGCAGTCTGAGATTTGGAGTCAGTTTAGAACAAATTGAAAAGAGCTGAGAGAGAAGGTTGGGAGGATTAGCACACAGTAAAATCAGTGGAAATTTAGGCAAAGGCAGTAGGAGCTAGCACATAACATTAGTGAGGAACACAGTCTATCACTTTAAAGCAGGAGACACGAAATGGAGGCTAAAGTCTACAATCAGACAGTATACAATTTTCAATAGATTAAATGCAGGATTACAGCTGCTTTTACAGGATATTTAGGCAGAGAAAAAAACGTTGAGAACAGAAGCTAGAAAGCAGTCGAAACAGCTATGTTATAGCAATAGGGAAAGGTGCACCAATCACTATGAAGTCCAGGAAGCAGGCAGACCAATCAGGGTTTGCCAGAGAGACGCCGCATCAATCGGGTGCTAAGAAGGCAAACAGTACCGTACCTTGCTCTGGAGGCCAAGCAAGAGAGCCAGGAGGGCAGCTGGGTATTGCAGCTTTAGGCAGGTGGCAGCCATTGAGCTGGCCAATTGCACCGCCGGGACAAATCGTAGCGCCACTCAGGAGCTTCCTCCTAGACAGATAGGGCGACAGGGTTACAAGATAAATTTAGTTGTTCTAGGACAAAAAGGACGGACATCAGGTGGCAGATTGCCAGCAGGGGGTAGGGGTAAATGACAGCAGACAGTCATCAGGGGGGTGGGGGTGAAAGAGAAATTTAAGCCACAGATCAGGAATGGCAGGGAGGGGTTTGGCAGAGACAATGGGCTGAAAGCAGGGTGGGAACCAGTCAAGGTGAGAGGAGGCTAGGTGGGGTAGGGTTACAGGTCACAGAGTAATCTGAGATTTAGAGTCAATTTAGAACAAAAATGAGAAGAGCTGAGAGAGGTGGTTGGGAGGATTAGCACACAGTAGAATCAGTGGAAAATTAGGCCAAGGCAGTAGGAGCTAGCACATAACATTAGTGAGGAGCACAGTCATGTAAAACATGCAGTCTATCACTTTAAAGCAGGAGACACAAAATGCAGGCTAAAGGCTACAATCAGACAATATACAATTTGCAATAGATTAAATGCAGGATTACAGTGCTTTTACAGGATAGTTAAGCAGAGAATAAACCTTTGAGAACAGAAGCTAGAAAGCAGTTGAAACAGCTATGTTATAGCAATAGGGAAAGGCGCACCAATCACTATGAAGTCCAGGAAGCAGGCGGACCAATCAGGGTTCGCCAGAGTGACACCACACCAATCAGGGGCTAAGAAGGCAAATAGCGACCGTACCTTGCTTCAGAGGCCAAGCAGGTGAGCCAGGAGGGTGGCTGGATCTTGCAGCTTTCAGCAGGCGGCGGCAATGGAACTGGCCGATCGCACCACTGGAACAAATCGTAGTGCCACTCAGGTACTTTCTCCTTGCTTTGGAGACTGAGCAGGAGAGCCAGGAAGGTGGCTGGATCTTGTAGCTTTAGGTGGGCAGTGGCCGTGGAGCTGGCCAATCGCACCGCTGGGACAAATTGTAGCACTGCTCAGGCACTTCCTCCTTGCTTCAGAGGCTGAGCAGGAGAGCCAGGAGGGTGGCTGGATCTTGCAGCTTTAGGCAGATTGCGGCTGTGGAGCTGGATGATCACACCACCGGGACAGATCATAGCGTCACTCAGGCACTTCCTCCTTGCTTCGGAGGCCGAGCAGGGGAGCCAGGAGGGTGGCTGGTCTTGCAGCTTTAGGCAGGCAGTGGCCATGGAGCTGGCCAATTGCACAGCCGGGACAAATCGTATCGCCGCTCAGGTGCTTCCTTCTTATCCAATGTGCAAGAAATACAGAATTGTGAAAACTTGAGCAACAAATTAAATATTTAAGTCAAATTAAAGATAAATACCCTTGATAATTAATTGCAATATCAGCTAATTATAAGGACATCTCAAAAATTACTAAAAAATAGTAAAATTAAGTAGTATGACACAAGAACACAAGAAGGGCAAGGGTCATAAGTAAGCAAACTAAATTGATAAATTAAGGTAATCAATAAGATTTACATTTTAACAAGGCTTTGCTCTTGATAATTAAATAATAGGATGCTATGATCACCAGCCTTATGGGATTAAACTGCTTGCCTACTACAGATCTAATTATTTATTGTAACAAGGTGCTTCAAAGTGCTTTAAAGTTCTGCAATACATTAGTATGTAATATAAACAGGTAGGCAAGATAAACTCATAAGGTATAAACAGTATGAGTATAGAAACCTGAAAGCTCAGATCTTATATATAAAGCTCTAGAGCTTAAGAGTATATAATAGAGCCTTGCAATAGAGGGTAGAAGGTACACAGAGCAAAAATGAGTAACTTGATTGCAGTTAAGGAATAATTAAATTAGTTAGCTAAAATAGTTAATTGAAGTACAATTAAAATATTAAAAATAATTTCAGGGCTTTGTTCAAGAGCAATAATCCTGGAACAGCTCATTCAACAGAACACTTGGCTAAAAATAAAAATGTAACAAGTACTGTGAAATGCTCAGCACTTGGATTATTATAACAGTAATATCACACTTCTAAGAGCTGGTATTTTATAATTGCCAACTGTTTAGCAATTTTGGCTGTGTACAAAATGTAAAACCATCCAAACCTAGTTAGCAGCTAAATAAATTAAATAAACCACGCTTGGTGCCAGATGCAGCTAAATCAACCACACTTGGCCACAGAAACTGAATGTTTAAACTTTAAAACTTTCAGATGCCTAAACTTCTGATTAGGAAGTGAGTTTTAAGTGGGTTTCAAAAGAAATGCCAAAAAGATCCATGAGGGATGCTGCTACAAAGGAGTTTTAAAAGAACACAGCATCGTGTAGGCCTTTAAGTGCTGCCATCCGCCATCAGTTCTGAAAAAAAGTTTAAATGAACATGTGACAATATTTAGAATGTAAAAACGAGCAAGTAAATCAATAACATTAATATATCAATCAATCAATCAATCAAAATCTTTATTTATCCAGGCAAGACATCATTGAGCAGAGCTCTTTTACAAGATGGACCTGGTTTGGGTAGACTGGTACATATGTTTATATATGACCAAACAAAGTTTAACATGGGGTATACAATTTACAAAGCAACATACAACAAACAATAATAGGCATACATCTTACATTATTTACAGATATACATATCTACAAAATGATGTTGCAGTGTTAACAGCTTAAGAAACAGGTGGACAGAATTCAAGTTCAGAAGGTGAAAGGGTATGGGTAAAGACTATGTGGGCCTAAGGGTACAGGGACAGTCAGCAGGGGAAGGGACACCAGCTAAACAGGACCAGTAAATTTTCCCCCAGAGAAGGTGCTAGATAAAGCTGATTACAGTTGTGTAGTTGACTTAACAAGAGTGGATAAGTATTAGAAAAATGCAGTAGAAAGCAGTGGAGGGATGGTACTAAATGGATAATAGAGCAGGTTAGAAGACAGACTACATGGAGATGCTAAGGGAGTTAATTCTAACTAGAGGCACTGATAGCACTTACACGGTTCCTTCAGGAGATGTGAGTACAGGGTCTTGAATGAAGAAATGCTGATAACTGAGTTCAAGTTTAAGGTTTTCTGCAAATTGTTCCACATTGTTGGCAGTGTAAAGCTAATGGATGCTCTGCCCAGGCGAGAGTGGACTTTGGGAATTTTCAATAAGATATAGGAGTAACTTCTAAGGGCATAGGTACCTAATAAATTTAATGGAAGGCAATCCCAAAATATATTGTGGATGTTTTTTTGAAATAGCTCTGTAGGTACATAATGCGGCATTTTTTCTCACCTAAACTGGAGGGAGGTCAATCCTACAGCTGCATATAGTGAACAATGGTGCATAGTGAAGGGAAGATTGGTGATAAATCTCAGTGCTGTGTGGTAAAGTGTATCCAGTTTAGAGAGGTGAGAGGTAGGACATTGACTATAAAGGAAGTCCGTATAGTCTATTAGTGAAAGGAATGTTGCTTGTACCAGCCTCTTTTTGGCATCACTTGTAAGGAGGTAGTTAATCCTAAAATAGAGTCAGAATCTCTGACATAGTCTTTTTAGCAAGTCCTCTAAGTGCTCTATGAAGGAGAGTTTATGATCTAGCCAAACTCACAGGTATTTGAACTTTGTGATGAATTCTAGGTTTTCCCCTAGGATTGTAGAAATCTGTGGTACAGACCCTGGACTGATCGGGTTAGTCGTGTGTGTAAAAGGAAAGAGAAGCATCACTGTGGTTCTTTTAGCGTTAAGTAATAGCTTTTTGTGTAGAAGCTGGTGTTGAAGTAGTCTGAATTTGGTTTGAAGGTCACTGCATGCAGCTTCTGGGGATGGACGGCTCAGATACAACACTGCGTCATCCGTGAATAGATGGACGTTAGCCTTGTCTATTCTGTCATCAATGTTGTTGATGTATATTGCAAACAGTATTGGACCAAGAATAGATCCCTGTGGCACTCCCCTGAGTAGAGGTTTTATAGGTGAGAGCTCACCTTAGGCCTTGACTTGCTGTAATTGGTCAGTAAGATAATTGGTGAACCACCGAAGGGAGAATGAGTCTAGGCCTATTGACTGAAGAGATGAAAGGAGCAAGCTATGGTCTATAGTGTCGAAAGCCTTACTTAAGTGCAAAAATAGGGTGCAGATAAAGTTTTTTTTGTCCATCTCTTTCTGCCAGTCGTCGGTCACTTTTGCATGGGCTGTGATTATCCTGTGTTTAGCTCTGAATCCAGACTGGGCAGGATTTAGAAGATTCATTGGTTCTAAGTATGATCTCAGTTATGCACTTACAATTTTTTCTAATAATTTTGACAGGACAGGGAGAAGGGAAATTGGCCTGTAATTACTGAGATCACAGGGATTCCCTGATTTAAACAGGGGAATCATGTGCACTGTTTTCCAGATGGATGGAAGAGTTCCTTGGGTCAGTGATAGGTCGAATAGGTGTGTTATAGGTGCAGCTAGTACTGTATGTGATATGTGATATGTGATTTTTAGAAAGTAAGGGTCCATGGAGTCTGCACCAGCGCTTTTCTTAGTGTTCAGCTGACATAAGAGATCTTCAACTTGTTTCAGGGTGGCAGGTTGCAGAGAAAATGTAGCATTCATGACTCGGGCTTCAGTATGATGAGTATCTAGCTGGGAGCGTAGTAGGTTCGCAGGAGAATTATCAAAGGCTAACCCTGCAGTTGTAAAATGGTTGTTAAAGGAGTCCAGAATTTCCCCTTTGTCAGTAATGATGTTAGTGCTAGATATGATCTTGGGTAGAAAAGAGTTACCCAGTGTGTGACCAGAGAGGTCCTTGACGGTGTTCCAGAATTTGACTGGGTGCTTAGTGACATAGTCTAGTTCAGTACGATAATAGGTGGCTTTTGCGTCTCTTGTCATCCTGGTATAGATCTTTCTAGCTCTCCTAAATGCAAGACAGTCTGATGGGTCTTAGATCTCCAAGTTTTTTTCCAAAGTGTATCCCTCTCTAACAGAGCACATTTTAGTTCAGACAAAAACCATCGGCATGTTTTATTCTTTACACGGACTTTTACTAAGGAGGCACATTTGTTTAAAGCCCCTAAGATTATATCACTGAGGATGTCATAGGAAGACTACACTGACCTTGCCAGGTAAAAATCCTGCCATCACATGGAATGTTTTAGGGCATCTATATAGCCACCTGGGTCAAAATTCCGCTTCGATCTTTTAACAGAGAATTTTGAAGAGGATAGCAGTTTGTGAACTGATCTTACACTAGCAATTAAGTAGTGATCACTGGCGTCGCTGAAAAAGGTGCCTACCTGGGAGAACCGGTGTGGCTTGGATACTAGTATAACATACAGCAATAAGTTTTTACTGGGATTCTTTTTATTCAGGTGCGTAGGTTCATTGATGATTTGTGTTAGCCCATTAGCATCACAAAAGGATGAGAGAGGTTTGGAGGCCTTAGTTAGCCAATCTAAGTTGAAGTCTCCTAATATGATAGTTTCCTGGGATCCATACCCTATGACAACACCCAGATATGAAAGGAGTTGAACGCCAGCAGAAGGGGGTCTGTAGCACCCTATAACACACATCAAAATGTTCTGCGAGAACACTACCTTAAGGGATAGACATTCAAATTAATTTGCAGCAGATAACAAGTCAAGGCATGATACTGTAAATTTGTCCTTGACGTATATGGCCACCCCTCTGCCTCTCGATTGTCTATCAGTTCTAAAAAATAAATAGCCGGGGATTTTAACCTCTTTGTCTGCTGTGGCTGGTATAAGACAAGTTTCTGAGACTACTAAGACATCTGAAGAGGTGTGACAGATCCATGCTTGGATCATGGTAATCTTTTCTTAGCAGGCTACATACATTGACATGGAGGAAGCTTATACCTTTGATCTTCGCTAATTCCGAGGGCGAAGAAAATGATAAGATGCAAATTCCAATACACAGAGCTCAATGGAAGTTCCAAATTCAGTGCACACCCGGACAACCAAGCAGTTTACTGAAGCCAAAGTCAGCAGTGCAATTAAAATTGCAGTGGCATTTTGCACTGACAGTGGAGAGCAGAACACAGTACCAGTTACAGGTATTTAATCAGACTAATTAGTTGGAGGCCATTTTTATATGATACCAGGCAGAAGGAACCCCCTTAGATAGTTGCTTTTCTGGTTTTCTGGCTGGGTCCATGACTGCTGTTGCAGGTCACCATTTGCGAATATGCCAGAAGTGTTCCAAATCCCATATGCAGTGAGGCAGGGGTCTGACTTTGAGTTCTTTTTCTCTGGCCTCAGACCAAACACCAAAATCTGCTGGGCTCCATGCTCTTTACTCTTTCTCTGTAGTACCCAAAAAGTGGCCCTTGTAACTTTCAAGCAGTGTCCTGACCTTCCAATGCAGCCTGTGGAGGGCATTCCCCAGGGTTCAGAGTTTGGTAGCACACACTCTCTGCTGCTGAAAATTGCTGTAGGGTAAAAAAAATAAAATGAGAGAAAGGAGAGGAGAGGAGAAAAACTAGAAGCTCTCACAAATCACTAAATTTTTTAGGTTTCTGAGCATAAATGACAACAATGGCATATATTCCATTAACATTTTTTGTGCCTGTAGAAACCACTATGGACCGGCTCCTCTGAGGTCCTCCTCAGCTCAAAGTCAGCAGCTTGCAACATCAGCTATCCTTCCTGACACCCTCCATCCCATCCAATTTATGTATGCATGGAATGGCCCATAAGTACATTCAACTAATATATGTATGGCATTTTTATGGTAGTTGCATAGGTACTGAAGGTCCTGATGCAAATCACACACCTACATCATGCATGAGTGGGGCTGTGCCATTGCCATCCCAAGTAGTGTTGTAATTTGGGTATCATGGATTTCTATCTGCTTCTACAACCGGAAGTAGATGTGTAAGTCTTGCAGTGTACATGTGCATCTGCAGTCAGAAATACTGCTGTGATTTCAGTATATTAACATTCTCAAAAAGAAAGGGCATTCGCTTAAAAAAAAACTTGGTTAATGCACCAAAATTATGGTTCAACTTAACAACAGAAAAGTAGAAAAAATATGGCATCAGTGTTTCCAACCCTACCCTCCCCAGCAGCAAAAGGAAACAATCACACAAACAATCACAGACAGCTATCATCAAGTAAGGCAAACAACATGCAACTGTTTCCAGATGACACAAATGCAGTATCACTGATGCACCTTCTGAAATATGCACACAGCATGCTGCACTTTAGAAAACAATAGTCCATCAGTGCTGCATAGAAATATAACTGTGTGACTGCAAAAGTGGGTGTGTATGTTTTGTAGTGTGCATGTGTATCAGTTGCTGAAGAAGCCAGGCGCCACAGGTTCTTGCACCTCTGCAGACTGAAGTGGTTGTGTATATCTTACACTGTGCATGTGTATCAGAATACTCTGTACATAAAAAAAAAACAAACTCCAACAGTGCTGTTTAGAAATGTTACAGTGTGACTTCAAAAGCTGTGTTGTAATTTGGGAATTGTAGATTTGTATCTGTGGTGGCGGAAGTGCAAGCCCCACTGAGGCCTTCCCCTCTGCAGACAGAACCGGGTGTGTATGTCATACACTGTACATGCATATCTGTGGCTACAGAAGTGCTGGCCCCAGATGGGCTTGTACTACTGCAGACAAAAGTAGTGTTGTAATTTGAGTATCATGGATTTGTACCTGTGGCTGCAGAAGCGCATGCCCCACAAGGCCCAACAGTTCTACAGCTAGAAGTGGGTGTGTGTATCTTGCACTATGTGTGGGTATCTGTAGCCACAGAAGCATTGGCCCCACAGGGGCCAGCACTTCTGCAGACATAAGCAGTATTGTGATATGAGTATAACTGATTTCTGTCTGCATCCAGAAGTGGGTGTGTATGCCTTGCAGTGTGAATGTGAATCCATGGCTGCATAAGTGCTGGTTCCTGATGATTGATGTATTTTGTGTCTTCCGGAAACAACTGTATATAGTTCATCTTACCTGCTCATAGCTGTCAGTGGCTGCTAGTGTTGTCTTGTCCTTTTGCTGCTTGGGGGTGGAGGGTTAGGTTGGAAACACTAAAGCCACATTTCTCTACTTTCGGGACATGAGGCTGAACCTGAACTCTTGCAATAATGCAGGTTTGTGCCATAAATATATATAAATAAGTGAGGGCATAATTAAGGTAACCAACCTCTGCGTGAAGGAAGGCAGAAAAAGGAAAAGGAAATACAGACCATTATGGCTTTCTAGAAAGGTGGCCAATGTGGTGAAGGAAAAAAACATGTGGCATTCAGAAGGTATAAGGAAATACAGAGGGAAGAGGACAGGGACCATATACCAAGTAAAACACAATGAAGCAGAAAAGACAGTGAGAGGAACAAAGGTGCAGACAGAGGAAAGGATAGCAAAAGAGTAGCTAATTGGGATACACATGTCTTTAGGTCCATATGTGAGAAGAAAAAAGCAAAGGGAGAGATAGTGATGATTAGGAGGGTGGCAAAAGGAGATTGCAAAGAACAGTATCAGAAAGATGCAGACATCCTGAACAGGTACTTCAGCTCAGTATTTTCAGTGGAGGGACAGAGGGACAGACCACCAGAGAGCACCAGGAACAAAAGAGCAGGGAAAGCAGGTGGACATAAGCCAATTTTCAGAGGAAAAAGTCCTGAAGGGACTTGCAGCTCTAATTGTGGACAAGGCTATGGGACTAAACAGGATACCAAAAGGGGTACTAAAGAAACTCAGGTTGGTGCTAGCTACCCCACATGCAGCATTATTCAACAGGTCACTGGAAACAGGCATAGTTCTGAGGAACAGAAAGAGCAGATGGGGTCCTGCTTCATATGAGCAGCAGCAAGGAAAAGGCTAGCAGCTATAGGCTGGTCAGTCTCACATCAGTGGTGCAAAAATTAATGGAAACCCTGTTAATGGAAAGGTTGGTACAGTATCTTGAATCTAGTAGACTACAAGACCAAGGCACCATGAATTCATGAGGAGGGGGCATGGCAGACAAATCTGATTGATTTATTCAACTGGGTGAACTGGGAGATAGATCATGAGAGGGCAGTGGATGTGACTTATTTGGACATTAGAAAGGCCTTCAGCACTGTGCTGCACACGATACTGATAAAGAAATTGATAACCTAGGGGTGGATCCAAAGTGGTGAATTGGGTAAGGAACTGGTTAATGGATAGGCAACAGAGGGTGGTGGTTAATGACACTCACTCTAATGAGGGGAGAGTGACCAGCAGGGAATTGTCCTCTTCAGTGTCTCCATAAGTGACATTATAGAAGAACTGGAAAGGAAGGTATACCTTTTGTAGATGACACCAAAATCTGTAATAGGGTGGGCACTCAGGAAGGGTTAGGAAGAATGCATAGTGACATTGGGAAACTCAAGGAGTGATCAAAAGCATTGCAGTTGGAGTTCGATGCCAAAAATGTGCAAAATCAGGCACCATGGGCATAGGAATCCATTAGATGAATATAGGATGGTGGGAGTACTGACCATCACTAAGCAGGAAAATAACCTTGGGATTATCATATCTGATGACCTCAAAGGAGCAGGGCAGTGTGACAAAGAAGTGAGCAGGGACAGTGAGATGCTGAGATGCATAGAGAGAGGTATATCCAGCAGGAGGAGGGAGGTGATGTTGCAACCGAATCACTTGCTTGTGAGAACCCACCTGGAGTATTGTGTCCAGTTTTGGAGGCTGCACCTCAAAAAGGACATAGACAGGGTGAAGGCAATCCATAGGAAGGGCAATAAAACTATTGAAGAAGTTGCATCCAAAGCCCAATGAGCAGAGACTGAGGGATCTCAACATATACACCCTGGAAGAGAGCAGAGTGATTGGGGAAACTACCTCACAGGGGTGAACAGGGTGCAGGAGATGAGTCTCTTTCAAATGAAAAAGAGCACCTGAACCAGAGATCATGCAATGAGGCTAGAAGGGTTAAGTTTAAGAGGGTTGTGAGTAAGTACTACTTCACTGAAAGAGCAGTTAATGACTGGAACAGACTGCCAGTGGAAGTGATGGAAGCAAAAACAATAGGGGCATTCAAGTATGAATGGGATAGACATATGGGAATATTAGTAAACAGGCAGGGAAGAGGTATGGTCTCTGTAGACCAGTCAGGGTCTGTGGAGACAGACTAGGCAGGGACCATCTGGGTAGACTGGGTGGGACACGTGTTCCTTTTCTGCCAATAAATTATTTGTTTCTATGTAGCTATATATATATATATATATATATATATATATATATATTTATATTCTTTGCACAAAAACTATTTTAATGCATCAGTTAGGTTTAATATCAAATCATAAAAAGGATGGAAATACAACATTAGCATTTCCAACCCTAACACCCCAACCCCAACCCTGCATACACCAACTGACATCTGGGGTGTGCTTAGAGGTCATTAGCCATAATGCTCACCCCATTCTGCTATACTGTACCTATCTCAGTTTATTTATTTATGGAATGGGGTGAGTGTTATGGCTGATGACCCCAAGGCATACCCTGATGCCTGTTGGTGTGTGCAGGGTGGAGGTGGGGTGCTAGGGTTGGAAATCCTAATGTCTTATTGTCCTTCTTTTCACGGTGATATCACCCTAACTGATGCTTTAACACAGTTTTTTTGCAAAGAATTTCCTTACTTTTGAGAAATTGCAATTGTTGCCTTATTTGCCTGGGGGAGCTTCAGGCCCTACGCTCCCACCCATCCATAGTTTTTGAGATAGATTAAACAAATCCTTGTTTGCATGTGCTTTCAGGCCCTGCACTCCCATCTCTCCATAGATGCATATACGTATGTCACTGTGGAAGGGCCCCACATTTCCATTTATAGAACAACAGTGACCAAATTCCCAGCATAACTATCTTATTACTCCACCTCATGTACCTGGCACAGAAAATGTTTGAATCCCAGCCAAAACATAATTCTGCACAACCTCAATGCCATTTCACACCACAGGTGTGAAAACACATTTTGGCCAGGATTTGAAAAATGTCAGCTGTGACATACATGACGTGGGGTAATAAGATGTCTATGTTGAAGATTTGGAGCCAAGGTCTTTAGAATTTCAAAAGTTAGAAGCGTGCATAGAGAAATTGCAATGAATGGTCATAACTTTGCAATTTTTACATATTTTGACCTCAAATTTTCAACATTGCCTTTTGGGGACCTCACCTTATCATCAATATGACTGTCATTACATAAATCCTGCCCAAAAGGTGAATTTGCCAAGTGATCATGAAATCACCTTTCAGGTGGGAGTTGTATAATGACAATCATGTTGTTCATGAGTTGGGGTCTCCAAAAGGCTATGTTGAAAATTTGGGGTCAAAATGTCAAAAAATGGCTGAGTTATGAATAAAAGTTGAAACCCCCATTGAAATACATTGAAACGCTTTTACCTTAGTTTCTCATATTGCAGTCGCCGGTTCCAGTAGCAAGACATGCCTTCAATTGAAGAGTGGCTCTCAAACCTGGGACCTGTTCAGGTGAGTGAGAGTGTGTGGGAGGTGTACTGGGGAGTGTGAGGTGGTGGGTGCTGAGTGGGAGGTGGGAATTGGGGTTAGATTGGCAAGGGACCGTTTCATGGGAAAAAAGTTAAAGCATTGAGGATGGTTTTCTTTATTTCAGGTACTGTGGCACTATCAGCAGGTGGGGGTTACTACTAGACACCAGATAATATCATGACAGAAATGGAAAAATGATCGGCGGATGGGGGGTTCCACTAGACACCAAGGAAAAGGCCATTCAATAATCAGGTATGAAACCTGGTGGGTGGGGGATGCCACTTGTTACCACAGAAACCAAAGGAGACCTGGGATAGGGATCAGATAATGGGGGGTGCCACTAGATACCAGAGAAAAACAAATGTAATATTGGGGAAAAAATGGGCGGGTGAGGGGTGCCACTAGGCAGCAGGGAAAGAGATGTGTAATATCAGGGACAAAATCAGCACATGGGGTGCCACTATACATGAGGGAAACAAAAAGAGACAAATCCACGATGGTAGCACATCAGTGCTACTACATTTGTGTCATCTGGAAACTGCGGTATGTTGTTTGTCTTACCTGATGATGACTGTCTGTGATTGCCTATGTGGTGTTGTCCTTTTGCTGTTTTGGAGGGATTGGGAGTTAGGGATGGAGACTCTAATGCCACATTTCCGTTCTTTAGTGGAATTACGTTGAACCCTAACTGGTGCATTAAAGCAGTGTTTTTGCAATTAATTTCCTTACTTTTTGAGATGGTATAATCATATCCACATTCACGCATGTCCCTTTGAGGCCTACGTGAACAAATCAATTTGCCTGTGGAAGTGCAGGGCCCTTTTGGCCTTGTGCTTCCATCCCTCTATAGATGCATACATTCATGCTGTTGTGGAGCCCTGTGCTTCAATTTTCCTGTGATTTCATTTCTCCCAAAGAGCAATTTATATGATTGATTGCATGGCCTGTTAAACTTTTAATGTTATCTTATGGGAATTGTTATTTTTTGTGTATTTTTATATGGCCCCCAACTTTGTCTGGGTGGTATTATGTGTTATTCTTGTAGTACTCATGAAGACCTTTGTCTTGATATATACAGTACATTCTCCCTTAACTGCAACTATTGAGTGAGTTATGGCTTGCTGTAGTTGAAATGTGGAAAAAAACTATGTCTAAATTATTTTTTGTATGAACGGATCCTCTTTCATATGAACAAGACAATACCATGAAAAAGGATCTCTTCATCCAAATAAAGAATCTAAAACAAAAACATAGTGGAAAAGTTACTTAGAAAATTATACCCATTAAACTTGTAAAAATAGGACTTAAAGCAAGATGGAAAAACAAACAATATAAATACCTGGGCTATGCCTGTACCAGTAAATGTTAATTAGAAATTGGAGATAAAGAAAGAATCAAGACAGTGCTTCCTTGTTTCTGTAATAAGCTGAAGAAAATGTTAAATATGAAAGAGAAACAGGATTTAGAAAGTATCTATAATAGAACCTAAGCTACTAGACCATTTTTATGTTGCTTGCACGCATGTGCAAGAAACATAGTGCCATCATCGGAGATTTCAGAGGTGTGTCACCTCCTCCTCCAATTCAGTCAGTGAGCTGGCAGGTGCGGCCCCTGTAAGCCAATGCATTTTGGAGCTGTCTATGACACGCTCCAAAATGCAGTGGCACACAGTTGAAAGGGGGAGCTATGCTTCAGTGAGCAGAGATAAGAAGCCCACTGAGCGTGGCTCCCCCTCACGCAGGCATGCAGGCCCCGCACCTACTGCATAGCCCGGCAGAGGTGCCCAATCCCGTCAGCTGAGCTGCGTCTCCCCCATTGTAGGTGCCACGCTGGGGCCACCCCAGCGTGGCAAGCGGTCCACCGATGTCTTTTTTTTAAATGAAAAATGAAAAGCGGTCCCACGGGCGTCTCCGACCCCTCCCACAACCCGCACCCACCCACTGCACACCAGCCTCCCGCCCCCCTCACCCCATACTTACCTCTGGACTCCGGTGCGATGATCTTGGTGGACTGGGAACACGTCTGCACTCTTCAAAGCCAACATAGACTGAGGAAATGCCGGTAAGCTGTATAATGGCCTAGATAGGGGGGTTTCAACTTTGTTGCATATCTCAGGCATTTTTGGAATTTTGCACCAAATTTTCAGCATGGGGTTTTGGGACCTCTTCTCATGAATGATGTCACTATCATGGCATTATTCCGGGCCGAAAGGTGATTTCGGCGCAGTGACTGCGAAATCACCCTTCAGGCCTGAATACCACCATGACAGTGACATCATTCGAGAAGGGCCCTAAAACCCCATGTTGAAAATTTGGTGCAAAATTCCAAAATGACTGTTGATGAAAGGCAGCTTGAGCAGTTCCTACGCAGGCTCGTAAGTTCTAAAATTTCAATATTTTCACTCCAGATTTTCAACATTGTTATTTTACCACCTTCTTATGAGCAGTACAGCTTTCATTTCACATCTCACCCAAAATGTGTTTCTGCCCATGTAGTGCAGAATGGCACAGTCGGTGTGTGAAATCTATGTATGGGACACAATAGGAAAATCACAGTGACACTGTTCATTAGCAGAGGTCTTGAAATGGCTGTGTTGAAAATTTGGTGAAAAATTCCTAAAAATGACAGTTACGGTGCATTCGCGCAGTTCTCATGAGCTACGTAAGTTACGCTAAATTTTCAATATTTTCACTCCAGATTTTCAACATTGCCATTTTACCACACTTCTTATGAGCAGTACAGCTGTCATTTACATCCTGCCCAAAACGTGTTTCCACCCATGTGGCGCACAATGGCGCGGTCGGTGTCAAACTCAATGTATGGGACACATTAACAAAATCACAGTGACACTGTTCATGAGCAGAGGTCTTAAAATTGCTATGTTGAAAATTTGGTGAAAAATTCAAAATGACTGTTTTACGAGCTATGCTATGCAGTTCCTATGCACTGCAGTTCGCAAGAATTTCAATATTTGCACTCCAATGACTTCCAAATTCCTAAACAGCACATAGAAGCAAGCAACATTCGGCATTGACAAATGCTTGTTATTAACTTGGGTAGTCAAATAGGAATGCATCTTGAAAGTACAACAAGAGCTAAGCGACTTGTACAGGGTGACACACACACACACACACACACAAAAACACACACACACAGAGCAAGCCAGTTGAGGATGTGTACCACAGGGTTCATATCACAGAATTTATTTGCTGTAGACCACACTGCATTCTTTTTTGTACAAAAAGAAATATGTATTTTACAGAGATGGAGATTTAGGCACACACCATTCTGTGGCTATCATGACTCAGGACCTGTTGGATCCCAAAAGAATTTGAATAAAGCATGGTGGCAGGAGGGGCTTGAGCCCATTCGATGCTTGTTATGATAAATATTTATGCAGACATTGGAAGGTGTGGAAGTGGGGGCTCAGAGGTTTACAACAAACAACAAGACTCCAATTCCCCAATCCTGCCACATTCAAGGGACATTGCCAACCCCCTTAGGCCTCAAAGAGTGCCTTGTTTAGAAAATACATTATGATTGTTCACATTCTGCAGAGATTGCTGATGTAGCTGGTAGTTTATTTTGTTTCCTTTATAAAGTGAAAAATGGACTGGCCACATTGATACCACACACACAAAATGTTTGTTTACATTCCTTGATCAACTTCCACTGTGTCTTTCCTGGACTTGGAAACACCCCAAACAGTGTTGCCACTAATTATGCATTGTGAGTAGGGGAGACTATTTCATCACGAGTTACTGCAGTTTGGGAGGGTTTCTAATGTTCAGCAAGTACGCGATAGGAGTAGATCAAGGATTTGAAACAAAATAAGATTGAGTATAACTATTTATTAGCATGCATTTCAGGTCTACTTAGCAAGCAGGCAGATAAACAAACCAGCAACATTAATGTTTTTTAGAGAAGGTAAGCAATCATAATATATTGTGTTTTAACTAGAAATAATAAAATTATGTAAAATGGGTTGACAGTGTCCCTTTAACAAGGAAGGTCCCTCATTCTGACACTCATAATTCCCTCATTTCACAGAGAGGGTTGTGGATGCATGGAACGGCCTTCTGGAGGAGGTTGTGGAGTCAAAAACAGTAGTTGAATTCAAGCATGCATGGGATAGCCATAAGGCAATTCTAGGGGGTGGGGGTAGAAAGAAGTAGGCTGCTGGTTAACTAGGATCTGCAGCTTATCCATTAGGTAGGGAAATGGGCAGACTGGGTGTGCCAAGCGGTCCTTATCTGCCATCAAATTCTATGTTTCTATGTTTCTATTTCATGTTATGGGGCCCCAATAAAATTAGTGTGTGTGTGTGTGTGTGTGTATGTGGGGGGGGGGGTCCCATCCATTCTACCTGTACCTCTGATTGGCAAGGCTATATTATGTGGAATGTGTTCATGTTTGGTGCATTTGGAAGTTCAGGGGCAAAATGGGTGCAATAAATTTTAAAACATTACATTCCAAAGACTGATCTGCATTAGTTCAGAATGGAGCCATGAGCTGCAAGGGATTGGGGATGTGTGCTCAAGGGCTGCAATGCCCACAAGTAGCAGGGTGTCTCATATTATTGTCTGGGACATTAAAGATGAAATGAGTAACAGACTATATAGCCCTAAATCAACATCAAAAGAAAATGTTATACAAATATCAGCTCTTCCCAGTATTTTGAGTTGTAGTTTCTTGTTTGAAATGTTTTGTGCATTTTTAGGGCTGGTGTCCCACATGTTGAGTGTCAAAGGTTCAGTGTCCCACAGTTCTTTATTTTTATTTTATTTTTTTCACTATAGTTCATTGACATACTATTCTAAATAAAATGGCACATCATTGCAGCTCATGTGTTTGAAGTAGTTGAACATTCATAATACTTCA
Source organism: Neoceratodus forsteri (assembly GCA_016271365.2). Classification (NCBI taxonomy): domain Eukaryota; kingdom Metazoa; phylum Chordata; order Ceratodontiformes; family Ceratodontidae; genus Neoceratodus; species Neoceratodus forsteri. The sequence continues at coordinate 1,787,889,807 of CM057455.1, read as the reverse complement.
TTCTATTGTCCCACAAAGGGAGATTTGTTTTTCTAATTGGGAAAAATTCTGTCACTTGGTCAGTGTCCCATATTTCAATGACAACAGAAAGATAAGAGGTTATAAAACCTGCCAGAAGTCAGGACGGAGCTATAAAGTGAAGTAGGATCAAGTGCCCTAATAATGTTTGAGGTTTAGCTATACATTCTTAGCAATAAATACTCACTGCAATGTTTTGTGGCTAAAGAGGCTATGGGCCAGGTATTCAAAACTTTGCCTGGGCACAAAACCTAGTTTGCCCATGCAAACCAGGTTTCGTGTAGATGAGCAATATTGATTCAATTTTCAATTTTAAATGTTATTGATTCGGGAAGATACCTTTGAGCACAAGCTGTTTTACAAAGGTTCCACATCAGCGAATTAGGCATGTTATAAGTAAAAAGCATAAAAAGCAACAACCAGTATGGACATGTACACAAACACATCATGGTTACAGATTAGAACATGTATTACATGGACATGGTTATAAAGGCAGAAAATAGCACAGCCCCAAGGAGCCTTGTCAACAGATAGGGTGAGGGGGATGGTTGAGGGGATGGTATAGCAATAGGTGGGGAGAGTCATGTGAAGGGTATGCCATGGGGGCCACCTCATGACCAAGTGAAGCCAGGAGGACATGAGGTTAGACAATTGCTGTGTCAGTCATAAACTGGGGGAGAATTGAGATGCTCAATGTTAGTTGCTGGAGCATCTATAGATTGTAATTAGGTATTGTTTGAGGTCAGTTTTGAATTTGGCTAGACAGGTGGTGGCGAGGAGGTGCTCAGGTAACACATTCATTCACAAGGGGGCACGGTAGAAAAATGTTCAAAAAACATTTTCTGGAGCTGGAAGGACACTACTTTCTTCAACTGCGAGCTGTGTGAGAAATTCTATATTGCACTTGATATCTGCAACAAACGTGCACTTTTGCTTAATTCTGTGGGAGGTGAAAGTAACCACCCTTGGTAATTGCTTTTTATTCACATTTATTTAGTGTTTAACCAAGAAGAGGCTTGTAAACTCTGTTTATCTTGTTAGTAACTTAGAAGGATTTAAATACTGCATTTGGGTAGGGTCCTTGGAGGTAGCTAGATTGTCTACTAGGATTTGCTGACAGTTAAACTATTTTAAATGAATTACAGTTGGCTGAGGAGTTGAAAAAGAAACTTGCAAACTCTGCTTATCTTGGAAGTAACCTCATAAGTGTTTGAATACTGCATTCTGGTTGTCCCTTGGGGTAGCTGGATTGACTACTAGGATTTTGGGACAGAAACTATTTTTAAATAATTTACTGGTGCTTAGGAGTTTGTGATAGTTAAACTCTTTTTAACAGAGTTACTGGGGTTAAGGAGTGGTCACAGAAAAACCTGCAGTGTGAAACAGGAAAAGACAGTCTTTCAAGCGAGGGTGGTGGATCTAGGTTTACGTTTGTTTGTTACAATTCTTAAGATTTTCAGTGCAGGAAGAGTTTAAAGCACAGTTGACTTATTTTGGGGCTGACAGCTCTCGGAGCACAAACCACCAGGCCTGTTTTGGGGCTGGGAAGGTTTACCTGTGTCTGACTTGGATGAGTGGATTTTTCTCTGTTTGATTAGCAGGGTATTTCTCTATCAAATTGTTGTGTAGGGCATCTTGCTGGCAGGAAGGCACTCATTGCAGCAGTGGGTCAGAGCTTTTAGCTGATTGTTTTGCGAGGGCACAGTTTAGGCCCAACCCCTTCCTACCCCTCACCCACCCACCCTGGAAATAGTTCCTTTATACCTGGGGTTCTGACATCATTTCCTCAAGAGTGCAAGGTGCATGTCACTGTCATATCCTCTCTAGCACACTGCACTGACAATATAAGCATACACATTGTATATTATAAATATATATTTCTATATTACAAACCAATCACACACACACACAAAAAAAAAAAAAACGTGGGGAGTAGTGCAATGTAATGGCTGTGGGGCAGCAGTCTTCCGGGAGTCTTTCTGGAGGCTGAGATGCTGCCCTATTTGTAGACAATTCTCTGCCCTGAGGGAGGAAGTTGCCCGTCTTCAGGCCACACTGGACAGTAGTACGGGGACCTTCCCCCAGGCCACATGGACAGTAGGAAGGGAACCTCTCCCATCCAGGGAGCACCACAGCCACCACCACTACCTCAGAGATTGTGAAGAAAACACAGCAGTTGGACCACAGTGGGCTCAGAAAGGGTGGGGATGGTGGAACGGAGGCACACCCAGTCAGTTGTTCCACTCCACAATCCATACACCATTCTGGGGGAGCATAGCTCCCCTATGGATGCACCCACAGAGGAGACTAAGGAGGCTGAGGACAGCGGTCACAAGGGAGGCCCACAGGAAGGAAGCAGAGGACACCACAAGGAAAGGAAGCAGCTCCTGGTGGGGGACTCAATTATTAGGGGGCTAGAACTGGGAGGAGCTGGGAAAACTGAAGTAAGGTGCCTGCCTGGTGCCATGGCTTGGAGGGACAGGAAGCTCATCCTCAGGATTACGACAACAGCTGCAAGGGATTCTGAGCTGGATGTAATTGTCCACCTAGGGTCAAATGACTTGGATCATCTTGAGGTTAGAGCAGTGCAGGAGGACATTGCAGAGTTGGGGAGGGGCCTAAGACAAGTAGCACACACAGTATCCTTCTCAGAGGTGCTGCCTGTCAAAGGCACGGGTGAGGCGAGGGTAATTGGCACCATGCAGTTTAATGAATGGTTGAAAAAAATGGTGTGGAGCACAGGGGTTTGGCTTCATTGGGGACTGGGGTTCCATCTGGAGGACAACAGCCTATACTGGCAGGATGGTCTGCATCTGTCCAGGAAGGGAACAAGTCTTTGAGCAATCGGTTTAAATGCTTCATTGGCAAGCTTTTAAACTAGTCAAGGGGAAGCACTGACAAGCAGCAGAAAAATCCCAGCCTCCCTACAAAACAGGGTACTAAATGAGAATAAGACCAAGGTAGAAAGGTCAGTGGGGATGCTGCAACAGAAGGTAAAGCCATCAAAAATGGAGAGCAATGAGTACCAATGCCTGTAGTCTAGGTAACAAGCTTCCTGAATTAGTGGCCTTGATGGAGGAGGAACATCTGGATATCATGACAGTCACAGAAACATGGTACACACAAAACCATGACTGGGACGTAAACATACCAGGATACACTATTTACAGGAGGGACAGGGAGGGTAAAAGAGGAGGAGGAGTAGTTCTTTACATAAAGGAAGGAATAAAAGCAACAGAACAAAAGGGTAAACAGGGAGGAGAAGAAGCACTGTGGGTAAAATTTGGAGACAGGCAATGGCACCACAATCCGCACAGGGGTTGTATACAGACCCCCTTCTCAGGGGGAGGAAATGGACAAGGAAATGATAGAAAGTATACTTAGAATGGCAGAAAAAGGGGAGATACTGCTGATGGGTGATCTGAATATGCCAGATGTTAACTGGAGTGCAGTTGCAGCTGCCACTTCGAAGAGTGCAGTTATTCTAGATGCCCTACAGGGGGCATGCCTTAGACAACTAGTACCGGAGCCCACTCTAGAGGGAGCAATATTAGACTTGGTACTCTCAAATGGAGATGGAGAGAGGATCACAGATGTAGAAGTGGGTAGCCATCTGGGAACTAGTGACCTTCGAACAGTATGGTTCACAATAAACACAGTAATAGGGTCAAGCCATACAAAGACAAAAGTACTGGACTTTAGGAGGGCTGACTTTGCCATAATGGGGGGAGTGCCTAAGGAATGCACTAGCAAATGGGCAGGAAGGAGAGGTGGAAGAACAATGGGGAATAATAAAAACTGCCATCACAGATATAACAAGCCTTTGTGTGAAGCAAATAAACAAAACAAGATGATGTAAGAAACCACTATGGTTCTCAAAGGAAGTGGCAGTGAAGGTTCAAGAGAAAAAAGCATTCAGGAAGTACAAGGAACATAGAAGGAGCAGGACAGAGAACTGTATCAGTTAAAGCAAAGGAGGCTGGGAAGGCAGTCAGAACAGCAAAGGCCCAAACCGAGGAAAAGATAGCCAACTCAGTTAGAAGGGATAAAACCTTTATAGGTACATCAGGGAGCGAAGGAAGACCAAGGGAGGGATAGTGAGGCTTAATAAAGGAGAGGAGGGTGGGCAGAGGAGACTGTGAAAGGCAGAGATACTAAACAAATATTTTGCTCAGTATTTACGAAGGAAGAGGGGAGATACATAAAACAAACAGTAGTAACACTCTGGATACAGAAGTTGATACCGGCCCATTTACAGAAGAAAAGGGTTCTGAAAGAACTCTTAAAACTGAAGGTGGACAAAGCAAGGGGCCTGATGGGATTCATCCCAGAATTCTAAAGAACTAAGGGTAGAACTAGTGACACCACTGACTACCCTTTTTAACAAATCATGGGAGGATGGGGTGGTACCCGAGGACTGGAGGAGGGCAGATGTGATTCCCCTTCACAAAAGTGGGAGCAAGGCAGAAGCAGAAAACTATAGACCTGTTAGTTTAACCTCAGTGATAGGGAAAATGATGGAATCACTTCTAAAGGAAAGAATTGTCGAGTATCTAGAGGCCAGAGGGGCCCAGGACCCTAGGCAACATGGATTCACAGCGGGAAGGTCATGCCAGACGAATCTGATAGATTTCTTTTTTTTTTTTTTTTTTGCAATTCAACTTTTATTGAAGATTTTCAAAATAAAACTACATCCAGGCAGAACAGGATTATAATCGAAATAACAGACATGAGCAACAACACCTTCCAGATGCAATCCCCCCCAACCCCTAAGCCCACCCCTCCACCATAATAACCCTTTGCACAGCACACCAGATATCTAACCTAAAACATATTGTTACCGAGAATCAGTACATTCTGATACAGAGTAACAGGAATATAATGGACCCCAAATTCAATCAAATTTAGACACATTATTTTGAAGACTTGCGATGATCCTTTCTGTTCTAAGATTTGCCAGGAGTTCCTGAAACCATTCACCATATGAAATCACTAGAGTGTCTTTCCAATGCTTCAGAACCACTATTTTAACCGAGGCAGAAATCAGACTTATATGGTATTTCCTTATTCGAACATCAACAGTGGTCATGTCCCCAAGAATACATATCTCTGGAGTAAATAAACTAGCCAACCCCAAGTAAGGGTCCAGTTTCTCTTTAATGTTACCCCATAGTACAGCTACTTTAGAGCAATGCCAAAAGATATGAAGTAAATCCCCAGCCTCACACTGGCATCTGAAACACCTGGAAGATGTAAGCATACCGAGGCTAACTAACTTTAAAGGAGAGTAATAAATATTATGCAACAATTTGAATTGCATTAATCTAAGTCTATCCTGCAAAAGAAATTTATGACAGGATTTCCATATGCCTGCCCAATCAAAGTTATATAGTGAAAAAAGCGAGACCAATATTGTCTTGGAGCAAGGATTTGAGGGTGAATCCAAGACAAAAAATGTTATAAATAGCAGATACTGCATGGCCTTACCCCCAGTGGTTCTAAAGTATCACAAAATCAGGGCCTGCCCCATTAGGGGAGGAAACCAAATTACTAGCCACCAAATGCGAAGTTGAAAAACCTTAAATATCATAGCTTGAGGAATTTGAAATTTATTCAATATTTCAACTGAGTAAATAATTTTCCTTCAAGCGTAAGCAAATCATAATCAGTACCTTCCCAATAAAGGTAACCAAATCGACGCAATGGGTTTCCCCTCTATTAAGAAGTTAGGGTTACCCATTAAGGGTTGGGCAGGATCTAAAGTATGAGAGTACTTTAAAAAAGTGCATAATTGCACATGAACTTTGAGTGAGATCTCAATAGGGGACTTATGCAAGGAAATGGGAAGGGCTTTTTGCAAACAATATAGCAAAGCCCTAGGTGTAATTCCAGAATCCATTATCCGGGAAATCTCTAGATTTAACCACACAGATATATAAGTATTAGTTTGGGAACCATCAATTACAGCGAGCCACCGAAGGTACTTGCTAGCATGACTAGCCCAATAGTACATGCCAAAGTGGGGAATTCTCAGGCCACCGAATAACTTAAGAGCAATTAATTTATAATAAGCCAATCTATGCTTCTTATAGTTCCAGATAAAAGAGAAACTATACCATGAACTTTTTTAAACCATTTAAGCGGGATCCAAATATTTAGCATATTCAACGGATAAAATAAGCGGGGAAAGACATTCATCTTTACTAAATTAATTCTACCCCAGATAGACAAAGAAAGCATTGCCCATCTTTTAAGATCAAATTCAATAGATTGTAACACCGAGTCAAGGTTAAGCTGAACCAACCGAGAAGTAGATCTGGTTAGGGTGAGCCCCAGATACTTGATTGCCTCCGGGCTCCAAACCAAACCAAAAAGGGGTAATATCATGAGCATATGTTTTATAATTTAAAGGGAAAACCACAGATTTACCTGTATTAAGCCTATAATTAGCAATAGCGCCAAAATTATCGATGGTTTCAAGTAAAGGCGGGATAGAGGTAGACGGATACGAGATTTGCAATAGCAAGTCATCTGCATATGCCATGACCTTCAGAGTGTGTCCCCAAACCTGAACACCCTGAATTCGCTGTTCCATTTTGATCTGCCTGATAAGGGGTTCAATATATAAATTAAAAAGTAACGGGGAGAGTGGACAACCTTGTCTGGTACCAACATAAAGTCTGAAAGGGAATGAAGTTACCCCATTACAATGAATTCTTGTAGTTGGAAAGTTATAAATGGCACTAAGCCACAAACCAAACTGTTGAGGGAAGCCGAAGGTATCCATAACCTTGAGCAAATATTTCCCATAAACTCTATCAAAGGCCTTCTCGGCATCTAGAGAAACCAACACTATCGGATGGTCCGAATCCCCAGAAGCCGAGAAGATATGTGCCAATAACCTCAAATGATCAGTCGAGGACCTTCCTTTCATAAAGCCAACCTGTTCAGGCCCAATTAAACCCGGAAGGACCCCACTGATCCGATCAGCCAATAATTTAGTAAGAATTTTAATATCCTGATTCAGAAGTGAAATGGGCCGATAGCTGGAAACCAGCTCATGAGACTTACCCGGTTTCGGCAGGAGGACAATTAGAGCCTCAAAAAGAGAAAAATCTGTAGCAGCCCCCTTCAAAATACAATTAAACAATCTCAACATAGAAGGGACTAACTCCTTAGCGAAAGTTTTATAAAAGTTGGCCGAAAAACCATCAGGGCCTGGTGTTTTATCGGAGGGAAGAGAGTTAATAACCTGATTAATTTCATTCTCCGTGATAGGGCGTGAGAAGGGCCTGATGAGAATCATCCAAGGAGGGAAGATTGGCCCATTTAAAAGGTGTCTATCTTATCTAGTGATGGTGGATCCCTCATGGGAGCATAAATCCTCAATGTTTTTGAAATTCCCCAGAATATCCTCCGGGAGGTCTTAACCAACCATCCTTCAGCGAACGAATGACTGGGACCAACCTAGAAGACTCTAAAAGCTAACCCTCCTAGCTAATAGTCGACCAGCTTTTTCTCCTGATCAGTATATATTGCCCCGTTTTAATGATGCCCATCCACCTGTTCACTAAAATCCTAAGATCGAGTCTTTTAATCTAGTTAACTCCTGCCTATAATCATCCAAGGAAAAGGCCGAGAGCCCGGATTCTTTCTCACGAATCTGATTAAGTAAGTCTGAAATACGCTTCTGCTTCTCCTTTTTTCTTCGGGAGGCAAGCCCAATCAGAATACCCCGTATAAAGGCTTTGAATGCACCCCATTCCATATCTGGCCGTTTGGTGGAGTTATTATTAAAAGAAAAAAATTCTGTTATCTGGGAAGAGATATACTTAACCAGATTCGGATCCTTTAATAACTGGTTATTAAATTTCCACCTATTCCCAGGTTTGGGTAAAGATGAAAATGTAATAAGACAGGTTACTATAGAGTGATCCGAGGGGGGTCCAGGGAGTATGTCAGTATTTAAAACCCCCGGTAAAAGGATATTAGAGATGAACATATAATCAATTCTAGAAAAGGTATTATGTACCTGGGAAATAAACGTATATTCCCGGACATTTGGGTGAAAAATCCTCCACACATCACATAAGCCCAATTGATCAATCATTTCTCTTAACGCCCTTTGAGCTGGAGATAATCCCTTCTTAACCGAACCAGATTTATCTATAAAAGGATCCATTACCAGATTTAGGTCTCCACCACTACAATAGGTAAATTACAATAGGAAAAGTAATTCCACCAACTGGACAAAGAATCAGGGGTATCATTATTGGGACCATACACGAGCCAGGATAATCTCTATAGTATATAAAATGCCTCTAACAAAATGTATCTCCTAAGCTATCCTTGAATATTTGGATCGGATTAAAGGGCACAGATCTATGCAACATAACCATAACTCCTCTGCTTTGGGAGTTACCTTCAGATCGAAGACCTGCCCTATCTGAAGCTTCCATAAATGATTAGACTCAACATTAAGTAAGTGTGTCTCCTGCAAAAAAATAATATCTGCTTTCACATGACACAAATGTTTTAAAACCTTATATTGCTTCAAGCTTATGCATGAATCCCATGCACATTCCAGCTCACAACATTTAACTCCTAGCCATTTGTAAGACTTTTAATATATACTAAATAACACAAGTCAGTAAAGTCCATCCATCTATACAAAACTAAGAATTGGTGTGTGCAAACCCTTACCAAACTCCCTATCTGATAAACTAAACCCCCATAACAATGAAAATCCCCATCCTATTTCCTTCCACCACAACCCATCCGATCTACCAATGAACATGGTTACAGCTCAAACAACTTCTGCTTCCATCCGCCAACCAGCCACCCAAAACACTAATAACCGGTCCCATAAATAACAATTTTAACAAGATATTATCTACTAAACCCCATCCATTAAAGATAAAATTAAACAAAATAATTATGAAAGCTATTAGCATATTACTAAAACTTAGGATAAAGCCGTATATCCCAGCTGGTACCGGGAAACTAATCAGTGAAAAAAAAAAAAAAAAAGGGGGGAAGGGGAAAGGGGAAAAAAGAAAGAAAGGGGCCCCCAAGCCCTGATACAGAAAACAGCCCATTACCCATTATTCAAATAGAAATTGTATACTATATGGAACTAAGAAACCCTTACTTCAACTATATATAATAAGCTAGATAAAAGCTAAGCTTCCAAATAGGTTTATAAGAGGGGTGGACCGTTTCAAACTATAACCATTTACCCCCAGAAAAACAAAGTACAAACTTGTATCGAAAGCAAAATATCTAAAGTAGTTAACAGTCACTAATGTCCACAATGAGGCAATTAAACTAGGTAAGCAGGGGACCACCTGCATCTTCTGTATCCCCGAGCAATATCAGTATAATTGAGAGAAAAAAAAAAAAAAGGGGGGAAAGGGCAACTAGAAACTGCAAAATTAAAACTGGCACTAAAGGCCCCAGGAAATTGTCCCAAAGTAAAATAATCGAAGCGATCAGACCCAGTCTCCATCCAGAAAATTAAGCAAAACAGGGAGTTAAACTGGGGCCAGCAGGATATTGTCCAACTAGGCTACAGTCCAGTTTGCAACTAAACCAAGGCATCAAGCTTTCAGACAGAGTAGATCAATGCCAGGTAAAAAAAAAGAAGTCCAGAAAGTTGGAAGGACTGATCTCAAGGCTCCCTAAAGAGGTCAGGGAAGGATAATTTTAAAGCTGACAGAGCAGACTCATAACTCTCAAAGCTACGCCATGTCTCAGCTACCAGGACCTGGAACTGTGCAGGGTAGCCCATCCTGAACTTAATGTTGGCAGCAATAAGCTTCTTAATAATGGGGTGGTATGTAGCTCTCTTCTGTCGCATCGAAAGTGGCAAATCTTGAACCACCCTCAAAGTAGTACCTTCCCAAGATAGTTCCTTGACCTCCTTAACTCTCAAAAGAAAATGTTGGCGTTCTAAATAATTGAGAAATCTCAAAATAAATGTTCGAGGAGGGGCTCCCGGAGCAGGTATTGCTCTTAATGCATGATGAGCTCTCTCGATAGTATATGCAGTTCCGAAGGGTGAAGGACCAGCTATCTTTTCCACTAAATGCTGAGCAAATTTAATAGCGTCAGCTCCCTCTTCCTTCTCTGGGAGACCAATAATAACAACGTTGTTTCGGCAAGATTGCCCTTCCAAATCCTCGACCTTGCTTTCCAATTTCAGGAGCCTTTGCCTCATCCCTGCCAGCTCGAGAGCCAGTTTTTCATTCTTACGCTCGATAGAACATAGTTGAGCTTCATTGTCCGCCGTCCGACGAGTTAAATCATCTAAAGTGCGGGATATATTTCTGACTTCACCCACTAGCTCCTTCATATCATCTTTAAAAGGTTGGAACTCCTTCAAGAAACTGGCTAAGGTAAGCGGCTCGATCTAGGAATCACCAGATGCCTGCGCTGTAGTATACTGCGTACCGAGGCCTTGCTTTTTTGTGGCCTTTTCTGGGGTAGTCGGCGGGTATGTCGGGGCAAGGCTTCTTTTATTTCCGCATCCATGCCTCAACTCCCGATAAACAGCGTTAGCTCTAGCAGTCGAGGAGGCGATAGGAATAATGCCAGCGATCGGTAGGGACCACAAAAAATGAGAATTAAAAGCTGAGTGGACGGAGCTCAAAAATGGAGCAGCTAGTTCATGCTCTGTACCACGTGATCTCTGAATCTGATAGATTTCTTTGACTGGGTGACCAAAGTAGTAGATCAGGGAGGGGCTGTGGACATGGCCTACCTAGACTTTAGTAAGGCATTTGACACAGTCCCACACAAAAGATTAATATACAAGTTAGCAAGCCTGGGAGTGGGTCCCAAGATGACAGCCTGGGTAAAGAATTGGCTGGAGAATAGGACACAGAGAGTTATAGTAAATGGAGTCCACTCAGAAGAAAGGAGGGTTACTAGTGGGGTACCGCTGAGGTTCAGTATAGGACCGGTCCTCTTCAATGTCTTTATAAGCGACATTGCAGAAGGACTGGAAGAAAGTATGTCTCTTTGCAGATGACACTAAGATCTGCAACAGAGTTGATGCACAGGGTGGGGTGGAAAGGATGAGAAGGGACTTGGCAAGGTTAGAGGAATGGTCAAATGTATGGCAGCTTAGATTCAATGCTAAGAAGTGCAAGGTAATGCACCGGAAAAACAAAACCCAGGGAAGAGTACACAATGGGGGGTGAGATACTAACAACAACAAGAATGGAAAGGGACCTGGGGGTAGTCATATCAGATGACCTAAAGATGGGCAAGCAATGTGAAAGGGCAGCAAGGAGGGCTGGGGGGATACTGGGATGCAAAGGGAGAGGCATCACCAGTAGAAAACATGAAGTTATTATCCCTCTGTACAGACAGCTGGTGAGACCCCATCTGGAGTACTGTGTGCAGTTCTGGAGTCCCAATCTCCGCAAAGACATAGACAGGATGGAAGCTGTCCAGAGGAGGGCAACTAAAATGGTGCAGGGTCTGCACCGGAAGTCAGATGAAGAGAGACTTAAGGAGCTTAATATGTATAGCCTCGAGGAAAGGAGGGAGAGGGGGACATGATAGAAACTTTCAAGTACCTCAAGGGAATCAACAAAGTCCAAGAGGTAGCATCTTTCAAAAAAGAGGTGTGCAAGAACAAGAGGCACAATTTGAAGATGGGGCGGCTCAGAGGTAATTTAAGGTATTTTTTCTCAGAGAGGTTGTGGATGCGTGACCTTCCGGAGGAGGTTGTGGAGTCAAAATCAGTGGGGGAATTCAAGCATGCATGGGATAGTCATAAGGCAATTCTGGGGGGTTGGGGTAGGAAGAAGTAGGCTGCTGGTTAACTAGGATCTGCAGCTTATCCAGTAGGTAGGGAAATGGGCAGACTGGGTGGGCCAAGCGGTCCTTATCTGCCATCAAATTCTATATTTCTATGTTTCTATGCCCATTGCCTGAACAAGGTACAATGAAAGGGGATGGACAGGGTCCCTCATCCTCCCCCTGGTGGCCTGTGGCATGTTTGCTGCCACTAACAGATTGCCAACACATGATGGTGTTTTTCCCATGAGTGTTTTCTTCCCTAGGGTGCACGTCTAATGTATGACCCTGTTCCTTAGGGATAGCCAATTTGTGAGCTCATGCAGCTTACAGTGCGTATCACCACCTGGACCCATTTCAACGCAGTATCCATTGCCGACCCGTGTACCACTATTCCATAGTTGATTTTTGATAATGTGGAGCTGTGTACTGCAAGGCGGAGGCCCTCGGGAAAGGGATATTGCCTATACCAGTAAAGGACACCAATCTTAAGGTTGACTGTCTTGACCAGAGAGTTAATATGTTGAGCAAATGTGAGGGTTTCATCCAGTGTGACCCCCAGATACTTAAACATGCTGACTTGTTCCAGTGGCTCACTGCGGGAGTTAGTGATGAACAGGGGGTTTTACTTGATTTTTTTGTTTGGGCTGGTAATAAGCATGGCCTTGGTCTTCTTATAGTTAAGTACCAGCTTATGACTGCAGAACCAGATCTCTGGAAAGGAGAAAGATGCCTGACGCGCTGTTTGCAGATCAGTAAGGGATGTGCTGCTGCCCAGGAGTACCACATCATCAGCATAGAGTATCAGTTTGGTGTTGCAAGCAGTGTGGAGGTCATTTAGGAAGATACTGAAGAGTAGGTATCCAGGATTGATCCCTGGGCCTCCCCTAGCGATACCTCTCTTGCACTGGAAACTGTATGCCCAATTTTGACACTTTGAGTTCTACTTGTAAGATAGTTTTGGAATCAGCATAGTGCACTAGGTGCCACACCCATGTTAGACATTTTGGTCAGTAACAGGGGGTGACTTGACTATGTCAAAGGCTTTGGTGAGGTCTACGAGGATAGACCCCACCAGTTTGCCTTCATCCAAGGCCTTGTGTGCATAGTTTGTAAAGTCCAGCAAAGCAGTGGTTGTGCTACGGCTTTGTCTGAAACCATGCTGGTTAGGGCAGAGCATATTATAGTTGTTAAGGTAGTCAATGAGCTGACCAGCCACAATCTTTTCCAGTGCTTTGGACAGTGGAGAGAGTATTGAGATGGGCCTATAGTTGGCTAACAAGGATTTGTCACCTTCTTTGTGCACAGGTGTGACTAGGGCCTGCTTTCAGACCTCTGAGAATTGAGCAAGAGTCAGAAACTTGTTGAATAGCTTGGTGATGGGCCCTATGAGGACATCCAAGGTGAGGGATAGCAGTTTCATGTCGATCCCATCGCTACCCTCTCTTGTCTTACCCAGTACTTTCCTGACCTTAGTTAGTGCCTCCTTCACGGTCACTCTTTTAAGGTAGAAGGGTGGGTGACAGTGTTCGGAGAGTCTGTTGTTGGTCTGCTCTGCTCAGGGTGGAAGTAGGCTGGTAGTAGTACTGTTGTGAAATCAGTGAAGGCCTTGTTGAAGGCCTCCCCAGTGACTAGGGGATCTGTGATGGGATTGTTACTGCTGTTAATTAGTTGGGGATGCATCTTGTCTTCCTGCCAAGGATGCTCTTGATGCTATCCCAAAACCTTTTGCCATCTCCACATGAGTTAGCAAGATGTGCTTCATAATAATTGGCTTTGGTGAGCTGGATTAGTTTAGTGCAGCAATTTCTGGCTGCTCTGTAACACTGGTAGTCATGCCTGTTACCCGTGTTTCTTGCCTTCTTCCATAGTGTATCCCTTTCTTTCAGATGGGAGAGGAGTTTCCCATTAATCCACCCATTAGCCTGCCCTTTAATTTTCCTCTTTGAAACCCAATTGCAAAGGAAAACTCTGTTTGCAACCAGGCAATAGTTAGAGATTGGAGCAATGTAAATAAAGGGGAGGTCCTGAATGTTGCCACAGTCGAATATTCAGAGTATATTCATCGCACAAGGCCATTTTGCACAGTCCACTTGAGTGGCACACGTACCACCAATTGAAACTCCAACTTACTCCTGTGCAACCCTAGTGATTGGCTGAGGAAGTACGGCAGCCCTCCTAACCCTGAACACAGTGGTCCCTGTTGTCTAGTGTCCCCTGTCTGCCTATCACTAGTCCGATGATGAAAATAAAATTTTCCTGGTGTTCAGTGGTCCCTCCCCCCACTGATTGCCAACCCAATGAGATACAAAATAAAATTTCCCTTCTGGCTAGTAGTCCCCCAATCCTGAAGCCCTGTATGTGTGGTAGAAACTCCCTGGTGGTCTAGTGATCCCCCCTTCCCATCCCCTTTCTTCCAGTGTTATTAGAAGTAACCTTCACTGGTAGTCAAGTGGTAAGCCCTCCCTAACCCTGACATTCCAATATAATAAATAGATCTGTCCCTAGTGGTGTAGTGCACCCCCTCCCTATCTCAACCTTCCTGTATACTAAATTGATCTTGCCCCTGGTGGTCTTGCAGGCCCCTCACCCCACCAGGTAATGCCCCAACACTCTGCTCCCTCCATCCTGACTCCTATCCAGCAACAGGCACAGCCTTCCACTTGCCACCACAGCCAGCCGCTGACTGAGCTATCAGTGAGTGAGTACTGTAAACAATCTGTGCTCATTGATGGGCAGCTGAGCTGTCCATCAACGAGCATGTGCTGTTTAAAGTAAGTGCTCATTTAGAGCTCAGTCTGCATCCTGCTGTGGTCTAGAATGCACAGGGAGTGAGGATATGTTTAGGTGCTTTTAGCACCTGGGAACTTTGGATTTGCCAACTAGCAACAACTTTAATTTATTGCCTGCAGCATTTACACAGGCAAGGACTGTGATGTGGTCCTTTTGTTTTTTAAATCCTGGTGTGTCCTTCTCAGCACCATGGGCTAATGTGCATTCTGGTAGTCTACGCCAGTATAGCCCTGTCTCATCTGCATTAAAAAGTTACTCTGGAGCAATGCCCTCAGTCTCTACTGTGTTCAGCAATTGTGCTATGAAGGGTTCAATACCGTCATCATCAGTACTCACTCTCTCCCCACAAAGCCTGAGCTGCCTTATCCCATGTCTGTACTTAAAGTGATCAAGCCAACCTTCGCTTCTGCAGAATGGGCTTGTAATGGCAATGCGCTGGTGGAACAGTAGAGCTTTCTCTTTTAAAAGTGGTTCTGAAATGGGGGTACCTTTTTCGTGCTCCTGTTGGAACCAGAGGTAAATAGCAGAGTCTCTCTGCTCTTCCTTACAGGTGTGCATTGTTCTCCGGTCTTCCATGCCAGCTGCTGAGTCCATGCAGCCCACAAGGTCTCTTAGCTTCTCCTTTGAAGCTTTGATGTGGCTAAACATCGACTTTACCACACCATAGTCCTCAGCGAGGCTGTCAGCTTTCTCACCTTTCTCCAGCCTGTCAATAATCCTCAGTTTCTGGGCCATGGTAAGTGTAATACATTTTCTTCTCTTGCTCAGCATTTCCATTGTGCACCAAACAAAATGCAAATGAGCCCCTGACTAGGAACTGCATTTGAAAAATGTCTAACAACAGAATAAATTAATATGTGAATGGCACAGTTTAAGCAGTCAGTAACAAGGATGGTAAAATTAGTACATTCGTTTAAATGCAGTTAATACTGCTCAGTCATCAAATTAATTCAGTCCTGCTATAGTGGAGCTGATTGACCACTCCTGAATAGGCAGTCATTAATGAACTGTGGGGACAGAAGTTTGGTTCGGTTAAGAGGGGGAGTCAATTAATGAGGGTCAGTTAAACAGGGTTTGACTGTAATTGACTGAGTTTTGGTTTTTATTAGCATGCAAAATTTGGCCGTTGACATTTGGAAGCGAGCCAGCTTAGTTTTACCTCTTGGTATTCATATGACTTTTCCTCTAATGATACCTAGGTCTGTTTCTTTTGATGAACATTTAGTTCATAATAATGATAGAACTATGCCTAAATATGACTCTAGAGATATTTCACCAGCAGAATGAATTAAAGAAACAATAAATAAGTTTGAATCCAATAAAGTAGATATCTGGGAGAGAAAAACTGTTTCAATATTTGTCTGGAAACTCCGTAATGGGACCTTAATATGTAGGATCAAATATGACATTTCAACATTTCTCTCTCAGATTCTGGATATCAACATAGCCAAAAGTTCACTAGAATGGATAACCTTACATGAGGCAATTTTCTATACCCCTTAGACATCACCTTTAAAACACCTAAGATGGCTGATACAATTATTCAAGCATCCCACAGGTTGGATGCAATTGGCATACACCTGGTAATTCCAGATTGTATTTAATCTTATGCCTAACAGAAGGGCATAAATACATTTTGAAAATCAGGCTAATAGCAGTTTATCAGATAGCATTATTTTAATGAATGAATATAGAATATTAGACCAATATACTACACTCTGACTCACAAATATAAATATCAAGGAAAAGGCTGATCCCAAGTTATCTTTGAACATGACAATCATGTATTGGAACACTGAAGGGTTAAGCTTTAAAATGGTAGATTCAGAAGTTAAATCTTCCCTAATGAAGTTGGATATGCTATGTCTCCAGCAGACATGGTTTAATAGTCCTCTCCAAATCTCTGAATAATCTGCTTATTTTATTTTGGCCAAAAATGACAAAAAATATGGCCTCAATAAAGTGGATCTAGACACCTATGTTACAACATCCCTTAATTTGAAGGGATGTCTGATTCCCATAATAAAATTGAACAAGAAAGATTTTTCAATAATCGTAGTTAATTTTCCTCCTACTGCTGCCTTATTCATGGAGACATGGCCTAAATTTCTAGCCATCTTGTCAGACCTAAAAAACAATTTTGGGAATAATTCAGAGATGATTCTTGGTGACTTTAATGCAAGATTCAATCTTGTTTCAAATACATATGACAATTGTTTGGATATATATAGTTGTTTCATTAGTTTAAATCCTAATATTTTGAGATATAGAAGTTCCTGTGACCAAAAAATAATAAAAGAGGGATAAATCTTTTTAATTTGCTATCAACAGAAAATTTCTGCCTATTAAATGGACAACTTCCCGGTGATTACCTTGGTAATTTTACTTATACAAACAATAGGGGCTCATCTATTATAGAGCTCATCTGGGCCAATATGTCAGCAATCCCTTTAGTAAATAACATGGACATTTTAGACAATTTAGACTCTGCTTATTCACCTCTCATACGTCACCTGTTGGTCGCTTCCAAAAAATTGACCCATCATGTTCACGATATCCCTAATAATACAGGAACTCTTGAGATTCTGAATAACAAAATGATCAGGTGGAATGCATATCATGCCTCTCATTTGGAGAATCTTTTTTAAGGCCATGAAGTCCTTAAAATAAAGACTGAGTCAGAGAATCCTCTAAATTATACACAAATCGCAGGTCCGTGGGACTTATTAAACTCTCATATATGACCTTTAATGACCTCTAGAGCCTTGGTAAGCAAATCTCATAGTACCTGGTTTGATCATATATGCATAGATGCTAAGAAGAGACTTCACAGGTTAGCGAAATATTGTAAAAAACAAAAATCAAAAGGGGGTTTTAATAAACCTCGTAAAGAATATAAAAACGTCTTAGAAAAAGAACGAAGGAAATATTTCAAAAAGATGTGGAATAAGTTGAGAGTTGTGGTGTATAAAAAAAGATACCAAAACATTTTGTAATTTGATTAGCTACATATACAACTCATATTCTCAAGATCTTGAGGCCTATATTCCTCCCAATGTATGGGAGGAATATTATAATTAGTTATACTTTCCAAAGTCTGATGTTCTCACAGTTAGAGGCTCCTGGGCCAGACAAGATTATTCTGGAAACTTACAAGTATATAAAAGAGAAATGGACATGTACTTTGTTAATACCATTTAACTCTATTATTCAAGATGTAAATATACTGGTTAGTTGGAAAGCCAACCGAATCTTTCCACTTTATAAAGAAGGAGATGCACAGGACCCAAAGATGTATTGGCCTATGAGCCTATTTTTTTTTTAACTTTACTTTTTATTTTGATCTTAAGATAATACCAGTATAGATCCATACAATTCAGTTATATTTTTCCATCGCATATATGTTAACTTAACATTTGATCCTTCTTATACTAGAATATATTAGATAATCTAGACCTCCTAAAGTTACAGAGACTGGTTATCTGGATGTAGATAATGAGGAAAATACTAGTAATAATACACTGCTGGCAGCTTTAAGCTTCAGATGTAATGGCACAGTTTCTTGCAGCGTGTCTTTTGTCTCTGATCTCCATTCTATAGGACTAAAGTCTGAATTTCAATTCCTATCCTCCCAAATCTTAGACTTTTCTGAACAGTAAAACTCTAATCAATACAGTTCTACAAACTACAAAAATACAACGATAAAAATAAACTTTTGCACAGTTACACCATCTATTTTATATCAAGATGTATATATCTCCCTTAGATTACATATCCTTTTCCCTTCTTCCCCTTTATACTCAGGCCCTTAGTTCCCAGATGGGCAGTCTACTTAAGTTGTTGTTCTGTATACCTTTATGTTTCCCTCGCTATTCTGATCCTCTCTTGCTCCCCCTTCCATCCCTCTCTCCACAACCTTCAAGGTCGCCACATGTTCTGGAAGTTTTTAACTTTAAAGTGCAGTGTGTGAGTAATATTTTCCATTCTTTCCATTTCTTCTGTCTTTGAGACCCACATTGTTAGGGAGGGGGGTTCTGGAGATAGCCATTTGCTAGTGATGCATTTCAAAGCAGATACTCTCAATATCTGACAAAGTTCCCTTCTCTGGCGCCCTCCAGTCGATAAGGTGGCAAGACCTAGCACTAGATCCTGAAATATAAAGGGGATAGAAAAAAACCCTACTTGTTCCATCACTAAATGTACTTATTGCCAGAAACTTAACAGTCTATCACAACCCCAAAATATGTGGTAATATGTACCCACCAGTATTCCACATAGACGCCAGCATGCCAAAGAGGCCTGTGGATTATAATGTGCTGTTATTTCCGGGGTTTTAAAAAATCTAATGAATATCTTCCAGTTAAATTCTCACCACATCATGGCTGAGGAGACTTGCCAACCCCTTTGAAGCCTGTGATCCCACTCTGCCCTAGTAATAGTTATTTTGGCATCTCTTTCCCACCTTAGCCAAATCTCCTCTAAGTTTGGGGTCTCCGTTGGATCTATTAGAATTGTGTATAGTACGGACAGATTTCTCAATTTATCCCTGATTTTTATAGAGTCCCACCAGTATGATTCAAGTGAGGTAAGATCTCTGCCTATTTTAAAGAAATTCTCTTCCTTGGTAAGGAAATGTCGTGTTTGGAGGAACCTATAAAAATCCTCTTTATGGAGGGAGAAGCGTTCCTGCAGAGTGTTAAAGGGAAGACATCCAGTCTCATCTATAAATTGTTTAAATGCGGTGAGGCCCTTATGATCCCAATATGCAAACCCAGTGTCTGCCCTAGGAGGAAGGAAGGTAGACATATGTCTAATCAAGGAAAGGGGTCCCAATGTATTCGGGGTATACGTTATCTTTTTTAA
Organism: Neoceratodus forsteri; assembly: GCA_016271365.2. NCBI lineage: Eukaryota > Metazoa > Chordata > Ceratodontiformes > Ceratodontidae > Neoceratodus > Neoceratodus forsteri. The sequence continues at coordinate 1,787,870,325 of CM057455.1, read as the reverse complement.
ATTTAGTAGGATACGCAAAGAATGTTTAACCCATGGGTTATCTGTGGATGCCAGAACTCGGGGAGTTATTTCTGACGTAGGCAGAGTCCATAATTTATAGTTATACATTGAATTCTTTTCTATTAAATACCAGTCAGAGTCTAGCCTCTGTTTGGCCCATGAGACTAGTTGGGACCCTTGGGCTGCCAAGTAGTAGAGATACATGTTGGGTAGACCTAGGCCACCTTTTTCTTTTGACCGTGTCAGGGTCTTACATGAGATTCGCGGATGCTTTCCTGACCAGATAAAGTTGGAAATTTCTTTATTCAACTGTTTCCAAAAACAGGTTTTATAGAGATCGTGAGTGTTTGAAAAAGAAATAACCATCTGGGTAGAATGTTCATCTTAATTACCTGAATTTTACCATACATGGTCAGGGGCAGCAGTTTCCAATGGGAAAAATCTACTTGCATGTTTTTATATAATTTCATGAAATTGTCCGCAAATAGACGAGATGTATTTACTGAGACTTGTATCCCAAGATAACGAAAATTATTATTACGGGCCCATTTGAATGGGAAATATTTCCTAAGAACCTTTGAAGGAATCCCACTTAGTACCACTGCTTCTGATTTGGTGTAATTTATTTTGTAACCAGCCAGTGCGCCAAATTTGTTCAATGCATTTAGTAAGAGTGGTAGGGAGGTTTGGGGATCTCCAAGTAAAAAGAGGGAATCGTCAGCATAAAGTGCCACTTTTTGTTCTATTCCCCCTGCCTGCACCCCCTTAATTTGGGGATTATTCCTTTTCCATATCGCTAATGGTTCCAGTGTTAAAGCAAATATTAGAGAGGAAAGGGGGCACCCCTGTCTTGCTCCTCTATTCAAAGGTATTCTATCTGATAGCAATCTATTAAGACTGATCCTAGCCTCCGGTTTATGATAAAGTGCTCCGATGGCTGAAACAAAATTTTCCCCTAACCCAAACTTCGACAGGGTGGGCGACATAAAGTGCCAGTCCACCCAGTCGAAGGCTTTCTCAGCATCCATACTGATGGTCATCTGAAAGGATGTGTTGTTCTTCTGGGCTGTAATAATATTTAATAAATGCCTTATGTTGTCTTGAAGAAATCTCCCTTCAATAAATCCTGTTTGATTATGGTGGATGAGAGGGGCAATACGTGCCTGAAGCCTCTCTGCCAAAATCCCTGTAAATATTTTTAGATCTACCGGTAACAGAGAGATGGGATGATATGAACCGCAGTGCTCAGGGTCCTTATCCGGCTTCAGGATAACCGAAATCTGAGCCAAATTCCAGGAGGGTGGCACTGATTTGTGTTGTAGTAGAATCTCATTTCATGTACCAACTAGGTACTCCACTATTTTAGCCGTAAACTTTTTGTCAAATTTGTCTGGTAGGCCGTCAAGGCCTGGGGCCTTGCCATTTCTAAGATGCTTAATGGTGATTGGGGAATTAAGGTTTGCCCGGGCAGAGTCCTTTAAGGTAGTGATGGGTAAGGTCTCCAGAAAGTCCTGCACTGCTTTATGGTGCCCAGGAGTGGTTTCCACTGTATAGAGGTCTGCATAGAATCTCCTAAATCTATTTAGAATCTCCATCGGAGATTTAGTTGTGGGGCCCTTTCATCCCCTCGCAACTGGACCACTGCTCTATTTGCAGCTTCGTGCCTCAGCTGCCATGCCAACAATCTGCTCGCTCGATTCCCATGTTCAAAGTATTTTTGCCTGGCATTTCTTAGCTGCCCCTCAATCTGTCTATCAATTATCTGATTTAGTTCTTGCCTTGCCTTATCCAGCTCCTGCTTTATTTGCGTGTCCCGTACTACCTGATGTAGAGTCTCTAGCTGAGTGATTTTCTGCTGTAGTTGTAATCTAGTTTGGATCCTCTCCTTCTTTAATCTGTATGAGTATTGGATTATTTCCCCCCTTAAGCAGCATTTAGGTGCATCCCACCTTATCCCTTCACTTGTATCCCTTTTTAGGTTGTGTTGTTCAAAATGTTTGATGGTATCCTCTACCAACCCCCCAAAGTCCTCCCTCAGAAGATGGCTTACATTTAACCTCCAGCAGTACTGCGAGGGGGCTGATGTGGAGACCAACGCCAGGGTGACTGGGGCATGGTCCAAAATTACAATTGATCCACTATCACATTTTTCCACCTTTTGTAACCAATTAGAAGATAGAAGAAAATAATCTATCCTGGAGTAACCCCCATGTCTGGGGGAATAGTGAGTGAAATCTCTCTCCCTTGGATGCATAAAGCACCAGATCTCTGACAGACCTAGTTCTTGATTTAGTATCTGGATCAATTTCCCTGTGCATGTGACCCCACCTTTAGCCCCTCCGGACCTATCTACCCCCGGATGTATTACTTCATTAAAATCTCCACCTATGACTACTAAACTCTGTGCATCCGTAACTGCCTCTTTAATAATCCTCTCCAACAAGGCCAATCTGGAGGCTTCTTCATTCGGGGCATAGATGTTCAAAAAGGTACAATTTTGACCCCTGTATGATCCCTGTATCTGTATAAACCTACCCTCTGGATCTGCACGGACCTTCTCTACAACCATTGGGGCATCTCGTTTTATCAAGATTGCTACACCTCTATGGTGTGAGCTCTTTTCAAAATGCGAGGCATATACATCACCCACCCAAGATCTTTTCAACTTAAGATGTTCTGCCGCAATTAAGTGGGTCTCTTGAATAAATGCAACAGTGGCCTTTTTCCTTCTGAGGTCTTGTATAATCTTTGTCCTTTTTACTGGGTTATTTACCCCATTTACATTGAGTGTAACTATATTTAAATCAGCCATGATCCTTTAGATGAGGAATAGGGAATTCCATCTCCTTACTAAGGGGTATTACTAGCTTTTCAAGTATTCGTGAGCATCTGTGCTTTGTCAACAACATATAAACAAAAACTTTGCTAAACATATTATATAACAATTGAGAACTAACTCTACATTGAAACATATTGAACCGAAATGCTTTCAAGGTGGTTTCACCCTGTGTCCACACTCTCTAGGATGTTACTTAATGAGGCGTGGATGGATGACCTCTTAAATGTAGGCTGTCCGCCTGGCTAAACGTTGCAGACTATGAGCCAGGTATTTATTCCGCACCAGCCCTCACAATATAGAGCCTATACGCTCAGAGCTAATCTAAGCATTTTTGACCAGCCTGAAAAAAGGGTTGGATCCCCATCCGTCCCTCATTTTGATCATATCACTCCGTTAGTTTAAGTGCTTTGTTCAAACCATAGACCCATCTAGGTGTCTGATATCAAGATGTCAGGATTATACACCATTTTGTGGGGGACCTACCAGCCATCTGGGTCACTCCAGCCCAACCAGGATCTCCTCACAGTATCGGGGGGGGCCCTAGAGGCCAGAAACCGCAATCTTTCCTCCAAATCTGTAGGTAATCTGCTCATAATCTGCTTAATATTTATCAAGGTTTACCAGGGTATCTGTAATAAAGTAGACAGTCGGCGCAGCAACCGGGGGGGGGGCATTCTTTAGTTAGACAATCAGTGATTCTTCGAATCTCACATTTATATATAATTCTGGTTTTCCCTTCTAAGTACTTGTCTTGTGTAAATTCAGGGTCCTCCGCTAGTCGCCCCTCATTGTAGAGGTACCAACCTAGACTTAAGAAGTTAGTTTCGAAGCTTCACATTTACCAAGGAACAGCCCTTCATCAGTGCTAACCCCATCGGGTCGCAATCTCACCTCCAGGGCTGTTTTTAATTAGTGAGAGTTATTATCTTGACAACTGATCGTCAAGTCAATCGGAACTCCTCCACCCCAGGCCCCCCGGCCGTTCAAACTTCTCAATCTTATATTTACAGAACCCACTTCAGGAGTGCAGCCACCTAGTTCCCCCGGGTCTCCCCTCCGCCACAGACCGTGGGCTGTTGGTTGCCCAAAGTGGCCCCCTTCCCCACCTGAACCCGAGTGTTTCAATAGTAAAAATTTTTATATCCATCAAGTCCAATTTCAATGTATTAGCCCTACTAAACCCGTCCTTTTAAAGAAAGGTCAAAAATACCATCTGCCAATGAATACTCAATGGAAAATTTACATCAGCTTGACTCACTAGATCTTTCTACCGAATTTTAAAAAGTTTAATAAGATCAATGCAGCGATAGTTCAAGTCTGAAGATTTTCGTCATTGTGACTCTGTTCTATCGAGGGAATAGATTCCTGGTTTCTCTCGATGGATTCACAGCACTCAATTTGTAGTGGAATCTCCTCATCCATGCACAGTATTCCACAGACCGGAAACGTCCGTGTGGCCGTGCATCTCCTTTCTTTTGGTTCCCACGTTTTGCCATCTTCTAAGTTGCAATCGTTCTCCCTGTGCCTGGGTCACCTCCTGGGGAATCTCCACTTCTACCGATGCCAAGAACTTCTTTGCCTCCAACAGGTCAGTGAACCTTCTAGGGCCATTTTCCGTTGTAACTTTTAGCTTAGCCAGATATTCTACAAATGCTTTAATGCCTTTTTGTTGTAGGGCTTGAACTACCACTTAAACCTTTCTACATTGGGTCAACAATTGTGGCGTGTAATCTTGATCACAAAACAATCTGGTATCTCCAAATATTAGTTCCTTCTTTGACCATGCCCACTTTAGTATGTCTTCTTTAGTGCAAAAATCCAAAAAGGCTATTATTACCGACCGGGGACGAGCTTTGGGATCTTTTGGCCTAGGTTTGAGGGAGCGGTGGGCTCTAATTATGTTTAAAGGCTTTTCTGCTGGCCAGTCCAGTATCTCCACTAAAAAGGACTCAAAAAATGTCAGAATAGAACCTGATTCCATACCTTCTGGCAGTCCATGAATTTGGATGTTATTTCTTCTGTTTCTGTTTTCAAGTTCTTCTATTCTGGACCCCAGCTGCAGTTCCCTCCTGTGCAGGTCTATGAGGGCCGCGTTGTGAACATCTACTAGATTGGAACAGTCAGTTAGCCCCTCTTCTATGTGCCCCATTTTTCCCTCCAAGCTTTCTAGCTTTTTTTTATTTTCTTCTGCCCCCCCTTTCTAGTCTCTCTAAAGACGTGCTCATCTTCTGTAGTGTGGCGCACAGTTGTTTGGAGGTTATTGTACAATCCAATTCTTCTCTTTCCTCGGAGGTTACCCCGGCCTGCCGCGAGGTCTCCATTAGACTGGCTGAAGAAGGCTGATCATAGTCAAATAGCGTTTTTAGCTGTGTATTCGACTGATTGGCATTCCACTCTCTGTTTATGTCTAGAAGTCGTATCACTGCAATTTCCACTGAATCTTGCTTATGGATGGGTTGGATTTCTTTTCAATTTTTGTGGATTTAATCTGGATGGGGTAGAGCTGCTGATTCAGGCTGCCATTAGGCTGGTGCACCCACTGGAAGTCTGTCCCTATGAGCCTATTAGATTCTTCCCAAAAACTTTTCAAGAGAATAGTTCTCAACAAATTACAAAAATGGCTAGATGCAGAGAGAATTCTCTCTGAATATTAAAATGGCTTTAGATCTAAAAGGTCAACTATACAACACTGTTTTGTACTGGCACATCTGATTTGGAAGTATATCAAGATAAAAAGTCAAAATTGTTCTGCTGTTTTGTGGACTTCAGCTCCGCTTTCGATAGTGTTAACATAGAAACATAGAAGTAGACAGCAGATAAGGACCACAAGGCACATCCAGTCTGCCCATTTTTTTTTTCCACCTTATGAATGTGCCATAGGCCTTTACTCTGTCAATGGCCTATCTATTCATACTCGTCTGTATTGCTTCCATATGCCTGTTCCATGCCTGTTTGAAGCTCAGCACTGTACTCATATCCACCACTTCCTGAGGTAGGTCATTCCATGCATCCACCACCCTTTCTGTGAAAAAGAACTTCCTCACATTACCCCTTAATCGACCTCCCTCTAAACTCATGCTGTGTCCTCTTGTCCTGCTATTTTTCTTATATTGAAACATGTTAGACTCTTTCATCTTGTTAATGCCCTTAAGGTGTTTGAATGTTTTGATCATATCACCTCTCTACCTCCTTTGCTATAAGGTATACATTTTGAGCTCCATTAATCTGTCCTCATATATTTTCTGATGCAGTCCCTGTACCATTTTGGTTGTCCTTCTCTGGACTGCCTCCATTTTGCTAATGTCCTTGTGAAAGTGTGGCCTCCAGTACTGCATGCAGTACTCCAGATGGGGCCTAACCAGTGTCTTGTAAAGAGATATTATTATCTCCCTCTTACGACTTGTGATACCCCTTCTAATACATCACAACATCCCCCTAGCCTCATCTACCACTTTAGTGGTCTGCTTGGATGATTTCAGGTCATCTGTGATGATGATACCCAAGTCTCTTTCTTCCCTTGTGATTGTCAGCAACTCCCCTCCCAACCTACAGGTGATTTCAGGATTTCGCTTCCCTATGTGCATGACCTTGCACTTCTTTGCATTAATCCCCAGTTGCCACTCTTCCAACCATTTTGCCATTTTATCCAGGTCTCTTTTCATTCTGCCCACTCCATCTGGATTATCTACTCTGTTGCAGATCTTGGTGTCATCTGCAAACAGACAAACCTTACCCTCCAGTCCATCTGTAATGTCACTGATGAAAATATTGAAGAGGACTGGCACCAAGACTGATTCCTGAGGTACCCCACTTGTGACTTGCATCTTTTCTGACTGTTTACCATTTACCACCACTCTCTGTTTACTGCCTGCCAACCAGTTTGCCACCCAGTTGACCACCTTCTGACCCACCCCAAGCCTACCCATCTTATTAATCAATCTTCTATGTGGAACAGTATCAAAAACTTTGCTGAAGTCAAGGTAGGCGACAACAACTGCACCCCCATGGTCCACCACTCTGGTTACCAGTCAAAGAAATCTATGAGATTAGTTTGACAGGACCTTCCTGTTGTAAACCCATGCTGTCTTGGATCCTGTGCTCCTATGGATTCCAGGTGTTGCACTATCCTTTCCTTAAGGAGTGCCTTCATAATCTTGCTTACTACTGAGGTAAGACTGACTGGTCTGTAGTTCCCTGCCTCCTCCCTGCTACCACTCTTGTGGAGTGGGATCACATGAGCCCTTCTCCAGTCTTTGGGGACCTCTCCTGTGCTCTGAGACTCACTAAACAGTTCTGATAATGGCTATGCTAATTCAACCCTTAGCTCCTTTAATATCCTTGGATGTATGCCATCTGGTCCCATTACCTTTTCCACCCTGAGCTTAGCAAGTTCTTGTTAGACCCTTTCTTTTGTGAAGGGACTTGCACAACTTCCTCCCTCCTGTGTCCAAGGTGCTGAGGTGTGGGCTCTGCCCTACCTTACTCCTCAGTAAATACTGAGCAGAAGTATCTATTTAGGACATATGCTTTTCCTTGGTACTCCTCCACATACTCCCCCTTATCCCCTTTGATATTAGCAATACCCCCTCTGGACTTTCTCCTTTCGCTAATGTATCTATAGAAAGTCTTGTCCCCTTCTTTTACTGTTCATGCTAGTGTTTCCTCAGTTTGGGCCTTTGCCTGCTTTACTGCCTTCACTCCTTCTCTTAGGGAAGATTGAAATGTCTCCCTATCTTTGTCCCTTATATTTCCTGAAGGCCAGTGTTTTGGCTCTAACCTTTTCTGCTACTGTTTTTGAGAACCAAAGTGGTTTCCTACTTCCTTTGCTCTTGCTTTTCTCCCTAACACAATGAGATGTTGCTTTAAGTATTGCTTCCTTAATGCTTGCCCCCTTTCCCTGTACCCCTTCACCTGTATTTCTTCTTGCCAAGGCTAGCTAAACTCTGTTGGCCATCTTATCAAAGTCTGCTCCTCTGAAGTCTCATATTTTTGCATTGGAATGGGATGATTTAGTTCTAGTGGCCAAATTGAACCATACCATGTAATGGTCACTGGCCCCTAGGTGACCTACCTGGGCTTCTGTGATCCTTTCCCCATTAGTCATTCCTAGATCTAGGATATCCCTGTCTCTTGTGGGTTTTTGTACAAGTTGTTTGAGGCCCTCTCCTAGCAGGGAATCCACTATGTGTCTAGCTCTGGCGGATGTTCCTGCTAGTATAAACCTATCTGTATCTGGCATGTTGAAGCCTATCATTATCAGAACCTCCCCTTTAGCTGTCATGTTTTATATATCTTCTAACAGTAATGAGTCTATGTCCTCTCCCTGGTCTGGAGGCCTATGGACAACCCCAGTTTGTATGCTGTCCCATTTCCTGTTTCCAGGGTGACTCACAGTTCTTCTGGCTCCTTATGTGTATTCTGAATTTCTGTAGTTTTGATATTTTCATTGACATAAAGGGCTACTCCTCCCCCCTTTTTGCACTTTGGTCTCTTCTAAACAGTACATAGCCAGGTACTGAAGTCTCCCAAGTGAGGTTACTGGTGAACCATGTCTCACTTATGGCTACTATGTCCAGTTTAGCCTCTGTCATTGTTGCCTGCAGGTCTAAGATCTTGTTTTCAAGACTGTGGGCATTTGTGTACATGATTTTTCATTAGCCAGATTTTGGTGCATTAGGTATTGGGTGAGGTCCAGCATTTCCCCTGCTCATTGTATGGGGAGCTGGACCTTTTTCCTTATCTGATGTTTCACATGAAGCACAAGCATGCTGAACTCCTGTTTGATCACTAGCTGAGGAGGGAGGGGTGTTCTTCCCTTTCGATGTATCAGGTGCTGCACCTATCTCCCCATTGGCTAGTTTAAATATTCTGCAAAGTCCTCAAACTTCTGCCCCAATGCACTGACTCCCTGCTTAGTTAGATGCAGTCCATCAAATTTAAAGAACTTTCTCTCCAAAAACTGTTGCAAGTTACCTACAAATTTGTATCCTTTCTCCTGGCACCAGCCCTTGAGCTGCATGTTTAGCTCCCCTATTTCCCCTTCTCTGACCTTCCATCCATCTGCCCCCCTCTTCCAGACTGACAGGATCTCAAAGAATGAGATGCCAAATGAAATGGATGACAGTTTGTCTCCCAGGCTGGTCAGGTGTTCCTTGATTTCCACAACTGACCAGCTGGAAAGATTGTTAGTCCCTATGTGTACCAGGACATCGATGTTTCTCCTGCTTTCTGCACAATTTTAGCAATATGGTCAGTGTCTCTCCATGCTGATGTACCTGGGAGACTTCTGACCGTTACCCCCGGATGGAGGTAGGTATCAGCTACCTGAATCCTGGAGTCTCCTATGATCAGAAGTGTTTTTTGTGTTGCTTTTTTGTTATTTTTGGTCCCTGTTTTGGGTACGTTTTGTTGTGCTAGCTCCTGTGCTGCAGTGTCCTGCTCTGCAGTGTCCTCTGCCCCTTTGTTTGATTTTGGAGATAGATGCAGATACCTGTTTGTAGTATTTATATGGTTTGTGGAGGTGACACATTGGAGAGCATTGATTGATGGGGCACCCAATTTTCCCCTCCTAACCACCTGCCAACCTCCCAGACTGACTACCCTCTGCAGTCGAGATGCTTCAGTTTGATGTTGGGGAAATGGCAGGTGGTTCTTATAATATATTTCTTCCTGAATATGCCATTTGAGGAGTGAAATCTCTGCCCATGCTGCCTGGAGATGACCCCTTAGATCTCCAGTGGTCCAGCATGTAGGACAGGATCCTAAATCCTGTATAACTGCCCTTTTGAAAAGTGTCCCACAGTGCCTGCAGATAACAATATCCATTCTACTTGAGTTGCCAACTTTGTAACTTGGTCAGAACAATTAGAAGGAGGAAAATGAAAGCAAAAGTTTGACTTTTTTTGTATAACTTGTTATCATACCTCTCAACTGTCACACATTACGAGGTATGTCACTCATTTTATCCCTCAGAAACCCTCTGTCCCACATTGAGAAGGAGATGTACCACACAGACCACTGAGAATTTTAAGCAAAAATGTATAAAATATAAGATGCTAGGTTATCAGCAAACATTATAAATATTGGTGCACTTTCTTACACACTATTATGAGCTTGCAATGTTATGTTTGATGATGTGTCACACATTTTGTCCAGTTGTCACACATCTTGTCACACATTTGGGTGATAAAAGGTTGAGAGGTATGCTTGTTATGACAAGTTAAATTACGTGTACCCCTGCAAGTGAGGTCACTGTGTGGATACCCCTCTGATCCTCCCCTGTCCTGCTTTGATACAGGAAATGTCATGAATGTGCCACTCTATAAAAGAAGTGTAGCATGGGATGATTGGGGATGGGGTGGGTGATGGGATCTTCCCCTGCCCAAAAAGAAGAACCACAGGTGAAAAAAAAAACAAGGAGGTAAGAGCAGAAACAATCAATCAATAAAAAATGCAGTAGGCCTGAAAGCTTAGCCTAATGACAGATACAACTGTAAACCCTAGAAGCACCACCTGTAACAATTTCACATAAGATATACTCTGCAATAAACACTGCTACAGAGAAAAATAAAGCAGTAACAGAAGATATACCTTGCAAAAAAAAAATTGAATCAGAGAAGATTACAGCAGTAATCAACAGTAAAAAACAGTATCAAATCTTGTGAACACAAAAGAAAATAACAACACACAGTAAATCTGCCTAGTAAAAAGAAGATGTAACGTTTTTCCATGCTCTGATAATGTTGTTCCTTGTTCTGTTCTTACAAGTACAGCTAGAAGAAAAGCATTCAGGTGAAGCATGGTGCCATTGCCAACAAACCTAGTCTTCCACCTCAAAAACACCAACTAACCTGACCTTTTAACCCTTATTTCTGTTGGAAGTTACCAAAACTTTGTTAGCTCAACCCCCCCAATTACAGTTCTAATCCCCTGGAAGAGTTTTGGGAGGGAAGCAGTTAGCTCATTCAATGTGAGAAGGACACTACAGCACTTTTGAGACCAAACAGAAAACCTTTCAGCAAAAAAATAAAATAATAACAAACAGTAATCCTGCTTATCCTAATGTTAGATAAAAAAGTCACACAAATGTAGGCAGCACCTGTAACAATTTCACAGAAGATATGTCCTGCAAAACACACTTTGCTGCAGAGAAAAAGAAAGCAGTAACAGAAGATATACCTTGCAAAAAAAAAAACAACAAAAAAAAAACAGTTTTAATCAGAGAAGATTACAGCAGTAATCTGTAAGCGCAAAACAGTAACAACCCTGTAGGCACACCCTGTAATACTGCAGCAGAAGGTATACCCTGCAACAGCAATTACAACAGTAAAATGTGGGCAAAAAAAAGTATTAAATCTTTTGAGTATAAAAGAAAATAACAACACACAGTAACTCTGCCTAGCAAAAAGAAGCCTTAATCTTTTTCTTTGCTCTGATAATGTTGTTCCTTGCTCTGCCCTTACAAGCAAACCTAGAAGAAAAGAGCTCAGTTGAAGTTAGATGCCTTTTCCAGCAAACCTAGATCAATTCTTTGGAATACACTAACAGACCTTGGAATCAAGCTCACTCTATTAAATACACTCATAAAACTTCATAATGACAACAGGATAGAGGTGCAATACGATAGGGAAGGTGGCTTAACTAAACCAATAAAAGTTAATAAGGGCGTTGGACAGGGCTGTCTTTTAGCCCCTATTCTCTTCAATACATATATCAATACTATTCTACAAAATCTAGAAGACCCTGATTTTCATTCACCTTCCTTCTTAAACAGAAACGTCTCATGTCTAGCATATGTCAATGATACTACACTCCTGTCAGCATCCTATCTGGGATTACAAAGAAAAATGGACACATTTGTCATCTTATGTAAATATATCTAACTTCAGATAAACAGAGAGAAGACTAATTTGGTCAGTTTTGGTAATAATAACATTAATAACAGATAAAATAAACTTAATCTTGATATAGAGCCAATTGAAACCACAAAATTTTAAGATTATTTGAGGGTTCATTTTGCAGCAAATTCTATTTAGAAACAGCATAGGAATATACTTTTGACTAAACTAAAAACTGCCTTCAATGCATTTAAGATTTTTAATTCAAAATTAGGCAAGACTTCCATTCTGGGTGTCCATAGGGTAGTAAACACAAAGGTCATTTCAACCATGTATGGGGCTGAAATCTGGCCCCAGTCTTCAATAGACTTACACTGTAGACTTTTGGAGCAACAAATGAACAAATTGTATCGGTATATTCTTATGGTTACTGCAATCTGTGCCAGTGCAGTTCTGAGGTCAGAACTGGATCAAATGCCCCTTCAGTCATTAATCCTGGAAAAACAATTACATTTTCTGGTGTCTCTATTTCTTCTCAAAGAACTTCACTTACCAAGATCATGTCTCAAGGAACAAATGAATTATTCATCCAAAGCTTTTGTCTTTTCATATATATAAAGATTATCAAACATGTTATACACCCATTGAACTTAAGACAGATTCTACACAACATATACTTTAGACCTAGAAAATAAATTAATGAAATCATTAAAGGCAGATTAAGAAATAACTCAGGTTAGATCTAGAAAGAATCTCCAAAACTACAAATAGTACAAAATCCTGAAAAATAATCATAAACTAGAACCATATTTACAGATTATATCTGATCTTGAACAGAGGAGACTGATGACAGAGTTTCACATGGAACTTTAAAAAGAAGAGTTGTATCTTATATAATCAAAGAAGGCCTGGCTATATCTTCACGTGTTGTAAATGTAACAATGATACCACTGACGATTTGAAGCATATAATATTGTTATGTCCTCTTCATGAAATTAGGTGGACAAAATGGCTGGGCTCCATCTTGGGGGATCTCAACTTCCCACTTCAACACATTCTCAAATTTTTTTTCACATCAGTAAATCCCACAATATTGTGTAAACTAAGTTATTTCTTGGCAATCATATATCTCTGACTATTGCACATTAAGGGAAAACCTTTTTTATTATCATTATTCTGTAATGATCTTACTGAAAATTATGTTATGTATAACATCTGTTTTAAATTGTGATTGTTTTAGATTCTTTTTATAATTGTAAAGACTTATAGTCAATAATTCTATAAAATCTTGTACCTTGTACCATACACAATTTGTACTGTGCACTTTGTTCCTCAGGCAAACCCCTTACCATGGTGTTGCATGCATCTTCAAAATTTGTGTAGGGCCCTTTTGGCCCTTCACATATCCTGTAGTCCAGCATTACATGCATACGAGCAGAACTGTAGCACAACGCACTACCAATTTTTCAAAATCTACATCCCAAATTCTTATAACATGTTTGATGTGACCATGATCTCCCCAGAAGTGACAGGCTTGCAATCCAACTGTTACAATGCTTTTCATGACATTACAACATTGAAACACATTCTGAGATGGAAATGGCACTTCTCATTCTGATGTCTTTTTCTAAGGGGCTTAATAATAAGAGTTATGTGAAGCAGATTAAGTTTACCCCAATTTATTTTAAGGCCAGAGATCTCTTCAAAGGCTGCAAGAGTTACTTTCAGATTCTGATAGGAATAGGCCAGATTACTAAGAGTCAGCAGTAGGTCATCTGCAAAGGCAAAGGACAACAATAATGAATCTCCTGGAAGGAATACTTGATGAAAAATAGTTCAAACCTAATATCACATACAGTACTTGGGTTTACAGATCTCCACTAAATTAAGAGATATTGTAAATCTCAGCTATGAACCCTTACTAAAAGACATAGAACTAGATCTGTCCAGATGGGGGAAAATGAACTTGTCTCTATGGGGGAAAATAAATACAATTGAGATGAATAATGCACCGAGGCTCTTTTATTTGTTTCAGAATCTACCAATCCTAGTTGGGAAAAAATACTTAAAAAGGTTAGATAAGATAATTAGAATCCTTCTTTGGCAGGAGAAACTGCTAATGTTAGGATTGTCTAAGTTAAGGGCACTGCATTTTACTGGAGGCTTTGCCCTCCCTGGTGGGAGTGATACCAGCTGGCTTTCATAATCAAGCATGCCTTGAAACACTTAGAGAACTCTTCTACAAACGAGGACCCCAACCTCTATGGCTCCCTATGGAAAAGGATATGATGGGTCCAAATTGCCTTTTTGCCCATCTGTACTTTCCTCAGAGTGTGAAATTGTTAGATAATCCATGTGTTCAAGGCTTTGTGTTGAAACTAAAGAAAGCTGATGCCATCATAAACCCTAAACAGACACCTGTACACCTGATGCCAATCTGGCACAATCCTAAACTGGGGGAGGGGGCAAAACATTTTTTTTTAATGTTGATTGGTCAAAGGTAGGCATCACAGGCCTTGCTCACCTGGTGGACCCACAAACTAGAGTTTTGTTTTCCTTTCAAGAACTTAGAGTTAGCTATGGAATCTATAAGCACCAATTCCACTACTTCTTGCAAATAAGAGAGGTCCTTAGGAATTCCCATATATTAACCAATGAGTATGCACAGCCAAAATGTGAAGATTGGGATCAGCTGCTTAGGATAACATTGCTTATAAAGGGGGAAAGTCTCATACACAGGTATCTAGTTAATAACCTGACTTCTACCTGTTTTATCCTAAAGGCCAAAAAAAGTGGGAAGCACAGTTGCACCTTAGCATAATGGATGAGGGATGGGAAGGCGCATGGGAGATGGCCTGCAAGAACTACAAGGAGTATAAGATCTTGCATGGATACTACCTTAGCCCAAAAGGTTAAATGTAATGGAGTGTTTAAAGAATTTCAACTGTTGGAGATATAATAACCCTGATGCAGGCCTGGTGCATATGCTATGGGTTGCCCCAGGTTACGGAAGTCCTGGAACTTGATATTATCCATATTTTGCAAGGTAACAAGACAGAACATACCATCTTCCCCCTTAATTTTTGTCTTAGCATTATTCTAGAGTCCATTAATTGGGATAAACATCACAAAGTATGGGTTTTGCAAGCACCTCTTAGTATTAAAAGGCTTATTCTGTAGCACCGGAAAACTACTTCTGTGCTATTTCTTACTGAATGGTGTAACCAGATGGCCTTTATAACAATGAGAGAATTTGCTATTCCCTGGATGATACATTGGATATTCTGCTGAGAATCTGGTTGCCCCTTTCACGACATGTTATAACTTCTTTTTCTCTGTGTTGAAAATAGTTAACTGCACATTATACAAGCTAAAGCTAATGTTAAGGTTTTATCCTATAGGAATTCTTCTCATAAGTGAGTAGCTACTGTAAGTCCACACAGTATTTTCCAGTTGTTAACAATATGGTAGTTTGTTGTCTTTTTAACTTAATAATCCTGCATGTGTGTCTGAAATGTTTACTTCTTTTTTTTTTTGCCCTTTTTTACCTTATATTTTTGTTTATCAAGTTGATTCTGTGTTGTATTAAGAAAGTAAAACCTCAATAAAAATTATTATGGGAAAAAAAAACAATAAGAGTAATGAAAACTTGGTGAACAAAGGTTAAAAAATGGCTGTAGGAGTAACAGCTGATATTGTTTATAAATGTCCAAATTTTCATGTTGTGAGCAAGTATTCTTTGGTCACAGCATCTGGTGACTTGACAACACCTAGTTTGTGACATAAAATTGATAACCACCACTAAGTAAAAATGTTTATGTTGCAAGCATGCACTCTTTGTTTGCAGTTTCTGGCAACCTAAAAACTCCTAGTTTATGAAATGAATTATGAACTGACACTAAGTACACATTTTTATGTGGCGAGTCAAGAATACTTTATTTAGAATTTTGTGATGACCAAAAACTTCATTGTTTGTGACATAAAACTATTAGTTTTCAAGAATTTCAGTGTATTATGCCACAAGCTGATATCCTTTGCTTGCAATTTCTTATATTACCCAGTATTACTCAATATGTATAAAGGCAGAATTAGGCACACAGCCCATCTAGACTCCCTTCCCCATACCTGAGGGGATAGTATTATTCTTTAAAGAGGTAGTTATCTAGTTGATTTTTAAATTTTGTAAAATCATTTATGTCTATGTGTTGTGACCCATGAATTTCTGACTTGTGGCACAAGAATTTCTAACCTTTGTGAAGCCAGCAATCTAAGATTTTTATGGTGCCCATAGAATGTATTTCTGAATCTTTATCAAACTCTAGAATCTAGCTAAACAGGTGCTAGGTTCAGGTATTTGTTTCTCAAAAAAACATACTTTTTTATTGGTTTCAAGAAATGTTTTCCCAGATTGAAAAATAAAAAAGATGGCACTCACACCCTAACATATTTTCTTGCAAACGTAAAAAAAAAAATTCTGTTAAAATAAAAATCAGCTTTCAACCATACATTCTTTGGTTGTACCAGACATCAATCCTGACACCCTATTCAGCATGCTCAGAAGTCACATTTTAAACCCTTATAATTTGAGAAGAGTTTGATAATTTTTCAGGAAATTCTTGAAAGACCCACTCTTGGGTAAAGCTGCTTGTCCACAGAAAAAAAATCAAAGCAAAATTCTAAACCATTTTTGCTCCACAGGTGAACACAAAAATGATCAAAAGTGCACTTCACTTTCCAGATCACAGAATCTGGGCAAATGCCCATCACAAAACTTTTCAAGTAATACAAACTTGCCACCCTAACCACGTTGGAAAAATGTCATGCAATTGTGTTGAATGGTGCCAAAGTTACTAAGTTGCAAAAATGTGGGTTTTAACATTAAACAGCCTGTTCAACCCTAACTATATGGTCACTACCAATCCTATATGATATAGATAGATAGATAGATAGATAGATAGATAGATAGATAGATAGATAGATAGATAGATAGACAGCCATGGCAAGCAGGAAAACATTTCTGGGCTAAAAAGTTGAAATGCCCACCAAACAGCTGCTGCATCAGTGAGCCTTTGTTTTCAAAAATCCCACTAAGTGGGTGGGGAAGCTAGACCTTTTAAAAGGCAGCTTGTTGAGTGGGTGTGGGTGCAGCTCTGCCTGAACTGGACCACCAGATTCATCAACATTTGGAGAAGAGGGTTGGAGGTCCACTGGACCATCAGCTAACTGGCCACTTGGTCAAGCTGGGGGTGGCACTGGGCCATAAGTGCCCACACAGCAAAGTGGTAGGTTAGGGAGATGGAACACTTCCAGGTGGCAAGCACAATGAAGTGTGACTAGGTCACAGCATGGCATGGTGGATCATCAGTTGCCTGGCCCAATGCAATGTTGTGATCATTTTACAGGCATAGTCCAGACTGTTAGTGGATATGAATCACATGTGCACCATCCAACAGATGTATAACACATTTACATTGTTATGTGTCACTGAGTGAACTCCTTCCAATGATGGCATGGGCCATCTTTTGTGTATACTGAAGTACTATTATATGACAGGGCACCAGTACATACAAGGTGCAAGGTGGCAACATAAACTGTAACCTGAGTCCAATGTTAAAACAGGAGACCACAGCAAGAACAAGTTGGGCTAATGGTTGAGAAAAAGGACTCTACAAGATGGGTTTGGTTAAAATCCTTATTTAACTTAGTTAACAATGGAGTAATGGCAACACTCACCTCTCATGAATGCTGCTTTTGCTCTTTCTTAGTTACATAAATTAAGTTTTTAATCAAACTCATCTTGTAGGGTGATTTTTCTCAACTGGTTTGCTATTAGCCTGATTTGTTCTCTTTGTAGTGCAACAGTACTACTGGATCCACTCATTCTACATCCCCAGATGGTGGCTATGAATTGTGATCTATGTCTTTATTGCTATTGAATGTAATTGAAGTGCATTAATTAGAGCCTGATAGGACTGTTATGGGAAAGATATCCAATCACAAGAAAGCTTGTAAGGATCCTCTCTGTTTCACTGTCAATTTAATATTAGAAAATATAAATTTAAGTTTCTTATCTCTACTTTTGCATTCTTTATTTGTTCAGCAGTGTTCTATTGTACAGATACAGAGCCAGGCATTTGCTTTTGTGATGAAGATGAATCATACTTGTGCCTAACACCCCCTCAACAGAAGTTTAGATGGATTTTATTACACTGGTCCTCACATTCTCATGTGTCCTTTAATTTGCCCTATGTCTTTGCAAAGGTTCATTACTTAGAGTGCAGCATTTCAGTAAAAACATATATTACACAAGATACAAAGGAACACATTTTTAACAACAATGCACTATTTTTAAATGCGCTATTCAGATTCCCTAATGAGAGATCATGGGAAGCCAACTTCCCTTGCCAATAGCTTAATAATCTTATCTTTTCTGCAAGGTAAGTCTCCGAAGGAAAATAATACTATTGTGATCACACATGATGAACATTAAAGAAATAATAGTTTACAGATTTAATTGTGCCTTTTCTGTTTTCATATAGAGAAGTTACCCCAGAATCTATTTTTTATATTTCTGTTATCCTGAAGTAAGCGGCTTTATCATGACATATTTTATTTCTTCTTAGTGATTTTACTGTTTTTCATTATTGCGTATTAAACTCCACACAGACAGTTTAGATGAATGTGCAGGAATTGCATTAGGGCTGGAATAGTACAAGTCAATATAATTGTTAGCCATGTCCACCAGCAATTACTTTGTCCTGTGATTTCATAGTGCAGATGAAGTCCTTCACGGCAAATATCTGCAGGCTGTATCCTCTTTTTTCTTGCCCTCTGCACTTAAAAGTGTGAGCTACAAAGTATTATATTGTTTCTACTGCTACCACCAACTGTCTAATAGCTCCCATTATTCATTGCAGGTCAGTGGAGGTCACTTCCATGTGCTTTCTGCACAGGACCCACTATTCATCCTTTATAGTCCACCAGATTGTGAGGTATGGCAAATGGATTACAAAAAGAGTCTTTCTCTCAGGGTAAGCTGCACAGCTGACCTTGAGTTGTCCTTACAGTATGCTATCTAATGTGATCTTACCTTCAATGTACAGCTGCAAATGCTGAACAGCCTTTAAAAAAATCATCACCCTTTAAAAATTCTACTCTGACATCTGGCAAATATTCCTACTTCCTCCTCTCAAAGAAAGGTGGGTGAGATCCTAGGCCTCAGGATTCAGGTGCAAGTGCAATATATCCCTTTGTAGTCTATGGGAAGAACAGATGCATTGTTAAAAGCTATCCAATTGACATTGTTAGTGTTTTCTCACTTCTTTCTTTCCAACCTCAATGCCCAGATCAATATATATTGTATTTGTTGTCAGTGCATGTAATAAAGGACAGGATCTACCTGCTGGGCTACTATCACTTAGTAATGTACATCATTCAATAGTAGCATCCTGCAGTTGTCTTCCCAGCTGGATATCATTGCCTAGCTTTGATATCTTTGCCTCTCTTTATTAATGGATTTCTTCTGCTTGTTTTAAAATAGATTGTGAAATATATACTGAGCATCATAAATCTGTTGCAAATGGGTGCTCATAAAGCAACCAGTGCAGGTGTACATTTTATTTATTATATAATTATATGTAGCCTGATGAAAAGATTGCAGA
Organism: Neoceratodus forsteri; assembly: GCA_016271365.2. NCBI lineage: Eukaryota > Metazoa > Chordata > Ceratodontiformes > Ceratodontidae > Neoceratodus > Neoceratodus forsteri. The sequence goes on along the minus strand of CM057455.1, from coordinate 1,787,850,988 downwards.
AGACTCAAGTAGAATTGATCAATTAGCTGCCAAGGTTGAACAGAAGATTACTATACTACATGGAGCTCTTCTACAGCTATATAATGATGTATTTTGTATGTATCAGACATTATACAGTACATGGTTATCTTACTCTTTGTCCAGAAGCTGTTGCTTAGTATTACATGTAAGTGCCACATCTCTGATTGAAACATATATTACTGCATTTATTTTAATAGCAATTTGCTGTGAAGTTTTTAGCTCACTACTGGACCAGTGATGAGACCCAGTACTTCAGAATGAGTTTGAAAAATTGAATTATTGAATGCACTTTACTGAATAAATAGTGCCCCACTTCCTTTTTAGCATTCCCTAATAAGGTGGAACCACCTACAAGGACAACTTCTTTCTTCTTGAATGCTCATAACTACATTGCTCCAAGGAAAATAATATGTGCTGCATAGCATTACAACTTTAATTGGACCAATAAATTTATGATACATATGTAAATGCTGTAGTGCACAAGTTTTTCAGGTCACACATATCTATTCACATAGGCCCATGATGAAGAAAGTCATCTATGTTTATTTATTAAAATACTTTTCTCAATACTGTTCAGCTCTGATACATCTTTTTTACCATTGGATCCTGGAGATAGCAGCATGTTTACAACAACAGACACTTTCACATGATTGAACTTACAGTACAACACAATATGCATGAAAAATACATTCAGGTATAGGCAGATGAGCTCTAATTGGTAACTCATGCGGGTGGCTATTATTGTCCCTCATGGCAGTAGTCTCCTCAGATAGTCTTATGAAGAAGTAAGTCAACAATTTTACTGGTACCATTTGCAAACAAGGAGTTTCTTCCCACATTTATAATAATAAAGACCCCACAGTTCTTGTTCATGGAATGCAGTCCTGCAGTCCCTGCATTTTACAGCACTAATTGTAGCTAGGCATAAATATAGTAGGGCAGCTTTCAAATTGCATGTGTTGTGGTTACTTACAGAATGTAAAGACCTTATATTTAAAAACAATGCATTGGAACATATGTTTGTGTGTGATGGAGGGGGGTGTTTGTATTCTAAGAAGAAATTAGAGACATACACTTTTCAGCCACGCAGAATGTACAAATAAATGGAAATGTGTGCCCTCAGGCTCTAGAAGCAAGATGAGGCATTCCCTTATTTGCTTATGCATATTGGCAGGGGACTTGTGTGTAGGCAAACAGTAGTCATACAAAAGTATCACCACTGGCACCCTTATCCACTAGAAGAACAGTATAAAAAATATTTTAATAGAATTCAGTTGTATGCTGAAAACAAACACATTCTGGAGAAGAAAGATGTTTTGGGGTAGAATGTTTTAGGAAAATCAGATAACTAGTCCCCAATATAAATGTTTGTTTGCTTTTGTTTTTATTTAAAATGATTGTTTCTGCAAACCATTGCTATTATAATTAATAGTAGGACCCAAACAGTAAGTTTGAGAAAAACAACAGCCATAAGTAGTTTAAATTCATGCCTAAGCAATTGGGAAGGACAGAATTTCACTCCCATGTTGTGTACAAATCACCAGTTGTATATAAAGCACTCTGTATCACAATACAATGCAATGATTCAGATAGTGGAAGAGCAGGGTATCTGGGATATCCTCAAATAACTTCCACCTGGACAGCTTCCAGAGTTGTGGAAATGTATTCTATTTAAAGAGCCTCTGATGTCTCAGGGAAACTTTTGAAAAACTTTTTACACACATTTCAAGTTCTGTTTAATATATTTTCTTATTTAGTCTTTTATTTTTCATTATACTCTAAATGAGTACATTAGAACAACAATATTTGTTAGTCATCCAGAACTTTCATTATACAAATTTTTTAAAAAAACTGTATTTCTGACAGCCTTAACATCATGATCTACACATTTTTTATTACCTCATATAATTTTACGCTAACTTTTCTAAATAATTTTGTAATTACTGACTCAAGTCATTAAAGATGCCTGCCACTCACAATTTAAAACATTCTCTTTCATTGCAGTTGCCTTCTGAATGTGCACACAGTACTAGATTTATGCTGTGGATGTATTAGAATGGTCCTACTACATGCTTTGGATGGAAAACAGCATAGCACCACACTCAAATATTTATTTTCCATATTGGAAATGGCATGGGAACTGAAATTTATTTTGTACTTTAAAATCCTGTATCTCATTTAAGGAATGAAAAAAAATGTAAAGAAACATGGCTATATCAATTTTTTTTTGGCCAGAAATGCATTCTTCTTGGAACAACAAATACACAGTGGCTAACAAATTCTGCTGAAATAATGTAACAGTATCAATGTCATTTAGACTCCAGACACTTCTTTGCACCTGACATCACAATCCTGTATTTGGGACATCATACTCTGGTGGTGTGGAAACCATTTTTATTATTTACTGTTTATCTCTCTAATGTCTAACCCCCTTCAGCCCATCTCACTGAACCTCATCCACTACCTGCTCTGGAATTTATCTCTGTCTCCCATTGCTTACCCCAATGGTGGAGCTGTCAGAAAATTGCAGTTCCCCTTTAGAGACTTATCCATTCCATTAAACATAGTTTATTACAAGAAATAGTAGCTGTATTTTAAAATTATATAAAACCTACATAATCCCCTACTTAGACTATGGATCATCCATCTGGAGTCCTTATCATAGGTGGGACATAAACCTGCTCAAATAAACACAACAGAAGCTCATCAAATCAATTAGGGGACTCAATACATTAAACTATAAGGATAGAATTGAATTGAATCATTGGGTCTATTCCCCCTTGAAACAAAAAGGAAAAGAGGTGACACCCTGTTATTGTACAAAATATTGGGAAAAAAAGAGGTTATGAGACAATGTGGTTTAAAATACAACCCAAGATACAATAACCTAAGATCCCATAATAGCTGATTATTCCAAAAGCCTAACACAGTCAAAGACACAATTTTTATACAATGAGATAGATCAGATTTTGGAATTCATTGCCAGGTAATATAATGGAGACACCAACATCTGAGAATTTTAAACAAAAACTAGATGCTTTCCTTCTTCAAAGTTAGTTTCTAATGTAAACCCACTAAGAGTGGGAAACAGTTTAAAGGGTCATTAGTCTACTTTGTCTTTACACACCAAGTAAGTAATACTGGGTAAGTAGATACCAAATCAAGTGTACAACTCAGATGGTGGAGTGGGGCCTGAGGTTGCCAGCCATCATCCTCAAGGCAACAACATTTTCACTCTTTTTAATTTATCCCTCCTCCTGGGGCAGCACCAGAACATGTCTGTATGCACATGAAGTGAACATGTGCAGAGCTGAACTGTTTATCTCCCCCCTCCTCTTGTCATGCCACCTTGTGCTTGACCCCCAAGAGTCATTAGGTTTGTCATTCTGCCTCACACTTGGACCCTAGGGTAGCTAGGAGGTGCTCACACAACAGATCATGCATGGGAAACCTTCCATCGCAGAGGTGGTGAGCATCTGGTGATATACCCAAGCCTGCCCCCCAAGCTGCCCTCTGGGAGATCTGATTGATTCCTGAACACAGAACACCAGTATTGCAACTTGCAGTGTTGTCAGTGCACCATGGGACCTGCCACACTGTGGAAATATTTATTACGTCATAAACAGAGGATTACAAGCAACCACAGCAGATGAAGTCTATGGAACAGCCATTCTGAGTTATAAAAGGGGTATATGAATACAGATAATACATGAAACAATGGGAATCTGGTAAAAAACAACAACATATTTTTTCCATTGTTTCTTCAGTAAAATCAGAGGCTCCTTAACAGGTCACCTGTGGTGTCAACATTGAGTACAGACTGAGTAAAGCAGTTAAGGCAGCAGTGCATGCCCCCACCCACCAAAGCAGGGGGATATGAATCTCTGGAAGAACACCCTAAGCTTGTGTTGGCTATGCTTTTGGTAACCCTAAAGGTGCTTGTTGTGAGGGACTTCAACTATCTTGTCTATTCTGCCAAATATTACATGACATCTGACTTCATTCGTTTAATGGGATCCCTTGGATTTATTCAGCATATCTGTTCTGCCACTCACTTGGGGGGTCATGTTCTTGACCTTGTTCCTTTTTTTACAGTGGTTGTGGCTGCTGAGGGGGTCAACAAGGCAGCTGAAGTATAAAATTATGGTATACTGATACGTGGGTGACACAATTAGGGAGTTACAATTAGGGTGCCAAGAAAAGGTTGTGAGTGACAGGGGCATGCTGGATTTTGCAGTGCCCTGCACTCGCAACGTTTTCACTGCAGACACTGTTCTCCTCTATTGCAGTGGTGCCCAGATCTGTAGGAGATTATATTTAGTGTTGGGGTGCAAGGGGTGAAACTGCTGTCCCTTGTTGGCATAACTGGGTTGCAGCAGAATGTGGAGCCACAATCATTGTGGGCAACATGTTTTGGGCACCCTAATTTATGGCGACTAGATTCATGTCACAGCACAGTGGGTGAACCATGTTTTCCACCCTGAGAACCTCTCTCTAAGATCAGGGGAGGTTTCCTAAAGAGTTTAGTCATTTTTTGTCATTCAGGTTTGCAGACATTAGGTCAAAAACAGCCTCTAATTTTGCCAGCCATGCTGGTAGTGAACAAGACTTGGGGAATGTCTGAACTGCAAATTGTTCATGAGAGGTTCTGTCTGATTGATTATTATGAAGATCTCCAGGTACTGTTGAATGTAACTAATAATGCTTGTATCATAGACCTAGAACCTAGGTTTCTGGTGAAGGCTAGAGGTGAGACACTAGTGCCTATTTTCATTGAGATTTTCAATGCCTTTCTAAAGGAAGGTTTGCTCACACCCACTTTAAAAGAAGTGGTGGTGAGACAAATGCTGAAGAAGGCCAAACCTGCCTTTCTACAGCATCATTTTTTAGAAGGTGGTAGTAAGGTGGCTAAGAAAGTATTTGGAGCCACTCCAATTGGGGGATTGCCATAACACAGCTCCAAGATGTCCCTGGTGAAGGTTTAAAGTGATCTCCATCTTGCAGGGATCATTATGAACTTTCAATCATAATCCTACTGGATCTGTCATCAATATTCAAAACCACTGAATACCAGGAACTTTTGGATCATTTGAGGAAGGTATCTGAAATATTTTGCACTGTTTTCACCAATAATTTATTTTGAGCTTTCCATAGCAACCAATGTCAGTTAGAAACATAGAATTTGTTAGCAAAAAAGGAGCACTCGGACCACCCAATCTGTCCAGATGATCCCTGCCTAGTCTGTTTCTGTAGACACTAAGTGGCCTCCAGCTACCCTCCCTCCTCCCTGCCTATTTACAAATATTCTCATATGTCTATCCCACATGTGCTTGAAGCCCCTTACTGTTTTCTTCTCCATCACTTCCAGTGGTAGTCTGTTCCAGGCATCCAAAACTCTTTCAGTGAATTAGTAGTTCCCCACATCCCTTGAAAATTCTCCTATCTGTTCCAGCTTCATGACATGCTGTCTCATCCTGGTGCTCTTTCTCATTTGAAAATGACTCCCCTCCTGCACCTTGTTCACCACATGAGGTACTTGCAGGTCTCTATCATGTCCCCTCTTACTCTTCTCTCTCTTCCAGGGTGCATATGTTTAGATCCTCCAATCTTTGTTCAGAACAGAAAGGGTGACTCTTGGTCCATGGTGTGATAGAGTTTAGAAAGAGATACTGGCATTAAACATAAAAACCTCATCACAACATCAAGTGTTCCACATTTAGGAATTTATTTTACAATGGAATACCACAGTGCAAACATACATGCAGCCAACCCAAAGGGTAGAGCCTTGACATTTCGCACAGTCATGCCTTGTCAAGATGACATCAGCTCCCCCATAGTGTTCAATATTTAAACAGTACATTTAAAGGCAAAAGGGACAAAAAGTCTGAAACAGACACAGTACCATTTTTATTTGGATGCTGCTATTAGGCCCTATGCATGAATGGTGCGGTGTGGCTATGTGCGCATATCTGGGGTGAGTAGCCACCCTGCGCCAACTGCGACCCTACTGCTGGATACATGAAGGGGAGGCATGCATTATATAAGCACCTGATCCCCCTGACACACAATGAGCAATGCTCTGGGGTGGGCCAGGGGCATGCTGGCACTATGCACCATGCACTAAGGTGCATAATGCTTGCCATAGGTGTGTGTAGGGGGTTGCTGGGTATTCCAGAGAGACCTAGCCATAAACCCCCTACATGTCCCGCACACCCCTCTGGACAGGGCAGGTAGTCCACCACACCACTAGGGCCACAGGTCACTGCCGCCTGACACCACCCACCCACCCTTCACACAGTGGTGAGTGTGGCACCACCACACCAAGATGCCCACTACACTTCTGCCCCTCACAAGGGCACCAGGTCAAGGCTGCCGCTCACCTACCCCAGTGGCACCGCATGCTGACACCCCCCTCCACTACCATTGGATGTGTCCCTATGCACCCTGTCAGCTGGCATGCCCCCCCACTGCTCCTGTCTCACAGCACCACATTGGTGCTGATGGCACCGACTGGCGGCATTGCACGCCTGCCACCCACCACAGTTGCCGACCTCTGACATCCCACGGGGTGTACTGCCAACACACGCCCCACCACACAAGTGATCCACTGGTGGACTCATGCCAGGCAACCAATTGGATGCCTGGCTGGGTCTGTGACTCAGCCCACGCCTGCCCTGTGTGGATCTGCATGTGGAGGGGGCCGGGCCATGTACAGGTGGCCAGCATATGTGAATGTCGGTACCAGCACACCTGTCTGCAGGAGCGCAGCTCCACAGGCAGGGTACGCATATTTCAGCCATACCCTAAGGCTCTTTCATGAATAGGGACCATTATTAGTACTGAAATACTGTACTTGTAGTGCATTAAGGACCTTACAGGGGACCTGCAAAGAAGAATAGGGAATTAGAGAAGGCAGTGTAAAACATTCTTGAATCATGCTGAATCTATTGTCTTACCTGCTTTGAATCTATTGTCTTACATGCTTAGAAAACCAAAAACTTCCATACTTGGGTCAAATTACTATACATTTCTACAAGAATTAAACCAACTCAATTTTATCATTGAGTCCTACACCTGATGTAACCAAAAAATCCAGTATTCTTCCCTTTTTGAAAGGCTTTTTATTAAGTTCCCTTCCATTGGATCTGTTACCACTTTCTCTATTCCTAAAAGCAACCACTTGTGACACATTGGATGTCATGCAGAGTTCCTGTGGACAACTGCAGCATAATTGCAGTTACCGTGCACAAGTGCTGTTATGTGGTCTCCAACCTTTTCTTTCAATTTTCATTTCATACACCACATGTAAAATGCTGAACATGTGCATGATATGCAGTGCATCACGTGAGTGGTGTTGCAGTTAATGAAACTTCCTATGTTATGAGTTTCTTCTATACTGGAGTTCACAAAGGTTGGTGCCTGGAGTAATGACACTGCAGAATTTTCTTCAGCCACAACAGTGGCTTCCAGGGGCAGACTAGGTAACCATGTATTAATCATAGGGACTGGTTGTAAGTTATGTATCAACTTATCTAATAAGTTGGGTGGATGTCTATGCACCATTCTTGGTGTTTTTTACACCCACTTCCTCATTTTTTACTCAGTCTGAAGCATGTGCCAGTACTTTTAATAATAGTAATAGCACCAATTTTGACTGACATTTTTAACCTTTCATTGAAGACTGGTACCTACCCACTAGTCTGGAAACAGGCAGAAGTGATACCAGTGTTTAAGGGAGGTGTGAAAAATTATATGCGGAATTATAGACCAACATCATTGCTTTCGGTTACTTCTAAAGTGTTTGAAAAAATTGTGGTTTCTCAATTAAACAGTTATCTTGAAAAAATTGAAAAATATAATAAATACCAGTCAGGCTTTAGGGCATAACATAGCACTACTACTGCACTTGTTAAGATTGTGACGGACATCCAGGTAGCCATGGATAGGGGCTTTCTGGTTGGAGCAATTTATATTGATTTGTCGAAGGCTTTTGACACTCTGGGACATCAGGTATTGATGGAAGAATTGAGATCTGTAGGCCTCAGCCAGGAAGCCCAGAATTGGTTCCATGGCTACTTGGATGGCAGACAACAAAGGGTTAGGTTAGGTAGTAATTTTGTGTCCAGTTATCTAGATGTCAATTCTGGTGTTCCTCAGGGGTCAGTGCTAGGACCCATCCTATTTAATATATATACTTATGGTGTCAGACATCTGATGAATGATGTCCAGCACCATTTGTATGCAGATGATACAATTTTGTACCTTGAAGGGAAATCTGTGGGATATATACAGGAAAAATTGCAGAAATGTTTCAATACATTACAAATTTATTTTTCAGAACATGGTTTGGTTTTAAATTCACAAAAGTCACAGGTAATGTTGTTTTCAAATAAAAAAGTATATGTGGAGTTGGATATTAAGACACTGGATGGGTATAGCCTGGACTCTGTGGATCGCTATAAATACTTGGGAGTATGGTTGGACTCTCATTGTAGTTGGGATTTTCATATTGATAACTTGATACAAAAATTGAGTAAAAAGTTGGGGGTACTGTACAAGCATAGAAGTTGTCTTTCATTTGATGTTAGGTTAAGGATTGTGAATTCAATGATAATTCCACATATCGATTATGGTGATATCATATATAGAGGGGCAGTTAGGAGCAACTTAGAAATGCCTGATGTTATTTATAATAGATATGCGCATTTTGTCTTGGATGCACCTCGGAAAACACATCATTGCATTCTTTACAGGAACTTAAATTGGATATCCTTGACAGAACGGCGAAATATGCATGTGCAATGGTTAACCTATCGCTGTTATTGTAAAAAAGCTCCAGGATATCTAGTGGAGTTTCTGGAGGAATGGAATGCTAAGGTAGGTTTGAGATCTGAAGAGGAAGTAAAATTTAGGGTACCCCTTATGAGAACAGTGAAGGGCCAACATTGTTCTGTATATGAAGGCCCAAAATTGTGGAATTCATTATCAGGCCACCTGAGGTCAAGTACAAATAGAATATCCTGGAATGAAATAAAATCATGGCTTGTAAAGGAAGCAATGTCCTTAAAGATTTGTTGTATTTGAGATGTTCATACATATGGTATTATTTGTTCTTTTTTTTTTTTCTTGGTCATATATGTATTGTGTTTTATGTATGTATAGTGTTTGCATTTGTATGTATTTAAAAGTGAAACTGATACTTTTTTGTACAGTAGGACCCCATTGTAAATTAGCTGATGCTAAATTGGGTTTTATCCTGTTTCTGATATCAGAAATAAACTTTTTACTACTACTACTACTACTACTACTACTACTTTTTGATTATCACCTCTGATGCAATTGTCTGGATACTAAAGGTAGTAAAATAGTTACACCTTTTAATCATCTCCTCATCATTCCAATGACTGGGCTGCTAGCGGAACTGTCTAGTGGTATTACTGACATGACTGTGTGCTCTATCTATGACCTGTTGATGGTACCCCCTTGATTTAAATCTGTTAGCTAAACCTTTGGCATTATTTTGATAACTCTCTAAGGTACTGCAGTTCCTGTGAACATGCAGGACTTGACTAGTTGGTATGTTGTCAATGGTGTGGTGGGGATGGTAAGAACTAGCTAGAATAAGTTTATTATAGTTTTTGTTATGATAAAGATTTGTATCAACTACCCTATGCTGTTCTTCATGATTGTGATATCCAAAAACAAAATACTTTCCAGACTTCTGGTCAGCTAAAAACAAAGGTTTGAATTGCTGTCTTCCAAAAAGGATACAAATGATAATAGTTTGTCTGTGATTCCCAGCCACATCATCAAAATATCATCAATATACCTCTTCCAGAGTGACATTTTGGAGACAAACTGGTTTGAGGCATAGTTATAGACCACATTTGCCTCCCAAAGCCCAAAATACAAGTTGGCATGGTTGGGGCTGGAAGATGCCCCCATAGCAGTGTTGTTAACTTGTAGGAAATATTCCCACATGAACACAAAGCTATTACATTCCAAACTGAAATGAAAAAGTTCCACAAGTGGTTCAGTTTGTGGTAAAGAACTCTGCCCTCTTCAATCAAGATAAGTTCTGATGGCTTATCATATAAGCCCTCTCCATTGGCTATATTTATGTACAGGGCCTCCACATCGAGAGTCACTAAGAAATCAGAACTCTTGATGTGGAGGTCTTCCTGCAACGCCAGTACCTCAGTGGTATATTTGAGATATGAGTGAAGACCACCCACAAAGGGCTTTATGTGGTAGTTCACATACTTGGACAGTAGCTCCATTAGGGAATTACTCCCAGATATAATGGGATGGCTGGAGGGGGACTCCAAGTATTTCTTCTATTCACCTTGGGTAATATATAGATAGCTTGCCATCCAGGGTGTGCCATAATAAGAAAATCATGGGTGTGCTGCTCAATCCACCCATGTATTGATGTCTTAAAATCCTCAATTGTATTTTTAAATGCAATGGTGTGATCAAAGCAAGAGCATGATAATTAAGAACATTTCACAACTATCTCTGATAGATTTTTCTGTGTTCATAATCATAATGCTCCCCCCTTTTCTGCTGCTTTGATGGAAATGTTATTATTCTTACTCGGTTAATGCATTCAAACTCGGCTGCACTTATACTGATAAAGTGGGACTGAAACTGTCTGCCGAATAGCAAATCTAAGCCGCTCTCACAGGTCTTGATGAAAACTGCTACAGTATTGTTCATAGCAGACATAAAAGGTGATCATTACTGACATTGATGTAAGCTGATCCTGCCAACATCCCCAGAAGCTGTGCTGCTTGATGTATCCTGTCTAGACAGTCTCTGTGAAATAAATGTCACTGCTGCTGTTGCAGCCCTCCTTTCTGCCTGAGTGTACCTTTCAGGATCTGAATAAACACACTTGAGGTTGGGGTTCCAGTGAATTTTTTGTGGATCAATCACAGTGTTGACATGGTCTAGTCTGTGAGTTCATACAACTTTTAAGCCTTTATTAAGAAGCAAACATTCTGTCTCTGATAGTTGGTATAATAAAATATTTGTTAACATTATAAATTATCAGTTGGTATTACTGGTGCTGATTCTCTCTGTTCGGTTAATTCTGCTCCTTCTTGAGTTTGTATTGCCTCCTGCCCTGATGTGATATCCTCCATGCCCTCACTCTACCCCATCTTGCCTGTTTGTGTGCTGGAATGTAATTATAGGACTGTGGAGTGGAGGGGCGGGCCGCTGTTGGACAACAGAGAATCCTATATGAAAATGGACGATGCTGCATCTGATTACTCCCAGCAGTATGACTACCAGCTGAAATCTATGATGGGTTTTGTTGATTCTTTATGTGGAACATGGCTGGGATTGTGCTGCCTACTTTTGATATTGCATCCAGAACCATATGGTTAACACGTCAATTCAGCGAGGGAATGTTTGCGAGTACAATTTCAGCGACGGCAATGTCAACGAATGTAATTATGACACCTGGAAGATGGACAAGCACTGATACGGCTACAAAGGTATCCCCCCCCCAAGGTGGTTTGACCTTGGCATTGGTTATTTTAGTAAAGGGGGTGTGGGGGGGTTTGTGGGGGTGTGAGGGGGCAGCCCCCCATGAAAGAAGCATTTTAAAAACTGTTGCTGTAACAGTGTTCACCCATATGTACCAGGTGTTGTAATTGTAGTCACCGTACTGTCGTTGCCAAAATTGTCCTTGCTAAAATTCACTCACTGAATTGACATGGAACCTTACAAATGCAGCCCTTCTCTTAGTTGCATTGGTCTCTGAAGAACATTTTTCTGCTTGAAGATTTGTGTTTTTTCTTGTCACAGTTAAAATGGTCTAGTTCAACTGAACCTTAAAACCTTCAGACTCTGCAGAAGATAACTGATTTAATATTCTTTCCTTTTCTTGCCCCCAGGTTGCCACCATTACGGTCAATGCAAATTCTGTGGTGTCATTACTCCAGGCACCACTTTTGTGAACTCCAGTATAGGAGAAACCACAATATAGGAGATTTCATTAACTGCAACATCACTCATGTGGTGTACATAGCATCATGCACTTGTTCAGCCATTTATGTTTGGTTTACAAAACATAAATTGAAAGAAAGGGTTTTTAGCCATGTAACAGCACTTACACAGGGTAACGGCAATTATGCCACTGTTGCCCAAACAAACTCCTTTTGAGATCTGGTCATCTAATAAGTGGTCCGTTACGGGCATTGAGAAAGTGATGACAGGTCCAAGGGGAGGAAACCTAGTGAAATTCCTTTCATAAAGGAAAGGATACTGGATTTTTAAATGGAAGGCTACATCAGGTGTAAGACTCAATGAAAAACTGAGTTGGTGCATTTTTTGTAGAGATTTGGAAGCTTGGAATTTTCTATGCAGGCAAGACTATCTATCTGGCATTATTTGAGGATGTTTTGCACTGCTTTCTCAAATGCTCTATTTTTCTTTGCAGATCCCCTATGAATTATTTGAAGAATTGCAAGTATTTCAGTAATACTATAAACATCATCATAATGAAATTGGACTCTGTTTCTGTATCAGAATATTGTGTGAGTAACACGTTTCATACCTTTTGCCCATGTGTCTTTAAATGTGCTGTTTAAATAATCAGCAATGAGGGATATGATCTCCACTTGACAAAGCACTGTTGTGCAAAATATTGAGGCTCTACTGCTTGGGTTGGCTGTACATCTGTTTGCACTGTGATGCTGCATTGTAAAATAAATCCTTATATGTGGAACAGGTGCTGCTGTGGTGAGCTTTGTGTTTGTTCTATGACATTCTTCAGTCTCTCTTCACAGAGATTTCGAAGCCACTCCTGCATCATTTTAGTTGCTCTCCTCTGGACTTCCTCTATCCTGTCTGTGTCCTGTCTGAGCTGTGGCCTCCAGAACTGGACACAATATTCCAAGTGGGGCATCAGAAGTCAGTGATACAGTGGCAACACTTTCCCACCCCCCACTGGATATACCTCTCCCTTTGCATCCCAGCATAACACAGGCCCTACCTCCTGCTTCGTCACACTGCCCTGCCACTTTGTGGTCAACAGATATGATAAACCCAAGTTGCCTTTCCTGCTTAGTAACTGTCAATACCTCACACCCATCCTGTACTCAGCTCTTGGGTTACTATGCAATAGGTGCATGATTTTGCACTTTTGGCATTGAGCCCCAGTTGTTATCCTCTTGACAACTCCTCTAGTTTCTCAAGGTATCTATGCATTATCACCACCACCCCTGAATGTACACCCCAATACAGATTTTGCTGTCATCTGCAAAAAGGCATACTATGCCTTCCGGTTTTTCTGCAATGTCACGTATGAAGACATTAAAGAGGACCAGTCCCAGAACTGAGCCCTGCAGCACCCTGCTTACCACTTCTCATTAGAGTGAGTGTTGCTAGTCACCACCCTCTGTTGCCTGTCCATTAACCAGTTTCTAACCCAGTTCACCACTTTGGATCCCACCCCTAGGCTGCTCAATTTCGTTATCAGTCTCCTATGTGGCACAGTGTTGAAGGTCTTGCTAAAGTGCCCTCCCATGATCTATTTCCCTAGTAATCCAATCAAAGAACTCAATCAGATAAATCTGGCATGCCCGCTCCCCTGATGAATCCATGCTGCCTTTGGTACTGTAGCCCATTTAATTCAGGATACTCAACCAACCTTTCTTTTTACAGGGTTTCTATTTATAACCCCTCACTGATGTCAAATGAACCAGCCTATTGTTGCTAGTGTCCTCCCTGCTGTCTCTTATGTAGAGGGAACGCATCTGATCTCCTTCAGTCTTTCAGAACCATGCCTGTTTCAAGTGAGTTGTTGAATAAAAGTGTCAGTTGGGTAGTTAGCACTTCCTTGAATTCTTTTATTCCCCTTGGATGTATCCCATCCAGTCCTATAGCTTTGTCCACTTTCAGAGCTGCAAGTCCCTTCAGGACACTTTCTTCTGATGATGGACTTGTGTCCAATTCCTCACCCTTTGTTCCTGCTTTTCTCTGGTGATCCATTCCCCTTCCCACATCTACTGTGAAGACTGAGCAGAAGTACATGTTCAAGATGTCTGCTTTTTCTTGATCCTCTTGTGCAAGACTCCCAGTGCTGCCCTTCTCATCCTCACTATATCTTCCTTTTTCTCACATATGTACCTGAATTAATGTCTTATCCCCTTTATATACTTCTTTGGCTATCCTTTCCTCTGTCTGCACCTTTGCTCCTCTCCCTGCCTTTCTTGCTTTTCTTAGATTTACTTGGTATACCTCCATGTCTTCCTCTCTGCATTTCTTTATACCTCCTGAATGCCCTGCTTTTCTCCTCCACCACCTTGGCCACTTCTCTAGACAACCATAATGGCCTCTTTTTCCTTCCAGTATTACTCACATCCTTCAGGAATTGGTTGGTTGACCTAATTATATCCTCCCTTATTAATCTTCACTATGCCTTCACCCTTCCTTAGCACCACCCCAAGAAGGCAGTTTCTAAGTCAGACTCCCATTTCTTTCAAATCCACCCTCGTAAAGTCCAGTACCCTAATCCACATACAGTTTGCCTCTGCTCCCATATTAATGTTAAACAACACTGTACAGTGGCCACTGGTACCTTGGGGGTTGCCCACTGTGACATCCGTAATGTCATCTCAGTTTGTAAGCATCAGGTCCAGCACCATACCATCCCTAGCGGGTTCCTTGACTAGTTGCCTTAGAAAAGCCCCTTATAAGGAGTCATGGATGGCTCGACTCCTTGCTAAAGCTGTAGCTGGAAGGCTCCAACCCACATCTGGCAGATTGAAGTCTCCAACTAACATCACATGCCCCTTACTTGCCATCCTGATGATGGCTTCTGCAAGTGCCTTTTTCAACTCCTCTCACTGGCTGGAGGTCTATATACCACCCCCTTATGGATAGCAGCACCAATACCTGTCTCTATGATGACCCACAGCACCTCCAGCACATCTTTTTCCTCAGGGTGCCCCTCTACTTTAAAGACAACAACTCAGCTGCACACTGGAAGTCAGATAAATGATGTCTATACACCACTTTCTTGATGCAGGTTTACAGCTTTACTGCCAAATAGCACCATGAACCAGTACATTAAAAGTGCACAACGTGCCTGTCACACAACAGAAAACTATTCTAGTGCTTTGCCTCAAGAGGCCTCACCTCAGGCCCTCCCTCCCTCTTCATTATGTCATCATCAAGGGGGAGGCTTTATGTCTCCCTTGGTATTACAGCCCTCCTCCAGCTAGCTTAAATGCTAATTCAAGCAAATCTTCCACTAAAGGCTTTTGCCCCCCCCAAAAGATTGCTGGCCATCTATCCACTAGAGGCCCACATTCTCCCAGATTGGCCCTCAGTCCTTAATGTAGCTGAAGTCTTCTTCCATGCATCATGCCTTTAATCAATTCTTTAAAGCAGTAGTGTGGAGTGTGCTTTCCTCTCCTTGGCTATACACAAGTAACACATTGGTAAACACCACTGTGCATGCCACCTGCTTAAGGCCCTTTCCCAGCTCCCAGAAATTACTCTGATCTGCTCCTACCCTATCCTTTCCAGGTCATTTATCCCCTGGTGGAGAATGATATCAGCTCCCTCCCATCTCCTGGTGCCCTAGCAATCTCTTAAATCTGGTCTCCATTCCTCCAAGCCAGTGCACTAGGTAGGCACTTCACCTCCCTCTCACTCACACTGCCAAGTCTATCCCCCTAATGATAGAGTCCCCCACCAGGAATTGATTCCTCCACCTCTGTTGGGGGCCTTTTCCTCCCTCCTTGGGACCTCCCTACTGATGACCCCCACATCATCCCATCCCACAGCTGCAGGTGCCTCCTCCAGTTGCTGGTTTGGAGGAATTACATATTTTTTTCAGTATGACACTGACAGTCACATTACTCAGGGTTCCATACTGTCTCTATTGTCATGCACTGTGTTTTTGCTTTCACTTGGGGGCATGATCCAAAAGTAGTTTTCACCACTATGCAGATGATATCCAGCTGTGTCTTCCTTTTAAACCTGAACAGGGCTCCTCAGCAGCAGTGCTTGAGCAGGCATTATCTAAGGCTGGATTGTGAATAGCTCATGGTAGACTAAAGCAGAACCCTAACAACTCAGAGTTGCATCTGTTTGGTCCAGAATGTCTTACAGTATCCAATTTGAATAGCCTGGATATTCCCAAAGTTGATGGGTTTAGAATTGAGAGCAGATTGTCATGCTGGACTGGAATCTGGCCCTGAAATCTGTCATTGGTGTCACTGGTGATCCAGAGTTGCTTCTATCATCTTAAGAAAATCATAGTCTTGCCTTGATATGGAAAATCGGAATACAAGAGTGTATGTGTTTGTCATCTCCCATTTTGACTTCTCAAATGTACACTTCTGGCACCTCTCTTCAAATCTTATCCACTGCCTATTGCTAGTGCAGATTGCTGCTGCTCACTTATTAACTTCAGCAAGGAGAGAAAAGCACATTACCCCTGCTCTGTGAACCCTCCATTGGCTTCCAGTTACATACATACATGCATACATACATAAATACAGGTTTGCCAGCAGAATTGGCCCATTGGTCTATCTCATCTGCTGTAGATGCAGCTCCTGATTAAGTTTCAGCAGCTGCCCCCCTTCATGTTCTCCCTACCATCTAGCACCCCCCTGCATGCTGTTTTGTTTCACTCCCCAACCTGCACCTTGCCCATGTATCTGTCCCAACCTGCCTTGAAACCCTCCACTGTTTCCTTTGCCAGAAGATCCCTGGTAGTGCATTCCAAGGTGCAACCACTATCTCCATGAAATAATGTTTCCTTACTTCCCTCCGTACCTCCCCCATACTAGCTTAAGGCAATGTCCCCTCATATTTCCCTTCCCCTTCAACATAAGGAAACCTTCCTTGTCTACCCTATTTATCCCCTTCATATATCTAAAGACCTCTATCATATCCCCCCATCCCGTCTGACTTCCAAGGAGTACATATTCAACTCCCTCAGTCTTTCTTAATAGGACAATCCCCCCAAGCCATAGATCATCCATGTGGCACAACTCTGTACTCTCCCCAAAAGGGTAACATCCCTCTGTAAGTAAGGTCTCCAAAATTGTACGCAATACTTCAAGTGAGGCCTCACTAATAAGTTTTACAGGGGCAGAAGGACCTCCCTTCTTCTTGATGTAATTCCCCTAGAGCTGCACCCCTGTATTTTATTTACCTTAGCAGCCACCACCCCCAGCTCTTATGATTGACATATGAGACCCTTTATAAACTGGGCCCTTACTACCTCAGCAAAATTCTCAAACCTTCCACCAGTGTCTGGGAGCTGGGCTCCTCTAATTGACAGCTGATACAGATCCATTCTTGCTTGAAGTTCATGGGTGGTACAGAATTTATTGACACCGTGCTGAGACTTTGGTATCCACTCCCATTTGACAACCGGGCAGCTCCCCAACCAATTTTTTTATGACCCATTTAAAACATGACTGTTTCACCAGGCCTAATTGGAGTCCTGATGGCAGGATATGTTACTCAGATTGTATCCATTTTTAGCTGGGTATTTCAAACTCTCTTTTTTGGTTTATTTTACCCTTTTCACTGAAATGATTTTTTTCATTATGTGAATATTAGGTGGATTATTGTTTTGCTGTTTTAATCATATTTGTCCTGTTGATATTATTGATTAGTGCAATGTGCCTTGTTCTAAAAATTAAGCATATTCACTTTGAAAAGTGTTTCTTTTTTTTTACAAATTGTACTCTAAACTGCATTGATTTGTATCTTAAAAATGTTTACTATTGCGGGCAGTTATTCAGCATGCTGGAAATGTAGACAGAGCAAAACTTTAGTTGTCTGGTGCAGCTGGAGTGGTAGACTATCTGATCATTTTAGCTAACAACCTTCTCACTGTGGGACATTGAAAGTATAGTGTAAGCTATATAACTCATTTGTCCCTTGGAGCAAATGAAAGCAGTCCTCATGGCGATGTAATAGACAGGTTGTGCTAAATGTTGGAAAGAGGAAAGAAAACTTCTGCAGCTAATATAGTTCCTGGCTTATTCATGCGAAAGAACATTGACCTGTACAAAGTGAGTGCTGGCTCAGCAAGTTGCATGACCTTTATGCTATGGCTAAGCTGAACTTCAATTTACCACTATACTGACTGCTTATGTTTATGCAAATGTGTTATTGAAGAAATTGTTTGCTGCAAGGGTTTCTGCTGATCGTAGCCTTCACTGGCAGAATTTATTTTGAGCTTTGGATGAGTTGTTTTATTTATTCCAAGGTGAAATTAATTACTCCCCAAATGAGTCCATCCACCAGGAGATCCCCTGCGCCAGGCTAGAACTATCATTTAGACAGGCTGTGTACAAATTAAGGTTAATAAGCTTTGGGGCTCCTCTGTAACCCCAGTGAGCAATGGAAATGCAACTACTGAGTCCTGATACATGCTTCTTAATGGCTGGGAAGAAAAGAAAAAAAACTGAACATAAAAATAACTAACTGACTCTCTGTCAGAAGTGGAAGATGAGGCATAAGTAACAATTAATTTTTTATTTATTTATAGAGATTACTGTAATTAATGGAAGAGGAGACAGAAGTAATCAATAATTGTTTTTATTTATAAAAATTATTGTAATTAATATCTAAAAGCATTAAAATATAGCTCAAGTATGGTGCAATTTTTACCATCTAAAACAATTTGCAACTCTGAATACTGCTGCTTAGCCAAACATTCATCTGGTCCTAATGCATAACCTATGGTATAAAACATGTACTATGAAGCTCAGTCTACTCAGTCAGCTAAATTTTTATTTCTCTGTCTTGTAGTAAAACTGATCAATGAAATTCCAAGGTTCAGTAAGAGAACTGCAGTGTTGCTGCAATAAAGTGGACCTGCCCCCCCCCCCATAGTGGAAGCACCTTGCAGATCAGCAGCAAGAAGCAGTGACCCTGTAAGTGCCTTTTTATGTTCTGTGTACATTTCCATGACCTAAAACAGGGCTACTAAAGCTATGAGTCAGGTTTAAGTTCACATGCAGCAAATTACATTAAGGAAGCTGCATATTATTTCAGCTATCCTAGGGGATGGTGTATCTATGAAAAATGTATGACCCCTCTGAGCAGTGCCTTAAAACAAAATTGCACCATACATGAGAGATCACGACATAGAGGAAGCTTAGAGTTTAGCCTCCCATCATATTCTGGTGTTCTGAAAAATATGAATCTAGATGTCATGTAACCTTTCCACTGCTTTTCATTTAACACCACACATATTTTTCAAGGTACACCATCGATAGTAACTGATTATCAGTGTAGTGTTGTTTAATGAACTTCTAAAAGAAGTAATGCTTTGAAGAAGATGATTAGGAGACAGAGTGTAGGAAAATAATGTAGCTATTTTCCCAAATAGAATTACTGTTACAGGGGCCAAGTCTGTGTTTCACTGGACTTCTAATGAAGAAGGTAAACAGGTTCACATAACATGGTGTGTGATGATTCTGTAATAATGGCACATCTTGGGTGGGTTGTGAGGAATGATGTACAGGTACTATATTATAAGTTAATAGGGCACAGAGATGTATCACTTATGAATAATATAACAGTGTTATCTCATGAATGTTTGAGTAGAAGGTATGTTCTTTTTGTCCATACCAGTGCATGATTATGATCTTACAGCATGAGTCCCATTTTAGTGCCCCAGTTACTTTCTGTGAATAAGACAAGACAGAAATAAACACGTTTTCCCTCAAAATGTAAACATTTTATTTCAAGCAGTTTGTCAAATTATTTTTAGGTCTAACCCCTTTCAGTGATGCTGGATGGAACAGCCCTGCAGTCTGCACAAGAACACAAGACTGTACACAGAATAAGAGACAGTGGGCCCCATATTCAGAGCCAGCTGACTGCACTGTGGAAAGAGGTGCACCACACACAAAATAAGCCTGGCTGGCTCTGGCACAATATTCAAACAGATAGCATGATCCAAACAGACTGCACTATCTGTCAGAGTATCGGGCCATGGTAGCATGGTGCAAAGCAATCAGTAACCATGCTGTGCTCCACACTACCAGAGCACTGGGCTGAAGACTGCCCATAAGGGTAAAGCACGGCACACATTGGTTAGTGCTGTGGCCCCATGTGCAATATTCAACCCAGTCATGCAGTTGAACCCTTTGGGAATGCATGGCACTAATGGGCATGTGGCATGCCCATTATGGGAATGCTTACATGTGGGCTGCAGTCTCTTCCATCCCCAAGCTCCCCATTGCATGATTTATAAATTCCTTGGTGTTCAGTGGCCCCCCTATCCCCAAGCCCCCTGTAGTTCAACATATACACCTTCCTGATGGTATAGTGGACCCCCTCCCTACTTCTGATCTCCCTTTACAATAAAAAGTGTACATCCCTCTTGGTATAGTGAACCCCCTCACTACCCCCTATTTCCCCTTGCAACACAAAGTGTACATCCCTGGTGGTCTAACTGACCCCCTATCCCCAATCTGCCCATATAACAAAATATATATCCTTCCCTGGTGGTCTAGGGACCCCCCCTTCCCTACCTCAATCTCCCCTTGCAATACAAAGTATACATCCCTGGTGGTCTAGCAGACTCCCTGCCATCCTCAATCTGCCTGTATAATAAAGTAGATGTAATTCCCTTGTGTCTAGTAGACCTCCCACACTTCCCTGCAGGTAGTGCCCCACCATCCCACTCCATCCATCCATCCCATCCTGAGCCGGTGACTGGCACAGCCCTCCACTCTCAACCATGGCCAGCCACCAAATGAACTGTCAAGGAGCGCATACTATAACAGATGATTGTAAAGTATATGCTTTTTTACAGCTCAGTCAGCAGCTGGCAGCAGTGGAGAATGGAGGGCTGTGCCAGTCCTCAGTTTGGGGATGGTATGGGGGGCAGGGTGGTGGGGCACTACTTCCCAGGATGGGGGATACACTAGATTCCAGAGAATGATATCTGTTTTATTATATGGACAGATCAGAGATAGGATAGGAAGGATGGTTCACTACACCAGCAGGGATGTATACTTTGTATTGGAAGGGGAGATCAGGGATTGGGAAGGGAATCTGCTAGACCACCAGTGAAGGATATCTATTTCATTATACAGGCAGATTGTGAATTGGGAGGAGGGTTCACTAGACCACCAGAGACATAGAATTTGTATTGTAAGGGGAGATCAGGGGTAGGGAGGGGGGCCCACTGGACAACCATGGAAGGATATATATTTTATTATACAGGCAGGTTGGGGATAGGGAGGAGGGACCACTAGACCACCAGGGAGGTGTATATGTTGAAATGGGGGAGTCAGGGATGGGGGGCCTCTGGACACTAGAAAATTGTATAAATCAAACAATGAGGGGATCAGGGATAGAGAGAGGGGCCACTAAACACCAGGCAATGGTGCTGTCCCATGGTGTATGGATGGGGTATGTGGCGCCCATCCTGTCTGCACACTGTTAAGGGCTGGGTTTCAGAAACATTAAACTGTGCCACACAAGTGGGTTTTTAGCACTTCTGAAATCATGAAATTTTGCACTGCACTGCATATGCATGAGGGGTATATCATTTGCATGGGTACAGCACACAATTTGGCATGCCGGTGATGTCAGGGTTTTGCCAGGCAAAGATTCCCTTTCAATATGTGCAATGCCCTAGCAGCAGGCACTATCCACAGTTCGCACAGCATAAACCAGATTTGTGAAGTGCTATCCTTTTGAAAATGGGGCCCAGTGTATATGTGTGTGTGTGTGTGTGTATGTATGTGTCAAATCTTGTGCTCGGATTGGCTTTTTGAAATTATGTGATTTATAATACAGCATAACCGCACACCATGGAATGTGGTTTATGCATATATCACAACGAAAATAGACAACAAAGCTCAAAAGAATATGCATTTCAACAGACCCATGGAATTATACTGTAATTGCTGTATGGTCATGTGACTGAATTCCATCAATCACTGTACAGAATTTCTTCTACCTCATTTAATAATGCATTCATATTATTGGACAAGCTACATACAGTACAGCTCTGCACTGAGGTGTGCTAATACTGATTTTAAACTTGCATTTTGAGTTTGGGTCAGTTTGAGAAAAGTATCCTGTGGTAAAAAATCTTATTCCAAAGTACATTTGATTATTGAATATTCACAGCAGAATCTATATGTCACACAAATTCCACAAAATGCTGTCAGGGACAGTGGAAGAAAACCTGATTATGTTTGTATGGTGGAGTGGTGTCTCTCACAATGAATACAATGCCTGTATTGAGCTCGGCAAGACATCATTTCCCTCTGCAGTAAATAAGAGCCCATTTCTATTACACAAATGATTTGTTTGCAGGAAAGTTATAGTAAATCACAGAAATACAAAATGACATTTATCATTGCTGTAATGTGCTGGTCTAGAGTAAAGCAATAAAATGTATGTGAAGAGGAAATAGTTTTCCTGCTCTGTTGCAAACAGTCAGGGAAACAGACACATAAAAGCAATCCTTTTGAGTATGGGGTAAATAATTTTATTACAGATGAGATGTGAGGCATGAAAACAAACCAAGTTACAGCTAGAAATTAGATTTTTTTTTTTATTTATGATCATAAAGAGAAATAGCAGTTTTCACAATGGGCTGTTCATCCACACTGACAGTACCTCCTTTTCAATAACTCATGTAAGAGACCTCTGTATGGTTAGATTCCTTTGACCAATAAATAAAGATGCATTGCATTGATATTGTTTGGAAGCAAATCCTGAACACTGCTCTGTATAATATGAAATACTTTAGAACTGTAAAATTGTAATATTATTATCTTGTTAGTATTAGTTAAACTGAATTACCTTTTACCCATCTCTGGTCACTGTCCAGGTGGAAGTAAAAGATCCCCTGGCACTTATCAATGAAGAGTAGGGGAATTTTTATTGAAAGAAAAAAAAATCATCAAGACAAAGCTCATATCACACCAAAAGAAATGCTATGTTACAATGAGAATGAAAAAGACAGCAAACAATGTGCATGTGTTATTACAGTCTCCAACTTTTCATTACTATGCCCCTCCCAACAAAAACTTCCAACACCCATGAATGTGACTAAATATTATTGAGTACAAACAAAACAAAAAAGTCAGAGTCATCCTGCTTACTACTAGTGGTACCATTCAACCCTGCTGAAGTAGTATAACAACATCATCGCTTTGTCATGTGGTAGTGATCCACGTACTGTGGCCCAATAGATGTGTAAACTGCACGGCAGACATAGATTTCAAATCAGAATAATATATTCTTTGCACTAGAAATTGTGCTGAGAAAGAAATAATGTGACCTACTAGGAACTGAACCCAGGCTCCCAAAATATCATCTCAGTGTTCCAACCACAGAACAGTAGGCTCATTTGGTTGGACATGACTTCCTGGACACACTTTCTTTTTCTGGTATTGCTTAGCAGTGGCTAATACTACATCAAAATCATCTAATTGTCATCCTGATATATTTTGCAATGCACTTTTATTAGTATCAACTACCTGTATCTCCCTAGCGGGTGTCATATTTTGTTGTCAAAAGAATGCACAATGTGCCTGCCACAGGAAGTATATACACATAGGTAAAAATGAATCTAAAGATACCTTTGTGATATTTTAGTAATATTGGAGAATAAAGCTCCAGAACTACCACCTTAAGCATAATTGGATAGCCATATTACTCCATTCTCTAAATAGTATTCTCACAATTCCACAGATGCTGGACATAGGCGAAAAAAATGCTCTTGTGTCTCCAGCTCCACCCTACAAGTGGGCCTTAGACATATGCATTTCTCTACAGCTTTATGTTTCAAAGAGTTTCTAATGCTTAATTTACCATGATAGGAGAGCCAGTTCACATACCACACAGAGATGGGGATCCTTTTGCTTCATTAACTGCAGAAAGGATTCAATCTCTTTTCCCATTGGCCAGAAGGGAATCTGTAGTAAGAGATGAAAACCTAGTGCTCACCACTCATTCATAAATTTGTTTCCTTGTTTTTGAAACTATATGAAACATAATATCTGCTATTTTTGTAACTTCACCATGGCTGACATGACACCTAAGGGAATCCTTAGAAAGCCAGAGGACCAAGAAAGTCTCAGACATCCTTTGGCACATTTTTTCTTCCACAGAAAGAGTCATTCCACTGGGGGAGAGCACCCATATATTGTGCTTCTCAAATAACATCTTTGAAGGGTATAGGGCAGAGGAGCAGGTGCTTGCAGCCAGTGGGAGCAGATGTGTTTTTTCAGTGCTCCATACGAATACATCATATACTCATAATATCAATTTTAAACCCTAGCTATCTGGCAGAGAAGCATATCTCACCACCCTGCAGTCATTCAATATGATTACTCCAAGGTCCTTTACTGTTTTGCAACTGTCCATACTTCTACCCCCATTTTATACTCTGACATGGGGTTTGATGCCCTAGGTGCATGATTTTGCACTTTTTTCTATTAAAATACAGCTGTCATACCTTAGACCACTCCTCAAGTTTTCCAGGTCTCTACTTATTCTCTTCCCCTTTCAGGTGTATCCACCGTATTACAGATTATTGTGTCATCTGCAAAAAGGCATACCTTTCCCTACAGCTCTTCTGCTATGTCACTTATAAAGACATAAAAGAGGACTAGTCCCAGTGCTAAGCCCCGGGGTATCCCACTGGGCTCCCTCTCCTCCTTCAAAGTGAGTGTCATTCACACTACCCTCTATCACCTATCCATCAAACAATTTTCTACCCAGTTTATCATCTACAGTAGGACCACCCTGAACTGCCCAGTTTATGATCCTCCTATGTTGTACAGTGTTGAAGGTCCTGCTGAAGTCTAAGTAGGCCACATCTGCCCATCCTGGTCACTGAGTCAAGGACAATGATCAGATTCATCTGACATGACCTCCTCCCTGTGAATTCATCCTGCTTTAGGTCTTGCAATCTGCTGGATTCAAGATACTCCACACGCCTTTCCTTTAAAGCGCCTCCTTCATCTTCCCCACCACTGACGTCACACTAACAGGCCTAAAGTAGCCAGCTTCCTCCCTGCTGCCACTTTTATGAAATGGGACTACATCTGCCCTCCTCCAGTCCCCTGGAACCAATTCTGTTTCCAGTGAGTTGTTAAATAGTGCTGTCAGAGGTGTAGCCATTACCTGGCTGAGCTCTGTCAACTCCTTTGGGTGCACACCATCCAGCACCATATCTTTGTCCACTTTCAGATTTGCAATCCCTTCAGGACTCTCTCCACTGTGAATGGACTTGTGCATACTTCCCTTCCCCCAGTTTTCCTGCTACTGTTAAGTGCTCCACCCCCTTCCACTTCCACTGTGAAGACTGAACAGATGTACCTGTTCAGGATATCTGCACTTTCCTGATCCTCATCTGCCGAGCCCCCCCAGCCTCACAATCCATCCCCTTGTCTTCTTTCTTTTCGCGTAATGTACCTTAAAAGGTCTTGTCCCCCTTAGTTACTCCTTTGGATATCCTTTCCTCACTTTGCACCTTTGTGCCCTCACTGCCTTCACTACTTCTCTCTGCTTCTCCTGGTACACCTCCCTGTCCTCCACCATCCGTGTCTCTTAATACCTCCTGGATACTACCCTTTTAACCTTTTACCTTTTCAGCCACTTCCTCTGAGAACCATAGCAGCCTGCTGTTTCTTTTGTTTCTGCTCACTTCTCTTACACAGAGGCTTGTTCCCTTCACTATGCTGTCCCTTAATTTGGCCAATTGGTCTTCCATTCCCTATCCTGGCTAGACTGCCTCCAAGGCATTTACTAATTTTTTTTAAATCTGCTCTCCTGAAGTCCAGGGCTATTGTACTTGTGTGGTTTGCTTCTGCTGCTATCCTTATGTTGAACCACACTGTTCAGTGATTGTGGTTCCTCAGGTGGCCTCCCACCTTAACATCTGGAACACTGTCCATGTTAGAGAGCACCAGATACAGCATTTCCTCATCAAAGTGAGCTCCCTGACTAGTTGCCTGAAAAATGCCTTATGCATGGAGTTTAGGATGTCCCTTCTTCTAACTGAGGCCAGGACTGGGAGGCTCCAGTTCTCATCCAGCAGACTGAAGTCCTCCACCAGCAGCTTTTTTGGCCATTATGCTGATGGCTTCCCCAAGTATCTTATGCAGTTCCTCCCCTTGTAGTAGAGATCTGCATATCATCCTAGTATGAATAGTGGCTCTGGCTCCTGTCTCAAGGGTGACCCACAGTACCTCCAACCCCAATCCAAACATCTCCATTACTCCAACCTAAATAAACACACTACCATTTCTCTCAAATACACACCACCAAATTAAAATCATCAAAATATCTATTATAAATCATGTCAATTCATTCTAGGAGCTGATAAGCTGACCCACACCTGTACCCTATACTCACTGACTAACTGGCTACCATGTATGACAGAATAAATTATCAATCCTGTCTGCTTGCCAGAAAGTCACTACTGGGTGTCACCACACTGGCCATACAAAGCTGCTTCAAACATGTTAACAATCAGTATGGCACTAGAAGCATGTCATGATCTGCACTAGAACATCCTCACAGGAGAACCAATCTAGGGAATCATGCCGTTATTCTGTTGGCAGCAATCTGGATGAATGAACCACATGAATCCATTCTTAGACTACCAAACAGTATCAAGTTTAAAAAAGCTTAGCTTGCAGCCCTCTCCCCCAACTCCAACTGCACTTGTTACCAATCTTCCAAAATCATGCATTGCAGGTCCTAATACCCCACACAGTAATGTAACTGTTGTCTTAATTGTACCCTACTCACCCTATTACATTTTGTATTTGTACTGACTGCAATCCATTGAAATTTCTGTAATTGTTTTTAGTTCACTTTGTAACTATACTTTGATGTGGAACCTTTGTAAAGTAGCACCTGTGCCCAAAGGTACTCTCTGAATATAGTAAAATAAAATCAGTAAATAATTAAAATAAAATAAATAAAATGCCACTTACAACCAAGACACAGTCCAAACATTGGAAGCACAACCTTGAGAATGCTCTTTGCACATCCACAAAGTGGAACCTCAGCCCCTAAAAAATAATCACGTTAAAGCCATGCTAAAGAAATAAAAGGATTACACATTCTTACCAGTTACACTCTAATTACACTCTGCACACACTGTTCTTGATGATAACTCCAGCACGTAATCCACAAGACTCTCCATGACTTCTCATCCTCCTTTTATACTAACACCACCACCAATCGTGTGCATGCTACCACACACATCTCTTTCCACAGATGAAAATATGCATATGCAGGCATGCATGCACCTACTTCCTGTCACTCACCAATCCTGTGCATGAATGCAACACATTATACTGCATTTGCAGAAAACACAACATGAACAAAAAAGTAAACCATCCTCATGTAATATGCAGAACTTCCAAGAGCAATGCCCTGCATACTTGGGCATATTGCCATCAAGGGGCTAAAAAGGCCATAAAGGCCACTTACCCTTTGGGCTTGTTCCTTTATGGGCCTGTGAGTCTATTAATGGTAGTATTTTCTTGTATACAACACTTTACTGTTAAACAGTCTCCATCTCTCCTTTGGGGCCTGTGTAAATGAGGATCTGATTCCACAATATAATACCTACTCTATCTGTCTGTCTGTCTGTCTGTCTATCTATCTATCTATCTATCATCTATGTATATGAATATATATATATATATATATATATATATATATATATATATATATATATATATATATATATATATATATATATATTCATGTAAAAACTCAACAATGCATCTATTAAGGGTTGTTCTACAGAGAACAAAAAGAGAAATTCAATGTTAAGTTGACACCCCCCTTGCACCCCACCCCACCTAGCTCACAAACAGGCATTGGGTGTGCATTTGGGTCATCGGTCCTAACTCTCACCACATCCCTTGTATAAACAAGCTGAGGTGGTGTAGTACAGGAGAATGGAGTGTGAGTTAGGACTGATGACCCCAACGCACAACCCGATGCCTGTTGGTGGAGAAGGGGTAGGAGTGGGGCTGGGGTGCAAGGTGGTGTCAACTCTAACATCAAATTTCCTCACTTTTGTTGCTGTGGAACAACCCTAACCGATGCATTAAATGGATTTTTTGCCATGAATGTTCCTTCTTTTTGAGAATGAGGACTATAAATAGTGAATGGAATGTGGTGGTGGGAGTTCGAGGACCAAAGGGCCTCACGCTCCCACAATGTGATTTTTTTGTCACATAATAATGGTTATGGTAACACAAACGCAAGTGCAAACAGTAACGCACATAGTGATGCAAATGTTAATGGTAATGCAAATGTTAAGAGAAACACAAGTGCAAAGGGTAATGCACATGGTGGCGTAGATGGGAACAGTAACACTAACAGAAACACAAATGCAAGTGCATATGAAAACACAAATGGTAATGAGCACAGCCATGGTACCACAATAGGAAATGCAAATGCTAACGCTAACAGCAATGATGATGCCAAAGGAAACTGAAATGCAAGTGCATATGCAAATGCAAATGGTAATGCACATGGTGATGCAAAACAAACGCACAAGAAAAACAGTAATGGAAACAAAATGTTAAGATAGCAAACATAATCCTGGCGAAAACACAAAGGAGCAGCGCACCACTGTGATACGTAGAATGGTAATGCAAATGGAAATGGAAAGGCAAGCACTTATGGAAATGCAAATGGTAATGCGCACAGTCACGGTACCACAATAGGAAATGCAAATGCTAATGGTAACAGCAACGATGATGCCAAAGGAAATGCAAATGGAAGCACGTATGCAAACACAAATGGTAATGCACATGGTGACGCAAAATGAAATGCAAACACAAATAATAGTGGAAATGCAAATGGTAACAGTAACGCAAATGCAAGTGCAATGGAAAACGTAAAGCAAAATGCACTCGGTGGTGTACACGGGAACGCTAAATCAAACAGGTATGGAAACGCAAGTGGGAACACTAACTGTAACAGTAATGGAAGCGCACACCCTATTTTTGCCCAAAAGCTGCATAGAGAAACACAGTTAGTACAAATAATGTATCCATAATAATGGGCCTTGAAGCAGAAAATGAGCACTTGGAATATTAAATTGCTTATGTTTCAGGAACAGTGCGATGTAGAAAACAAATCAAAATTTCATATGATTTATGACTTTCCTGGATAGTTTTGTACTTAGCCCCCTGCAGGGGGCTAAGCATTTTTCCGTTGAAAAGTCCGTATCTCAAAGAATTTCTGAAATATGGGCCCCAAAAGCCGCAGCGGACATCTCAATGTTAGTCTATGGGAAAAAGTGGCAACTTCGGAGTACCGTAACTTTGAATCCCTTTAATATTTTGTCACCAAACAATGAAAAGGCACATCTGTAGGATGTTGGCTTTCTTCCTTCCACATTTCAGGCCAATAGTGCAAACCAGTGTTTTGCAGCAGAGTGGCAAAGAATTCCTGTCATTTTGGCCATAGTGTCACAAAGAAGTGTGGCAAAACACGACACTTTCACCAAAAAAAATCACAAAAGTGTCCCAGGTTCGACACTACTTTGCGACACTACTTTTCTCAAAAATTTGAAAAAAATATTTCTGGGGTGTTTAACTCCCCCCAAAAAGGCATGGCTAGCATCCTCAGGGCTCAACTAGGTAAACACAATAAGAATTGTTCCATACAGGGTCCCAATTTTAAATGCCAAGCATTTCTGTGATCAGTAACTGAAAAAAAAAAAGTATGAATCACGAAAGTAAAAGGGTAATTTGCGACAGTAAAAACTGCATTTGTGACACTTTCAAATATTTTAACTTTTCCTATAGACTAAAATGGAGAACAGTTTTCCATTTCCGTTAGCATTACTGTTTCCTTTTGCATCACCATTACCATTAGCATTACCGTTATTGTTTATGTTTGTACTTGTGTTTCTGTTGCCATTTCCATTTGTGTTAACGTTTACGTCACCGTTACTATTATCGTTACCATTTCTGTTTATGTTACTGTTACCATTTACGTTTGCGTTTGTGCTTGCATTCACATAACCATATGTGTTTGCATTTTCATTTGCATCACTGTTAGCGTTACCATTAGTGTTTGCATTTACGGTACTGTTACTGTTTGTGTTTGCTTTTGCACTTGTATTTACATCACCATTAATGTTTATCTTACTATTAATGCTTGTGTCACCATTACTGATAGCGTTTGAGTTTCCGCTTGCGTTACTGTTTGCGTTTGTGCTTCCGTTATCATTAACACTTGCTTTTTCATTACCATTTGCATTTATGTTTCTGCTTGTACTTTTCGTAACATTTGTGTTATTGTTTCTGTTTGCATCAGCGATGGCGTTACTGTTTGTGTTTGCGCTTAAACACCACATTCTTTGTGAGATTATAACTTTACAACTGTTGAATGGATTTGTGTGACATTTGCAGTACTTGTTCTACTGTGGTACTTCAATGCATTTGCCAATTTTCATTTTACATCTGCACAAGTTTTTTGCACAATGAAGAGCCAAAAATGTATTTTTCGGCACTCGTACACAGTTTTACACTCATGCTGCTCTGCAACCATTAAAGAGATTTGGATAAGTTTGGTATACATGGAGTGGAATGGTACATCTAGTTATTTACCAATTAATTTCTGTTTCACTGGTACATACGGTTTTTGCACAGTGATATGCAAAAAATACTGTTTTTGCTATTTTTTTGCACTCGTTTGCATGACGCATAGCGCAGCCACTCTGTGGTCTGTTGGTCTGAAACTTGGCATGTACAAAGCCCTTCGTTCACGGAACATGCCAATATTTGTTTGGCTAACAAATGTTGCTCTGTTCCAGTGTTATTGCCATTTGAAGTTGGCACCACTCACAGTTAAAAATTTTTCAGCCACCAGGTCCACCATTTTAGTGCATTTTCGGCTGTGAGTTCTGCCATTTTGTGGTGGAAGACTTCTTAAAAGTGCACACACTTTAAAATTGAATATCTCTTGAATGGTTTGGTATTTTAACATGAGATTTGGAGGGTGTTGAGTGGATGTCCTAGAGATGTGAAGTATGCTGTTTACATGTTGGGAAAATAATTTGCTGTGGAGATACTGTGTGATGCAGGTAACATTTAGCACATAGCATTATGCATGGTGCTAATAGCTTAAAATTTATTGCGTAGGTAGCCCTTGTCATACGTAAGTGCCTTTCACTGGTTTGGTTCACATCAGCCTTTGTGCCGCTATCTTGGAAACAAAGTGAGATAGACTTTTCACTACTGTTGGCTCACATCGCCTCTGTGCCATTATCTCGGAAACGAAGCGAGATACAGACTTTTTGCTTTTGTTGGCTCAGATCACCTTTGTGCTGTTATCTTGGAAACGAAGCAAGAAACAGACTTTTTGCTACTGCTGGATCACATTGCCTTTGTGCCGATATCTCGGAAATGATGTGAGATACAGGCTTTTCACTACTGTTGATTCAGATCACATTTTGTGCCATTATCTCAGAAACTAAGCTAGATACAGACTTTTCGCTACTGTTGGATGATATCCCCTTTGTGCCATTATCTCAGAAACGAAGCGAGATACAGATGTTTCACTACTGTTGCCTTACATCAGCTTGCTGTTACCATTTCTGTTTGCGTTTCCCTCACCATTTGGGTTATGGCTTGCACTTGCATTTCTGTTACCATTTATGTTTCTATTTATGTTTGCGTCACTGTTACTATGACCGCTGGCATTTGTGGTTACATTGCCATTACCATTGAGTTTCACATTTTCATTTGTGTCACTGTTACCATTACCGTTTGCATTTGCTATAACAGTTGCATTACCGCTTGTGTTTGCATTTCCATTTGCATTACTGTAACAGTTACCGCTTGTGTTTGCATTAACATTTATGTTGCTGTAACAGTTACCATTAGCATTTGCATTTTGCTCACTGTTACCATTACTGTTAGTGTTACCATTGCTGTCATGGCTGTAACACAGACATGGGCAGGATGGTGGGAACATGGGGCCCACCACCACCACATTCCATTCACTATTTATATTGCACATTCTCAAAAAGAAGGGAAATTCATGGCAAAAAACTCAGTTTAATGCATCAGTTAGGGTTGTCCCACTGTGACAAAAGTAAGGAAATTCAGTGTTAGAGTTACCACCCCTTTCCCTCATGCCCACCGTGCTCCCACCAAAGGCATTGGGGTGTGCGTTGGGGTCATAAGGCCTAACTCTTACCCCATTCTTCTATACTGCATCACCTCAGCTTCCTTACACATGGAATGGGGTGCGAGTTAGGGCCAATGACCCCAACGCACACCCCGATGCCTGTTGGTGGGGGCAGGGTGGGTGTGGGGAAAGGGGTGGTAACCTTAACACCAAATTTCCTCACTTTTGTCACTGTGGAACAACTCTAACTGATTCATAAAACTGAGTTATTTGCCATGCTACCATTGTTAGGGTTCAGTAGCACTTTTAAGATTAAAGGGTGAAATTTTGCACCTTAATAACTGTGCTCCCACCACGCATTTCATTTACTACTTCTACTGTGCATTCTCAAAAAGAAGGGAAATTAGAAGCAAAAAAACTCCATTTAATGCATCAGTTAGTGTTGTTCCACAGTGACAAAAGTGAGGAAATTCAATGTTAGGGTTGAAACACCCCCTTGCACCCACCCCCACCCTGTGCCCCAGCTGGCATTGAGGTGTGTGTTATATGTCCTAACTTTCACCTCATTCTCCTATAGTTCACCACCTCAGCTTTTTACAAATGTGATGGGGTGAGAGTTAGGCCGATGACCCCAATGCACACCCTGATGCCAGCTGGAGGGGATAGGGTGGGTGTGGGATGCAAGGGAAGGTTTTAACCCTAACATCAAATTTCCTCGCTTTTGTCACTATGGAACAACCCTAACTGATGCATTAAATGGAGTTTTTTTGCCTCTAGTATAGAAATATATATATGTGTATGTATATATATATATATATATATATATATATATATATATATATTTGCAAAAACTCTAGTTAATGCATCTGTTAGGGTTGTCATTACAGTGACAAAAGTTTGGAAATTCAATGTTAGGGTTACCAATCCTACCCCTCAACCATTCTGCACAACCCAAAAGGCATTGGGGTGTGACTTGGGGTCTTTGGGCCTAACTCTCTTCCTATTCCATTTGTAAGGAAGCTGAGATGGTAAAGTATAGGAGAATGGGGTGAGAGGTAGGTCTGATGACCCCAAGTCATACCCCAACACCTGTTGGTGTGTGGAGGATGGTTGGGGGTTGGGTTGGTAACCCTAACATTGAATTTCCAAACTTTTGTTGCTGTAATGACAACCCTAACTGATGCATTAAGAGTTTTTTGCAATGAATTTCTCTTCTTTTTGATAAAGTGTAATGTTGCTGTTATTTGGTTGTGGGAGCACAGGGCCCTCTGAGCCTTACGTTCCCATCTATAAATAAGTATATAGATATTTTTATGATATTGCATCTCCATGTGGGAGCACAGGGCCCACTGCATAATGTAGGGCCCTATGCTTCCATAATTGTATAATTGGATCAATGTGCGAGACCTGCCCATAAATAAAGATACATAGTGCAGGCATAGAGAGATTCCAAGTAAACCTTGTAATGCTTCTTTGGCAATATCACAGTACAGATAGCAACTGTGGAAAAAATTCCACTGCAATTGTATTCATGACCTGACCACCTCCATGTGTGCTCAGTACAGCTATGCTTAGCAAAAAATCTGTATCTTGAACTGTTGTTGAGATATAGGCACTGAAAGGTGCTGCGGCTGCCACAATGTTATCCTAAGGACAATTTTCCAACTTTGGACTGCTGTAACCCTTGAACTGGGTAAATATTTTCCCCAACCCAGCAAAAGGCACATCTATATGGCAAGCGCTTACCACCCTGCAAATTTCAGCCCAAATATTCTAACCATTTTTTTGCTATGAAGTGGCAAAGAAATCGTTTTTTGGGACTGTTGAACTGTGGAACTTTTACGAAAGTTTTGCAGAATTTCACGAAAGCACTATTGGTTTACATGGGGGAGCTTTTGCAAAAGTACTATGGAACTTTCACAAAAGTCCTGCCATTTTAGAGGCATGATTTTTCCAAAAGTAGCTGTGGAACTTTCACGAGAGTCTGTGGAACTTTCATGAAAGTTTTGTGGCTAAGATGGCAGGAAAATAAAAAAAAGCATATTTCTGGGCATCCTATTAAAAAAAAAATAATGCAAGGGTCATGTTCTTAGGGCCCTGGATAGGTAAACCCAACTGTTGGTGTTTACCAAAGGACAGTACTTTTTGAACTACATTATTTTTTCCATGTTGCTAACTGAAAACAAGATGGCAGTGGCACGAAAGTACCAAACCCATCTGAGACAATAAATATTGCTTTCATGAAAGCAAAACATGCTTTCGAGAGGAACATATATTTTTTCCCATAGTCTATAATGAGAAAATTCTAAGTATAATAACTTTTGAATGGATTAATATTTTTTCACCAAACCTTAAAAAGCCACTTCCCTGACCTAGTCCCCATATACCCTGAAAAGTTCAGACCACACAGACAAACAATTTGGGCAGTAAAGATGAGCAAATAATTTCAAAAAGTTGAGGATTTTTCACATTATTTCACACTACACAGCTCCACAACTGCAAATCAGACTGGGACACAATTCTCCAGATCCAGAGATGAATGATACCAGACCACACATGCAAAATTATAAGCAAATTGGACCAACAGTTACAAAGTTATGAAAGTGCAACATTTGGGGTTTAACATAGAAGTGACCATGTAGACCTAACTGTACTGTCCCTACCTGGCAAGTATAATATATACATACACATACATACACACACATATATATATATATATATATATATATATATAGTATATATATATATATATATATATATATATATAATACTGGCGCAGTAGCACAAGTATAGTTAGGGTTGAGTAAGCACTTTAATGTTAAACCATAAATTTTGCACCTTAATAACTTTGCCACTGTATGATGGATTTGCCTGAAATTTTGCATGCTTGGTCCAGTACCATAGATCTGTGGATCTGACAGTTTTGTTATGGTAAGATGTACAGTTGTGGAGCTATAGAACACCCCAAAACATAAAAAACTGACTTTTTGCATATTTCTTTGCTCACACCCACAGCCTTCACAATTTATCCATTCAGTACAAAATCCCCAGGGAAGATGAAGTCTGGGTCACTGATGTGCCTTTCAAAGATTTGGTGTAAAAAAATTAAACTGTTCAAAAGTTATTCAGAAAAACAAATTTCCCCTTATAGTCACTGGGGAAAAAATATATGTGCATCACAAAAGTGTCTCAAATGCAATTTTATTTTCTCAAATGTCCTTTTTACTTTCATGCTTCAGCCATCTTGTTTTCAATTAGTGAGAGAGAAAAATGTCTGGTGTTTAAATTTGGGACCCTCTAGGTAAACACTGACTGTTGGGTTTGCCTGGTATCATCCTGAGGATACCAGCCCTATCTTTTTTGGGGGGTAAACCCCCCAGAAATGCCATTTTAAACATTGGGGAAAAAATACTTTCATAAATCATAAAAGAAACGGTTGAAATACTTTCGCAAATGCAAAGGTTTTGTGCTACATATTATGAAACTTTTGTGATTTGCAAAAGTATTTTTAAAAAGAATTGCACATCTTTGCCATCCTCCTGCAACAAAACAGTTGGGTGTTTTGGGATGAAATTTGCAGGATGGCAAGCCCTGGCCATACATCTGTGTCTTTTCATAGTTTGGTGCCAAAATATTCAAGGGGCCCAAAGTTACAGCATTCTGAAGTTGTGAAATTTCCCTTAGGATAAAATTGCAGCATCCATTACACCTTTCGGTGCCCGTATCTCGAATATGAAGTGAGATATGGATTTTTCGCTACTGTCAGCTTAGTAATCTGCAGAAACAAGTTTGGAAATCATAGATGGCACCAGCAGTGGAATTTTTTTCCTACTTGTTACGATTACAGGATATTGGCAAACGCATGTTCCAAGGGTTCTGAGGGTGCATTTTCAGAACTGTTTGGTGCCTATTTCTCGTGAACGATGTGAGATACAATGTAATCATTGAAATTGTGTGTATTACATGTACTGTTGTACTCTTCCTCCCAGGTCCACCTCACAAATGAGCCTAGCTCAATGGTGTCTGCCTGGTTAAATAAGATTTTGATTGATTGATTGATATGGATTCGGTTCATTTATATTGGGTAAATGTCTCACTGTCATGACTACAGCACTGAATTTTTTTTCTAGCTGCTGCGGTTGCTGAGATACTGGCATATTACTGTTACAAGGGTTCCTTGCTCGATAGGACTGCTGTATGGCTCCACAGTTATGTGTGAATGGAAGCACAGGGCCCAGAGGGCCTGCATTTCCACTAACACATATCATTTACCAGTTACATTACATTTTCTCATAAAGAAGGGAAATTCATTGTAAAAAAACTCTATCAGTTCATCAGTTAGGGTTAATAGCATAAGGACAAAAGTTGGGAAATGTGATGTTGAGTTCAAAACCCAAACTCCGCATTCCCCTCACCCCCCCCACACACACACCTGCAAGACACATGCAAGCTTGTAAGACACTATGCCACTCTATCACATCTGTAAGCACAATAATGACAACACTGTACTGATTTCACATTACACTATGTAATGGCAAAACAAATACAGTATGATCATCTGTATACTGCCAGCACAGTATGATGACACATTATTGCTGGCATATCTTCTTTCATATAATGAGACAGTCTGTACACGTTTTCAAATTATTGATTTATATGTGTCATATATTATTCAACATTTGGCTCACTGCAAGTATTGCTGCTACCACATAGGCATGTGGTTGTAGGAAAGATAGACCAGACACATACACAGTACTTTTCAGAAATTGCTTAGGTAGGAAACCACCACCATCACATGTTGTTATACTGCTGTGTTACTTGGAAATATTAATTAACATTATGTTATGGTTAGTTTTGGATGTTATAACTGTTGCTTTTACATCTTAATTGTAAACTATACTACAAAAAAGTACTTTTATTGTTACTACCATTTGTTATTAGGACTGACTCACTGTATCAGAAAAAAATGCAAATATCAAATGACTGTTGGTAGGCTTATACAAACTCATTTCCAATAAACTATGGGTGGATAACATACTGTGTGTTTCATCACTTAAATATTGAAATATGGAAAGCTGCTTAAATCTAGTTATTAATGTTTGTAATGCAAAAAATGCTTACTGTGGGCCATCATCCATGATTGCCCAGCATGTATGTGTACCCTTAAGGTACTATGATGGCAGCAGAACTCATACAGTTGGTGGACTGTGATGTTAGATGTGTCTTGTGGTAAGTTTACAGAGCTGTATGTTACTTCTGTTGTCTGATGCTGGTTGTCTTTGGTTGGTTGTGTTGCCTTGGCCCTTGCCTTGCTTACATGTGTGTGTGGGGGGGAGTAGGGGTAGGGGTGGATGCGGCGTTAGGGTTTTGAACCCTAACATCACATTTCCCAAACTTTGTCACTGTGCTATTAACCCTAACTGATGCATTTTTTTGCAATGAATATATATATTCATTGCAAAAAACTTTGTTTAATGCATCAGTTAGGGTTAAAGCAACAACAGTGGGGAAATGACATGTTAGGATTGAGCCCCTTACCCTCCAACACCCATCCTTACAGACTGACAGATGCCAGGGTGTGCCAAACTCTCACCTCATTCCATGTGTAAACAGGTTGACATGCCACAGTGAAGGAGAATGAGGTGAGAATTAGGCCTCATGACCCCATGGCACATCCTGGCATCTGTCAGACCATGCAGGATGGGGGGTGTGGTGGGGGGTTAGGGGCTGAACCCTAACTTCTCATTTTCCCACTTTTGTCAGTTTAACCCTAACCCTAGCTGATGCATTAAATAAAGTTTTTTTGCAATGAATTTATATATATAGATATAGACAGATATAGAGAGATATAGATATATAGGGGATACATGATGGGCAGGAGTGGAATATGGAAAATGTTGTCACTCCTGCAGCGTGAGCTCTGTATTCTCATGAGTGCCAAAGGCACAAGTGAGAATGCATAGCTCACTCTGCAGGAGTGACAATGTTTTCCATATCCCACGATCTGCACATCATGTGCTATTATACAATGGGGTAGGAGCTTCAGAAGTGTTATGCATTTTTGCATCCTTTTCCTGTTTCTGTGTACTCTGTCTTTTTTATTTTAGTGTTTGATAACTGGGCAAGTTTTTAGAGATGGCTTGGGAGCATTAGACACTTAAGGGACTTGTTATGAGTCACACAGTGAAGAAGTGGAGGTTGTGAGAATCAAATCCAGGTTTGGTGTGCTAGATGTAGTAAGCTTGCTCAAAGCTCATTACTTTAACCTCTAGGCTATACTGAGAGCACTGTTTGTGTATGTTCTTAGTGGGTGTAAATGTTTCTGAATGAGCTGGGAGTGTTACAAACACTATGAGAAACAGGTGAATGTGTTTGGCAGTGCTAATTGAGGCAGTGTCAGCAAGCAGTGAGAAACAAACTGTGAGGCACTGTGATTTAGAATACAGTTTTTTTTGAAAATGACAGTAGCATAGTCATGGGCTGGGAGTTTTACACATACTATGGGAAAGAGCTGAATATCCTTTGTAATGTTGAGTTACTTGCAAGTACTGTAGTAGTGATAAGCAGAAACTGTGAGGCACTGTTACTAAGATTGCAAGCTTTTTTGAAAATGACAGTAGCATAGTAATGGGTTGGGAGTTTTACACACATTATTGGAAATAGCTGAATGTCCTTTGCAGTGTTCAGTGAGTTAATTGCAAGTACCAGTGAGAAACAGATATGTGAAGTTCAATTTAGTATGCATGCAGGAGTGAGTGAGTGATGACATCAGCAGAGTAGGTATATTTGTAAGTTATTTTAACTCTGGTGATGTCATCATAAGTTATATATATATATGTGTGTGTGTTTGTATGTGTATATATATCTAAATTGGGGAGTGCTTTCTCCCATAGTGAAACCCAGTTGTAATTCCAACTGGTTACAATGGTGAACACACACTGGGTTTCCCTAGCACTAAGCATGCACAGCCAGTGCTCTTCAACTCCTTGTTGTTGACCACCATTTTGTAGTGCTACACAGTTCATTGAGGTGGAGCCAGTCAGCAGCAGTATTTTAATTTAAAAAGAATTACAAACTGTTCTAAGCTTTACCTTGACTGCTTCTTTGAAAAAAAAAAAGAAGAAATGTATTTTGCCCCTGGATCCCCAACCAGAAATAACTCAGGCCACTCCTTTATCAGTTTTGGATTCTCTCTGGTAGTATTTATTAAAAGGCACAGCCATCTATATTCATTCATATCCCAAGTTCATGTCCAACAATAAGCATTTACAAATTTTGACATAACAGTCCCATATCACTTCTAGGACATAACAGTCCTGTCTTCCTTCTGGTGATTCTTCATCATGTGCTCTTCCTCTTCCATTTTTCTTTTCGGGGTCTGGACACCAGGATCTGGCATCCCCTTTCTCATCACAATAACTGGGTACCACCTTACCCGGACCACTCCCCCCCACCAGGTGTGGACACAGCGATCCACCCCCCTAGCTCTATATCCCTCCCCTCCCTCCCCATTACTCCCATGCCTAGGTTCCTTTGTCTCCAGCCTGTGGTACCTACCCCTCCCCTCTGCCTGTCCCCCTTTTCCCCTTGCTCCCAAACCCTTTCTTCTTCTCTCCTCAGAGTGCCTCTCCCCTTGCCTCTACTATCCACCAGTGGGACTCCACCTAGTCCCCCAGACCAAAACTGGCAGCCCATCTACGGCCACCACTGGCCCATGCCGGGCCCCATCATAGGCCGCCACCTTCTTTGCACCTCCTTTCCCAGTACCTATTCCATCATCACTCCCTCCTCTTTCTTGCCGGGAGGGTGGTTGGGGAATTTTGCAGCAGAGAGAGGACTTTCTGTGAGTTGCAAGCTCTTAAGTACCCCCCAAGGACCCCTGCCCAGGACCTGTATTTGGCCCCTCCCCCTGGCCAATGGCCAATGAGCCTCCAGGCCTGGTCATATGACCCCTCCATGAGGTCATCACCACCTCCACATTTCTGTAGCCCCCTTACCCCTTCCCTTCTGCCTTTACTCCTGGCTGTGTCCAAGGACAACCTGGCCTGCCTTTTAATTGCAAGCCTAATTATCATGAGCTGCTGACTGCACTGAAACCCGACTGATCCATGGCTCCCTAGTGATATCTTTATTTTGTATAATTGCTGTGGTGAGAAAGTGTTCCCCAGCAATTATACAAAATAAAGGATGGGTAGGTGGTAAAAACTTGGATTTTATCAGGTTTATTAAGGCATTCCACACCTCAAGGTGTGTGTAAAATCCTTGTTATAACCACCCACCCATCCATTATTCTCTCTCTCTATATATATATTAAGGGGAAACATGATGGCAAGGGGTTTGATATATGATATATCTTAATGAGTGGCAAGTGAACTCGGGGAATATCATGAGTGGCATAGTTTAGCAGAGTCATGAGTGATTGTTCCCCAAGCTCATTTGTCACGAGTTAAGATACATCCTGTATCAAACCCCTTGTCATCACGTATGCATTTTATACAATAGGGGTTATTGTTTTTTATGTTTTTTGGGTCATTTTTCTTGTGTTATTGGTTTGTTTTACCTGTGGTTTGTTGTACTTCTTTGTCTTTCGGTGTTATTTTGTGATGTTCTTCTTTGTTTTGTGAATGGATCTTGTAGTAGTTTGCTATTGGTCCCTTTGTTGAATGGCATTTTACTGTGGTGATTTGACTGGTTGTTGTATTTGTGTTCTTGTTGTTAATTGGTTTGTCTTGTTTCTCTGTGTTGTGACTGGTGATTCCTTATTTGGTGCTTCCGGTATTGGTGTTGTCTCGGTTTTAGTTGCGGTTCTCTTTGCTTGAAAAACACCTTTTTATTTGGACTATGCTTTACAAACTTCACTTTGTTATGTGTCAGTTTACATGTCGTGATATTTTGTAAAGTATATTTGACTTTGTACAAATGTTCATGGCTTGAGGTATCGGCACTGAGAACAACAGGTTCCTCTGTACAGTATACATTGTTTGATTTTAAACTGTTCTTTTTGGTATTACTTCACTCATATTTTAACTGCAAAGGGTACTTTATTTATTTTGAGGGGTGTTGTGTTCACATGTGGTAGTATGTGATGCTTTGTATAACACTTGTTTATATTTGGAAGGTGCTCTGGTATATCTCTTTAGTGCAGAAATATTTTTATGTAGTACTGGCAACAAACGGTGTCAATATGATGTTGTTAATATTCTGGTTCATTTTACTGGAATTTTTCATTATAAAGAACATAAGGTTTTTAATGTGCAGGTATAAGATATATGTTGACATTAACAAAAGTTACAGTGGTTCTTTTCACCAGCGTTTTCCATTATAAACAATACATGGATTTTAATTTATAGGTATAATGTATAAGTACTTGAAAATGTTGTCATCAAGGTTATTCCTTATTTACCAGAGTTTCTTATTAAGTAAAGTTACACTGGTATCTATCAAATTTAGTGATAGTGCT
The DNA here is from genome assembly GCA_016271365.2 of Neoceratodus forsteri. Taxonomy (NCBI): domain Eukaryota; kingdom Metazoa; phylum Chordata; order Ceratodontiformes; family Ceratodontidae; genus Neoceratodus; species Neoceratodus forsteri. Next base: position 1,787,809,356 of record CM057455.1, on the reverse strand, counting down.
AAATGGTCTGGTACAATATATAGCACTTCATGTACTAACTATGTTTCTATGTTTGTTTTACTTCTTTTGGAGGTATAGGCTTTCTGCTTGTTTCTGTTCTTTTGGTGATCTTCCTAAAGTCTTCTTGTCCCATATATTTTTAATATGATTGGTGTTTTAAAATGTGAGGTGCCTTGGCTTTGGATAAGGCACCATATAAATAATAAATTGTATTATTTTTATTATTATTATTATTATACAGTAATCTGAGTCTGTGTCAGATAAGATGTATCAAGGTATTTTCCTAGTCTTATCTTCATCTTTGGGGCCTGTGGAAAATAAGCAGAAAATTAATGTATGTGTTTTTAGCCATTATTATATTTTCGATATTAGTTAGGATTCTGTTACCCTGTATTATGTCAAAGGTTACATACATAGCATTAATTGTGGTGTTGTGGAACCATGCTGGCAGTGTGGATGTTTCATTCTGGTATAGTATTTGAGTTTTCATTTGCTGAAGAAGTTTTCTCAGTTATAGCTGCAGATGTGGTAGGTTCTTCAAGGAGGTTATGTTCTGTTTCATTTTGTGAACTCTTTTCCTCCTCTTCTTTACACATTAATATTTCTGAAATGTTTTGTTGCTTTGTTTCATTTATTCTTGAGTATTCATTTAAGCAGTCTAAATTTTTATGTCCCGACACTTGGATGGTTTTGGGGGGAAGGGGGTGTCATTATCACACATTTCTGGTTCTGTGGTTTCATATGCCCTTGGTTTTAATTTCCTGATTTTTTTATTTTTAATTACAGCCAGTTCTGGTTCTAGTTTGGCATTTGGTGAAGTATTCTAGGAATCTTTTATTGTTTTCATCTCTTTTCAGTTTTATATCTCCCCACTTCAAGTTTCTATTTTCAGTGCTCCTTTTGTTCCAGAATATAATGTTACTGTATACCACATGGTATTTAATAAAGATTGGGGAGTATGTGGTCCTAGTTCTTTTTCTTGGTATAGTTGTTGAATTATTGCATCGGTTAGTTCTTCTGCAGCTTCAGGAGGATTTCCTTTCCCCATTTCTTTAAGATGTTTTTGTTGCATTTCTATAAATTGTCTTGTTTTTAGAAATTTCATAGAGGTTGTTATGCACTCCAGGTAGAGTTTGTCTTTTAGGTATCTGTTCAGACTTTGAAAGACAGATTTCACTGTTAAAGGTTCATATTGAGTAAATGACTTCCATCCTGTTTTTGTAAATTAATAAAAAAATGACATAGTAACTGATCTAAATATTCCAGTGATATTTCATGTATGTATAGTTTGAAACTTCTACACTTCACTTTCAGGTTTCCTTTTAGTATTTTGGTTTTTCCCTGTTTGTATGCACTGGTTTATGTATGTGTAGTCTGTAGTTACTGGCATCAAGCAACTGGGAAGATTTTTTCCTTTGCTGTTACAGTATGCATTATGAAGATTTAAGTCAGGATCAAGTAAAGGCTTGGTGTCTTGTCTGAGTTGACTGATTAGATCTTGTATTTCTTTTTCCAGGTTTTCTTTCTTTGCAGTCTGTTGCCGTCATTTTTGAAAGTGTGTTCGGTAAAGTTTTATGTTCTGGTTTTACTATTCAGTAAGTATTATTACTTTTTTTCTTCGTATTAAAGTTCTCTCCTTTTTGGGTGTTTTCTCAGTGTTCATTGACAGTGTTTGTCCCTTGATTTTATGGGCAGTGTGCATGAGAAATACTGCCAGAATTTTAGATATATTCAATGCACCTGAGAGTTTTTTTTTAAAATAGGGTTTGAAAATGTAGTTTGGCAGGTTAGGTAGGTGATGTGTAGAAACTACCGATATTTGTTAGTGACCTGTACACAGTATATACAGTGCTTGATATAGAAAAGTTTAACGCTACCGTGGTATTACCACACTTGTGGTATAAAAATACCGCTGCCGCATTAAAAAATCTAAAGTTAGTCAATGGAATATTTACCGCAGTAGCAGAATTTTTTTACCACATGCGTGGTAATACCACAGTAGCGTTGAACTTTTCTATAATAAGCACTATATATACATATATATTAGAGGCAAAAAACTCTGTTTAATGCATCAGTTAGGGTTGTTCCACAGCAAAAAAAGCTAGGAAATTCAGGGTTAGGGTTGAAAACTCCCCCTTGGAACCCCAGCCCACCCCCAACCGGAATTGCGGTGTGCGTTGGGGTCATCGGCCAAAGCAAAAGCAAGTGGCAACAGTAATGCACATGGCAAAGCAAATGTAAATGGCAAAGCAAACATTAATAGAAACACAAGCAAAAAGTGATGCTGAACCAAACAGTTACGTAAATGGAGACATCAAACAGAAGTGCATACAGAACGTAACTGGTAACACACACATTCATGGTACCACAATTGTAAATGCAAATGGTAACAGTAACACCAACAATAACACCCAAGTAAACAGAAACTCAAGCATGTACGAAAACGCAAACCGTAATGCACACACTCACGGAACCACAGTTGTAAATGCAAATGGTTATGGTAACAGCAACAACAAAGCCAATAAAAACAGAAATGCAAGCGAATACGAAAACACAAGCTGTTACACATAAGGTCATGGTACCACAATAGTAAACATAAATGGTAACAGTAACAGCAACAGTAAAGACAACAGTAACAGAAATGCAAGTGCATATGAAAATGCAAACCGTTACGCACACAGTGGCATAGACGGGAATGGTGTTTTGAATGGTAACAGAAGCACAACTGGAAACGCTAGCTGTCAAAGTAACAAAAGGGTACACCATTCTTTTCCCCAAAAACTGCATTGAAAAAACTAATTGAAAACAAAGAATGTATGCATTATAATTGACTTCAGAGCAGAAAATTACGACTTGGAATACTAAATTGCTTATATCTCAGGAACCGTATGATGTAGGAAAAAAAATAAAATTTTGTATGAATTATTACTTTCCTGGCTAGTTTTTTTGGGCTAAGCATTTTTTTGACAAAAAGTCCGTATCTTGCACCATTTCTGAGATACGGGCCCTGAAACACGCAACGGATGCCATAATGTTATCCTATGGGACAAATCGTCAACTTTGGAGTGTGGTCACTTTGCCACCCTGTAATATTGGTTCTCCAAACCACCAAAAGGCACATTTGTAGGATGTTGGCTTTCTTCCCTCCAAATTTTGCTCCAAAAGACCAAACCATTATTTTCCAGCAGGACAGCAAAGAATTCCTGTAATATGGCGGATGCCGTAATGTTATCCTATGGGAAAAAGTGCCAATTTAGTAGTGCTGTCACTTTGCCGCCCTGTAATATTTTTTGCCCAATCCACTAAAAGGCACATCTGTGGGATGTTGTCTTTCTTCCCTCCAAATTTCAAGTAAAAAGACCAAACCATTTTTGAGATATTCAATGTCTAAGATTGGCAAAATTTCCCTATCTATTCCATTATGAGAAATCTGGTCATCTTGTCCCTATTTTGTGATCAAAGATCACAATCAAAGAATCTCACGATCAAAGAATTTGCAGGCTCATGAACAAAGAATAAAAAACTTAATAATTCAAAAAATATAAGCAATTGCAGTAAACCACTGCCATGGTTTAACAGAATGAAGCCCCCTGAGTAAAACCCATCCTCATTTGACTTCCTAGGACACCCCAGGCTAATAAAATAGAATTTTAAATTGGGTCATCTTGTCCCTCGCTCATGATGCAAGATCGCGATCAAAGAATCTCATGATCAAGGAATTTGCAGCCTCATGATAAAAGAATTTGCCAGCTCATGATCAAAGAATAATAAAAGGGTGAAACATGATTTATTCACAGATTTGAACCACACCAATGGCATGGTTCAACAGAACGGACCCTCCTAAGCAAAACAAGCCCTCATTTGTGTCCCTAGCCTACCCCTGAGCTAAGATATTGGTGTTTTAGGTCACGATGCAAGATCACGATCAAAGAATCTCACAATCAAAGAATTTGCAGGCTCGCGATCAAAGATTGTTAGCGAGCCATGAATTAAGATTTTAAAAGCTTATAACTCTATTTTTTGACTGATTTGGATGGAACCAAAGCCATGGCTTGATAGATCAGGGTTCTCTGAGTAAAACCCATCGAAGTTTTACTTCAGAAGTGATCCTTGAGCTGAGATATTTGTGTTTGTGTGATTGGAAAACTGAAAACAAGATAGCAGACCTCGCTGTCAAAGACTTTTGAAAATTTCTTTGGAACAAATATTCTTGAACTGCAAGGCTGCAAATTCTTTGATAACCAGGTGAGACCAGATGGCCAGAACTCCCATTCTTCGATCGCAAGATATACATATAAATTTTCCCGTTGACTTATAATGGGAACTTAAAAGTGCCATAACTTTTGAATGCCTTAATATTTTTTCACCAAACAAAAAGCGGCATGTTTCGTTTTTTCAAACAAGCCATCTTTCAGAGCAGCACACCACATGACTGCCCTGCAGGACCACATTAAGAATGCCAAAATGTGCCTTCAAAAATGGATAATTTTGCATTTTTCAGTGCTTTTGTACACGAAGACCAGCACTCCGACACAAATGCAATTTGGCACATCAAGAGATCTAGTGTGCCCCAACACCTGTCCCAAATTTCAGGCAAATCCATTGAATGGGTCCAAAGTTATTAATGTCCAAACTTTTGACTTTAGTATGTAAGTGGCCTCTCAACTCTAACTATAGTGGCATGACCGCACCACTATGATACTGATATACATATATATATATATATATATATACACACACATATATAGTGCTTTTCTCTTCTGTGTACATGTCATCCTTCTGTTATCAGTGTGTGGTAGAGATGGAGATTTAAATGATTACAAATAAGTTAACCCCTATTGTATAACTATATATGTTGCAAAAAACTTTGTTAATGCTCCAGTTAGGATCAAAGCAACAAAAGGTGTGAAATAAGGCAATAAGGTTTCCCTAACACCCACCCTCCCAAACCAGGCAACAGAGTAGGTGTGGGGTGTGCCTTGAGCTTCTCCAGCCTAAAGCTCACCCCATTCCATCTGTAAATAAGGTCAGATATGTAGACTTTATGAGAATGGGGTGAACGTTAGGCTTGAGAAGCCCAAGACACACCCCGCACTTGCTCTCCTGCCTAGTTTGGAAGGGTGGGGTGTTAGAGAAACCCTAATGGCTCATTTCACAACTTATGTCACTTTGACCCTAATTCAGGGACTGACAACGTTTTTTGCAACTTATTTCCTTACTTTTCGAGATAGTATAATAGTAACCTTATTTTACTGATAGCACTCAGGGTCCATCAGACCCTATGCTCCCATCCCTCCTTATATGTGTATTTATATGTAGCCGTGGAAGCACAGGGCCCTCTGGGCCCTCCGCTTCCATTTATAGTGACCAAATTGCCAGCATAACCTTTTTATTACCCCACCTCATGTATCCATTACAGAAAATGTTCAAATCCCTGCCAAAATGTAATTTCGTGCAACTATAACACCATTCTGTGCCACTGGTATGAAAACAGACATTGGCCAGGATTTGAAAAATGACAGCTGTGACATACATGAGGTAATAAGAAGGCTACGTTGAAAATCTGGGGTCAAAATATTCAAAATTTCAGAAGTAATGAGCGGTGTAGCGAAATTGCTGGGACAAGGGAAAATGTGGTGGTGGGGTAGCCCTACACATATGCCAGTACTTCTAATGCTCCACCTCCTTGCACAAGTCCATCCCATCCTCACATGAACTCATTTTAACTAAGCTTTCTATTCCCAGTACCCTCCCACTAAAGATAGGTGTACTCTACAACTCCCCCAAACTCTCCTCTGCCTCTTTGTTCAATTGCATCTCCTCCATCGCCTCACACACATCATTCAGGGAGCTGATCCTACTGGGGGACTTCAACCTTAACCAGCTCTCTCCAACCTCCATTTCTACAATGCTCAACACTGAGCTTCTAAATCTCACCCAGCTTATCAAGGAACCCACCCAACTTAACATCCTTACATCTAATCACTCCTTACTTGACTGGGTGCTTCCAGCCCACCCCCACCATATCATTGCCTCTGGCACTCTCCCAAATGTATTTTGTGACCACTGTATGATGTACTGTGTCAGGAGGGTGCTCCTCCCTCTTGCATCCCCTAAATACATATTGTATTGCTCCCTCCTAGCACTCAGCCTCCATGGTCTCCTATTAGACTTGCTTAGAGCTAATCTGTCTCCTGTACTCTCTGTCTCTGATGTTGACTTAGCCCTCTCTGCATTTACCAGTATCCTTACTATTGTCTGGAACTCCCAAGCCTCCATGAAAAAAGTGCGTGTAAAACACAAGCATTACCCTGGCTCACCACTGCCCTACTTGCCCATTGCAAACTGTGTGACCATGAATGGGTCTCCTACAAGTCCACCTTGACCCAGGACAACCTCCAGTCTTATAAAACCCTCAGAAATAAGTGCACCATGGCCATGTGCACTGCAAAGTCAAATTACTTATAAAACTCCTCCATTCCACCCAGGGTTCCCCATGACATTTCTGGAAAACCATCCATGCTGTCACTAACCCTCCCACCCAGTCATCAACCCCTTTCCTCTTGCTAGATGGCACCATGATCTCAAACCCTGCCTCAGTGGCCAACATCCTCAACACATACTTTATCACTTGTGCCGTCCATGACATCCCAGCCACTGCCTATCCAGATCCTGATGCCCCTGGAACAGCCTCTTCAACTGGCTACCACTTCCAGCGTTTCTTCTAGCAAGAAGTCTACCATGCTTTGTTATCCTTAAACCCATCAAAAAACACCCCAGATGGCCTCGACCCCCAAGTCTGCTGCATCTCAGCCCCTGCTATGACCCTCCCTCTCACCCCCTTGCTAAACATTTTGATTTCCTTTGAGAAAGTCCCCCAGGCATGGAAAACAGCCAAGGTCATCCCCCTCCACAAGAGGGAGACCCCTCCTGCTCTGTGAACTACCACCCCATCTCCCCCCCTTGCAAAACTACAGGAATCCCTTATCTATTCCAGGGTCTCATATTTCCTCACAGTGTCCAAAGCAATCTCCTCTTTCCAAGCCAGTTTCAGAAAAAAAAATTCCACCACGTCTTCCCTCCTGCGAGTCACCAATGCCATTCTGTCCAGTATGGACCTGGGCCTTATTACACCCACCATCTTTGTCGACTTGGCGAACACATTCAGTTCTGTTTTCCATCATCTCTTGCTCTGCAAACATCTCTCCTGTGGTCTAGCTACCCCAGTCTGAAATTTGTTCTCCTCCTACATAACAAACTACTGCCAGTCTGTCCAAGTCGACTCTGCCTTATCGTTCCCCTCCAAATCCTTGCCAGAGTTCCCAAAGCCTCCATCATTGGGCCTGTCCTCTTTTCCCTTTTCATAAAGTATCTTCCTTCAGTTTGCTCACATACACAAATTCATATGTATGAGGATTACACTCTCATCTACACCTCTCGTCCCTCTACAACCAATGTGACATTAGCCCTTCAAAGCAACTTCAACAGCATATTGCATTGGTTTCAGGCTAATAACTTGCAAATCAATACTAAGAAAACAGTCTTAATGACATTTGGGACCAGGCACAAGCTCTTGGCCATCCAGTTCCCTCCTGTCTTTTCCACCCCTGATGGTGCCACTCTTGAAAATGTCTCCACCCATAAACACCTGGGCATTTGGCTCAACAACAAACTGGATCCAGTCCAGATTGACAATCTCCATGCCAAGCTCAGTTCTACAGTAAGTTAGGCATTATTTACCATAATAAAGACTGTCTCTCCCTCCCTGTGTGCCATGACCTGGTCACCAAAACCATGTTCCCTGTGCTGGACTACACCAATATAGTCTATGGCACTGACTCTGCCTCATCTCTTTCCAGACTTGACACCCTCCTCAACTTATTTTTCCATTTTGCCACTAACTCTCCCCTCCCCATGCACCACTGCTCCCTCTACTCTTCTCTTTCTCTCTCCCCAGCACAGTCAGTCTCACTGTTTAGCCTTCATTGACAAATACTGGTTTGGTCTACTCCCTTCTTATCTTTTCTCTCTCTCCTCTCCCCTGCCAACCCCTCCCTTTACTGTCTTCACTCCAGAGAAACACATTCTTTCTACCTTCCTCGCCCTCACACCTCAGCATGCCTCTCTGTCTTTTCCTTCTACCTTCCCTCTCTTTGGAACAAACTCTCCCCAGCACTCCAACTAGCATCCTCCCTTACGGCTTTTAGATGACTGTTCTGCTGTGAGGCAGTCACCCCAAGATCCTGCCATTAGCTCCCTTCCTGATATTCTTCTAGACCACTCTTAATCCCAGACTCCTCTCTCCCCTGCTCACATTTTTCACAAATTGTATTTTGCACCATTCGTTGTTCTTTTATTGTACCTGTACACACAATATCATCTCCTGTACTATTATTTATTGTTGTATTTGCATGTATTGTTTCTTCTCAATTCCTTTCCTCCTGGGCTGCACCTGTAAATGAGCCTTGAGCTCAGTGTGCCTTTCACAGTTACCAGAGTTTAAATAAATAAAATTTCAATGAATGGTCACAACTTTGACATTTTTTTCATATTTTGACCCCACATGTTCTATATAGTCTTCTTATGAGCCCACCTCATAAACCCCATAGGTGAAAATGTTTAAATCCATGTCAAAATGCCATTCAATGCCACAGGTGTGAAAACATGTTTCAGATAGGATGTGAAAATGACAGCTGTACTGTTCATGAGGTGCTGTTAAAAAGCATCTATGCAGAAAATTTGGACTCAAAATATTGAAAATTACCAAATGTATGCATGTGCATAGAAAAATTTCAGCAAACATGCATAACTCAGCCATTTTTAGGAATTGCTTCACCAAACTTTCAACATGGCCTTTTTGGAACCCCTCCTCATGAACACTGATCATGTTTGTCCATACACAAAACAGAAACTCGCTGAACTTACCTATAGTAAGCAAAACTTGGTCTGAGGTGTCTATTTGGGATGGGGTAGCCAACACTTCATAGGAGTTTTAGAAAGTCTTCAGTGGAAAGTCTTATTAATAAGATGCATGTATACACATTTATATGGAAATGAGGATGCACATTCAAAGATTTCAGCTGCTGTTTTTTGCAGGAAGCAATGAAAATAGTATTTTGACATTTCCATACTTGCATTAGGACAACTTATTCCACTGTGACTGCCCACTTTGATATTCTATCAGACACCACTAAGCTGATTTTCAATCTAATTTTAGATGTACAATCACTCCAAAGGAGAATCCTAATGTTTACTTCACATACAACCCCTATACTGGCCTATTTAATCAGGGAAGTCTAATCATGAATCCCCACCTAACTTAAAAGATATAAAACGTATACTGTATGCAAAATGGCAAAGCAATGCTTTGACTACTTATATATTGTAACAAGGCAAAGAAACAAAAATAAACAAAAGCAAACAAGATTTAGTAGTATGTTTAAATGTGATTACCTGATCCATTCTCCAAGTCTGGACCATTCAGTGCCACTGTCTGACAAGAAAATGGTGTGCTTAATATACAATAGGTGACTTGTGCTCCATGAACATCATTACCTTATTCTTTAACATTTTAATATCTTTAGCAACAACTGGTGAAAAATATCATTATCCACTATGATTGTTCATAATTTGATAAGAATATTAATGGTAGAAACAATACAGTACCATGTGAAAAATCATCAGCTAACCTGACTCCAGCAATCCCACTGCACTTACAGTGCATATATCACATTGGCATTAGTAAAGCAAGGCTACAAATTTACATATTTTAATTTAAAAGCTAGAGACCTTTGTCAGAGTGACAGCAAGGTTCAGGTCAGTGAGGAGAAATAGACAGGAGAGAAATAATTGAAAGAGCAGTTCACAAGAAAATGAAATTTGTCTCGTTGTCACTTAAGGTTGTCTTTTTGTCTTTCTACAGGAGCAGGGTCGGGCAGTGAATGAGTGAAGTGGAGAAGACATTAGATCACCAAAGGGCAAAGGATAATTTTCTTTTTTTTAATAACTGTGGCAATTGTAATATATATTTATGAAGAGGAAGGGGCAGAAGCACACATGGTGTCCCCCTTCAGAAGACAGCAGGCGTCCTTTGACTGGAAATATTGCACACTTGCACACAGAAAGATCTGAAGTGTGTCCTCAAAGACAAACAGGTTATGAAGGACAAGAAATATTTATTGAAATAACTTAATATGACATATTGTTATTGAAGCAAGGAGAGAGTATACAATTTGCAACAAAATTGTTTTCTGTTTCTTTAAGCTGCACTTTTCCTCTTCAGACCTTATTTAGGTTCTTTACAGAAAATGTTTTGTAGTGTACTTTTCTATGAAGAAAATGTTTCCCAGAATCTGAGTGCTTTTTTTAAAACTTAAATGTTATAGAATGTTCTACAATATGATAAAGTACAAACTACGTTTTGTATATAGCCTTTTTCTCACATATCGTATTCCAAAAGACTTTGTATGACACTGCAAGCCAAACACGAAGTACAAAATTCATCAGTGAAACTTGTAATAGGGCTTACTATAATAAAGACTGGCAACAAAAGCCATTTCCACACTAGATGTAGCATGTGCACAGAGAAATGGCAGCAAGCTACTATAAAGCCGTGATCAGGTCCCAAAATGGCACCCTCTTTAAAAATCACATACATTGGTGGGAACTGAGGGAGAACAATAGGACCACACATTGTGTAGCTTTTTCTATGCAATTTTCAGTGTTTTGAAAATGGGACCCCAGTAAAATTACATTGGTGGGTAGCATTTTATACAGTTCTCTGTATTAATCCAGGAATTTAGTATTATGACTGTGTGACTGCATGGATGCAGAACTTTCAGTGCAAGCTGTTGACCTATTAGAGCAGTTTCTGAGTTCTGAATTGGTACAGAGGGGTCAAAACTCCACATTACTGGTTCCATAATGAAAAATGTGCACAATATGTTTCATGAAAATAAAACAATACAATACAATGTTGTTCATATCAGCTTTTATTCAAGTACAGATAAATATGGACATCATGAAGATATGACTATCATTTCTGAGAACACGGACATTACAAAAAAGAACTTGGTAAGTTTTCTCAAAACCCTATCTGGGGTGAAGCTGAACAAGCATCTATTCTCAAGGATTATTCAGAAGTAAATTGGGAAATATTAGCAAAAACCTATACAAGGTATACTGAATTAAAGGCATAACAAAGAGGACGTTGAAAAGCCATGTACGGCCGGCCCGGTGGCGCTGAGGGTTGTGGCGCTGGACGCCACACCTCGTACCACTCCAGCGAACTGGGTTCAGGAGCGAGCCCTGGTCGATGAGGGTCGGTAAGGAGGGAGAAGGATTGAGCGCCCAACAGCTGCTCTCCTTCTCCAGGAGGGTGGGACCACGCTTTCCGCTGCGATACCGCCATCTGTTGGGGAAGCTCAGGGTGGTCAGTGTGGTTGAGGAGAGCTGGATGCAAAAAAGGGGTAGACATTGACAGAGGGCAGGTTTCGTTATGCGTCTCCATGCACGCCGGCAGCCTTGCTCCTCATTGCACGCCGATGTCAGGGAAAATACATCTCAGAGGAAAAAGCCCTCCAGCCTACCTAGATGATGTCCTTTGGAGCCAGTCTCACCACCCGCCAACCGAACAGGGCAGACCTCGCTGTACAGCTCACTGCAGGACAGAGGGAAGTAAGGTGGGGGACCTCTCCTCGCCCCACCTGGGGGGTAATCCGGGTCATCAATGGAGGTCCAATGGCAGTAAGGGTGGTACTCTAGGGGCAGATCCTGAGTGTCAGTAGGGTCGGGAGGGTGATACTCCTTGGGGGACTGAAGGAGTGGAAGGTTGAGGGACAGTAGGCGGAAAAAACAATAAGTAAAAAAAAAGAAAGAAAAGCCATGTACAGCAGACATACAGTATGTGGTGACTTGTGGAGGCACACTCCTCTAGAGTATACTGTGGAAGTGTGGAGGCAGCCCAGTCTGCAAGAGGATGGCAGTAAACTGGCTGCTACATTGGACATGATTTAGCAGTCAGAGAGTAGGCTGGGGGCCAGGGGACCCACTTCTGCTCCTCTTCCTCAGAGCTTTTCAGAGATTCAAAATCGGGTTTGAAAGGAATTAGACATGAAGGGGTCCTATGTGTGGCAACAACTGGGGATGGAATCCCAACAATCAACCTTTTCACCTCATGGACCAGAGTGGTGCATGCTACTCCCCTTCTCAGGAGAAGGCAACCTGCTAACAACCTGGGCCCCAGCAATTGGGTGCACCATCTAGGAAGGGAAAGTTAGAAAAAGGGGACTAATAAAGGGGGATTTTGTAGTTAGGCATATCAAGATGGGGTTCTGTGCTTCTGACTAGGAGGGGAGAGTGAAGTGCTGCTTTCCAGTGTCAACATCAGATAGGATACTCCCCAGTGTAGTTAGGTTGGTTAGCAAAGTGGGAGAAAAGTTAGATGTTATTGTCCCTCTTGAGATGAATGATCTGGCAGGAATGCCTTTGGCAGCAGTGAAGGTAGACTTCAGGACATTTGGTTCAAGGCTTAAGGGGTTGACTAGAACTGTGATCTTCTTAGAGATCATCACAGTGCACAGGTGGGGTGAGGCAAGGAAGCTGAAAATCTTTCATTTTAACAATTTGCTGAAAGAGTGGTGAACCAAGGAGGGGTTTCACTTCCTGAGAGAAAGGAATTATTTTTGATGGGATAGAGGCGATTGGAACTGAATGGACTTCATTCTAATTCTAATCTGGAGAGGACAAAGGCATTTGGGCAGAAGTTTTAGGCATATATTTTGAGGCATTTAAACCAGTAGATGGAGACTGAGACTGGGACTATGGATGTCTTCAGGGTGACCAAAGGTGAGGCAGACCTAGCTAGCACTCCCCAACTAATGGGGACATTAAGGAATAAAAGAAAATATAGATAGAGAATGTGAAATGGGCATATGTCAGAAACTGGGGACCACATCAGAGTGGGGGTTGGGATAATGATGGTAACATAACATGGGGAAAGTGCATGGTAGATCTGGTCAGTGGAAGGTGAAAGGGTAAGAGGCAGGGGTTCTGGACTGTGATTTGTTTAAAGAGCTAGTGTACTGCCTAAAACTAATATTAATTTTAAAAGCAGCCAACCATTATCCTTTCTATCTGAGGTACTTTTTCTTTTCCCTTTGTTTAATGAGAAGATTGTTTACCTGATGTTAGCAGTTGTGAGGTGTGGAGCAGTTTTTAGACTGGCAGCTGGCATATGGTATCTTGCTCCACTGCCCCACTCTACATCATCAGCATTGTGACCTCACTGACTGTGACATCACTGCTACTTAGGAAAAGCAAGTGAATGACTGTCAGGTCATTCACCTGTGATGTCACAGTCAGTGAGATCACAATGCTGGTGATGCAGTTTGGGGCAGTAGATTTAGATATGGCTGTTGCCAGGCTAACAGCTGTTCCACACATCCCGCACAATATTTTCACATAGAAGACTTTCTGATGAGCAGAAGAAAAAAGGAAAAAAATACTTCAGAAATAAAAAGTTACAACTGACTACTACTTAAAATTCATATTATTTTCATGTCTGCCTATTTTGGCTTCATTAACTCTTTCAGTGCCAGAAGCCTGTGTGACAAAATGATTGAGCTCCAGGCAGCAGTGGCAGATATTAAGATTGATCTGTTTGGCATAACAGAAACATGGACAACAGGAAACAATGATTGGGACCTTGCAGCATTGGACTACTTACTCTACAAGAAGGACAGACAAAACAGAAGGTGGCTGCAGTGTACATTTGGGGAGGTATAGCGGCCATGGAGGATACTACTTGGGGAGCTTGGAATAGAAGCAGTTTTTATACAACAGACAACAGTGTTAAAAGAGTAGGGTTGGAGTAGCGTACAGACTGCTGAACCAGAAGTAGGATGGGGATAGGGAATTAGGAAAGGATATAAGGGAGGCATCAGAAAAGGAAGGTGCTGCTGGTGGGTGACCTAAATATGCCAGATGTGGACTGGGAAATCCCACCAGCTTGTAGTGCAAGATGTAAGGCACAATAGATGTGATGCAAAACTACTTTCTTGTACAGTTGGCCAGAGGACTGGCTAGAGAGGGTTCGACCTTTGATTTGGCTCTGTCAAATGGCTGATATACAATAGCTAGAGATGTCAAGGTGATGTGGGTTTAGTGACCACAATACCATGTACTTCAACATAGCCTCAGGAGCACATCACTTCATTCCAAAAACTGTGGTCCGGGAATTCAGAATGGTGGACTTTGACAAGATCAGAGGAATGCTGAAAGTTAAGCTGGTAGGGAGAGAGTTGCAGAAGGGGCAGAAGCCAAATTATATGTCATAAGGGGGGCTGTAGTGGACATGAAGGCATCATGCATGAAACTGGTGAGGAAGAAGAAAAGAAAAGCTGTTCATTTTTTCCAGAGGGATGAGAGGCAGTCAATGGGCAAAAAAGGTTGCATTCCAAAAATACAAGGGGGAGAAGAGTGTGGCCAACTTGGATGACTATCTAATAAAGCTAAAAAAGGCCAGAATAACTGTAGAAAAAAGTGAAGCAGAAACTGAGCTATGAATATCAGGGGGAGGAGTCAAGGAGGAAAAAAAGACCTTTTGGTACATTAGGGATAAAAGGAAACCTAATGAGAGGGTATTATCAGATTAAAGAAGGAAGGAACATGAGTGGAGGAGGATGGAAAATAAGGATGATATGCTGAATTACTGCTTATGTTCAGTATTCACTTTGGGGTGGGGGCCCACTACCAGAGTTTGGGGTAGAAGCCAAAGAAAAGGATTTGAAAATACTGTGGTAAAGGCAAGTCTTGGAAGAAAGAGTGCCCAGTGGCCTCAAAATCCTAAAGGTAGACAAAACACTTTGTTCTGACAGGTTGCACACTAGAGTGCTGAGGAACATGGGTTAGGCACTGGCAGTACCATTGTCAAATCCATTTAATTGCCCTTTGGAAATGGTGTTGATTCCATCAGAGTAGATAGTACTAGAGCTAATATGCTGCCACTTCACTCAAGGCAGGGACAGGGATGATCTGGGAAATTACAGACAAGGCAGTCTAGCCGCAATTGTAGGCACACTCCTGGAAAATAACAGATAATAGAATTCTTGGAGGCAAATGGGTAGCAGGACAAGTGTAAGCATTGACCTGCAGCAGGGAGATCTTGCCTAACCTACCTAATCTACTTCTTTAATTGGCCACAAAGACAGTGGACAGAGGCCAAGCAGTCAACAGGCTACACCTCATCACTGGCAGGGCGTTCCATTCCATTCCACATAGAAGGTTAATTAATGAACTGAGTGACTGGGGATAGGGTGCAAACTGTCCAGTTGGATAGAAAACTGGCTTAGAGGCAGAGGGTGATCATCAATGTGGTGCACTCAGAGCCCAGGGGATTCACAAGTGGTGAAACACAGGGATAATTTCTAGAATTGGTTCTCTCCAATATCTTCTTTTGCATTATAGGAGAGGGAATCCAGAATAAGGTATGCTCGTTTGCTGATGACACTAATATCTATAATGAAGTCAACACTCAGGAGGGAGTTATGGAAATGAAAAGAGATCTGGAAAAATTTAAAAAGCTGTCTAGATTATGGCAACTAACATTCAACTCAAAAAAGTGCATAGTGCTGCACTTTGGAATAAGGAACCCTGAAATGAACTACTTGATGCGGGGAGTAATGGTGGCACAGGCAACTGAGAAGAGAGACCAGGAGGTCATCATTAGTAACCAAGTCCACTGCTCAATGTAACAAATCATACTGTATGGAAAACAGGATGCTGAGATGTATAGTAATGGATTTGTTAGAAGAAGGGCAGTGATCCTGCCTCTCTACAGGTCCCTGGTAAGGCTACACCTTGAAAATTCCACTCAGTTCTGGGGTCTACACCACAAGAAAAGACAGGGACAACATGAAAACCATACATGGGAGAGCCATGAAGATGATCCCAGGACAGAAGGGGAGACTGCATGAGGAAAGTTTGATACTCCTTAACATGCATACACTGGAGACTAGAAGGAAAAATGGGGTGTAACTGAGATGTAGAAGTTCTTGTGAGGAACCAACAGTTTTAATTGTGAGGTTATGTGCATGAAGAATTGTTGCACAGTGACTAGAGGGCATGGGTCAAAACTGTTGGTGTTGGGAGGCAATTCAGAAGGTATGTGAGGAAGTTCTTCATGGAGCAGGTAGTGGATGAATGGAATAGACTGCCCAGAGCGGCTGCTGAATCCAACTGTGACTGGATTTTTTCATTGTTTTTTTTTTCTCCTCATTGTTGTCTATCTGTAGGATGTCTTTATTGCTGGGGAAGTGGTTCTGCATCTTTGAAATTCTTTAGGGACAGCTACTTCACTGTATTTCACTGGCTTTGTAGTGCAGTAATGGATGTTAGTGGGGTACACACTACAGTACCATGCTTTTCACCCATTAAACTGGTTGCTTTGGGTACAGAAAGATTTCCAGTGAAATAACTTATACGTCATAGTGTGAAATATCTACTGTTTTTCATTTCTATGTAATTGTGGCTACCCTTGCTTATCTGTTTGGTGCAAATCTCAGTGTTAAAATGTATAAAAGAAGCTGTTTGACTATTCTTAAAATAAATCACTAAGCAATGCTGGATTAAAATGTTATATGAGGCATCATCCTAAAATATAAAAGGAAATAAAGTAAACGTTTGGTGATTGAAGGTGCCCAGTGAGAAATTTGGTTCTTTTTTCATTTGGGATTCATTTCTTCAGTTCAGTTCCAGGAATTCAGCACAGAAAATTCTGTTCACCATTTACTAACTGGTAAGGAAGTCAGTCAGGGTACACATGGGAGTAAATGGCCCCCCTTCCCCAATCTATTTGCCGAATATTATTAATGATGTCCCCTTGCTGTCCTTCTTCCTCTCAGTCTCACTACTGTTCACTTCAGTTAAAATATAGATTTAAAATAGATTGGACCTGACAAGAGTGGAGGGAGACAGTTTAACCTGGATTTCAACTACTGTGATCTCCACCAAATCATTGATCTGTCAAGAGAGAGCCATCTCTTAAACATAAGTATTTGGGGGAACAGAGAGACATGTAGGGTGAAAACATGACTTAGATGAGGTTGTCCCCTGGCACTGTGCCAGATAACTTAGAAAATAATGGCAGATAAAGGCTTAGTGTCCCACCTAGTCTACCCAATCCTGTCTAATTTTGGGACTGCACCACTCTCAGTCTTCTCAACTCTCTCCAGTCTGTCTCATTATGCACTATTCACATGTGCTTGTCCCAGCCCCATTTGGACCCTACTACTGTTTCTGACCTGATATGAGCATACATACAAACATATGAATTGGCAGCAGATAAATGCCTTATGGTCTACTGAGTCTGCTCGAGTGTGCAGCTAGCAACCCTTATACTGTAGCTGCCCCTCCCTTCCCTCCCTTGCCCTTCCCTCTTACCCAATCCCATCCCCTTTTGAAGCAGTCCATTGTTCTACAGGATACCACTTCTGCAGGCAATGTGTTCCACCCATAGACCACTCTCTCTGTAAAAAAGTGTCTTCTCATTTCCCTCCTGAACCTTCCCCTCTCCAATCTGAGCGCGTGACATTGATTGTCCCTACCCCTCTTTACTTCAATAGTCATTCTGTGCCTGTCTTGTTTATTCCTTTCATGTACTTGAAGGTTTCAATCATGTCCCCCCTGTTTCTCCTCTCCTCCAATGAGTACATGTTCAACTCCCTCAACCTGCTTACGTAGGGTATGTTCCCTAGTCCTGGGATCATCTTTGTTGCCCTGCACTGCACCCCCTCCAGTAACTTAATGTCCCTCTTCAGGTATGGGCACCAGTATTGCACGCAGTATGACCTCCTCTAGAAGTTTGTTCCACTCTGTCAACACTCTCTGTAAAACACTGCTCTCTGACATCCTTCATGAAACACCCCCTTGCCAGTTTCAGGGAGTTTTCCCCAGTGCCTGTGTTACCACTCATTGGGAACAGCTTGCTGCTGTCTATCTTATTTATTTTGTGGAGGTACTTGAACATCTATGTCATGTTGCCCCTCTTTCTCCTGTCCTCCAGTGTCTACATGTTGAGATCCTTTAATCGATCCTCAAAGGACCTACACTCTTGACCCTGTATCATTTTGGTGTCTCATCTCTGCACTATCACATACCTGTCCCTTTCCTTCCTCAAGCATGGGTTCCAACACTGCACACAACACTCCAAGGGAATGCAAGTGAGGGATCTATACAGGACCTGTATTACCTTGCTAATTCTGCTAGTAATTATTTCCCTATGCACCTCAGCATCCCATTTGCCTTATCCACAGCCCTCCTACATTGTGCCAGTGCCTTCACATTCTTCATTACTCACATCCTCAGGTCCCTGTCATCTGATGTGCTCTCCACTGCTATGTCATCCTTTCTATAGTTCATGCCAGGGTTTTTGGCCCTTATGTGCATTGCCTTGCACTTTTTTTTGTATTTTATTTCAGCTGCCACAGAAGCCAGAATTTATTTCTTAAAAAATGAGTCAGTGAGCCTGTAACATAAATTTGGTCATCATAAATGTATCCAATACATAGAGAATAATAGATAGGCAACTGTGTGTTATGGATTGTTTTGCACAGCCTAGGTGTGTGATGACCCCTTTCTGAAGAGGTTTATGAGGTCATCACACACCAAGGATGTGTAAAACAAATCCATAAAAACACAGTGGTCTATCCTTTATTTTTCATAATTACTGGTGTAGGGACTGCAACTTCTCTAACTGCTGCTGTATCTAACATACTAACATACTAAAATGCCAGCAGAATAGGCCTAATGGTCTTTCATGTCTGCTCGTTTGGTCAGCACCCACCCTGGGTGCTGACCTTGCTGTCCCCCTCGCCTTCTCTGGCTTCTCCCTTCCCAGTTCCGGATATTCTTGCTGCATTGGATTTTGCTTCCCGAACCCTTCCCCTGTACCTGTCCCACCCCCTCTTGAACTCCTGCACTGTCTCTGCCTCCACCAGCCCCCTAGGCAGTGCATTCCATGGCTCCACCACCCTCTCAGTGAAGTAGCACCTCCTCCTTTCTCCCCTGAATTTTTCCCCCTCCAGCTTCCACCCATGCCCTCTAGTGGCCCCTTCCTCCTTCCTTGAAGCACCCTGACTGTTCCTCCCCTATTTACCCTCTTCATGTACCTGAAGACCTCTATCATGTCCCCCTGGTCCCTTCTCTCTTCCAATGTGTACATATTTAGCTCTTCGAGCCTCTCCTCATAGGTCCTGTCCCCCAAGCCCCAAATCATTTTGGTTGCCCTCCTCTGGACCCTCTCCAGGAGGTTAATGTCTCTCTTTAAATGTGGCCTCCAAAACTGCATGCAGTACTCAAGGTGTGGCCTCACCAAGCAGTTATACAGAGGGAGTATCACTTCCCTCCTTCTGGAAGTGATCCCCCTAGCGATGCATCCCAGCATTCTGTTGGCCTTGGCTGCTGCCCTCCTACAAGTCTCAGAGTTGTTCATCTTGACATCCACCACCACCCCCAGGTCCCTCTCAGCCATCAAGACTTGTAGTATTCCCCCAGGGTGTACACTTGGCCTGGGTTTCTGGCCCCCAGGTGGAGTACCTTGCATTTCCCTGCATTGAACCTCAGCTTCCACTTTCTAGACCATCTTTCCAGAGCCTCCAGGTCCCCCTGTAGGGCCACCCTCCCCTCCTCCCCATCCACCACCGCCCCCAGTTTTGAGTCATCCGCAAAGAGACTCATCTCACTCCTGATTCCTGTCCTTATGTCAGACACATGGGTGTTGAACAGAAGGCCAGAGACCGATCCTGTGGGACCCCACTAATGACTCTGCTTGGGATGAGACTATCCCACCAACTCGACCCTCTGGGTCCGGTCCTGGAGCCAATTGCCTATCCATCTGATCATCTGGTTCCCCACTCCCATTTCTCCCAGCTTATCCAACAGGCCCACGTGAGGAACAGAGTCAAATGCCTTGCTGAAGTCTAGAAAGAGGACATCCACTGGTCTAGCCAGGTCCAAGGCACTTGTCACCCAGTCATAGAACTCCACCAGGTTTGTCTGACATGATTTCCCCGGGATGAATCCATGCTGTCTATCATCCAGGCACCCTGACTTATCCAGGTCCCCCCTAGCCTCTCCTTGACAATTGACATCTTGCACAGTGTCTCTGCCACACACACACACACACACACACTTTTTCTTTCTCTCTCACCCAGTGTGGACTCAGGTTCGCACTTAAGTAGTGCTATAGACCGTCAGCCATAGCATGTTCCTGCCTGGAGTCCTGAAGTTGACAAACTGCAGGATCAACCAGATAAAACTTTCAAATGTTAAATGGTAGAATCAACAAAGTAAATATTTTGAGAAATAATAATAATAAAGCGAGAGACTTGAGAGTCTCGTACTAGCAGCTCACCACTAAGTGACGATGGAGCCACCATGTTTACAGAACTGAAGGTAGTGCAAGGTGTGAAACTAAATGGCAGTTAAAGGAAAATGCCATAATAACCAGTTGTCTGGTTATGTTGTTTGAAACATACCTGTAAAGTGTGTGATAAAGGGGGTTACCAGTAATTATAAAATCATTAATGATGATTATTGGGCACCCTCAAGGAAAGGATATCATAATCTTGCCATAAATGATATGTGCTTTAAATGAGAAGCTGATGTGGGGAAACTTTAAACACACACATTGGGAATATATTAAGATTCAGCCATTAAGGAACTTATTGAAAGAGGAGGTGGGTAATCTACTGGGTTTGGGATTTTTTTTATTGCATATATTTGCATTATTGACATCATGCCTTCACATGTTGGCTCCAATCTCAATGTCTATGAAGAAGCTTGTACTGAAATATTGGCTTTCGGGTAACATTACTAGTTTCAGGGAGTGGCATAATATGTCAAAGCTAATTCTTAACCTTGAATGTTTGTCCTTTTCTAATAAACATATTCACAGTTTGATACAAATGTTATGACTTTGTAAAAAAAAATAACAGCCAGAAGTGTCTCTTCCATCACATCGCAGTATAAAGGAGCTTTTTTTGCATGAAATAAGATGCCTTAGATGGCTGGATGGGGATCCCCATTTTAGTAATGTACATAGATGTATACTTAAACTGAGTTCAAAACATGTGAAATCTCCATGCATATGTCATGAAATAAAAACATTGCACATTTGAATTCTTGTATACATGGACACCAATAGGAGTGAGGGGGTGTGTTTGACGACTGGGATATGAGTTCAGGTTTTATCTGCACATAAAGATAAGTTTTATATCCTAGAATTGATTGTATTATTTGTTTGATATCTATCAGTTTAATAAAATACTTTTAACAAAACAATGAGTCTGTGAGAATGGGGGAATGGAGAAAGGCAAGAAATAGTTTAGATGGAGAGAGGGTAGGGCACTGGCCAGGGGTCTTGCCCTGTCCACCAGGGAAGGTCTAGATTCTTTTCCTAAAAATGTCATTGATCAATGGCTTGATGTGCCTCTGAAGTGCCCAATCACTTCAACATTGTATTTCAGAAGTAGAGAATGTTGATTTCCAGCCCTTCCTCTTTTTCAGTAACTTCAACCTCAGTACATACCTACCAGGTAGTTTAGTGTGGTAGAGATTTTGGTACCCATTATATTGCATTCTACTGTCTTTGCCCAGATGTTCACAGACTCCTGTATTCTCTTTAGTGCCAGCTATAGTATCAGCACACACCTTTATGTGGTATCAAAACAATATTACAATGTATAATGCAAGCACTACGTTATCATTGATGATGGTGATATGATCCACCTTACTGTGGCAGTCATAGGATGAAACAGAAAGGAACATAGAAAGAATAACTGGCCAAGCTAGTTAAGTGACAACAGTGCAGCGTGCTATCACCTTGGAGATTAGGATCTGTATATGAGTGCTGGAATCCCACACTGGCTGACTGGGAGTTGATTATGTCATGGAGTTGAGGTGCATTTTTACCTTACGGTTCTGAATACTCTTAATTTAGCCTACTCTAAATTAATCTAATCTAATCTTAAAGAAAACTGGATGGGAACTGCTTGGCTCTTGCGTAGAGAGGGAATGGGCTATCAAGCATTGTAAAATTAATTAAAAAATGTAGAAAACTGATATATGGAGAGTCAGTTTTACCCATAATGTTATCCCAGTGCAACCTTACAGGTGAAACTAATTCCCACAAGCAGTTTACTTACAACAGTAAACCCTTAAACGGAACTATTTTATGATCACAATAAGAAACTTCAGTGCAAGTGTCATTTGAATATCATCACTTTTCATGTGATTTGAGGCAATAGATTTGTGTCTCATGCCTCACAATGTACCCGAGATGTGTTATCCAAAAAGAACAACTGCCCTGGCATGTCTTTATTGCTTTATTCAACCATCCCCTGCTGGTCGACAGAGGTGCAGTATTGGCCTTGACCGTGAAGGCAGCTGTTGGCCCATCCTCCTGATCAGAGAATACCTGCAGCCACAGCAGCCGCAGTCATCCATGTGAGTGTGAGTAGGGGAAAGCAGGGGAGTGAATCACAGTAGGGGACAGAGAGAGAGAGAGAGAGAGAGAGAGAGAGAGAGAGAGAGAGAGAGAGAGGTAGTTACTGCTGCCACCAGTACACAGTTATCCCACAATCTTTTTCAAATTATTTATTTTCCTATGACAGTCCATTGGAGATGAACCATCTCATTTACAGTAGTCATGCTTCTTCCCAGTGTTACAGCTGGGCAGACAGAAGCATATGGAGGTCAAGTGACTTGTTTAAGGTGACAGAGTGCACCAATTTCTGTGGTGGGATTTGAACCTCTGATCTCTGATTTCACAATTCACTGCTATCACCACTAGACAATACTGTCGAAGGATTTAAAAACAGAGCTTTTCTTCTCGGGTCACAATTTTAATTTGCCTTACTTTTGCTTATTTTTTGCAATTTACACATTCATATTCAAGATGACACCAAAGTCATACCTATCAACTCCCCCTTATTTTCGGGGATGTCATTGACTTTGCCTCAAGGCTTCCCTCTACCTATCTTAAAATTTGTGTTGCTGTGACTGAACAGTTGGTATCATAAACAGAAAATAATGTTGAACACTAGAGTTACAGACTTCTTCTTTGGAATATGTACAATATTTAACACTAAACTCCTTAGTTTACCAACTGCCTGAGTGGATATTATCAATTTTGAAAAGCAGTCTCTTATTCTGGTCCTTTGCCCTTTGGCCCTGATTTTTGAAATCTTATCCCTGATTTATGGGGAAGGGTTTGAGAGTTGTGACCGTAAAAATAATTTATTAGTTGTTTCTTTCCTCTCTGTAGAGTTGGGTTTTGTGATTTTTTTCTATCGAGCCTGTTTGGAATATCTTCAATTTTATACATATCATCTGGGAATGTTTCCTGAACAGAACTTACAGAATCTTCACCATTAAGTATCTACTTTTTTCTACATTTTAACCTGAAAACAATTTTTGCAGTATCTCTGAAGAACTGATTCTGAACTGATATATGCAACTACAACACCCAAATAAAAGAACAGATCCAGTTTGGCACTGAAGATCCCTTGAGGAAGTCCCTGACCCTGAAATCTGCACTATCACAAGTGCAAATGATCACATACTCATCTCAAAGCTTGCATAATGGGGCAGTAATTAACACTTTCTGCAATGTCTCAGATCTGTAGAATTAACTGTCTGCTACTCCTCCCATATTTTATTTTTATTTATTTATTATAATCTTGGATTTGATAACACCGTTGAGCCAGAAGCTCTTTTATAGTTGCTTGATACTTTTGTTCTGCTCTATTTTTCCTGCTTCTTTTGGGGTTGGAGACTGTTTACCCTGCTTGGAACTGCCCTCCCTGACAAACCTGCTGGCTGAACATCATATGGATCAACACCTGACACTCCCCACCCCAAAGCCAGGAACTCTTTCTTTATACTTGGTATTAATGCATTTGACCTTACAGTTGGATGCAGTATCTCCTTTCTTAGGAGTGTGTGTGTGTGTGTGTGTGTGTGTGTGTGTGTGTGTGTGCATGTGTGCATGTGTGTGCATGTGTGTGTATATGTGTGTGTGTGTGTCTGTCTGTCTGTGTGATATTTTGGGGAAGTTTTGTACTGTAGTGGGACAATAGAGTGCTACCACCTTTTCTTAACCTGGTTGTGGTATCAGAGTCTCCTTCGCTCTTAATCACCCATTTGTGCTGGCACGTCAGGGCTACCTGCTCTTTGGAATGATCTGCTGTTTCTCTCTGCTGAATCTCCACCACTCCTGGACCTGCTGCCATTTCCTCCTGCATATTTCATGAAGACCTTTGCCTTCCTTAAATCTACTTCACCTGTTGGCGGAGAACCCATAAACTTGCCACTGTCTGACAGGCAGCTGACATCTGTAAACTCTAGGCCTGTTATGGCCTATATTCTTCTCAGCTGCTGATGTTTCTCTGGCTTCCTGAGCCTAGCTTGGCTCCACTAACTCTGAGGTGCTGTTTATCTCTGACTCTCAGGACCTTGCCTGGCCCCGCCAGTGCCCAGATGCGTTTACTGTACCTTGGACTCTCAAGACCTTACTGGACCCAGTATTTTCAACCTTCTGTGACAGAAATAGCTACTCTGTTAAGGACTATTACCATAGTCAAGCATATTATTCCAGTTTACTGTTTGTTTGTATTAGTTGCTGCTGTGAATATGGTATGTATTTTGTATATTTTATAAGAGATACACAACCACACCTATTGGAAATATTGTCGATATTGTTTGACTGAGTGCCAATTGACCCAGTAACATTACGAGTGGTGACATCTTGAGTGATGTCATTAGGTCAATTGGCACAAGAACAAAAAATATCAACAATATTTCCAGTACTGGGGTTACGTATTCCATTTATGTCATACCTCCAAAAAAGTGGGGAAAAAAATTCTTGTCATTTTTTGCTGGCTGTAAAAAAATCTAAAAGGTATCTATAAATGAAACACTACTCATTTTGTAGATATTTTTGTTGTGATCAACTTTTGTGCTCAAAGTACCATTGTAGCAGTTATTGCTTTAAAATTATTTGTGTTTGGAGGTTGGAAGAATGGACAAAAGTATGGCAGCTTAGATTCAATGCAAAGAAGTGCAAAGTAATACACCTGGGAAACAAAACCCTGGGGAAGAGTACACAATGGGGGGGATAACAACAACAAAAATGGAAAGGGACCTGGGGGTAATCATATCAGATGACCTAAAGATAAATAAGCAATGTGAGAAGGCAGCAAGGAGGGCTGGGGCGACATTGGGATGTATAGGAAGAGGCGTCACCAGTAGAAAAAAATAAGTTGTTACCCCTCTGTACAGACAGTTGGTGAGACCCCATCTGAAGTACTGTGAACAGTTCTGGAGACCCCATCTCTGCAATGACATAGACAGGATGGAGGTAGTGCAGAGGAGGACAATTAAAATGGTGCAGGGTCTGCACCAGAAGCCATATGAAGAGACACTAAAGGAGCTTACTATGTACACTATACCCTCGAGCAAAGGGGGAGGGGGGGACATGATAGAAACTTACAAGTACCTCAAGAGAATCAACAAAGTTCAAGAGGGTAGCATCTTTCAGAAAATTAGATATGCAAGAACACGGGGGCACAATTTGAAGATAGAGGGGGGATGGCTCAAGGGAATTGTGAGGAAGTATTTTTTCATGGAGAGGGTGGTGGATGCATGGAATGACCTTCCTGAGGAGGTCATGGGGTCAAAAACAGTGGAGGAATTCAAGAATGCATGGGACAGACATAAGGTATTTCTGGTGGGGCAAGGAAGGAGTAGGCTGTTGCTTAACTAGAATCTGCAGATTCTACAATATGTAGGGAAATTGGCAGACTAGGTGGGCCAAGTGGTCCTTATCTTCCATCAAAGCCAATGTTTCTGTGTTTGTTTGTTGCAAAAAGTGAAACAAATTTGAATTTTCTGCAGTTTTTTTTAAATTATAAAATATCTAAAAAGTATCTATAAATGAAACACAACTCATTTTGTAGATATTTTGTGCTGAACACCTTCTGTACTCACAGTACTGTGCTATCATTTTTATGTTGGCTTGCCGAGCTTGCACGGCAGTTAATATATTGGGAGAGTGCAGCTTTGGGGGCACAGCTGCTGTTGGGCAAATGCAGGGCATGCATCAGTAGGTGCATCCCTCATTCCCGAATAAGCCAGCATGGTAGCGCTGACACCAACATTATGTAAAGTGGACAAAACTTCTAAACAAAGTGCCGCTGCAATCAGAGACAAGCTCATCATGCTGCGTCCACTTTGTTTAGAAGTTGCGTCCACTTTACCACGCATGTCCCCCACAGGGGTGCCATGCTGAGCCCACCCCAGCATGGCAACTGATTACATGGCCGACGGGGTGCCCAATCCCCTGTCAGCTCCACGCCCCAGACATCCTTCTGCCATGCTGGAGCCCACCCCAGTGTGGCAAACATCCCGCATCGTCTTTTTTTTTAAACCTGCAAATTAAGCGGTCCCATGGTGCTTCTCTCTGCCCCCCACAACCCGCACCCACCCACTGTGCACCCTGCCTCCCCACACCCCCATCACCCTATACTTACCTCCGGAGTCCGCGCGACGATCTTCGGTGGACCGGGAACATATCTGCACTCTTCAAAGCCGACCGTGAACTGAGGAAATGCCGGTAAGCTGTATAATGGGCTAGATAGGGTTTTTTCAACTTTGTTGCATATCTCAGGCATTTTTTGGAATTTTTGCACCAAATTTTCAACATGGGGCTTTTGGGACCCCTCCTCATGAATTCTGTCACTGTCATGGCGTTTATTGGCCTCGAAAGGTGATTTCGCAGTCACTGCACGAAATCACCTTTTGGAGCCCATTAATGAAATGACAGTGGTGGTGTTCATGAGCTGCCCTCTTAAAAAGCCTAAGTTCCAAATTTGGTGGAAAAAATCCAACAAATGCCTGTTTTACGAGCGTGCGTTGTGCAGTTGCTATGCAGGCTTGTAACTTTGCGCATTCACAATATTTTACTGTCGGATTTTCAGCATTGTCATTTTTGTACACCTCCTTGTGAACAGTACAGCTGTCATTTTCCACATCCTGCCTGAAATGTGTTTCTGCACTTCCGGCGCACAATAGCGCAGTCGCTGTGGGAAATCAGTCTTTGGGCCAGATTATGAAAATGACAGTGACACAGTTCATGAGCAGAGGACCTAAAATGCCTATGTTGAAAATTTGGTGATGATACTCCATAAAATAACTGTGTTATGAGCATGCGTTGGCAGATTGCACGCATGCTCGTTCCATCGTGCATTTGTGATATTTTCAGTCTGGATTTTCACCATTGCCATTTTTCCACACCTCTTGATGAACAGTACAGCTGTCATTTGACATATCATGCCTAAAATGTGTTTTCGCACTTCCGGCACAGAATAGCATGGTCGCTGTGCAAAATCACTTCTTGGGACACTTTGAGGAAATAACAGTGACACTGTACATGAGCAGAGGTGCTAAAATGCCTATGTTGAAAATTTGGTGCCGAACGCCCATAAAATGGCAGTGCTGCAAGCGTGCATTGCATATTTCCCACACACCCTAGTAGCCTTCGCAAATTTGGTATATTTACATGCCACATTTTCAACACTGGCATTTTTTTACACCTCCTTATGAACTGTGCAGCTGTCATTTCTCACATCCTGCCCGACATGTTTTCCCGCACTGCACTACCAAACACCCAAAGGGACACCTTAATGCTTGTCACTCTCTGAAGGGTGGGGGTGGGTTGGCATCAGTTCAGTACTTCACTGCCATTCCTATGATGCATCTGTCTAACTCCTGCACTACCAATGCCAATGCCAGCAAGCCAACATTCGGCATTGACAAATGCTTGTTCCTTTTAAAGTTATTCACATTTGTTTGTTGCAAAAAGTGAAAAAAAATTAATTGTCTGCTTTCTTGCTAATTATAAAAAAACTAAAAGGTATCTGTAAATGAAACATCACTCATTTTGTATATATTTTTGCACTGAACAAATTTCGTGCTCACAGTACTATGCTATCATTATTCATTTTAATGTTATTCCCATTAGTTTGTCATAAAAGTGAAAATAAATTGCATTTCAGCTGGGGGTTTTTGTTGATTATAAAAAAAATTAAAAGGTAGCTATAAATGAAACACCACTCATTTTGTAGATATTGTTGTGTTGAACAACTTTTGTGCTCACAGTACCATTCTATCATTTTTCATTTTAAAGTTATTCATATTTGAATACAGTTAGTACTGTTACTGAGGCTGAACATTCAAATGAGTTCTGAATGAGCCAATCAGGACCTACTATATGTATTTTTTGGAACTAGGTTAAAGATATCAGACCTAGAATGAGGATATTTCAGTACTCTCACTCTAGGTCCCTAGGAAGCAAGAATATTGCTGATATCTGCCTTGAAATATACACACAGGTATGGCATAAATTTTCATATGCCAGTGCTTACCCCTGTGCACAATAGTAGTTGGAGATTTAGTCACATTATCCTCTGCTTATCTTTGTGTTCTGCTAGATAAATAAATGCAAATACTAAAGTAGATTTCTTTGTACCTACTGTTTGCTCCTAATGTTTAAATTAAAGTTTAAAATGTTATTCTTACTTAGTTTAGTTTGGTCACAGTTTTTGATTAGGAAAGGCACGCTAAGCTGTGATAGCTTGTTTCAGTTGTGCCTGGGGTGAGGTGGGGGGGGGGTTGAATGGACCTATTTTATTGATGGGAGAATGTTGAGCATGACAATGGGGACACTTCCCTACTCTTCCTCAAGTGTTATCACAAACCAGGAAGCAGTGTTACCACACTAGTATTACAACCCACTTCTTAGGCAACCTTATTTGTATTGTAGCAGCTGGTGACACAGAGCCCAATGTAATATGTCAATCTATAGATCCTATAATTCATAACAAGATGTGGGACACTTCATGACATTGCATCCATGATAGATTACCTTTAAATAATGCACAAAAACATAAGTCCTAGCAAGACAGATATTGTCTAAGGGAGGGATGTGTACAACTAGAAACCATGGAAAATCTATATTTGAGTTGCTCTTACATTTAAGATTTTGGGCAAAAAGTGAGGAAGCCTGGGGAGAACATATATTTCAGTCAGTATCGTATGAGATTTTAATAAAAGTTTTGTTCCCTCTCCTGGATAGAATAAGTGGAACTGTAGTACACTATATTTAATTTTTGCTTGTTTAACCTATGCATATGGACAACATGCTGTCAATTCTTGTTGCAGTGAAAGATTGTTACTTGGGATGAATTACTGCATAAATGGTAGTAAGATCTTTATTTTTATATGGGTAGAGTATCAGCACCATTAGGGCTACAAGGAGCTCTATTTATAAGGTTATCCTTTTAGGTGTAAGGCAATGTACCATATTTCATTTCCATAAATAGAACATTTACCAGTAGACATATATAGCCTACGTAAACAAGTATCACTAACCCAAGGCAATTTATGTTCAACATGCACATGAAATTTGGCATGTATAAAGTCCAACATGAATTAATTGCTGTTTTGCAATATGAGTTTGAAGTTTTGAATTCTTATAAGTTTCAAATCTTTTGGAAAGGTTTAGAAAACATAACAGGCACTGACAAAACTGGGATTGGCTGACAGGATTCAGCTTTACCCCAGGACTGTTTGTAATTCATTATTTTTTTATTTTGTATCTAGCGAGGCATCATTTTGTTGTAAAGATGTGATTTTGATTCTTTTAGTTTTGATTACCAGAATCTGTATTGTTTGATGTTTATGTTTCAATACATTTCCATTTCTCTTCATCAATGAATGTCATGGTAGCTTTTACTTCCACCTGGAGAGTGACCAGATAGGGCCATAAAGGACATTGTTTAAGGTCTCATCCAAAGGACTGCACCTGAACAATGCAGCTCCTCCTCATTCTGCAGTACATTGCCAGTTATGGGTTTATGTTAAGTACCTGCTGTGGGACTAAAACCCATGACCATCAGATCTTCTAGCCCCAGAGACAAGTGTGCTACCGGTGAACCCCTTTTCATCGACACCCCAATGGCAAAACAGGAAAAAAGATCATTACGGCAACATTCATGGTAATGGTCCTTTTTCCGTGTTTCGCCTTCCCCCAGTCTTCTGCCCCCTTCCCAGACCAACTCTAACCCAAAGTTGGAATCCTAAAGTCCGGAGGGTGTGGGGGGCAGAGCGCAGCACCCCACAGAAAATACCCTTACAGCAGGCAGCACAATAGCTGCGTTGGTATTGTGCCATCACTGTGGGGGAGGTTGTCATTGTTGCTGTCAACCAGACTTGGTGCTTCCATGTGCTACCTACTGAGCCACTGGTACTGCAATTATGTTTATTTGTACCTGTGGACATAAGCTGCTCTAATCTACTCTACACACCGATTGGCTCTGGACCAGGTCTTTTTTTCTCCACCATTATGCTTTTCCTTCCCTTGTGCCTATGCTCTCCTTTCCCATAACCCCTCCCCTGAATGACTCCTTCATTTACACATTTCCCCTTCTCTACCCCCTTACCCACTCTCCACCCATCCATCCTATGCTTCTTTCACCTCATTCCAAAATCTTTAGGCATTTCTATGGACAATTTCATTTACTCTTACCACTCATCACTCCCCCTCTCATCCCACCACTGATGCAAATCACATTGCCTTATACTCATTACCATTTTGCTCCAACTGTCTGGAGATTTTGTGCTCTTCCCTCTCCCCTTGCCCCTCCATAAAGAGCTAAATGTTTTCCACCTAATTCATAGGCGTCTTCTCAGTAAGCTTGACTAGACATGCAGACCATAACTGAATCCTAACTTTCTTCCCTGATCAGTAACATAGATGCTGGGATTCCCGTATATACAATACACACATGAGATAATGGTGAGTGTGGAGTGGTGTGGCTGCTATTAATGCACATTGAGCCTCAACTGTAATGTCTTTCATCACTCTGCTGTTCCTTCTCCCCACTAACTTCTGTGCTGGCTCATGTTTCCTTCTTCCCTTTCCATTTTTGTTAGCACTGCATTTTTGCCTCCCCCAGAGCAAAACTCAATCCTCTCTCTCTCTCTGATACACTGTATTTCCTCTCCTCTATTTCTTCCACTGGCAAGCTCCTGATTCTTTGGTTGCCATTGCACATTCTCTTCCACTTTGTACCCCCACCAGGCCACATCTGGAAACAAGCTGTGGCTCAATGATCCTCTTCCACTTACTAATGTCTAAATAAGTAAATATCATTTGGTTTTCTTTCATGGCTAAATCTACCTTACAAATAATTGAATGCTGTACCTTACATAACTTAATAAAGAGCCCACCCATCTCAATCACTGTACATAGTAACATAGTCGTTAAGGTAGGAACAGAATCTTCCCACTGACCTGGGGAAGGATCAGTGCTCTGGGGCAGAAGTTAGATGTGGTGATTTGCAAGCTTGAAACCTAAGTCGGGGGGAGCAGAGATGGGGTACAGGAACATATATTAAAACATATAGGGAATCAAGGCCGTTCCTTCAGATTTCATGGTACTAGTAACCGGGGAATGCTAGAGATAAATGTAAGAATGTGGAAGCCCATTAGTAAATAAAGAATTAGATTCTGTTGTAAAATGGAATGGTAGTTCCAAACCTAATGATTCAGAGGAGGAAAATTGGATAAGTGGAAGGTCTAATGTACCAAGGCTTGAAGCCGAGGCAGTAAGAAGGAGGAACTGCAGGCACTAATGGTGGCAGACAAGTTAGATATGGTAGACATCATGGAATCATAGGCAAAACAGAATAATAGATGCTAACTCAGAATCCTCATGTTATGCTCTGTTTGGCAGGGCACAGGGTCATAACGGTACACAGAAACACCACACGGCACTTAATGCCACAACCATAAGAGTGTGCACTGCAATATCGTAGGGTAAAACACTGACGAACATAAGCAGCACACACCCTTACAATCTATGGGTCTCTTTATTATTTGGGGGTCTTTGCCCCCTGCACTCCCCAGAATTTAAATAACAAACTCCAGTGGGGGCTGGATGTTGGGGATGGGGAAAAACACTGTTGGGGGGACGTTTTTTTTTCTGAAAGCAAAAGGCAGCAAAAGGTTTCAGTATGGGGAAACCTGAGGGGAACCGAACCACGTTCCCAGGTCTCCCATTCTGCCATGTGCTGGTGCCCTAGCCACTCCACCAGGGGAGTGCCTCAACCAAGCCCCCAGCACATGGCAACTTGATGATGCCATGTAAAAGCACAGAATGACAGGGGTAGAGGTCTTTTCCTAGTGCTGTTCTACCCGTCGCTGAACCTACAAGTGCTCAATAGACACTGCAGTATTCACCACAGTGTCTTTCATGCACTACATTGACCAGGTAGGGTTTTGCAGGGATAGAGAAAATGCTGACTGGTTGTCTGGCAGGGTTTTTCAGGTATTCTATCATGGTGCTCGAGTATGAGGCCATAGCACATGAAAAGGAAGTAGACTGTATATGGCTTTCAGTATTAGAGGTGCAGGTAAACGTCTTACAATCAGAGTGGTCTAAAGATCACTGAACCAATCCTAAGATGTCAATAAGCTGTCAGAGGGGAATATCAGGTAGACACTGCCTGGGCAGAACAGTGCTCTTTGGGAAATTAATGTCCTAGATGTAGATAGGGACACTCAAGTAGCCTAAAGCTTGAAAAGCCAAAAGACTGCAGATACATTGCAGAACTGCTTTCTGAGCAAAAGGATGAGGGAGGCTATTAGGGTCAACACAATTCTTGAACATGTATTGTCTAATCAGGACATTATATGTGACATGAGGGTAGAGAACCTACTAAGTAACAGTGATCATGGCACTGAGAAGTTTGAATAATTCTATAAGTTTAAGTAATAAAATCAAGTGCCATGATCCTAAATTTAAAGTCTGTGACAGACTAGTGGGCATACTTGAGGACTGAAGGACATTAAGGAGGTAGAGGGGTGGAGAATAAGTGGGCGCTATGTAAGGGGAACTGTACTAGAATTGACACAGCAGTGTAAAAAACATATTAAAAAAAGGATGAAGTACAAGAAACCCATCTGGTTTAATGACCAGGTGAGGGCAGCAATCATACACAGGAGTTTATAAAATATGTTAGAAAAGGGAAAAGCAGAGGAACCCATATGGTTCAATGACCAGCTGAGGACAACAATTTGTGTAAGATAAAGTTGTTTAGGATATATAAGGGGGACTAGACTAAGGTGAATTGGGAAGAGTAGAAAGTAAAATTAAAGATTGACAAGAAACTAGTCAGAAACCAGTGCTAATACAGAACCTAGAACAGCAGAGGAAGTGAAGTGTACTGACACAACCTTCTTTAGTTACATCAGGAAAAAAGGCAGACAAGAAAAACAACAAGAGAATGAGGAAGGAGTTAATTAGCCTGTACTGTGGTATTAGATGGAAAAGGCAAAAGTTTTGAATGAATATTTTAGGTTTGTATTAAGGAACTGGGCCACAGGCCCCTTTCCCGACAGTATAATTAAGTTCGAGGGTCCTAAAGATCAAAAACTAGCGGTTGGGATAATATTGGTGGCTATGGTGTTAATGTGGCTGCTAAAGCATTAAGTAAACAGATTCCCGGGGCCAGATGAGTTACTCTCAAGGGTGCATAGGACGACATTAGAAAATGGGCAAATGTGTAACTCTATCCTGATTGATTAAAAACTCCAGTCTACCAGTCCGGTATGAGACAACAGAGACTGGGAAATAACTAGTTCCAGTCTCTGTTGCCTCATATCATTCAAAATATTACTGGGCCCATAGGATGTTCATTTTTGAATTCCGCCATATTTTTTCTCCAGCTTAATGAGGGATGCACCTCCACCCAAAAAAAAACTGATCCGCTGCCCAATTCTCCCCAAACCACACAAAAGCACATAGCTTTACCTGCTTTTTGCAGGCTTACTTTTATCTTTTCTCCTGCAGCAACTAATCTACCTCTCACAAACTCTACGGACATTCCATCCATACTTAACTGCTCCCCAGTGCAGCCGCCCACCCGCCACCACAGCTACTTGGCTAATTCCCCTAATCCCTGATATAAACAATTTTTAAAACACTGCCCTGTTAAGTACCCTAGCTGAAAGTACAAAATCAAACCAATGCTTTTTTTTTACCAGCTTGCTCGACTGCCACCACTGCTCCTCGGCCAGATCAATGACCCCAATGTATAGATAAACAAAACAAAAAATTCAATAAACGAATAAATCTAACAGGAATTAATTTTTTTATTATTTACCGAATTGACTGCCCTCCTCCCCCCCAAACACACACATACACACACACACACACACACACACTCACACACACACACACACACACTCACACACACTGCAGCCTCTGTATTGAAGTGGCATACACTAGGTCATTTTTATGTAAATTGTCCCCTCATAATACATAAGAAAACTGTGTCTTTTTTTTAACTCATAGCACTGCCACTATCACAGACATGCACTGACCTGCTTACATGAGTGCTACACACTGAAAGTCATTTTTGTATCACTTGCTCCTCATCCAAAGCACCATAAATAACGCCACTCATAAATTAAGATTTGTATTTTGTTCTGTTTATTTAAATTTGAAACAGGCTATCGGCAGCTGATGGGTTGGTTGCATACTTACCTCAGCACTTAAATAGCCTTTGGGCACTGTCAGCTCCCTACTTCGTTTCCCCAATAATCATACCCCGCTCATGGCATATTAAACACATTAACAAACAAATAAACAAAAAACTAAACCAGAATGTTGATGCATTTTCATTCAGCGACTGTTCCAAATGCAGACCACTGATCACTCTCATACTCTGCTCTCCCTTGCTTTAGTCAGCACCCTTGCTCATCTTTCCCAATGATGTGTCAATGCTGGACACAAAGTAAGTCTGTTATGATGAATGGACTGCTGCTGCTGCTGCTGGAGGAAGCAGACTGCACTTTTAATTAAATGAATACACAAATTAAGTAAGTATGGTGCCCCGCAACCCCCCTCCCATAATTCCGGGTCACGCAGTCACCTGGCAACTGTATTAAATAATGCATCAGATGTTTAACTGTAGACATCTATTACTGACATCTAGAAGCTGCAGTAGTACATTTTCTGTCTCTCCTGCTTAGAGACAGTTAAGAAACTCGATCACTTATTTTGGAGGTGGGGGGTAGGAGGACAGAATGGCTCTGTCACCTCTGTGAATGGGGTGTAACAGGAGATGGAACAGCAGAGAAACTTAAGGATTACTTTATCAAGAAAGGTTTTTTGGCTGGCCCGGTGGCGCTGAGGGTTGAGGCGCTGGTCGCTACACCTCGCGCCACGCCGGCGACCCGTGTTCGGGAACGAGCACGGGTTGTCGGGGGTCGGCGGGGAGGAGATGGATCGAGCATCCGGAGGACTGCTCTCCATCTCCGGGGGGGGGATTCGGGCGGCCGGTGCTTGCCTGACTCCTAGCAGAGGCTGGGGATCGACAACACGCAGCTGCAGAGACAGGGAGGAGGCGGGACGCGGCAGACGCTTGACTAGTGCGCGCACGGGA
Organism: Neoceratodus forsteri; assembly: GCA_016271365.2. NCBI lineage: Eukaryota > Metazoa > Chordata > Ceratodontiformes > Ceratodontidae > Neoceratodus > Neoceratodus forsteri. The sequence goes on along the minus strand of CM057455.1, from coordinate 1,787,773,789 downwards.
GCGTGTGCATACTCAGTCACTGGCGTCATTGCAGGCCACGCCCGCCGGGAGAAAATCGGGGAAAAATGGAGCCTGCAGCATGACGTCGTTCCCCGTCGCCATTCCCGGAGGACGCCTCCCTGGCATGGACCCGTTCTGGTGGGTTGAGTCACTCCCCACCACCCTGCCACAAAGGGTAAGTCGTGGGGTGCTGAAGGGAAGGGGTCTCATGTCCGGGGATGGCTCCGGAGGAACGGTGGAGTGTGGGGGAAGGCTCCTGAGAAATAACATCAAAAAAAAAAAAAAAAAGTTTTTTTTCTGGTATTTCAATTCATTTTCAAACTGATATGCTTTATGTAAGCAATAATACCCAGCAGGGTGGGTGGTATTGGGCAATACCGGACTGCCCGGGGGCATAATGAAGCCCAATGCCACAGGCATAGGGTCTTATAGCCCCTGAAAGGTCCAGTATTGCCCATACCACCCACCCTGGAGGGTATTATTGCACTTAGAAAATGGACATGTGTGTCAATTTTAATTAAATAATAACATTATAGCCCCTGAAAGGTCCGGTATTGCCCAATAACGCCCACCCTGTCGGGTATTATTGCTTACATACTGGCCCTGGTTTCTTCCCTAGGAGACTTGATGAACAAATCCCTAGAAATAATTGAAGCTCCCTAATCTAGAGGGTTGCATGGTTGGTACTTCTCCACAAGGGTGGAGATAGAATACAGAAAACAACAGGCCAGTGAACCTGACTTACATTGTAGGTGAACTGCTAGAAATTATAGTCAAGAAACAGATAGTGAAATTTCTTGAGGCACAGGGGTCACAAGATGGAGGCACAGGAGCTGCAAGATGAAGGACAGCAGAGGTTTAAGAGGGGTCAGTCATGTCAAACAAATTTATTAGACTTTCCTAATTTGGTGACAAGGGTGGTAGACAGGAGGGATCTTAAACTGTGTATTCTCAGGAGTGAGGGTGGTGGCCAGTGTGGTTCAACAGGGATTACTACTAGGTCTAACCCTCTGTAATGTGTACATCAGTCACATAGGATAAGGGCTACAAAGGAAAGTGAGTCTTTTCGCAAATTATACCAGAATTTTCTGGTCAGGGTTAAAGCAATGAAAAAATGTGGAGAAATTAGAAAGGTAGTCCAGCATCTAGCAGCTTATGTTCAATGCTAAGAAATGCATGGTCATATACATAGGCATTAAACCCCCCAAAACTGAATATAGCATTTAGAGGGGAAAGGCTAAACATTCTTGGGGAAAAAAGGGATTTAATGTTACTAATAAGTGATAACATGAAGTCCATTTACCAGTCCAAATAGGTATTTGTGGGGGCAAATTGGATCTTGGGTGCATTAGGCAGGGATTTACCAATTGTACAATGGATGGCATTATGACAGGTCATTGGTGAGACCAAACCTTGAGTACTACATGCAGTTATACAGTCCCATCCTTACAAAGGAGGGTGACAGGTTGGAAATTATAAAATGGAAATACCCAAAAGGATACATGAGCAGCAGGGTAAGCTTATGAAGACAGGTTAGAGAGCCTCAAAATGTTGAAATCATTGCTTTAACATGATGTCCGATATTGGTTCCACTCAAATCAGCTCTTTCTCATAACCAAATGACTGTGTCCATGACTTTGGCCCAAACCAAAGGCATCCTTCAAGATACATGATGTCTCTCTCATGAAGCATTACACCACTTCATTCACCTTGGTGAGTGGTTAGATCAAAATCTTGATTTCTCCACCTATATCAGTGCCATTGACACTAAACTCCTACCAATGCTACTCTTACTGTACCACAAGTCCTGCCTCCCACTTATGATCTGCTGCAAGATGACCCCTAAAATAATCTTTTTGGTGTTTGACTACCTAGATATGGTCTACAGTGCTTCCTCCATATCCACGCTAGCCAGACTACCCCCTTCCCACTTCTTTCACTTTGCTCTCAGTGCCTTGCCACATACTTATCACGGCTCTCACTAACTCACCCTCATTCTCCACTCCCTTGCTTTTAATTGCCTCTGCTCTTCTTTCCTCTCAGAATTTCGGTTCTCTCCCTGTTTCTTTCACTTTCCTCAATCCTCATCCCTGCTATCCCCTCCTCTTAGCCCATTCACTCATCTACAGTTAACTACTTTTCATCTCTCTCTGCAAAACCTCAGTCATGCAATCTACCTTTGTTGTCTGCCTCTCCATTCCTATGGTAGTGAATACCCCTCCTTGATGACCTTTTCTCCTCCTCCTATAACTTTCTCAAACTGTTATTTAGGTCATATTTCACCCTTCCTATGACTTACATCCTCCACCCTCTTGTCCCTCATTCTATCCACTCACATAACTTGACCACCAGTTTTTTAATTTCCATGCTCCCCTCACTCCTCCTTGCCCCCTCTGAACTCCATTCACCACCCCTATCTAGCCTTACCATTACCTGCCTTTCCCCTGTTTCACGGGTCTGAGCAGATTGGCCTGTTTCTGACTTATGACTTCCATCAGTCTCACTAATAATCAATTAATGGTAAATCACATGCACCAGTGTATTTTAAGGACTTCAGTTTTATTATTGTAAATCTTCATATTTATTTCCTGGAGGAAAAAAACTTTCTGATGTTTTGAGTCTGTGTACTGAATGATCCACAAACATAAAAACCTATTTTGTTGCAAAAATTCTGAAGGATAAGTAGACATATAGTTATATCATTTTATTCCTGCAGGCCATGTGGAAAAATTAGTGCTATAAACACACACATTTTGATGATGCCCTCCAATACCTACTTACTAGTGTCAGTGGCTCAGTAGGTAGCACACTCACCTCTGAGGCCGGGAGATCAGAGGGCTGTGGGTTCAGTTCCCACATCTGGCACTTGGGTTAATATCCCAGTACTGACACTGTAGTGCAGCATGAGAGGGGTGCTGCACTTCTGAGGTGCCGTCTTTCGGATGAGACGTTAAACCGAGGTCCCATCTGCCTGGATTGGTGGTAGTTCAGGTGGATGTTAAAGATCCCATGGCACTTATCGAAAAAGAGTAGGGGAATTTCCCCGGTGTCCTGGCTAAATTACCCTCATTCACTAAAAATACCACCAACAGCTTAATGTGGTTCAAGGTCAGTTGGCATTCATCTGTATCCCCCTTCCCTGGGTCATGCCTGAAAATAGGCAGGATTTGTCTAGTGCACTTACCCGGTCAACAAAAGCTAAATAAATAAATACCTTTACTGGGCAATCAGCTTTCACTGTCTGACACTGCATTCCTATGGAACAGCACCCTTCTTACTATTCAACTTTCCTCCACCTAGCTTTCTCTTAGACTGTTTCTCTGGCCCCATTTCAAGCTTTCCTATGCCTTCCATCCTTTATCCTCCTGTTTCCTTCCTGCCCCATCCCTGGACTACCTCTTTTAAGCTTTCTGCTCTCCTAACTGTTCTCTACCCCTGTTAACACCTTTTTGGCCCCTTCTCTACTCTTTTCATTTTCTGCCTTCTGCATCCCTATTTCCCAGTTCTGAACAGATAGGCCTTTTCCTGCCTTATGACTATACTGTCAGTCCACTATCATGTAGGGTTACTACACCCTATATAAGCTGCATTTTGTACTGTAATTCATTTATAGAATATTATATATGCCTATTATAGTGGTGTGGTAGTGACACTATAGTTAGGATTGAGTAGGCTGTTTAATGTTAACCCCCTAAATTTGAACTTTAATAGCTTTGCCAGCCATTCAACAGATTTGCATGACATTTTGTATGCCCAGTCTCAGGGCCAGCATCTCTTGACTTGCAAAGATTGTTTCTGGTCGGATGTGTGAATTCTGAGATCTGGATAGTGAAAAAGGTGAAAAAATTGGGGAGGGGGTTGCTGTGTTTGTTATTGCCTAGAGCCCAGACAGTTTGGAATTTTGCTCTGAAATGTTCAGAGTAGAAAGGGATTGGGTCGCAATGGTGCTTTTCACTGATTTGGTGAAAAAATATTAATCTTTTCCAGAGTTATAAAGACGTGAAATTAAAGTTCTGAACTTGATCAGTACAGTCTTTTGGATAGCTGTTTCATACAAAAAAAGAATTTGGCCCATATGAAAAAAGATTCTGTTTCATATGGCGTAATCATTTTTGAAAGAAAATGTTTTTTCTATGGATGTCATCTTGTTTCCATTTTTTTTTAAAATATTTTTTTGAAAAGCCATAAAATTGATATCCTATAGATGCCCCAACACATGTATCTTGCTAATCAGGACCATCTGAGGTGGATTATGCGGTTAGGTTTTGGAATAATCACCCAGAAATGTATTTTTGAAATATCTTATTTTGTGAATACAGAAAGAGATTCCCTATATATGAAAAAAGACTTTGGACTTAGTTTTTTTTTTTGTTCACATTCTTTTTTTATAAGAAGTAATCTTTTTTTGCATGTGTAACCCCTCACCCCTGCCTTTTTAGCAAAATGACATGTGGCATGCTGTTGAAGCTGCCAGCAGTACCTGGTGGTTACTGGGTTCGGGAAGGATGAGGTTACTCAGCACAGGGGGCCTAGGTTTGGCTACTCTGCACAGGGACACCCAAGTAAATCCGAACACAGGAAGCAATAACTGTGATGTCCAGAACTAGAAATGGGATTCTTCAGTGTGGCTTTTATTCACAACCAAGCTGAACCAACAAAGCATAGATTGACCCCCAAGGGGCTACATTCCTGGTAATGCAGATTAGAGACAACAGAACACTTTATCACTATTTCCAGCCCTCAGGCTTTGAACCCACCAGGCACACAGCCCGGACTTACATGCAGCTTTGGGTACACAGCCCGACTTGTACACTACTTGGGTTTTCCCCACGGGCCCGATTCCCCCGCCGGCCACTTGATCCATGGTCCATTTTGGAAAATGAACCAATTCCCCAAACCACACTAGAGCTTTTGACTCCTAGAGGGAATTTTCCTTCCAATCCCACGTCTGGGTACTTCCCTCATCACTGGCCAAGTGCATGAGGCAAAGTAAAAATCCACAGAGTAAATCCGTAGAGGTGGACTTGGTCACTAAAGATGGGAGGCCTCCAACCTCCAGCTCCCACAGCTCATTCCTGGCCATTTCTCTGGAAACTAAACAATTCCTTTACTGAAAGCTTGCAAATGTAGATTCCTGGGTAGACGTATGTCACATCTCCTCTACATATCATTTTGATCCCAATAAGCTCTGGACTTGAACCTACTTTTACTTGCTAGCTAAGCCTATTACTCTAGGTCTTCCACTAACTTAGTAGTTCAATCCCCACATTGTCACACAAGTCCCAGGGTTAAAAACATAGGCCCTTTCAGGAAGAGCAGACACTCACCATCCATTTGCAGGTGCCCCACAGGTGATTCACAAGTCTTCTTGCTCCCCAAAAGAACTCTGGAACAAATAGGCAGCTTCTCCATTACTAGCAGAACTAGGGGGTTGCCCCAGGAATTTGCAGGGAACCCTTTTCTGCCCCCATTCCCGAAGGGAGGGGACACTGAGATCAGAAAACAGCGGTCTCCACCCCTTCAATTATCTTCTATGTCTCTCTTTCGGTGGAGACACACACCCTTTTTACCTAAAAGTAGCCCTCTGTCAGGGCTGAGGCTCCTAGAGCCTACACTGAGCTGCTGTGCTGCTTCCTCAGCAAGCTCCCAACACCAACTGACCACAAACTACTGTTCAAACCTCCCAACATTCTATTCCAACTCCCTTGTTGCAGATTCCATGGTGGTTCATGCAGCTGCAATAGTTCTATTGGTGATGTCATCCCTCAGTCTCAGCTGAGACTGAGAACAGAGTGAGACAGTGTGAAACCCATTTAACTGGAGTTTCACAAGCTGCCTTCCCTGCCTACCACTAGGTCTTACTGGGATTCTAGTAACCCCGGGTAACAAGAAGGTTACATATGAAAAACACAATCCCACAAAAAAGATCCCTTTACATGAAAAAAGAATGCGAACTTAGTTGTTTTTCCACATTTCAACTTTAACAAACCATAACTCCATCACTATATGCAGTTATGGGACAATCTATATATCAAAATAAAGTTATCAAGTTATCTGTGAGTACTACAACACTAATAAGCCCCCCAAGAAAATATAAGGGCCATATAAAAAAAAAAAAATAACAATTCTCATAAGATAATATTGCACCTTTGACAAGATGTAACTCTTAATCTTTGAGTTAACATAATATATATATATATATATATATATTATAGTAGCACGATAGTGCTACCATAGTTAGGTTGAGGAGCCATTTCTATGTTAAACCCCAAAACTTTGCACCTTAATAACTTTGCAACCATTTGATGGATTTGCCTGAAATTTGGAATTTATGATCAAGAACCATAGGCCTTGGGATCTGCCAAGTTTTGTACTGGTCAGATGTACAGCTGCGGAGTTATTAAGTGTGATCTGTGTGCGAGTTTATGCTTTTCTGGAATTCTGTGGTCGCGCCTACAGGTCGTACGGTTTGCGTGACCAGCCCAAAATCTTCAGGGAACATGCAGCCGGGGTCCTCGATGTGCCTTTGAAGATTTCATGAAAAATATTAAACGGTTCAAAAGTTATTCAAAACAGTTTCCATTATAAGTCAATGGAAACGTTAACAAAAGTTCAACACTTCACTAAATGCATTTTACTTTCTGAAATGGGCCTGTTACTTTCTGAAATCGGCCATTTTGTTTTCAGTTAGTGATCAGAAAATGGTTGGCATTTAAATTTGGGACCCTCTAGCAACCTAATTTTTTGTTGTATTCACCTAGTTGGGCCCTGAGGATGCTTGCCATGTCTTTATTTTGTGTTAAAACACCCCAGAAATATGTTTTCAAATTTCTGGAAAAGTACTTTCACAAATTACTTTCGTGTTTCACGAAAGTGTTCACAATTTTACTAAAGCTTTTGCAATCATGGCAGTAATTTTCTAGTCTGTGGGAAAATGACAGCAATTCTTTGGCACTGCACTGCAAAATAACCATTGGGAGTTTTGGGCTGAAATTTGGAGGGAAAGCAGCTGACATCTCACAGATGTGCCTTGCAGTGTTGTATTGAAAAAATATTACATGGCGGCAAAGTTATGGGACTCCAAAGTTAACAGTTTTTCCCATAGGATAACATTACCGTGCCTGAAGCATTACAGGAATCCTTTGGCACCCTGCTGCAAAATAACGGTTTGGTCTTTTTTCCTGAAATTTGGAGGGAAGACAGCCAACAGTACACAGATGTGCCTTTCAGTAGTTTGGTGAAAAAATATCACATGGCGGCAAAGTTACTGCACTCCAAAATTGACGGTTTTTCCCATAGGATAACATTACGGCGCCCGACACTTAACAGAAATCATTTGGAGCCCTGCTGCAAAATAACGGTTTGGTCTTTTTTCCTGAAATTTGGAGGGAAGACAGCCAACAGCCCACAGATGTGCCTTTCAGTAGTTTGGTGAAAAAACATTACAGGGAGGCAAAGTTATGGCACTCCGAACTTTTCTTTTTTTCCCATAGGATAACATTACGGCGTTCGCCGCGCCTTTCAGGGCCCGTATCTCGGAAACGGTGTGAGATACGGACTTTTCGTCGGACAATTTCTTAGCCCTCTGATGGGGCTAAGATTCAAATTAGCCAGGACAGTTGTAAATAATATGACTTTTAAATTTTTTTTCTACGTCGTACGGTTCCTGAGATATAATGTATTTAGTATTCCAAGATCTCATTTTCTGCGCCGATACTCATTATTTTGCATACATTATTTGTACTCACTGTCTTTCTCAATGCAGGTTTTGGGGAAAACCAGCCTGTGCGCTTACATTACTGTTACTGTTGCCCTTTCCGCTATGGATCCGTAATTCTCACTTACCATTGACGTCTGCGCCACCATGTGCGTTATCCTTTGAGTTTTCATTTGCGCTTGCGTTTCTGTTATTTTTTGCCATTTCTGTCTGCAGTACTGTTTATCTTACTGTTTCACTTTACATCACCATGCCCATTGACATTTCTGTTTGCAGGCACCATGTTACTATGTGACAACACATCACGTGGCAGACCATTCCGTCTACGCCACCATGTGCGTTACCCTTTCTGTTCTCATTCGTGCTTGTGTTACCATGTGCGCCACTGTTAGCATTTCTGTTTGCGTTGCTGTCCCTGTTAGTATGCACAACACATCATGTAAGCCAGAGCGGGGCTCCTGCCAACGCGTTACATTCCACTATTTCTCGTTATCATTCTCAAAGAAGGAAATTAGGGGCAAAAACTCCGTTTAATGCATTAGTTAGGGTTGTTCTACAGCGACAAAAGTGAGGAATTCACTGTGGGGTTGAAAACCCCTTGGACCCCGCCCACCCCCAACCGGCATTGGGGGCGAGCATTGGGATCGTGGGTCCACAACTCTCCCCACCCATTCTCCTATGCTTCTGCTGCTTTACATGTCATGGGGTGGAGTTGGGGCTGATGATCCCAATGCGCGCAATGCCCGGTTGGGGTGGCGGGTCCAAGGGGTTCAACCCAACAGATTCCTCTTTTGTCGCTGGGTAAACCCTAACTAATGTATTAAATGGAGTTTTTGCCTCTATATATATATATATATATATATATATATATATAAAGCGGTAGCACGGTAGTGCTACCATAGTAAGGGCTGAGTAGCCCTTTTAAGGTTAAATGGTGAAATTTTGCACCTTAATAACTTTGCCACCATAGAATGGATTTGCCTGAAATTTGGCAGACATGGGGCAAAACTATAGATCTTAGGATCTGGTAAATATTGTACCAGTCAGATATACAGCTGCAGAGTTATTAAGCGACATCTGTGCACACAATTATCTTTTTTTGCGCATTCTTTGCTCGCATCTTCAGGTTGCACAGTTTGAGGGACCAGTCTGAAAACTTCAGGAAACATGCAGCCAGGGTCCCCGATGTGCCTTTTGAAGATTTTGTGAAAAAATATTGAATGGTTCAAAAGTTATTCAAACAACAAGTTCCATTATAAGTCAATGGGAAAAGTTAACAAAAAAGTTTGACACTTTCGCAAATGCAGTTTTTAGTGTCACAAATGGCCCTAGTAGTGTCGCAAATCTGCCATTTTGTTTCCAGTTACTGATCACAGAAATGCTTGGCATTTAAAATTGGGACCATCTAAGGACATAATTCTTTTTGTGTTTACCTATTCGAGCCCTGAGGATGCTAGCCATGTCTTTATTTTGGGGTTAAACACCCCAGAAATATGTTTTCCAGATTTCTGGGAAAAGTAGTGTCGCAAAGTAGTGTCGCACTTGCGACACTTCTGCAAATTTTTGTGAAAGGTGTCACAAATCACGACACTACTTTTCTAGACTATTGCCAAAATGATAGGAATTCTTTGCCACCCTGCTGCAAAAAAACGGTTTGGTCTTTTGGGCTGAAATTTGGAGGAAAGGCAGCCAGCATGTCACAGATGTGCCTTTTTGTGGTTTGGTGACAAAATATTGCATGGAAGAAAAGTTACAGTACTCCAAAGTTGACTTTTTTCTCCATAGACTAACATGGTGGCATCCGCCGTGCATTCCAGGGATCGTATCTTGGAAATGGTGCAAGATATGGATTTTTCATCACCACAATACATAGCCCATTGTTCAGTGAAAACCTAGCCAGGAAACTCATGAATCTTGTGAAATTGTAATGTTTGTCTACATCGTACGGTTACTGAGATATTACCATTTTAGTATTACAACTGCCCATTATTATGCATACATTCTTTGTTTTCACTGTGTTTCATAATGGAGCTTTTGGGTAAAAATACAGTGTGCACTCCAGTTATTGTTACACATAGGCTTTATACTTGTGTTTCCATGCCCGTTTGCATTAGCGCTTCTGTGTACGTCACCGTGTGCGATACCCTTTTCGTTTCCATTTGCGTTTGCGTTACTGTTAACATTTTTGGCTCCACTACTGTTTGTGTTTGTGTTTCACTTAGTATCACCATGCTCATTACCATTTCTGTTGCCGGACGCCCTTCCATTTTTCATTTGCATTTTTGTCATTCGTTTTCCATCATCGTTGTTCTTACCGTTACCATTTGCGTTTCCAATTGAATTCCCATGCCCGTGTGAGTTACGGTTTGCATTTCCATATGGACTTACATTTGTGTTTCTGTTTTCTTTGGTGTTATTGTTGCTGTTACCATTATCATTTGCGTTTACAATTATGGTACCATCACCGTGCGGGTTACAGTTTGCGTTTCCATATGCGCTTGCATTTGCATTTCCGTTTCTGTTTCCTTTCACATTATTGTTGCTCTTACAGTTATCATTTGTGTTTCCAATAGCGGTGCTGTGACTGTGTGCATTACCAGTTGCATTTCCGTATGCACTTGTGTCTCTGTTTGCATCACTGTTCACTTTAGAGTCACTTTGTGCTTGCATTTCTATTAATGCTTGCTTTACAATTTACGTTTCTGTCACCATGTGCCTAACCAATACTGCTTGTGTTTGCGTTACTGTTACTATTACTATGTCACAAAAAATCACGTGGTGGGAGCATTCCATTCACTATTTATAGTCCTGTTTCTCAAAAAGAAAGGAAATTAGAGACAAAAAAAACTCCAATTAATGCATCAGTTAAGGTTGTTCCATAGTGACAAAAGTGAGGAAATTTGGTGTTAGACTTGAAAACCCTCCTTGCACCCCCTCAGTCCACCCCCCAACCGGCATCAGGGTGTGCGTTGGGGTCATCGGTCCTAACTCTCACCCCATTCTCCTATGCCTCAGTGTGTTCACACATGTGAAGGGGTGAGAGTTAGGGCTGACGACTCCAATGCACACCCCGATGCCGGTTGGGGGGGGCAGGCTGAGGGGGTGCAAGGGGGGGTTTCAACCCTAGTGCTGAATTTCCTCACTTTTGTCACTGTGGAACAACCCTAACTGATACATTGAACAGAGTTTTTTGCCTCTAATATATATATATATATATCAGGTCTTAATGACTAGTACAATACTGAGCCCCTAAGAAATAATAAATGAAAATGGCCCATCTCTAAAAAAAGAAAAAACAACAAGGAAGCACATAAATTGCTTTTCTGAAGGAACAGAGGCAAAAACCCACATATACAGTACATATGGATTAATGGTGGTAAGGAAGCACATGGCTGTATTCTTTTACCTGCACTGGAAGATATCCCATGTTGAAGGATGCTGACCTGCAGGATGTTTCTTTGAGGTATTTTCTTCTGTATCTGAGAAATATGGGCAGTTCTAATGGGTACAGGATCAACAGATTCTTGCCCACCAGCTTGCAGCTGTGGGGGATATACTGAAATATCATACTCTGTGGACAAGGGAAATTGCTGTGACAACAGGGGTTGAACAGATGACTTCAGTGCTGCTGGAGGTCTATCTTGTGTAAGTGGTGCTGCTGGAATCTGCATCCATAGGTTCCTGATGTTTGTATCACAGTATAATCTGACCATATTGACATCAGCCACTCAGATGTGCGCTTGGGCATTCTGGCATGGAATAAAACTGTTTTCAGGAATAACGGTTTCCTCATAGTCCTCCACTGTATTGATGATGACCTCCTCAGCTCCTTTTCTGAGAACAACAGTATGGTCAAAGGGGCATGTGTCAAAGGTCTTCCTCCATTTAACAAGGCTTTGCTTCTGTTGGCTGTCCTCTGCCCATTCTGATTGTTCCCATTAGCTGCAACAGTGTCCCCACTCAGTGAATCACCCATAACTGTGTAGAAGTATATGTAAATGGACATGACTAATGCTGAGTCACATACCTACAAACACCTGCCAGTCACTGATACTGTATGATACTCCAACCACCAGTATTATAGTAACTATCAGGTATGATTGTGTATCAAGATATTTTGTGGCTCATAGTGCACACTTGTGGTTGCCTATATCATATCTCACACCATACAATACTAAAAATATACTGTAAGAGTAGTATGTTTGCCATGCACATGTTCTGTTTTCACCAACAATACCACCAATACTGTCAGAAAGCACCATGCTGTTGTATCTTGTGCCTTATTGCCATATTTACATTGCCATGATGGGTCTGTAATGGTGTCAGATCCACCAGTAATACCTTCCACTGCCTTTCCCCTTTGGGTAGAGGCTATTAGCTCCTTCTCAGGGTTGAATGCTGGGCCTGTTAGAGGTACACTGCCAGTCCCATGCATGCTGACATGGGCATAGGCAAGATTTTCCTTGGTCCTGCAGTACATAAGCCAAAGCCACTTCTTAGTGTCTTCTATAGTTGCCTGCCATTCTACCCAACTGCATTAACAAAGGCCATGACTGCCTTCCATGTCTGTTCCTTTAGGGCTGGGTGTGCTCTATATTTGCCCAGGACTGCTTGTCTGGCAAATGCCTAGCCACAAAATCTTTGGTGAGACCTGTTAGCTGATATGGAGAAAACTTCATATGGTGGGTCTGTGTGTCCCCCTGGTTGCCTGCCATTCTCCTCTGTGTACAAACATTAAATACAAGTGGTCATGGTACCCTCTTTGTGAGTACTATGTTAGTGCTGTAATAATGCATGAGAAAACATACCTGTACTTTTGGCTTAAAAAAGCTCTGGGAACCATCGCCTCTTTCACCCTTCAGAATGCTGTCTTCAGGCTCTGTGATGTGGATGGCGCTCTTATAATGACATTGTAGTGGTATGAAAATTTGTAGGTTTCATTTCTTTCTATTTACAGTAATTATTGGAAAGCAAGTTTAGCACAGGTCTAATTTACAATTGAATCCAATACAGTTTTGTAACATCACAGTATGTCATCACAATAGTAAGTAAAGGAATAAAAAATGATAATAACAAAAATATGTGTTTCTGTGGTATTCATGTGAAACTTTTGCAAAGATTAAACAAGTTTTTGTGGATCAAAGCCTTAAATGTGGGCACAGTAACCAATGTTGGTAGCTTCATTGGTCTATCTAGGTAGAATGATGACTGACTGTAAATAGTGGTTTTGTGACTTGACTTGTAGGTGCTTTCATGTGCATGTTATTTCTGACATGTGATTTTAACTTCAAGGCACTATTGCAGTTTATTTGTTTGTTTGTTCACTAGAAAGCCTCTTGGACTTAATCCATGTTCAAGAGTATTCTGGAGTTGCTAGGCAATAAATGAGTTTGGACTGTACTTAGGTTACATAACTACAGAACAAACAAAGTAAGGTGTTAGCCCATAACTACTCACTATAACCTAAAAGGAGTAACCCATAATTCACTTGTTTCTACAATACTCATACAACTGCACTTTAAATTCATTCATACTGCTACTATTGACTACCTCATGAGGAAGAGCATTCCAAACAGACACACTGATTCTGTAATTCTAGCCCCAGGTACTCCCATAAATCATGACTTTCAAGAGCTCTGTATACCAGGCACAAATCACCATGCAATCTCCTATAGCAGTGGTTGTCAACCAGGAGTCCGTGGCCCAAAAGGGGTCTGTGAGCACATGCCAGGGGGTCCACAGACAGTTTGCAAAAATAACCATGTCCGCAAGTACCTTTAGATTACCAAGATAAAAATCTAGATCCAACAAAAAGCTAAACATAAATGCCTGCTCACCAGGCAAGGGAAACATTTTATTATTTTTTTATTTTCAGCTATACAACCCCCTGGTTTCAGATACCATCGAGCAGCAGAATATGAAGAAATTAAACAAGTTCTCTACCCGGTAGTCATCAAGTTCCATATGCGCTACCTGCCCGACTCTTCATGGAATCCCTGACAGGCACTCAATAATACTCCTCCGTGGAATGAGTAAGAATGGAGCTGTTAAAAATGTACCCACATTTGTTCTTTTATCCTTGAATTTCCAGACTTTGAGTTTTGTGTCTGCGTGTGTGTGTGCATGTGCCACTGTGAGGTCATTTAGGCACTGGGGGGGGGTTGATGCCACAAAAACACAGCAGCTCAAGTTCACCTGTTTGACTCATTTGTTCTCCTTACCTCCTTCTCATTTAGAAGTGCTTTCTGTCCATATTTTTAACAGCATTTTTAGCGTACTCTTCTTTTTCCTGCATGATTTTATGATATCCCAGTTTATAACTAAGTATTTATTATTAACTGTTTCTGGTTTTTGATTGAATCATTTCAAAGAGAGTATATATATATATATATATATATATGTAAACATAGAAGTTGATGGCCGATAAGGACTGCAAGGCCCATCCAGTCTGCCCATTTATTTTTCTACTTTATAAATGTGCCATCGGCCTTTGCTCTGTCAGGGGCATATCTATTCATACTCATCTGTATTGCTCCCTTATGCCTATCCCATGCCTGTTTGAAGCCCTGCATTGTATTCATAGCCACCACTTCCTGCGGTAGGTCGTTCCATGCATCCACCACCCTTTCTGTGAAAAATAATTTCCTCACATTCCCCCTTAATTGGCCTCCCTCTAGTCTCATGCTGTGTCCTCTTGTCCTACTATTTTAGTTATATTTAAACATGTTAGACTCTTTCACCTTGTTAATGCCCTTAAGGTGTTTGAATGTTTCAATCATATCACCTCTCTCCCTCCTTTGCTCAAGGGTATACATATTGAGCTCTGTTAATCTGTCCTCATATGTCTTCTGATGCAGTCACTGCACCATTTTGGTTGCCCTTCTCTGGACTGCCTTAATTTGGTTAATGTCCTTGTAAAGGTGTGGCCTCTAGTACTGCATGCAGTACTTCAGATGGGGCCTAACTAGTGTCTTGTAAAGAGGGATTATTACCTCCTCTACGACTTGTGATACCTCTACTAATACACCCTAACATCCCCCTAGCCTTACCTACTGCTTTAGAGGTCTGCTTGGATGATTTCAGGTCATCGGTGATGATGATGCCCAAGTTTCTTTCTTCCTTTGTGACTGCCAGCAACTCCCCTCCCAGCCTATAGGTGGCTTTAGGGTTTCTCTTCCCTATGTGAATGATCTTGCACTTCTTTGTATTAAATCTCAGTTGCCACTCTTCTAACCATTTTGCTAGTTTATCAAGCTCTCTTCTCTTTCTGCCTATCCCATCTGGATCTTCTACTCTGTTGCAGATCTTGGTGTCATCTGCAAACAGACAAGCTTACCATCTAGTCCATCTGCAATGTCACTAATGAAGATATTGAAGAGGACTGGCCCCAGGACTGATCCCTGAGGTACCCCACTTATGACTTGCATCTCTTCTGACTTATAACATTTACCACCACTCTCTGTTTTCTGCCCGTCAACCTGTTTGCCACCCAGTTGACCAACTTCTGACCCACCTCGAGCCTACCCAGCTTATTTATCAATCTTCTATGTGGAACAGTGTCAAAAGCTTTGCTAAAATCAAGGTAGGTGACATTACCTGCTCCCCATTGGTCCACCACTCTGGTTACATAGTCAAAGAAATCTATGAGATTAGTTTGACAGGACCTTCCTTCTGTAAACCCATGCTGTCTTGGATCCTGTGCCCCTATGGATTCCAGGTGTTGCACTATCCTTTCCTTAAGGAGTGCCTCCATAATCTTGCCCACTACTGAGGTAAGACTGACTGGTCTGTAGTTCCCTGCCTCCTCCCTGCTACCACTCTTATGGAGCGGGATCACATGAGCCCTTCTCCAGTCTTCTGGGACCTCTCCTGTGCTCAGAGATTCACTAAACATTTCTGCTAATTGCTCTGCTAGTTCCATCCTTAGCTCCTTAAGTACCCTGGGATGTATGCCATCAGGTCCCATTGCCTTGTCCACCATGAGTTTAGCGAGCTCTTGTAGGTCCCATTCTTTTGCAAAGGGAGTAGTGCTCACCTCCCTCCCCCCTATGTCCAAGGTGCTGAGCTGTGGGCCCTGCCCTAACTTCTCTTCAGTAAATACTGAGCAAAAGTATGTATTTAGGATAGATGCTTTTACAGGGTCCTCCTCCTCACATGCCCCCTTTTCTCCTTTGATCTTAGCGATACCCCCTCTGGACTTTCTCCTTTCACTAATGTATCTATAGAAAGTCTTGTCACCTTCTTTTACTGTTCGTTCTAGTGTTTCCTCAGTTTGGGACTTTGCCTGCCTTACTGCCTTCGCTGCTTCCCTTAGAGCAGTTTGGTATGCCTCACTATCTTCATCCTGCTGTGTTCACTTATATTTCCTGAAGGCCAGCCTTTTAGCTCTGACCTTTTCTGCTACTGTATTTGAGAACCAAAGTGGTTTCCTTCTTCTCTTGCACTTCCTTTTCTGTCTAACACAATGGGATGTTGCTTCAAGTATCGCATCCTTAATGCTTACCCACTTTGTCTGTACCCCCTCCCCTGTGTTTCTTTTTGCCAGGGCTAGTTTAACTCTGTTGGCCATCTTATCAAAGTCAGCTCCTCTGAAGCCCCATATTTTTGCCTTGGAATGGGATGATTTAGATGTAGTGGCCAAATTGAACCATACTATGTGATGGTCACTGGCCCCCAGGTGACCTTCTACCTGGAGATCTGTGATCCCTTCCCTGTTAGTCAATACTAGATCTAGGATAGCCCTGCCTCTTGTGGGTTGTTGTATCAGTTGTTTGAGGTCCTCCAGGGAATCCACCATGTGTTTAGTTCTGGCAGATGTTCCTGCTGGTATTGACCAATCTGTATCCAGCATGTTGAAGTCTCCCATTATCAGAACCTCCCCTTTAGCTGTCATGTTTTGTATATCTTCTAACAGTAATGTGTCTATGCCCCCCCGGTCTGAGGGCCTGTAGACAACCCCAGTTCTTATGGCTGTCCCATTTCCTGTTTCCAGGGTGACCCACAGTTCTTCTGGCTCCTTATGTGCATTCTGAATTTCTGTAGCTTTGATATTTTCATTGACATACAGGGGCCACTCCACCCCCCTCTTTTTGCACCTTGGTCTCTTCTGAACAGTACATAGCCAGGTACTGAAGTCTCCCAAGTGTAGTAACTGGTAAACCATGTCTCACTAATTGCTACTATGTCCAGTTTAACCTCTGACATTATTGCCTGCAGGTCTGGGATCTTATTTCCCAGGCTGTGAGCATCTGTGTACATGATTTTCCATTGGCCAGATTTAGGTGTGTTAGTTGTTGGGTGAGGTTTGGCATTGCTTCTGTGCATCGTAAGGGGAGACAGACCTTTTTTCTTACCTGGTGATGCAAATGAACTGCAAACATGCCAAATCCCTGTTTGACCACTAGCTGAGGGGGGAGGGGTGTTCTTCCCATTCGACATAAGGGGTGCTGCACCCCCTCTCCCCATTTGCTAGTTTAAATATTCTGCAAAGACGTGAAACTTCTGCCCCAATGCACTGACTCCCTCCTTAGTCAGATGCAGTCCATCAAATTTAAAGAACGTTTGCTCCCAGAGCTATTGCCAATTTCCTACAAATCTGTGTCCTTTTTCCTGGCACCAGCTCTTGAGCCACATGTTTAGCTCCCCTATCTCCCCTTCTCTGACCTTCCGTCCATCTGCCCCCCTCTCCCAGACTGGCAGGATCTCAGAGAAGGAGATGTCGGATGAAATGGATGATAGTTTGTCACCCAGCCTGGTCAGGAGTTACTTGGTCTCCACAACTGACTGGCTGGCGATATCATTAGTCCCTATGTGTACCAGGATGTCAATGTTTTCTCCTGCTTTGTGAACAATTTTAGCAATGCGGTGAGTGTCTCTCCACGCTGATGTACCTGGGAGACATCTGACCATTACCCCTGGCTGGAGATGGGTATCAACTCTCCGAATCGTGGAGTGTCCTATGATCAGAAGTTTTTTGGATTTCCTTTTTGCTTTTTTTGTTTTGGCTCCTGATTTGGGTGAGTTTTGTTGTGCTAGCTCCTGTGCTGCAGTGTCCTGTTCTGCAGTGTCCTGTGCCCCTTTGTTTGATTTCGGAGATAGAGGCAGATACCTGTTTGTAGTGTTTATATGGTTTTTGGAGAGTGATGGGGCACCTGATTTGCCCCTCCTAACCACCTGCCAACCTCCTGGACCAACGACCCTCTGCAGTCGAGGTTCTTCTGTTGCGTGTTGTGGAAATGCTGGGTGGTTCTTATAATGTATTTCCTCCTGAATATGAAATTTGATGCGCGCAATCTCTGCCCATGCTGCCCGGAGCTGAGCCCTAAGATCTCCAATGGCCCAGCATGTAGGACGGTGTCCTAAATCCTGTAAGACTGTCCTTCTGAAAAGTGTTCCACAGTACCTGCAGTTATTGATATCCTTTCCAGATAAGTTGCTGGGTTTATAACCTGGTCAGAGTAATTAGAAGAAAAAAAAAATGGAAGTAATGGTTTGATTTTGTGTTTTGTTTTCGTATAACTTGTTATAACAAGTTAAATTACTAGTGCCCCTGTAAATGAGCTCACCTTGTGAATGCCCCAATGATCTGCCCCTTCCTGCTTTGCCACAGGAAATGTCACAACTGTGGTACCCTATAAAAGGAGTGCATTGTGAGGTGGTTGGGGATGGGGGTGGGTGGCTGGGCCCTTCCCCTGCTGAAAAAGAATAACCACGGATGAAAGAACAAGGAGGTAAGAGCAGAAACAATCAGTCAACAACAAATGCAGTAACCCTGAAAGCTTATCCTAATGTTAGATAAAAATTTAAAACCTGTAAAGTACCACCTGTAATAATTTCAGAGAAGATATACCCTGTAAGAAACACTTTGCTACAGAGAAAAATAAAGCAGTAACAGAAGATATACCTTGCAAAAGACAATTTGCATCAGAAGATTACAGCAGTAATCTGTTAGCACACACCTTGTAATAATGCAGAAGGTATACCAGCAACAACAATTTGAATCAGAGAAAAATAAAGCAATGAAATGTTAACAACAAACAGTAGCAATCCCTGTCAGTACAAAATAAAAATAACAACATACAGTAAATCTGCTTAGCCAAAAGAAGTCTTAATCCTTTCCCCTTGCTCTGGTAAGATTCTCTGTTCTGTCCTTTCAAGCAATCTTAGAAGGGAAGAGCTCAGGTGAAGCTAGGTGCCTCGGCCAGCAAACCAAGTCTTCTACATATATATATATATATAGGCTGTACAAAACACTCGACTTTTGGAAGGGGGTCCCTGACATGGCTGACAGCTGGCCAGGGGGTTCCCGGTCCAAAGAAGGTTGACAACCACTGTCCTATAGTACAAGGAAAAGAGGTCAAGTTCTGCTAGCCTCTCATTATAGCTTTTGTTCTGAAATTCTAATATGATAGTTTCTGTCTCTCTGTGTTGAACCCTCTCAAGTGCTCCAATATCAGTTTTCTTATACGGGGCCCAAAACTGAATGTAATATTCTAGATGAGGACTAACCAGTGCTGCGTACAAGGGCGTAAGTACCTTACCATCCCTACTACTGATATGCCTAATAATGTTGCCTAACGTAGCATTGGCCATTTTAACCACTGATTGACAGTTGTTGCTAAATTTCAAATTCTGTGCAATGAGTACACCAAGATTTCTCTCTTCCTTAATGACACAAAGCGTCTGTCCATTTAGTATATACTCATTCCTTGTGTTGTTTTTACCAAAGTGAATTACCACATATTTGTTGATGTTAAACTCTAGTTTGTATAATTTGGCCCAGTGCTCGATTTTGGATAACACATCTTGCAGAGCTGTGATTTCAGCTGGAAAGTGCACCACCAATCCCAATTTTGTGACATTGTTGAATCTGAAATGCCATATCCCTTCATCCTTTGGCATTCATCCTATGTATATCTTAAAAAGACATGGGCCCAAAAATGATCCTTGAAGTACCCCACTGGAGACTGGCACCCAATCAGAGAAGGTCCCCCTTATGTTGACTCTCAGTTTCCTATTGCTTAGCCATGACCAAATCCATTTTACTACATTTTTTGTTCAGGCCTGAGCTGCTTAGAACTTTCAACAAACCATCATGTGGTACCTTATCAAATGCTATATTAAGATCGAGATAGATTACTTCCATTGGATACCCACTGTCTAGGGCCTGTGAGGCTATATCTTAAAATTCAATCAAGTTAGTTAAACAAGATCTTCTTTTGGTAAAGCCATGTTAAGTCATATCAACCATCCACATCCAACAGAAATAGGCCTCAATCCTATCTTTAATAACTCCCTTCATAACTTTACCCAACACAGAAGTGAGACTACTGGGCCTATAATTCTTGCAGTCTTTCTTTGCTCCTTTCTTGAAAATTGAAATAATAGTCACTTCCCTCCAGGAGTCAACTACAGGACTACTATCAATAGATGCCTGGAAAATCATAGTAATCAGTCCTGCCAGTACATCAGCCAGTTCTTTAACAATCCTAGGGTGAATTGCATCTGTACCAAGTGACTTGTTTTGCTGTAGTTTAGATAGCCTGGTTTGAATATTGCCTTGGCTGATTACTACCACCTCTTCAAAATTACTTTTTCAATAATGGTTGTGGGGTAGGAAATTTCTCACTAAAAACAGTACTAAAGTAGGTGTTAAAACCCCCCACAATCTCTCTAGCATCACTAACAAGTCTACCATTTTAGTCTTCCAATGGACTGATCTGAAGATTGGCCATACTGAAATGATTTATATGGGTATAGAGGGACTTATAATTGTCCTTCACTTTACATGCCAATTTTAATTCATAATCCTGCTTAGCTCTACTAATGCTCACCTTACAAAGTTGTCTAATTTTCTTATACTCAGTCCATGCTTCCTCAGTAGTAGTGTTTCTGGCTTTAATATATTCCTTACCCTTATCTTTTATTAACTTGATAATGCTTTGATTTAACCATGGAGAGATTCTTCCAGACAAAGAAAGTGTAAATTTTCTCTGAGAACTTCCCACATCTTATTTGGATCTAAATTTTGAAACTCCCTTGCCAGTCCCATTTACTTAGCTCATTCCACATTTTTGAAAAATTAGCTTTGCTTGAACTGTACAATTCAATTCCAAGCAGCCAATTAGGACAATCATTAGTGATCACATGATGTTACACAGTGATGAATAACCTGTGATGTCATGCAACATTAGCTAACTACACAGTCATCTTAAACTAATCACAACTTTGCACTCTGAAACAGTAACATACCACTGATCTTCTACAGAGTGTGTCTGTTTGTGCAGAAGTGCTGGAAAAGCACTCTGAAAGCAAGGGAGAGTATATCAGTGGCATGCACAGCAGACTGTGAGAGGTGCTACACTGAAGATGACCACACTATTCCAGTGGCAGAAGTCACCAGGAAGGTGGAACACCTCTTTGGCACAAATGTAAAACTGCTCCCATGGGCTGAACAGCTGGCAAATTTTGGGCAGTTGCTCAATGGTTGCACAGGGCCACTAGTTTTGCAAATTGTATGTACCACACAGCAGTACTAGGCACCAATGGATGATCTGTTTAGTAAAGAGGAGTTGAACTTGGCTGAACTCTGTGATCAGGTTGCCAGTGGAGGGGTATTGACTGCAGGTAAGTGAGTGTTCTATTCTTGTGCGCACATTATTGAAGCTATTGGTTTGTTTAACAGTGGAGTATGTGGGGCTAGTGTAATGATAAATTGTGCTAATTAGTATAATTCTGTGTGCAGAGCGCTGTACATACTGTATTTCCCAGCTCCATGAGGACCATGAATTGGGGGTTGTGAAGATGTGCACACACACAAGTCATATCCATCTATGCTTGCCCTGCAGAAGGTTTGCTAAGATGTCACTTAGTGGCCACCTATGCTTTCTGTGTACTTATGTGACCACAACATTATTTTCAGTAGTAGTAGTAGTAGTAAAAGTTTATTTTTATACACGTAGCAGTATTAAAACATTATTGGGTCAAAGACCCTTATTCAAGATGGACCTGTTACATTTACAAATCTACAGTTTTAGACATATTGCACAAATATTTTTTTAAACATATACCATATACATCCAAACAACTATACAGTGTCATAACACCTATACATTCTCATTTAAAACAAAAAATAGACTAAAGACACAATACTATACATCTAACAACTATAAGTTTCACTATATACCAACATTTAAATTCTTTTCTACAGTTTTCATACACACTTTTGTTAATCCATCTATTCCTAGACACATCAACCATTGCACACACATTTCATTATTAGGTCATATCCAGTGGCTTTTAAAAAATACTTTGTTTGTTTGATTTGTTTTTTTTTTCCTTCTTCAATTTGTACCCATAATTTAACAAATTTTGTACCAAAGGTCATATCACCAAATGTATTATTTGATTTTGGTATTGAAAATGTATTTTCCCCATTTCCTCTGAGATTATAATTATGTTCATATGTCAGTTTTGACATTTTGTCCACAAAATATCTGGGGCTTTGATTGTGCACCACCGCATGAATTTGTTTTAACCATTTTTGTTCTATAATTTGCTCTAATTGAGGCCATTGTAATAACATAAACATATCATAGTGGTGAGTATGATACTCACAATTTAACACAGATCTAGTCAAGTTATTATATAAAACCTGGATTGCTCTAAGCTTTGTCTTACTAGTCATGCTGAAAACATGGATTCCATACTCAATTTCTGTTCATAACATCCCTATAAATTGATAAGTGTAGGTACAGGAACACATAACACACATTGTCAATCACACCATCATGCCAGCACATGATAGCACATGTGCTCTACACTGTAGGATTTGTGCAATGCAGATTAGGTATCATTTATGTCCTGATGAGGGTCATACAGGAATCATTAAGTTCACATGCCAGCTGTATCAACTAACATTGTATACACTTGTACAATGTGCTTTTGGCAATATATTGGTTATAGCTAGCTAGCTAGCTCTCTCTCTCTCTCTCTCTCTCTCATATATATATATATATATATATATATGCACACACACACACACACACACACACATATATACATATACATGCTATTATATATATATATATATATATATATATATATATATCTCAAAAACGTCATTAATGCATCAGTTGGTCTGAAGTATGAAAGTAGGAAATGAGACATTAAGGTTGAGCCCCTTACCTACCCTACCACCCCAGCCCCTATCCTGCACACACCAACAGGCATCGGAGTGTGCCATTCGGTCATTAGTCTCAACTCTCACCCAATTCCATTTGTAGAGAGGTAGACATGGTATAGCATAGAAGAATGGGGTAAGAGTTAGGCCTAATGACTCCATGGCATACCCTGATGCCTGTTGGTGTGTGGAGGATGGGGGTGGTATGGTGGGGGTTTAAGGGCTCAAGACTAAGGTCTAATTTCCCTACTTTTGTCACTTCAACCCCAAGTGATGCATTAACAAAGTTTTTGCAATAAATTTCCTTACTTTTTGAGAAAGTGTAATGTAACTGGTATGTGTTGGTGGGAGCATTGGCTGGTTCCACTATGCTGCGGGGACAAGAAATGTGTTGACCATTGGCACAGTGACAGCACAACACTGCCAATTGGTATTATGCCATCACTGGGGGAACAAGTATTTTCTCTGTGGGGCTTCAGCCCCATGACTCTACGCAGGGCCCTGACCCCGCACTTCTGAACTAAAGATTTATAACCCAGTCAGAGTTAGTTTGGAGAGGGGGAAAAACACACCAGTGCAGCAGTGTCTGAATAACTGGAGATCATCACAGCCAACTGTCAAAAATGTTGCTGTGATGGTCTTCGTGGTATTTGCATCCCTGCACCGTCGGTATACTGCACTGGCCCTCCTGGACCCGCAGTCCCACCAAGCTGCCCATTTGTGCACAATGATATACGTCTGAGGGAACACAGGCCTTCTGGGCCCCTGTGCTCCCACTTACACACAACAACGGAGCTATACAGTAGCCCTATAGGGCTGAAAAGGAACCCTTGTAACACTAATTTGCCAATATCTCAGTAACCGTACAAGCTATGAAAAAAAATTTTGCTGCAGTTGTAATCATGACTTCAAAACCTCCACACATGCTTAGCTGTGGATAACAAAAAATCCGTATCTCATATCATATCTTAGACATGGGCACCGAACGTTGCTGTGGATGCCACAATGTTATCCTATAGTAAAAATATCAACTTTGTGATGGTATATCTATGGAACTGATTAACTTTTTTATACTTAAAGAGCATAATTCCCATCTCTGGGAAACCACCTTTATACCCTGCAAATTTCAAGTCAAAAGACCAGACCATTTATTTACGGTGCACTGGAAAAATTTTTAAATTCCTAGTTTGTGAGATGGCAAAATCCCCGTTTGCGAGGTCAGGCCCCGTTCGAAAGCTGTCAAATTCGCAATTCACGAGAAATCCTTGATCATCAGATTTTGTCGATCTGGTCTTGAAGTCACGAAAGGGATTGGCTCGCAAAAGGGGATTTTGACAACTAACGAATGGGGATTTTGTCAGATGAGGAATTAAAAAAAAAATTCCCTTTCGCGAGCTGACAACATCCACTTTCAAGAGCTGATCCTTGTTTATGAGATAGGGCCATCTGGTCCCTAAGTTGTGATCAAGGATTTTGTTATCTCATGAAAGGGGATCAGATCGCGAAAGGGGATTTTGTCAGCTTGCGAAAGAGGATCGAAAGCAAGACATGAACAAAGAACTTCAAAGTTTAAAACAGCCATTTTTAGGCGAAAATGAAGGAAACCAAAGGCATGGGTTTGTAGAGGGTGTCACCCTGAACAAAACCCATGCTTCATTTGCAAAAGAAGTCAGCCATGGGGCAAGCTACAATATTTTGTTTGGAGGAAAAACTGAAAACAAGATGGTGGCTCGCAAAAGGGGAATTTTTCCTCAAGAACGGGATTTTATACATCCCCTTTCATGAGGTGAGAAAATCCTTGATCACAAGCCCAATCCCCACTTACAAAACATACATATAAATCTTATACTGAACTGAGCATGCTCAGAACCTGACAATTCAAAATTAAATAACTTTGGAATGGATTAATATTTTTTTAAAAAAACAATGCTGGATTGTTCTTTGACCAAACCTCTTACTACCCTGAACATTTCATACCAAATGAAGCACGGTGTTTGGTCAACAACACAATGCCGCATCCTGCACACAGAGCACAGTCAGTGCGCATGCCTCCACAGCGACACCGCGAGGAGGCTGACCCGCCCCCCACAGCGTCAGCAGGTGTGCCGGTGGTGAGTTGAAAGAGGTGCACAGCACCTGCACACATAGGTCTGCTGTGGGAAAAGGCATGTTGGTAGAATATGTGGAGAGCACTAAGAGGGGTGCAGACTGCTGGTGGTGTCCAGGTACACCTATCAGCGTGAAAGGTCAAGGGGTGAAAGGACCTATGGGAAATGCTGGGAATACACAGTGGACAGATGCAGAGGCTGTGCACTCACCATGGGCGAGGAAACACCAGTACTGACAGGCACCCACAACTATGTGCCTGACTCCACAACCATTGGGGTCCACAAGATATGGGCAGCGGTGAAGTGGAGGGCCCGGAACCCGAATGAGATGAGCCAACAGCTCATAGTGGCATGCTGCTCTGGTGTCAATGAGGTGGTTGGGGGCCACCTACCCCCATAACACTCCTGAAGTGACCGGCACAAAGTGTCCAGAGGGGCAGCAGGCATGCTATGGTGGACCCACAACAGCTGTCCAAGCTCACCATTCCCGATGACTACACAAGAACCCTGGCAGGTGAGCTGTTTCTGCTGTACAATTCAGGACATGGTGCTGAGGCCAGCATGGAACACAGGTTCCTCCTCTTCAGTACTGAGAGGAACCTTGAATTTCAGGGCTGTAGCCTTGCATGGCTTGGGGATGGCACATTCCGCCTCAGCCCCAGGCTGTTCCAGCAGCTGTACACACTGCATGGGGTGGACAGGGAAACTGTACTCCCTGCAGTATATGTGTTGATGGTGAGGAGAACAGCTGCAGACTACATCGCTGTGTACATGAAGATCACAGAGCTGTGCCCTTCAGGTGGTCTCCGCCGCATGCTCATTGATTTTGAGCTTGCTGCCAATAGGGGTAACCGCATGGTGCTGCCTGACACGGATGTCCACAGGTGCTTCTTCCACTTGTGCCGGTGTGTTTGGTGGCACATCTAGCAGCATGCAGAGCTGGCACGTCTGTATTGCTCGGATGATGTCTGTGCCATGCACCTCCACATACTGCCAGCCCTTGCATTTGTGCAGCCTGTGGATGTGTGCACCACCTACAAGGAGCTCCATGGCTGGGAGTTCTTTACCTCCCATGAGGATGTTCTCACTCCTGTCCTTGACTATTTCAAGGACACCTGGCTGGGGAGGCCTGTTCGCAGTGGCCACCACCAAAAGCCTCTGTTCCCCATCCCCATGTGGAACTGCCACGCCACCTTACTGGATGGGATGCCCTGCACCAATAATGCCATCGAGGGGTGGCACTGGGCATTCAAAGCTCTGCTTGGTGTGGTGTACCCAACCCTGTGGCAGTTCCTGGACATCCTGCAGGGGGAGCAATGGCTGACAGAGGTGAATCTGCAGCAGGTTGTGTCTGGCCAGGCTGTGGGGCTGTCCCAGAGGCACTGGAGGGATTCAGCTCAGCTCATCACTGACATTGTCAGTGCATACAGTGCCAGGAGCTGCAGGGACTACCTGATGGGGTTGGCATTGAATATCAGCCTTCAGGTGCAGGTCCCTGTAACAAGGGATCCCCTACCCAGTGTCTGCTCCCCATGCCACAGCCTGTACCTTTCTGTGGTGCACCATTCATTTCCCTGCTCCCTGTGGTGCTGTTACTGCCTGCTATACCCCTGTGCAGGGGGTTACCATCGAGGTTCTGTCATGGTCTGCACCATTGTGCTTCTCCTGTCCATCGGATGGCTGTTCATACTGCGTGCCGCCAGTTGGCGTTACCGTCTGGGGGCTTGGTTGTACACTGTGCTGCTGCATCAGTGCCATGCTTGTCATCGGTGCATCCTGTGCGTCTGTGGTGTCAGGTTCACGGTGTTCATGGTGGGGTGCACCGTGGTCCTGTGTAGCATTTCCTTGTTGTCGCTGTGGGGGATGTCGGCATTTTTGCCATCAAGCTAACACCGTGCTTCCCATACCAAAATACCAAATAGTGTGGCGACAGCATGATGGGCAAAAATCAGCAGAAAAGTGCAAAAAAAAAGCTAAAAATGTGTTGCTTTCTTTTTGCACTTTGCTGCACGAAAACTGTAAGTCTGATTGAAATGCAACTTGGCAAATCAAGAGATCTACTATACAAAACCACGCATTTGAAATGTTGAGCAAATCTGTCGAATGGTTGCAAAGTTATTAAGGTGCAACATTTGGGGTTTAACATTAAACTGTCTACTCAACCCAAATTATAAAAAGGTTCTCAGAGATGCTGCAATCCGATTGGTTGTTAGGATTCCAACAGCCTTACATTAATCCATGCTACACTGTCATGTGCAGCCTGATCACAATTGCACATGGATTCTTCCTGTCAGCATTCCATCCTCTAGCACTGCTGAATGACTGAAATGCGGCACTCTGATTTTGAACAAGCATTCTTAAACTGTTGATAGAAGAACTATTTTTATTAAAAAATCTCCCTCTAAATGAGGAAAACATTCAGAAAGTATTCTTTCAACACCCTTCTTTTGAAACAGTTTTTATAATAGCAATAAGGCATTCCCAGGAGTCAGATTAACAGTCAGTTAATCACCCCCTAGGGGCAACATGGCACTCAGCTGCACTTTGTGCTACATTACACCCCTAGGGGGTGATTAGCAGACTGTTACTCTAACCCCTGGTCATGCCTTATTGCTTAATTATGAAAAGATTCTCAGAAAAGCTGCAATCTGATTGGCTGTTAGGATTCCAACAGCTTTACATTAATCCATGTCATCCTATCATGTATTGCAACTGCGCCAGTATATATACAGTGTGTATATATATATATATACACATATATATTATTTGTAAAAGACTTAATTAATGCACCAGTTAGGGTAACTTAATGCCACAAAAGTAGGGAAATACGGCATTAGAGTTTCCAACTTTATTTTATATACACACATTGTACAGTATATTACATATAGTCATTTCATATTATCTTTGTTTTGGTTCTGGTTAATGTATGTGTCTGGTTAATCTTGCTTGTCTACTTCTTCAAGCTTTTTGCAGTGTAGTGAATCTTGTTAGTTGTTGTTGCTTTTAGCCATTATGTCTCTGTTGTTTGACTGTACTGTTTGATGTTTTGTCATTTCCTCTGTAACTCCCCTGTCCCAGGTTATACGTGGAACTGAACCTCAGCCAATTGTGCCTCTCCCAGTCACCAATTTGCAAATAACCCCCCCCCCCACCAAAATCTAGTCTTCAGCCATCATCCTCTAATTTAAACTGGTGAAAGTAAAACCTCACCATAAAAAGGTTTCCTGAGTTCAGCAATTGGACAGTCACAAAGGTTTTCTTAAAAAGAAAATTAACAATGAAATAAAAAGGAACCTTTGTTAATAAAGTAAATATTATTTAAAAGATATTCACATCTCATAGACCTCTGTATGGATCATGTTTTTTTCACAACTACTTCCCCTGCTTCCCTTATCATAATGCTCAGTATTTTGTGTCATATTTAACTTATTTTACCTGAATTACCTATATCTGTAGCATGTTTTAGTATATGCTGACATGTATTATTAGTTTTATGGAAAATCAATAAACAGTAAATCACCTGTACCTTTACATATTATGGAATTCAGTTTCATACTGTAAATCTGCATATTTATTTCCTGAAGGACAAACCTGTTTGATATAGTGTATCAGTGGATTTAATGACACACAAACAATAAAATTGATTGAGATGCAATATTTCAAAAGGGAAAGCAGACATACAGTTCTGTTGTTTGATGCATGCTGGCAGTTAGGAACATTCAATGTTATAAACACACGCACGTTGATGATGTCATACAAGTTGTTAAAGGATGGTGTGAAACTGTTTCTGTCTTCTAAGGAGTGAAAATATATTCAGGCAATTTTTGAACAGTTTCAGTGATTCAATACCTGTATGGCAACTCTCTTTTGAAACTTGAGTCCTGACTATTTTCTGTGAATGCCAAACCAGGTGTTTGAATAGAATACAGGCTTCATTAAACACAGCAATGTCAACTGTTAAGGAATTTTAATATTAACTGTTAATGTTCTCTGTAAAGGATTTTGTGTTAGTAATATGCTCTCGTCAGCAAACAGTGCATATTTACACACAACTATGCTGATGTAAAGGAACACACTTCATCCCAATAAAATTAGAATAATTCTAGCATCATGTTCTAAGGAGGTTATCATGAAGCACTGTTCATGTGTACCATTAACAACTAAAATATAAATACTATACCTAATGTATTTAAAATGCTACCCACCAATATGAAGGATAAAAGAAGACTGAATAGGATGTCAGATTTCCAGTATGAAATATTCAGGTAACTGCCATTTGAATTCATTGTGTTCTTGCAGCATTCTGTGAGCTATTACTTGCAGAAACTGAGGTAAGAACAACTCTTCCTGGCGGGTGATACTGAATCTACAAGGTTAGTTCTAGTCTGCCCCTTTATGTATATTTACATTTTCCAATAGACTTTTCCTCATCTCCTCCTTCCTGTAATCAGGTCAATCATTGGCTGTGTTCCCACTGGCATACTAGTGCTATTTCAAATTAACCCCAATGTGTAACACTTTTGCAAGTGCCACTTCCACAAATCCTGGAGGAATACTCACTCCCTTTTGGCAGGGTCCAGTTTGGCTGGAAAGGCTACAGTCATATCTGGAGGTCAGTTTTCATGATGGAGAAGGACGATTATGGCAGAGGGGCTCAGGGGACAGTCTCAGATCCAATGATGTGGGTACCAAGTGGAGGTTAACCATCATTCACTTGGAAACAGTATTTCACACTGTTCAAAGTTCATCTACTATCCACATTCAGGACAGCCACCACATAACACCAGGCCTGTAGGGGAGGCAGGTGACATTGCTCAGTCAGTGATGATTAGAGATGTTGCAAAGTTTTAATTCACCAGCAAAGTTAAAACAAATTTGCCAAATTTGCCTGAGCAGATACATTTGTGGATCTTTTCTATTTAAAGGCTCTTTGCCTTTGACAACTTCACCTGTAACTTCTCCCTTAGAATACACCAAGGTGAATTTTGGTCAGAATGAGTATACTGGAAAACAAGTGTCTCAAGGTCAGCAGCCCCACCTTTCCCCCATTCTACAGCAGCTTGAAGACGCTGTGCCCCCCCCACACACAATGGTGCCACCAGCACAGACTGCATCCACTCCTCAATTTCAGTCAGCTGCAATTCTAACATTTTCTGACCCATGTGTGGCATGCTGGCAAATACCCAAACTGTTGCTACCTTGCAATTGGGCTTAGTACAATTCCCCTCCTCCACCAGCTAGCCTCAAATACTAGCCCAGGTACCTGTGCCCAATGTGCTGTAATGCACAGATAGGCAATACCAGCTGTTTAGCCACAGGTGCATGTGTCCATACTGAGAGGTAGGTATGGGGATGCTGAATGCAGCAGGGCATGGATTACTGTGACAGAGTCCCATAAAGTTCAGGAATGGCATGGCTGGAGAAGTATGTCTATGAGGGAATCTACCATTTGAGACAGGCATGCACCATCAACCTAAATCCCATGTTCTCCACAAAAAAGAATAGCAGTAGATCAATTGAAAGCATTTCAGTGGCTTGCTGCATTTGGTTCCCATGCAACAGCATGATTAGGTGGGTATTTGGCATGACACTCAACCATATTATGCAGTGTAAGCTGGACCTTTCTGGGTGTTGGGTTACCATACAGCAGTACTTAGTGTAAAAGACAAAGAACCTCTGTGCACAAACACTGAGGCAAGGGTTACCCCAAAGGGCATTTGGCTGGGAAGCCAAGTTTCAAGAAAATACAAAATCACACATGCCCCCACAATGCAAAGCATCATGTGCTGCATATGCAAATCACCACAGAATGTTATGCTGGTCCAACTTTAAGCAGAATTGCAAGGTGCTGAAAGGCCTCTCACACAGTTTGCATAGGGTGCTAACAGAAGACATAGACACATGTTTCGTCCTACCAGGACTCATCAGTATGCCTCGTCTGTTTGACACCCCAGTAGAATGGACCAGCTACCCTTAAGGCAGTGTGCCTTGGATATATTGTGGTGAACCCATTAAAATAAAAAACTATTTAAAAGACAAAGAACCTCTGTGCGCAAACACTGAGGCAAGGGTTACCCCAAAGGGTATTTGGCTAGGAAGCCAAGCTTCAAGAAAATACAAAATCGCACATGCCCCCACAATGCAAAGCATCATGTGCTGCATATGCAAATCACCACAGAATGTTATGCTGGTCCAACTTTAAGCAGAATTGCATGGTGCCGAAAGGCCTCTCACAGTTTGCAAAGGGTGCTAACAGAAGACTTAGTGTAGCAGCATGGGTGGTGGGGTAGCATTTGACTGAGGAGGATTCATGAATGCTGCTTGAATAAAAGCAGTGATTTGGGGTATTTTACGAAGTGGGTTTGATGTGTTTTGTTGCCTCTGGGTACTGGTACTCTGCCCACCACTTCTACTATGACCATTACTAGGAAATCCCAGACTCCTCCTCTTCTGTGTAGTAGTCCCCCTCAGTCAATCCTTCCTCCACCAGGAATGTTTCCCTGCAACTTTGAGAGGCCCTAGCAAATTAAACTGAAGAGAGAGTCTCCCACCCACCCCCACCCCAATCTGGCTTCCCACTGGTTCAGCATAACATGTGCCTGGACATGAAGTGTGTGTGTTTGTGTGTCAGCTGCCAGTACCTAGGTGGCTCCCCTTTCTCCATGACAAACTTGTACTTCACACAGCTGGCAGAGAGCAACTGTTTTGTCAGCTGTGTCCAGTACAGTATATAGAAATCTCAAACTCAGGTTTTTGTACCCCTTAACTTTATTTGGTGGAGGGACTGGGATAGGTGAGGGGGCAGTGGTTGTTTTTTGTGATGATTTCTACACTGCAACAGTGGGTGACTCTTGGGGTGTAATGGGCTTAATAGTGATAACAGGAACAGCAGTTGTAATAATGGGGGACTTAACATAATGATGGTGTGCAAAGCACCACAGCTTCAGCAGCATCATTGTTACTTTTTTTTCGGGTTCCTATAGGAGGTCCCCATTGGGTATCCAAATCTTCATCTCCACCAAGACTGATAACCTCCTCCTGAGCTCGCTTCTCATCATCATTCTCTACATACCCTGTTACCTTCTCATCATCCTTAGTGGGAAAAATATTTTTAAATGTAGTGTTTTCTGACTGCATAACAGTCATCTGTCCCTCTTCAGACTTTGACTCGTGGTCACACTCAGAACTCCTGTTTGGAAATGAGAACCTATCATGCAGATCAGATTCAATGCTACCACCATCAGCAGTCATGGGGACACCAGCAACCTCCTCTTTGACCACTGTTCCTGAGCCAGAGATTTTGTTACCACTTTGACTGATCCTCTTGTCGCTGCTTCCCCTAGCACTCACCAGCATGGATGCCACAGATGTGGCAGAGAATGATTTGGCAACACTAATTCCTCAACCACTTCCACCAACTATTCCTTTGCTACTACTACTGTCCCAAGAGCCCATGAATAAAGCTGCTGCAGAGGTAGTTTCATTAGGTGCAAAAACCTTTTGCCCCAGACCCTATGCAGTTCTTAGCTGCCTCACCGGCGCCTCTTCTTTCACTCGTGCATCTCTTTGTAGTCATTTTATGTATTTAGATTTTTACTGTTGCAAGGAACAAAACTGAACATTGCAGTAAACATAGAAACATAGAATTTGATGTCAGATGAGGGCCGCTGGACACACTCAGTCTGCCCATATTTTTACCCTTCATATTTTTTGCTGCAGACCATACTTGATCTCCCCCCTTACCCTTATGGTTCTCTTGTGCCTGTCCCAGACATTTTTGAACCCACCACTGTTTTTGCCCCCACTATCTCTGCTGGAAGGCTGTTCCAGGAATCCACCACCCACTCTGTGAAGAAGTATTCCTCACATCCTTCCTGAATTTATCCCCCTCCAGCTTTATAGCATGTTTCCTTGTTCTAGAGCACCTTTTTCTCTAAAAAAATACCCCTCTCTTGCACCTTATTAATTCCTGTGAAGTATTTAGAAGTATCTGTCATTTCCCCCTCTCCCTCCTCTCCTCCAGGGTGTACATATTTAGTTACTTTAGCCTCTCCTCATAGTGCTTCTAATGTTGACCCTGCACCATTTTGGCAGCCCACCTCTGCACAACCTACACTCTATGTCCTTCCTGAGATGTGACCTCAAAAACTGAACACAGTACTCAAGGTGGGATCTTACCACTGATCTATATTGGGGCAGCACAGTCTCCCTCTTCCAGTTGGTGATACCCCTTCCTATGCACCCCAGCATTCTGCTAGTCATTCTGACTGACTCGTCACACTGCCTGACCACCTATAGGTCATCCAATATGATTTCACCTAGGTCTCTTTCCTGCTTCATCTGTGTCAGTATGACTCTGCCCATTTTGTACTCCACTCATGGGTTTCTATGATCTAAGTGCATTATTTGGCACTTTTCTGTATTAAAATACAGCTGCCATACCCTTGCCCACTCTTCCAGTCTTTTCAGATTCCTTCCTATCCTTTCCACCCCACACTCTGAATGTCCACTCTGTTGTAGATCTTGGTGTCATCCACAAAGAAGCAGACCTTCACTTCCATTTCCTCTGCTATGTCACTTATAAAGACATTGAAGAGGACCAGTCACAGCACTGATCTCTGAGGTACTCTGCTAGCCACCCTTCCTTCCTCAAAGTGAACTCCATTTACCACTACCCTCCATATCCTGTCTGCTAACTAGTTTCTTCCTCTGGTTACTATCTTATTACCCACCTCAAGTCACTCAACATGCTTATCAGTCTCCTATGTGGAATGGTGTTGAAAGCCTTGCTGAAATCTAGGTAGGCCACATCCACTGCTCCTCACTGATCCAACTCCTGTGTCACCAGTCAAATAAATATATTAGATTTATTTTGCATGACATTCCCTCCTGTGAAACCATGCTGCCTTGGATCCAGTAATCCACTGGATGCAAGATATTCAACAATCATTTCCTTTTATAATGTTTGCATTAATTTACCTACCACCGATGTCAGGCTGACAGGTCTGTAATTACCCACCTTTCCATGTTACCACTTTTGTGAAATGGGACCACATCTGCCCTTCTCCAGTTTTCCGGGCCCACACTGGTCTCCAGTGGTCTGGCAAATAGATCTTTCAGAGGTGCAGCTAGTACCTGTCTGAGCTTTCTCAGTACCATTGGATGTACCCCATCTGGCCCCATAGCTTTGTCCACCTTCAGTATGCAAGTGCTTTCTGGACTCTCTCCACAGAAAATGGACTAGTGTCCATTTCTCTCCCATTAAAGATCCTTGCACATTTTCATGGTCCCTCCCATTTCCCTTCTACTGTGAACACTGAGCAGAAGTATTTGTTCAAGATGTTTGTTTCTTTTTGATTCCCCCGTACAGTCACCCCCTTCCTTCTTAACCATACAATCCTTCCCTTTGTCTTCCTTTTTTACTAACATACCTAAAAAAATATCTTTGTCCTTTTTTTGTACTCTCTGATATATTCTTTCCTAAGTCTGTGCCTTTGCACTTCTTACTGCTTTGCTTGCCTATCTGTGTTTTCCCTGATACACTTTCCTATCCTCCTCTCCCTGGGTCTCCTTACATCTTCTGAATGCCATTCTTTTAGCCTTTACTTTTTCTGCTACATTTTTCAAGAACAATGGTGGTCTCCTCTTCTTTTTTTTTTTTGTTTACTTTTGCTTACTTGCTTGAAACAGAGGTTTGTTGCCTTCACTATGTCCTCTTTTAGCTTGGCCCATTTTTGGTCCAGCCCACTCCCCCCAGCTCATTTCTCCCTGCCAGGTCATTCCTGAGGCATTCTCCCATCTTAGTAAAATCAGCCCTTCAGAGCTATAGGACTCTTGCCATTGTGGGGTTGGATTTTGCAGCTGATTTTATGTTGAACCACACTGTATGATGATCACTGGTCCCCAGATGGCTTCCAACCTTAACATCGGCAACACTGTCCCTGTTAGTGAGCACCAGATCCAGTAAAATGAAACAACATCTCACTAGAGGGATTAGCAGTGTGATCTGAATCAGAACAGAACAGTTTACTGAACTAACAGCAGCTACAGTAAAACCACCAAACATATTTTGTTTGTTATTTGTTTAACACATCAGGGATTAACAAGGCGCACATGGCAGGGGTAATTCAAAACAAGTTGTAGTAAGTAACACTATCTTTTCAAGAACTAAATAAAATAACTACAATCAATACAGTAAGACTGATGAATAATGTACTTAACCTCACAAAACTGTACTTCAGAAATAAAATAACAGATCACAGACCACAGACAAAAATAATTAAGAAGAAAGGCTGAAGAAACTCATCAGACTAGTGCTGTCATGGCTGCCTAGCCAGCTAGCTGAAACACCTTCCCCTCCCACACACAGCACTGCTTCACTAGACACAACAAAATCACTGCTTTCAACTAAATAGATCTGGAAAACCACAAACAACAGTAATCTAGCTGCACAAGTATTCTTTGCATTCTAAGTATTCATTGTGAGCAATTCTGTTAATAATGCTCGTCTTTTGGAGTAATTCTAAGTTTTTTTGGTCAGACAAGCAGAGACAGACTTCGCTCTCTCTGTTCATAAGACTGCATTGAACGCAGCCTCCACATTGCATATTTTATTTTATTTATTTATTTTATTTAAACATTTGGTGACTGGGAAAAGCACACTGAGCCAAGGCTTGTTTCCAGGTGTGACGGGGGTGGGGAGGCATGGGATAAATATACATTTCATAATGTACAGTATAGAAAACATTAATTCAATACATAGACTGGCAAACTCCACTGTGCACGGCAGTAGCACAGGAAGCATAACAAATTTACTAGCACATGGTATGTAGAGTAAAAGGATGCCTCAAACATACATATAATGAACTAATACACAAAGGAGGCTGCATAGATATATAGGCTGTGTAGTAAGGTATGGGTGAAGAGGGATACAGAGTTCAGAGTAAGTACAATTTGAGGCTACAGTACAATGCTAGATTAAGTTGTGGGAACAGGTGGGGTAAGGTAGAAGGTGTAGCTCAGCTTTAACAGTAGAGTAAGAGGAAGAGTTGCGTAAGGGGAGGTTGAGAGTTCCACAGGGAGGGGATGCAGTAGTTTAAGGCAGATTTGCCATAGTTGGAAGATGGAGTAGGGAGTGAGAAAGGATATGTCTCTAGATCATAGGGAATAGGAGGTGGTAGGGGTAGGAGAGAGGAGGGAGGAGATGTAGGCGGGGAACAGGTTGAACCAGTATTTATAGTTGAAAGATACAGAGAGGGTGAGATGTCTATGTGAGAGTGGAGGGATATACAGACAAGAAAGAAGGGAACAGTGATGAGTCTTGTAATGAGAGTTTGAGGTGAAGTGACAGAAGGCATAGAATATGGAATCAAGGTGAGACTGAGAGGTATAGGGAACAGTGCTGTAGACAATATCCGCACAATTGAAGACTGGCATAATTGACTTTATCAAGAGTTCATGGTGTACTGGGAGGAGTAGAGAGTCTCTGTTTCATTATAGGACTCCTAGCTTAGGGCAAAGTTTGGATGTAATGTAATCAATGTGCAGAGAGAAGTTAAGGTTGGAGTCAAGCCAGATGCCTATGTATTTGTTGGATGGGACCACGTTTAGTGGGGTTCCATCAAGGGAGGTAATATGTGGAGCAAGATTTGCTTTGGCTAGTCTTTGAGAAGTGCCAAAGGTCACCGAGACAGTTTTTGTAGTATTTGGTTTAAGCTATTTAGAGATGAACCAAGCTTGGGTGGAGTTGAAATCTTGTTGAAGCTTAGAGTGTGCAGTCGCAAGATCTGGACCAGATGAGAATAGTGGCTTATTTCTGCACCATGTGACCTCCAACCCCATGGTACATTGCAAGCTTTGCCTGTGGGCCTCACTTTTCCAGCAAAGGCACCAAATTCACCATTCTGAAAGATAGCCGTATACTGCAAATTGGAACTGCACAGGGTGGATTAATTGCAAATTACAGCAAATTCATGATTTAATTTCTGAAGCAAAGATAGCCAACTTCATACACCACTAGTGATTACATCAATGCTTCCTCCAAGTCCATCATAAAAAGTGATACAATTGCAGGCTAGTTATAGATCTCTCCAGAATCTGAGAATACTGCCACAATAGCATTTTGAAGACATCACAAGCCCAAGGGTGGGAGTCAAGATTCCATTGTGAAATTTAGTCTACCAAAGCAAATCATAATCACAGCTTAAAAATATCTTTGGTCCAGTTCTGAATTACACATGGTGGTGGTATAAAATGAGCTCCACTATGCTGCCCCATCCATGAGTGTGGCACAATTCAAAATCGATGGTCTGAATGTTATTGGCTCTACTAGAGACAAGTATTGCTAACATCACTAACATTGAAATGTGTGCAGTTTAGATCTTCTAAGTCCTCTGATTAGTTTAAATTAATGACTGACTTCAACACATTTAACTGGGATAGGTTATATCTAATCCCAGATATACAGTAAATGATGCTTGCAGTTATTTTTCAGTCAGACTAAATGCATTATATGACACACAGTTTCCCTTAAAATCAAAGAAAGTAAAAAAAAAAAGAATTTCTGCAGTGTGGGGGTTAACTCGTATCTAATGAAGTTAAAAAGAGAAAGAATAGACACTGGGAAATAGCTTAGAATTCAGGCAAGTTGGAAGACTGGTGTAAATACAGAAATGTAAGAAACAGATTTGTAGGTCTGCAAAAGATAATTATTTTAAAACAAGACTAATGAGGTGGCAGGAGACCTTAAAAAAATTCTGGAAAACCATCCAACTAGTAAATGGAAAGGAAGGAAGCTGGGAGGATAATTTAATCTCAGAGGACATGAATACATCTATTGGAGAGGCTGAGTTGCCAGAAAAAGTTTATACATTTTTTGTGGATTTAGGGAAATTTGGTGATGAGCAAAATCAAGAGGAAGGGGGCACATAAAATAACCCACTCAAAAGATTAGTAAACAATTTGCATTTCAAATGATTACTGTGGAAGAGATTTTAGATCATATTCTTAAGTTAAAAATGGATAAAAGCTATGGGTTAAATAATTTAACAGCAAGATTTGTGTTACTCTTAGCCATACAACTTTTGGAATACTTGGCATATCTGTTCAATTGGTTCTTGAGGGATGGAAAGATATCTTGGGGGTGGGATAGAGCCAGGATTGTCCCTATTTTTAAGAGGGGGCAAGAGCTGAGGACCAGTTACAGGCTGATCTCCCTCCTTTCTGTGATAGCTAAACTTCTAGAAAGATTTGTGGCAAGACAGCCAATGCATTTGTAGAGAATGAGTGCTTGCATTATAAGTACCAATCAGGATTCTATAAATTCTGTAGCAATTACTGGCATGTTAAGGGTCTTGGATGATGTCAACAAAGCTATGGAACCTGGAAAGGTTTAAAACAAGATGCAGGTATCTAAGGAAAGCAGACCTTGTGGAATTAGTGACACTCAAGCCAAGCACTTTAAAGGACTCACAAACAGGGGAGTATAAATCAGGCCATCAAAAAATACAGCACTG
Source organism: Neoceratodus forsteri (assembly GCA_016271365.2). Taxonomy (NCBI): domain Eukaryota; kingdom Metazoa; phylum Chordata; order Ceratodontiformes; family Ceratodontidae; genus Neoceratodus; species Neoceratodus forsteri. The sequence goes on along the minus strand of CM057455.1, from coordinate 1,787,735,269 downwards.
TAGGCTAGTGGTTTACCTGCAAAATATTGTGCTCCTTTTTCCTCTAAATGCTGTTAATCTATAGTTGCTAGGGTGTGAAGGTCTCTGTAAAATGTAAACAAACCCCCTCATTTCATATTTAAACCTGCCATTCCTGTAGCTTCATAAGATGGCTGATATGTGTGTATGCAATGACGTCAGTGGAGCAACAGTGCTCTGGAGTGTTAATGTAGGCTACATGGGGACCTCATTAATTACATATTAACCCTTGCTGTGTCATGGACTGATATATCAGTCCAGAATTGCTATACGTTCTAATTCTGTCAGCAGCCTAAGGGTTAAAATAACATTAATAAAGCATGTCTGCATCAAATCCTTTACTGTGCAGGTGTGAAAAGGTTGCCAACTATTCAAATAAATAAACAAATAAAAAAGCTGGAAACTTGAACATCCCTGGCAACTGCCTAAAGATACAATTGTATGCAGAGTTGCAACTTAGGTGTCTGGAATGCCCATCATATTGTAAGCAATCCTGGTATCTAGTGGCACCTCCTCCAATTATGACCTAATGTTCAAAATATTTACTGGTGTCTAGCAGAACACTATACAACTCTATCATACATTTTTAGCATTTTCTGATGTCCAGTGAGAACCTTCCCAATACTACACAAGTTCTAACCAGCTCTTGTTGTCTAATGGCACACCTGATTAACTAAACCATCCCACAGTCTCCCAAACAAGTCCACACTTTTTGAGTTCTGATTACTTCAGTTAGAAATGCCAACCCCATGCCAGCCAGGTGGAGATGAGGGTTGAGGCACTGGAGGCAACACCTCACTCCATGCCTGTGTCATGTGTTTGGGAATGAACGTGGGTCACCTGGGGACTGCTGGGAATGGAAAGGATCAATTGTCCCTGGGACTGCTCTCCTTTCATGGGGAGGGATGACTGATGGCTCTGTAAAATGACTGTGAGCAGATGGAGGCCTGGTGGCAGTGTGGGATGGGAGTGTCAGCAGTGGGAGGTGCTGTGGGACTCTCTGGCATGCACAGGTCTCCACATGCACATGCTGTGTGCATGTCCAAGAAGTGGGAACTGGGAGGAAATTCAGAGGAAAATTGCAATGGAGCAGGCATTCATGAAACCCTGCCTTCCAATCCTACACCTGCCCCACCACCAGGATACCAAAGGCCAATGGTCATATAGTTGGAATTTGTTGGGGTTTCCCCCTCTTGACCCTGCCACAGGGGGAAAGCTGTGAGGGTACTTAGGCCATCTTGGACATCCTAGAGCAGTTGGGGATGGTTTGGGGTCAGATAATCAGGATGGAGTGTAGAGTGTAGACTATTATGTCCCAGCCAAAAGGAGCATAAGTTAGGAATGAAAAAAAAAGGAATGCCAATCCAAACTGTTGGCAGTCCAGGCTCCCATCTTGTTAGCAGTTCAGTCCCCTATCAGTCAACAATGTAATACTCCCCTGAAGTTAGCAATCCAGTCCTCTTTCCAGTTAGCAATGCAGATCCCTTCCAGTAAGTTATGCAGACCCCTTTTCCCTGAGCAGCATCCCTGGTATCTAGTGATGCCTCCTCTTCACATCCTCATTTGTGTTTTATTTAGCACCCCCAGCATACATGACTGTGAGCCTACTTAGTGAGTTTAAATCTGCTTTTAGGAGGAAGAAGGCAATTAAGCCACTGCAGCCTGCAACCATGGTTGTGATGGCCACACTGCTTTGATAATGTCCTTGTGGCTCTCACCCCTTTTCCATTTTCAGCAGTGAGCCAGGAGCAATGTTTGACCTATCAGCCACTGCCTAAGACTGTATTTTTTTAAAGGCTGTTCTAGTGTTGCTTGAAGGCTTACCACCCTCCTTCATGCTACCATGCAGTTGTTTTAACTTTGTCAATGGGCTGAAAGTGCTGTTGACCTACTGGCACTCTTTCAGCCTCCCCTTCACCATAGCTGTTTATTGTATGTGTATTCATTTGAGTATGTGGGGGAGAGGGAGAAGAGAGTCCTCCTTATCAAGGGCATATATAATCTCCATTGCTGGACCTCTGTGCTGCCTCCTAAACATGTTTGTCAGGGATTAAAATCAGCAGCTTCCTCCTTCAAGGTCAGTGGGTCAGCTATTTACCCACTGCTGGGCTTCTAAGGATGCAGTCATTTGTGCTCCCAGTTCCACTTTCTCTACCCTTAGAGCAACTTGGAAAAGCAGGGCACTTGCTCAAGCTGTGGCTCGATTTCTGTCTTTTGATCTGCTCGCAAGAGTTCCTTTGTTTCCACTGACATGCCTCTTATTTCTTGGATGGAGAGGGAAGAAGAAGACTGTGAGCCATATACTTCCTCCTGAGTCATGGTAGTATATTTGTTAGGGGAGGGGGCAAGGAATGGAGAGAGAGGATTTTTTCCCAGTACTTTGAAAAAAGCAATGCCTGCATACTGGATATGATCTACTGCCTGCTTCCCCACAATTTGTATGCTGCATCAGTAGTTAAATTCTGATTGATTCCAGGAGAATTGTAGCACCATCATCCCTGGAAGCGCAGATAACTGGAAAGGTGGAATCACTGTAGTAAGGTGGGAAGGAAATAAGAAACCCTCAGTATAGTGTGCAGTAATCCAAGGGATCTGAAACCAGAACAAATTAACTTCTATAACAAAATCTGATAAATAAGGTGGTGCCACCTCAGCAGTAAGTGGAGCACATCTAAGAGAGAAGGTTCCAGAAACAACAAACTAAGGAAGGGGAGAGCAGAAGAAGAGAAGGAAACACATAATAGTCATGGAGACTTACTAGTAAGAAGGACAGACAGAGCAGTGTACTACATGCACTGAGTGGACATAACAGCTGTATGCCTTCCAGGGCCAATGATAGATAATGTCACACCATGGCTTAAAGGGGTCATAAAATTATTTCTTACTGATAGCTGTTTATAATGTTCTTATTCTCAGAAATTATATACATTCCCCTAAACTATCCATTTTTAACTGTATGTGAATAAAAAGTGATACAAAAAACTGTATTTTACATTGTTTTGTTTTTATGGGCAGCATTCTGTTACAGTTCTCTTCATGGAACTGGTGATCTGGAGTTTTTAATATGTCATAGATTGTGCACAGAATGCTAATTATGAGTTGATGGCCTAGCAGAACAATGCTTATAGTTCTGTGCGCAAACTGTGACATAACTAATACTCCAAATTACTGGTTCCACGAAGAGAACTGTAACAGAATGCTGCCCACATAAACAAAACAATGTGAAATACAGCTTTCGTATCACTTTTTATTCAGCTACAATTAAATATTGATACAGCATGCATATCATTTCAGAGAATAAGAACTTTATAAACAGCTGCCAGTAAGAAATTATCTTCTGTCTACTTTAAGGGGCTATACAGGGTGAGGGAGAAATGTCAGGGGTTATGCTGCACTTATGTACCAAGTACCCGGCAATATACAATGCAGGCAAGAAAATGTTCAGAGGATTAGATAGACAGCTAAGGAATAGAAAAAACATCATAGTATTCTCTGATGTTCTAATGGTGTCAAGTACAAGTAAGACCAGGCAGGATACAATCAAGAATCGCAATGCATTTCTAAAGGTGTGATGTGAGGTCATTGGTAGGACTCCTACCAGACCATTTTAAAGAAACACTTAGTACTAGAGTAGTACTTGGGACCGGAAGACTGCAAATGTGACACCCATTTAAAGAGTGGGGATAGGAGCAACCCAGGAAACTACAGGCCTCTGAGTCTTATGTCCATCATTGTAAAACTGATGGAATCAATGCTCAAAGAAAAGTAGCAGTCTTTCTAGATGACCAAAATCTCACAGACTTATATCAATATGGATTCCCTATGGGTCAGTCATGCCAAACTAATACAACTGATTTCTTTAAAACAGAAGTACAAATAGTGGATAACGGCCAAGCAGTAAGCATTCTTTACCTGAAATTTATTAAAGCCTTTGACTCAATCCCACACTGGAGGGTTATACAGAACATAAAGTGACTGGGGCCCCAGAAGAAGATTATATAGATACATAGATAGTATAGAACAGAAGTCTGTCAGGTTTGCTCTGTTGTTCCTACCTAAAATCCTCAATTCTGTCAGTGTTCCCAGACCACTCACCCTTTCTTTTATTCTAATTACCCCTTGTTCATTCTCTACTGAGCTTTTATCCTTGAGATACTTCTAGCATTCATCACATTAGTGGGCAGATTGTGCAACATGTCCACTATCCTCTCTGTTAAGAAGTATTTCCTTAAGTCCTTCTGGACGCTTCTCCCACTAGTTTTGAGTTTGCAGCCCCTGGTTGTTGTGTTGCTCTGTAATTTAAGTAAATCCAAGGATTCCACTCCTGTTGTGCCTCCACATGAATTTGTAGGTTTCTTTCATGTCCCCATTTCTATCTGATTCCCTAGTGGGAACATGTTTAGGCTAATTAATTTTTCCTGCTATGTTCTACTTTGCTGCCCCTGCATCATTTTTGTTGCCCTTCATGCCCCTGTTATGGCTCATCCACATGGACATCCTGTGTCATACGTGGCAGCATGATATGCATGCATTTACTAATTCACAACTGTCAGTCAGTCAGCAATTAGCCATTCAGCAGCAGAAGCAGACATTTTAAAAGTGCAATTGGTTGTGTCAATTTGGAAACTGCATCAAGTTTTCTAAAAAGAAATGAGCAATTTCTAGAAATATATTGCAACTATGTACTTGTTCATGCCATTTGAAGTGTGTAATATTAGTTGCACTTGTAGATTAGTCACAAACAGATGCAAATTTATTGAGGCTGAGCACTTTTGTTAAAAGAAAAACTGTAAAGAAATGTGCAGTTTGGAATAATGACACACTATTTGAAAAAGGAAATGCAGAATTACAGATGATTTTGGAGCTATTTATAAAAGTGGTATGAATACAAACTAGACAATTGTGAGCTATTTCACATGTGTGATAAAAATGTACCCTAGCACTAATGAAAATCATTTCACAATATTTTCTTTGGGTTGCAAAACAAATGGACAGCACAATAAGTCATTTTTTTAATCAGATCATATCCAAATGGCAGACCCAGGTGTAGTGTTTTGGCAGCCCATTTTTCCTAATAAGCTGCAATCAGTTCAGTAGAGAACTATGTTGGGCTATATGAAAATAAAGGAGAGGCTTTAAGATTCCTGGAGGCAAATAGATTACAGGATAAAAAAACAGCATGGGTTAATTTTGGTTGTGTGGCCATGTCAGCCAAATCTAATTGATTTCTTTGGTTGGCTGCTGAAGGTAGTAGACAAAGGACTGGCAGTAGACATACTGTCCTTTGACTTGAGTAAAGCCTTTGGCTGCAACCTACATGGATGGTTGATAAAGAGAATGTATGACTTGGGATGGGGTACAAAGTCTATACTCACAGGTCTATATTTTGTTGGTTTGAAAAAGCACACATTTTAATTGTGAAATGTCGGCTGCATCTAGGATCAGTTTTGCTTCTGAATTTCTGCTGTTTTACACAATAAAGACCAACTTCATCCTACAGTAGTAGTACCAAATTTGTCAAGCAATTTTGTGAGATTCCTTATTTATCCTTCACAAAATTTAGGGGAAAAAGTCCTCTAAAATTCTTTTTGTTATACCTACAGAAAGAGGCCAGTTCCTCTTACAGTACTTAAGTGCAATCTGGTAGATTTTCAACTACATTATCAGATGAGACAACCCTCTCTGGGTAGCAGTGAATACACTAACAAACAAAACAAAATCCCTAACTAAAGGTTTCATAATTCTCAGTAGGGATTTTTAAAAATCCTCAAAAATCCTTTGACTAATTTGGTGCTCCTACTGTACACCATATAAGGTGAGACTTGTTTCAAACTCTACATTGTGAGCTGAACTGTTGTTTTCACAGGTTACATGCCTGCCCATGCTGCAGCTTCACTTGTGTTCCCTTGAGCTACCTTTTGTAGTTTCTGGGGTACAGTCACAAGATGAATGAAAAATGTGTTGAGGGGGAGAACCCAGAAGGCTGTAATTAATGGGGAACTCTCGGGGATCAAGGGTCTTCTAGTGGGGTTTCTCAGGGATTAGTCCTGAAACTGATCCACTACAGTATCTTCATCTGGGACTTTGGGGTAGGGATACATTGCAAAATATGCCTATTTGCAGATGATAAATATCTGCATCAGGTGAAGATTGAGGATGGCATCAGAATTATGAAAGAAGACCTGGGTAGATTAGAAAGTGATTAAAAATATGGCAGTTAAAACTAAATGTCAAGAAGTGCAAGGTGATGCACATTAGGAGTGCTCAGATTTGTCAAAATCTAATCTAATAGGAGTTGTAAAATTTCAGAAGATCAAATTCTAAAGCAGAATCCAAAATCTTAGCAGCTAAGAAGCACTTGTGGCTCAAATTTTGGATTCTGGAATCAGATTTTGGAATCTGATTCAAACTCCGATTTGACCATTTTTAAGATTTAGGCTTTGTGAATTTCAGTTCTGAAAATTCTAAATCCTAAAAGCAGAACAGACTCTGATGAATCTAATTATATTTACTGGATTCTGAGCAACCCCAATTCACAATGGGGTAAAACATATGAAAAACGGTTTACAGGATCAGGGAGGTATCAGCGGAAAGCACAACAGAGGAGAGGGACATGTAGGGTAATAACTTCAGATAGTCTGAAGACAATTACACAGTGTAATAGGAAAGATGGATAGGTACAGTAAATAGAAAGTTGAAGTGCATAAAGTGGAGGATCAGCAGCCAGTGAAAATAGATGTTTTTACCACTGTATAGGTAATTATTTTATCCTTACCTGGAATACTGTGTGCAGTTTTGGAAATCACATTTGAAGAACAAGGACAGAGTGGAGGAGGGGACAGAGGATAGTAGCCATAATGATCTAGGAACAGCAGGAAAGAGAATATGAGGAAAGGTTAAAGACCAAAAACATGTACGTGCTGGAGGTGAGAAGGGAGAGTGGAGACATGATTAAAGCACAAGCACACCTCAATCGGCTAAACTAGGAAGATATTTGAGAATTGTTCAAACTGAGTGGGAATGGAAGCACCAGAGGTAACCCCATGAAGCTGGCAGGGCATAAATTTAAGAGGTATATCAGAAAGTAATTTTTAAGAGAAAGAGTGGTGTTAGAAGGATGGATTAAGTTATCTGAAAATGTGGTCTGTGCAAAAGAAGTGACAGGATTCAAACACTAGTGGGACAGATAAATGGACTCGCTAAACACGTTATCAAAAGGGGAGGGGGAAGAAGCGTGAAGAGCCACTACAGCTCTTACATTTCACTTTAGATAGGTAGGACTAGGCAGGCATGATGGACAAAGGGGTATTTTTCTGCTGGGAAATTCTGTGTTTCTACAAACAACTGACTCCCACTTAGTAACAGTAACAGTTAAAAGTTTCCACCCTAAGTTCTGCTACTCTTCAAATGGATGGTACAGTTTTGTTACGAGGTGACAGAAGATAGGAGGAAATCAATCAACTAAGCCAGTCTAAGTTAAATCGGTGTCTCAAGTTCTTTCCAGCCGGATGACCCATGGAGCTGCTTCCGTCACACAGCCAACCCTGCCTAAGTTCTTTCTGGCTGGACTGCCTCCGGAGCTGCTCCTGTCACACAGCCAACCCTGCCTAAGGTATGCTTGGAGACTTCAATTGACCGCACTAGGCTCTTTGTTTAGGATTTGAACTTGGCACCATTTTCTAGCTGGATTCCAACACTCGACTTGGGGGATCTGCTGCTTAATTTAAAAGAACTGCGCATAAAGAAAAAAAAATCAGTTTGGAGAAGTCTGCTGCTCATATAATTTGTACATTTTCAGCTGTGCTTCATCAAATTATTTACTGGCTTTTGCAAGCTGCTTTTAATTACTGGCTCTTGCAAGTTGCTTTTTTAAAACTAATTAAATCTTGTGAGTGAGCTGTTTTGCTAATGCTCATTTAAGCCAGCCTGCTACAAAATTCACTTTGCTAAAATTGATAAAATAACAGAAGTCAGTCAGCCTGCTGTGTGGTTACTGTAATCAGCTCCACATTAAAGGTGTTGTAATCAACAGCAGATTTCTTTCAGTAAGCTGACTGGCTGCAACCCCGCAGTCACTTCGTGACTGCTCCCGCCTCTTCCCCAATACCCTCCCACCCTTTGCTAGTGTTATAGATATAGGTAGGTTAAAGTCTCGTGTGACTGTACTTCTGTTTTTTTTCTATCTCCAGGGTTTCCCATTTGCTCTTTATATATTATTTCCAGTAGAGGTCGTCTGATAACCTAGTTATTTCCTCTGCTGTCTTTCTACATTGCTCCTTAGTCTTTACCTCAGCACTTCCATTGCAAACTGCCCTTAGGTGTCCTCTTCTCTGACATATTTCACCCTACTCCACCCACCCTGGATGTGTGTACCTGATCTATCTGGTCTGCTTTTGTTTCCCCATATAAGGCTGTTAGTTACTTTAACTGTCTCCCTGCATCACACCCTGTACTGTCATTTCTGACACACTGGTTCCTAATTTTCTCTCCTCCCACAAACTTTCCTTGCTCATGCCACTGGCCTCTCTACTCTCTTCTCTGTTCCACTCTAGTCTCTTGAACTACCCCTTACTCTTATTCCTTCTTGCTATGAATTCAAGGGCTACATACTCCCTCCTGCTGTTACTTTCTATGTTATTTCTTCTTGATTTCTTGGCTGTACCTACTGATTCTCCCTCTAATCGACATACATATTCTCTTGATAATTTCTGCTACTCTAATTTACTGATTGGTCCAGCCCCTTATCCATCATACATGTCGGGACACAGTCATAAATATATAGGGATACTACTCAGGAATATTATTTGATCGTTCTCAATATCCCCTGGTTGCACGTCCAAGACATTGTTAACTGTGGCATTATGGATTATAACTCTATCCCTTACTCTGGCTGGGGATATCAAGACTAACCCAGGCCCTACAACTTTTATGAATGAAACCCAGTCTCTCCCCCCACCTACTTGCCGCAAACTTCTTGCATCACCTTTGCCCACCTTAATATAAGAAGCCTAACAGTCAACCTCCCTGAACTGGAGGTGTTAGTGTGCTTAAACAATCCTGACATCTTAGCCTTATTGGAAATGTGGCTGAAGCCCTCCATGGCTGACTCTCTCTACTCTCTGCTGGGCTACAATATCCTTCAGGTGGATCGCTCTAACTCCAAAAGAGGTAGAGGCATGGCACTGTATTATTAATCTTATCTCAACATGTCCATAATGAATGGTCCCCCTCTGAATAACTGTGAGGTTCTTCATTCCCTTTTACTGCTTGGGGGTGTCAAAAAACTCTTCATCTTCTGTGTTTATATACCTCCTAGACATTCCAGACTGGGTTTTGATGAATTCATCGAGCTGGAGGCATCTGTGACAGTGTGGGAAAGCTCATGGAAAAGCTGCTAAAAAAAAGAATCATTAGATACCTAGAAGACAATGGCCTTTAGGACCATTGGCAAAATGGGTTGATGGAGGGCAGGTCATGTCAAACAAACTTGACAGAGTTTTTGACTGGGTCACCAGGGTAGTGGATCGGGGGGGGGCAGTGGATATTGCATACATTGCAGTGCTGTGCGTAAAGTGAAATTCCACCAACAGAATTTCAGCAGAATGCACATTCCAAGGGTGAAATTTTCTGCTTGGAAGACCTGTTGTTCTGGTGAAATTCTCCCTGTGTTTTAAATGCGGAACTATATTCCCCAGATGACCATCATTTTCCACTGAACATATTTCTGCAATATTCAAATTCTATTTCCACATAATCAAGTGGATGAATTTTAATGAAATTTCCTTCACTTGATTTCTGCTAGACTAGAAACATGTACATACACTGTGCAGTGTATCATAATAGTGTCCTTGTTTTTAATTGAATGATAGCATAGCTGCGATCAGTGGACTACTGTTCTGCCGATGTTGTATTCCATGGAATGCTATTACTCCATGCATTGATGCTGTTTAAAATAGCCACTAGAATGTTTTTCCATGAATATTCATTGTGCATATACATATTGGCTGACTTATTGTTTCTGCATAATGATATCCCAGGGATCCAATTGTGGAATTCGGGACTGGTTTTCTCAGCAATCTGAGCAGTTGATAGAGTGAGACATTACACATTACATTACTAGTTCCTCTTACTCAGTGTGTATATCTTTTTCCTGCAGCAGCAGTAGCATATTACCAGGGCTACTATCAGTTCAGTCAGCTGAGGTTCATCCGCAGACATATAAGATGGCAGGAGTGGATATAGGAGTGGATATAGGATGGCAGCTTGGCTTCAATGCCAAAAAATGCAAAGTTATGCATATTGGAGTCAAGAAGATTAGGATGGAGTATTTACTGGGTGGAGTCCGAGTATCTGCATTAGAGGAGGAGAAGTACTTTTGAGTGATGCTCACTAGTGACCTGAAGCACTCCAGGTAGTGCAAGAAAGCAGCAGCAAAGGCAAACAAAATGCTGGGATGCATATCTAGGGAGATCAACAGTAGGAGAGATGAGGTTATACTGCCCCTGTACAGGTCACTGGTAAGATCGCATATAGAGTATGAAGTTCAGTACTGGTGACCATAGCTCAAAAAGGACACTAACCTGCTGGAGAAGGTCCAGAGCAGGGCTACAAAGATGATAGCTTGTCAGCAGGGTAAGGCATATGAGGAGAGTTTGAGGGTGCTGAACATGTACTCCCTGGAAGACAGGAGAGAGAGGGGACATGATTGGGAACTTCAAGTACTTGAAAGGAATAAATAAGGTTGATAAGGAGAGTCTCTTTAAGCTGAGTGGCAACCATAACATGAGGGGGCACAAACTTAAGCTGGAGGGTGGAAGGTTTCACAGCGAGGCCAGGAAGCACTTCTTAAAAGAGTAGGTGGTGGACACTTGGAATGCGCTCCCAGAAGAGGTAATCTCATTGGTGATAGTGGGCAGCATTAAGAGAGGCTATGACAGGTATAGGGGAGGGCAAGGGACATGGCTAGGGAGGATGGGAGGAGTGGGGAGAGGGGGGCAGGGACAGTAGATCAAGCTGTGGACCCTGCAACATGAGCAGACTTGGTAGACCCAATGACCTTCTTCTTTTGTTTGTATGTTCATATGAGTGAGACAGGCATATGAGGACGGGCATAAAGCAGCAGAAGCAGCATATCAGGGCTGCTATCAGTTCAGTCAGCTGAGGTTCATCACCAGACACATGAGGAGGCAGGAGTAGGAGAAGCACATGAGGATGGGCCTAAAGCAGCAGCAGCATAGCATCAGGGCCACTATCAGTACAGTGAGCCAAGGTTCACCACTAGACATATGAGATGGCAGGAGTGGGAGAAGCATATGAGGATGGGCCTAAAGCAGCAGCAGCAGCATCATAACAGCATGGCCAGTATCAGTTCAGTCAGTTAAGGTTCATCACCAGAAATATAAGCTGGCAGGAGGGGAGAAGCACATGAGGACAGGCCTAAATCATCAGCAGCATAGCATCAGGGCCACTATCTGTTCAGTCAGCTAAGGTTCGTCACCAGACATATGAAATGGCAGGAGTAGTAGAAGCACATGAGGACAGGCCTAAAGCAGCAGCAGCATAGCATCAGGGCCACTATCAGTTCAGTTAGGTTTTGTTCATCACTGGAAATATGAGATGGCAGGAGTGGGAGAAGCACATGTGGACATGCCTAAAGCAGCTGCAGCATGAGATGAGAATAACACCAGGACCAGGTAGACACTGATCTGTGAATAAAAGAATGTGAAAATATAAATTGTAAATCAAATTGCCATAGCAGTAAATGCATCTTATGTCAGGAATTTAATTCGACTGACAATGCTGTTAATTTAACCTTACATAAACAAACTTTATAATTATAAAATACTTACCTTAATCCATAACTATGTGTGAAGAAGATGAAGTTACATCCACAATAGATGGATATGTATCCATTCGTGTGTGATGAAATCCAAGGAGAATAAGACCTGTGAAGAGAAACACGTAGAAATGTAACAGTTTAAAATAGAGGGAATAAAATCAATGAACAACATGAACAATAATGTCCCAAGTATCGACCCCTGAGGTACTCCTTGTTCTACTTCTCTAACTTTTGAGTATATACCACCATATGCTAATTGGTATGTACCACCATATGCTAATGAAACATGCATAATTGCTATGCATATTTAAAACAGATTACTTTCAGCTTGGTTGTTGGGTTGTTATAATGTCCCAACAAAAAAGCAGATGTCACCCAGTCAGAATTCAGCATTCTATGTACCCATTGCATCTATAAACATTAATACCATATTCTTAATGTAAGTTCTCGATCCTATATTATTATTATTTTTTACTATTCCATAATCAGGACCTCACTGTAAAGAAGAACCAAACCAACTGAATTACCATCAGGCAGGATACTATTCCATGGAAGACAGATTGTTCTGAGGAACTAAATTCCAAGGGCATAACATGCAATTTTTGAACAAATCAATAAGTGATTTTAAAAAATAATAACCACACATGATTGCATGCATTGCTATCATGACCACACACCTGCTTCTATCTTATATAGATACCCAGAAGATCCATATTTTTTACTTTAGTATTCCACGGAAATGTAATCCATCGATTTTACTTTTTTCAGAATAATAATCTGTGGCACACATGATGACATTCCAAAAAATCATTGGAATATTATTCCACGGATTGCTTCCAAGTACTTTTATTCTGTGGATCGGCTTATGGCACATCCATAAGGTTGAAAAAATGGTGTCCGTGATGATGCAAAAGTCGTATGAGGAGAGACTCAGAGCTGTCATTACATTCTCCCTGGAGGACAGGAGAGAGGGGTGGATGGTCATGTATACACATCGCATGATGTTATTAGTATAATGATTTTATGAATTATTAACTTACAGCACCCACAGAAAAAACTCTTAGCCAGAGGGCATCAAAACGGCTACAGGAAATTGAGGCTGCTTTCGAACAAAGGGCAGAGTAAGAAGACCAGAGCCAAGCTCCAGAAGCAGGTGGGGCATATGTGGCAAGCAAACAAGCAGCGACTGATAGGGAATGGCTGAAGACAATAAATAAGCTACTGGGACATCTGGAAAAGGGCATGGCCAAGTTAAAAAAGGAAATGAAGGAGATTAAAGGAACTATACAGGGGGTTGATAACAAAATAGAAAAATTGTTAAGTACACCACATTGTTGGCAGTGCTAGGCCCAGCCCACAACAATACCCCACTTCCCACAATGAGTGAGGGTCAAGAGACCACAACTGCACCATAACGATGTGAGGATGCCTGACTACTGTTTTGTTTTGCAATTGCAAATATTGTATATGGTTAAATTTGCAAATGTTACACATATTTTTATAGTGGTGAGGTGATATCATTAATGTTATTGTTGATATTATTATTATTCAGTGTTTATTGTTCTCTGGTTGATTTTGTTGTTCTTGTTCTTGTTTATTTCTTTGTTACATTGAAGTGTTTTCATCTTTGAAAGAGTGTAATTTGTTATTTCAGCTGTATGGGCGGGGGACCTTTTCCAATGTAAAAAAGTATTAGAACATGGGGGCACAATATGAAATTGGAAGGGGGTAGATTAAGAGGTAATGTGAAGAAGCTTTTCCACACAGAAAGGGTAGTTGACACTTGAAATGGTCTGCCACAGGAGGTAGTGGGGGCAAGCAAAGTGGAAGGGTTTAAGCATGCTTGGGACAGGCACAACGGAAGCCTGAGAGGGGAGGGTGAGAGAGATGAAAAGCCATTGATCATATAGGGTCAGTGGCCACATACAATGTACAGGGCCTATGGGCAGACTGGATGGGCCTAGCGGTCCTTATCTTCTGGCAGTTTCTATGTTTCAATGGGGGACTGCCGGGTAATCATAATGAAACATAATGATGAAAGAAAAATTACTTACCTTAATGCAGTAGAATGTGAAGGTACAGGCAGATCTCGTATGTAATGTAGCAAGCTGGATGATGAAGAGATACAGTTACAATACCCCGGAAAAAAGACCTGTGAAGCAAAAAAATGAGGTAACCTACACCTGGTTGAACACCTTCATTAGGCAAAGAATGCCAATGTGCTCAAGGTGGTGTATTATGAAGTACTAGCGGCCCACCGTTGGTGGGTTGAAACATGAGGAATAGTCAAGTGCTTCAACCATCAGAGAAGGAGCATTAGTCCATTACCCAACCATGTAACACAACATGAGTGCCTTACTGAGATTATTACATGGGCCATTATTATGACAGTATATTTTTTTTAGTTTTGTAATCGTATTACTTTCAGCTTGGACATTGTGCTACAATAAAGGCACAGTATGAAACTGCTGTTGGCAAATCATGAGCAAGCATTATTTATACAAAATGCATAATTTCTATGTATGTTCTAACCTAGGGGCATATCATGGGTGTATGGGGGCATTAATGCATGCCCCAGGTGAGTTATGAGGCACAAGGGCTTGCCCAAGTGACTTCTACCAGCTGGGAAGTACATTAATGCCCTGATACACCCACTGTCTGGAGTGGGTTATGGCACTTATAAAATGGGCACCAGACATATGAGATGGCAGGATTTGGAGAAGAACATGAGTATGGGCCTAAAGCAGCAGCATATGAGGGCCAATGTCAGTTCAGTCTGCAGGGGTTGAAATTGGCACCGGACTGCTAGCCAAATGCTGGTAGATTTTGTATCAGGCTAGTAAGATTTTTATTTAACTAGGCCTATGGCCTATGGGGGTGCCCAATCCCCCATCGGCTCCACTGCCTCCCCAACAGCCTTCCAGCTGCCATGCTGGGAGCCCACCCTAGCGTGGCAAATGTCCCGCGTTGTCCAAATAAAAAAGAAAAAAACCTGAAAGAAAAAAACCTTCCCTCGCTGCTGTCTTCTCTCTCCCACCCACGCCCACCCACTCACGCACCCTGCCTCCCCACACCCCTCCTCACCCCATACTTACCTCTGGAGCTCGGCGCGACAATCTTAGGGTAGACCAGGAACACGCCTGCACTCTTCAAAGCCGACCGCTAACTGAGGAAATGCCAGTAAGCTGTATAATGCAATGAATAGGTTTTTTCAACTTTGCTGCATATCTCAGGCATTTTTTGGAATTTTGGCACCAAATTTTCAACATGGGGTTTTTGGGACCCCTCCTCATGAATTCTGTCACTGTCATGGCGTTAATCGGGCCCGAAGGGTGATTTTGTGGTCACTGCGTGAAATCACCTTTCAGGACAGATTAACGAAATGACAGTGTCAGTGTTCATAAGGTGGGCTCTCAAAAAGCCTATGTTGAAAATGTGGTGAAAAAATTCCTAAAAATGATTGTTTTATGAGCGTTCATTGCGCTGTTCCTACTCACGCTCATAGGTTCACTAATTTTCAATATTTTCACTCTGGATTTTCAACATTGCCATTTGACCACACTTCCTTATGAGCAGCACAGCTGTCATTTTTCACATCTCACCCAAAATGTGTTTCTGCGCATGTAGGGCACAATGGAGCAGTTGGTTTGCGAAATCAATGTTCGGGACACATTAAGAAAATCACAGTGACACTGTTCATGAGCAGAGATGTTAAAATGGCTATGTTAAAAATCTGGTGAAAAAATTCCCAAAAATTACTGTTTTACGAGCATTTGTTGAGCTGATCCTACGCAAGCTCATAAGTTCACAAATTTTCAATATTTTCATTCCAGATTTTCAACATTGCCATTTTACCACACCTCCTTATGAGCAATACAGCTGTCATCTTTCACATCTCACCCAAAACATGTTTCCGCCCATGTAGCGCACAATGGCGCAGTCAGTGTGCTAAATCAATGTATGGGACACATTAAGAAAATTACAGTGACACTGTTCATGAGCAGAGGTCTTAAAATGGCTATTTTGAAAATCTGGTGAAAAAATTCCTAAAAATGACTGTGTTATGAGTGAGCATTGCGCAGTTTCCATGCACCCTCGTAAGTTCATGAATTTGTAATATTTTCAGTCCAGATTTTCACCAGTGGCATTTTTCCACATTTCCTTATTAACAGTACAGCTGTCATTTTTCACAACATGGCCAAAATATGTTTTCACACTTTCAGCACAGAAATGCGTGGTCACTGTGGGAAATCATTGTTCAGGACAGATAAAGAACATCACAGTGACACTGTTAATGACTGGAGGTTCCAAAATGCCTGTGTTGACAATCTGCTGTAAACAATTCCCAAACTAATTACATTATGGGTGCACGTTGCACAGTTTCTACGCACGCTCATGACGTCACCAGTTTTTTTAATATTTTCAATGCAGATTTTCAACATTGCCATTTTTTACACCTCCCCATGAACAGTACAGCTGTCATTTTTCACATCCTGTTCAGAATGTGTTTTTACACCTGTGGTGACAAATGCCGTAGTCGCTGTGCAAAAGCAGCTTTCAGCTAACAAACTGATATTGCCACTGTTCATGAGGTGGGGGTCACAAAAAAACCCATGTTGAAAATTTGGAGTGAAAATACCAACGAATGCCTGAGGCGTTAGGGTTTCCACCCATAACACCCCACCCTGTAGAGAATGACAGGCATCAGGGCTGTGACTTGGGATTGTCACCTGCAATGCTCATACCATTCCACCTCCACCCACACCTTGCAGCCACTGACAGGCATCGAGGTGTGCCTTGGACTCTTCGGCACCAAAGTTCACCCCATTCTCCTATACCGCACCCATCTCACAATATTTTCTGATGGAATGGGGTGCGCATAAGGGCCAAAGACCCCAAGGCACACCGTGACACTTGTTGGTGTCTGCACAGTAGGGTGTGGTGAAATGGCATGGCCATTATGCCTGATGACCCAAAGGCACACCCAATGCCTGTCACTATCTGCAGGGTGGTGATGGGGTTGGCTTCAGATCAATACTTCGCTGCCATTTCTATTATGCAGCTCTGTAACTCCTACACTACCAATGCCAATGCCAGCAAGCAAATATTCGGCATTGACAAATGCTTGTTTAACTAAGAGACAGGTTTGGTATTGTATCCTGTTTTCAAGTTGTAGCCACCCAGCTTGCTCATAAAGGTCACATGTGTGCGTTAGTTGGGGGGAACTGGTGAGCAGTCTGCAGGCTTTATTTAGGGCTACTGCTATCCTACATAGTGAGGTGGAAGTGGCTGAGCTGTATATGATCAATCCATAGTCGATGACGGAGACAACTATGCTATGGATTGCGGTTTGGAGTGCTTCAGGTGTTAGGCATTTCTTGTGCCTGTGCAGGACCCATTTCTTATGTTGACTGTTTTGACTACATTCTCAATATATTCTGCATAGGAGAGGGAACAGTCAAGTGTAACCCCCTGGTATTTGAATTGCTTCACTTGTTCAAGTCAAACCCCTGTGCAGTTAGTGATGTTAAGGGGTGCTGCACTGTGTTTGCTTCTAGCACTGCTAAAAAGCATTACTTTTGTCTTTTCATAGTTCAGAACCATCTTGTGGTCTCTGAACCAATCTTCAGTTTGTTTAAAAACATGTTGTAGCTAATAGTTTAGGGTGTGAGGGTCGTGTTGAGAAGTGAAAATAACAGCATCATCTGCATAGAGAAGTATCCGCTGGTCACACAATCGAGGTAGGCTATTTAGAAAGATGCTGAAAAGGAGGAGTCCTAGGATTGACCCCTTGGGGACCCCACAATGAACTGGCAGGGACCCAGATGTGATGTTTCCAATCTTTACCTGTTGGTAATGATCAGCTAGATAGCTTTTGAACCAGTTAGTAGCGGGATTAGAGAGACCTATTGAGGTGAGTTGTTGAAGTAGTAGGGAGTGACTGACCGTATCAAAGGCCTTTGTTAGATCAATAAAAGTTGCACCAACAAGGTTACCCTGGTCCAGTGAACTGTGTATGCAGCTGGTGAACTCCAGAAGAGCTGCGGAGGTACTGTGCCCTTTCTGAAATCCATGTTGTTCTGGACACTGAATGTTGTATTTATTAAGGTATTCAACCAGCTGGTCTGAGACTATGTGCTCCAGCGCTTTTGACAGTGGTGGAAGGATAGAAATATGTCTGTAATTGGCATGCAGTGCCCGGTCACCTCTCTTGTGCACCGGAGTTACCAGAGCTGACTTCCAAGCTTGGGCGAATTGAGCCAGCTGCAGGGATAAGGTCAGCAGTTTAGTAATGGGAGCTAGGATTTCATCAAGTGCAAGGGAAATAAATTTGAGGTTGAGTGTGTAGTTGCTTTTCCTGGATTTTCCAAGTACCTTACGAATGTACTTTCTTGCTTGGTTGTAGTTGACAGATTTGAAATAGATGGGAGGGGGGATGTTTGAGTGGGCCCTAGGCTTTGGCTTGAGCTTGGGTTGGTTTCTTCAAAGAAATTTGTCGGAAGTACACTGTTAAGGTCAGTAAATGCTTTGTTAAATGTGTTGGCAAATAGTCAGGGCGTCAAGGGTAGGGGCACCATCGATGTGGAGCATTTGTGGAGCCTCTTTCTTGACTTTTCCTGTTACATCTTTTAGGTTATTCCAAAAAGACTTGCTGTTTCCCCATGATGTTTGTAATGCTTCCCTAAAATGTTTACGTTTGGCAGAGTGGATGGTCCGGGTGTAGTCATTCCGTAGTCTTCTGTATTCCTGGAAGTCTGATTGCTTGCCAGAGTTCTGTGCCCTATGCCACCAGTTGTCCCTGTTTTTTATGCAGCCTATTTAGTCTGGTGTGATCCAGAGGCTGTATCTTCCACAGATCTTTGTCCTCTATACTGGGGCATGGCAGTCACAAGCAGCATTGAATTGTTTTGATGAAGTACTGGAGTGCAGTGTCCATATCCTCCACTGTGTCAAGGGGGCTCCAGTCAGTGTTGCATAGCTGCTCCTTAAGGTACTCCAGGTGACCCCTTTTTCGTTTACGATTAGAAATTATTTGGGGGGTGTTGCATTGAATTTGTTGGTCCAGCTGCAGGTTACTGGAGAGTGGTCACTCAGTGAGTCTGGGTTGACTGTCACATTGGAGATACGATCTGAGCAGTTTGTGAGGATCCAGGCAAGAAGTGTGCTAGATCCAGTTTTGTTATTTGTTCTGGTGGGTGAGTCAATGAGTTGTGTAAGATGCAGTGCAGCAATAGTGTCCTTATATGTGCCAGTCGGTGGTGCCAACCAATTGATATTGAAGTTCCCTAGAATTGATGGATTCAGAGTTGAGGTGCTGACATCTGATAACCTCCATGAGTTCTTCATTGTATGTTTCAGAAATACTTACCTTAATGCATAAGTATGTCCAAATGTTCAGCAACAATACGTGGACATGAACCCATTCAAGTGTAAGGCTATCCAAGGAGACTGAGACCTGTGAAAAGAAAAATGGTGAAACATTATGAAATTGCTTTGTACAAACAAGTGATTCAGTGATTATCAAAAAATTATAACACAAGTAAACATATTACTTTCAGCTGTCCAGTTGCGCTGTGAAAATGGCCCAGCTGAAAGAAGTGGTCAGCTAATCAGAATTCTTCATTCCGTCTACACCTTTTTCATGAGCAATACTATTATTCATCAGACTCATGTACCTTCCCTATCCTGTATTATAAAAAGAATATGAGAAATAGAGTGTTTTGATTCACTGGAAGCATTCTGTCAGCCTTATGTTAACCTTTTTTTTATTTTTTTTTTTTATACTTTTTGGGGCCACCTACTGCTGTTAACTCGGTTTGGTCATGGACTCCTCGGCTGACACTCCCACATTAGCTGCGACTCCACTGATACCCCCTGCCTAGCCCACCAGGGCGGGGTTGCAGCACCCGGCCTCTGGTGCCGCAATGATGGGATAGGTCGGGGAGCTGATCACAGCCGAGGGGCGAGCATCATCTAAGCAGGTAGGTGGCCATTTTTCTGTTATGCCTCAGGGGTGGGGGGCATGCAATGATGTCCAGCATCTGCCCTGCCCCTCAACGTTTAGGTGCCAATCGCTTCGTGGTTCCCCCAGCCTCCACCAGGGGTCCCTCGAGCATCGGACACTCACCCATCCCTCCCCCAGGGAAGAAGAGCAGTCTGTGGGATGCTCAATCCTTTTCCACCAGCCAGGCCTCCAGCTCCCTGGGTCCATTCCTGAACTCAGATTGCTGGTGTCACGAGTGGAAATCCAACTGCTGCACTGACGGGCTGGCATGTCTTATGTTAATCTTTTTTTTTAACATACATGTAGAGCCTAATCATATGTTGAACAATGTTTAACACAATTTAAATGTGTTTGAATTATAATAGCAATAAGGCACTCCCACTGGTTATGTTAGTGGTCAGTAAGTCACCCTCTAGGGACATGTGGCACTCTGCTATGCCTCAAGCAACATTATACCCCTAGAGGGTGATTAACATTCCATCAACATAACCACTTGTCATGTCTTATTACTTATTTTTTATTATTATTATTATTTACTTCCACCCACCCATGACTTCATTGTAAATGAGATCCATCAACTGAAATACCATAGACGGAATAATACTCCATGGAAGACTCCCTTTTCAACAGAATATTGTTCCGCATGCATTACATCCAGTTTTCTCAGAATGTAACAGGTTATTTTGAATGGCAATCATCAGACAGACTTGCAACTATCTGTAAAATGACCACACATCAGGATGTAAGTTTTGTGTTGGTACAGAATGTTATTTTTCAAAACTTCCTGTACACCTGTCCAGTGGAATAGTATTCCTCAGAAACATGTTCCGCTGATTCTAGGTTCTGAGGAATAATCAATCAATCAATCAATCAAAGTCTTTATAAAAGTCTTTAAAAAACCAGGCCATGTTCCACACCATTCTCTCTTGAAGAGACCTACATATTTGTCATGGAGGTCACCAAGAGGGCAACTGACCTCTTTGGTAAAAACAGAATTTAATTTGCCAAAAGAGAAGCTATATGGGAGGAGATCAAATGGAAGGTGAGTGAGGATGGAGAATGCCCCACTTGAGCAAACAAACAACTGAAGCACCACTGAGATGATTTACAGTGGAGGGACCGGCACATTATTGAAAATCTTGGTGGAGTGGTGACCATCACAGAAGTGCCTAGGAAAAGGAGACGCAAAAGCGGTAAATGTGGTGAGTGTTATCATGCCACTAATATCTTCTTTTTTTACTGGTTTATATTTCTGGGCTTGCAACACGGGCGTATGCATGCAGCCTGAGCATTTTATTTATTTTGTTTTTGTTTACCGTATAAGTACCATAGCCATGAAATGACTATTTTCAGGCACGAACTGGGAGATTACAGTAGGTAGACAGGGAATTACATTTTGAGTACAGGTAGAAACAAAATACAGAGCAAACAGGAATTGACAATAGTTGAGTAGGTACACAATTAGACAATTACAAGGGTAGGTAACAAGTTAACCTGTGGGTAATCATATCAGATGACCTTAAGGTTAGCAAGCAATGTGAGAAGGCAGTAGGGAGGGAGGGCTGAGGGTATACTGGGATGCATATGGAGAGGTATCACCAGCAGAAAACAGGAAGTTGTTATCCCTCTGTACAGACAGTTGGTGAGACTCCATCTGGAGTACTGCGTCCAGTTCTGGAGACCCCATCCCTGCAAGAACATAGACAGGATAGAGGCAGTCCAGAGGAGGGCAACTAAAATGGTGCAGGGTCTGCAAGAGAAGCCATACGAGGAGAGACTAAAGGAGCTCAATATGTATACCCTTGAGGAAAGAAGGGAGAGGGGGGACATGGTAGAAACTTTTAAGTACCTCAGTGGAATCAACAAAGTCCAAGAGGGTAGCATCTTTCAGAAAAAGAGACATGCAAGAACAAGGGGACACCATTTAAAGATAGAGGGGGGGAGGTACAGGGGCAATGTGAGGAAGTATTTTTTTCACAGAGAGGGAAATGGATGCATGGAGCAGCCTTTCTGAAGAGGTTGTGGGGTCTAAAACTGTGGGAGAATTCAAGAATGCATGGGACAGACATAAGGCAATTCTTGTGGGGGGTAGGAAGAAATAGGATGTTGGTTAACTAGCATCTGTGGCCTATCCTGTAGGTAGGGAAATGGGCAGACTAGGTGGACCAAGTGGTCCTTATCTGCCGTCAAATTCTATGTTTCTATGTTAAGCCAGAGTTTACACACAGTAACAAAAAATTCAGTGATAACTATGACATGTAGCAAGCATAACTGGGTTAAGAGCAGCTAAAGGCAAAAAAACAATGAAGACGTAAGTGCCAATAACCTATCTGGAATGTGTAGGATGAGTGGAGAGCAGTTTGCAGCAGTGGAGAAGTGAGACTGAGTCTGAAATACAAATTCAAGGAGGTTTGAAGCAGGCACAGAAGACATGGCTAAAGAGAAAGGAGCAGTAGTTGGTTTTAAACTGGGCATGACTAGAGGCTAGGTGAACATCAAGAGGCAGGGAGTTCCAGAGTTTTGCTGCTGAGTGAGAGAAAGCAAGGGTTCCTTTTTTTGTTTTACATCTAAGTATTTGCAGCAGTGATTTGTCAGTTGATCGGTGACCATGGGAGGAAGACAGCAGAGTTAGTAGGGTGGCTAGTGAGACAGGGATCCCTGATCTAATAACATTATCAGTCAGGGAGCCAAGGGCAAGAGTTCGAGCCGAGGCAGGGTGTAGCCAATTTAAGTCAGCATAGAGCTGACAATGGTGTTTCAACCAGGGAGATGCCAAAGCATACCTGCAGATGCTGGTATAAGTTGTATCCCATTTCCTGAGGAGACTAGTGGACAAACTAAGATAAGTGACAACCCCATAGGATAACGATGGGAGCAAGATCCCACGGGCTATAGCTAATCTAGCCGCCTGCATAGGGACATAGCTGTTTTTGTAGGCTACAGCAATTTTAGCATTAACTGATTTATATGTAGACATTACATGCTAAACAAAGTTTAGATTTTCATCTAGGAGTACTCCAAGATACTTGAAAGAGCATACTGGTTTAAGGACTATGCCACCTTGACCTGCAACTGTAAATAGATCCTGTTTTTTGTTTAATTTGACTGCAGAACCAAACAGCATTGTATGCGTTTTATCAGCATTAAGGATTAGCTTATGATGGAACAGCCAGAACTGAATAGACTTAAAAGTAGTGGTAAGGGTCTGGTTTATATGGTGAATGTTCTTATCATGACAGTACAAGACCAGGTGATCTGCTTAGAGGATGGCCAAGCAATCAGGGCTATTTGACGAGATACTTTTTATAAAAATGGAGAAGAGGAGGGGTCCTAATATTGATCCCTGGGGAACACCTAGATTAATGGCCATGGGGCTAGACATAGCGGAACTGAATCTAACAATTTGAGTTCTATTAGATAGATAGCTATTGAACCAGGTCACTGAGTTAGGTGAGAAACCAAGAGCTAGGAGACTATCTAGTAGAAGAGGATGGTCAACAAGGTCAAACACATTTGTCAGGTCAATAAAAAATGCCCCCATAAGGTGGCCATTGTCCATGACAATTAAAATATCTTTTGTGAGGTGGAGAAAGGCCGTGGAGGTGCTACGAGCTTTGCAAAAGCCATACTGAATTGGTGAGAGAAGTTTATATTTAGTCATGTATTCTGTAACTTGTATTGATACTAGCTTTTCTATTATTTTACTTAGCACTGGTAGGATAGCTATAGGCTCATAATTAGCCATAACTCTTTTATCGCCCTTCTTAAAAATTGGGGTGATTTGGGCCATTTTCCAGACATCTTAGACAATTCCATTACAAAGGGAGAGGGTAAAAATCCATGATAATGGCTGTGCAATGAGAGGTGCAGCCAGTTTTAAAAGTTTGGGTTCTACACCATCAGAACCTACACTAGTGTTGTCAGAAATGGTATTTAGAAGGCCTAGGATGTCTGAGTAATTTAACTTTATATTGGACCAGCGTATTGTGAAAAAAAATTGAAAAGTCATCTGCAGGAAGGCTTTAAATAGAATAGATCAGCAACAGTGTAGTGACCATCAGTCTCAGAATTCTAATGTTTGGTAGTTACATAGCAAATGTAAAGTAAAATATTAAATAGATGTGTTTGTTAGCTGAGGTTTTATTTGCGTAGATCTCAATCAGGTCTTGCACAACATGTCCATCTACCTGTTTTACTTTTAAAATTTATATTGTATTTGCTAATAAATTGAATCACCAATAACTTTTATTATCTTTGACTGATCAAATTGTTATGTTTTGTATGTCAGCTGCTGCTACTGCAGAACCAGCTGCTACTGAAGAACTGGCTGCAACTGATGTACTAGCTGATAGTACCAACACAACACAGAGCGCTGCAGCTGAAGACAGTAAGGTGGTGTCCGGAGCTGGTGCTGGTGGTGGTACTGCATCATCGTTATCTGCCCCAGAGAAGGAAACTGGTAAGATATTATTACATTCTATGTCATACCATAGTAACTGGAGTTGTTGCCTGTTGGTGATGTTGTCAGAGTTTTGTGACAGTGCTACAGGTTCATATCTATTATAGAAATTCAAATTGTAATGCAATTGTAAAGTGCTGCGGAATATTTAGAGACTGAGAGATACGGGGGGGGGAGGGGTGGAGGCCAGGGCAAAGAGACAGGAGGATGTGTAAGCAACGAGACCCATCTGGGTGCACGTGGAACAAATTTTATGCACACCTTGTGTCATTTTAAAGCACAAGGCCTTTGCCTGAGTGACTTAAGCTTCTTGGTGGGCGTAAAATGTATTCTACACATACACAGATGTGTCTGCTTGCTTACACATAGATACATAGATACATAGATACATAGACAGTGTCGGCAGATAAGGGCCTATGGCCCACCTAGTCTGCCCATTTGAGCTTGTAAGTTCAGTTTGTTTTCCTAGAAGTCTATTTCCCCTTACCCCTGACCTCTAGAATTCCTTTATGTCTATCCCATGCATTCTTAAATCCCGTGATTGTGTACACATCCACCTGTCTCTTTGCCCTGTCCGCCAGTCCCCCCCCCCCCATCTCTCGGTCTCTAAATATTTCACAGCTCTTTACAATTGCATTCATATTTCTATAATTGCTATGAACCTGTAGTAAATGTGTGGTAACAGTGTAGAGGTAGGGATGAATGGGGCTGGTTGCATAGAGGGTAGCATCTTTCAGAAAAAGAGTTGTGCAAGAACAAGGGGGCACAATTTGAAGATAGAAGGGGGATGGCTCAGGGGCAATGTGAGGAAGTATTTTTTTCACAGAGAGGGTGGTGGATGCATGGAACGGCCTTCCTGAGGAGGTTGTGGGGTCAAAAACAGTGGGAGAATTCAAGAATGCATGGGACAGATGTAAGGTAATTCTGGTGGGTGGTAGGAAGAAGTAGGCTGCTGGTTAAGTAGGATCTGCTGCAGCTTATCCAATTGGTATGAAAATGGGCAGACTAGGTGGATCAAGTGGTCCTTATCTGCCTTTAAAGTCTGTGTTTGTATGGAATGGATCAATGGTCCATGGGCAAGGGCTACTACTATCGTTATCAACTTTTTGTTTTTTGGGTGGTGTGGGATGGATGAGTGATAGGAAACATCTGTTTATTTTTTCACCAGCAGAAACTGAAGAATGCAATGAACAGGGGGAGGCAGTCAGTGATGGTGGTACCAGTGAAACATCATCCTCAACTGTTCAGGAGGGACAGTCTGGTATGAAATTATTGATTCAACACATATAGTAGGATAGTATTTTGTTTCTTTTTATGTGCCTGACTTGCTGTAGATAACAACATTATTATGCAGTGGATGATTTCTTAACAATTCATAAAGAATATGATACTAGAGTCTAACAATTCCTGTATCTGGACTCAGAGTAAAAAGGCCAGGCAAAAGGTCAAGACTGATGAGCAGGGTGATTATGGCAAAGGTGAGGAAAAAAAGGGTGGCCTTCAGGAGATACAGGAAATCAGGCAGGGTGAAAGATCGTGAGGAGTACATGCAGGAGGCAAGGGAGATGACAAGGCCATTAAGAATAGCAGAAACCACCAAAGAGCTCTGGTTGATGCAGGGCATTAAGGAAGGAGAGAATAACTTCTTCAGGTACATCATGGAGAGAATGAGCAGTAAAGAACAGATAGTAAGGATTAAAAAGGACAGAGGTTGGGCAGAGAAGGGTGAAAAAATAGTCAGAAACACTCAATGACTACTTCTATATGGTATTTGTGAAAGGGAGAGAGTGAGTGCTACAAATGGGGGTTGGGGCAGTAAAGACTGTGGATGAAGTAACGGATGGAGTGATCATGGAAGGTACAGAGTGGGAAGGCTTGAGAGCACTGAGGGTGGACAAGGTACAAGGCAAGATGGCATTCATCCCAGTGTACATGATTAGGGAGATTTAATTACTGGAAAGGGTGCAGTGCCGAGCAAATAAGATGATCCAGGCACTGGTGGACTTACCGTATGAGAATAGGTTAAAGAAGTTGAGCATGTACATGCGGGTGGACAGAAGGGACAGAGTTGATATGATTGAGACATTCAAGTTCATGCAAGTGCTAAACCAGACTGTTGCAGAGGGACTATTAGGGTAAGGGTGGGGAGGGACACTCAAGGCCATGACATGAGATTGGAGGGTGGAAGGTTTTGGAGGGAAATTAGGAGATACTTTTATATGGAGAGGGTGGTAACATGGTGGAATACGTTATCAGCAGAGGTGGTAGCCCCTAAAACAGTGGCCTTCTTCAAAAGGGTCTGGGACAGGGCAAGATAGATGATAAAGGAAGGGGGAAGATAAGGATGGAGGGTCAGCTTCAGAGTATAAAGTTATTGTATGAATCATTATTTTACAGCGCAAACAGGCTAAACTTTAAGTCGGTATGCAGCAAAGCATCTGAAAGATATAGAGGCAGCATTTAAAAAATGAGCTGATGCAGAAGACCATGTGCAGGCTGAGGCAGCAGCTGGTGGAGGGCCCAGCAGAAAGCAGTCTGCAGAAAGTGATCAGCTGCAATCTATTTCAAAAAGATTGGGACATCTGGAGAATGAGATGGGAGAAATGAAAAAAAAAAAATCATGGAAAAGGAGGTGGGAGAAGTTAAAAAAAACATGAGTGATGCTGGCCCGGTGGTGCTGAGGGTTGAGATGCTGGACACCACACCTCGCTCCACGCTAGCGACCCGGGTTCGGGAATAGACTTGGGTCTCCAGGGGCCAGAAGAGGCGGAGAGGGATACAGCTCTCCCTCTCTGGGGGTGGGGGATTTTCAGTTGTCACCGCACTAGTGACCTCTGACGGAGGCTGGGGGATGGTGAGCGCACACTGTACTGTAGGGATGAGCTTGGGGCACAGAACCGGGGGAGGGGGTGCGCATGCAGATGTGTGCGCACTCCCTCCATTGGCATCATTGCACGCCCCAGCCCACGTTCAGGCTAAAAAGGGGAAACAGTGGCGCTCGGTCGTGGTGGCTTGATGGCCGCTCAAGGGACTGCCTGGAGCTGGGGGCACCACCACATAATACTGGATCCTGTGTCAGTGAGGAGTATTGGGGACTCCCTGCCGCCCTGCCATGGGGGGTAAGCCATGGGGGGTAGATGGTGGTGAGGGCTTCACTAGGAGCCAGAGCAGAACCTGATAGCGGCCGGAGGCGGCCAGATGCTGGGACGTGAAATTGCAGACCTGAGGCCACACAAGGTAAAAAGCATTAACCAAAAAAAAACAAAAAATGAGTGAACTCATTAAAACTCAAACAGGGATGGAGAAAATAATTGACTTAATTTTGTAGCTTATGCAAGGAAGTGCTCCACCTGCAAGTGCAACAGCACATCCACCACTCCCACCAATGACCGAGAGAGAACAGGAAAAATAAAGTGTCACCAGTGTGCTGTTCCTCCCCTTGGCTGTAATTATAAATAGTTATATTAGAACAGTTACTGTTATTGTGGTTATTATTATTATTATTCACATTTTATTGTGTTTCTCACCTGTTGGTATTCTTCTTGTTGTTTTGTTTGTTATATTAAATTAATGTTAATGTTTGAAAGAGTGACTTATTTTATTATATCTCTACATCTGCAGTTATATCACTAGTCTCTCTCTATACTTTTAACGTGGATGACAGTACTGCTATGTAACGATTGACGCTCTGTCTTTAGGTGGAGAAAGAGTTGTATTTTAAAGCCATGGAATATCCACAAGCTTACAGCAGCAGTGCAACAATATTTTTGAAAGTAATGACCTACACTTTTTTTTTCCCTTTCATTTCCCCTCCCCGGCTCCCAGTTGGCTCTTACTATCAAGGCATCCCTTACCTCCAGCCGCTATACATCCCGCACCCATCCTCCACATTGGGCAATCACCATTCACCCCCATGGCTTGCTCCCTGTGGCGGGAAGCCAACAACTCCTCACCAGGACCAAATCCAGCTTTCAGTGATGCCCTCGGAGGTGGTGTGCTCTTGACAGATGTCCATGAAGCTGTTCGACTGGTACCACAATTTCCATTTTTCCTCCAAGGCTGAGCATGCAATGCTGGCAGTGGGCATGCCATGCATGCATCCATACGCAGTATGCCCATCGACTGCTCTGCCCCAGTGCCTCCATTGTACAGGCCAGGTGTACCAATGCCTAGCCTCCACTAGGAATCAGGCAATCGCCGGCCTCTGTTCCCTCCCCTTCCCGGAAGAGGAAAGATATCCTCCAGATGCTCGTTTCACTCCTATACCAACCAGTCCCCAATGCCCCATTTGCTCCACAAACATGGGTTGCCGGTGTGGCAGGAGGTACAGCTATGCTGCCTCAGCCCTCTTCACCACTGGGCTGGCTGACTGATACTGTTTTACATTGCCCATTATCCATGTACCAACTTGTGTATGATACCTTCTTTCCACAATTTGAGTCCATTTTTGTACTTTTTGTCACTTTGGAAATAATAAAAGGGGCGCTCATTTTAATATGACTTGAAAATGGTTGTCGGCAGTGTTCTCAGCTGTTGTTGTGCAACAATTCGATAAAACTAACTTGGGTTATGACTGCAGTTAAGTAGCATGCAGTGCAACAGGCATTGCTGCCTGACCTTATGGAACATTACAGTATGCGTTCTAAAACAGCTGTGAAGAAATAGTGAAGAGAAAATGGTAGAACCCATATTAAATGTAGTATTTGAAATGTACTGTACCAAAATTACTCAAGTAAATTGTGAAAATAACTAGGGTATCTTAGTTACAAGTCATGAGATGAGGGCTATTTAAAATATAATGAAACAAAGTATTGCTCAGTAATATTCAGCAATGCATTTGTCTTACAGTGCTACTTTACTGTGCTTATGCATATTCATTAAAAAGAAAGTAAGTGTCTATACAAGGGAAGCCATCTGAAGACATTTACTGAACTATATGGCGGTAAAACCATAGTAATGAAATGTAATTTTAATTGCATGAAATCATAATACTCAGAAACTATTAATGAATCACTTAGCTTGATATCATGTACTGTAATATAATATTAAAGAATAAAAAAAAAAAAACGCACATACCCCCATAATTCGGTATATGCAAATCACCACAACATTTTAGGCTGATTCAACTTTAAGCAGGAATGCATGGTGTCAAAGGGCTTCACTCAATCTGCAAAGTGTGCAAAAAGAAAGGCACAGACATGTATTCGTCCTACAAGGACTCATCAGTGTTCCTCATCTGTTTCACACCCCAGGGGAAATGAAGCAGCCCTAAGTTGCTCTTATAGTTTTTGGCTGTGGTAAGCTCAATAAAAAAAAGTCAAAAAACTAAGAACTACTGTGCAAAAGCACCGAGGTAAGTGTGTGTGTGTGTGTGTGTGTGTGTGTGTGTGTGGATTTGGATTACATAGCAGTATTTACATAAATTCTAGATCGGTCATGTGAGCACCATTTGAATTGCAATTGACTTCAATTGAGTTCATGTTTTCAAGAATTAATACATTTGATAGTTTACTGTTTGTACTAGTACCACCATGCAAACCGTTTAATACCTTCAGACATCTTCTCTTAATTTGACGCCTTGCAAGTTTTTGGTGAACAAACATTTATATGATGCATGAGGGTAATCACAATGAAACATAATGATAAAAACAATCAAAAACCTTACCTTAATGCACTCGAATGTGAAGGTAGCAGCAAGCTCCAGAATGATAAGCAGCAAGCTGGACGAAGGAGAGGTAACATTACATCACCAAAGAATCTCAGACCTGTGAAGAAAAAAATAAGAAAACATTTATTTTTATGTCCCTAACATGGTGGAACACTTTAATTAAGCAATAAGCAAAAGGTACTCCAGCTGGTGCTTTCAGGTGTGCCAATGGCACATCTAGGGTGGGTTGAAGCACTAGGTAATCCGGAGTGCTTCAAATATCATAGAAGACCATTACCACACCATATCACAGCACAACCTGGAGTTCCTTGTTGATATAGTTAAATGGGTAATTTTCACAGTTTTGGAACTTGTATACCAAAATGTGTTCAGTAATGCTATTTTTTGATTGACAGTCATTATTAAAGTCAATTGCCTTAAAGGGGCACTGTCAGCTTTTCCCCTTGTTTTTGTTGCAGAGTCTAACAGTGCACCTCTGTGCATCTATCTATCACATATGCCCCACATGATGTCCATAAATGCGCCACAAGTGAAAATGCTTACTATTTTCTTTCTTTTTGTTATATTTAACTTTCCAGCATCATGACTGAAAGTACCTCATCACCTGGAAGCACAGGTATGCCAAGAGAGCACCTCTGCCATGGAATGTTCATCATTGGCACAAGTTTTGCTTTATTACATGTCCAGACTGAAACGCTAAATGTGGCATGTATTATACAATGCTGGGCTATATTTGTCATTTTTTCTACAAAACTGAGCAGTGGTAGTGCCAGAAAATACACTGAAACACAGGCGCCGAAATCCTGTGCATGCACAGAAAATGGCTAGAAACACAGATCCCAAACACACCTATGACCAGCCCACTTTTGCACATGAGTGGGATTTCGGCACCTGTGTTTCAATGTATTTCCTGGCACTACCAGTGCTCAGTTCTGTAGAAAAAACAGCAAATGTAGTCCAGCATTGTGTCATACATGCCACATTTAGTGTTTCTGTCTGGGCATGTAAAAATTTGAAGTTCGTGCTGGCACTTCATGTCAGAGGCATGCTCTCGGCATACCTCTGCTTCCGGGTGATGGGGTACTTTTGGTTGGGATGCTGGAAAGTAAAATGTTACAAAAAGACAGAAAATGGTAAGCATTTTCACTTGTGGCACATTTATAGACATTATGTGGGGCATATGTGATAGGTGCACAGAGGTGCACTGTTAGACCCTGCAACAAAAATGAGGGGAAAAGCTGACAGTGCCCCTTGAAATCCATGTTGCAGTGTGAGTTAAAGCTTGATCACTATGGACAATGGATTATTCAACAATTCATTCTGTCAACACTGCATCAACATTTTTAAATGATGCTTGAATAAGTATTTCAAACATGGACACAGCAATTGTTAAACTTAAACATTCATATACTTAAGCAATATACCATGATATGGTGTGGGTGATGGCAGAATTTACCCACGGGTGGTGTGGTTTGCTCACGAGACACAGCTGAGTGAGAAAACCACACCAGAAGTGGGTAAATCTTACCATTACTCACACCATATAGTGGTGTATTGTTATTATACAATGTAGGAATAAACGCGAGGGAAGTTTTCACTTATTATTTTCATTTTTGTGGATTCTTGGTTAGCAAAAAAATAATATGGTGGCTGGTGGCTTTGAAGCCTGGTACCATGACTGGCTGGCACTGTTACCATGGGGTGGTGGCATGATTTACACATTATAAATCATGCCATCCAGCAAATCATGAACCAGCATTTTATTGCCCCTTGTATAATCTGAATAAATAATTAAATAATACTTAACCGCTGTCAGAAAAAAATAATGAAGAAGTAATAACCCTAAAAATGGAGATATCTGAAAAGAGGAATACTTTAAACACAGTTGCCTAATGCATCTTTGACTACAATGTGCAGAACAAGATGTACCATCATGGGAATCTGGCATCACTGTGCTTAAAATGAATTGCAGCAAGCGACATACCTGTAAAGAAAATACAACAAGCACAAAGTTTGTAATCTTTTACGTCATGGACATGCTACATTCATTGTAAGGTACCTCTCAGCACCAGATAATAGAAATGAAAATTCAAATGAAAATGACTGCACTTACTTACACTGATGAATTTCATAACATCAGAAACCAGGGTAACTGCAGATGAGGATTTTGCACTTGAGGCTCAGGAGAACACAGACCACAGGCGTCAGCAGTACCACCAGGGCAGCAGTCAGCTGATTTCAGTTTGGCTTTGGTACTTTTATGCAGCATCAACGTCACACAGGTTAGGGATGTAGGAGCAGGCACAGGAGTACCGGCAACAGGCATCATCAGCAGCAGCATTGCATGTTTGTCCGATCAGTTTGCTTTGCTTCTTTATTGCAGCCTCATACACATGTTCCTGTTGCATGTGCAGTAACAGGCGCAGATGCCGCAGCCAGCAGCAGCCACAGCAGCAGCATGGCTGGCGTGTCTGGTAAGTTGACTTTGGTTATTTATCACAGCATCATCACACATGTTCCTGGCATACTATCAGGCACACTAGGTATAAGGCATCAGCAGTGCCAGCAGGTCCGATGTCAGGTTACTTTGCCTTGGTTACTTGGTATTGCAGCATTACCAAACATGTTTTTGGACAAGGTAAAGGAACATCCACAAGAGGAAAGGCCAAAGGGAATCAGTGCAGTAGCACAATCAGGGCAGCTATTACATCAGTAATACATATCAGTTTTCTTTTTGGTCATGGCTGCATAACATGTGGATTGGAAGGAGCATAGGTTTCATGAGGATGGACAGTGCACAGTGAGCAGCAGGGGAGATATCAGTAGTAGTTCACTTCTGTTTGGCTGTTACCGCATCAGTATAAAATTCAGAATAGGAAATTCAATGTGTCCTACATGTATGACACTTGTTTTAATGTCAAGCCATGGCAGTAAGAAAGTACAATTACTGGTCAAAGTCCATGCTAACAATTTCAGCCAAAGTCAAAGACTTAATAAGCCACTTCATTAAGTCTGTAGTACTTCAAGCACTTGGCAAATATTTTAGGCATATATAGAAGTATTAACAAGTAGACTCTAAAAGTGCAAGAAAAAAGGCCATTAAATTACATAAAGTAAGCAGGAAAGATATGACATTTTGAACACTCCTAAGTCACTGGTACCTTACACAGATATAGTTACACAAATTTTAACAATCAATTAATAACATCATTCTTCTCAGTTGTCAGTGTTTCTTTGATTAACAGTAAAATTACTAGGAACATAAAATCATAGGAGGAATGTGATGGCAGAAATGGACCACCAGGCTCACCGAGTCTGCCCAGAGAGCCTAGAATTCCACTAGGTTTTTGCTGTACCCCCCCCCGGCCCAACATCTGCATCATATCCACATCACTTTGCAAGCAATTTTCATGCTCCCTACATACTGATAAAAATGAAGTTTAGGAAAACTGGGGCATGTATGACTCATTGTGTCTATAACAGTGCAACTATAATGAGTTTTGAAATTAAGTATTCCATGATACCATTATGTGACATCATGTGTGTGTGTGTGAGGTTGGGGGATGATGGGGGGATTATACAACTGAAAATAAGGCAGTGCTTTAAATTTATTACATTCCACGTTAATTACACTCACATATAGGGTAAATCAAGACAGATGAGTAAGTGACACAAGTGGAAATATATTGGAGGGACAGTTTTTGATTTTGGATTATTTTAACTTTTACTATATTTATTGGAGAATTTACCACCTTCAGAATTTTCATTTTTCAAAAGATGAATATGGACACATTTTTTTTAATCAATAGCTAAATAAGACATGCTGTGTGCTGGTAGTATAGTACTTACAGAAATAGACTCACACACAGGTGCAGTGACGATCGTTGACTCAAGAAGAGTGTGCCCTTAACCGCTATGCCCTGTCTGCAGCTGTGCCTACGGATATGTGTGTAATACTGTAACACAACACATTACGTTTCTGCTTACATAAAATGGGCCCATAAACTCGCTGAAAATTAAGTGATGAACATTCTACAATTTTCAAAGCCACAATATTAAAGGGACACTGTCAGCTTTCTGAGTAAGAGTTTAACCCCATAATAGTAGTGTGCCTCTTGGGACACACTTATCCAGTGAGTAATTTATAATACCACTGTATATCTGAAATCATTTGCAATGGTTTGTCTGTGATTTCTGTAAGTTGCTGTTTGAGCATTCCACATTTAAATAACTGCCTATTGGAAGTATGTCCATAGTATACTCGAGAATGCATGTTGTCTATGGAGAGGAGTCCCAATAAACAGATTTTCATATACAAGTTTTTAAAATCAATTCCTCCTCTGTGTGCCCATATTCTGAAGTCTTCTAGGCAGCTATCAACAAAACCAAGCAGAGTGCTGCAGTACACAGTTTAAAATCAGAGCAGAAATCATGCACACGTACATCAGAGTACTGTGTAAAGATCCTGGGCATGTGAAACAGTGTCGCAGAAATCATGCACACGTACATCAGAGTACTGTGTAAAGATCCTGGGCATGTGAAAGAGTGTCACGCTCTTGCACATGTATATGATTTCAGCTCTGATTTTAAAATGTGTATTGTAGCACTCTGTGTTCATTTTTTGCTGCTAGATGCTTAGAATACTTCATAATATGTGCACACAGAGAAGGAATTTTCTTTTTTAATACTTGTATATGACACGTTGCAACTTGGGACTGTGTTTGTTAGACAACGTGCATTCTCAGGTATGGATATACTTTCAGTGGCTGATAATTTAAACATGGACCACTCAAACTGCAACTTACAGAAACAATAGACAAACAGTAACAAATCATGGTTTTTCAGATATACAGCTGCTTTATAGAGTAATTGCTTGACAAGTGTGTGCCAAGAGGCACAATTCTGTGATAGGGTAAAAATAGTTAATCAGAAACTTCACAGTGTCACTTTAAATATACTAAGGTGATAATTCATGGAAGCCACAACTAGTGTCACTCCACACTCCACTGCAGTGATCTTTCTGTCCTCAAAGTAAGTAAATTGTGTACCATGTAAATGAAATAAATAAAAATGTGTGCTCTCTGTCATGATCCCCTTCACCCAAAAAAAAACATATATGATATTTGTCTTGATTCAGAGTCAATGATATTATTAATTCAGTATGGTTGAGTCCAGTAGAAAATTATGGCAATCATAATGTGTATCTGCCATGGTAAAACGAGTGCTGCTTCATCAGCATGCAGACACCCCCCCATGCAAACAGTCACCCATGGCCCCATTTTGTGATAGCAGAAAATGAAGACTGCATGTCTGCTACATTGACTTGTACTAGTTATAGTTGCAATTTAGAGAAATCAAAGCTAATGCTGAAGTAACAGATATTATTACTCCAGTGGTCACTTTGATTTGTTTATATCGCAACTTTAAATATTAATAACAGCAGTAGAAAATTCATGCCCATACAAGTCAATGCAGCAAACATGCAGCCTTCATTTTATGCCATCGCAAAACATGGCTAGAACTGCCTGCTTGTTGGTATGTCTACAGGTTGAGGAAGTGGCACTGTTTTTCCAGGGGCAAGTACACACTAGGATTGCAGTATTTTTCTACTGGACTAACTGTATAGAACTAAAAGTATCCCCTCGAAACTGAAGTCAGTCAAATATCGTATGTGGTGGGGTGGCTGGACTCATGACAGAGCAAAAATGCTGTATACAAGCTCAGCGGTATTATAGTAATAAAATCCTCCCCTCACCCCCAAAAAGACACACAGAAAACAGAATGGTATCCAGTACTTAATACATGAAAAAACACGGTTATTTATTTATTTATTTATTTTTATTTAGTTGTTTAACCAGGTATAGCACACTAAGCTGAAAGCTTTTTTACAGGAGCGACCTGGGAGCACAAGGAGGTTAAGTGACTTGCTCAGGGTCACACAGTATGCAAGTGGAAGCTGTGGGATTCAAACCCAGGTCTGGTCTGGGTTAATTTATCAATTTGTCATAGTTCCACTAGTATACACACAATTACACATACATGCACAGTACTCCAGTTGAGAAAGATCATACATTTTATTTGTTGACAGATAACAAGTGGTCACTCTTAGTTTTATGGGAAATTGACAGGGTTAGCAGGGGTATATTTCATGAGCATCAAAGAATCACCAGTAAAGGAAACTCTGAATAGTACTTAATATTTAAAATCTTTGTGTAAGATGCACGTAAGCAAAGTGCAACTTTTGAGAGAGAATATTGAACAATATTACATTGGATTGGTTTAATGACTTTATTTCATTGAAGGCACTGCT
The DNA here is from genome assembly GCA_016271365.2 of Neoceratodus forsteri. Lineage (NCBI taxonomy): Eukaryota > Metazoa > Chordata > Ceratodontiformes > Ceratodontidae > Neoceratodus > Neoceratodus forsteri. The sequence continues at coordinate 1,787,698,970 of CM057455.1, read as the reverse complement.
ATGACCTATGTGGGTTAATATATGACTGAATACTGCAGTGCAGCAATGTTTGTCATAGAAATTGCTAAATTGGGAAGTAGATGGCTCATTAGTTATGTGAGTTGGTTACCGTTCTCTAGGACTTGTTTGCTTAAACTAAGTGTGATCGAAATGTCCCTCAGCATTATCCTCATCAAAGGGGTCATCAGTCATGATGCTGTCATCATCATCATCCTCCGTCAACAGCTTTGAAGGATTTCAGGAAGATTCTCCACCTCCATCATCATGGTAGGTTGATACGGCACTTTCTTTGTAGTCAGGTGGGATAAGCTCACGATTCATTTTAAGGTTAGCATTTCTAAATTTTTACTTGACAGTCTTGTCCTCCAGTCAGTTACAATAGCACATGTAACACTAAACACTGTCACTGAGCTGACGCAGGCTAATGGGCAAGAAAGGTACTTAATAGCAACTTTGGCAAGCACAGGTCACACAGCGTGTTTACCATGCCAGTACAGTAGTGGTTCATCAGCTGAACCCAGCTCCTCTGTGTTCTCCATGTATGCCTGCACAAGCGAGACCACTGATATCTTGCTCTCTCTGTCAGGTTGCAGTACCTTTCTGCTTGACACACCCACCTGACCAAGCACTGACCACAAGGGATTTAATTTTGTATCACTTTCTTTACCCGGCTTGACACTGGAGATGCTGAAGCATGTTGATGCTCTACTGCCTGTGGCAGAAGTGGATGATGCTGATAACATAGAATGACCAGATTCTACTTGCTGCTTGCTGTCATTGTCTGCCCTGCCTATGACTGTCATTTCTTTATTAACTAGGTCCGTGAGAGCATCAGTTGTAGTCTTAACATAACCAGGCATGAGTAGGGCTCAAATGCCATGCTTGTACTGTAGCTTGGATCCAATAATGTGGCAACACTATAAACTTTCGACTCCAACATGCTGCACAAACAATGGTCAGTGGATGCATGTTGTATTACTTGGTATTACTTGGTATGAAAGAACAGAAGAAGGCCAGAGCCCATCGAGACTGTTTCCTACACTGTGTGGGATATTATTTATCTATTATCCCTCAACCAAACATCTAATTTGTTTTTAAAGACAGTGGTTCTAGTTGCCTCTACCAATTCTTGTGGCAAGGTGTTCCATGCAATGGATGCTCTTATTGGAAAAAAAGCTTCCCCTTTTGCTGGTTTTATGTTTTTACTTCAAGCTGTTTATTATGCAGTCTCGGAACATGTCTCCTTTTGGAGAGTGTTAGATTACATTTTTCCATTAGATCTGGTGAATTTATTAAATTAAAAACCATAAACATATCACCCTCTTAATCTTCTAGTTTGAAGAGAGAAGAGACCAGTAGCTTTTAATCTGTTCTGATAATCCAAGTTTGTCAATCTTGTAATCATTCTAGTTACTCTCCTTTGAACCTGTTCAAGAATTGCTATGTCTTTTTTTTGGTTTGGATTCCAGAAAGGGGAGCCATAGTCTAGATACGGTCTAATGCATGCACTATACAATGGAATAAGGCATTGTTTAGTGCGATTAACAAAAGTGCATTTTATTTGCCTCAAAAGTCTGTTGGTCATGCAAGCAGTTCTAACACGGTGATCATTTGATGTAAGTTTATTATTAACATATATCCCTAAATCTTTTTCACAATTTGATGAGTGAAGTGGTAGTCCGTTTATATAACATATCGTTTTTGGATTATTTACACCGAAATGCACTACTAAACATTTGTCTTGTTTAAAACTGCATATGATTTTCATTTGCCCAAAGTATTAATTTTTCCAAATCCTTCTTCAACGCAGAAATATTTTATTGATTATTAACCTTGCCCCCAATTTAGTATTGTCTGTAAATTTAACCATAAAGTTATTTGACCCTGTTTGTAAATCACTGATAAAGAGATTAAACAATATTGGTTCCAAGACCGACCCCTGTGGTACACCACTTGTCACACTACCCGAATCAGACAAGATATAATTAATTCTGATTCTCTGAGAACAATTTGTCAACCAGTTTAAAGTCCAGTTGACAATATCAGGTGACAAGCCTAGATTGTGAATTTTAGTAATGAGTTTTTCATGTGGGACTTTAGCGAAAGCTCTACTAAAGTCCAAAAGAATGACATCAGTAGGGATACCCACATCTAGTAGCGTACTTATATTATTGTAAAAAGATATCTGATTGGTGGTGCAGGAATACTTGTGAGTAAACTCATGCTGATTTGAATCATAAATTCCTAATTTTTAACAATCTTGATCTATTAGAGCCTTCATTACTCGTTCTATTAATTTACCAGTCACTGAGGTCAGGCTAATTGGACGATAATTTTGCACAGAACCTCTATTGCCTTTTTTAAATATGGGAATAACTATTGCTGAATGCCAATCATTTGGTACAATGCTTTCTTGTAAGGATTTGTTGAAGATAATTGACAAAGGTATAGAAATATTTATAGAGGTTTCGATCAGAAACCATGGATGAATACCGTCTGGGCCTGGACTAGTATTTTTTTTTAGTTTTTTGACAGCCTGTATAATGTCAGTTGGATAGAACCTATGATTATCTACATGGTGAACTTCAAATGTACTAATAGGTGATTTTTGAGAGAAGACAGAACAAAAGTACTTATTAAAGAGATTTGAGGTTTCTATATCAGATAGAGATGATCCATTGGTTATAATGGGACCAATGGTCATTGATACACCTTTTTTACTATTTATATAGGAGAAAAGATATTTGTGACAGTCTTTTGTGTGAGCTAGTTTAAATTCTAGCTTATTGTTTGCCAATTGAACAGAATTTTTTAAGTTTTTCACAGATAGTCTGTATTTATGTAATAGAGTAGTTTTAAATGGAACAGAACTATTCTTAAGTTTCCTAAAAAGTTACATTTTTATTTTAATCTGATTTTTAATTGTCTTGTTGAACCAAGGGGGAATTTTTCCTTTATTATTAAATGTCCTCTTAGATGGAATAAAGGTATTTTCCAAACAATGTACAATGTTTTTTTTTAAAAAAGTCCCAAGCTTGTTGTGTTGTACAATTAAGATTAGATTCCCAGTTTATGTTTTGTAAGTATTCATATCATATGGTCAGCTACTTCAATGCCAGTGCTATCATCATTGCATTCAAACTGCTCCCTTATGTTTTTAAGTGCCTATAGTAGGACATGGATTAGTGGTATTGCCTGGCTGATATAGGCATTTGCTACACTTACCACTTGGGTACCATGCTGAAATGGCTGCAGGATTTGAATTACACTGTCCATTAGGTACCATTGAGCCATAGTGATGGAGAGGGAGGATATCTCATGATCTTTGTGCAGCATGGTAAAGTCAGTTAACACCTTTTATTGCTCAAACAGGCATTCAAGGATGTACAAAGTAGAATTCCACTGCATGGCCACTTCCTGCTTTAGGCGATCCTGTGGAATTCCATTTTTGACCTGATGCTTTTTAAGTTCATTATGGACTTTGGTGGAACAGCTAAAATTCCCACACAAGTGCAGTGCAGCTGTGACCATATTGTTAATGTCCTTGTTGCTCTTCAGATAATGTTGCATGACCAAATTCAAATAGTGTGCAAAACAAGGAACATGACAATAGGACCCATCCTCAATAGCCTTTACCACATTACGGCCATTATCGCTGGCAATAAACTCAACATTAATGCCAAGTGATGTCAACCAGTAATCTATTTGAGCCCTATGCTCACTTAGTATGTTCACTGATGTGTATTGCACAGGATACGTGCTTGACATGCCGACTGTGGCCTGCTGACATACACCACCAAGTACTACATTGCAAGAAGGAGAACAAGAATTACCAGAACTGGAGAATGAAGATTTAGGGAAACGATCCCAGTGGCATGTTATACACATATATGAGGAGGAAGCACCAGGCCTATTACTCCACATATCTGTAGTTCGATGAACACAGTCTACCACAGAAGGACTAATAGCATGGGAGACTACACTCTTTAAATCTGTAAAACATTCAAGAACAGCCTTAGTGGAAAAATATGTACGGGGTGGAATACTCCGCTTCAGAACTGCTCTGCTCATGAGGTGACGAAAACCAGGGTTTTCTACAAATGAATACGGCATGTCTACTGCCAGCATTTGGGCTAAACAGGCATTAAGTTCACAGGGAACTGGGTGGTTACAGTGGAATTTAGTTTTTTAGAAAGGGCTTCAGAAATCATGGGTTGAACAAGTGGGGTGGATGCGACTGTAGTGCTTGGTGTTAAACTTATCTGAGGCAGTGTAGCACTGATACTACCTACACATGGTGTCATGGTTTTCTCCTTTCTGAAATAACCTGAAATAACAGTAGCCAGGTTACCTCATTTTTTTATTAATATGGGTGCTGGTGGTTACTTGTTTATGTGTAATGTTGCTGCTGCTACTGATATTATTAGTAGTGCTTGTGCCACAGAGGCTTATATTCATCAAAAGCATGGAGTCATCATACTCTGTTTCATCAACATATATCCCTACATGGCCCACAAATGACATCTGTCTCCTGAACCACATATTTGCCTCATGCTCATGCTTCTGCCACTTAATTAGATGTTTTGATTTCATGTGGCTGCGCTGCCCTGTAGTCCCAAGCCTTCCACCAGGTTTGCCATGGCTAACCCGAGTTTTGCATACCTGGCAAATAGCAGTGTGTGAAAATTTGGGATCTGTGATGAATAAAACTCCCATACCAGAGATGTGCTGCTGTTTTGGCTATGGGCCTGTCTCTTTGGCTGCACAAAAAAGTGTGCTTTCCTCATTATGACTTTTACTGACTGGTACTCTGCCTATGTCACCAAATCAAACTTTATTGCACCACTGCCTGATGTCACACTGTCACCATGTGGCTTATCAGCTGCAAACCTAGGTGCCAGTTTTGCAGCTTTGGAACTAGATAACTTCACCAACCCTGAATTACCACCATCGTAATCCTCCCTCTCCTCAACCTCAAGCACATACTTACTAGTATTTGGTTTCTTATTAGTTACAATTTTGGTGGCATCAATCTGTGGAATCCAGTCCACGTCCAGGACTGGATCATCCAGATCAGAACAAAATTCACTGCTGCCAATATTTATATTATGTAGTTCTGATTCTAAATCTGAGTCATTCCGATCAGTTTCTTGGGGGTCATTGACTGGATCTGCTGCATCCACAACTGGCTTCAGTAAAACATCATCATTCGCTTCAAAAAGCTCATGCTGAGAATTTTCCATATTTAAAATTGTCTCAGAAAAACTATCTGAATCAAATGTTGCTCAGCTCTCAGACTCCTCAATAACATCAGATTGTTGTGACATTACCATAATGGCCACTACCTCGCTATCGGACTGCCTGCTGCTCCATTTAGGAAGCTCATGCACAGGAACATGTACACCGCCAACACATACTTTTTCTACAGATGGAACATCACAACTATGCTTTCTGGATGAACTGACCAGCATGGATGTAACAAAGGGCTGCTGCAAAGCAGTATGCTTGCCAGATGATACTGCTCTGCTTTTAGGACACCCACCAGCTGCAACTTTTCCCTTGCTGTTATCCCCCTTCCTGCTGCTCCCACTAGCACATTCGGGAATGCTGCTCTTTTTCATCTTTACTTACACGCAGAAGCAAAATTAGTTTTATAATAGGACCAGTTTTTGTTTCAATTGTAAGATTTAATGGGGGGGACACAAAATTGAAATATCTCTTCTTACTCTGTCAGATTATTATTGGACAAAAAAAAGTTTTTCTTCCAAACTATCTCTTCTGCCTATCTCTAATTAATAACTATCCTATCCCTTTTCCTTGGAGACTAGGTGAGATTATGAATACTACCGTAATGGATAGAAGTAAAGTACATCAAACAACAGAAATAGCTGCAGTGCAGTCAGATATTACTCTCTGACAAAAAATAATGTAATTGTTCCCCCGTATGAACAACTTTAATAAACAATGGTCACATCTGGCATTCAAGTGTGTCGTTATCAGGCATAAAATATCATTACATATATACATATATATATATTTTTTTTTCATTAACCAATGGCAAAAGTAGAATTCAAGGTGGGAGTTTATGGCAGGACATGATTAATCCATGGAAAATAATTCCACAGCAACATTTATCCACAGAAAAGGATGTGAAATTAAATGTGTGAATTTTCCACAGAAAATAATAGCAATCCGAGTAAAAATAAACTGGGGACAAGTTTTCTGTGAAAATTCAGCACAAAATATGTAGAATTTCACCATTCTGAAACATTAAAGAAAAACTATCTGAATCAAATGTTGCTCAGCTCTCAGACTCCTCAATAACATCAGATTGTTGTGACATAAAAGAACTGGAAGGGAACAGGATCAGTTGTGTTCCAGGACAGTAGCTGTTGCTTGTTGTTTTCACGGGGTTCTTGTGGATTTTACTTGGTAGAAGGTTAGTTCTTTTCTTTCTTTCTTCTAAGGGGCTAGCAGGGTATTGTTTTGGGGGCTGCTGGTAGTTTGAAAACTGATTTGGTGGCTGTAAGTGGGCTCATTTTGAAGATGTTTCACTGTGTAACAGGCTGTGCTGGTAGAGGCCTATTTCTTCTGATTTAAAACCTATTTGGTGGGATTTGCTTGGAGATGGTTATTTGAATTAGAGACCTATATCTGTTAATTTCAAGCCTATTTTGATGTGTTGTTAGTGAAGCTGATTAAATTGGAGACCTGTGTCCTTTGGCAGCAAACTTATTTTGGGGACTTTGAGTTGAATTTTGATTCCTTTTTGCTGACTCCACTAGCTGCAAAGGTTAGTGCATAGTGGGAGAAGGGCGTTAATGGTCTGGCCAGGTCTCACTCAGCCAATTGACTGGAGGCAGAGCTGAATCAGGTTTGAGGTGTTAGCTGCTTTGTCTTCTCAGAAAGAACTGGAAGGGGACAGGATCAGTTGTGTTCCAGGACAGTAGCTGTTGCTTGTTGTTTTCACAGGGTTCTTGCAGATTTTACTTGGTAGAAGGTTAGTTCTTTTCTTTCTTATTTCTAAGGGGCTAGCAGGGTATTGTTTTGGGGGCTGCTGGCAGTTTGAAAACTGATTTGGTGGCTGTAAGTGGGCTAATTTTGTGGATGTTTCACTGTGTAACAGGCTGCACTGGTAGAGGCCTATTTCTTCTGATTTAAAACCTATTTGGTGGGATTTGCTTGGGCCTGGTTCTTTGGCTACTGGGCTTGGAGGGGAGACACAGGGCTGATACACTCTTTCTCTCGAGTCAGGTGTCTGCCCAATACCTGCCCTCCCCACCCCTCCCTCCCCAGAAGTCTGCTAATTTATAGGGGAACACCTGCCCTGCAATTGAGGAAAAGGCTGCAGGTGCAGCTCATGTAGTTCTAGCCACTGGGGTTGGATTTAAAGGCTGGGAGAGAGAGCTTAAGGAGTTGTTCATTTCTTTATAAGTTTACTGTGTTGTACTGCACCTAGTAACAGGGTTACTGGTGTACAGTGGGACTGTCTCTAACATTAGTGGGTGACCTGATTAGGCAGTAGGGTGTATCTTGGACTAGGGGGGAACCTGGTGGCTCACCCAAGGAAACCTATTTGGAAGGGGATGGAACCACACATCATTAGGGCCGGCATCTTTAGGAGGGTGGTGGGGTGCACAGGGTGTGGAGCAGCCATGATACTGGACTGGGTTTGGAAGTTTGGTGGTTACCCAGTGTGCTACCAGCTGGCACAGCTTAGGGAGGAGGTTGCTGGGATTAGAAAGCTGGGGGAAGGGGGGTGGTAGTAGGGAAGGGGCTGGGAATCTCCCACAGGGTTGCACCAAGCACTGGGGGTGGGGGCATAGGGAAAGGAGTGCAGGAAAATACTCAGGGGTCACATAGGGATCCTGGCAGAGGGGGTCCAAAAGGACACTGCCAAGGAAGCAGGCAGGTAACTGGGGACCCTCACAAAGGAGGGACGGAGGGACAACATTCTCAGGGAAGTAGACAGATGGCCAGGGCTGGACAGAAGGAAGCAAGGCAGGAGGTGGATCAGACCTTACACTCAATAACCGCTTCAATTCTCTTCTTCTGCTCGAGGATGAGGGGGTGATGTAGCCATGACAGGGGTGGTTAGAGATGGAAAGGGAGTGGGGGGCAGGAGGCAGGGGCCAGATAGCAGGAAGAACAGGGGGGACCTGGAATGCAGGAAAATGGGGGGAGCAGTGAATCAGAGCAGGAGGGGCAGGTGGAAGAGGGAGGAAAGTGCAAGGAGAAGGACCAGTTGGGAGGAAAGGTAAAGGAGAAGAACCAGAGGTACAAGGAGGATTCAGTAAAGGGAGCTGAGGGTTTAGGCCAGGGGAGCACGACGAGCAAGGAGGAACTAAATGGAGACAGGAAGGAAGGGAAAACAAGCCAGGCTAGTTTAGCAGATGGAGGAGAAGGACCAGTCACGAGCAGTGAGGGAGGAATTAGCAAGGTACAGAAGGATACTCAGGAGGAGGAGAGGCAAGGATTGGAGGGGAGGGGATGGCCATGGTAAATAAGGAGGGGGTGGCATGTGGCACCCAGCTAGGGGGAGGAACAAGGAGCCGGCTGTGTGGAGGGGCTGGTAGAAAGGATGAGGGACATGGAAGGGGGGGAAATGGAGGAAAAGGAGCAGTCAGAGTGCTCCTGTTGGGGGATTCTATGATCAGGGGTATCAAATGGGGTAGGGAGGGAGAAGCCTGGCCAGTTAGAACAAGATGCTTCCCTGGACTAATGGTGCACAGGGCTAAGCATGAGGTATATCAGCTGGCAAAGGATTGTGGGGGTTCCCCAGACATACTGGTCCACCTGGGTACAAATGACATTGAGGGAAATAGTGAGCTAAAGATACAGGCAAGATTCAGGGAGCTCGCCAGGGTCTGTCATGACATAGGATGCACAGTTTCCTTCTCAGAAATTCTGCCAGTGCCAAGGGCTAGTGGGGAACACAAAAGGAAGATTAGGGAGATAAACGAGTGGCTCAGGGAGTGGTGTGAGGCCAGATGGTATGGGTTGATGGGGGATTGGGGGGAGACCTGGGAGGATAAGGAACTGTATGCTAGAGATAGACTCCATCTCAATTTGGAGGAGGGAATCCTAAGTTAAAATAGATGGGTTCATTGGTGAAAAGTGGGTTTAAACTTGTGAAGGGGCAGGATGGGAGAAAAGGCTGTCAAGGGGTGACGAGGAGGGACTCTGTCTCCACCCCCCCTGGGGACCAGGAGGATTGCAGGAAAAGGCCGACTGGCAAAGTGTAGACCAGGGGAAAATAGAATCCCCATGGGAACACGAGCAGGGGAAATGGAACTATAGGGAAAGGGTGGAAGGTAGTCCTGCTAAATGCCAGGAGCTTGGGCAATAAAATGCCTGAGCTCCAGGCTATACTAACTGAGGGAGCAGTGGATGTGGCAGCAGTCACTGAGACTTGGGCCACTGCAGGACATGACTGGGACTTGAACCTGGAGGGTTACACTATGTTCAGGAAGGACAGGGGGGAGGGAAGGGGAGGAGGGGTAGCAATGATAGTCAAAAACTGCATTGGCATAGGGGAAGTAGAGGAGGTGGAGGGAACCGTGGAGGTGATTTGGGTCACCTTGATAACAAGGGGGGGCAAGAGAGTAAAAATAGGAGTGGTGTATAGACCCCTTGCCCTGGCAGAGGAGCTGGAGGACAGTCTGGTGGCAGATGTTGGGAGACACTGCAGACTGGGCAGAGGAACGGTGGTGGTGTTGGGGGACTTAAACATGCCAGGAACAGACTGGGGGACTATGACATCCTCTGTGACCAGGGAACAGAGGTTGTTGGAAGTCTTTCAGGATGCGTTCCTAACTCAGCAGGTGAGGGAACCGACCAGAGAGGTGCGGGTACTGGATGTGGTCCTGGCAGAGAGTGACCAGATTGGGGGCCTGGAGGTAAGGGACCCATTGGCGGGGAGTGACCATGCCACGGTCTGGTTCTGCCTGGACCTAGGAGGGGTAGAAGGCTAAACAAAGACGGAAGTAAAGGACTTCAGGGAGGCGGATTTTAAGGAAATGGGAAGGATCCTTAAGGAGCATTTGAATGGGATTGGGTCAGACATGGACGCTGATAGTAGGTGGGAAATCATCAGGAGAGGGGGCAGGATGCTACCAGCACCTGTGCAAGAGTAAGACGAAAATGCGGTAGGGCCCAAAAACCCTGCTGGTGGACCAGGGAGGTCCAGGAGGTGGTGCAGGGAAAGAAGGCAGCCTATAAGCAATTCAAGTGCTCAAGGAGTGAAAGAGATCGAGGGGAGTATAAGTTGATGGCTAGAAGGGCCACTAGGGTGGTGAGGGTGGCTAAGGCAAGGAAGGAGCAGAACCTGGCCAGGGAAATTGGGAGAGGGAACAAGGGGATCTTTAGATACAGTGGTGAAAAATGAAGGGTGAAGGGGCAGATTAGCAGGATTAAATCAGGGAGAAATGGGCACAAGACCGGGAGCAGGCTGAGGTACTAAATGAGTACTTCACCTCAGTTTTCACCAAGGAAAATGGGGTGCTGCATCATACATGGGAGGAGACAGAGATACTGAGGAGGGGGGACCCCTACCGATCGGGCAGGTCTGGGGAGAGGGGAGGCATCTCGGCAGGTGGGGAGGCTAGCAAGGAAAAGAGGTACCAGAAGTGGAAATCACAGCAGAGAGAGTGAGGACCTCAGCTCCCTTAAGATGAAGAAAGCACCGGGCTGGATAAATTACATCCCAGAGTGCTGAAGGAACTTGGATGTCCTGGCGAAAACCCTCTGGCGGAGCTTTTCACCATCTCTCTGAGGACAGGGTGGGTGCCCCAAGACTGGAAGATGGCGATATAGTGCCTATCCACAAGGGGGGATCAAGGGAGGTGGCAGGGAACTACAGACCTGTCAGCCTGACATCGGTGGTGGGCAAGGTGATGGAGGGCATTGTCAAGGAGGCTGGGGGGACCTGGATAAGTCAGGGTGCCTGGACGATAGACAGCATGGATTCATCCCAGAGAAATCGTGTCAGACAAACCTGGTGGAGTTCTATGACTGGGTGACTAGTGCCTTGGACCTGGGTAGACCAGTGGACGTCCTCTTTCTAGACTTCAGCAAGGCATTTGACTCTGTCTTCACGGGCCTGTTGGATAAGCTGGGAGAAATGGGGTGGGGAAACCAGATGATCAGATGGATAGGCAATTGGCTCCAGGACCAGACCCAGAGGGTCATAGTTGGTGGGATAGTCTCATCCCTAAGGAGGGTCATTAGTGGGGTCCCACAGGATCAGTCCTTGGCCCCTTCTGTTCAACGCCTACGCCTCTGACATAAGGACAGGAATCAGGAGTAGATAAGTATCTTTATGATGACTCAAAACTGGGGGTGGTGGTGGATGGGGAGGAGGGAGGTGGCCTTCACAGGGGACCAGGAGGCTCTGGAAAGATGGTCTAGAAAGTGGAAGCTGAGGTTCAATGCAGGGAAATGCAAGGTACTCCATCTGGGGGCCAGAAACCCAGGCCAAGTGTACACCCTGGGGGGGGAATGCTACAAGTCTCGATGGCTGAGAGGAACTTGGGGGTGGTGGTGGATGTCAAGATGAACAACTCTGAGACTTGTAGAAGGGCAGCAGCCAAGGCCAACAGGATGCTGGGATGCATCGCTAGGGGGATCACCTCCAGAATGAGGGAAGTGATACTCCATCTGTATAACTGCTTGTTGAGGCCGCACCTTGAGTACTGCATGCAGTTTTGGAGGCCACACTTAAAGAGGGAGATTAACCTCCTGGAGAGGGTCCAGAGGAGGGCAACCAAAATGATTTGGAGCTTGGGGACAGGACCTATGAGGAGAGGCTCAAGAGCTAAATATGTACACATTGGAGGAGAGAAGGGACCGGGGGACATGATAGAGGTCTTCAGGTACATGAAGAGGGTAAATAGGGAGGATCAGTCAGGGTGCTTTGAAGGAAGAAGGAGGGGGCCACAAGACCGCATGGGTGGAAACTGGAGGGGGGAAGATTTAGGGGAGAAAGGAGGAGGTGCTACTTCACTGAGAGGGTGGTGGAGCCATGGAATGCACTGCCTAGGGGGCTGGTGGAGGCAGAGACAGTGGAGGGGTTCAAGAGGGGGTGGGACAGGTACAGGGGAAGGGTTCTGGAAGCAAAATCCAATGCAGCAAGAATATCCGGAACTGGGGAGGGAGAAGCCAGAGAAGGCGAGGGGGACAGCAAGGTCAGCACCCAGGGTGGGGGCTGACCAAACGAGCAGACACAAAAGACCGTTAGGCCTATTCTGCTGGCATTTTAGTATGTTAGTATTAATATAAGCGAAATTTCGCCATTTTGCCTATAGGTAAATTCTGCCGAAACTAGGTGGAATTTAACGAAATTCCACTGAATTTTGTTCCACAGGTATGTGAAAATTCCACACAGCCCTAATACCTTGACATTAGCAAGGTGTTTGACACTGCCACACAGAAGACTCTTGCACAAAATGAGGTGCATAGAGCTGGGGTCGGTAGTAGTGAGGTGGAAGGGAAACTGGCTTGGGGAAGAAGACAAAGGGTAGTCATCAATGGGTGTCTTCAAAGGAGGGCATGGTCACTAGTGGGGTACCACAGGGGTCATTGCTGGGACCACTCCTGTTTAACATCTTTATAGGGGACATTGAGGAATAGCTGGAGGGGAAGGTATGTCTAATCGTGGATGATAGGAAGATCTGCAATAGAGTTGATACTCCGGAGGGATTGAAAAAATGTGCATGGATCTGCAAAAACTCGAGGAGTGATCAAGGGAGTGGCAGTTGTCCTTCAATATAAAAAAGTGCAAGATCATGCATGTTGGGAGAAAGAAAAATGGAGTAGAGTAGAGAATGGGGGGGCAAGTTCTAGAGGCAATCGAGACAGAAAGAGACATAGGTATTATCATTTCACAGGACCTCAAGGAGTCAAAACAATGTGAGGTCTAGCAGAATGCTGAGATTTATTGGTAGGGGGAGCACTAGTAGGAAAAGGGAGGTTATAATATCATTATACAATCAGCTGGTAAGGCCACGCTTTGAGCATGAGGTCCAGTTCTGGAGACCATACCTTAGGAAGGATGTAAACAGAGTGGAAAGGGTCCAGAGGAAGGCAACAAACATGGTGGGGTGGCCTGAGTCAGTTGTCATATGAAGACAGGCTGAGGGACCTTAACATGTACTCCCTAGAGCAAAGAAGGAAATGGGGGTACATGATCAATACCTTCAAGTACCTCAGGGGTATGAACAGAGTACCTGTGAGTGACATTTTCCAGCTGAAGAGGCACTCAAAAACTAGGGTTCATGATATGCAGATAGAGGGGTTAGACTCCGAGGAAGCATTAGAAAATTCCATTTCACGGAGAGGGTTGTAGACAACTAGAACAGACTCCTGGAGGAGGTGGTGGGGGCAAGGACAGTGGCAGGATTCAAAACAGCATGGGATAGGTATGAGGGTATTATAGACCTATGAAGAGGGAGGGTTAATCAAGAGAGTTAACATCTTAGATCTAGCTTTCAGATAATGATATTGGGCAGACTGGGTGGGCCTGGTGGGCCTTTTCTGCCAACAGATTCTATGTTTCTATGTTTACCTTTTCAGCCACCTCTATCAGAAACAATTGCGGCCTCTTTTTCCTCTTGCTTTTGTGCACTTGTTTGATACAAAGGATCGTTGCCTTTACTATTCTCCCTTTTAGTTTTGCCCACTGTTCCTCTACATCACCCAGGTCATCCCCTCATGAGGTCAACATAGAAACATAGAAACATAGACTTTGACGGCAGATAAGAACCGCTAGGCCCATCTAGTCTGCCCATTTCGCTACCTACAGGATAGGCCGCAGATCCTAGTTGACCAAAAGCCTATTTCTTCCTACTCCCCACAAGAATTGCCTTATGTCTGTCCCATGCATTTTTGAATTCTCCCACAGTTTTAGACCCCACAACCTCCTCAGGAAGGCTGTTCCATGCATCCACTACCCTCTCTGTGAAATAATACTTCCTCACATTGCCCCTGAACCGCCTCTCTTCTATCTTTAAATTGTGTCCCTTGTTCTTGCAAGTCTCTTTTTCTGAAAAATGCTACCCTCTTGGACTTTGTTGATTCCACTGAGGTACTTAAAAGTTTCTATCATGTCCCCCTCTCCTTCTTTCCTCAAGGGTATACATATTAAGCTCCTTTAGTCTCTCCTCATACGGCTTCTCTTGCAGACCCTGCACCATTTAGTTTCCTCCTCTGGACTGCCTCTATCCTGTCTATGTCCTTACTGAGATGGGGTCTCCAGAACTGGACACAGTACTCCAGATGGGGTCTCACCAACTGTCTGTACAGGGAAAACAACTTCCTGTTTTCTGCTGCTGATGCCTCTCTCTAAACATCCTAGTATACCCCCAGCCCTCCCTACTGCCTTCTCACATTGCTTGCTAACCTTAAGGTCATCTGATATGATTACCCCCAGGTCCCTTTCCTTTTTTGTTGTTGTTACTACTTCCCCACCCATTGTGTATTCTTCCCCTGGGTTCTTGTTTCCCAGGTGCATTATTTTGCACTTCTTTGCATTGAATCCTAGCTGCCATACTTCTGACCATTCCTCCAACCTTGCCAAGTCCCTTTTCATCCTTTCCACGCCTCCTTGTGTATCAACCCTGTTGCAGATCTTTGTGTCATCTGCAAAAAGGCATACTTTTCCTTCCAGTCCCTCTGCAATGTCACTGATGAAGACATTAAAAAGGACTGGACCCAAAACTGAACCTCTACGGTACCCACTAGTAACCCTCCTTTCTTCAGAATGGACTCCATTTACAATTACCTTCTGTGTCCTGTTGTCCAGCCAATGTTTTACCAGGCTACCACCCTGGGTCCCACTCCCAGGCTGGTTAATTTGACTATTAATCTTTTGTGTGGACTGTGTCAAATGCCTTGCTAAAGTCTAGGTAGGCCATGTCTGCAGCCCTTCCTGGTCTACTACTTTGGTCACCCAGTCAAGAAATCTATTAGATTCGTCTGATGTGACCTTCCGCTGAACCCATGCTGCCTTGGGTCCTGTGCTCCACTGGCCTCTAGGTACTGGACTATTCTTTCCTTCAGAAGTGACTCCATCACTTTCCCTATCACAGAGGTCAGACTGACAGGTCTGTAGTTTCCTGCCTCTGTCTTGGACCCACTTTTGTGAAGGGGAATCACATCCGCCTCTCTCCAGTCCTCGGGTACCACACCATCCTCCCATGATTTATTAAAAAGAGTAGCCAGTGGTTTCACTAGTTCCTCCCTTAATTCTTTTAGAATTCTGGGGTGAATTCCATCAGGACCCATTGCTTTGTCCCCCATCAGTTTTAGGAGTTCTTACAGAACCCTTTCTTCTGTGAAAGGACTGGGATCGACCCCCCTATCAAGAGTGCTTCTGTTAATTGGATTAGGCACTTCCCCCTCCTCTTTTGTGAATACTGAGCAGAAATATTCATTCAGTATTCCTGCTTTTTCACTGTCCCCCTCTGCCCACTCTCTGTTCATTCTATTCAGCCTCACTATCCCTCCCTTTGTCTTTCTACACTCGCTGATGTACCTATAAAAGGTTTTATCCCCCTTCTTAACTGAGTTGGCTATCTTTTCCTCAGTTTGGGCCTTTGCTATTCTGACTTCCGTCCCTGCTTTCTTCTGCCTTAACTGGTACAGCTCTCTGTCCTGCTCCTTCTGTGTTTCCTTATACTTCTGGAATGCTATCTTTTTCTTCCTGACTTTCACAGACACCTCTTTTGAGAACCACAGTGGCTTTTTCTTTCATTTTGATTTGTTCATTTGCTTCAAACAAAGGCTTGTTGCCTCTGTGATGGCAGTTTTGATAATTCCCCATTGTTGCTCCACACCTCCTTCTAACCTGTTTGCTAGTGCTTTTCTGAGGCACTCTCCCATCTTGCCAAAGTCAGCCCTCCTAAATTCCAGTACCCACACTTTTGTATGGCTTGACTCTGTAGCTGAGATTAACGTGAACCACACTGTTTGATGGTCACTTGTCCCCAGATGGCAACCCACTTCTAGATCTGAGATCCTCTCACTGCCCCGCTTGAGAGCACGAGGTCTAAGATTGCCCTCACGAGTGGGTTCCAAACTAACTGTCTAATGCCTGCCACCTGTAGGGCATCAAGAATGGCCCTGCTTTGGATGTGGCTGCAGCAAATGTGCTCCAGTTAACATCTGGCATATTCAGGTCTCCCATCAACAGTATCTCCCCTTTCTCTGCCATTCTAAGAATGCCTTCTATCATATCCTTGTCCATTCCTTCCCCTGACATGGGGTCTGTACACAACCCCTGTGTGGATTGTGGTGCCCTTTCCAGTCTCCAAGGTGACCCACAGTGCCTCCTCTCCTCCCTGTTTACTCTTTTGTTCAGTTGCTTTTATCCCTTCCTTTACATAGAGAGCTACTCCTCCCTCTTCTCCCTGCCTGTCTCTCCTGTAGGTTACGCACTGGTATGTTAACATCCCAGTCATGGTTCTCTGTGTACCATGTTTCTATGACTGCTACGATATCCAGGCATCCCTCTTCCATTAAGGCCATCAGCTCAGGGAGCTTGTTGCCCAGACTACGGGCATTGGTACTCATTACCCTCCATTTCCTGATTGCCTTACTCCCTTTTACCCCACCCCTGTCCTTCTTGCCTTTGTCACTTTCTTCATTTACCTCTGCCCTTCTCCCTATTGACACCTCTATGTTGGTGTTTGCCGCACTTACTACTGTGATTATTTGGGGGGGCTAGGATTTTCCTGCTCCTTCCAGTGCCTCCCCTTGGCTAGTTTAAAAGCTTGCCAATGAAGCATTAAACCTATCACCTAGGATCCTGGTTCCCTCCTAGACAGATGCAGCCCATCATGCCAGTATAGGCTTGCATCACTCCAGGTGGACCCCAGTCCCCAATGAAGCCAAATCCTGAGCTCCACACCAGTGTTTCAACCACTGATTGTATCCCATGGTGCAGAACACCCAGCCTCCTCCTATGCCATTGATGGGTAGCACCTCGAGAAGGTTACTGTGCGCTACTTGACTAAGGCCCCTCCCCAATTCCACAAACTCTTCCTGCACTTCTAATCCTTTCTTAGCTGGGTCATTTGTCCTAGGTGGACAATGACATCCAGCTCCCTCCTGTGCAGCTGCTCCGCAATCCTGAGGATTCGCTTCCTGTCCCTGCAAGCCATGGTGCCAGGCAGGCACCTACCTCCCTCTCCCTTCCCCCAAGTTCTACCTTCCTAACAATGGAGTCCCCACCAGGAGTTGTTTTCCCCTGCAGGGTCCCCTGCCACCTCCTGTGGGTCTCCTTTGTGGAGGTTCCCAGCATTCTCCTTGGTCTCCACTGTGGGTGCCTCCATGAGGAACCACACTTTGCCAGAATGGCATAGGAATTGTGGAGAGGTACAATGGGAGGGATGCGCCTCTGTTCCACCACCCTTACCCTCCCTGAGCCCACTGTGGTCCAACTGCTCCTCTTTCTTGGCAACCTCTGAGGTAACGGCAGTGGCACTGGTGGTCCCTGGATGGAAGAAGAAGTCCCACAAATCCTGGCCAACTCAGCCTGGAGATGAGCAACCTCCTCCCTCAGCCCAGCCCAGTCAACCCTGAGGCATTCATCTATCTTCATAAAATCTACCCTCCTGAAGTCCAGGACCCTCACCCTTGTGTGGTTTGATTCCACAGGAATCCCTATATTGAACAGCACTGTACAGTGATCACTGTTACCCAGGTGGCCTCCCACATTGACATCTGTGATACTGTCTCTGCTAGTGAGTACCAGGTCTAGTATTTATTTATTTAGTTTTTGTTGACCAGGTAAGTGCACTAGACAAATCCTGCCTATTTTCTGGCACGACCCGGGGAGGCGGATACAGATGAATGCCAACTGACCTTGAACCAGATTAAGCTGTAGGTGGTATTTTTAGTGAATGAGGAAAATTTGGCCATTAGGAAATTCCCCTACTCTTTTTGATAAATGCCATGGGATCTTTAACATCCACCTGAACTACCACAAATCCAGGCAGATGGGACCTCAGTTTAACGTCTCATCTGAAAGACGGCACCTCAGAAGTGCGGCACCCCTCTCATGCTGCACTACAGTGTCAGTACTGGGATATTAACCCAAGTGCCAGACGTGGGAACTGAACCCACAGCCCTTTGATCTCCCGGCCTCAGAGGCGAGTGTGCTAAATACTGAGCCACTGACACTATTGCCCCATCATGTGTGGGTTTACTGACTAGTTGCCCAAGTAGCAGTCCCTGCAGACAGTCCAGGATGTCCCTGCATCTAGATGAAACTGCTGCTGTGAGGCTATAATCTACATAATCTGGCAAGATGAAGTCTACCACCAGCAGCACCTTCCCCTTTTCTGCCATCTTGCCAGTGACTTCTACCAGCACCTTATTTAATTACTCCCACTGTGTTGGAGGTCTCTAGACCTCACCAGTGAAATCAGTGGCTGCATTCCCAATCTCCAGGGTGACCACAGTACCTCTGCCTCTCCCTGTATTGCCTGTATGTCTGTTGCTTTTATGCTTTCTTTTGCATAAAGCACCACACACCCTCCTTTCCTTCCCTCCCTCCCGGTCCTTCTTGAACAGAGTATGGCTTGGTATGTCAATGTCCCACTCATGGTTTTATAAGTGCACCATGACTCAGTAATGACCACGGTATCCAGGTTGGCCACTGTCATGATGGCCTCCAGGTCTGAAATATTATTTTCTAGACTTCCAGCTTTGCACACATGGCCTTACAGATTTTGTTTCCACTCTGCTTGTTGCCCCCAATTTTTCCTTGTTGCTCTCCCTCTTTTAGCATTTCTTTTTAATGTGCCCCTCCTCTTATCCTTTGTCTTCCCCAACCTGTTCCCTTTATTAAGTTGCACCCTGGGGGATTCATATGTCCTGAGGTTCTCTTTACTTTGTACTTCAGCCTGTGGGGGCAGTTTCTGTCTCCCCAATTTCTTCTGCCACCCCCTTCCACTAATTTAAATGTTGATGAAAGTGACATTTAAACCATCCACTGAGGACTGCAGTTCCTCTCCCAGATGGATGCAGCCATCACCCCATATGGGCTCTTATCCTCCCAGTTGGGTCCCCAGTTCCCAATGTAACTGAATCTCTCTCCTCTTTGCACCATTCTTTTATCAATAAGCTAAAGGTCCTGATGCAGAGATCCCTCTTCTCTCCCCATCGTAAACAGGTAGCACCTCAGCAAAGGCCATTGAATGAGATACCTGTGTAGGACCACTCCCCAGCTCCGTAAACGCCCTTTAAATTATCTCAGCTCCATCCACAGCAAGGTCATTAGTCCTCAAATGGACAATGACATCCAGCTGTCTGTCTCATTCACTTGTCATGACAGTTCTTAGGATTCACTTCCCATTTCTCCAGACCTGGTGCCACATAGGCACCTAATCTGAATACCCCCCCTTCCTATTCCCCATACTATACCCCTCACAATTAAATCCCCCACCAGAAGTTGCTTCCTCCTACTCTTGGGTCTTCTGCTACCCTCCTTGGGGTCTCCCAACATCCTCCCTCGTCATTTCTACCATGGGTTCCTCCTCCTGGCAGTCCCACCCCAGCAGAGCATCATAGGAATTATATAATGGCACTGGTTGAGAAATGTGACTGTGTCACACCAACCCCATACATCCTAAGCAGAAGCCCATGGCATGGTCATTGGTGATTGAGTGCTTACAATAATGGTGACTCAATCCCGGTGCATGTTGATGGGGCTACAACTGAGAAAGGGTGACTGGATGGAGGAGGTGGGTGCATATCATGACAGGATGTCACTAAATGTATACGTACATGGGGAGGAGTGAGTGTGACAGAAAGGAGGGAGGGGTTGGCCTGTCATGGTTAGCATGGGACTGCCAATCTGGCCCCATAGAGTGGTGGGTGGGTGGCAGCCTAATGCTATGAGGGTTTCAGGTTCAGGTCCGGTGCACCTGCAATTTTGTGTGCCTGGCCCAAAATTGTTATTTCTCAAGATTTTGCATCCCCCTGACATGCACCTCCCCTGGAGTTAAGAATCCTTTAGTAAGGGGTGCGTGGGGTTCAGCCCCTGTACGAACAACATGAACAACAATCTAAGTCCCCAGGGCCATTTTCTTGTGCACTGGGGATGTACATCACTAAAATTGATTTTTGGTGAAGTACACTCGCCCTGCCACCAATCATGACTGGTCTTTCACCCTTATCACATAAATACTCCTGAGCTCACCATTTTCCAGATGTTCATACTCCCTGGCATCCTCTGAGGTAATGGTGTCAGGCTTGGTTGTGGCCTTTGTGTGGGGGAAGAAGTCCCCTCACTCCTGCAGTAGCCATCTCAGTCTGGAGTCTAGAGACCTCCCTCTTCAACCAAGAGAGGTACATGCAGATGGGGCAGCACTGCAGTCTCCAGAAGGTCACCCTGAAAACTGCCACCCCACAACCACAACTTCTATTCTTCCTGTGTTAATTAGAAATATTTGTGTTTGTTTCTAGCTATGTTCCCCTGTGCCTTGTTTAAATCTCTTTATACTCCTACCCTAGATAGGATGTTGCTCCTGTTCTCAGTTTTGGCCTACTTTTGACCTGCGACCCTTCCAACTAGTGATTGCTACACAGTAGTGAACAGGTACCTTCAGCAGAGTCCCCTGCTTCCTTCCTCCTTTCTGCTAATGCTTGCCAATGCCTAAGATGCCAGTCACCAGTTCCATTCTTTGCTGTTCCACTCACTTGCTGGGACACGAATGTGCTGGACACGTTAAGGTGGAAGTGCTTTTATACTGCCTTGTATGAGGCATTAAGCCTCTGTCCGCTCCATCCCCCTCAGTTACACACCTGATTCACATGCCTTCCTGAATCTACTGTACTAAGCCTAAGATTATTCTCCTGAGCTAGTTTTTCCCACACCACCTGTCACAATTTTAAATACAAAAAGAGTTCCCCAAACACTGCCTATGAAATTGATATTTCTCCCACTTACCCTACTACTTTTGGTATGAAGAGAAATATAATATATAAACAAATATATAATATATATATATGTATTATATATATATATATATATATATATATATATATATATATATATATATATTATGTAGCACGGAGTGCTACCATAGTTAGGGTTGAGGAGCCATTTCCATGTTAAACCAGAATTTTGTACCTTAATAACTTTGCAACCGTTTGATGGATTTGCCTGAAATTTGGAATGTATGATCAAGACCCATAGGCCTTGGGATCTACCAAGTTTCATATTGATCAGATATACGGTTGTGGAGTTATTAAGCATGATCTGTGCCCGTGCTACACGCTTTTCTGAATTCTATGGTCGCGCGTACAGGTCGATCGGTTTGTGGACTGGCCCGAAATCTTCAGGGAATGTGCAGGCAGGGTTCCTAATGTGCCTTTCAAAGATTTGGTGAAAAAATATTAACAAAAAGTTCAACAGTGTCGCAAATGCATTTTTACTTTCGCAAATGGGCCTGTTACTTTCACAAATCCGCCATTTTGTTTTCAGTTGGTGATCAGAAAAATGGTTGGCATTTAAATTTAAGACCCTCTAGCAACGTAATTCTTTTTGTATTTAGCTATTCGGGCCCTGAGGATGATTGCCATGTCTTTATTTTGTGGTAAAACACCCCAGAAATATGTTTTTCAAATTTCTAGAAAAAGTACTTTCGCTAATTACTTTCATGCTCACGAAAGTGTCAAACTTTTTTGCGAAAGCTTTCGCAAATTGCGACAGTAATTTTCTAGTCTGTGGGAAAATGACAGCAATTCTTTGGCACTGCACTGCAAAATAACCGTTGGGAGTTTTAGGCTGAAATTTGAGGACGAGCCGAATCTCACAGATGTGCCTTTCAGTGTTGTATTGAAAAATATTACACGGCAGCAAAGTTAGGGCACTCAAATTTGACAGTTTTTCCCATAGGATAACATTACGTGCTCGAAGCATTACAGTAATCCTTTGGCACCCTGCTGCAAAATAACGGTTTGGTCTTTTTTCCTGAAATTTGGAGGGAAGACAGCCAACAGTACATAGATGTGCCTTTCAGTAGTTTGGTGAAAAATATCACATGGCGGCAAATTCACGGCACTCCAAAATTGATGTTTTCCATAGGATAACATTCACCGGCGTTCGCCCGGCATGCTTTCAGGGCCTGTATCTAGGAAACAGTGCTAGATACGGACTCGTCGAAAATTTCTTAGCCCTCATTGGGCTAAGATTCAAATTAGCCAGGACAGTTGTAAATAATATGACTTTTAAATTTTTTTCCGTCAGTACAGTTCCTGAGATATAATGTATTTAGTATTCCAAGATCTCATTTTCCTCGCCGATACTCATTATTTTGCATACATTATTTGTACTCACTGTCTTTCTCAATGCAGGTTTTGGAGAAACCAGCTGTGCGCTCATTACTGTTACTGTTGCCCTTTCCGCTTGTGGATCCGTTACCGCTTCACTTACCATTGACGCTCTGCGCCACCATGTGCGTTATCCTTTGCTTTTCATTTGCACTTATGCTTCTGTTATTTTTGCCATTTCTGTCTACAGTACTGTTTATCTTACTGTTTCACTTTACATCACCATGCCCATTGACATTTCTGTTTGCAGGCACCATGTTACTATGTGACAACACATCACGTGGCAGACCATTCCCGCTCACGCCACCATGTAGCTACTCTTTCTGTTCTCATTCATGCTTGTGTTACCATGTGCACCACTGTTAGCATTTCTGTTTGCGTTGCTGTCCCTGTTAGTATGCCACAACACATCATGTGAAGGGCCAGCTTTCGGACTGACGCTCCCGCCGCTGCATTACATTCACTATTTCTCGTTATCATTCTCAAAAGAAGAGGGAAATTAGAGGCAAAAACTCCATTTAATGCATTAGTTAGGTTGTTCTGCGACAAAGTGAGGAAATACTGTTAGGGTTGCCTTGCCCCTAACCGCATTGGGGTGCGCATTGGGATCGTGGGTCCTAACTCTCACCCCATTCTCTCTATACTTCTGCTGCTTTTACACATGTCATGGGGTGAGAGTTAGGCTGACGATCCTAATGCGCACCCCAATGCTGGTTGGGGGTGTGGGGTCCAAGGGGTTTTCAACCCTAACAGCGATTTCCTCAATTTGGTCACTGTGGAACAACCCTAACTAATGCATTAAATGGAGTTTTTTGCCTCTATATATATATATATATATATATATATATATATATATATATATATATATATATATACACACACATACCTTTAAGGTAAAGGTAGGGGATTTCACTCCTCTCTGTCAGCAAAAGTCTATTCTTCCAGGCAGGAGGTCATGCCAGAGTAGGGG
This sequence comes from Neoceratodus forsteri, assembly GCA_016271365.2. Classification (NCBI taxonomy): domain Eukaryota; kingdom Metazoa; phylum Chordata; order Ceratodontiformes; family Ceratodontidae; genus Neoceratodus; species Neoceratodus forsteri. The sequence continues at coordinate 1,787,675,662 of CM057455.1, read as the reverse complement.
TGTAGGGGTCTCACTGTTTATTAACTCATGGCTATTATATCACCAAAGTTACTCCACTGGTTGCATAGGGAGGACAAATACAACTGTTAGGAGCTAAGGGAAGTCACATCCTAGTTAGATGAAGCTCTATGACACCAGTTTGACAGCTTTGTTGTTGACCGATGTTATAGTGATGGCTTTATGTCGACCGAAATTGCTGCCAGAATAAAACCATTCACTACTGACTTTTCTTTCTTCAGGGGGCTTTGCCCCCCAAACACCCCTTGTGTGGGTCTCTTCCCCCCCTGCACCCCTGTAACTAAACTAATCAACTCTGAGTCAGAGTTGATTTGGGGAGGTAGTGCAAGACTCCAGAAAGCAGTCCTGGGTCCCTCAGTAACAGTACAGCGACCTGTCGATATTGTCACTGTACTGTCATTCGCAGTGCAGGCTTCACTGTGCAGTTGGTATATGGTTAGATGCTATGCCTTTCAGGAAACAAATAGGGTCATTTGTACCACTTGCCCCACTGCTATCCATATACTGTATACTTTTCTGTACTAGCGTTAGTCCTACTTTGGGCTACACAAAGCAGCCTAAAAAGTATAGTATTCAGTTGTCTTTCATCTCTTACAGAAATAATTATATGAAATGTTTTCATGATGCACAAATAAAACTACCCAAGTAATATGCATGCTACAAGTATGATTTAAATGTTAAATTGGAACCGATTGCATGCATATCAGCAATATGCAGCGATGTATGCAGCAAGCAAGTGTGGAAACCATGATTTTTATGTTAAATTTGGAAAGACTGCATGCTTGTGGCATGCATGCAAAAAAGCAAGTGGTCACTGATAACTGCACATGTAAAAGTTAAGTGACTTGCTCAGATCACACCATACAGAAGTGGGGGTTGATAAGAGTCAAACCCAGATCTACATGCCTCCAAGTCTCCTGGCTTGCAGTTCAGTGCCTTTAACCACTAAGCCATACTGTCTGCACCCATATGGCTCATTTGTACTTCAATACATACTATATCTGAATACATCTGCATGCATGATGCATGCTTTTAGCCACTGTTGTGCTTTTCAGTTTTCTTATCGCCCTCATCTCATTTTCACAGTTGAACTGTAGCACACATGCCAGTGGAAACACATGTAGTTTTTCCCACCCCAATACACAAACTTACCCACAAAACCACTTAATTACTTCTGTCTGGCCTATGCTCCTACTATTTTCTCTCCATAGTTTTGAATGGTTCCATGCAAATAGACTTTAGGGTGCAAACACAAAAGTAGCAATAACTCAACACACACACACACACACACACACACACACACACACACACACACACAGCCAGCCCCCCCCACACACAAGCTGTTGCAGGTATGGCCATGCTACTAAAGACAACCCATCAAGTATAGATATAAGTAAAAGTCTCTTACTTGAGTACTAGGGAGCCAGAGGCAGGAGTCTTTAAGAGATGATGTCCATGGGTCAGAGTGCAGGGGCATACCCCCCTGAAATAAGTGAAGTTATTTTTTTATTACTATTTTATGCATTATGATGGTGAGTTGGAGAATAATGATGGCCACTGTTCTACTAACAAGGCCTTTGTTAGTTGAGCAGTGGCCTTCATTAATCTCCAACACTCCATCAATAATGCATAAAACAGTAATAAAAAGTACCCCCATTCATTTCAATGGTGCACACCACTGCAGTCTCCTTTGCCCTTTGTCCCAATGTATCTAAGTGTGTGGATGTGGAGGTCAGCTTCCCAGGGGGCGCATAATCCTGACTATATTGGGGCTTCAATAGTCTGTGCATAGCATACCACTCAACCGTCTGTGAATGCAAGGGACAGCTCTAGAATGTCTGTAACATCTCTAAAAGATACAACATATTTGGTTTGACTGAAAAGTGATTTGCAAATCATAAAAATTCACATGTATAAGCTTCATCTGTATGTACCCCAGAGCAGTGCATCAGATTTGGGATTAAACTCACCCATTTACTAATCAATTTTTTTCCTGGCTGAAGTTCTGCACCCCCCCCCCGAAAAAGAACTATGTCCCAATTTTTCTCCCCAATTCCTATCAATGCAATACCCATCCACTGTGGGTGATGAAGCCACCCAAAGGTAAAGAAACTTGAAAAAAAATCAATATTTCAGTCCTTCCTCCATCTCCAATCCCACTGTAAAAAAAATAATTTACTTTTACTTACCCAGCTATATGGCCTGAACCTGCAGCCTGGCATAGTGAGCCACCAGCCAAGTTTTCAGTCCACACCTCCTCTTTTTCTTCCTGCAGAAGCTGGATGACAGAACCGACCATCACAGATCCCCATCGTGCTCCACAACCAAGTCACCTCACCAACCAAACCCACCCAACCTGGGTTGCTTGGTTCTTGCTTGGTTGCTTCTGTGGCTGCTGCTGCACTGCACTGATCAAGGCCTATGGAGGCCACCCACACTGCTGTCACCACTGCTGCTAAGCCTAGCTTGCTGCTGTGGGTGTCTGTGCTGTTTTTTTTTTTTTGCACAAGCCTAGTAGAGTACATAGGCAGCCTATTCTTGAGTTAGCTTCTAGCTCACCCTCTGCCCCTTCAGCCACCAGGAGAGATGGATACTCACTAAGAGTTGAACAACAAAACTATGCTGCCACAACACTGCTATTGAGAGTTCAGTGCTCACTGACTCCTCCAAGTTGTAGTATGCAGTCTGTCTACTTTGTGGCAGGAAAGACAGTGTCACACTTGCAAGGCTCATGTGCTCTTTCTTGGTTGGAGCTCATCCACATCACATGTGATCATGCTGCTGCTAATAGGTGGAGAGAGTGGACAACACAATACAGACACAATCGAGTCTGAAGAGTACCTACAGTGTGAGCACACACAGGCCAGGTGGGCACTTATTGTGCCAAAGATTAAATCCAAATTTAAAGCCATTATTGCCACACCATAAGAACAACTTAGGCATAAATATGGGGGGGGGGGCAACTGCCCCCTTCTGCCCTATCAAAATAGCACCCCTGCTTAATAGTAGAAATTCATTCTCAGGTGCTAGTGCAGTGATTTCCACTGTGTTCTGAGGTATAGTGTCTCCATGTTTCATTATGTGTCCTGATCTTCACGTGGGTTAGCGTCCCTCATTGTCCCTCATTTTGTGTCCATATCCCTCATTTCAGTGACATGTGAGATATGGTGCATGCTTCCAAGATCCTATTCAGCACAAGGAGTGCTGAGCCTGGCCATAGTGTATATGCTCCATACAGAATAACAAAGGGAAAGTAAGTGAGATGAAACAGTCATGGAGAAACACATTTGTAGCACTAAATATGCATAAGGGATTTGCATGGTCAAAAACAAAAAGGATAGGCTTCATACATCTGTAATGGGGGATGTTGCCTGGTTATATCCTAGGCATTTAATACAGTAAGCATACAATGCTGTACAAATTAATGGTGATTTAATGACAAACATTAAAAGCCAAGAAATAACTTGCAAAAGGATCAGAATTGATGAGTTTACCTAATTTTTATCGGAATTCAAATAAAAATGTTTTTAATGACTCTAATTGCTAGCAGTAGTATAAGAAATAGAAACTGGTATGATTTTTAGATGAGATTTGCACAAGCTTAGCTGCTGCACACAAGGCAAGCGTGCAGCATGTGAACCTGATGTGAAGTTTAAATGATGCTCACACCAGCTTAACTGCTGCATTCATGTCAATCATGAAACACACGGACCTGATGTAAGTTTTAGAAGATGTTCACAGCAGCTTATCTGCTGTGCACAGGTAAAGCTTGCAGCATGCAAACCTGATTTGCTTTTTAGACCTGGTTCTCTTAGGATCACTTAGTGTATGCTAACTGCATGCAAACATTGCACAATTAAGCATGTGGCATGCATTCTGCATGTACACAGCACACCAATATTTCTGTAAGGGATGAGACTTTGCTGCTGCATTGGAGTCTACCAAATCTGTTATTGGCAATCAATGCTACTGTCCATCATTGTAGCTTCACAATGCTACTGTGTTTTATTCCTCACTTAAATCTCACATTGCTGCTCTCTTCTTGTCTTCATCACTTAAGTTTCCTGACTAAATAACAATGCATACTGGGACATGCTGGATGTTGGTTCTGGGACTTTCCTGTTTACACCTATCAATGCATATATCATTTTCCAATGCCATGAATCTGCTCTGGAGCTGCCATGAATGTACAGTACTGTAAGGAACTGGTCTCCTCTTTACAGCTACATGACCCTACATGTGATACTGGTATGTATAATGTAACAGTTGATGTGCTTGTACATATCGTGTGTGTATCTTGCATGTGTTTTTGTGTGTTTGTGACTGAATATAACATAGTGCTTATTAAAATTATAGATCTTTTCATTACTGTTTATGTTTTGTTGGATACAGGACTTTTAGTGAATAAATTGCCCTTTTCCTTTGGAATGTTTTGTTAATGCTGCACAGCTTCTCTTGTCATTGCATTTATCTTTCCCCTTTTGGTCACTTTAGTCCTTACTTCCAGAATGTTTTCTGGCAGTAATGCTTTTGCCCTGCACTTTTTGTTGTTGAGCGACTTTATTTATTTATTTAAAAGTTTCACCAGGAAAGACACACTGAACTAACAAGAGCTCATTTCCAGATGCTTCCTGGAAGGAAAGAGGAGTACACTTGAAAATACTCAGAGTCAAAAACAACGAGTTACAGCTGTAACCAGCAGAGAAATAAGTATGAAAGCAACAATGTACAGTAAAAACAGTGTGAGAACTTGTAAACCATGCACCACTGCATTAAAAATTAAAGCTGCTAAAGCCAAATATGGGCCAGCTCTGGCTAGTAGTAGAACAATACATGTTACAAGGGGGGGGAGTAGGCTTGAGGGGGAACATAGAAACAGAGATACGGTCAAGGACTAAGAAAGGTAGGTTTGGTGTGGGGAGGGAGAGATAGATGAGTGGAGGATTAAGAGTAAGAAAAGGATACGAGAGGAGGTGTAGGAGGAAAGGAGAGGAGAAGGGGATGGAGTACAGAAAGGTGGGCTGAGAGGAGGGAGTAGAGGGAGTAGGGTGAGATAGAAGATGGAATGGGATTGGGGGATAAACATGGTTGTAAGAAAAGGGGATGAAGGACAGAGAAGAGAGGAGGTGGTATAGAGAAAGGAAGTAAGGAGGGTAAGAGATGGGGAGGAGATAGCAGATTGGATATAGGGGAGAAATTAGGTGAGGTTACAGGTGTGGGAGGAGAGGCTACATGGGTGGGAGAACAGAGAGTAGGGAGAGGTGGCTGAACAGATTGGGAGAGGGAGGAAGTTCCAGAGCGTAGGGAAACATTAGCAGATGGCAGACTGACCAGCTGCAGAGGATCTAATGGGGAGTGTAAGACAGCAGGAGTGGGAGCTGCAGAGTGCATAGAAGTTGGGTGAGGCAGGGAGATGGTAGAGGGCAAGTAGGAAAGGAGGGAGCCAAACCAATACTTGGCAATAAATGAGGAGCCGTGAACCATATGCCTAGCTTCAAGGGAGGGAAAGGAGAGGGATACATAAAGAGTAGAGTGATGAGTATATGTAGGACTGTCCAAAACAAAGTGACAGAATGAGTTAAAGAAACAGTCAAATCTGGAAAGGGTAGATTTGGGGGCAGAGCTGTAGATTATGTCACCACAATGAAATATGGGGAAGATAATTTTCTGTATGACAGCTCTACAGGTTGGGAGTGGGATGCAACTGCGGCGGTGGTACAATGCTCCTAATTTATGATGGAGTTTTTTATGTATGGCATTAACATGTTCAGAGACATAAAGGTGCTTGTCAAGCCAGACCACAAGGTATTTGAAGGATAGTGCATTCTCAGTGGTGGACCCATCTAGGGTAAGGGAGGGGGGGACTGCCAATCCTTCCATGCAGCTCTCATATCTATTATTAATTCCTACAATTGTTTTCTCTAAGATTCTTTATCAGGTCATAGTTTATAGTATGAGGTGATAAATGCTACTGAATTATACAAATGATTTACTCTATATTATACTGGTGTAGTGGCACCAATATGTCAGGGCTGAGTTAGTGTTTGTGTCAGTACCCATAGTTTTGACAAATTAGAACTTGCCACCTTAGGACCAAGAGATTTGAATATGGAAGTGATGCCTCACACTCTAGAAGCTAAATGCATTTCAATTTTCAGAGCCTTAGGTTTAGCAGTTTTGAAGCCATGATCTGCAAAAGATAGTAAAATTCTTCCAAATTAAGACTTTTTTCTGCACAAATATAATGGAAAAAATACACAAATTTAAAATCTGAAACTTTCATGTCCATTACATACTGATCAAAAACAGGGCCTTTCATTTGCTTTATGTCAAAAAAGACAAAATATTAAAGCTGTAAATGTTCATACACCCCAGAGCACACATACGTGAACCAAAAATGTTGAGTAATAACATATGAAAAACCAAATTATCTTTTTAAGGTTTGCGATTGATTTAACATTAGATTGGTCACAAACCCACCAAAAAAATACCTTTTTATGGATGAGAAATTAAAGGAAATACACATTTAAAAAATAGGGCACTTTAATGGTTTTGTGATGAAGAATACCAAAGCAAAAAGTTGTCAGTGTTTCGAGACCACAGAATGTTCACAGGCACAAAGAAATAAAACATGTAAAAACATATGGGAAACATGCCCACCTTTTTGTTTGTGTTTGAGATGAAAAACATATTTTTTTTAGCTTGTGATTGACTTTTGCTAAACACAAACATTTTATTGTGCTGTACATGAAAATGATGACCATTTACTTCTGTTCATTTTTCATTTACAGTAATTTGATTTGTGATTGATTTCTGCAAACACAAACTTTTTATTGTTCATGTCTAAAATGAAAAATACAACCATTTTCTTTTGCTTCTGTTGGCATTATGGTAAGTCAAAGTTCTGCTGTGCTGGGAGAGTGTGCAAGCTGCATTGTCCCAGCCATTCAGAAGCAAAAGTGAAGGGGCTAGCAAAACTGCTGAGTTCTGAAGACTAGAGTGGCAACTGCACACAAGCCAGAACACACATGATGCTGAAGATCGCATGAACAAGAGACCAAGTCCCCCAGTATCTTTCTTATGTTTCAGGGATGTTGGTGGGGTTGTGGGGGATAAGAGGGAGGGTCAGGTGGGGGAATATGAAAATATAAAACATGGGGGAGTCCTGATCATGAAACTGGGGGACTGAGCACCCCCAGTGTCAATTTCAATCAAAAAATTGGCCCAGCATCCAGATTGTGACACTGGGGAATTGGGCATGCTCAGTGTTACTGTTATGTTTCTGGAGGGTGGGTTGGAAGGTGCTGGAGGGAGGGTTGGTGGGAAAATCTATAATTTAAATGGAAAAATCAGTGATCATGGCACACTCTGCCATGTCCAAGATGGCTGCCACACCCTGCTGTGTTTGCATGACTGCTATCACATGCACAGTAGAGTACAGTGCCCCTCTTGGACAAGGCTATGTGTGCCATGACCACCAATTTATTTTCTATTTAAATTATAGATATCCCCCACCTGACTCTCCCTCTCAGCACCTACATCCCCCAGAAACATTAAATTGACACTTGGAGTGCCCAATCCCCCAGTGTCATGATCAGGATGCTAGGCTGATTTTATATTAGTACAAAATAGTACAGTGAGATTACAGACAATGAGCAGAGTGCTCCACAGACACCATGGATGCAGAGGTGACTGTGGTGCAACTCCAACATGTTGTTCAATCAGAAGGAATGGGATGAGTCCTTTCTTGATAGCAAGATGTCTGCAGGGCTATGCCCACTGCAGACCTAAAAAATTATCACGTGAGAAGCCCAATGGCTCAAGGATAATGTCTGAGACACAAACTTACTTTAGCAGCAACAGCATTTTTATTTATCTATTGCTGTGGGTGAGGAGACAAACCTCAACACTTTGACCCCCATGGGTCTTTGTCAGGGGGCATAGCCAACAGACAAAGATGAAGTTCTTAAATATCTTCTCTTGAAAGACAGTTACATACAAACAACCAAATTTCCCATCATTTTCATTGTGCTTTACAATACTAAATCATTTGCATATATTTATTGTGTGCAAAGAAAAATAGCATTTTAAAGCAAGGATAGCTTGATCACATTAAAGGCATGATTATATAAGCTATTAATAAAAACATATTTCTGTTAATAAGTGCCACAAATGTGTGCAGAAATAATACAGGCGGTACCAATTAGAAGATTTTTCCTTACCTGTAAAAAAACATATAAGTAACACATCCTCAAAGACTGTGGACAGTACAATTGGGGGGGATGATATGAAAAGGGAGGAGAAAGGGAAGGGAATGGGTGGTGTTCAGGAGGGAAGAATAGAGGAAAAGATTTGGTCATTAGAGGCACTATTAGTTAACACATGAGTGAAGCAGAAAGGGAAGGGATATAGGCCTCTATTCTTCAATGTTCGCAGCCAGCTACATGCTGCATAAATGGGCTGCTGAGGTGCATACACACAAATCATGTGCATGTTACACATAAGTGAGATCAACAGCCAGGGCATGTAGTGTGATAGGCATAGCATGTGCACACCCCTGAGAGGCTCCATTGGGAGGTGTGGCAGAGGCAATGCACTGCAATTGTGGTGTAATGCAGCTATTTCAACTGCTGTAATGCCCTCACCCACCATGCACACATGATAACTATGTGGGACACCAGTAGTCCAGGACTCGCAGTGCGGATGATGCTCCTGCGCCAATGTCACAGCTGTCCGCCCCTGAAGTCATGATGGGCATGGCACACAAGGTAACAAAGACACCCTACATAACACAGTATGCTTCATCCCAGATGTAGGACACATGTTTCCTGTAGCCTGCAGTACAACCATTCATACCACCACCACCATGTGCACTCGGCCTGTGGTCACATATATCCCCTTCTCACCCGAACAGGGTGTCCATATATAGAAATACTCAAGTCACCTGTCCAGTCCCCATGACCACAGAGTGTGCAAATGACACAACAGGCTTATGAACAAAGCAATCTTTAAAAATGCTATGAATGCCCTGACAGGGCCATAACAACAGCAGGAACACAAAGACATGTGCATGAACATAATACTGCATGACAGGGAGGTTTCCCTAATAGTCCACATAGCAGTATAGCAGGGAGTCAACCGGGGCATGTGTCCATCTTCCACCATGCAAACAAAAATGTCCTGCACCACAGCATCGTGGCCCATACTCCGGGGACCAGGACGTCACATATTTGAGATTTAGAAGCCAGTTGGAGTTGCCAGCCTCTGGTGAGAGGCAGAGTTGGAGCCTGTGTCTAGCAGGTAGTTCTTTTAAAGCAGTTGCTCATTTTAGTAGGAGGAGGAGGACTGGGATAGGTGATCCTGACCACTCCTACATAGTCATTCACTTGATGACCTTCCTAGCACATTATGGGAGACTGGTGGACAGTCCATGCCCCATTTTCTAAACATCACCAACAGTGGAGTTCTGAACCATTGAGTATGAATCCAGCTGTTTAATGCTGGTCACTGGTGTCAAATCCACTGAATGAGGTGATGTTTTATGTATTTTTAAGGTTTTGCACTGTGCTTTTGGTAGATGCCGAATTGGAAGTAGGATGCCAAGTCACTTCTATTGTAGTTGTGGCGCTATATCTGGGTCCCCTGTAGTGAGCAGGGCCCAGATTTGGAAGCCTGTTGGAGTTGCCAGCCTCTGGTGAGAGGCAGGGTTGGAGAATGTGTCTAGCAGGCAGTTCTTTTAAAGCAGTTGCAGATTTTAGTAGGAGGAGGACTGAGGTAGGTGATCTAGACCTTTCTTACATAGCCATTCACTTGTTTACCTTCTCTGGGTATTGTGGGACACTAATGGACTGTCACTGCCCCTGTTTTCCAAACAACACCAACAGTGGCGTTCTGAACCCATGTGTAGCGATCCAGCTGTCTAACGCTGGTCACTGGTGTCAAATCCACCTCATGAGGTATTGTTTTATGTATTTTTAAATTTTTCACTGTGCTTTTGGGAGATGCAGAAATGGAAGTAGGACACCGAGTAACTTCTGGTTACGGCGCTATATCTGGTCCCCTGTAGTGATCAGGGACAGCGTGCACATGGCTGAACGCAGAGACGTGCGCGGAGACAAGTGCATCTGTCTGTGTCTGCTGTGTCCGCTGGGGTTGGCAGGGACACAGGCAGGATACTATGCCAAGGTAAGACCAAACAAATCAATAGTAATAGAATAAGCAAGGGCATAAAGACATAACTACAACATAAGAAAGGCCACTAAAGTGGGCTATACTGTAGCTGGATCTTTAAAAAAGTGTGACAGTGTCTCTCAAGACAATCAGTAAAACAGATATAAATGCTGGGATTGTCACCCTTAGCAGGGAGGAGGTGGCAATGACTTATATCATTTGTAATAATTTCAGCTTGGAAAACACGGTCTCTCCCCCGCTGCTCTGTTATATACCAAAATTGGTTCCCTACCAAAGTCTTTACGTAGTTCACCTATAGCCGTCTCTATCAGGGATCATACTCAGTCGTGTGCATATCTAAGATATATGAATCTCAAGGACTTATCACAACCTGTAATATGCAGTCCCAATTTCTTACTAGAGGGTAAGCCTCTCCTAGCCACATGGCTTTCTCAGATAGGAAATTGCTGTTTAGAGGAGTTTGTGTCACCTAACAGTCAATGGTATTCTTCAGCTGATATTATGTGTAAGTTCTCGATACCTCGTGCAAATATTTTCAAGTTTTTCCAGTTTCATCATCTCTTGGTTAAGGTAATGGGCTCAACCCCCCCCCCCCACCTCCTAATTTCAATTTTCAGGTTACCTTAACGGAATTGGCAGGTCAGCCTCATGCCTTATCCAAAATGTACAGTTTTCTCTTCACCTGGCCTACCCTGATAATTATGCTCCCATCTCCTTTTGGGCCTCTTTCTTTGAGGGTAAAGATCTGGACTGGTCTCTTCTGTGGCTGAGCTGCCATAAGTTTCTTAAGCAGGACAGACTTAGGCTAATGCAGTTTAAGATTTTGCATAATATCTACTACTCACCGCAGAAACTTGCTAGGCTTGGTTTTGTGTCCTCCCCCCTTTTGTACAAGATGTCAATCTCAAGAAGGAGATCTTCTTCATATTTTCTGGAGCTGTTCTAAAATTGTTCCACTCTGGACTGTGATTAAACAGCGTGTTGACCCTGTGTTGTGGCTCTTGGACCTCTTCACCCCCGAAATTTGCCTTCTTGGGGATTTCTCTTCCATTTCAGTGGTGAACAGGAGGTATTATATAGCCTTGATGTCGATGTCTGTTAAAAAGGTGGTTCTAAGACACTGGAATGATACAGAGGTACTAACATAAGTTGAATGGCTTCAGGAGTTACTTGCAAATCTCAGAACTGAAAGGACTATTGCCAGTTTACTCAACAAACTTAAGAAGTTCGATAAGATTTGGGGACCACTGCAAACTCTCTATGCTCTTCAAGGTTAAGCACTAATAGGTTACATTCATATGTATAGTGTTAGAGGTGTAAAATGGCGCTGGGTTGTTCGGGGTGGGAGTGGGGTAGGGTGGATGGGAGGGTGGGGGGAGAGCGAATCACTTTATACTCTATACCCGATGTATATGGACATCTCATCCATTGTTATGATTCGCTCTTTGTACTGGAAACCTAATAAAATTTGAATTGAAAAAAAAAATAATTTCAGCTCGGTAGGAGATACAGGCTTTGAGGGACTGAAATGTAACCAATGCAGGGAAATCCTGAAATTAAAAGAAATGATTAAAGAATTGCAACAAGAGATAAATTGCCTTAACAACCTATATACTCTGAGGGACTATAATAACAGGCAAGAACTGGGTAATAATCAATGTGTGAGAAAAAGGATTAATAATCCAAGTGAATCATCCCTAAAGAGAGATAGGGAGAATGATAGTCGTGATGACTCTGACTGGACACCAGTCCTAACCAAAAACAAACATAAGAAAGGACATAGGGCAATGATACATACAATCCTTTTACAAAACACTTTTTCCCCTCTATTGGCTATTGAGCAATTCAGTTGAATTCAATTTTATTTTTACCAGGAAAAGACACCATTGAGCAGGCTCATTTACAAGGTGGTCCTGGGAGGATGCAACCGAAGGGATGATACAAAACAGCATTTCATACAAGGACAATACATTTTTAACAATACATTAGCAATACAGGAATAATTGTACTTCTGGAAAAAGCTAACATCCTGATTCTAGTATTCACAATGAGAAAACAGTACAGAGTGATTATGCATTTGATAAGACTAACATCAAAATTCTTCTTGACAATAAGGGAACAATACAGTCAGGATATGATAGTCTCGTTAAATTTGGGAGGGCAGTTTGTGAAGAACAAACTGGAGGGTAGGGAAAAGGTGTTCAAATGGGATTTGGAACTTGGGTGAGGAAGTGGTGCTCAGGAGGATTACAGGTATAGGGAAAATCAGGAAGGAGCAGGACAGGTGTATGATGAGGATAGATTATTAGTGCTGTGAATGAACAGGGCATGTACGATTAGGAAAGTCAATGAGTAAATAGCAAGGCGGGTTAGTTAGTAATATATGGGAGGGAGGGAAGCTCATAGGGATTGTGGAACTGAGGACAATTGGTGGAGACAACTACAGTAGTGTTTACAAACAGCTACGTGAGTACAACAGGTGCTAATAGGCAGTGCAAAAGGGGTTGTAAGAATTATGGTGGATGCTAGGCATAGCAGTTACAACAATAGTAAGAGAACTACTCTGAACTCAGCACAAGTGCAGAAGTAAATACTGGGAATGAAGAAATACAAAACGAGGGTGGTTATAATAATGTGAATCCAGAAGCCAACAAAATAGATGAAGTTGCAAACCCTAATGTAACCAGGCCAGAACAGACAGTAAATGAAACTGACTCAGGATAGTGAAATGGAGAGCACAACCGAAAGTGTTAATAACAGACAAGTATTTGTACTGGGTGACTCCATTTTAAAATATACAGATAGGTATAAATGTAATCCTTATAAGGAGAATAGAAGCTGTTCATGCTTCAGGGGAGCAAGAATAAAAGACCTTTACCTCATGTCTACAAATATTCTCAAAAATGCAGGACATAAACCACTGGTGATCATTCATGCTGTCACAAATGATATTAACAGGTCAACAGTGGAGGAAATACAGAATGACTACATTTCCATTATAAGAACTCTTAGAGAAAAGGGATGTGAAATATGCATTTTGGAAAATCTGCCTGTCCCAAGAGCAAGTAGAACAAAACAAAGTAAGATAAAATGTATAAACAGTTGGTTGAAAAAATATACCCTATAGAACTTAATTGGCTGTCTTGTGCATTGGGAGACTTTTGTGGAAAACCATTATTTGTATAGCTGGGATAGGTTACATCTGAGCTGCAGAGGCAGCACTAAGCTGGGGAAATCCATTACTAGCTATATTTCAGCTCATTTAAACTGACTAAAAAGGGGCAATGGAGCTGTACAAATAACAATATGACAACCAAACAAGAAAAGGGCTACAAAATAACAGTCACTAATGCCAGAAGTCTTAACACAGTGAAACTAAGTGAACTATCAACCACCATGCTTCAAGAACATGTAGATATAGCAGCAGCTAGCGAAACTTTGTGGGACACAACAGTTAACTTTAGTAATGAAATCCCCAGGTATCAATTATATTCTAAAAATTGGAACAACAAAAAGGGAGGAGGTGTCTGTGTCACGAGCCCAACCTCATGGGCACGGTAGGACCTCCTGTTTGCAGGGAGGGCCCCCCTCCTGTTTGCAGGGAGGGCCCCCCCTTTTTACAGAACTCATGAGCAGTTGTAGGGTTCCGGAAGATTCACCAACCTTCCTTTTCCCAGTGAGAGGGTGGAAACTGTAGTTTTGAGTCCCCTTTACTCTGTACTATGTTCAGGGTTTGAATCCCATCACTGCCACTGGAAGCCTCTTGACTAAGTCGTTTTGTAGGATAGCTGAGTGGTCACTATCTTTATTATCAAGGCACACAGTCTTTGCAGAACCCTTCTGTTAAAATGTTAGCTCACACAATCAGACCCCAGGCAGAGTTGACAAGAAAAGTATAAAAGTTAACTTAAATAAAAACAACACAGCACATTTTACAATTTGGAAGATCTTTGAACTGCAGGCAATACTATAAATAACACTGGATGGTATACAGATAACACTATATGCTGTTGTTCTAAAATTTACCTTATTCTGATGTTAGAGTCCAGAAAAGATGAAAGGTCCTTGTGGAGGTGACAATTCTCTCCCTGTATGTGGAAGTTCATTAAGCAACAGAGTTTGTAGCAAGTTTGTGATCAAAGTCAGTTCTCTGAAGGTCCTTTTAAAAGACTCCAGATGCTTCCTTGGTGTAAAGTCTTAGTTTCCAAAATTCTGACTTAAAATCAGAATTGTTTTGTTCAGTATGTGAAAAAGCTAATTTCCACACACTCAGGTCTGGTTTCAGAAGTTTTCCCAGGCCTACACATATACTCTTTGTTTAAAAGTATATACCAGCTTGGTTGGCTCCGAGATTCTCAAGTGCTCAGGCTCTTGACTGCAAGTTAAAACTGCACTGATGTTCAAAAGGTGTGTCTGATAATTACAGCCTGGTCATTTTCATGTCCCACCAAACCCTTGCAATGGTGTGTATCCTCTAGCAATACAGAGATTGGGGTGGAACAGTTTACCGTTATCCTGCAAGTGTCACTGTGGTTCCATGTCAAACCCCTGTAACATCTGGTCTATGCATTTGGCTTGAGCCCCTGACCCCTAGGCCATCCCCTGATCACTTTACTATTATTGGAAACCACATGTGTAATTTTATCTAAGAGTTTTATGACTTTTAGGGTCATAAACCTGTCTATCCCTTATCTACAGTAGTACCAGGCCCACACTTGCTTTTACAGAAATTCTGATTATTTTGTGTGTCTTCCTAGTCTTTTAAAGGAACAGTGTCTCAACTCTGAAGTACATTACAGCACATACAATAGGAACATTAATAAAGGATATAGGCCTATCTTGCCACAGTCTGTATTTATGTTAGATCCGCCATAGAGTTATCTGAAATGCACTAAAATACCCCTAATGATACTCAAGTGGAAGGTATTAGTTTTCAATTAAGAACAGTAACTGGAAAAAACTAACCCTGGGTAATTTCTATAAACCTCCAGCTATTTCAGAAGTAGGCAACAGATCCCTAATAAATACAATCATAGAACTTGCAGGGTATGATGACACAATTATTGTCTGTGATTTTAACCTTCCAGGAATACAGTGGTAAAATCTGGTAGCCAACACCACTGCTAAGTCAGAATTGTTGCACACTGCATTGATTGCAGGTTTACAGCAACTTGTAATAGAACCGACTAGGAGGAATAACACCCTGGACCTGTTACTAACAAACATGACAATAGAAATTTCAGACCTTAATATAACTGCCCCATTAGACCCAGGCCACAGCAAAATGGCACAGTAGGCAAAAATATAAAAATGCAAAATACAAGAATTTAAAGTACAGTAGATCATAGGTGACAATTCAAACACAATGGTGCCAGAACAATGCATGCAATGGCATGACAAATGGCAGAGGAGGTACTTGAAAAAATTCAAAAAGTTCAAAATACAAGACAGCATTCAAGAGAAGTCAAAACACAATGATGACAGACCAATGCACAAGAGTACAGACAATGTATCCTGGCACACAGTTTGGTACAGAGTATAAAATTCTGAGTCAAGTTTCAGGCAACTGTGAGGCAGCTAAAGATTTACAGTGTCAGGTAACCAATACAACTGTCAGGGGAGGAAGATGGAAGTGTGAACTAGCCCAGGAAACACTGACAGTTAGACTCAGCTAGGAGCCAGTCTGTGTGGTAGGTTTTGAACAGACAGTGGGTAGCCTGGGAGTGAAGACTGGCTGGCAATTTATTCCATAGTGAGGGGGCAGCAACAGATAGGGCTCTCCCACCCATGTTGGTGGATACCCTGGGGACATGGGTGAGGTAGAGTCTGAGCGTAGGCAGTGGCATGAGGTTCTTATAAAAAATTACTTATAAAAAAGGAGAGACGGAAAATTGAGTTCAGTCTGGCAATGAGAAAAGTCAACCAGAAGTCATTCTATGCCTACATAAATAGTAATAGAAAAAAACATTTGTCAATGCATAATGTTGATTGCGTTGGTCCGTTGAACTTGCTCACTGCCCCTGTGTCACTCGCTCGTTCTGTTTCTCCTTGTGCTGCAGGCTGCTCTTATGTAGTGGGCTCCTGCCTGCAATGGCATGTTTTTCTGCTCACAAAGAAATCTGCAGCTGTCCCGACAGAGCTTTGTTGAGGTGGGTCACTTCCCCTCTCTCACTCGCTTATTCTGTTTCTGCTGGCGCTGCAGGCTGCACTTTTGTACTGGACTGCCATCTCTGTTGGCAGCTTTTTCTGCCCACAAAGAAATCTGCAGCAGTCCTGACACAGGTCCATTGAGCTAGCTCACTCCCCCTCTCTTGCTCATTCCGTTTCTGCTGATGCTGCAGGAATGGCCTTTTGTACTGGGCTCCTGCCTGTGTTGCCACCTTTTTCTACCCACAAAGCAATCCACAGCAGTCACGATAGAGGTCTGTTGAACTCACTCACCCCTTCTCTCTCACTCACTCATTGTGTTTCTCCCAGCACTGCAGGATGCCCTTTTGTACTGGGCTTCTTCCTGCATTGGCACCTTTTTCTGCCTACAAAGAAATCCGCAACTGTCCCGACAGAGCTCTGTTGAGGTCGCTCACTCCTCCTGTCTCACTCACTCATTCTGTTTTTCCTGGCGCTGCAGGCTGCCATTTTGTAGTGGTCTCCTGCCTCTGTTGGCCCCTTTTTATGCCCACAAAGAAACCTGCAACAGTCCCGACAGAGCTCTGTTGAGCTCGCTCACTCCCCCTCTCTCACTCGCTCATTCCATTTCTGTCAGCGCAGCAGGCTGCCCTTTTGTACTGGGCTCCTGGCTGCATTGCCGCCTTCTTCTGGCCACAAAGAAATCTGCAGCAGTCATGATACAGCTCCATTGAACTTGCTCACTCACTCCCCCTCTCTCACTCATTCGTTTTGTTTCTCCCACCGCTGCTGGCTGCCCTTTTGTACTGGGCCCCTCGGTGCACTGCTGCCTTTTGCTGCCCACAAAGAAATCTACAGCAGTCCCAACAGAGCTCCATTGAGCTCACTCACTCCCCCTCCCTCACTCACTCGTTCTGTGTCTCCCGCTGCTGCAGGCTGCCCTTTTGTACTGGATTCCTGCCTGCATTGCTGGCATTGTCTGGCCACAAGGACATGTGCAGCAGTCCCGACACAGCTCCGTTGAGGTTGCTCACTCCCCCTCTTTCACTAGCTCATTCTGTTTCTGCCAGGGTTGCAGGCTGGCCTTTTGTACTGGGCTCCTGCCTGCATTACTGCCTTTTCCTGCCCACAAAGAAATCTGCAGCTGTCCCAACAGAGCTCCATTGAGGTCTTTCACTCCCCCTGTCTCACTCGCTCGTTCTGTTTCTGCTGGGGCTGCAGGCTGCCCTTTTGAACTGGGCTCCTGCCTGCATTGCTGCCCTTTTCTGCCCACAAAGAAATCTGCAGCAGTCATGATAGAGCACTTTTGAGCTTGCTCACTCACTCCTCCTCTCTCACTCACTCATTCTGTTGCTCCCACCGCTGCAGGCTGCCCCTTTCTACTTAGCACCTGCATGCACTGCTGCCTTTTCTTGCCCACAAAGAAATCCACAGCGGTTCCAACAGAGCTCCATTGAGCTCACTCACTCCCCCTCCCTCACTCGCTCATTCTGTGTCTCCCGGCGCTGCAGGCTGCCCTTTTGTACTGGGCTCCTGCCTGCATTGTCGCCTTTTCCTGCCCACAAAGAAATCTGCAACAGTCCCGACAGAGCTCAGTTGAGCTAGGTCACTCCCCCCCCCCAGTCGCTCAATCCTAATCTGTTCCAAACACTGATTTCCGATAGTGACTGCGGTATTCTGTGCCGGAAGCACGGAAACACATTTCGGCCAGGATGTGAAAAATGACAGCTGTACTGTTCATAAGGAGCTGTGAACAAATGCCAGTGTTGGAAATCTGGTGTGAAAATATTACTGATTTGCAAACTTACAAGGGTGCATGGAACCTGCACAACACACGCTCATAACACAGTCATTTTACGGAGTTTCATCACAAAATTTTCAACATAGGCAATTTAGGACCTCTACTCATGAACAGCATCAGTGTGATTTTCATAATATGTCCTGAACACTGATTTCTCACAGCAACTGTGCTATTGTGCGCCAGAAGAACAAAAACATATTTCGGCCAGGATGTGAAAAATGACAGCTATACTGTTCATAAGGAGCTGTGAACAAATGCCAGTGTTGGAAATCTGGTGTGAAAATATTACTGATTTGCAAACTTACAAGGGTGCATGGAACCTGCACAACACACGCTCATAACACAGTCATTTTACGGAGTTTCATCACAAAATTTTCAACATAGGCAATTTAGGACCTCTACTCATGAACAGCATCAGTGTGATTTTCATAATATGTCCTGAACACTGATTTCTCACAGCAACTGTGCTATTGTGCGCCAGAAGAATGAAAACATATTTCAGCCAGGATGTGAAAAATGACAGCTGCACTGTTCATAAAGAGGTGTAACAAAATGACAATGCCGAAAATCTGGAGTGAAAATATTGCAAAGTTGAGAAGGTACGAGTGTGCATGGAAACTGTGCAATGCACATTCATAACACACTCATTTTATGGACTTTTGTCACCAACTTTTCAACATAGGCATTTTATGACCTCTGCTAATGAACGGTTTCACTGTCATTTTCATAATGTGTCCAGAACATGGATCTCCCTCAGCAACCACGGTATTCTGCTCTGAAACTGCGAAAACACATTTTGGCCAGGATGTGAAAAATGACAGCTGTACTGTTCATAAGGAGGTGCAGAAGAATGTCAATGTTGAAAATCTGAAGTGAAAATATTAATTTGTGAAGTTACGAGCATGCGTGCAAACTGCACAATGCATGCTCGTAACACAGTAATTTTATGGAATATCATCACCAAATTTTCAACATAGGCATTTTAGGACATCTGCTCATGAACAGTGCCATTGTCATTTTCTCAATTTGTTCTGAACACTGATTTCCCACACCGACTGCGCTATTCTGCACCGAAGTGTGAAAACAATTTTGACCAGGCTGTGGAAAATGACAACTGTACTGTTTCAAAGGAGGTCTGAAAAAATGGCAATGTTGAAAATCTGGCATGAAAATATTTGCAAATTCACAAAGTTATGAGTGTGCATAGCAACTGCGCAATGCACGCTCATAAAACAGTCATTTTTGGGATTTTTTCCCACCACATTTTCAGAATAGGCTTTCTGAGCATCCACCTCATGAACACTGGCACTGTTGTTTTGTTAATTGGTCCCAAAAGGGGATTCCATGCAGTGACCATGAAATCACCTTTCAGGGCCAGATAATGCCATGACAATGCCAGAATTCATGAGGAGGGGTCCCAAAAACCCCATGTTGAAAATTTGGTGCCAAAATTCCAAAAAATGCCTGAGATATGCATCAAAGTTGAAAAAAACCCTATTTATTCCATTATACAGCTTACCTGCATTTCCTCAGTTTGCGGTCAGCTTTGAAGAGTGCAGACATGTTCCTGGTCCACCGAAGATCGTCACGCTGGACTCCAAAGGTATGTATAGGGTGACGGGGAGTATGGGGAGGCAGGGTGCGCAGTGGGTGGGTGCGGGTTGTAGGAGGGAGGCAGGGATACCGCCGAGGGACCATTTCCTTTTTTACAGGTTAAAAAAAAAGACATTGCGGGACTGTTTTTGATTTCACAGGGGCATGTGGTGCACTGGGGTGGACTCCCAGTGTGCCAATGAAGTCTTTTTTTGGGGAGAGCTGTAGCCGATGGGGGATTTGGAACCCCTGTCAGCACACAACAAAAGGGGGGGATTATGCCGATGTGGATTGTGCACCTGCGGCAGACAACAAAAGTGGGAGGTTACACAATGCCAACGGGGAATGGGCTCCCCTGTCAGCAACATAAACCTTGGGCCAGTGAAGCCGATGGGGATTGGGGCCTCCATCGGCAAACAAACACGGTGGGGGGGCACATGCTGCCGAGGAGGATTGGGCACCCTCTCGGTGGGAGGGGGTTAATATTGTTTGTGAACATGGTGGCAAGACTACAGGCTGCAATTTTCAAAGACACAAAGCACATTTGCTGGAGCTGGAAGGATACTGCTTTCTTCAACTGCGAGCTGTGTGAGAAATTCTATATTGCACTTGATATCTGCAACAAACGTGCACTTTTGCTTAATTCTGTGGGAGGTGAAACTAACTACCCTTGGTAATTGCTTTTTATTCACATATTTATTTAGGGTTTAACCAAGAAGGGCTTGTAAACTCTGTTTATCTTGTTAGTAACTTCAGAAGGATTTAAATACTGCATTTGGGTAGGTCCTTGGAGGTAGCTAGATTGTCTACTAGGATTTGCTGACAGTTAAACTATTTTTAAATTTCAGGTGGCTGAGGAGTTGAAAAAGAAACTTGCAAACTCTGCTTATCTTGGAAGTAACCTCATAAGTGTTTAAGTACTTCATTCTGGTTGTCCCTTGGGGGGTAGCTGGATTGACTACTGGGCTTTTGGGACTGAAACTATTTTTAAATAATTTACTGGTGTGTAGGAGTTTGTGATAGTTAAACTCTTTTTAAACAGAGTTACTGGGGTTAAGGAGTGGTCACAGAAAATCCTGCAGTGTGAACTGAAACACAGACAGCCTTAGGAGGCAGGACATTCTTTTCAGACCAAACAGGTTGTATTGGAACAGGGAAGGGCTACATATAACCATTGGCAACAAATTGCCCTGGGTGTAGCTATCCAGACTAGATCAGATTACTATAAGTCACTACAGGCTGCAATTTTCAAAGACACAAGCATTTGCTGGAGCTGGAAGGATACTGCTTTCTTCAACTGCGAGCTGTGTGAGAAATTCTATATTGCACTTGATATCTGCAACAAACGTGCACTTTGCTTAATTCTGTGGGAGGTGAAACTAACTACCCTTGGTAATTGCTTTTATTCACATATTTATTTAGGGTTTAACCAAGAAGGGGCTTGTAAACTCTGTTTATCTTGTTAGTAACTTCGAAGGATTTAAATACTGCATTTGGGTAGGTCCTTGGAGGTAGCTAGATTGTCTACTAGGATTTGCTGACAGTTAAACTATTTTTAAATTTCAGGTGGCTGAGGAGTTGAAAAGAAACTTGCAAACTCTGCTTATCTTGGAAGTAACCTCATAAGTGTTTAAATACTTCATTCTGGTTGTCCCTTGGGGTAGCTGGATTGACTACTAGGCTTTTGGGATTGAAACTATTTTAAATAATTTACTGGTGCGTAGGAGTTTGTGATAGTTAAACTCTTTTAAACAGAGTTACTGGGGTTAAGGAGTGTCACAGAAAACCTGCAGTGTGAAACAGGAAAAGACGGTCTTTCAAGCAACAGAGGGTGGTGGATTAAGGTTTACGCTTTGTTTATTACAATTCTTAAGATTTTCAGTGCAGGAAGAGTTTAAAGCACAGCGGACTTATTTTGGGGCGGACAGCTGTCAGAGCACAAACCACCAGGCCTGTTTTGGGGCTGGAAAGGTTTACCTGGATGTGGATTTTTCCTGATTGATTAGCAGGTATTTCTCTATCAAATTGTTGTGTAGGGCATCTTCCTGACAGGAAGGCACTCATTGCAGCAGTGGGTCAGAGCTTCTAGCTGATTGTTTTGAGGGCACAGTTTAGGCCCAACCCTTCCCACCCTCACCCCACCCACCCCTGGAAATAGTTCCTTTATACCTGGGGTTCTGACATCATTTCCTCAAGAGTGCAAGGTGCATATCACTGTCATATCCTCTCTAGCACACTACACTGACAATATAAGCATAAACATTGTATAATATAAATATATTTCTACATTACAAACCAATCACACACAAAAAAAAAAAAATGTGGGAGAGTGCAATGTAATGGCTGTGGGGCAGCAGTCTTCGGGAGTCTTTCTGGAGGCTGAGATGCTGCCCTATTTGCAGACAACTGTCTGCCCTGAGGGAGGAAGTTGCCCATCTTCAGGCCACACTGGACAGTAGTACGGGACCTTCCCCAGGCCACAATGGACAGTAGGAAGGGAACCTCCCCATCCAGGGAGCACCAGAACCACCACCACTACCTCAGAGGTTGCAAAGAAAGCACAGCAGTTGGACCACAGTGGGCTCAGGAGGATGAGGATGGTGAAACAGAGGCACACCCAGTCAGATGTTACACACCACAATCCATCAGCCATTCTGGGGAGCATAGCTCCCTATAGATACACCCACAGAGGAGACTAAGGAGGCTGAGGACAACTGTCACAAGGAGGCCCACAGGAAGGAGGCAGAGGACACCACAAGGAAAGGAAGCAGCTCCTGGTGGGGACTTAATTATTAGGGGATAGAACTGGGAGGAGCTGGGAAATCTGAAGTAAGGTGCCTGCCTGGTGCCATGGCTTGGAGGGACAGGAAGCGATCCTCAGGATCACAACAACAGCTGCAAGGGATTCTGAGTTGGACGTAATTGTCCACCTAGGGACAAATGACTTGGCTCATCATGAGGTTAGAGCAGTGCAGGAGGACATTGCAGAGTTGGGAGGGCCTAAGACAAGTAGCAAACACAGTATCCTTCTCAGAGGTGCTGCCTGTCAAAGGCATGGGGGAGGCGAGGGTAATTGGCACCATGCAGTTTAATGAATGGTTGAAAAAATGGTGTGGAGCACAGGGGTTTGGCTTCATTGGGGACTGGGGTTCCACCTGGAGGGACACCAGCCTATACTGGCAGGATGGTCTGCATCTGTCCAGGAAGGGAACAAGTCTTTTGAGCAATCGGTTTAAATGCTTCATTGGCAAGCTTTTAAACTAGTCAATGGGGGAGGCACTGACAAGCAGCAGAAAAATCCCAGCCTCTCCCTACAAAACAGGGTACTAAATGAGAAAAAGACCAAGGTAGAACGGTCAGTGGGGGATGCTGCAACAGAAGGTAAGGCCATCAAAAAATGGAGAGCAATGAGTACCAATGCCTGTAGTCTAGGTAACAAGCTTCCTGAATTAGTGGCCTTGATGGAGGAGGAACATCTGGATATTGTGGAGTCACAGAAACATGGTACAAAAACCATGACTGGGACGTAAACATACCAGGATACACTATCTACAGGAGGGACAGGGAGGGTAAAGAGGGGAGGAGTAGTTCTTTACATAAGGGAAGGAATAAAAGCAACAGAACAAAAGGGTAAACAGGGAGGAGAAGAAGCACTGTGGGTAAATTTGAGACAGGCAATGGCACCACAATCCACACAGGGTTAGAGACATGTCTCCCTCTCAGGGGAGGAAGTGGACAAGGAAATGATAGAAAGTATACTTAGAATGGCAGAAAAAGGGAGATATTGCTGATGGGTGATCTGAATATGCCAGATGTTAACTGGAGCACAGTTGCAGCTGCCACTTGAAGAGTGCAGTTATTCTAGATGCCTACAGGGGCATTCCTTAGACAACTAGTACTGGAGCCCACTTGAGAGGAGCAATATTAGACTTGATACTCTCAAATGGAGATGGAGAGGATCACAGATGTAGAAGTGGGTAGCCATCTAGGAAACTAGCGACCATCGAACAGTATGGTTCACAATAAACACAGCAATAGAGTCAAGCCATCACAAAGACAAAAGTACTGGACTTTAGGAGAGCTGACTTGCCAAAATGGGTGAGTGCCTAAGGAATGCACTAGCAAATGGGCGGAAGGAGGGTGGAAGAACAATGGGAATAATAAAACTGCCATCACAGAGGTAACGAGCCTTTGTGTGAAGCAAAAACAAAACAAGACAATGTAAGAAACCACTATGGTTCTCAAAGGAAGTGGCAGTGAAGGTTCAAGAGAAAAAGAAAGCATTCAGAAAGTACAAGGAATCGCAGCAGGAGCAGGACAGAGAACTGTATCAGTTAAAGCAAAAGGAGGTTGGGAAGGCAGTCAGAACAGCAAAGGCCCAAACTGAGGAAAAGATAGCCAACTCAGTTAAGAAGGGGAATAAAACCTTTTATAGGTACATCAGGGAGCAAAGGAAGACCACGGGAGGGATAGTGAGGCTTAATAAAGGGAGGGAGGGTGGGCAGAGGAGAATGTGAAAAGGCAGAGATACTAAACAAATATTTTGCTCAGTATTTACAAAGGAAGAGGGGAGGTACATAAAACAAACAGTAGTAACACTCTGGATACAGAAGTTGATACCAGCCCATTTACAGAAGAAAGGGTTCTGAAAGAACTCTTAAAACTGAAGGAGGACAAGCAATGGGGCCTGATGGGATTCATCCCAGAATTCTAAGAACTAAGGGTAGAACTAGTGACACCACTGACTACCCTCTTTAACAAATCATGGGAGGATGGGGTGGTACCGAGGACTGAGGAGGGCAGATGTGATTCCCTTCACAAAAGTGGGAGTAAGGCAGAAGCAGGAAACTATAGACCTGTTAGTTTAACCTCAGTGATAGGGAAAATGATGGAATCACTTCTAAAGGAAAGAATTGTCGCTGTATCTAGAGGCCAGAAGGGCACAGGACCCTAGGCAGCATGGATTCACAGTGGAAGGTCATGCCAGACGAATCTGATAGATTTCTTTGACTGGGTGACCAAAGTAGTAGATCAGGGAGGGGCTGTGGACATGGCCTACCTAGACTTTAGCAAGGCATTTGACACAGTCCCATACAAAAGATTAATATATAGTTAGCCAGCCTGGGAGTGGTCCCAAGATGACAGCCTGGGTAAAGAATTGGATGGAGAATAGGACACAGAGAGTAATAGTAAATGGAGTCCACTCAGAAGAAAGGAGGGTTACTAGCGGGTACCGCAGGGTTCAGTATTGGGACTAGTCCTCTTCAATGTCTTTATAGCGTACATTGCAGAAGGACTGGAAGGAAAAGTATGTCTCTTTGCAGATGACACTAAGATCTGCAACAGAGTTGATGCACAGGGTGGGGTGGAAAGGATGAGAAGGGACTTGGCAAGGTTAGAGGAATGGTCAAATGTATGGCAGCTTAGATTCAATGCTAAGAAGTGCAAGGTAATGCACCTGGAAACAAAACCCAGGGGAAGAGTACACAATGGGGGGTGAGATACTAACAACAACAAAAATGGAAAGGGACCTGGGGTAGTCATATCAGATGACCTAAAGGTGGGCAAGCAATGTGAGAAGGCAGCAAGGAGGGCTGGGGGGATACTGGGATGCATAGGGAGAGGCATCACCAGTAGAAAACAGGAAGTTATTATCCCTCTGTACAGACAGCTGGTGAGACCCCATCTGGAGTACTGTGTGCAGTTCTGGAGACCCAATCTCCGCAAAGACATAGACAGGATGGAAGCTGTCCAGAGGAGGGCACAAAATGGTGCAGGGTCTGCACCGGAGGACATATGGAAGAGAGACTTAAGGAGCTTAATATGTATAGCCTCGAGGAAAGGAGGAGAGGGGGACATGATAGAAACTTTCAAGTACCTCAAGGAATCAACAAAGTCCAAGAGGGTAGCATCTTTCAAAAAAAGAGGTGTGCAAGAACAAGAGGGCACAATTTGAAGATAGAGGGGGGCTCAGAGGTAATTTAAGGAAGTATTTTTTCACAGAGAGGGTTGTGGATGCATGGAATGGCCTTCCGGAGGAGGTTGTGGAGTCAAAATCAGTGGTGGAATTCAAGCATGCATGGGATAGTCATAAGGCAATTCTGGGGGGTGGGGGTAGGAAGAAGTAGGCTGCTGGTTAACTAGGATCTGCAGCTTATCCAGTAGGTAGGGAAATGGGCAGACTGGGTGGGCCAAGCGGTCCTTATCTGCCGTCAAATTCTATGTTTCTATGTTTCTATGTTTCTATGCTGCCATGTTCACAAACAATATCAGTGTTTCAAGGTTCTACCCTGCAATGACGGGTTGCTCCCTAATTGCAGCGAACGACTGACGCTGTAATGACAAGGCAGCCCCTGATTGCAGCAGCTAAATTTTTACAAGGTTGTGGCACACTGGCTGAACTAGTGTCAGCAGCAGCTTGTCACAGCATTGGGGGAAGCGGGCCAAGCCTTTAAAGACTGTGGGGGCATTGGCCACAACAGTACCGCACCTCCACAGCCTGCTTCTGGAGAAAGCTGCCACAATATGTTTCTTGAGCATGTGCGTAATCAACATAAAAAGGATTCTACTGTCGGCCCAATTGTTGAAAATGACACAGAATTGAGAACTACTACGGAAATGGCTGATGCACTAAACAACTATTTTGGATCCACCTCTACTGAACAAACTCCAAATATAACAGGTGAAATAATATAAGAAATTGACTACAAACAAGTATTTATTTATATAGTTTTTTTTTAACCGGGTGAGTGCACTAGCCAAATTTGACTATTTTCAGCATGACCCAGAGAGTACAAGTATGACATACTGTTAACAATTCATGAGTGTAAGTACAAGTACATACAGAAGAGGGGAAGCTCCATAGAAACAAATGTTACATTGGTAGACATAACATAAGAGCAGGACAGTTATAGCAAAAATTACCAGTAACAGAGGTAGGCAAAACAGTGTTACATAAGGCAAAACAGTATAACAAAAAGCAAGGTTAAACAGGAGAGTTTATATTAAATACATATTTATGTTAGCAGTAGCATTCAAGAAGTGGAGAATCTAACATAAAGTGAAGCAGTAAAAAGAGAAAACAAAAAGGACAAGCACAGTGTTGTGGAACCAAACAGAGGGACAGAGGTAGGCATGATCAGAGAAAGCTAGGTCTAGGATGGAAGTAGCATTTTGCATAAGTTAAGAAGAAAGGTAAATAGAGAGGTAGAGTAATGAGTAGAGGGAGTACAGAGAAGCATAACAGGATATAGGAAAGTGACAAGGACAGGAGTCGAGGCAATCAAGTGGGGTCAAAACAAGTGCAAGTTTCAGCCAGAGTTAAGTATTGTCTCAACTCACTTTTAAAGCAGAGATGAGAAGTATCTAAGGAGGAAGTGGAAATGGCCATAAAAGCATTTAAAAATAACTCAGCACCAGGGCCAGATAGTATAAATACAAACTTCTGCAAAAACATTGCAGACGAGATTATATTACCATTGGCAATAATTTTTAATAAATCGTACAGTTCTGGGGAGGTGCCAGAGGACTGGAAAAAGGTGGAAGTGATCCCAATCCATAAGAAGGGTAGTAAACAGTTGACTAGTCACTATAGACCCATGAGTTTGACATCCATGGTTGGAAATGTAATAGAAAGGGTAGTCGAATTAAGGTTTGAAACTGAAATAATATCAAAAGGCCTAAAAGATCTAACATAACATGGGTTTTGTGCAGGTTGATCCTGCACTACAAATCTCATTTCATTTTGTGAACAAATCAGTAAAAGCATAGATAGAGGTACACCCGCGGATTTGGTATTGCTAGATTTTCAGAAAGCATTCAATACTGTTCCACATGGTTTACTACTAGATAAAATGGTGAAGTTAGAACTTAAATCATATACTGTCAAATGGATAAAACAACGTTGTTGTAACAGGACCCAACAAATCGAAATCTAAACTATACTAGCTAAAGAAATAAAGGTGACAAGTGGTGTACCTCCAAATCTGTTTTGGAACCTATTCCTTTTTGAATCTTCATTAGCGATCTTCATGCCAATGTCAAGGGGAATTTAATTAAATTTGCTGATGATTTCAAAACCAGTGCTGAGGTTGATACAGAAGATAACATTAATATTCTGAAGACAGATATTTTACATATAGAAAATTGGGCACTAAATAACAAAATGGCCTTTAACATTGATAAATGCACTGTCATTCACCTAGGGGAAATGAACATGATGCACAATTATGTACTTAATGGTACTATAATTAAAACAGCCAACTCAGACATCGACCTGGGGATAGTGATTAATAATGATCTAACTATGGGAGATCACTGTAGGAAGGTGACTTTAACAACAAATAGATGGGGGCGCTGATGTGCAGCTAGCAAGATAGACGTGCCACCAAGCTGCTCCGTACTAAAGGCTGAATAAAAGTTAAAATTAGGGTGGAAAAAGCTGACCCCGAAATATTGCAGCAGTACCAACCAGCTTGGGAAAGTGTTATGGAGGAGTATCTTGTGCCTAATATGGGAAAAAGTCAACAGATTGCCGTAAAATCGGGGAAAAAGCCAGTGGCTCCCATGGCCTCTATGTCGAGTGAAAGCGCAGGTAAAATATCCCTGTCGGCAGCCGAAATCGGTGCATTAGGCCGAGAGGTTAGTGGCCAAGTGATTGCTGCGCTGGAGCCTAGACTGTTGAAATTGGAAGAGAAAATTGACCTGAAACTTCAAGAAGTGCTTAAACAACAGACTGCACACTCCAACAGAATGGAGGAGGCTGAGGAGCGTATATCACGATTGGAGGATGAAAATGCCGAGACCCCAAGGCAAGTCATACAGTTACAGAAGGAATTAGAGGAGTTAAAAGACGCCATGGACTACCAGGAAAATTACTACTGGCAACTTAATTTACGCCTTCGAGGCTTACCGGAAGGTGTGGAGAAAGGAGATGTAATGAGTTTTTGTGCCCAGACCCTCCCGGAGCTATTGGAAATTCAGCTAAAGAATGGCCGCTTCAAGTTGGAATGGGCTCATCGATTTGTAATGGCACGACTATCGGGAGACTAGCCCCCGTGGCAGATAATCATCCTATTCCACTCCTTCCAAGATAGAGAAGTGATCCTCTGAGCCTACAGAGGGAAGGGGTGCTGGAATATGAAGGGGCGCGAATGTTTATCTCACAAGATTATTCCCTATGACTCCTTCAGAAGAAAAAGGTGTTCAACCTTCTCATGACCCAACTGAGAAACCTTAAGGTCAAACATTTTATGATCTATCCTGCAGTGCTAAAGATCAAGTATGAGGGGGTGACATACTCTTTTTGGGAGCTCAACAATGTGGAAATTTTCGTGGCTGACTTGCAAAAGAAGCAGGGCAAATGATGGCATGGAGAAGGCTAATTAGATGCTGAACTGTGAGTTGGTTGCCGTTGCAATATTAATATTTTGAATGTCTCCCTGTTCGTGTAGCCTGGTCATCTGAGATAGGAGTATGCGGGGCTCCTTGCGCCCAGAGCTCAGAAGATCTGTTCTGGGGCCTTTCCTGATAAGAGACTGAGTCAGGCAGTATGCCTGGAAATGTAGAGTGACGGTTACCCTGGCTGCTTCTTCCCAGAGATGATGCGAGCATGCAGATGGTAAATACCTGGGACAGAACAGCTCCCCTTGGAGTCGAATGCTTTGGACATAAAGATGTAAGAAGGCTGGAAGGTCATGGAGAGGAAATGGCTGGCTCATTTGTGAAATCAAGGGGGGGGGCTTAGCACGTATGTTCGTGGTGCGGCCTCCCCGGTTTTCATAGCCCTAAGACTTTCTGCATATGAAGCCTCCTGGGAGAGAGGCATACTGCTGATGAACGATGTGGGGAAGAGGGGAAGGGCTTGACAGGGTTGGAGGCCATGTTAGGAAAGGGGAGTTAAGCCAGGAGGTAATCAGCTATGTTCCCCTGTGGGGCTCAGAGTGATTTAAAGTTCAGTAGGGGAGTGCTCCTATCACATACTTTTGTGGCATTCCTGGAGGGTGAGGCTGCACAGGGGGACATTAAAGTTGTTAGTTGGGGTTCAAGCTTTCTCTGCCCATATAGTTTGGTAAATCATTAATTCTTTTTTTTATATATACAGGTTAGCAAATGCAAATAGTTATCGGCTGTGGCAGGAGCAGCGGGTCATCGATATCATTGAATGGGGTATTTGACACTCACGCTGAGATTGCAACTGGTGTCATCAAGGAGGGGTGGGGGGTTTGATACAGGGAAAATCCAAAATGATAAAGGATGCAGTGGGGATATACTTCATCGTGGAGATCAGATTGGGGGTAGTAGGAATTTAGGGGTAGATGTTAATGTTCAATCAGTTGGGGGGTATATTGTTCATGTTATGCTGTTATCTTGTTATTTCTGCTGTATGTTGTTGTATGCATCTCATGTTGAACTCAAAGTGGAAAGTTGAGACATTATTCTTTGGGGCATGGGGGGTGCAATGGTTGGCTCTTATGCAGGGGAAAAAGAGGGGAGTGAATATGGGTAGTAAATAAGACTTAACGGTGGTCTCCTGGAATGTGCGGGGGGGGTTACAAACCCGATCAAGCGCACAATGCTCTTAACAGTGCTTAGAAAGTGGGGTACGCAAGTAGCACTATTACAGGAGACCAACCTGACGGATGTTGAGCACACCAAACTTGCTCGAGGGTGGGTGGGTAAGTGTTTTGCCGCTTCCTACTCTTCACAGAAACGGGGGGGGGGGTGGTTGTCCTATTGCATAAGAGCTTACCATTTGAAGTTAAAAAAGTTGTGAAAGACCATAGGGAAGGTAGATATGTCTTTGTGGTGGGGCAGCTGTATGGGAAGCAAATCACATTTGGCAATGTTTATGCAACTGCTACATATGAACAGAAATTTTTCCCAGAGCTCCTGGATTTACTAATTAGGGAACAGTTCCCTAGTTTTGTACTGGGGGAGACCTGAATAGTGTGTTGGACCCGGTTATGGATCACTTAAGGGGGAAGGCAGAGGGTCAGAGGCACTAAATCAATGGTGGATGGGTATGTTAGACCTTGAATTAGTAGACAGCTGGAGAATGGTAAACCCAGGGGCCAGAGAATACACGTTTTTTCTCTAGTCCTCATGGGACATGGACAAGAATTGACTATATCCTGGTCCCACGAGAATGGAAAGATAGGCTGATAGATGTATCACATTGTCCGATTCACATCACGGACCACGCTATGGTGATAGGGAAGATTAGGATACAAGGGATAAGGGACACACCACCACAGTGGAAATTCCCTACATATATGCTTCCTAATAAAGAATTTAGGGAATACCTATTGAAACAGTGGTGCTTTTACAAAGAAACTAATCAAGGATCGGCAGTGCCCCGTGCTGTCTTTTGGGACGCTGGGAAGACCTTCCTGCGAGGTTCCATAATAGCCCATATGGCCAGGGTTAAAAAAGAGAAGCAAGAAAAGAGACAGAGATTAGAGAAACAGCTCAAAGATCTGGAAAGATGGGTGGTCCAGGGAGAGGGAGGTGCAATAGGTCAGTTGCTAACAGCTACAAGGGAAGCATTGAATTCCTTGGTGCATGGGGAAGCCAGAAAGTCATGGTTCTATGCTAAACGCCAGATGTTTGAGTGATCTAATAAACCGGGCCCACTTATGGTTAGACTTATTGGGGGGGGGTAAATGCCCCACTAGGATAGTGGGGATTAAGGATAAGGAGGGTAAGGTGCATAGGGAGGCTGGGGAAGTGAGGGATTGCTTTCAGATGTTCTATGCCCAGCTTTACAAAGCAGAATGTAAGGGTAGGGGGCAGAGGATGCAGGAATTCTTAGACAAGATAGAGCTACCCAAGCTAACGGTGAGTCAGAGGGATCATTTAAATCAACCTATAACAAAAGAAGAGGTTACAAAAGCTATTAGTAAAATGCAAAAAGGTAAGGCAGGTGGGCCAGACAGAGTCCCATTGGAATTTTACAGAGCACTAGGGGGTCAGTTAGCTGACACACTATGTGAGGTATTCCAAGGGGACAAGGGGGAAGAACATTTATGGATACCGGACACTTGTTATGATGTCATGATATGCCTGGTACCTAAGCCGGGTAAGGAGCCATCGGAATGTGCTTCATACAGACCGATCTCGCTACTAAATTGCGACCTTAAAATCTTGGCCAAGATCCTGGCGATGAGGCTTGAGGATTATCTGCCTGCATTGATACACCCAGACCAGACCGGGTTTATAAAGGGGAGGCTATCCTATCACTGTATGCGTAGATTGCTTAATGTGGTCTGGAGGGCGGGCAAGAGATAGAAAAAACATATGTTATATCTATGGACGCGGAAAAAGCTTTCGATAGGGTGGAGTGAGAATACCTCTTTGAGGTGCTGGCCCGGTTTGGTGTGGGAGGGTCATAAGTCAGGTGGATTAAAGCTATGCATCAAGCTCCTAGAGCACGAGTCTTGGTTAATGGGATACCTACTGCACCATTTGCCCAGGAGAGGGGCACTCGGCAGGGGTGCCCGTTATCGCCCCTGCTGTTCGCTCTGGCACTGGAGCCCTTAGCTGCAGCAATAAGGCAGTGTCAGGGGATTCAGGATATTAGGGGGGAAGGGGAGGTCATGCACAAGGTCACCCTATACGCAGATGATATGCTTTTATTAGTTAGAGACCCTCAGAGGACTATGCCAATACTACTAGAATTAATAGAGAAATTTGCCGCTTTTTCTGGGTATAAAATTAATTTAAATAAATCCGATATGTTTTGTTTCCCTAAGCTGGAGGCTATAGATACACAATGGGGAATACAGGGTTGGGAGATTTGCATTACTTATTTGGGTATCAAAGTGGGTAGGACAATTGGGTCCTTATATGGATTGAATTATACACCATTTATTAAGGTGTAGAAGCGGATTTGAGGAGGTGGATGCAGTTGCCCATATCTTGGTTGGGGAGAATTAATTTATTAAAAATGAATATCCTACCAAGGATTTTATACCCTATGCAAATGATCCTGATGCACATTGTTAGAGGGGACTTTGCTAAAACTGAAAAGTTAGCGACTCAGTTCATATGGAGGGGGCAAAAACCGAGAATCCGTTTACAGAGACTTAAGGCAGAGACAACTAAAGGAGGCCTAAACTTTCCCGACATAACAAATTATTACTTAGCCATTCAGCAATGTTATATTGCCGACTGGGTTTACTGCTCTGCAGTGGCAAGTTGGGTCATGATGGAACAATGGGGATGCCCGGGGCGTTTATCTGCCTACTTACATAGTAAAGGCACATAGGTCTATACTGCCCAGGGGGGTCGTAACCCCTTAGTAAAATCAGTATTGGAGGCATGGAACCTTCTTAGGAAATCTAGAGGGATTAATAAAGAGGAAACACTATCATTACCGATAGAGGGAAATCCTTTTTTTTTTTACCAGGATTAGAGGATGGAGGGTTCAGGGATTGGGAAAGAAGGGGAGCTAAATGTGTGGGTAACTTGGTTAGTAAAGATACATTGTGCACATTGGAAGATATTGTATGGGGGTTGGGCCTACAAGGACAGCAAACATTACGGTACTTGCAACTTCGGGCATTCTTATCAAAGGTAGAGAGGGGCAGGGGAGAGTCACAAGGGTGGGGGCCAATGGAGATGATGATACATAAGACACAATGTGACCCCAAGGGGTTTATTGGTAAGGCGGTAAAGGTGGGGAGAGAAATATATCCAGATTATATGCAGAGAGTTAAAAAGCTGTGGGAGAAAGATCTGGGAATCCAAATTTCAGAGGGTAGCTGGTGACAAGTGTTGGTAGGCCACATGGGCCTTTCAATATGTAACAAGTTCAAGGAGGCCTTTTATAAGTTCCTGCACAGAGCGTATTATCCACCGACGGTGGTGCATAGGGCATGCCCCTCCGTTTCTCCTCTCTGTGGCAGGTGCGGAGAAGAAAGAGGGACGTATATACACTCTTTTTGGAATTGTAGGGTTTTAAGGGTCTTTTGGAGCAAAATTTGTAAAGAAATAACACAGATGGCGGGGTTCCCCATTCAAATGGATCCTATCGTGGATTGTTTGGTATGACCCCAGGAGAGGCAGGTGAATGGGAGCCATTGCCACGGTGGATTAGAATAATGTTGGTGATGGCCAGACATTGTATCCAGAATACTTGGGTCTGCCATGTAGTCCCCACCACTCTGCAGCGGCACCAATTGGTGTTATAGAATTTGGCATTAGAAAGATTGTCATTTAAGCAATAATGCACGACAGGGTGTGTGTTGTGCTGGGATAACGTCACGCCTGGGGTGATTAGGCATGAGGCCGCAGGCCGAGTGCGACTAATCACCCCAGAAGTGACATTATCCCAGCACAACACACACCCTGGAGTGCATTATTGCTATTATACAATGGCTCGTTTGTGAAAAAAAAAAAATTAAAATATATATTTGCTTAAGTTTTTTTTATTAATTTTTTTGTATGTGGAGGTATACTTTTTAACAAAAAAGTCCAATTTCTATTCTGTGCAGTAGGTGGTGCTATTTCTAGTTAGCTCCTTTTTGTTTGCTGTCCCTTCCCATTCTTTGTATAGAAACTTGTTTTCTTTTCTGTTGTAGTCTGCCCCACTGCTCTCTGATGTAACCCAGTTCATCTAGTTTACTTTTTTTTCCGTTGAAACTGTGTTGTGAAGGAAGCACGAGTTCATGGAGACTTTCTGATTTCTGTGAATGGTAAGTGATGTTAGGATGGGTGAGGTTTTGGGTGAATTGTTGGGAGATGGCTCTACGTGGCAGATGGCCAAAATTGATTAAGTTTGCCGCTTTTGGGATTAAGTTTGCCGTTTTCAGAACCAGCCACTCTCTGCTGTTTCCTGGGATAATGGCTGACATCATGCTCTGTTGTGACGCTGCGCTTGTGCGATCAAAAGCGAAGGGGATGCTACAGAGGTGTATGATAACTGACTTTTTATGGAATGGTGAGTGTTCAGAGGGGGCATCTCAGTTTTAGTTGTGAAGGAGTCGAGACTCGGTAGCTAGTAGTCGAGGTTGCGAGCAGGATGAAAAATGAAGTGGTAGTTGTAGATTTTGTGCAAAGTTGAATACAGGCAGTCTCGTGCTGTCTCAGCTCGGCTCACTGATCGCATGTTGAATGAAGCCGACAACTTCGCTGATATAAGGATTTGAAAATAAAAAAAAAAACCTGGCGATCAGCTTTTTTGTTGTTGTTGAAATGAATATTGGGAGGGAAGTTTGCAGTTTGAACACTGGAGATGGCATTGGAGCAGCAATGTTTTAACTGTGCTGTCCAGCGGGGATCACTCAAGCAGGCTGTGTGGAGTGATCCACATAATGACTGATGTGGTCATCTCAGTGCTGGGACTAAACCCGTGATGTTGTACTGGGATAACATCACGGGTCCAGTCTCAGACTGACCAATCAGAGCACAATATTTTTTTTTTGCCGTTGTATAATGATGCTTAGTAATAGGCAGGATGCTTTTTTATAGGGAATGGACCCCCTTCTTGACAACAATAAGTAATGAGGAGATGGTTATTCTACACTGTGGCCTGGAGTAGAATCAGATATAGAGGGAGCTTCAGTCTTCCCCATGCCTCATTGCTCCACCATTGCTCTACTGAGGGGATATACTAGTTAAAGGGTACTGTAAAAGTAATTACAAATAAGAGGAACTAAATAAGAATTGAAAAAATAATGAAGAGGAACCTCAGAATGTAATAATAATGAACTGTGAGATGCACTTGTTTGTATGTCTGTATGTTGCTGTGTAATATCTTTGTTGATCATTTTAAAAGTAAAAAAAAAAATTATACAAAAAAACCCCAACAAATAGACTGGTAAGATCAATCAGTGAATCATTTGTTACAAGATCTGAAGCATGTATCATCTCCCTCTGTAAACTGTATATCCATCCCCATCTCAACTATGCAGCCTTCTTTTGGCCGCCATATTTAAGGAAGGATATAGATTTACTAGATGAGGTACAGAGAAGGGCTAGTAAAGTGGTCACATGAGTAAGAAACAACCCATATAAAGAGAGACTTAGGGAGCTGAATTTGTATGACTTACAGTTGTGTAGGGACAGAGGAGATATATTAATATTGTTCAAGATTCTTCATGATTAAGGCCCTGAGTGGTGAATGCAATATAACCAGGGCTAGTAAACCAATGAATCCTAGGTGCCATAACAAGCAATTGTACATGCAGAGGGCACTGACAAATAAAAAAAATTGTATTTCAGCTTAAGGGTTTGTAACATGTGAAACACTCTCCCACAGTATATTGAGGACACAGATGACGTTAATCAGTTTAAAAACCAATTGGACATGTACCTCTTTAGGGATACATAATATTCTCCTTATGTGTGGGGAAGGTGGTCCTGATGGCATAAAGCCACTTCTGCCTTTACAGATACTGAATAATACCAAGTAAACACTCACTAATGGGCCCCAGGTGACCTCCATGTCCACGTAAAAGTTACATAGTGGGTCCTGTTTTGTACAGGGCTGCCCACAGGAGTCTGTAGCATCCACTGAGTATTACGTCCTGTTGCCCTCAATGTCCATGAACAGGACTTATTGCTTCATACAAACATAGAAACATAGAATCTGATGGCAGATAAGGACCGCTTGGCCCACCTAGTCTGCCCATTTCCCTACCTAATGGATAAGCTGCAGATCCTAGTTAACCAATAGCCTACTTCCTACTACCCCCCACTAGAATTACCATAGGTCTGTCCCATGCATTCTTGAATTCCCCCACTGTTTTTGGCTCTACGACTGTCTCAGGAAGGCTGTTCAATGCATCTACAACCCTTTCTGTGGAGAAATACTTCCTCGCATTACCTCTGAGCCATCCCCCCATTATCTTCAAATTGTGTCCCCTTGTTCTTGCACATCTCTTTTTCTGAAAGATGCTACCCACTTGGACTTTGTTGATTCCTCTGAGGTATTAGAAAGCTTCTTTCATGTCCCCCCTCCCTCCTTTCCTCGAGGCTATACATCTTAAGCTCCTTTAGTCTTTCTTCATATGTCTTCTGGTGCAGACCCTGCACCATTTTGGTTGCCCTCCTCTGGACAGCCTCCACCCTGTCTATGTCTTTGTGAAGATGGGGTCTCCAGAACTGTACACAGTACTCCAGATGTGGTCTTACCAACTGTCTGTACAGAGGGCCAGCAACTTCATGTTTTCTACTGGTGATGCCTCTCCCTATATATCCAAATATCCCCCCAGCCCTCCTTACTGCCTTCTCACATTGCTGGCCCACCTTTAGGTCATCTAATATGACTACCATCGGGTCCCTTTCCATTTTTGTTGTTGTCAATATCACCCCCCCCATTGTGTACTCTTCCCCTGAGTTTTTGTTTCCCAGGTGCATTGCTTTGCACTTCTTTGCGCTGAATCTAAGCTGCCATACATTTGACCATTCCTCCAACCTTGCCAAGTCCCTTTTCATCCTTTCCACCCCCACCTTTCGTATCAAACCTATTGCAGATCCTTCTGTCATCTGCAAAGAGACATACTTTTCCTTCCAGTCCCTCTGCAAGGTCACTTATAAAGACATTAAATAGGACTGGCCCCAGTACTGAACCTTGCGGTACCCCACTAGTAACCCCCCTTTCTTCACTGTGGACTCCATTTACTATTACCCTCTGTGTCCTGCTGCCCAACCAGTATTTTACCCAGGCTACCACCCTGGGACCCACTCCCAGTCTGTCTAATATATTAATCTTTTGTGCGGGACTGTGCCAAATGCCTTGCTAAAGTCTAGGTAGGCCATGTCAACAGCCCCTCCCTGGTCTACTACTTTGGTCACCCAGTCAAAGAAATCAATTAGATTTGTCTGACATGACCTTCCTGCTGTGAATCCATGCTGCCTAGGGTCCTGTGCCCCACTGGCCTCTACATACTCAACAATTCTTTCCTTCAGAAATGATTCCATCATTTTCCCTACCACTGAGGGATGATCCCCTCATAGACTGTGTCCATGAGGGACCTGCCATGCACCCATGCCTCCAGGAGATGCAGTAATGCCCTGTCCTTCTCCAGGCTGTGCTTGGCATGGATCTTGGCCAGTACGACCTCATACATCTAGTCTTCCCTGAAACTCTCAAGTTAATCCCAGAGTACCTCCAGGAGGTTGGGATTGTTGTTTTTTGGAGGTGCTCCACCTTCATATGCTGTTGAATGAATTTCTCTGCCTTGGATGACTCTGGCATAGTGCATACATGGCTCCACTGTTCCTGTCCTGGCTGCAGCCACTGACCCTTCTGGTACTGGGTGAGGTGGGATGTTCCACTGTCCTTGACCCCGCTGGTGGTGGCTGTTGCTTGCATCTGTCATGCAGTGCTATGTCTGCCTGCCTGTGATGTACTGTGTTTCTTGACCTGTGATCACCTCGATGGCCTTGCAGGAGGTGGTACCACCATGACAGTCTCGGTGATCCTGGAATGTGCAGTCTCCACCAGGGCATGTGTGGACGCTTGTATGTTAGCTCTGGTGGAGCCTGCTCCAGTGTTGTTCCTCCCCTTGGCAGTAGCCACCATGCCAGCTCCATGTTGTCCATTCCATTTGGGTATGGGTGGGAGAATGTTACAAATTCTGCTTTCGCGAAACTTCCACGAAATTTTGGGAAATTTGCAGAAAGTTCAGAACTTTCTCCCTTGGTGAAACTGGGATTTTCCACAGATTTTCGCCGAGTTCCATGGACTTTTTTTGTGAACTATGGAAAAATGCATATCAACTGCGGAATTTATTCTAGCCACATTTTATTGAATTGTCAGTGAATGAGCATGTGCTTGTACAACCACATGGTCATTCACTGGCAATTCAGTGGGCCACTGGTAGTGGAGGAGAGAGGTGAGCTGTGCTGGTGGCCCACTCAGGAGCAAGGTGGAAGGAGCAGGGTGGTGGTGGATGAACTGTCAGGGTGGGGGCATGAGGGTCCACTAGACAACAAGGAATTGGGATTACTTTGTTTTATAAGGGATCAGGGATGGGGGATCCACTAGACACCGGAGAATACTGAAAATTGAGGGGGATGAGTTGGTGTACTGACAGCTGTTTTTTTGTGGACTAAGGGAATCCAGGATGGGGGGGCAGTAGGCACCAGGGAAATAAAATGTTTTGGGGGGCCATGATTGGTGGGTGGGGGGCCACTAGACACCAGAGAGGGATTTGAGTTTTTGTTTCTTCTTTACTGGGACCCATGGTCCATGATTCCCGGGTGGGGGTGGGAACCACTAAACACCAGGGATCAGGGATTTTTTTACTTGGGACCCACAGTCGGTGGGTGGGAAGGACACTAAAAACCAGGAGGATCTGAGGGAGGGATTAGAAGTTTTATTTATTTATTTATTTACTGGGACCCCTGATTGGGGGGGTGGATTAATGAATTAAACTGCTGTTTAAATAAGCCTCAGAACTGACCACTGGCAGTGATCCATTCTGCGGATTTTTTCCCCACAGTTTAATAAATTAACTCACAGTCTGTATATGTATTCCTCAGTTTTAAGGTGGAATTGCTGAGAATGTTGTGAAAATGATTTCCAAACTTTTGCAGAAGCGAAATTTGCACTTTCCCAGAAATTCCACTGGCAGAATTTTTTTTCGCACACCTCTACATTTGGGGCAACTGAAGTTTAGATGCCATCTGCATCTTCTGGAGCCACACTTCCCATTCTACAGCATCTAATGCATCATGTACCCCATCAGGGCTTTCTCCAGACACAACTGGTGTCTTCAGTATTTCCTCGGAAGGCACCCCTGGCATAGGCATCTGTTCATTAATAATAAAATTGACAAACTTAAAGTTAGGATTTTTCAAGAGAATATTGACATAATTTCAATAATGGAAACCAGGTGGTATGATAAATCCTCTTGGGAATTTAATCTTACTGGGTATGATGTGTTTAAACTCAACCATAAAGCCAGGAAAGGTGAGGGTGTGGCTCTAATAATGAAAAGTAAGATTTCATCTATTAACATTTCAGATAAAATAATAAAACAAATCCTTAACACTGAATCTATCTGGATCAATGTGGTTTTAAATCCCTCTGAGTCACTTATTATAGGCCCTTATTACCATCCTCCTGATTGTTCTGCTGACATGTTTGAGGTCCTGTTATCAGAGATTGAAACTGCTGGTGCTTTAGGCAACTAGTTAATTCTGGGTGACTTTAATCTATGTGATATAGATTGGATTAGTAATACTGCATCTACATCCAAGGGTAATAAATTTATCTCTCTATCTAATTAACTTCATCTAACACAGTGGGTCAATTCGCCAACTAGGGGTGATCCTATTCTTGATCTTATGTTCTGCACTGATCATCTAGACATGAACACTTGTTTTACTGTTTCCACTATAGGTACCAGTGACCATAATGCTGTTCAATTCATTCATTCTAGGAATATTCTTCATAACTCAGGGATTACCAAAATATATCTTTATGATAAAGCAAACTCACCAGCAATGAAAAAGCACTTATCTGAAATTAGCTGGGTTAATGAATTCAATATATGCACCACGGCTCAAAGCTGGAGCTTTTTTAGAGACGTTCTTAATAATATACATGATAAATATATTCCCACCAAACTTAAATATAGTACTTGTAAATGTTGTCATAAATGATACAGCAAATCAGTAAAAAAAAAATTGCCAAGAGAAAGAATAAAAAATATTGCAATTTAAAAAAAAAATGAACTAATGATAATTGGATTAAATTTAAGAATACGCAAAAAAAGTGTAAGACGTCAATCAAAAAAGCCAAACAAAGATGGGAATTCCACCTTGCAGAAAATACCAATAACAATAATAGCAAACAATTATGTAAATTCATTAAAGAAACAGGTTAGTCAAGTAGGGCCATTACTTGAAGATGGTAATCTGGTCCATGATCATAAGAAAATGGCTAATATTTCTAATACCAGATTCTGCAACATTTTTAGTCCACAGCAACAAATTCCAAGCTTAAATACAATGAATGATACTAGTCTCCCTAATTTTGAAATAGACACAATACGTATTCAACTTCTTGCACAAAAAGGTAAAATAACTGTTGGCCCAGATAATATATCAGATCATATGCTATATATACTGGCTAATGAATTAGCTATTCCACTAAAATAAATTTGTCAGGGTTGTATTTCCAATAACTTTGTTCCACCAGATTGGAAAACTGCTAACGTCATTCCATCACATAAAGAGGGACTTAAATCCAATTGGGAGAATTATAGGCCAGTTAGCCTTACTTCCCCCATCTGTAAAATCCTGGAGGGTCTCATTAAAAATGTTCTCACCCCTGTACTTAACATCTCTGACAATGAGTGACATGGGTTCAAAAAGGGTAGAAGTTGTCTGACTAATTTGTTATGTTTCTATGAACAGATCAGTGCAAATTTCAATAATATTCCTTGCAATATTGTTTTTATCGACTTCAGTAAGGCAATCAATATTATGCCACACTGGGCTTTAATAGAGAAACTAAGTTAGCAATTCATAAAAATATCATTATGTAGATTAGTAATTGGTTAACTCATAGAACACAGCAAGTTGTGATTAATGGCCAACTATCTAGTTCTGGTGATGTAACAAGTGGAGTACTGCAGGGTTCAGTTTTGGGCCCAGTTCTGTTTCAGGCATTCATTAGTGATTTGACTACCAACATTGAGTCATTTACGATCAAATATGCTGATGATGTTAAACCTGATAACATTTGTTCCAAGACAGAACCAGCTGAAATTCTTCAAAATGATTTAGATAACATTTCTGCTTGGGTTAATAAATGGGGAATGAAGCTCAATGCCAATAAATGTAAAATCATGCATTTGGGCAGACACAA
This sequence comes from Neoceratodus forsteri, assembly GCA_016271365.2. NCBI lineage: Eukaryota > Metazoa > Chordata > Ceratodontiformes > Ceratodontidae > Neoceratodus > Neoceratodus forsteri. The sequence continues at coordinate 1,787,634,107 of CM057455.1, read as the reverse complement.
TCCCCATATTTTATGTACTCTGAATGATTCTCCTTTGATTTCCACTACTGATGAGAAAGACCTAGGAGTTATCATCCTCAATGATTTTGATAGTTCTAAACACAACACAGAGGCCATCCGTAAAACTAATAAAGTCATTTGGTCCATTCACTGAAACATTCAGTTTAGGGAAAAAAACTTCTTATTCCCTTATATAGAGCTTATGTTAGGCCACATTTGGAATATGCATCTCAACTCTGGTGTCCTTATAAAAAATACAACTGTATTCAGCTCAAAAGAGTACAATAGAAATTTACTAAACACATTCATGGTCTTCATAACAGCTCTTACGACAGTCAATTGAAAAACCTTCATCATATGTCCTTAGAAACACATCGTTTAAGAGGTGATCTATTATTGTTATATGACATTATCCAAGATCCTTATTTAATGTCAGAACTTGGTCTTATGTTTAAGGATACACCCTCTCTATAACTCTCCCCCTCGGCGTACCTCCCCCCTACCCCCTTCCTGCTCAACCTCACACTACCCACCCTTCTGCCCCCAAGTACCCCTTCTGCTGCCAGCCCCTATGATTACTCCTCCTTCAGTAACCATGTCCTACCCACCCTACCTCCCACTTGTTCCTAGCCACCTGCTCCCAGCAGCTACGCCCCCCCCCTTTATATATAGCCCAGAAATACTGCACTTTGCTTACTCTCATCTCATTAACAAACTACCTCAACTTGCCGGCCCAGCACTGCATATTCACAAGATGACCCTAAAAAGTGCCCTATCCAGGATCTCCATTATCCTACTGCTACTTATGGGCAATATACACCCCAATCCTGGCCCCTCTAGCCCCACCCCTTGCCTATCAATGCAATCCAAAGGGCTACGGCTGACCACCATAAATATATGTAGCCTCCAAAAGAATCTCGGCCCACTCCAAGCATGGGTCTGCCTCCACAACCCCGATGCACTAGCTGTAACTGAAACATGGCTAACTCAGAATACCCCAGACTCGGCTTCCTACATACTGAGCTATACATTGTTCAGATCAGACAGACTGGATAGGCGGGGTGGTGGGAGTGTGCTGTACCTTTGGGGCCACCTACAAATTCTTAAAATTCCTGCAATGAATCCTGTGGAGGGTGCACAATCCCTCACCCTTAAGATAGCAGTCGGCAACCCAGGTAAATCTCTCTACCTAATGTCAGTCTACATACCCCCTCGCAATCAAAAAGAGGCTTTCTCATCCATCCTAAATATCATCGCCCAACTACCAAAAAACTCAGAAATCACTTCCCTAGGTGATTTCAACACTAACTGGCTTGCCCCCCAAACATCCACCATCAGGGATGCAGCCGCAGCCCAAAATCTAACACAAATGGTCCTTACCCCTACCAGAGTAAACCACCACAGGGGCACTAGTTTCCTCATTGATCTCATCTTCATGAACCATCCTGAGCACTTACAGGATATCCAGGTCTTCCCAGACTCACTCAGTGATTGATCCCCTGTTACCTGCCACTGGTCGAATAGCTGGAAGGCCCCCCCCCCAGGACTGCCATGTATCACCAGCTAAAGAAGGGGTCCCTGGCACATCTCCAAAACCATCTCCTCAGCCTCGACTGGTCTCCACTAGATCACCTGTCATCGGTGGATGCCACCCTGTCCTTCTTCATCAGCTCCTTACAAGCCGCCTGTGATATCTTTGCCCCCTTTGTTAAGCAGACTGAAAAAACTAAATACTCCCCCTGGGTAAATTGGTTCTTGCTTGACCAAATGAAGGCCCATGATAACCTATGGCACCATGCCCTTGAGTCTGGTCACCCCTCTGATCATCAACTGTATCGTGCTGCCCATAACTCATGTGCCTGGGATATCTGCCAAGCTAAAGCAGCTTTCTATCAGTCCAATCTTACTGCCACCTGGGGAAATGGGAAGAGGTTCTGGGAAAATATGAAGGAGCTTAGTGGCAAATCTCCCTTCCCCTTCTCCATGCTTGTCATTGACGGTGTTTCCACCCAATACCCTAGTAAGATAGCTAATGCCTTCAATGCATCTTTCTCTGACCTCAGCCCTATCCTCCCTCCCGACTTCTTTTCTGCATCTACTGGACAGTTCCCGCCACCCCCCACGCTCTTCCTTTTTACTTCAAAATTATCTCTCCTTGTGTCGCTCGCATATATCTTGCCAAGTTCCTTGGAAAGACAAGGCAGCGTAGTGACTCTCTTGATGCAAAACTGCTCTCCTTAACCCTAGATGCATTCCTAGCACCTCTAACAAAAATACTTAACATGTCCCTGTGCCTAGGGTAGTTCCCTACACTGTGGAAAAGGGCGGTTATCACTCCAGTTCATAAAAGTGGTGACTGTACCGCTAGTAGTAATTATAGGCCCATTTCCATACTTTCTCCCCTCTCTAAAGTACTGGAACAAATAGCTGCAGATCAACTTACTGACTATTTAGACTCACACCATCTGCTGTGCCAACAGTAGCATGGCTTTGGGAAAGGACACAACACAACTACTGCCCTGCTTGAGTTTACCTCCTTTATCCATGATGCCCTTGACCAGGGAGCCCTGGCTGGATCTGTCTATATTGATCTGTCCAAGGATTTTGATACTGTCAAAAACAGTATGCTGATTACAGTAACTCCCTCCTCTTTGTTGGTGTAACCCAAGAGACAGCTGACTGGTCCTCCAACTATCTCCATGGCTGTACCCAGCAAGTGAAAATAAATAGAAACCTTTCTTTTAGCCTCCCAGTCCAGTCGGGTGTCCCACAAGGGTCCATCCTTGGCACTCTCCTTTTCTCCCTATATCTAAGCTCCCTCCCTCTGGCCTCCTCTGGGCACCTGCTCCTTTATGCCGATGATGCTGTGATCTTTAGCAGGCACCCAGACCCTACCCAGCTCCAACAATCCTTGCAGGGCTCCTTCGCAGAAATAGAATCATGGTTCTCCTCCCACAAGCTTGTCCTCAACTACAAAAAAACAAAGGTCATGCTATTTACCCACCCTCAACAGAAACACAACACGACTACACTATCCATACTGAATTCCCAGGGTATCACGCTAGAATCAGTTGCCAGTTTTAAATATCTAGGGGTCACCTTATACTCGGCCCCTACCTTCTGTGAGCATATAGCATCGACTTGCTCTGCAATAAACATTAGAATTGGTCCCCTGTATAAATATAGGCCCTGTGTCCCTCCTGATACCCTCCGTTTAGCCATCTCTAGCTCCATCCTTTCCCTGGTAGACTATGGCATAGTCATAAATGGCACTGCCTCTGACACTGTCCTGACCATCATTAAGCATGCCCTTAACAAAGCCTGCCGACTGGCCATAGGCTGCGATCGCTTCACACATACCTGTGACCTCTACCAATGGTCATCATGGCTAAACTTTCAGGGGCACCTACTATATCAGACCTGCTTATTGGCCAACAAAATTCAACTAGGGCAAGCTCCCCATGGCTGTCTCTCACTCCTCCAGACATGCTTGCCAATGAGGGCCACAAGACACTCTGTCACCATTGCCTTTCACATCCATTTTGCAAGGACCACTGCCAGCCAAAGGTCTTTTTGCTACAGAGCACCACTCTGGATAAACTCCCTCCCTAATACTGCCCTATCTATTCCCAGGCTGGGACCTTTTAAATCTGAGCTACAAAACCACATTATGTCCAGCTCTAACTATGATTGCAGATAAACTCCTCTAGCCATGGCTAAGTTCCATTGCTAAATTTACTCTGATTCTAATTTATGATTCTCAGTTACACACCTTTGGTGTTTGCTCTGTATACGTATTATCCATTTTGTCTCTGTACTTAGTCACTGCACTTATCATACTCTGCATTTGTCCACATTCAATGTATGATGTGGAGCCTTTGTAAATGAGTCCCTGACTCAAAGGGTTGTAATTTCTAGACTTTAAATAAATAAATAAATACATAACTAAATAAATAAATAAATAAAACAAAACAATACCAGAGGTCATCCCTTACAATTAATCGGTCAACATTTTCAATGTAACAAAAGGAAATATGTGTTTACTCTTAGGGTGGTGAGCCCTTGGAACAGACTTCCAGAAGAGATAATTATAAGCAAAACCAAGACTGAATTTAAGAGGCATTTGGATAATTTCATTTTATCAGATGTTTCTTTAGCTTATTACACCTATTAATTCCCAGGAGCACCTATGGGCATTACCACCCTTCTTGCTTCTTGTCATTTCTTAGTATGTTCCATTACATCAGGGACCCTGTTGCTACCCAATTCATAGATGTTATGCACTTTTGTGGTGGGATCAGTGCTGGAATCCCTCAGTATCAGCCATTTCAGCATCGAGCAGGGGCACAGTTGTGTCTTGTGTGTTTTCTGTCCCAGCCATGTTGACACCCTACAAACAGAACACACTGATTAGTTCATGTCCCACTGTATATCATACCATGCCTTAACAAACCTTTGCAGCAGCTGCCAATAAGCTGCAGCATTGGGAGGACAGGGCTGCAGAGTCTCATTATCATGCATGTCTGCCTGTCACAACATGCATATGTTCCATTGTGTATTATGCGCAATGTTGGCACACTGACCTCACACTTGAGTGGTTATCCCATGCCGTCCAACCACTGTACACCTATGGATGACATGCCAGTTGTGGTGCACAGTCCAGTGCCTCCGTGTCCCCTATCCCCACCCCCTACATGTGACAACATTGTGGGACCCTTCTGCAGGCATGAACGCTCAATGTCCATACATGACCTGTATCAGGTGAGGTACTCACTGAGGGGTTGCCACTGCAAGCATAGCTGTGTGGTTACTGTTCACAGTGATCAAGGTATAGGGTTCAACCCAGGGTTAATGGGCTGCCACCCATGAGGGTCATTTGACTGTGTTCCACATTGGAATGGTGGTGACAGTATGGCTCCAACACCTTGCTCCAAACATCTCCCTGGTTGCACCAAAATGTCTGCCTGGCAGCATGCATCTATGGAGGCCCTGTACATTCCATACCAATTTGAGTGGACTAACCAATTGCAGCCATGGAACAGGGTGGACAGCAAGACTCAGTACCTACTGATGGTGTATGTTATACACCAAGGAATGGGTTCAACAACCACTCAATCACAATTGGGCCCTTTCAAGGTGTGATAACGTGATGGGGTGCATCCTACTTGCATGCAGATTGGAGACTTCATGCCATTGTGGGTGTGACGGTGGTGACACCACACCCAATTTAGGGGTGCATGATTTGGCCAACAGATGGAGCAGACAACTGGTACCGTGCATGTCCCATCTTTACACATATTGACTGTGCCCACACTGGATAGGGACATCCACCTATATATCTTCAGTGTATGGCCATGCAAAACCAACACCTGCCAGCTGTGGGACATCAGTGTGGACAGCATATCACAGGCATGACACCCATTACTGTAGCCTTGTACTTGTTGAGTGTTACTGTTGCCATGTCGGCACTGCTGCATGCATGTATGTTCATGTGCATCAGGGTGACAAACTCCCTTCCAGTAGAGATCACTGTATATGGTGGGGTCAAGAGGTGTTCCTACCTCCTGATGACCCGTCTATGTCCTGATTCACATGCTGTAGTGTACAACTTTATACCACACATCCACACAGAGGGTTGGTGAATTATGCATGATTTGTGCAAATCTGGGGTGCACACCTGTCACTATGCCCATTTCAGGCATAAAACACTGTCTTCACCAATACAGGCGATAGAGTATAAAAGATTATCAAACATTTCAAAAACATAAGACTACTAAAGAATATGTTTTCCCAAAGATTCAAGTGTTAATTATGAAAAATCTTAGGAAAAGATAAAATGAGGGTGCTTATGTTACAGTATTGGCAATTTGTTACATAAATGTCTTGAAGTTTTTAGAGAAGACTTTTAAAGGGGAAGTGGGGAGATAGATGAAAGAGAACAGGACTGATATTAAGTTAAATTAATAGTTCATAATTTTGATAAGGCTTTGCCATAACCTTCAGTAGCTCATATATTCTATACATTATTCTTATATATCTATGGATGCTACCACTAAATGTTTACATCATAGCTAAAAAATAACAAAAGCAACAAAACAATAACACTTTCTTTGAATTGAATCATGGTAACAGTCAGGAAATATGGCACCAACCCCAAAAAAGGGTCCCAAATCCAAAGACTCCTCTGAATCCAAGTCCAGGCCTTCTGTGCATCCAACATAACCTGGACAGAGCATTTGAAAGATACAAGAAAATGGAAATAAATCAAGTTACTGAATTCATAACAAAAAGGGTGTTTGCAGTTGCAGAAATTATGTGATTGCAAACACTTTGCTGCTTTTTGCTGTTGCTGCAAAAGTAAGTTTGTGTCTCAGACATTGGGCAGGATTCATAAACCATTTGGGGACTAAGTCCCACACCTCAACTCCAGTGGCAGACTGAAATCCCCACAGCTGTGGAGATTGTGATTCACAGCTGCAGCAGTTGCAGAGGGTGTTATGGCTGGTCCCACCAGCTATAACATCTTTTCGTAGCTGCAGGGTTATCTCTGGTAACACCACACAAAAGCTACTGTAATTTGTGGAGCTGGTCGTAATCTGGCTCCACCTTTGTGAATACCCGCCGCTGAGGGGAAACCTGTAGATCTGCAAGTGGCAACCCTCTTGCGCCAAGGTTTTCCCACAGCTGCGGGACTTGCATGAGAATCCAGCCCATTGTCTTTTAACCATTGGGCTCCATGAGTGCTATATCTTTTGCTTGAGTTAATTGAGATTAGCCTCCCTAGTGTAGTGCCACCTCAAGTCCCTGGATGTGATACTTCTGTGGCGGTTCAACACTTGTTTTACCCAATGGCTATGTAGAACATAGCAAATTGTAATATAAGACTGGGGGCGAACTGACCCACCTGAAACAGTTCTTAATCAGGCTGCGTATAACACCATTGTCTGCACTATCTCTTTTCATCTCTAGATTTAGTTTCTTGTTAATAAAACCTTGTTTTGATGTTAAATTAGGCTGGTTATTGCCTGCCAGTGTAGTAGAGAAAATCATGGCTTCCCTATCAAGTCAACCAAGAGCCGAGGCTCTTGTGGCTTTGTTGATTGGAACCTCCACAAAACTCATCCCAAACATAATTATTCTGGACCAGCCTTTCAATGGTGGTGAAAGCACCACATGCATAGCTGTGGGGTCTGACACAATATGGCTGCCCCCCCCATGTTTTCACTGTTGTTTCCTGCTGTTTTTTTATTTCTGTTCCTTGCTGTCACTTTTCTTGTGACTAAGGCAAACTAGAATATAACAGATACTGTTCACTTGCATTACGGGACAGTGAGGGCTGAGAAACAGTGGATAATACTTATGGAAACTTGGGGATAGACATATTAAACTTGCTTTTATTATTTCAAATGTCAAGCAAATAATGTACCAAGGCAGGGAATAAAGGGAATCTTACAGTACAAGACAGGAGGACACATGCACACTAAAATAGAAAAACGGCAGATGCCTCAAGTTTCATGATAATATGCACTGCTGCTTTAAGCATAGAGTATATTTATCTTTCAATGCTTTTTCACAGGCAAAAGTTGCTACTGCTTGGGGGAGATTGCAGTGTTTGCCACATGATTTAAGGCATTTTGTGCAAGGTAATGCCACTGGGAAACAAAAGCCCAGGGGAAGAGTACACAATGGGGGGTGAGATACTGACAACAGTAAAAATGGATAGGGACCTGGGGGTAATTATATCAGATGACCTAAAGGTAGGCAAGCTATGTGAGAAGGCAGTAAGGAAGGCTGGGGGGATACTGGGATGCATAGGGAGAGGCATCAATAGTAGAAAACAGGAAGTTGTTATCCCTCTGTACAGACAGTTGGTGAGACCCTATCTGGAGTACTGTGTGCAGTTTTGGAGACCTAATCTCCACAAAGACATAGACAGAGTGGAGGCTGTCCAGAGGAGGGCAACCAAAATGGTGCAGGGTCTGCACCAGAAGACAAATGAAGAAAGACTAAAGGAGCTTAATATGTATACCCTTGAGGAAAGAAGGGAGAGAGGGGACAAGATAGAAACTTTCAAGTACCTCAAGGGAATCAAAATAGTCCAAGAGGGTCACATCTTTCAGAAAAAGAGATGTGCAAGAACAAGGGGGCACAATTTGAAGATAGAGGGGAGAAGGCTCAGAGGTAATGTGAGGAAGTATTTTTTCATGGAGAGGATTGTGGATGCATGGAACAGCCTCCCTGAGGAGGTCGTGGAGTCAAGAACAGTGGGGGAATTCAAGAATGCATAGGACAGACATAAGGCTGTCCTAGTGAGGGGTAGGAGGAAGTAAGCTGTTGGTTAACCAGGATCTGCAGTTTATCTGTTAGGTAGGAAAATGGGCAGACTAGGTGGGCCAAGTGGTCCTTATCTGCTGTCAAATTCTATGTTTCTACGTTTCTATAAGGTAAATGTTTATGGGCATCATAGTTCTATAGATATTAATTAAATTATGAAGACTAATTCCAGAAATCATGGTAGGCCTTGTCACCTCAGTCCAGAACCAGCAACAAGGGGGAGGAACTGGCCAAGTGTCCACAGGGACCCTCAAGTAATCACATGAAACAGCAGGCTGCTGCCTTTGTGGTGCTACTGGAACACTACATCAGAGTTATGAAACCAGGGGGTTCCCACTTGACAGACAAGGTCCAGCAACAGATCCCAGGATGAGAGTATGCTGACTAGGGCTGTGCGAATACCTTTTCCCGAATATTCGGCCAAATATTCGGTATTCGGGTCCCAAGTATTCGGTATTCATTATTCAGTATTCGGTATTCGGCCAGAAAAGGTGTTTTTTTAAGGAAACTTTAAAAAAGCACTTCAGCAACACCATTAATCACCCATTGAACCTGGTATACCATATACATCTCAATGACACTTCAGCTACCAACACTGAGCTCTCACTAATGCAATACAAGCTTCATGTGGCACACTCGATCCACCACAACACACACATAGCACTCTGAAAACAATATCAAGCATTGCATTGGGTCAGCACTAGAGGGTGTTCGTGGTCACAGACACAGGGTAAAAGGTGCTTCAGCCATGGGCATAGGGATAGTGGTAGCAGTGGCTGCAGTAGTGGTGACAGCTGAAAGGGTGGCTGCTGCAAGAATGGCACTGGTGGTGGTGGGAAGCACACTGGCTGTGGATGTAGCAGCCATAATGGTAGCAATGGGGACACTGGTGCTGTTGTCTGCTGCTTGCTGCACAAAGCATGTATGCTCTAATTCCCCCCTACTACTGCACAACAGGATGTGACAGTGAACGTACAAATGGACAGGTGGTGACACTAGCAGTAGTAGTAGTACTGATAATGGTATTAGTGGTAGTAGTACTATTACCAATGCTACAAGAACAAAAAGGCTTGCTTGGGGAGAACAATATTTGAGCCCATTGAATAAAGAGAGACATCTGTATGTCATTGTCTATGTAGCCTATCTCACCACCTTCTCTGGAATTGTATTATGTATCAATAATTTACAGTGGACCAAGATAAGATGCAATTCAATACTTTGCAGTAAATGACATGCCACAAAATATTGGATGATTGGAGGGCTTAATTGCCATTAAATTACACTGCTCCTTGCAGCATACTGCAGCATTTTACAGCAATTTTGCAAGACACTGCATTGCGTACTGTCTGGCACCAAAGTATGAACTATGTTCTATAATCTTGATGCAGTGTTTCATCCTTGGGTATGTTAGTTGTGGATTGTTTTGTTACAAGGGCATTTCAGTCTCATTCATTTTAACTTCACTTATTTATAGTGTGTGTTTCTTTTTAGGGGTTGTATATTCATAGCATGTTTGTATGTTCCTGACATGCACCCTTACAAAGACCTGGTTCTGGTCAAAGCACCAGGGCTCTATTGGCATCCTCCAGCCTCAGCACAAACAAATGTATTGGCAACTTTATGCTGCACTGCTCTTAACTGTATTTTGTTACTGCACCCCCCTCCCCGCTGAGTGCTTCCTTTGTTCTACATAGATTGTTTGGGGGGTTGGCAGCCCAGGGACAACACTAGCAGTAATTGTGTGGATGTGCTGTATGTTTATGGTCTATCATCCTGTCCCTCACCACTTGGGGCCAGTGGTGCAGATGCTTTGCTGCAGCCGGCAAGATTGCTAAAGACATGCTGGATCAGGTCACTGCTGGTTACTGGGTAAAACACAAACTATTACTACGTGGTACCTTTGTGTGTGATGCTTTACTTAGTGTTTGTGGAACTACAGTAATACACCAACTGTTCCAGTTATACTGCACCACAAAAAAGTAGCAGCAAAGAAAAACACTGCTACTAAGAAGGGGAAGAAAAGGGCAACCTATTTAGTCAAACATGGAACCGAGCAAGGAACAGACAGATGACATACAGTCAACTCAGTGAGACAAGCCTGACCCACTAAGTGCAATGGTTTAATTAACAAAACAACAATAAATAAACAAACAAAAATGCATGTGCACAACTGTGCACACACACATGGCACAGACTCGCAGGGGGATATATTTCACAAGCACAGCTTAATTGTGTGCAGTGGGCTGTAGAAATGGGGGGAGTCAGCCACCGTGTCAGCGTGGCTCAGTTGGTAGCACATCCGCCTCTGGACCAGAAGGTCGTGGGTTCTAGTCCCACACTTGGATTAGACTTGCACCTAAAAATCACTGGCATCCGAATACAGTATTGGGGGGTACTGTACTGCTGGGGTGTGCCATCCTTAGGATGAGATGCTAAACTGAGGTCCCTTCTGCCCATCCTGGTGTTGTCCTGGTGGGTGTCCAGGTGGAAGTAAAAGATCCCAGGGCACTCTTCGCAAAGAGTAGGGAACATTCCCGGTGTCCTGGCCAGCAGTCCCCTTCCCATAAACTGGTTCATGCAATTATCCAGGCTGTGTGTGGGTGATGTTGATGTGCGATATGGCTGCCACCACACATTCATTCACTTCACTACCAGTCTAGCATTACTTGTAAAGCGCTTTGGGATACACTGTGTATGAAAAGCACAATATAAATGCTGATTCTTCTTCTCCTCATGTGTACAGGGATCTATCCCCAGAACCAGAGGAGACTAACAATACTAATTCAGTGAGTCAAGCCTGACAGGCTTAGAACTGAAGAAGTTTATTTCCAAATCTGTGTGCACACAGCTGTGCACACATGTGGCCCTACCTCATGAAAAAATATATTAAGCATGCACATGCATGGTGAAGCCTCACAAAATAAAATATTTTGCACATATACAGCAAATTATAAGCAATGACCTGCAGGAGGGGGAGTTAGCAGATACCCTCATCAGGCATGCAGGGAACCAAGCCTGGAACCAGAGAACAGCAAAAAAAAAAAAAAAACACAAAAATAAAATGTACTTCACCCAAAAAAATCACACTGGAGGTATGCCAGACAGCAGCAGAGAAGGGGTGTTAGCAGACAGCCCTCCTAGTCCCTGTAACTGAGTACAGCAATAAGGACAAAATACCTGTCAGAAAGCCAAACATAGCTTTTCTGACACTGATCAAAAAAACTATACTGACTCAAAAAAGCCTGTGAAACAAAAATCTATTTCTTTTTTAGAAAGTTTAAGGTCTCAAAAGTACTGCAGAGCAGCTCTCAGAAAACACTGTCTCCTGTCTTCTACCAGCTCAGAGTGAGGAAGTCACATGGTGTGCTTGCCTTTGAGCTCAAGAAACAGTTTTTGATTGGCCAACAAAGCTCTGCAAGACTTAGAAATCTCACTGAATAGTAGTTCCCAAATAGTGGCCGAATAGTGAACTATTCGGAAAATGCATCCGAATATTCGGGGATCCTACTATTCTTGGTATTCGAAAATACTATTCGGCCAATGCACAGACCTAAAGCTGACATGTTCTGCCTGCTTAACTGTTCAAGCAAGCAGGAGGACAGCAAAGATAAGACAGATGATCAAGAGAAAAATAATGTAAAGGCTGAACACACTTTTGACCATTGTTTGGTGGGCTTTACAATTTTCACAAGTACAATTGGTCAGATGGCCCCAGATAAGAGTGATAACTTGCTCAGTTACTTGAACAAGATCATGTTGGCCCACAGATGTAAAGGGGGATGGCTTGACTAGAATTAAATATAGTAATGAATTCAGGTGCTGCATGCAGTGCAACCTGGCACTAGATTGGAATGTATTAGAAATGCCCCTGCTCGTCGAGGTCATGAATGTGGGAGGGGTCCTCTGCACAAAGTGATTTTCCTATAAAGACACCTTAACCACAGAGGACTAATATTGCTTGATCCACTGTGCAGATTTGCTTTGGTTACAATAATGGGTGTTATACTAAAAGCCACATGCAGGTTTCAGCACAAATATGTAACCTGCGGATAGCACCATTCTCTCATATAATGCAGTCCTCCAAAATCCCAGAAAGGAGGTAAGCAGATAATGCTGTAAGAAGTTCAACCAGCCCTACACAGGCACACTCGCCTACACAGGTAATGGTGGAAAGGCTTAGACCATGGCTGGAATGATGCCCAGACCACAAGGTGGCCAAACTCCTGATGGATTGCTTTTTAGTGGGTTTTAGAATCCTGTACACCAGGCCATGCCAAATCTATTTGGCAGAGAACATCAAATTCAATAGAGATATACCACAGGTGATCCAGGAGTAACTGGAAAAGGATGTGTGGCTGGGGAGGGTGTGCAGCCCCCCCCTTCCAAATCTTAAGATGTCACCAATTGACTTAGTTCTCAGTAAAGTCCTAGGAGAGTTTTTCCTGATCAGTCACTTGTCACATTCAGAAAGTGACTCAGTCAATGACACTGATCCATGCTACATGGCAGTTCCATATGCATTGTTTGACAGAGCGAGACAAGCTGCAGGTCTGCATACACTAATGGCCAAGGCAGACATACAGTCGACATTCCAAATACTGCAGGTGCATCCGGCCTACCGTTACTTGCTTGGGATGAAATCTGACAGCCAATACTATGTGGACAATTGTATGTACATGGGCCAGACTGTGATCTGCTCAGTGTTTAATGCTTCAGTACCTTCCTGCACTGGGCAACTGCTCAAGTGGCAAAGATCCAGGAAATTGCCCATTACTTGGACAATTTCTTGTTTGTGAGGCCAGTGAATTCTCAGGCCTGCAGCCAGACACTTGACACCTTTTTTGAACTGTACAAACTCTTTGGTGTGGCCATGGCCTCAGGGAAAGTCAAAGCATTAAAGTCAGTGATGACATTCTTAGGTACAGAGATTGATGTGGAGGTGCAAGAATATCACTTACCCCATGGTAAGATCTACTCCCTGAGGTGTCTTTTGAACAGTGCCATAGCAGTGAAGAAGATTACATTATAGGAGCTGTAACAGATAGTGGGGCACCGCAACTTCACCTGACAAGTCTTCCCCATGGGGAGGACTTTCTTGTGTCATATGGCAAAGCTGGGGACTAGTGCTCTTAAGCCTCATCACTGAATATGGGTGACACAGGGTTTACATGAGGACTTGGAAATATGGTTGGCATTCATCTCCCGTTTCAATGGCATCTCAGTGTGGCCAGAGACAGTGGACAGCTAGGAGCTGGAACTGTTCAAGGACACATCAAGGGGGCAGAGTTTCAGGGCCTACTTCAAAGGAAAATGGTGTGCTGCAGAATAGTCCAGTTTGTGGGTGCAGCTGAGATCAGAAAACAGATCACCCTGTTGGAATTCTTTCCAATAGTGGTGGCCTTGTTTGTATGGAGCTCCCAACTGAGAGACAAGAAGGTCTTATTTCATTCAAACAACATGGACAAAGTCCACAACGTAAATGCACAGTTGAGGCTAAGGGCTTGTTAAGTGATCTGAAGAGGATGATGGTCCTGAAATGCATGTTGTTGATTGTTTATTTTAAGGCTGTACATGTTCCCGGCATTGAGGTGGCAGAAATCCAGGCAGTTGGCTCCAGCTTCAGGATGGAATCCACATCCAGTCCCACCATTTCTATTAAAAGCAATGGCCCTGAGATCTGGAAGTGTATAGGTAACACTATTGCTCCCTGGACCAGAATGGATTACCAGCTTGATGTGGAGCATTACCATGCAGTTTGAGAGGTGGCAGAGTGGCCAAACAGCTGGCCCATCCCTGTAGACAAATGTGCAACCACATTATGGAATCCAAGTGGCGTAGCCTAACACTGGGAGTTGTGGGGCAACACCTGGCAGGCTTGTCATGGATCTCTGTGTCTGGGTTTCACCAATGCCACTTGCTCTTTCTTTTTTTTTTTTGTATTATTTATTTATCCCCTTCCACTTGCCCCCATTCAGGCCAATTACTCCGTCCCTGCACCCGCCCTCGTCTCCACCCCAATCACATATTGCAGCCACTCTCCCAGTACCCCGGCATTACCCTTCGCTGGGTGGGTCCTCCTCTTTCGTGGAGAAGGGGCCTGACAGCCTAGGCATTGGGTTGGGGTGCTGCTGCGGTCAGGTACAGCGGAGTCCGAGGCGGTGCCCGGCCCGGAGCGGCCGTCATCCTAGCAGGTGGGAATGCCATTTTCTGTGTTTTTCCTCCTGTATTTTCCCTGCTTGTGTTACCTCTGTGCTTTCCCTGGTCTCCACCGGGGGTCACCACAGAGCGACGCCTGTCCCCAGCCCACCCCAGGAGAGGAGACTCGTCCTCTGGGTGCTCAATCTAACTCCTGCCCCAGCCGACCCACCAGCACCCGAGTGCGTTCCCGAACCCGGGTCGCCGGCGAGGCGAGAGGTAAGGTGCCAGCGCCTCAATGCTGTGTGCCACTGGGCTGACCACTTGCTCTTTCAAGATCAGGAAGGCTCTTGAACAGTGGATTAGGGCCTCCCCAACTGGGCAGATCCTTGGCATCCTATTACATCCTGGAAAAAGTGTGGGCAGCCCTTCCAGTGGTTGGCTGATCCCCATATGAGGTCAGATTGTATATTAATATAGTGGGGTTGGCTGCCCAATGGCCTGGTTGGAATGCAAAACAGTACAATACCCACATGTTTCAGATCTGGGTGGCAACAACTGCCAGGACCAAGAGGCTCTTGAGTGGGGAAATCCAGGCTCTGGAGCAGTGGAGGTCCCAAGTGATTTTATACTACATTCAACTGCACTTGCTTTAACATTTTCTTACTGTTTTCCAGGTTCTCCTGATGGTCCAAAGCAGGTCTGCATCTGTAGACATTCCTTCATTCATTGGGCTGCGTATAGAGCAGAACATCAGCCTAGGGAAGCACCCTATCAATTCCAAATCAGAAGGCACAGATTCACTAGTTGGGAAAGAGAGACCTTTGCTTGGAGGAACTTCTCTATAGAATGATGGCAGAGACAAGTCAGGGAAGTTCATCGGACATCCTACTGATTCACCTGGGAGGGAATGACCTTGGACTCTGGAAAACTGTTGATCTGCTCCTGAGGATGAAGGAGCATTTATGATCCATCAGAGAATGGTGGCCAGGGATCAGGCTGAGTTCGTACCACATGATTCAGTGATATCACTGGCAACATGCAGACTTTAACGATATGGACAAAGTATGCATAAACATCAGTCAAGAGATGCGGCCATTTACGGAGTTCATTGTGGGAACTGTGGTTCGGCACTGTTACATTGGCACTATCATGCAAAAAAAAAAGGTGCTCACTTGTGAGACAATGGCTGGGACTTGTTGATGGACTCTTTCCATCAGGTCTTACAGCAACAACTGTAGTGAGCTTTTTGGGGGGGGAGCAGAATGCATCCATCCTGTGGTAGCTTGGGAGTCTCTCAGAGAAGTCATACAAAGGGAAAGGGGATTGAGTCAAATTCTTTCAAAGGCACATTTTCCCTGGTTGGCATGAGTTCTATGGGGCTGCAAGACCTGGTACACCATTTAGAGGGATCATGGTCCAACCTCATTGGGCTTGCCTGCAGTGCTACCAGACGGGGTGGTTGCTTTCCATCTGGCCACATGACCGCCCCACTCTTAGGCCTGGGTACCAACTCAGAGAGGTACATCATTCCTTTAGTCTGCACAAGGGGGTAAAGCCCTTCATTGGAAAGGGGTGTGGAGGTCTGTGATGACTGGTGAGATCTCCAAGTTGTTCATGCCACTCCAGCATTGTGTAAATCTATTTAATAATCATATGACTGCAGCCATTACTCCATGACTTGTGTTATATGTACTCCTCTAGAGGAAGGGGTATGGGGACTAAGACATAAGAAAACTTGACAAAGCATTGCAACAGACATTGTCTTTTCTGTGTCTCATTCCCTGTAACCTGTCCTTAGATAGGTAGGTAGGGTGCTACCCACTGGGGTGGGGGCTTAACCCTGGCACAGCTCCTGGGTTAGGAATTACTGGCACCACCCACAGGGCATGGAGCACCTGTTGCAGGCAGAGACTGTGGGTTAGAAAGCGGCTAAAGCCAGAAGCTCCCCTCACTTCTGCCTCCCTCTACAGATATCACACCTACCCACCATCATAAAAGCAGAGTTAGTACATGCTGGCCTGGTGGCACTGAGGGTTGAGATGCTGGACACCACACCTTGCGCCACACCGGTGATCCATATTCGGGAATGAACATGGGTCACCAGAGGTTGGCAGAGAGGAAGGGAGAAAGATTGTGCATCCCTAGGACTGCTCTCCTTCTCTGGGGAGGGGGGTCTTCAGTGGTTGGCACATGCCTGACCCCTAGCGGAGGTTGGGGGTGGCTCAGTGATGCTGCCGTTGTGTGTCAGAGGCAGGGCAGATATTTTGAAATTTCTTTCTTATCTCTCCTCCTCCACCAGTATTGGAATTGCACTTTATGAGCTTTGGAAGATAGGGAGTTCCATAAGGGCCCTATCTTTAAATTGAGCACCCCTTTCCATTAGAAGTCAAGGGCAGTGAAACATTACTTACCAAGGCTCCCTTCAGAGCTGGAGATCCCTGGTAAGCTCCCATGTGTCCCAACATGACCCACTGCCAGTTCAGCTAATGAGCCTCATATTATCGCTCAGCTTAGTTGTATCTTCTGTGTGCAGTATGTGTCCAGAAACAGTTAGGCAGTTCTTTCATGTGTCCATTGGGTGAGAGAACTGCAACAATGATCAGCAGGTCTAGTACACATAGTATGCAGATAAGGCAAAAATATAGGGCAACAATTTCAAAAGGGTAAATTCAGACCCAGTGGCATGGTGCATCTGCATCCAGCCAGTAGTATATGCCCACTGTGTTTTCCAACAAAATGCATTTGCTTGCAACTAAAACCATACAGTTTATGGCAATGTTCATAATAAAATTGATGAAAATTTAATCATTATCAATTTTGGATGTAAAATCAGATGGAATTACACAACTGTTAGATAACATTGTAGATAATGTAACAGTTCTGACAGATGCAGGAGCTAGTCTGGAACAAAGAGGTGAGGCAGCGGTATCTAGGACAGGCCCTTCTGAAAACCCTACCCACAATCGCCTCCTACTCCTCACACCTCCAGTATGAACATTCATGATGCTAAATCATTTAGTACTTTTTAAAAGAAAAATATTCAATGAAAGGTTTACTTTGCTGCAGAATCCGTTGAATCATTTAGTATTTTTTAAAAGAAAAATAACCAATGAAAAGTGTGCCACAGAATCTGCCTATGAAGTGAAATACAGTGATCCAAAGTATGTCTGTGAACTGCTCATGTCAAAACAATAGTAAATAAATGGGTTCTAATTGGCATTATATGAGTAAATAAATCTGTCTCCAGAAAGAATAAACTATTGGCCAGGATTCAATAGGAGAGACAGAAAGAAAGAGAAAAACTTTGAGGTTATTAGAAAGGAAAGATATTTTCCCACAATACAGAACAGATATGCATCACTCAATGAAAGTGACATAAAAAAACAGGCAATTAAAATGCAGGACTTGCTATTGTCTTCACAGTTGTAATTTGATCTTAATGAAATTTAAATTTTATTGCAGGACTAAGTGACAGTCATGTTGCATCCTGATTGGATGAAGGTCCACTCTACTCTGTCGTTAAGCACTAACAATCAATGAAGCTGGCATTTCTTAGTGATGAACAACCAGTGGGAGGTGAGTTCTAGTCCATTGTTAATTCACCATGCAAAGTCTCAACTACTGTGGATGTTATTGCTGTTTAAGCAGTAATACCCAAAGGATTGATTATTTCCTGGTATTTTAGGATCCTTCATACATTTGTGTGAATATGCGCTAGAAAATGCCCTGTGCAATGACTTTTGTCATTACAAGTGAAAAGTAATGTTTCAGAACAATTCTAGTGTATTTTCTGTTGCTGGTTTTATAGTTCAGTGTCTGTGTGTTACCTATTACAGAGACTCCTGTACAGTAAATAACCATTACCGCAACTGTCAGAGTGCAAGATTTGTGATGAGACATGCCATTGGATTTATGCAACATGTTAAAAATATACCATTATATAAATATATATTTATTTATGAAATGGGTAAGAAAAATCAGTAAATATTCTGTCTCCTCTTTGAATGATACACAGTACATGATCGTGCATTCATTATCTCACCATGACTGCACACTTGCAGTTCTTTCTATTTTCATTCCTCTTCCAAACCAATTTTGACCATTTTATAAGAAAGGTAATCCATTACAGTGTGTGTGTCATGCTCTGATATACCCATGCTGTGGATGGTTGAATGCACTCAGCCTGTGGCCTTGTGCTTCACAACACACACCAAATCATGCAGATATCAAAGCAAGACTGCAGGCCCTGTAGTGGATCATCTGTTACATACCATATATAGAGAAAAATGCCTGTGCAGGTGTGTGTTGTGAGGATTTTTCAAACACCCAAGGAGTATGATAGTCCATAAACCTCGAGAGTGTAGCTCGAGAGGTTTATGAGATTATCACACATTGACAGGTCTGACAAATCCTCATAAAACAAACTTTGCACAGACATTATTTTTTATAATAACTTGTAGAAGGTTATAACAGAGAGAAAAACTGTAAACTGTATTTGTGTGAAAGAGCATGTCAGTCATGCCGTGATGCCTGCACAAATACAGTGTGCTTTCTTTCACACTTCAGTGAAGTGAGATTGTGAGGAAGAAATACCATAATAAACCACTGTAGAGATATTATGGAATTCAGAGTGTTATTACAGTGTTTTATCAGAAGTGAATATACAGTTACTATAGAGGGTTACCAGTTAATATCTATACATATATATTCATTGCAAAAAACATTGTTAATGCATCAGTTAGGGTTGACAGCATGGCAGCAAAAGTATTATAATGTAATGTTAGGGTTACCACCCCTACCATCCCTACCACCCCACCCCCACTCCCTCCACGCTCCACACATCAACAGATGTCGGGGTGTGCCATGGGGTCATCAGGCCCAACTTTTACCCCATTTCATGTGTAAACATGTTGTGATGCTACAGTATAGGAGAATGGGGTGAGAGTTAGACCTGATGACCTATAGCACACCCAATGTCTGTGGTGTGTGGAGAATGAAACTGAGGATTGGGGTGGCAGAATATATCTAACATCACATTTCCATACTTTTGTCACTGTGCTATCAATCCTAACTGATGCATTAATGAGTTTTTTTACAATTAATTTCCTTTCTTTTTGAGAAAGTGTAATGTAACTGGTTACTGCTATGTGTCTGTGGAGTGCAGGTTGTGGAGCGCGGGCCCTCCATGCCCTGCAATCTCTTCATGTTGCCTATTTTTTGCAGAATGGTATGTATATGTGGAAGCGTGGGACCTCTGGGCCCTACGCTCCCACTTACACATAATTACAGAGCCATACAGCAGCCACAAAGTACTGTAAAGTAACCCTCTTAACACTTATTTGGCAATATCTCAGTAACCATAGCAACTGTGAAAAAAATTCTACTATTGTTGTAATCATGACTTCAAAATCTCCATGCAGGCTAAAGGTGGACTGAGGTGCGGTAGCAAAAAATCTGTGTCTTGAATCGTTTTCGAAATATGGGTGCCAAAAGGTGCCGTGGGCACTGTAATGTTAGCCTATGGGAAATTTCTCAACTTCGCAGTGCTGTAACTTTGTAACCATTTAACATTGTTTTTACCAAACCATCAAAAGGCTTATCTGTGAGGCCAGGACCTGCCACCCTGCAAATTTAAGCCAAAAAGCCCTAATCGTTTAGGTGCAGTATTGTTGCAAAGAAATGGTATTTTTTGGTGCAGTAGTTTTGCAAATTGCGACAGTACAGATGCAACAGTGTTGTGATTTGCGAAACTGTTGCAAATGTACTGTCCTGATTTGTGACACTAAGGGGGAACCGATTTTGAAAAAGGTATTTCTAGGGGTCCTAGGAAAAAAGTTATGGCACCATTCTGTTCCTCAGACCCTGTTTAGGTAAACACAACTGTCAGTGTTTACCTAGGGGCAGTAGAATTTAAATTACAGGGCCCAGATGTTGCGCCATGCACAATAGGGTTGCTCCAGCGCAAGTCTGAAAATGTGCCATTCTGCGATATTCAGCGGGAAGTAGATGCGCCCCCCCAAATCACACTGCGCTAGAGCGCAATGATAATGAATGCATGCACAACTGAAGGGGGAGGAACCATGCATAAATGGTGCAGTGCGATATTCAACAACATGCTCCATGTGCAATAGGGGAGCCAGCGGAAGTTGTGTGATAGCAGAAATGAGCCGAAATAAAAAGGAACAAGGGAGAGGTGCAAGAATGCTACAGGGAAGGCACACGTTGCTGAACTATAGCCAGCCACACAGGCAACACAGACACACAGGGCAGGACAGAGAAAGGGCACCCTGAACCCACAGGCACAGGGAAGGTGTGGGGAGCCACAGCCACAGCCACAGTGCAGAAGGGGGAAGTGCCACACAGCACTGAGGCCACCAGAGGAAGGTGTTCCCGGTGCAGGGGAAGTAGCAGCCAGGACAGTGGGGGAACACAGAAACAGCTGCTGGGGGGACCACAAGCCAGGGACATGGCCAGTGCCACCACCCAGATGGAGGCAGTAATGAGGGGGGTGAGAAGGCAGGCAGCAGGGGGGGTGCTGCCGTGGAAGGGCCCGTCGGCGGTATGACCCCAACAGGCAGTACCGAGCCTGCACCAGCTTCGAGCTGTACATGGGTACTGAGATCATGGGCTGGTACCGCCTGAACTGGGCAATTCTGAGGCGGCTCTGTGAGCTGTGCAGTGATGTGATGCAGGCACCCACACGACAGAGCCATGCTCTGTCAGTGGAGACGAAAGTGACAGCTTGCATGTGCCTGCTCACCACGGGTACCTTCCAGAGACTAACAGGGGACACCACAGGCATAACCCAGTCAGCCGCATCATGCCATCTCACCCAATTCCTCAGTGCACTGCTGCCACATGCTGTGGAGTACATCCATTTCCCCAGCACACCAGCGGAGTGCACAGCAAACATACAGGAGTTACACAGGGTAGCACGTATGCCTGGTGTGCTAGGGGCAATAGACTGCACCCATGTGGCCATCCACACACCACCTGGCCCCGAAGGGACCACCTATATCAATTGGAAGGGCTATGCAAGCAAGCATCAACTGCCAGATGGTGTGCGATGCCAGGGGGCACATAATCAATGTCTGTGCCACGCACCCTGGGGGAGCACATGATGCCTTCATCTGGCACCAGTCAGCACTGTGCCACAGATTTGAGAGTGGGGACATCCCCACTGGCCACTTAGTGGGTGAGTATGCAAACCACGTGGAAAAACATAGAGCTTGGGAGGGGCATAGTCAGAGGTGACATGGGTATTGGCCTAGATGGCCCAAGGCAGGGCGACGCTGACCACCAAACTAACCTCCACCCTCTACACACAGGTGACAGTGGATACCCACTCCATCCCTGGCTGCTCACACCATACTGGTGGCCCGTAACCCCATCGCAGCAACGCTACAATGAGGCACATGCCACCACAAGCAATATCATCGAGCGGGTGTTCAGGATGTTGAAGGCATATTTCTGTTGCCTGGACACGTCTAGCGGTGTCCTACAGTACAGCTCTTCAAAGGCCTGTGAGCTATTCCTGGCCTGTTGCATCCCGCACAACATGGCCAATGACTATGGGATAGCCGTTCAGGTCAAAGAGGGGGACAGCGATGGGGACGATGAGGACGTTGCTGAAGATGGTGATGGGCAGCCCCCCTTGGGCGACAGGACACCCGATTGATCTGCCTGACACAGCTGCACTGGGACACCATCACAGAGGAGCACTTCAGCCAACCCAGGTAAGTCATGGGGCCATGTGCAACCACCTGTGGCAAATGCACAACTCACAAACACACATGGACAAACTCCAGGGGTGCATGCTGTCAAGGGAAGTGGCCGAGCATGGAACCGCACACACCACCAGGGATGGGCAAAGTCTAACATGGCACGCAGTCATACACACACACATACACACCCACAAGACATGCACAAAGAGTAGGAGGCACTCCGACCCAGACAGCCACCCCTAGCCACACACATGTCCACAGACCACCACGCCCACTGCCTGTCATTGTGCATGTGTCAGATGCTGGGCACCATTGCACAGTGGTGGACAGCGTAAAGCAGGCATCATCATGCACACGCCACAGTGGACAGCAGCCGGGAGGGTGTGCAGATGGAACATGTGTGTGCATGCAGAGCCAGGTACCCCACCCGTGCATTGCACGCTGAACAACACAATGCACACAGGGCAGCATCAGACAGTAGCTGTGCTGGGAGATAGGTCATTCATGCACCACAGTGCCACGGCCACCACGGATGCATGGGTGGCCCTGGTGAGACCCGCCAGCAGTGACAGGCTGACCAATGGCCTCATGGGGTGGCACGTGACCATGCTTGTGCAGGGATCTGCAGCACACCGAACATGCCTGCACCAGGCATGCTCGGGATGCCCACAGCTGAACCTGGTGTTTATAAGGAGGGTGTCGTGCGACACCGGGAGCAGGGGGTGGACATTGCACTGCGCGGTGTCTGCGATGCATGGGCAAATAACTGTGTGCCCATTGTGGCCATGACAGCTGTGAATACCTGTGTCTGCATGTCAATGACAGCGGTCACGTCCTCCCGCAACCGGTCCATCCCTGCCAGGAGCAGAGCAGTGTCTCTGCTGTGCCGCTCCTCTGCCTGGTGCAGAGCCACACTGAGTGCATCCACTGCCGTCACAAGCCGCATCTGCTGATTGACTGATGCATGGATTATGCGGGTGTACTCATCTAAGAGGTCATCTGCCTGACCAGCATGCTGTCCCTCATGGTGTTCACGGCACTGATGGTCATCACCCCTTGAGGGTGGGTGCTGCACAGCAGGGCCAGGCCTGTGCATGTCCACAGGTGGTGCACTGACGCTGCCCCCTGGCACTGTACCACCATGGCCATTGGCTGACTGCTGATACTGCCCCTCCGGCTGCTGCTCTCCAGGGCTCAATGGTGCCAACGCAGTGGCCACAACAGCCCCACTGTCCTGGACACACACCAGTGCTGCCCCACTGGTGCAGACAGGCACAGATTGGGATTGTGATGTCACACAGGCCTCCACGGTGGCACCACCCACAGCCATGGCCATGATGTCACCTGCTGTGTGGCCATCCTGCGGCCCACACGTCTCACTGACCATGACATTAGCTCCATCATCATCAGTGACAGATCCGGCACCAACCCAATTCTCAGCATGCTGGCATCCATGGGCGCTGGCATGCTGGGACATGGGCAGGGCCTCCTCCGCACCTGGTCCACCAACATCAGTCCGGACGTCCAGGCAGGCCCACCGTTGACCTGACCCCCGTATGCCTGTGGAGGTAGACAGGCCCTCCTCCATCTCCATGCTACTGTCCTCAGTGGAGAAGCCCACCACCGCTGACCCATATAGATGCTCACGAGCTATAAAGGAAAAACAGTAGCATTAATGTATGTGACTCCCCCCCCCATTGACAGACCAGGACCTACCATGCAGTGACGGGCTACAACCCGTCTGGAATCCACCACCCGGAACACCCTCAATGGTGCAACGCTGCATGCTTCCAGCAACCCGCTCTTCTTGTGGGGTCAGGCGTTGCACCTCCGGCTGTCCTCCACCGGTCGCAGACCATGCTGCCCTGATGGCAGCCACCTTCTCTTTAATTCTCCGCCTGTCCGTGCCCATCTTCTTTTTGCTTTCCTGCATGGAGCGCTGGTGGCTGCCATGCAGGTTGACAGCATGCGCCACCTCTTCCCATGCAGCAGCATGGGCCTGTGGTGTTCCCTGGAGTCCGCTGAGCAGCGGCTCCTGGTCGAGGTAGGCCTCAAACAGGGCATCTGTCTCTGCCTTTGTGAAGTTCGGCCTCCTCTTCCTCCCATGTCTCTGTTCCTCTTCCTCCACCTCACAATCAGTCATGATTCATCCTGTGAGACTGACAGGTGTTACCTGTGACTGTGCAGTCCCATGCATGTCCCAAACACCACAGTCCACACTTCCAAACAGCATGCAACTCACCTCAATAGACTGCAGTAACTGACTATGGCCAGTGCAGCCCAATGTCACATTTTTATAGCGCAACGGATGCAAATGCAGTGACTGCACCATTGAATGGCTGATTAGCTGATTTGCATATGCCAGCTGAATATCGCACTGTTGCACTTTGCACAATTGTGTTGAACGTGCTGATCCAAGGGCGCAGTTCTGTGACATGCGCAGTACACACCTGACTGTGCATGCCCGGGTTGATGATGCAGGCGCCTGCTGCGCTGCTGACATGCTGTGCACGGGAGGCAATGCAGAGCACAACCACCATTGTGCCAGTGGCGCTACTGCGCTGTTCACATATATGGCGCTGTGGCACTGGGGCGTTGTAGGCGCACTGGGGCAACAGCGCTGTAGGCCACTACTGGAGGTGGCACACAGGCACCCAGTCATGCTACATGCATTGGGTTCCAATCATGCTGTGGCTGTCTGTACGCAAGAGACCCTTGACCCTGTGTCCGACCTTTGCCCCCTAGGTGCCATGCGTCAGGCATGGGTGCACCACTATCGCGCTGTTCGGTGACAGCATGATAGGGAATGGTAGTGCTGTACTACGCAGCATCTGCACGTGGCAGGTCCACTCTGCCGAGCGCCATTTTGCCTCCACCACATTGCTGAGATGGCGCGGAGAAGGGCAGCCATGTGGAGCCATGTGGAGCTTGCCAACCTGGTGGCAATTGTGGAGCCCCATGCTGGGTCTCTGTATGGTGATGCACCCCTGGACAGGGCCAGGAGTGCAGTGTGGCAGGAGGTGGCCAATGCTCTCGAGGAGGCCACTGGTATGGGGCGCTTGGCGGAGCAGTGTCACCACTGTTACAGGGACCTCAGGCGCAGGGACCCATACCTGCTTGCCCACCTGTGGGCACATGCCAGGAGGGGCACGGTGCTACGGCCAGGTAGGTGCCCCATCCATACACTGTTATCGTCCATATGGGTATCACGGTTGCATGTGTCTGGCACATGGGGGACCCATCCAGTGTTGGCCATGGTGGTGGTATCGGGGTGTGTGGTGGATGGGTATGGCTGTGTGGGAGTGCATACACATGGGGGTGGGGGGACTTTGCTACCAGATTGTACTGATATTCCTCTCTCCATGTTTGCACCTTAGGGCCAGAAGAATGCAGACAGGCGAGGGAGCAGAGACGCCACCTGGAGAAGCAGCAGAGCAGGAGGGCTGAAGGTGTGCGGCGGCGCATGGACCAGCCTGATGATGGTGAGTGCCTTACATCCATGATAACTATTGCATGCTGTATAACTGGGCGGGCAGCGGGGCATAGCCACCATCCATTGACACCACTGCCATGCACGCAACTTGTTATAGTCAGCCTTGTCCAGTGGCACTGCATGTCAGGGAGTGCATCAATGGTGGTCCATGCGTGCACCGGGCACATGGCTGTGGCACTGCCTTCACACCGCATAGCCAAGTCACTATACGGCCACGGTGGTGCTGTGCAGGACATGGGCGTGGGTGTGTGAAGTGGTCCACATGGCAGTGGCTGCCTGGGTAGGCAGGTCTTGTGGACACAGTCACTGTGGGTGGTCACACACCATCACAGGGGCGTGGCACATGGCTGTATGCCATGCACAGTGGGTGGGCTGCAGGGGGCTGGACAGTCACACTTATTGACTCTGCTCCCTCATCCTAGGTGGACAGCAACTCCAGGCACTGGAGAGAGGTGTGCAGGAGCTGCTCCAGGTGGCAAGGGTGACCCTGGAGCTCTTGCAGAGGATGGACTGCCACGGGGTGAGGAGGAGGAGGAGGAGGAGACGACATAAGTGCCATGTGAAGGAGGACCGGGGCACACGATGAGAACTCCATGCCCCTACTAATGCCTTCCCCTCCAGAACCACCCTCACACCCCTTCTTCCCTCTCCCATATGTTCACCCCTGCCCCTTACCCACCCCCACCTGGTATGTGGCCCTTCCCCCCCTTGTAAATACTTGTACATAGTTTTTGTTACTTCTTTTGAATATATGCATTTTGTTATGACAACTGTGGTGGTCTCTGATTTGCAGTGGGTTACAGGTGCTCAGCTGCAGTGGTGTGCAAGGCATCAGGGGTGGTGCATGCATGGTGTGTGTGTGTGTGTGTGTGTGTGTGTGTGTGTGTGTGCAGAGGTGAACTGCCTATGGTGTGGGCAGGGGGATCAGTCACTGTCTGTGGTTTGTGTGTTGTACTCTGTGCACTGGATGCCCGTGTGCAGTGGTCCACGGTGCCTGCACTGTGTGCATGGCACCCCTGTCAGACCATCCATGTCCTGTGCAGCTGACACCCTTGCATATCTGCGATATGCAGTCTGCTGGCGTGTGAGTGGTGGCTGTCCATGCTGGATAACAACTGTACCCGGCACAATGTCAGGTTGCCTTCCATCACCAGTATGGTGCACATCTGCCTCCGGTGGCACTGTGGCCTCCGCTGTTGTTGTCCCCCCCTCCATGCTTTCGCTTGTGTCTGTTGCAGGGGATGTGCTCCAGTGTCTGTCAACTGTGCTTCGGCAGCATGCTGGTGGCATACAGCTTCATGGTGCCTGTGCAGGGTGGCTGGCACACCTGTGCAATGTAGGGGTGCTGGCCATGTGTACACATCAGCCATGGCCACACGCCAGTGGCTTGGTTGACCCGCTACTGTGTCCCTGTGTTGGTGTGCCCTTGGGTATGGGTGGGTGTTTGTCCATGCACTGTGTTGCATCCTGTGTGGTGCATGCTTCCATGCAACACTGTGTATGTCTGTGCTGGCTGTTGTGGCCAGTGCTGGGATGGGATGTGTCCTTGGGAGGTTGTGCAGGGTGCTGTACCACTGGTGGTGGGGTCTGGGGAATGCCCTGTCGCATGTGGGGTACCTCGTGTGGTGACACATGGTCGGTCTCTCAGCTGTACCTTGGGAGGGATGTGCAGGGTGGCACTGTGTATGCTGTTGTTGCATTGCTGTCTGCTGCTGCCTGCAGCAGGTTGCACATGGTGGGGCTGCCTTGCATGGCTCCGTGGTGCACAGGGTTGCATTGTCACAGTGGGGGTGGTGGGATGCATAGGGTGTCCTGCACTGTTGGGTGCTACTCCTGGGAAGGGTGTATGGTGATTATGGTGCAGGGTTTGCTCTGCATTGGTGGGATGGTGTGGCACAGGGTGGTCAGCCCTCCTTGTGTGCCAGTCACAGCTTGCCAGGGGGTGTGCTGGGGCACCATGGCCTGGCTGTGGGTTGGTTGCTGGTATCCATGGGCCGATGGTTATTCCAGCTCTCCCCCAGTTGTGCAGTGCATGGGGTGTGGGAGACAATGTCTGTTCTGCTGTGTGCTCATCTGCCCATCTGTAGCATGGGTGGTGGGCCCCTGCATCCCTGGTTGTGCTGTTACATTGCTGCCTTGCTGCAGGGGGCATCCCTGGTTGCACTATGGCACATCTGGACTGCTCCACTGAGCATCCCTTGTTGTGCTATGGCGCATCAGATATGCGCAACTTCACATCCCTGTTTGCGCTATGGCACAGGTGGTGCAATATTCAGTCATCTGCTGTAGGCACATCTTGGCCTGCACAGTTTTTGAATATCACGCTTCTTGCGCATGGGAGCAGTGGACTTGCGCTTGCTCCTGCTGTTGCGCACTTTTTGGGCGCAGTTTGAATATCTGGGCCCAGATGTTTTTCTTCACCACTAACTGAAACAAGATGGAGGCAGCATGACAGCAAAAGGGCCATTTGCAACAGTAAAATGTAGTGGTGGCAACTTTGGCACATATATTTTTTTTCCCATTGACTATAATGGGAAATATAAATTTGAATAACTTTTGAACTGATTAATATTTTTTCACCAGATCTTTAAAAGGCACATCAGTGACCCAGACTGCATCTTCCCTGATGAGTTCAGACCAGACAGACAAATCATTTGGGCTATAGCTACAAGCAAAGAAACGTGCACCCCACCATTTTTGTGCATTATTTGGCACTCTGCTGCTCCACAACCACTTATCCAATCATTACACAACTTGCCAGATCCAGAGATCTATGGTGGCACAATGTGCTTGCACAATTTCAGGCAAATCCTTCATATGGTTGCAAAGTTATTAAAGTGCAAAATTTGGGGGTTAACATAAAAATGGCCAGGCAACCCTAACTGTAGCTGTACTACCGTGCAGCTATAATATATATATATATATATATATTCATTGCAAAAAATTTGTAATGCATCAGTTAGGGTTCATATTAAAATGACAAAAGTATGGAAATGAGGTGTTAGGGTTTCCGACCCTAACACCCCACATCACCCTCCCCTCACAACCAACCGTATTAACCCACCCCCACTGTACACACAGCAATAAGCATTGAGGTGTGCCTTGGGGTCATTGACTGTAATGCTCATCCCATTCCATGCATGTGTAAGGAAGCTGAGATGTTACAGCATAGGAGAATGGGGTGAGCGTTAGGGTTGATTACACCAAGGCACAGCTCGATGCCTGTAGCTATGTGTAGGGTGGGGGTGGGGTGGTACGGTTGGTTGTGGGTGGAGGGTGGTGTGGGGTGTAATGGCTGGGAACCCTAGCACCTCATTTTCATACTTTTGTCACTTTAATATGAACTCTAACTGATGGATTAACAACGTTTTTTGCAATTAATTTCATTACTTTTTGAGAAAGTGCAATCTTACCCTTATGTGGTTGTGGGAGGGCAGGGCCCCCTCCCATTAGTCTATAGTGTGTTGTGGGAACACAGGACCCATGCATGCATACTATAATTGTCTCTGATTTTCATTTGGGAGTGCAGGGCCCTCAGAGTCCTGCACTCCTATCTAACCATAAGTGTACAGACATTGTAATTAACCCTCATCTCCCTGTGCTCCCATCACTCCATAATGGTATCCATTTGTGGCCCTGCACTCCCATGGATCCTTAAGTGTACAAACATTGTAAGTAATCATCATCTCCCTGTGGAAGTGTAGGGCCCTTCTCGCCCTGCACTTCCATCTACCTTGAAGTGTAGAGATATTGTAATTAACCCTCATCTCCCTGTGGGAGGGTAAGGGCCTCTTGGTCCTGCACTCCCATCACTGCATAACGGTATCCATATGTAGGACTGCAGGGATCACAGACGCAGGGCTACAGACATTCCAAGTAACCCTTGTGCTGCAAATGACACAGTATCACAGTAACAATAGGGACATTGGAAAAAATGCCACTGCAGTTGGAATCAAGACCTGGCAACATGCATACTTTCTTTGTTCACCCAAAAGGTGTACTAAGCTGCATTTAGTGAAACATTTGTATCTCAAAGCATTTTCGCAATGTAGCCAGTGAAAGGTACCACCACAGTACTATCCTATGGGAAATTTCTAAACTTCAGAATGCTATAACTATGGAACTGATGTAAATTGTATCACCAAACTAGCAAAAGACACATCTGTGGGGCTCACCCTTTCTATCCTGCAAATTTCAGCCCAACGGTCCTAACCATTTATTTGCAGTAAAGCAACAAAGAAACAGAAATGTTTTGAAAGTAATGCCTCAAATTGTGACACTACTTTTGTGAAAGTGTCACAGTTTGTGGCATTACCGGTGGTGTTTCACAAAACAGTGCCTCAATTTGCAACACTTTCGCAAAGTAGTGTCACAATTTGCAACGTCAAAACATCCCAATTAAAATAAACATATTTCCGGGCATCTAATCAAAAAGCGATTGCAGCATCGTGTTCCTCAGGCCCCGATTAGGTAAACACAACCACTGGTGTTTACCAAGGGGCATTATTTGTTTAATTATAATGTTTCTTTCACATCACTATCTGAAAAAAAGATGGCAGAAGCACAAAACTACTGTACTTTCCCATTTGTGAAAGCAAAAAGTGCTTTCACATGGCACATCCAATTTTTCCCATACAATATAATAGGAAACTTTAAAGCTGAATAACTTTTGAACGGATTAACATTTTTTCACCAAACCTTCAAAAGGCACATCTGCAACCTAGACCCCATATACTCTAACAATTTTAGACCAGACCCCAAACCATTTTGGAGATGCACCATGGCAAAGGATTTGCACCTAAATGGTAATTTTTGCATTTTCTGACTCTCCGCATCTCCGCAACTGTATAAATGACCAGAACAAAACTTGCCAGATCCAGAGATCTATGGTACCAAACCATGCATGCAAAATCTCAGGCAAATCAGTCAAAGTTATTAAAGTTCACAATTTTGGGTTTAACGTAGGAGTGACCATTGAACCCTAACTATAGTGGCACTACCATGCCACTATAATACTGTATATTATAGGTGCATGTTAGTACCCCTATAGTTAGGGTTGGTAGAGCACTTCAATGTAAACCTCAATTTTTGCACCTTAATAACTTTGGCATCTTTTGATGAAAAAGTCCACAAATTGGGATGCACTGTTACTTTGTTGGTGTCTCAAGATCTGGAAAGTTTAGTTATGGCAGTGTTTACAGTTTGTGAGATATAAAGTGGTCAAAAGTACAAAAATGGACATTTGTTTTCCCATAGGATAACATGGGATTTTTTGCCAACATCTACAGACCACATGGAATGAAAGATTCCTCTGTAGTTCTCATGGCAGATGCAGTGTGACAAGGGTGTGCCTTTGGATGTTCTGGTGGCAAAACATATATAAAAAATTTAAATTATAACAACTTTTGTGATAGCTGCATGACAGGTAGGTTGAAGAAAAACCATTCAAATGGTAAGTAATCTTTTGAACAGTTATTTTACTGTTGGATTCTCAGAGAAAATACTGTGTGATTTCAGCCACCTTGTTTTTCTAACACTTTTCAGAACTGTGTTGTACATAACAACTGCACCCTAAGGACAGTACAACAATAGTATTTAGGTCTCAGTGATGTGTTTAGTGTCACATTTGTCTTAAACATAGTGGGCCCAATTTTAGAAGCTGATGCGGCAGCGCAGGGCACTTGCAGCAAAGATGTTTGGCGCAAGTTGCGATTTGTGGCACAACTTGTGCCAAACGGGATTTTGTAATGCAGCCTGCATCCACTGCAGATGACAGCTACTGTCATTCATGAAGCATACTGTATACTGTTTTCGATTATTGCGAGTTCAGTCAGCGACCAACCTTGGTGGTGAGAGGAGGGCTATGCTGGCCACTGGCTGCAATTTGGGAATGGGGGGGTTTCAGGTGGTTGGACACTATTGGACAGGATAGGGGTTGCCACTGGACCACCAGGGCACTAATCATATTCTATGGCAGTGATAGCGGGGAGGGGGGGACAGTGTATTGTAACTGGAAGGGTGTTCATAATGGCATTAGGGAAATCAGTGATCAGGGGTCTGCGGGACTGTCAGGGATGGGGGTTGTCATTATTGTGTGTGTCATGGGGAATGGGGGGCAGAGAATATGTGCAGAGCAATGTACTCTAGTGTAAATTGCACAAGCACCCCAAGGGGTGCACTTTGTACATTGCCGCAGCTCCTGATGCCCACACTGCCACCTCTCAGTCTCCCTGTTATCCCCTGACACCCCCAGCCTACTGTATCTCCCTCCCATTGTCCCGCCCCTCCAGTGTTGCACTGGGGAGGGCACCGGACATCCCTTGAATACTGCAGATGCGCCAAGTCTTTGCAGTATGGGAGTTGGCTCAATGACCCTCCAGATTCTAAAATCTGGCAAGGTCCCTACCACAACCAGAGTTTGCCGCAACCCCTTGAGCGATGCAAGTTGTGTCACTCTAAGGGGTCTTTGAAAATCAGGCCCTGCATATCTCCATGGCAAAGGTGTGTTTTTTCACTGAAATCCATGCCTGCCATCCCTGGGTAAATTATTGCTGTTTGAATTTTTATTTACTATTCAAACATTACTACTTGAATGGTAAATAACCATTTATACTGATAACCATTTGAACTTTACTGTTTGATCAGTAAAATTCCCAATTTTGGGTGGTCACCACAGCAATTAAAAATAAAGCCTAGTAGTCCAGTGGTCCCTTCCTGCTGCCCATTTCTCCAATTGCTGTCTCTTGTAAAAAAAAATAAAAACCTCCTAGCCCAGTGGGCCCCCCCACATTCTCTGATCATCTTCCCCTATTGTAATGTTTTTTTTATTTACTTCGGTGTCCCTCTCCCCTACCCTGATGTCTGTTTGCCTTCCCATGGCTAACAAACATTTCCCTGATATCCAGTGGTTCCTCCCCCATCCCGCTTTCTCCAATTGCCATCCCCATATTTTTATTGCTACTCCAGTGTTCCCACTTCCCTCCTATCATGGCTGATCGCTGTCCCCATGTTGATGGTTATGTCATGCATGCACTCCAACTGTCTGCATGCGTAAAGGTGGTGTAGTCAGGAAAACACATTATTTAATGTTATATATATATATATATATATATATATATATATATATATATATATATATATATATATATATATATATATATAGATATATATATATAGATATACATATATATAATGGGCTAGATATTCAAAAGTGCGACCGGATCTTGTGCAATGGGATGCACAGCGCAATCCAGTTGCACCACAGCAAACAAAAGCAATATTCAGTGGATGTGCCTCAGAAATGTGCATACGCAAACCACACTGAATATAGCACAAATGCACCATTGCACAAACAGACATGCGCCAGAGTAATCTGAACCGTGCAGGAGAAACAGTGTATGCTGAATATAGCAGGAGGAGCAAGGTGTTCCATGTGCAAGGGAACTGGAGGAAAGGGCTCTGCAAAGGTACAGGACTGTGGAAGTGGATGCAGGGGAGAACCACTAGGGGAAATAGTGCAGGAGGCACAGAACAGGTACAGAGCCTAATGGCCATGGATAATGCACAGAGCCCCACACAGACCCTGGGAACCAATGTAATAGGGCATGGAACAGCCATAGAACAGACAGCCTCAGGGACTGAGCATCCCAGGAGCACAGTCTCAACAGCCAATACAGGATAGCCAGCCACCATAACCACTGTGTGAAGGCACCATGGATACACAGTGTGCCACAGCCACACTGCCACACAGGCACATGATGGTATGACACGCACACCACACAGCTACACATGGACACAGGTCACTGCACTGCATAGCGCAGCAGCATGGGGAAGGGCAACAGAGCTGGGGGTGCACCGTACTGCACATGTGGACATGGGCACACAGCACTGTGGCATGCACAGAGAAGTGCCACAGCCCAAACCCAAGCAGTGACACACAGGGATATGACAGACAAGTCACTGGGCACCTACCAGACCCACTCTGTAGGGATACCACTGGCCAAGACATGTACCAGCCAGACCACAGCAATTCACAACACCAGCACAGAGCAGCAACGAGCATGTGAGGGAGACACAGTAACACATGAGCAAATGGTAGCAATAGGTTGAACTAAACAGAATGCAGAAAGCAAATCAAGACAGTATGAGACAGCCACTGTGGTGAATACAGGAAAGTAATGAAATAGACAACTGTGCACAGTCCAATGGTGTACAAAATGGGGTGGGAGTGTGCAGGCAATGCAAGGGGAGGTGACACAATTGGCCAAGTGGGATGGGGTGAATGGGAGGGAAACAAGAGGCTACAAACAGACGTGTCCAAATATTATCGCCACAGCTTGTGGATGTCTGCTGTCATCTGGTGCACCTCCACCACCTGCTCCCTTGTCGCCGCCAGATGCCTCCTGGTCAAGCAGATGTAAAGTGCCAGTTGAGACATGATGTGCATGGTCAAACGCTGTAGATGTAGCATGCTACCTGCCAGGATGCTGACACCTCAACGACCACTCCCTGGCCTTGGATGACCTATGCAAGAGAAACACAGAACAGCCACTAAGTGACAGGTCCCACACAGCAAATGGCCACCACCCCCCACCCAAGGTTATGAGTGCAGGGGACTCCAGCAGGGCACACTCATGGATGATGCCACCAACAGCATGTGCACAGCAGACACCCACAGCAGCCCAGGACACCATGCCACACATGGACTGTGTGGCTCACCATGGTGTACCAAGCACTGTTGCAGGTGCACAGACACCCCACAGTAAGTGACCAATGCCCCCAAGGGCAACACATGAGCCAGCCAGGCAGCAGCATTTGTGCACCATTGGTCACACACAGCCACCACCAGTGACTGCAACAGGTTACTGCCACACAGATGCTATGCTCATGATGGGATCACCACATGCTGCTGACCAGTACAGGCAACAATGACAAAGAGCCAGCACATGCCATAACACTGGATGCTGGCATTGCCCTGCTATGTGTCCTGCCCCCCCTTCACCAGCAACTGATGTAAAATGCATACTGCACACACACTCACCTGCCGCCTGTCCTGCTGGCCCAGCTGAAGCACCATCATCTTGTCACCTGCCCTGCCTATCGGCCTCAGCCCTGGCCTGCCTGTGTGCCTCTGGCCCTGAAAAGGAAACACATACAGAAAGGATCATGAGAGGCATGCCAACAAAAGACACCCATTTACCCACCCATGCAGGCCACACATGGTGCATCATGATGCAGAGTGCCATGCTATGACCTGGGTCCACGAGATAGGCCCACTGATGATGGACACTGGCACGGTGCAGCAGAGGGTCACACAGAGCACAGCATCGCCACATCACAGTACCTACACACCCTAACAGAGCTGGCCTGCCCTGTGTGCAGGTGCACATGCACCATTTGTACACCCCAAAGCTGCATGCCCATACAGAGGCAGCATGCACCATGCACAGACACATGTAACTGGTTGTGGGACTACACCATGGCAGGCACGGTGGTGCAGTTTCTGCAGCCACTCTTAATCATGGCACCACAGGACCCCATAGTGGTGCTGTCACTGATCCCCTGTCCTGGGCACACCAGTGTGCCTCTCCAGGCCCTCAGCCACATGGGCCCACACCTGGGACTGTGATTCCTGCAGGTTGTCTGACCCAAACAATTGGTCCTCCAATGGGGCCACCACTGTCACCAGGTTTGTCATCTCCACCTCGTTCTAGTTTCTTGCCCGACATCCAACTCCCCCAGCATGTGTCATGATCACCACACAGTACACTGGCCTGACTGAGCAATGTGGTGCCTAACAGTTACCCACATAGCACTGCTGCACCTGTTGCATGATAGGAACAAACAGTACACCGTTGCATGACACATAATTGCATGATAGATATGCACAGTTGTAGCCAATTGCGCAGTACCACACATGCTCAAAGCCGGAAGTGTGGGCGGGAGACTGGAGTCACATCCATGACTTATGTATGCGCAAGGGTGCGTATACTCCATCTTGTGAAGGTCATGCGTTGCCACACATACTGCATGCCAATGGTGCAGTGATTGCACATGTGCAGACCCTGCTAATGGTGAGGGTCAGTTGCACAATATGCATGTATAGCACATCACAGCAGCATGTACGGCATGCAGCCATGGACAAATGCGTGATAGGCAATGTATGCGCAGTGCATTCGCCTGTGTGATACGCGGGCACGTACAGAGCACAGCTGCCTGAGTGCATGGCAATTGCAGTTCTGCGCAGTGTGCATGTGCTAAAACTGCAAATGTGAATTGCTCCAGTGCATTCATGTTGTGCATAACACTGTCTGTTGAACATGGAGCAGTTCTGCAATATTCAGCCAGAATATGCAAATAGCCTCATGAGCCATTGCCAGGCACGAGTGCTCACATTAGCATCTCATTACTGGTTGCTCACTTGCTCATTTGCATGAGTTGAGCCATAAAAGTGACACCATACAGTACTGGTCACTGACAGATATTGCAGCCTTTAAGGTAAGTCTGCTCACAGTTTGGAACTGACAATGTTATTGCAGTGCTACATCCCAATGCTACACTGCAACAGGGAATGCAAACATGCAGCTCATCAGTGCACCATTACTGTTAACAGGATGCATTTTGTTGGAATTGGAGGGTGCTGATGAGCAGGTGCCTGCCAGGAAGCATAGGCCAAACTTCAGCAAGGATAAGCAGGCCCTGTTTGAGGCCTACCTGGAAAGGGAGGACCTCCTGAGTGGGGCCACAGGGACCACACAGGAACAGGCCGCTGGGTGGGATGAGGTGGTGACATATGTCAACACCAATGGCCGCCACATACAAAGTGCACAGGAGTGCAAGAAGAAGATGGGCACAGACAGGAGGCGTATAAAGAAGAAGATAGCTGCCATCAAGGCATCAAGTAATAAGATGGGTGGTGGACCATCCACAGCACCCGTCCTGTCAGCGGAGGAGGAGTTGGTGGCAGCCACCATCAGCCGGACATCTATTGAGGGTGTACCAGGGGATGGTTTCCAGACAGGAGGCAGCCCATCACAGCACTGTGAGTACACCAGCGGGAGGGGGGGCATGCTGTTTGGGGCGGTGGGCATGCCTGTCATATGTGTGCATGTGCATCACACTGCTGTGTGTATGCACAGTTGAGGCCACATGCCCTGAGACATGCATGTGTCTGGCCAGGCATGTCATGTGGTGCTGCCACACCACATGTGTCACACTCATGCAGACATTGCACAGTACACCAGACTTCATGCATTGCTACTATGACACCATTAACAATACCCATTCTGTCTTTCAGCTCCTTCACACCTCAGGGTGCTGTGCAGGATGAGACGTCACCATGGCACACGATGATGCAGTGCCATCCACCTCAGCTGTCATCATGGCCACAGACAGGAGTCACTGAACAGGTCTGGAACCGGTGGACATCCTTGGACTGGGGGGAAGAGGATCCACTGGCTGACCTCCTTCTCCCAGATAACCTACCGGTGCTTGTGCCAGCAACACAGGATAATGATGTGTATGACAGTGATGATGACCTCACCCTGATCCTGGGCTTCACTGGTATTAACACTCCTCCCTGGGGTCAGGTACTGACAAAGGCAGTGGCAGGTGGCTCTGGTGGACCAGTGAACATGCCCCCCCCTTTGCCTGCTCTGTGGCATGTGGCACTGCTGCTGGTGCTGGCAGGGGATGGGGAGCAGGTGTGGTCACTGGTGCCACTGAACAGGTCCAGCAGGCTGCTGCCATGCTGCAACAGCCTGTGGAGGACACTGTGCAGCACTCCCCAGGGGCCACTGTTGGCACCCACAGTCAGTCCCCACCACATGCGTTGTCCCCTGTGTGGCGTTCCCAGTCAGGGGATGTTGCACGGCATGCTGCCACCCCTCCAGCGTGTCTGCAGCAGCACCATGATATGCCCAGAACTGACAGGCTGGATGAGCACAGTAGGCTGCTGTGGGATTCCGTGAGCAACCAGGCAATGCTTGAGGCAGAGATATGTGCACTGCGGGTTAAGGTGCATCGACTGGCTGAGTGAGGGGATACTGGAATTGCACAGCTAATTGGTGAGATCTGGCAACTGCAGGAGGCCACAACTGTGTTGCTGGACCGCATTGAAGAGACCATCACTGTGGGCTTTGTAGCACTGTTGTCCACTGGTTGCAGCAGGGTGCACAGGACTCCTTATAGTGCTACATCTACACCATGGACTTGGCATCTGGTGAGCCCATTAAGGCAGATGCCAACCACTGCCATGCCCATCCCTGCCACACCCAGCAATAGTCTGTTTGCCAGTATGTACACACCCTTGAGGGCCTTGTCATGTTCTCAGGCCTCTACCCCTGTGAATGTGTTGGTGGCACCTCCTGTGGCTGTTGAGCAGCCTGTGGCTGCCACACAGTCAGGGCATGGCCACCCATGTGGAAGTGGTGGCTGTGGTTCTGCATGGTAGTCCTGATGGGTGTGTTGCCCATTCCAGTCTCCTGATGCAGTTGCCAGCTGTGTGCACATCTGTTTGTGGCCTGGTTCACATGCTGTGGCACTTGTGTGGTTTGGGTCACATCCGGCATGTGTGCGGGCAGTTCTGTTGGACCATGTGGCATGGGCGTGATGAGTGCAGCTCTGTGTTGGCATTGCCTGTGTGCTGGTGCATACCCTCTGATCCATGCCACAACCTACTGTACTGCTGGGTGCATCCCTCTCCCTGGCTGCACTGTTGTGTGTGTCCCACCAGAGTCTCTATACCCTGCTATGCACCCTGTGGTGGTACTGCTATGTGTACCTGCTTGTGATTGTCCACATGGTTATAGAGCACAACATGTGTGTGATTGCATCTGTATCTGTTGCTCCATGGGGGTGTGGGTGTGTGTGTGTGCATGCGTGAGTGTCCACCTGTGTAAGCAGTGTGCAATCATGTGTCCCTGCATGCATCTCTGTGTGTCCATGCGTGTGTGTGTGTGTGTGTGTGGTGCTGTACATGCACTGCTGCCCTGTGTGGTACTCACCTGTGGTTCCAAAAGTGCTCCTCGACTATGGTGTCCGTGTGCCTCCTGGCATATGCAGCCAGCCAGGGGTCCCTCCTCTTCATGGCTGGCTGCACACCCCCATCTGGCCGGTCCTCCTCCTCATCATCGGTACTGTTGCCCTCATCCACCTGGACACATATCCAGCGGTCAATGGCCATGTTGTGCAGCATACAACAGGTCAGTAATATGCCACAGGATTTCGCAGGGCTGTACTGTAGGGCACTACCAGAATTGTCTAGGCAACAGAACCGCATTTTGAGCATGGCAAAGACACGCTTTATTATGTTGCATGTGGCAATATGTGCCTGATTGTATTTCTCCTCAGCAACATTACTTGTCCACCATATGGGGGTGAGCAGCCAGGGTCAGAGGGGATATGTACTGTCACCTCTGGGGAGGACACATGTGTTGGTTACTGCCTGTCATTGCCTCTTACTACCCCCCCTTACAGATCACACTGCCACCACCTGCCACCCAGTGTGCCCTGGCCACTGCCTCACATGCACGGCTGCTGTGCCACCATTCATGGCTCACCATCTGTGTTCTACATGCCTGGGCACCTCTGTCCATGCTCCCCTATACTGTTGCATTCCTCCTTTCCAGTTTTGTCCCCTCACCTAAAATTGTCCTCATTCCCCAACTCCCCAACATGCTGCTGTGTGGTGTACTACACTGCTGCTGGTTTCTCCCCTCCCCTGGCCCTACTCACCAACTAGGTGCTCTGTGGGGATCACCCCACTCTCAAAACACTGGCACAAGATGGAGTGGTGCCATATAAATGCATCATGTGTACTCCCCGTGTGTGTGGCACACACATTGATGATCTGCCCAGTGGCATTGAACACTACCTGGCAGTTGACAGAGTGGTATCCCTTTCTGTTCATGTATACAGTGCCTTTCAGGCCAGGTGGTGCATGTATGGCCACATGGGTGCAGTCAATGGCCCCTGTCATGCCTGGCATACATGCCACCCTGTGGAATTTCTGCATGCTTGCTGTACACTGTCCCTGTGTGCTTGGGAATGTTATGTACTCTGAAGCAGGTGAGAGAAGAGCATTGAGGACCTGGGTGAGGAGGTGGGATGTGGCCAAATGTGATATACCAGCAGTGGCACCCACTGGTTTCTGGCAGGTGCCCATGGTGAGCAGGCACATTACTGCTGTCATCTTGGCCTCCATCATCATAGAATGACTCCTTCTGGTGTGCGCCTGCAGCTCGTCATTGCACAACTCACATTGCTGCCTCAGATTTGCCCTGTTCAGGTGGTACTGACCCACTATCTTGATATCACCATAGTCCTTGAATGTGAGCCAGGCACGGTAATGTCTGTGTTGGGCATACCACTGATGGGCCCTTCCTCGGCCATGCTGTTGTTCCTCTCTCCTCAACCCCCTCATTACCTGCTCCATTAGGAATGGTACTGCATCTATTGCAATAGCTCTCCTGCTTTGTGCCTCTGCTGTGTGTGTGATTGAGCCTCCTTCATTTATGCTTAACTTTGTGTTGCACAATCATTGAGTTGCTTCACAGTTGCTCCGTGTGTTTTGGCTGAATATGCCATTGTGCCACATATTCATGGTCACGCCCCCTATACTTGCACAGCATATATTACTGTTGTGCAGTGGCACAATCGGAATTGTGCTGCAAATTACTGTTGTTTGAATATGGCTCCGGGCCACAGTTCTGTGATTGCTCCTGTGCATTTCAGTTGCGCGATGCGTAACTCCTTTGAATATCTAGCCATATAGATAGGTATACATGTATATATATATATATATATATATATATATATATAAATAAATATATATATAAAATATTTTGTACAGTGTCGTTCTGCCACTTATTTTGCTTTACATACCTGGTGTCTAGTTGTAACCCCCTCCACCAGCACCCTCTGATTCCCCCCCTTTTTCATTGATGGTCAGTGGTATCCTGCACCCTTCATTGTGGCTTTTTTTTTACCCGTAAAGGGAAAAAATGTCCCTTCATATCTTTTTTTTTCTTTACTTTTGCTGTAAAAAAAATCTGTCAATCGCTGATCACTCCCACACTCCCCACCCGACTTCCCACTGTGGGACCTCCTTCCCACACCCCCCCGATCTCCCCACCAACCCTCACTCACTTGAGGAGGTCCCAGGTTCAAGACCCACTCCACCGATTGAAGACACGTCTTACTACTGGAACCAGTGATGGCAATATGAACAAATATAAATATGCTTCTATGTATTTCAATGGGAGGATTCAACTTTTCCCCATAACTTAGTCATTTTTTGAGGTTCTGGTCCCAAATTTTCATCGTGGCCTTTTGGGGACCCCACCTCATTAACAATATGACTGTCATTAGGCAACTCCTGAAGGAAAGGTGATTTTGCAGTCATTTGGCAAAATTACCTTTCCGGTGGGATTTGTGTAACAACAGTCATATTGCTCATGAGATGGGGCCATAAGAAGCCTATGTTGAAAATTTTAAATCAAAAAGATAAAAAATGCTTGTGTTATGGGCATTTGTTGCAGTCTTGCTATACACACTCGTAATTTTGGAAATTGACAGTATTTTCACCCATATTTTCACCATAGCATTGTTATTGTCGTGTTATGTCAGACAAATCTAATTGATTTCTTTGACTGGGTGACCAAAGTAGTAGACAAGGTAGGGGCTGTGGACATGGCATACCTAAACTTTAACAAGGCATTTGATACAGCCTCACACAAAAGATTAATAAACAAATTAGCCAGCCCGGGAGTGGGTCCCAGGGTGGTAGCCTGGGTAAAACACTGGCTGGATAACAGGACACAGAGGGTAATAGTAAATGGAGTCCGCAGTGAAGAAAGGGGGGTTACTAGTGGGGTACTGCATGGTTCAGTACTGGGGCTGATCCTTTTTAATATCTTTATAAGTGACATTGCAGAAGGACTGGAAGGAAAAGTATATCTCTTTGCAGATGACACAAAGATCTGCAACAGGGTTGATACACAAGGATGAAAAAGGACTTTTGGAGGAATGGTTAAATGTAAGACAGCTTAGAGTCAATGCAAAGAAGTGCAAAGTAATGCACCTGGGAAACAAAAACCCAGGAGAAGAGTACACAATGTGGTGTGAGATACTGACAACAACAAAAATGGAAAGGGACCTGGGGGTAGTCACATCAGATGACCTAAAGGTGGGCCAGCAATGTGAGAAGGCAGTAAGGAGGGCTGGGGGGGCTATTGGATGCATAAGGAGAGGCATCACTAGTAGAAAACAAGAAGTTGTTGGCCCTCTGCACAGACAGTTGGTAAGACCATATCTGGAGTACTGTGTACAGTTCTGGAGACCCCATCTCCGCAAAGACATAGACAGGGTGGAGGTTGTTCAGAGGAGGGCAAACAAAATGGAGCAGTGTCTGTACCAGAAGACATATGAAGAAAGACTAAAGGAACTTAAGATGTACAGCCTTGAGGAAAGGAGGGAGAGGGGGGACATGATAGAAACTTTCAAATACCTCAAGGAAATCAACAAAGTCCAAGAAGGTAGCATCTTTCAGAAAAAGAGATGTGCAAGAACAAGGAGCACAATTTGAAGATAGAGGGGGGGATGGCTCAGAGGTAATGTGAGAAAGTATTTCTTCACAGAGAGGGTTGTAGGTATATGGAACAGCCTTCTTGAGGAGGTTGTACAGTCAATAACAGTGGAGTAATTTAAGAATGCATGCGACAGACATAAGGCAATTCTAGTGGGGGGGGTAGGAGGAAGCAGGCTGTTGGTTAATTAGGATCTGCAGCTTATCCATTAGGCAGGGAAATGGGCAGACTAGGTGGGCCAAGTGGTCCTTATCTGCCGTCAAATTCTATGTTTCTATGTTTCTATTACCCCACCTCATGTATGTGACAGCTGTCATTTTTCAAATCCTGGCCAAAATGTGTTTTCACACTTGTCATGCAGAATGGCTTTGCAGTTGCACAGAATTATGTTTGTGCAGGAATTTGAGAATTTTCTGTGCTGGACACATGTGGTGAGGTCATAAGAAGGCTATGTTGAAAATTTGGGGGAAAATGATTTAAAATCACAGTCATAACTATTTGTTGCAATTTTGCTACTCCTGCTTGTAAGTTTGGTAATTTTAAATATTTTGTACCCTAATTATCAACATAGTCTTGTTATTACACCACCTCATGTATGTCACAGCTGTCGTTTTTCAAATTCTGTCCAAAATGTGTTTTTGCATGTGTGCTGTGGATTGGCATTATGCGTGTGAGGAGTTATGTTTTGGCTGGAAGTGGAAATGTTTCAGCACCGGGAACATGACGTGGTGTAGTAACATGGGTCTGGTGACAATTCTGGGAATGCTGTACTATAATTGGAAGTGCAGGGGCTGGAGGTCACACTTTAAAATAAGGA
Organism: Neoceratodus forsteri; assembly: GCA_016271365.2. NCBI lineage: Eukaryota > Metazoa > Chordata > Ceratodontiformes > Ceratodontidae > Neoceratodus > Neoceratodus forsteri. The sequence goes on along the minus strand of CM057455.1, from coordinate 1,787,591,015 downwards.
TACTGTTGTACTATCCCAATGAAGGGATGTGATCGCAAGGGTCCTTTGGACCCTGCGCTCCCACCATAAAGTAAGGATACTGCTATACTATCTCAATAGAGGGATTTGACATACTGTAAAATAAGGATACTATTATACTATCTGAATGGAGTGATGGTCGGACCCTGCGCTCCCACCATAAAATAAGGGTACTATTATACTATTATGCTATTTCAAAAAGTAAGGAAATAAATTGCAAAAAACTTAATTAATGCATCAGTTAGGGTTAAAGCGACAAAAGTAGGGAGATATGACATCAGGGTTTCTAACCCTAACACCACATTCCCCACCATACACAGACCCACAGGCAGCGGAGAGGATCTGTCTTGGTGGACGGGAACCCTAATGCTCATCCCATTCCAGTACAAAACTAGGTGGTATGACTACAGCATAGCTGATTGGGGTGAGTGTTAAGGTTCATAGCCCACAAGGCAGACTGTCTCCCCAATCTGTGGGTCTATGCATGGTGGGGAATGGAATGTTAGGATTGGAAACCCTAACAACACATTTCCCTTCTTTTGTTGCTTTAGCCCTAACTGATGCATTAACAAACTTGTACAAGCACATGCTCACTCACTGAAGTGCTCAGTCGAGCTGCCAGCCATTGAGGTGAGTGGAGGACTGTGCCGTTGGCTAGATCAGGTACTGGGGGCGGGGTGGATGCTTGCTCCTTGATTACAGGGTGGGGTTCACTAGACACCAAGGAGTGGGGACTGAGTTTTTTTTTAGGATTGGGTATCTGGGGAAAATAATGAGTTAAATGGGGGGGTGGCTTGATTTATTCACTTAATGGCCTGGTGATCGGCTGGGGAGGGAGAGACCACTAGACACCAGGGAGAATGATTTTTTTTTTAAATTTGGGCCAGTGAGCAGCATGGGGGGACCAATACACAACAGCATTCGCAGTGGCCAGTGGGTGAAATTGCAAAATTTTGCCACAATTTCATGAAATATTTTGTGCTGCAAAATTCCAGATTTCGCAGCAATTTCACCAGAGAAATTTTGTTTTGCTGCAGCTCTAAGTTCAGGGTCCATGATTTTCATTATTTTATTGCAGGAGCACAGGTCACACCCATCCCTCCTTAGATGCATGAGCAAATTATTTCCATAGCTATCTGGTTACCTCAGGAAATGTACCTAGTACAAAACAATGTTCAAAGCCCCACCAACACATAATTCTGTGCAACTGCAACGCCGTTCCATGTCACATCTGCAAAAACACATTTTGGGCAGGATTTGAAAAATTGCAGCTGTGACATACATGAGGTGGGGGTAATAATAAGGCTATGCTGTAAATTTGGGGTAAAAATATAGGAAATTTCTGTAGTTATGACTGGCTGTACTGAAATTGCAACAAATGGTCATAACTTTGTCATTTTTCCGTATTTTGAACTCTAATTTTCAACATAGTCTTCTCATCATCCTACCTCATAAACCCCATAGGCGGAAGTTTGTAATCCATGGCAAAATGTCATTCTGTGCCACAGGTGCAGAAACACATTTGGGGTACGATTTGAGAAATGACAGCAGTACTGTGCATGAAGTGGTGTGTAAAAATGGTTATGTTGGAAATTTGGAGTGAAAATATAAAAAATTGGAAAAGTTACGGGGTGCGTACAAAAATTTCAACAACTGCTTGTAACTCAGGAGTTTTTGGGTATTTTTAAACCAAATTTTTAACATGGGAATTTTGAGACCCCACCTCACGAACACTGGCACTGTTATTTTGTTACTCCATCCCAAAAGGTGAATTTGCACAGTGACCATGCCATTCTGCACCTCAGGTGTGAGAACACATTTCAGGCAGGATGTGAAAAATGACAACTGTACTGTTCGTGAGGTGGTATGAAAAAAGGTCAATGCTGAAAATTTGGAGTGAAAATATTAAAAATTGCCACAGGTACGATCGTGGGTAGAAAAATTTAAATGACTGGGCATAACTCGGACATTTTGAGGTATTTTTGTACCAAATTTTTAACATGGGCTTTTTGGGACCCCACCTCATGAACACTGGCACTGACATTTTGTTACTTGGTCCCAAAAGGTGATTTTGAACTGCAACCACAAAATCACCTTATGGGTCTTATTAACGAAATTACAGTGACAGTTCATGAGTTGGGGTGCCAAGAAGCCCGTGTTGAAAATGTGGTGAAAAAATACTGAAAAATGGCTGAGATAGTAACATAAGTTACACGGCACTTACCTTGATTCTTCAGAAAATTGTTCAGCTTTGAAGAGTGCAGGCATGTCCCAGTCCACAGAAGATAGCAGAAGATGATATCTCATGGTAAGTATAGAGCAAGGGGGGTGTGGGGTGATGGATTGCTCAGTGGGAGGCTTGAGATGGTGAAGGGAATGGGGACAATAAGGGACCATTTTCTTTTCTGCAGGATTTAAAAAATTGTCGGGGGGACAGTTTTCTTATTTTAACAGGGTCTAAAGCTTTATTTTGAGACATTGGGAGTGTGCTCCCCAGTGTCCCACATTGCTGGGGGGTCTTCATATTGTCAACATAGGGATTGGGCACCCTGATGTCAGCAACATAAAGGTTAGAACGGGTTTGAGGGGGCATCTGACACCGGTGGTGGGCATCCTGGTTCAGAAAAAACAGCAAACAAATTAAGCATTTTAAGACACTGGGGGTTGGCTCCCCAATGTCCCACACTACTGGGAGGGAGTAAATGCCAACATGGGGATTGGGCACCCTGATGTCAGCAAACAATAATTTCAATGGGCTTGGGGAAGGCATCTGACACCGGGGGTGGGCATCCTGCATCCTGGTGTCAGAAATAAACAGTAAAAAAAAATTAGTATTTTGGGACACTGGGGGTGGGCTTCCCAGTGTCCCACACTACTGGGGGGGAGTAAATGCTGACATGGGGATTGGGCACCCCAATGTCAGCAAAATATTTCTTATGATTAAAACATTTTTTATTATTAAAACATGCCTCGGCCTCCTCTGTGGCAGTAAAGGGAGAAAATCTCCTTTTATTAGGTAAACACCAAATGTTAGTGTCTTGCTGCCGCCATCTTGTTTTCAGTTAGCAATGGGGAATAAATGCTGTAATTTAATACATACTGCCCCTTAGTAAACACCAACAGGTGTTTACTTAAACAGGGGCTGAGGAACACAATTTTGTAGTTATTTGGCCCAAAAACTGGACAGAAAAGTTTTTTGTTTTTTTTACAGAGTATGATGGTCATTTTACATTGCAGCCGTGCTGCAAATTTGTTGCAGTTTTTGTGAAAAGTACTGCAAATTTGCAGCTGTTTCCATGCTGTAGTGCCGTTAGTTGCCTGAAAATTGCTGCAATATGTAGCAGTTTCGCAAAAGTAGTGCTGCAAATTTGTGACACTACCAATGGCAGAATGCAAAAAACATATTTCTGGCCACTATTTTTAAAAAAAAATAATGCTAGAATCATGTTCCTCAGGCCCCAATTAGGTAAACACAACTGTTGGTGTTTACCAAAGGGCGGTATTTTTTGAATTATAGTGTTTTTTCCCCGTCGCTAACTGAAAACAAGATGGCGGCAGCATGGAACTAACTTTTCCATTTATGAAAGCAAAAATTGCTTTTGTGAAAGCAGAAACTGCTTTCATACCAAATATCTAATTTTAACTTTAACAACTTTTGAATAGCTTAATATTTTTTCACCAAACCTTCAAAAGGCACATCTGCAGACTAGACCCCATATACCCTAACAATTTCAGGCCAGACCCCCAAGCCCTTTCGGAGAAGCAGGTTAGCAAAGAATTTGCACCTAAATGGTAATTTTTACATTTATTGACACTCAACAGTTCCTCAATCACACATGCCACTTAAACAAAACTTTCCACATCAAAAGATCTATGGTGCCTGACAATGCCTGAAAAATTTCATGCACATCAGTCATAGGGTTGCAAAGTTATTAAAGTGCAAAATATGGAGTTTAACATAGAAGTGACCGATGAACCCGAACTATACTGGCACTACCATGCCTATATGTAATAGATAATCCACTCTTAGGTGTGAGGTCTTGCTCTGATATATGCATGCCTTGGTGTGTGTTGTACACACGAGGCTGCAGGCCGAGTGTGTCAACCACCCAAGGTGTGTGTATATCAGAATGCAACAGCACACCATAGAGTGGGTTATCTATCTTATAAAATGCCAAAATTGTTTTGGAGAGTGGTAAAAGTGCAGGTGTGAGGTTGTGCTCTGATATACACACAGTCATGTGATGTGTTTTATACAATCAGAACTTTGGATTTGGATTTGTCCCCATTTTATAAAAAAATATATATATATATGTATATATATATATATATATATATATATATATATATATATATATATATATAGCTATGTGTGTGTATTCATTGCAAAAGCTCCATTAATGCATCAGTTAGGGTTGAATCTGCACCAACAAAAGTCTGGAAATTCAATGTTAGGCTTACCAACCCTACACCCCCCCCCACACACACACACACCATTCACAGAGCAACAGGCTAAGTATAGAAACATAGTGCAAAAGGGTCCTGTGCTTTTAGTTTTGCATAATCATATCCATAGGTGGGAGAGTGGGATCTCTGGGTCATGCTCTCCCACCCACCCACTCATGAGTGTAGATGCATAGCATAGGAGAACTCAGTGCTCCCAGTTTAATATAAATAGTATGCATAGGTGACAGTGTTGGCCCTCTGTGCCATGCGCTGCCACCTACCCACAAGTATAGACACATAGCAGAATCCTAGAGGCATTCCAAGTAATCCTTGTAACGCTTATTTGGCAATATCTCAGTAACCATAGAAGTTGCAGAAAAAATTATTTTGCAGTTGTGTTCATGACCTAGTCACTTCCATGTGTGCTTAGTACAGCTACACTTAGTGAAAAATCCATATCTCGAACGATTTCCAAGGTATAGGTGCTGAAAGGTCCCACAGCTGCCACAATGTCATCATATGGGAAGATTTGCAACTTCAGAGTGCTGTAACTCAGTCACCTGTGTCAATTTTGGTACCAAACAAGCAAAAGGCACATATGATGTGCAGGGGCTTGCCACTCAGCAAAGTTCAGCTCAAAAGTTCAAACCGTATAGTGGCAGTGAGGTGGCAAAGAAACTGGCTTTGGCAGATGCTACTATGTTATCCAATGGAAAAAATTCACAGCTTTGTAGCACTGTAACTATGGAACCAATGTAATTTTTTTCACCAAACCACCAAAAGGCACATCTGTGGAGCGCGGACTTGCCACCTAGCAAATTGTAGCCCAAGACTCCGAACCATGTTGTGGCAGTGAGGTGGCAAAGGAACTGTGATTTGGTGGATTGTTCTGTTGCAAATTGCAAAACTATGTCTCCAACTGTGAAAGTACAGTGCGACACTCGCAAATTTGCGAACGTTTTGTGCTTGTACTGTTGCAAAGTTCACATGTAGAAATGGGCACATCAAATTAAACATATTTCTGAATATTTTTTAAATTCTGGTGCATGAATGCTGTTACTAGGACCCCATTTAGGTAAACACAACAACTGGTATTTACCTAGGGGCAGTAGTTTTTAAACTATAATGATTTTTCTCCACCACTACCTGAAAACAAGATGACAGTTGCACGATGGTATGGAGAGCATATGCGACAGTAAAATAGGCTGTCACGAACGAATCTGTTACTGTTGTGCGGAACATACATTTTTCCCATAAGACATATTGGGAAACTTTAAACTTTAATAACTTTTGAACAAATTAATATTTTTTACCAGACCTTCAAAAGTCACTTCCCTGATATAAACCTCATATACCCTGAAAATGTTGGACCAGATGGTCAAACCATTTGGGCTGTAGAGACAAGCAAAGAATTCGCAAAAGTTGAGGATTTTCCACACTTTTTGACATGTCACAGCTCTGCAACTGCAAATCTGACTGGAATGACAATATCCAGAGATCGATGGTACAATACCACACATGCCAAATTTGTGCTGAATTCAACAAACGGTTGCAAAGTTATTAAAGTGCAAGTTTTGGCTTTAACGTAGAAGTGCCTGTGGAACCCTAATATATATAAATATATATGCATATATATTCATTGCAAAAAATTTCATTAATGCATCAGTTAGGGCTGATAGTACACCGACAACAGTTTGTAAATTTGGTGTTAGGGTTAGCAAGCCCTACCACCCCATCCCCATCCCCAACCCCACCCTCCTCATCCCAACAGGTGTTGGGGTTTGCATTGGGTTCATCAGTCTAACTCTCACTCCATTCCATGTGTAAACAAGCTGAGGTTGTCAGTATAGGAGAATGGGGTGAGAGTTACACCCGATTACCCCAATGCACACCCCAATGCCTGTTGGTGTGAGGAGGGTGGGATGGGGATGGAGTGGTAGGGCTTGATAACCCTAACACTGAATTTCCAAACTTTTGTTGGTGTACTATCAACCCTAACTAATGCATTAACAAAGTTTTTTGCAATGAATTTCACTACTCTTTGAGAAAGTGCAATGTAACTGGAATGCGTTTGTGGGAGTGTGGGCTCTCTGGGCCCTGCGCTCCCCTCACACTGCCCATTTTTGCATACTGATATCCATGATTTGCATATGTGGCCTGCACTCCCACTTGCACATAAGTATGGAGACATACCACTCCCCAATAGTTATTAAATGGAACCCTTGCAACACTAATTTGACAATATCTCAGTAATCATAGTAACCAAGGAAAAAATCCCACTTCAGTTGTAATCATGACTTCAAAACCTCCACGAGGGCTTAGTCCATCTAAAGGTGTACTAAGGTCAGCACAGCAAAAAATCTGTATTTTGAACCATTTTTGAGATACAGGTGCCAAAAGGTGCAGCAGACACCGCAGTGTTATCATGTGGAAAATTTGGCAACTTCCGAACACTGTAACTATAGAACCATCATCAATTTTGTGACCAAACCTCCAAAAGGCACATCTGTGCAGTCAGGTCTTGCTACACTGCAAATCTCAGCCAAAAAAGGCCTAACCTTTTTTTTTTTGCTGTGAAATGGCAAAGAGACTGGTTCATTTGGGGCTTTAATTCCATGAAATTCCACAACTTTTACAAAAGTCCCATAGGTCAACATAGGATACTTTCATGAAACTAAAAAGTAGTGTTGCAGCACTACTGGTACTTTAACAAAACCAAAGGTAGTGTTGCAACACTATTGTTACTTTCGAAAAACAAAAGGTAGTGTTGCAACACTACTGGTACTTCTGCAAAACTAAAGGTAGTGTCAGAACACTTCTGTTACTTTTGTGAAACTAAAGGTAGTGTCGCAACACTACTGGTGCTTTTGCAAAACTAAAGCTAGTGTTGCAATGCTACTGGTACTTTCGTAAAAGTAAAGGAAGTGTCACAACACTACTGGTACTTTTGTGAAACTAAATGTAGTGTTGTAACACTACTGGTACTTTCACAAAACTAAAGGTAGTGTTGCAACACTACTGGTGCTTTCCTCACTCACTTTTGAGATATGAGCACCGAAAAGGTGGTGCGGATGCAGATGCCTCAGTAATGCTTTCCTTAGATGCCTTTTGCTGGTTTACTCAAGAAATGTACACCAGTTCCATTGTAAATGTAGTGTAATGTAACTGGCATGTGGTTGTGGGAGTGCGGGCCATCCCGGGCCCTGCGCTCTCCTAACGCTGACATTGTTTGCATAATGGTATGCAAATGTGGGAGCACAGGCTGTCTGAGCCCTGAGTTACCACTTGCACATAAGTATGACGACTTAACACAGCCCTACAGACAAGAAAATGAAGCACTGTAACACTAATTTGCCAATATCTTAGTAACCGTAGCAGCTATGAAAAAAATTCCATTTCAGTGGTTTTCATGACTTTGAAACCTCCATCCATGCTTAGTCCACCTAAAGGTGGACTAAGCTGCGAGTAGCGAGAAATACATTTATCGAACTGTTTTCGAGATATGGGTGTTGAAAGGTGCCATGGGCATTGCAATGTTATCCTATGGGGAATTTCACAAGAAAAGTGCACAATAGACACTCGTGACACAGTGAATGTTTTGAATTTTTTAACCAGATTTTCAACATGGGTTTTTTGGGACCTCCCCTGATGAACACTGGTACTGTGATTTCATTAATCTGTCCCAAAAGTTGATTTTGCACAGAGACTGCACCATTCTACAGCACAGGTGCGAAAACATGTTTCTGGAAGAATGTAAAAAATGACAGCTGTACTGTTCATAAGGAGGTGTGAAAAAATGGCAATGTTGAAAATCTATAGTGAAAGCCAGCCCGCTGGCACAGAAGTACGATCACTGTCTGCGGCGCTAATGACCCAGGTTTGGGAATGGACTCGGGAGTTAGAGATCCAGCCAGGGGGGGGGAGTAGGACTGAGCATCTGGAGGACTGCTCTCTTACTCTGGTGGGAGGTGGGGTTGAGTGTCCGACACATGATGGACCCCTGACGGAGGCCGGGAGTTCTACTGCAGTCAGTGCATGTATGTTCGGGGGCGGGGCAGATGTGGGTCATTTTATTTATTTATTTCATTTTTGTTGACCGGGTAAGTGCACTAGACAAATCCTGCCTATTTTCAGGCATGACCTGGGGGAAGGGGATACAGATGAATGCCAACTGACCTTATAACAGATTAAGCTGCTGGTGGTATTTTTAGTGAATGAATCATTACACATCCCCACCCCCATGGGATTCACAACTTTCAAAAAAATATGCTGGCCCCCACTAATGAGCTGGCTCCATTGCAGTCCCCTCTGGCCACCAGAGTTCATCTATCAGAGGCCCCACTTGGGGGGGCAAGCCTGAGTATGTGGGAGTGGGTGCCAGAGCCTGGCAAGCCCATCTGGGCTTGGGGAGCCAGCACAGAAAAAAAAAGAAAATCTATAGTGAAAATACTGTACTAAAAATGGGCAGTTATGAGCATGCATAGGAACAGTGTAATACACGCTCATAACACGGTCATGTCGCCCTCCCCCCACAGTCGCACACTCAGAAGCGGGACCCAGGTGCAGAGGTCGCAAGGGCTCCTGCCGCCCTCCCCCCACAGTCGCACACTCAGGTAAATCAGCCAGCCATCAGGAATCCGCCAGTGGAAATTCTGGCGCCTCTTTTTTCTATTGATGTACAAGACCTGCTAGTCGGCCCGCAGCAGACGCTCCACAGCCCACCTTACCTTGGGGAGGTCTTGCCTGCCTCCTGCCATCGGCACAGCCGTGGAGATAGCCTTGTTATGGACCTGGACTAATACTGTGACCTTGCTAGTGCTTGCACTACCACGTGGTGTGGTTTAAAGTTGTTCTGCCCTTTCAGTAAAAAAAAAAAAAAAATATACTAGACTTTTATTATTAATTCTAGGCAGCTTGCTACAGCTTATGTCTCTCGTTGTACTGCTCCAATTTTATTTCTGGCTGGGAAAAACTGCAATAAGCCTGCTGACTGACTACTTACTCCCCCAGTGCTGTACAGTTATCTTCAGCTACTTACTAGGTCTGCAGATGTGCAATGTCCGCTGGGGCTGAGCTCTCTCCCGTGGGCTGCCAGCCAAAACTTAACCCCCCCCTTCTTTTGTCTGTTTGCCTACCCCCCAATCCCCCTCCTATATTAATCCCCTGTTTTTTCTTTTCTTCCTCTCTCCTCAGAAGCGGGACCCAGGAGCGGAGGTCGCGAGCTCCTGCCGCCTCCCCACAGTCGCACACTCAGGTAAATCAGCTGGCCATCAGGAATCCACCAGTGGAAATTCTGGCGCCTTTTTTTTCTATTGCTGTACAAGACCTGTTAGTCGGCCTGCAGCAGACGCTCCACAGCCCACCTTACCTTGGGGAGGTCCTGCCTGCCTCCTGCCGTCGGCGCAGCCGTCCTAGCCCCACCGAACGCTGCGTGTTCGGCTCCCCACCGCCCCCACCACCACCCCCCTTGGTTGGCTTCCCTCTATATAGCCTGTTTATGGTCACATGGGCTGTTTTTATCCTATCAGCCTAGTTTTCCATTTGCAGGTTATACTAACCTACCACTAGTGGCCGCCCCTACTTCCCTGAAGCCATTTAATTTCTCTGCCTGAGCTCAGGCTGCTTTTTTGTCACTTTAGCTAGGGCACCTGGCTCTGTTGGACACCCCTCTCACTCCTCTAACCGTTTCACCTCTCCTCCTCCACCCCCTCTACCCAGTTCTGAACTGTGGTCGTGTCTCCCCATCACTGTCGTCCGGTGTGCCCCCCCCATCTGGTCTCTTTAATTTTCTCCCCCTGTTTTGATCCTGCTAACCCCTCCCCCCCGGCAAGTATGACTGATGTCACCACCTGCCCCAGCCTGGCTGTCCACCCACCCACCCTCAAGTCCCCACCCTTATGGTTCTCCTCCAAGGGAATAAAAATTGTCCACCTCAACATTCGTAGTCTGCTACATAACCTTGCAGAACTTACTGCCTGGGTCGCTCACTACAACCCTGATATCATGGGCATATCAGAAACATGGCTCAAACCCCACATCCCTGACGCAGCCTGTACCCTACCCGGGTATGGCCACATCAGACGTGATCGGGAGGGCAACAAAAGAAGGGGTGGTGTGCTACTCTACTACAAGGCTCACCTGAACGTATCCTCCCCTGGCACCTCGCCATCTGATGCCTCCCCCTGTGAGTTCCTACATGCCCTTCTCCTCCTGGGCCTTACAAAGAAAATACACCTCATTTGTTGTTACAATCCCCCCAAGGGTGGTCTGGCTGGACTCTCCTTGCTACTCTCCCTCCTTGGTGAAAAAGCGGGCTCTAGTGAAGTCCTCATCATAGGTGATTTCAATCTTAATTGGCTGGGTTCCAACTGTAGGCTATATGAGCCACTGCTCTCAGGCCTTGCACTTAGCCAAATTATCTCCGAGCCCACAAGGCCCTCTCACCGGGGAGTGAAGGGTCCCTACTCGATTGGATCCTCACCAACAGGCCCGACAGGATTATCACCTCGGGCATCCTACCTGATGCTATCTCTGACCACTCGCCTACCTTCTGTGCCTGGGGCACCTCCCAGCCCAAAGTACCCAGCAAAGTGATCCAGGTGAGGGACTACTCGAAATTCTCCCCCTCTGACTTCCTTAGTGACCTCGCCTCTATTGACTGGTCTGGGGTCACCGCCTCAGTCGACCCAGCCCTTGCCCTGGATATTTTTCTATCAAAGGTTATCCCTGTTCAGAACAAACATGCCCCCCTCACGAAAAGGAGGGTTAAGGGTGCCATCACCAAATGGCTTCACGGGGGCCTATTCTCCCTAATGAAGCAAAGGGATAATAGCTGGCAGACCTATAAAGCCTCCCTAAGTGACCTGACCTTGCTTGCATACAGAAGGCTCAGAAATTCCTGTAAAAAGCTATCCGGCTGCAAAAGTGAGGCTTGCCCGATCGGCCCCAGTCTCTCTGCTAGCAACCCAAGGAGTTTCTGGCAGAGCATCAGAAATGCTGTTGGGATCCGGCAAAGTGCAATCCACTGACCTGCTCATAGATGGGGTCGCTGTAATAACCTGCTCCACAATCTCTAACGCCTTCAACGCTGCGTTCTCTCAACTTCCAGCCCCCACCCCTCACTTGCGCTTCCCTCCCCCTCACTCAGGCGTCCCTCCCCCCCGCCTGGTCCCAAGTCCCACCTCCCCTTCTTCCTTCAGCTCGTGTCGGACACTAAGATACTGGGGCATCTTGCCCACCTCTCCCCACACAGCGGGGCAGGCACGACTGCCTAGAACCTAGATTACTCAGGCTTGGGGCCTCCCTTCTAGCCCAGCTGCTAGCACACATCATCAACTCCTCCTTAGCCACTGGCATTATCCCAGACTTCTGGAAAATTGCCAAGGTTACTCCTGTGCTAAAGCAAGGCAACCCCAGAGATCCGCACAACTATCGCCCCATCGCCATCCTGTCGGCCACTCGAAGATCCTGGAGAAGGTCGTGGCCACTCAGCTCTCCAGGTACCTACAAGAACACAACCTTCTCTCCCCCACCCAACATGGATTCAGAAAAGGATACAGCACGTCTACCGCCCTTGCTGTTGTATCCTCAATGATTAGAACCGCCACTGATCAGGGTAACCTCACCGGTGCCATCTTTGTTGACCTTTCCAAAGCTTTCGACAGGGTTGACCACTCTCTTCTTAGCTCCACCCTTCTCTCACTCGGTATCTCCCCCCCTGCTCACAGCTGGTTCCTCAACTACCTCTCCGGTCTGAAGCAATACACCAACTTCAACCGTACCCCCTCCCACCTCACTGATGTACTGTGTGGGGTTCCCCAGGGGTCGGTCCTTGGCCCCACTCTCTTCTCCCTCTTTATCAATGAGCTGCCATCCATCACTTCCCATGGTCACACCACCTTATATGCGGATGACTTGGTTGTTCTATCAAGCACCCGTGACATCACCACCATTAACTCACAACATAACTCCGACTTCGAGCAGATCCAATACTGGCTGGCTGAACGTAGGCTTACTACCAACCTCAAAAAAACCCAAGCGATGCTTTTTGAGTCCCACTGCAAGTTGAAATCTTGCCCTGCCCCACTCAAAATCCTCGAGCCTGATGGCTCCCCGCTGCAGACGGTAGCGGCTGTCAAATACCTGGGTGTCATGCTTGACTCTCAACTGGATCTCTCTCTACACATCCAAAATGTCTGTAGGGCCACGAATGGTAAACTGGGCCTAGCCTATAGAGCAAAAAGTTGCTTAACCCCGGCGGCCCATATTGCCCTGGCTAGGGGGGTCCTTCTCCCGTCTCTCTCTGTTATGGGCTAGTCACCTTTGCTCCTATGCCCAAATCTTGCCTCTCAAAGTGGGATACGGCCTACAACAATATCTGTCGCTTTGCATTTGCGGCTCCCCCCCAACCCATCGATGTGACCTCTACTTACGCTTACATTGGCTACCCCCTGAGAAACACTGCACCTATGTTGTTGGGAACTTCATTGACAACATTGTCAGGGTACTCCTGTATCCCTTGCCCTCCCCACTCCCGACACCTCCTCCTACCTCCTCCGGTGAGAGCAACCCCTGATTGCCTGGTTCCCAAGAACCCGTGCCCAAGGCGGGTGACCCAGCCTTTGTCATGCCTATGCCCAAAAATCTGGAACTGCTCCCGGCCAGTACTCGGTCCTCCTCCTCCCATCTGGGCTTCAAATCCTCCCTATGGTGTTACCTGAGGGGTCTCTCCACTTGTTTATGCTTCTCGGTCTAATTCCTTTGACATGTTATGGCAGGCCCCCCCTGGGGTGCTACTTAATGTTTTTCTAACCCCTGGCCCCAGGCCCTGGGAAGTGCTACATGCCCTCACCCTGGAGCCTGCTCTACCCTCAGGTGGTATGGTCCCCCTCCCCCATTGGTACTTGTACTTGGTTTAGTTCTACTGTCTGGCGTAAGGTCAGTCCCCCCCCATGCACCGACCTGCAATGTGGTATATCCAAACTTTGTTTCCCTCGGTGTACTCACCCCATAGGGAACTGTATCTCTGTTGTTATGCACTACAGGTTCTCCTGCACTGTATTGTCTCCATGTGTTAGTTTTCCATGACAGCCCTGTTCAAGCTGTCAAGTATACTGTTGTAAACCTTAGCTCATAACTTACTGTTTGTTGCACTCATCTCTCCCTCCCCTGTGTATGCTTATCCCGCTTCTCGATGTAAACCTCACTTATGATTGTATATAAGCTCTCTGTAACCTGTTTTGTAACCCTCCCGGGTCTCATCTGAAAATAGGCACTTGGTTGTCTTGTGTGACCTACCCGGTTAACAAAATCAAATAAATAAATTTGTTGGAATTTATTTACCAAATTTTCAACATGGGCTTTTTGAAACCTCCCCTCATGAACAGTGACACTGTGATTTTGCTAATCCATCCCGAAAGTTGCTTTCACAGAGTGACTGCACTATTATGCACCACAGGCATGAAAACACATTTAGGGCAGGATATGAAAAATGACAGCTATACTGTTCATAAGGACATGTGAAAAAATGGCAATGCTGAAAATCTGGAGTGAAAATATTAAAAATTGGTAAAGTAATGAGTGTGCATACAAACTGCGCAAAGCACACTCATAACACAGTCATTTTTGGGATTTTTTGCACCACAATTTTAACATGGGCATTTTGGGAGCCCACCTCAGGAACACAGCCACTGTCATTTTGTTAATCAGTCCCAAATGGTGATTCTGTGTACTGACCGTGAAATCACCTTTTGGGTCTGAATAATGAAATGACAGTGACTGTTTCACGAGGTGGGGTCCCAAAAAAACAATTTTGAAAATTTGGGGCCAAAATTCCTTAAATTGGCTGAGATATCAATATAAGTTGACCCCCCCCCCATAGACTCCCATTATACTGCTTACCTTGATTCTTCAGATTGCAGTTTGGCTTTGAAGAGTGCAGACGTGTCCCCAGTCCAGAGAAGATCACTGATCCCAACCTCTGGAGGGTAAGTATGGGTGATGGGGTGTGTGCGTGGGGAGGTGGGTGCAGTAGAGGGAGGGTGAGATGGGGGAGGGGGGACTGGGGAGACGACAAGTGACCATTTTCTTTTTTGCAGGGTAAAAAAAATACATTGTGGGATGATTTTCTTTATCTACTGATTAAGTAAATTTTTTTAAAAATGTTTGGCACACTGGAGTGGGCTCCCATTGTGCCACACTAGCGGGGAGGGTTGGAGAACACTACTCAACTTGAGGATTGGGCACCCCGATGTTGGGAAAAAAGGAAGGGGCTTTGGGGGGAGGGCATCTGACACCGGGGGGCATCCTGGTGTCAGAAACATATAATAATACATTAGCACACTGGGGTGGGCTCCCAGTGTGCCACATTAGTTTTCTTTTGGAGGGAGGTACATGCTGCCAACAGGGGGATTGGGCACCCCTGTTGACAAAGAAAGTGGCATAGACATTCGATGCAGGATCCTGCATCACAAATTAAGCTAAAAGACTTTGGGGGGTGGTTTTCTTTATTTACTGCCCCTAGGTAAACACTGTCAGTTGTGTTTACTTAATCGGGGGCTGGGGAACACACTGGAGGTATCAGATTTTCAATCTGACCCCCAGTAATGCTATTTTCACAGTTGTAGTGTCTGAAATTGGGGAAGAAGCGGGTGCCACACTTTCACAAATGTGCTACATCTGTTTCTTCATCAATTTCCAACACTATGGGGGACCAATCATGGAAATAGCATTTCTGGGGGTCAGATTGAAAATCTGATGCCACCAGTGTGTTCCTCAGCCCTCTATTAGGTAAATGCAAATGACAGTGTTTACCTAGGGGCAGTAATTATTGCATTTTGGCCATTTTTGTCTGCTAACTGAAAACAAGATGGCAGCAGCTCACAAACAAATTGGCATAGCTTGAAAGCTTTTAAAAGCAAAATTGCTTTTGCAAAATCTTTTTAAAGCTTTCGAGCTGAACATATATTTTTTTCCCATAGGCTATAATGGGAAACTTTGAACTGTCATAACTTTTGAATGGATTAGTATTTTTTCACCTAATCTTCAAAATGCACTTCCTTGATCCAGTCCCCCATACCCTGAAAATTTCAGACCAGTCAGACAAACCATTTGAGCTGTAGAGGTGAGGAAAGAATTAAAAAAAGTTGAGGATTTTTTACACTTTTCAATGCTCTGCAACTCCACAACTGAAAATCTGACCACAACAAATATTTCCAGATCCAGAGGCCTATGGTACTAAACGATGCATGCCAAATGTCAAGCAGATCAGACAAATGGTTGCAAAGTTATTAATGTGCAAAATTTTGGGTTTAACATAGAAGTGGCTGCGCAACCCTAACTATACCTACCCTACTGGGCAGGTAAAATTGATATCACACACAAATACATATATATATATATATATATATATATATATATATATATATATATATATACATACTTACAAAAAGTGCATTAATGCACCAGTTAAGGTTCACATTCTCAGATTAGTGCCACAAATGTAGATATATGTGTAGTTAAGGTTTCCAACCCTAATTGCCCATCCCCACCCCCTAGCAGCAAGAGTAAAAACATGAGGGTATTGGATCTCTGGAGTTTTGGCAAATCTGTGGAGGGAACTTCCTTGAGGTTGTTGATCCTAATGCTCACCCCTTCCCCATCCTGTAGCTCCCTGTTCAATGCACAAGGCACAGCTTCAAGAGAGTGCCTCATAGTGATATGCTATTCCAAAATAGAGAAATTTGTCCTGCCACATTCTGCAAACAGAATGTGTTGTAGCTTTCTTCCAACAGCGCCCAGCAAGCTTTGCATGAACAAAGAGATCATGTCTGACCTTGTTTGCTGTCGGGAGGAGATGGGCATTAGGGTTGACAACCCCAAGGAATGCCTCACCAGTGTTTCACCAAGACTCGAGAGACCCCATACCTGTTTGTTTTTCCTTTTGCTGTTTGGGTGGTGGGGTAGGGAGTTGCAGTTGTAAGCCCTATCACCACATTTCCCTACTTTTGTGGCTTTAAGATGAGCCCTAACTGGTACATTAGTGCTGTTTTTTTTTCAAAAAATTTCCTTTCTTTTTCAGATAGTGGAATTGCGTTCTCATTCATACAGGTCCCTTTGAGACCATCAAGAACAAGATACAGACCTGCAGGGCCCTCTGGGCCTGCACCAAGGGAAGACTTTTTTTCCACCTACAGAAGTACAGGACCCTGTATGCCCTGCAGTTATGTGCAGTAATGGATGTCAAGAGTTCATGATGCTGTCTAGTGGACTGTGGAAACACAGGGCCCTGTGAGCCTGGTGCATCCATGTGGCCACAGATACAGATGCACAGGGCAAACAGTCCATCTCTCCTCAAAAGCACAGGGCCCTGTGGCACCCATGGGTGAAGAGCCCTGTGCCAAGAAACAAGGTCTCTTCACTATATGGTACTTGGGCATGTGCGGGCAACCCTGCACCTTCCCTTCCAAGGCTGGGGTCACAAGAGAGTGCCATTCACCCATCCTTGTCCCATCCAACTGGTTCACTGAGCTCAGTCTTGAACTCAGCTAACTGGCACAGG
The DNA here is from genome assembly GCA_016271365.2 of Neoceratodus forsteri. NCBI lineage: Eukaryota > Metazoa > Chordata > Ceratodontiformes > Ceratodontidae > Neoceratodus > Neoceratodus forsteri. The sequence continues at coordinate 1,787,573,992 of CM057455.1, read as the reverse complement.
ATCACAAAACACTACCCACTGAAGAAAAGACTGGTCCTGTGCACAACATTTCTTCATTTTTTTTACCCCAAATTTTCAAGATAGTCATTTTAATTAGTGCGGCCATTTTCTGTCGAGTTAAGCCATGGATGGTTCCAGTGCCATATGGTGATACTGGTAAGACTGGGCTAAGATTCCCACTTGGAAACATGACATGTGGCATTTATAGTATACTATCTGAAATGTAATTTTTCACCAGAAGTGCAAAAACATGTCTCATCAAGGATTTGAACAGCGACACCTTTCATGTTTATAAGGTGGTGTGAAAAAATGGCTGTGTTGAAAGATTGGAGTTAAAATCTTAAATATTAGCAATGTTCTGAGTGAATGTCAAAATATCTCAGTGTTCACTCATAACTTGCTCATTTTACCATATCATTACAGCAAATTTTCAACACAGCCTTCTGATGTCCACACCTCATGAACCCGTCATGTGTCAATTTTTAAATCCCACAAAAGGTGTGATTTCTTGCAGTGACTGCTAAATCACCTTTTGGCATGTATTTAGAAAAATGTAGATGCCTTGTTCATGAGGTGGAGTCCTGAAAAGTCCATGTTAAAAGTTTGATGAGAAAATATAGAAAAACTATGGAAATTAGAAGTGAATGTTGAAATATTTCAAAGGATTGTCAATAGGAGAGCAAGAATAGGAAATGTAGGGAGTGGTACAGTGCAGGGGCTGTGTGGCAGCAGTCTTTTGGGAGACCTTCTAGAGACTGTGGTGCTGCCCCATTTGCATGTGTCTCTCTGTGTTGGCAGATAAAGTCTCTAGACTCAAGTCTGCATTGCTTACAAGTCAGGAGGAGGTCACTAGACTTGGGGCTGTGATGGCCAAGAGTCAGGTAACCATTTCTCCCACCCAGGGACCACCAAGTCTGACAATGTTACCTCAAAGGATGCTAGATAGGATGAGTTGATGGACTATGGTGGGCTCAAGGATGGAGGGGGTGGTGGGATCCAGAAGGCTTGGTGTGGGATGCAGGCACATTCCTCAACAGCAACCAATACCAGTACAAATTATATGCTGCCCTAGCAGAGCAGGATTGCCAAGAGGAGGCACCTGTGGTGGTGGCCAGGAAGGATGTGGGGGCCCTCCCAAGTGGAGGTCCCAAGGAGGGTGAAAAAAAAAACAGAGAAGGGGGAAGGAACTTCTGGTGGGGGACTCTATTGTCAAGGATATAGTGTTGGAAACAGGAAAGAGGGAGGAGAGGGAGGTCAGGTGCCTTCCTAGTGTCATGGCCCATTGGGATGGGAAATCTATCCTATGGATTGCTAGGGAATTAAGAAGGGAGGGTGAGCAGTATGTCATTGTGTACCTGGGAACAAATTATCTGGCTAGGAATGAGGCAGAAACAGTGCAGGGGGAGTTTTGAGAGCTGGGAAGAAGTGTCAGACAAGTTGCACATTCTGTCATTTTTACAGAGGTACTGCCCAGCTACAATATGAGGAATGAGAGGGAGCTCTGTACCAAGGCTTTCAAATCATGGTTAAAGGACTGGTGCACAGAGTAGGGGTGCAGCTACACTGGGAACTGGGGCCTCATCTGGGTGGATAAGAGCCTATGCAGAGATGATGGCCTGCATCCATCTGGGAGGAGAACAACTGTTCTTAGTGGATAGTTTAAATGTTACATAGAAAAACATTTAAACTAGCTAATGGGGGTGGGGAAGAAAAAGGGGAAACAGAATCTTCCCTCCTGCCACAGGAAAGTGGGAAAGGCAGGCAGATGAAAAAAGAGAAGAAGGAGAAACAAAAGAAAAAGGGGGAAGCAACAAGCAAACAGCTAACAAAATCTGGAAGGCCATGTGTGCTAATGTTAGCAGTCTGAGAAATGAGATCCCAGACCTAGAGGCCATCAGGGTGGAAGATGACCTTGATATTGTGGCCAATACAGAGTCATGGTGTACTGACAGCCATGATCGGGACATGGTCATACCAGGCTACATAATGTTCAGAAGGGACAGGGTAGAAAGGAATGGAAGGAGAGTGGTACTTTATGTGAAGAAAAACATAAAAGCAACAGAAATAGAAGGAATTTGGGGGGGGCAAGGTGCTGTGGGCTCCCCTTGAGTCAGGAAACAGAGCCACTATTCAGACAGGTGTGATCCATAGGCCTCCTTCACAGGGGGTGGACTGAGGTAAAGTAATGTTAGAAGCAACTGACAGAATGGTTGAAAAGGGGAGGTGTTGCTGATGTGGGACTTCAATCTGCTGGATATGTATTGGAACTCCCTGCTGTAGCTTCAGCTAAAAGTAAAGACATCCTGGACTTCCTTTGGGGGCATTCTTCAGGCAACTAGTCAGTGAACCTACTCATGATGGGGAAATACTGGTCCTGGTGCTTGCTAACAGGGACAGTGTTGCAGACTTCAGGGTGGGAAGACATCTGGGGACCAGTGATTATCATACAGTGTGGTTCAACACAAGGATATCTGCAGAATCCAACCACACAATGGTGATAGTCCTGGACTTTAGAAGGGCTGATTTTACTAAGATGGGTGAATGCCTCAGAAATGACCTGGCAGGAGGAGATGACCTGTGGGGTTGGCAGAAAAGTAGGCCAATCTAAAAGAAAGCATAGTGAAGGCTACAAACCTCTGTGTCAAGCAAATAAGCAAAAGTAAAAGAAAGATGTGACCACTATGGTTCTCAAAAGAGATAGCAGAAAAGGTAAAGGATAAAAGAGCAGCATTCCAAAGATATAAGGATTCCCAGAGAGAGCAAGGTAGGGATGTGTATCAGGAAAAACAGAGTGAGGCGAGCAAAGCAGTAAGGAGAGCAAAGGTGCAAACTGAGGAAAGAATAGCTCAGGGAGTGTTAAAATGGGACAAGACATTTTTAGGTATATTAACGAAAAAGGGAAGACAAAGGGAGAGATTTTACTGTTAGAGAGGGAGGAGGTAACTGCATGGTGGGGGATCAAGAAAAAGCAGACATCTTGAGTAAATACTTCAGCTCACTGTTCACAGTAGAAAGAGATAGGGAGAGACCTTAAAAAGGCACCAGCAGTTTTGATGGGATAGAAATGAACACTAGTCCATTTCCTGTGGACAGAGTCCAGAAAGCACTCGCTAGCCTGAAGGTAAATAAAGCTATGGGGATAGATGGGGTACATCCAAGTGTGCTGAGGGAGCTCAGCAAGGTACTAGCCTCACCTCTGATAGACCTTTTTAATAGATGTCTTATAACCAGAGTGGTACCAGAGAACTAGAGAAGGGCTGATGTAATCCCACTTCACAAAAGTGGTAGGAAGGAAGAGCCAGGTAATTGTAGGCCTGTCAGCCTAACATCTGTGGTGAGTAAGCAAATGGAAATGCTGCTAAAGGAAAGGATTGTGGAATATATTATATCTAATAGATTACAGGGCCCAAGACAGAATGGTTTCACAGAGGGAAGATCATGCCAAACAAATCTGATAGATTTTTTTTACTGGGTGACCAAGGAACTGGATCAGGGAGGAGTGCTGGATGTGGCCTACCTGGATTTCAGCAAAGCTTTCAACACAGTTCCACATAGTAGACTGGTAAGCAAGTTGGGTACTCTGGAGTAAGTAATAAGGTGGCAACCTGGGAAGAAACTGGTTGGTGAATAGGACACAAAGGGTAGTGCTAATTGTAGTGCATTCTGAGGAAGGAAGGGTGACCAGTGGGATACCTCAGGGATCAATGTTGAGACCAGTCCTCTTCCATGTCTTTATAAGTGAGATAGCAGAGGAACTGAAAGGGAATGCCTGCCTCTTTACAGATGACACCAAGATCTGCAACAGAGTGGACACTCTATGTGGGTGAAAAGGATGGACAGGGATCTGAAAAAACTGAAAGAGTGGTCAATGGAATGGCTGCTGGATTTTAATGCAAAAAAGTTCCAAATAATTCACCTGGGCCTTAGAAACCCAGAAGCAGAGTAGAAAATGGTTGGAGTGATACTGACAAAGACCAAGCAGGAATGAGACCTTTGGGTAATCATATTGGATGATCTTAATGTAGCCAAGCAGTGTGATGAGGCAGTCAGTAAGGCCAATGGGATGCTGAGGTACATAGCAAGGGGTATCGCCAGCAGGAAGAGGGAGGTGGTGCTGCTGCCCCTATATAGGTCGCTGGTCAGGCCCCGCCTTGAGTACTGTGTCCTGTTATGGAGACTACATTTCAGAAAGGACACAGACAGAGTGGAAGCAGTCCAGAGGAGGGCTACCAAAATGGTGCATGGTCTGCATGAAAAGCCCTACAAGGAGAGAGTCACATGATGCGCTGTTCAGAAGGATTGTATCTCACGGTAGCTCTGCAGTAGTTTATGTTTAAAATCACTTTTTTCTCCCATCAGTGAAGGCATTTTCAGGTGCTCTGATAAACCTCTTGATTCTGTACATCACCCGCTTCTGCTGGAGTTAATTTTCAGTATCAGAGTACCCATGATATATAGATTGATCTTTCTGTGACACAAAAGCCAGAAGAGTCAGCCCTGGGAAATCGGACACTGGCGGTGGGTCAGAAGGCACCCAAAAGACATGTGACAAATGATATGCAGCCTCAACCTGAGCCTGTCTCACCAAAAATATTAACAAGAGAGTGCTGTCTACATGAAGTCGAGAGTTTTTGCGCTCTTTTGATGGATCTGACCACAAAAGTAAGATAAATGAGGCTGGTACTTGATGAACTCTCAAAAAAGATGTGGGATGCAGAGGTGAGAATGAATCCTCTAGAAGACCACTGAGTGGCTGGAGCCCAACATTACTACCCTCCGTAGACAGCTCACAAAAGTGGAAGATTGGATGGAAAACTTAGATGAAGGAAGCCCCAAAAACAGTTTGGTTTTGGTGGGCTTGCTGGGATGGTCAGAGGGGACCATGCCATTGTTTTCGTACAGAAACTAGTAAATAAGCTAGTGAGACCCCACACACACACAACACCCAGCCCTCTATAATAGAGTGAGCCCACTGCTCTTTAAAACCTCAACCCCAGGAAGGCGATCGCCCCCGACCCCTGATCTTCTGGCTTTTAAACTAAATAAGAAAGGTCCATATCCTTACTAAACTCAGAGACATAAAATAGTTATACTGGGAGGGCAAGCACATCTATATTTTCCAGAATTACACATTACAGGTGCACACTCAACAGACAGCCTACTGAGACATATTTCAGCTGCACAGATCCACTTTTGCCTCTTGTACCCTGCCTGACTGGTAGTAAACACTCTGAAGGGCAGATGCCAATTCCAGTTTGCGGCTCAAGCAATTACTTGAATTGCCTTCTATACTCTCAGACCTTGCACAACTTCCCTAATAAATAGACATGACTTTTTCTATACACTGGCTACTACCTGGACTTTTCTCATGCTGTTTGGACTTAGAATAATCTGTTCTATGAGTTGTCTCACTTTGTTAATGTTTACAGTTTCCTTGTCTGCCTTGACACTTAGTATGTTTAATTTTGCTAATGTTGTTGCCATTACTGATAGTTACAATTATCATGGGATACTGTGCACATTGTTTGCTCAGGGGGTTATTTGATAGCTTTGTAGTCTATTCTTTGATGGAGAACTCACCATGGTTTTCTGAGTTTCAGCTCTGTTAATATACTTATTTACCATTCTATATAGGAGGCATGACAGGGCTGTTCAACTTATTATATGGTTGTCCATCCCTGCAGCTACAGTACATTCCTTTTTGTGATGCACAATCTCAATAACCTGGCTTGTGACACTTGCTTCTCCTCCTCCCCTCCTCATTTTCTATTCTGACATTCAAGTAGGTTGGTTTACCCCTATTCACATGACCTTCCAAAATCATTGTTTACTGTTATCCTCTTGGGGTTTAATATGGCAACATGGGGGCGGGGGGGGTGTGAGGACCCCAAATACTCTGACTGGCCTTTTTAATAGGTGGCTTTGGCTTTTACTACTGATGACACTACACCTTACTGTCACCTCTCTTACTCTCATTTCAGTCTGTTAGCTGCAGGGACCTTGGTTGTTTATGTGTTCATTTGTTATTCTTATTTTTGATATTTTTTTATAGGATTCGAAATGCTTTGTGGCTTGTTAAATAGTTTGGACCTATAGTATAGGCTAGAGAATCTATTGTACTTAGTTCACATATTCAAGCAGGGTTGTGCTTCATGCCTTCCCTTTTATTAGTTGGGTGGAGGTGAGGAAGGAAAAGTGAGGGTGGTATTTCTGTTTTCTTAGTACACCCACAGAGTGAAATTGGTGGACCTCACAGGCCAATCATGGACTGATGAGGAGTGGAGATGGTCCCTGGGACCGCCGGGGGGGGGGTAGCAGATGCTATAGGGGTATTATTTGATGTTTATGTTATTAGTGTTTTTGATAGCTGTTTTATCTTTTTGTCACTGGAGCACCTTTGCTGCAGCTACATCCAAGAGCAGGGCCATTCTCGATGCCCTACAGGGGGCATGTCTCAGACGGCTAGTTTTGGAACCCACTAGTGAGGGAGCAATCTTAGACCTTGTACTCTCAAATGGGGACAGTGAGAGGATCTCAGATCTAGAAGAGGGTAGCCATCTGGGAACAAGTGACCACCAAACAGTGTGGTTCACAATAAACTCAATTACAGAGTCAAGCCAAACAAAAGTGAGGGTACTGGACTTCAGGAGGGCTGATTTTGGCAAGATGGGAGACTGCCTTAGAAAAGCACTAGCAAACAGGCAAGAAGGAGGGGTGGAACAACAATGGGGAAACATCAAAACCACCATCACAGAGGGAACAAGGCTTTCTGTGAAGCAAATAAACAAATCAAAATGAAAGAAAAAGCCACTATGGTTCTCAAAAGAGGTGGTGGGGAAGGTTAGGGAGAAAAAGATAACATTTAAGAACTATAAGGAAACACAGAAGGAGCAGGACAGAGAACTGTACCAATTAAGGCAGAAGGAAGCAGGGAAAGAAGTTTGAATAGCAGTGGCCCAAACTGAATAAAAGATAGCCAGTGTGGTTAAGAATGGGGATAAAATCTTTTATAGGCACATCCGGGAGCATAGAAAGACAAAGGGAAGGATAGTGAGGCTGAATAGAATGGACGGTGGGTGGGCAAAGAGGGACAGTTAAAAAGCAGGAATACTGAACGAATACATCTGCTCAGTATTCACAAAAGAGGAGGAGGGAGGTACCTAATCCAATTAACAGAAGCACTCTGGATGGGGGGGGGTCAATCCCTGTCCTTTTACAGAAGAAAGGGTTCTGAAAGAACCCCTAAAACTGAAGGTGGACATAGCAATGGGGCCTGAAGGGATTCACCCCACTATTCTAAAAGAATTAAGGGGAGAACTAGTGACACCACTGGCTACCCTTTTTAACAAATCATGGGAGGATGGTGTGGTACCTGAGGACTGGAAGAAGGCAGATGTGATTCCCCTTTGCAAAAGTGGGAGCAAGATAGAGGCAGGAAACTACAGACCCATCAGTTTGACCTATGTGGTAGAGAAAGTGATGAAATCACTTCTGAAGGAAAGAACTGTTGAGTACCTAGATGCCAGTGGGGCACAGGACCCAAGGCACTATGGGATCACAGCAGGAAGGTCATGTCAGATGAATCTAATTGATTTCTTTGACTGGGTGACCAAAGTAGTAGACAAGGGAGGGGTCTGCGGACATGGCCAACCTAAACTTTAGCAAGGTATTTGACACAGCCCCACACAAAAGATTAATAAACAAATTAAACAGCATGAGAGTGGGTCTAAGGGTGGTAGCCTGAGTAAAACATTGGCTGGACAACAAGACACAGAAGGTAACTTTAAATAGAGTCCACTCTGAAGAAAGGGGGGTTACTAGTGGGGTATCACAGGGTTCAGTACTGGGTCCAGTCCTTTTTAATGTCGTTGTAAGTGACATTGCAGAGGGACTGGAAGGACAAGTATGCCTCTTTGCAGATGACACAAAGATCTGCAACAGGGTTGATACACAAAGAGGTGTGGAAAGGATAAGAAGGGACTTGGAATGATTGGAGGAATGGTCAGAAGTATGGCAGCTTGGATTCAATGCAAATAAGTGCAAAATAATGCACCTGGGAAGCAAAATCCAGGGGAAGAGTGCATAATGGGGGAGAGGTAGTAACAACAACAAAAATGGAAAGTAACCTGGGGATAATCATATCAGATGACCTTAAGGTTGGCAAGCAATGTAAGAAGGCAGTAGGAAGGGCTGGGGGGGATACTGGGATATATAGGGAGAGGCATCACCAGCAGAAAATGGGAAGTTGTTATCCCTCTGTACAGACAGCTGGTGAGACCCCATCTGGAGTACTGTGTCCAGTTCTGGAGACCCCATCTCCACAAGGATATAGACAGGATAGAGGCAGTCCAGAGGAGGGCAACTAAAATGGTGCAGGGTCTGCAAGAGAAGCCATATGAGAGAGACTAAATGAGCTTAATATGTATGCCCTTGAGGAAAGGAGGGAGAGGGGGGACATGATAGAAACTTTTAAGTACCTCATTGGAATCAATAAAGTCCAAGATGGTAGCATCTTTTGGAAAAAGAGATGCATAAGAACAAGGGGACACAATTTGAAGATAGAGGGGGTCGGCTCAGGGGCAATGTGAGGAAGTATTTTTTCACAGAGAGGGTGGTGGATGCATGGAACAGCCTTCGTCAGAAATCTGTAGGGTCTAAAATTGTGGGAGAATTCAGGAATGCATGGGACAGACATAAGGCAATTCTTGTGGGGGGTAGGAAGAAATAGGCTGTTGGTTAACTAGGATCTGCATCTTATCCTGTAGGTAGAGAAATGGGCAGACTATGTGGGCCAAACAGTCCTTATCTGCCATCAAAGTCTATGTTTCTATGTCTGTACATGTGTCTGTCTTGGGGGGGCTGGGCTGGAGGGGTCCCAGATCAGGCAGCAGCGGTAATGCGTAGTTTTGCAGCATATGCTGTTCACTTTTTAGTACGTGTGGTTTTACACTGCCCTATCTATGGCTAATGCCACTTGAATAATTTTGTGGAGCATCATCAGGGGGTCAGACTGTGGCCAAGAGATATAGGGTTCCCAAGCACCTTCTCAAATTGGGTGCTACAGTGACCTGTCTCCAAGAGACTTATCTCCCCAGAGACCAGGTTACACTTTTTAGATGTGAATTGGTTGGCCAAGCTTATGGGGTGGGGACAGTACCAAACAATGGGGGTTGACCATTTTACTCTCTTGCTTTAGCTCCTGTCACCTTATATAAGATATCTACAACCCAGAAGGTTGCTTCCCTTTGCTACATGGTAGACCAGGGAAAAATAGAATATATGTTTGGTTTCCTACGTGGACCCAATCAGGATACCCTGACTGTTTTACTAATTTGGCCTCTAACTGGCATTGTACAACCACTTAACCATTATTCTAGCTGGAGACTGGAACCGTGTCCTGCAGCTGGATCTGGATAGATCAGGCTCTTCTCACTGTGGCCTATCCCCTGGTCAGCGAGCCCTTATGGAACATTTGGATGTGTTGGGACTACTTGATCCCTGGCTCCTGCTACACCTAATGGAGTGGTCATATACTTTTTATTCTGCTCTTCATGCTTCTTTTTTTCTAATAGACTATTTTTTAGTACCACAGGAGCTTTTTTTCCCATATCCAGCTTTGTGAAATCACTACCAGGCTTCTGTCAGATCACTCACCCAACCTTCTGCAAGTGGATTTGATCCGCAGCTCAGAGATGGACTGTCTTTTGTGGTTTAATCCACAACTCCAAGAAGCTTGAGGAAAGCATTGTTAACATTTTCTCAGACAACTCTTCTTCTGTTGATTGTGCAGATGTATTGTGGACTGCAACTAAATGATATATTAATGGCAAGTCTATATGCTTGGCTACTATTTGGAAAAGGTGGCAGGACAAGACTTTAGCTTCCTAGAATGCGAAATTCCTAACATTGAAAAGCTTCTTAGCTCCTCCTCCCCCAATAGTGTCTGGAGATGATTAAACTCTCTGAAGGTGAAGTATGCTGACTTAATCATTGAAAAAGCTGAAATAGAATTTTTTCTTGCTAAGGTACATTATTTGGATCAAGGAGAAAAAGCTGGCTGAATGCTCACCCTATGTCTTAGACAGATGAAAACCTAACATAATATTGTAGCCATTCGGGACTCATTACTTACCATTACTAACAAATTCTCATCAAATAGCGACCTGCTTCCAACATTTTTATCAACATCTGTATGCACCTGAACAATCAACCCAGAATATTAGTGATACAATGGAGGCTATCCTAAACAGACCTATTCAGGTCTCAGAGGTGGAACAGGAGATCCAAGCGCTCTCAGCTGGAAAGTCTCCTGGGCCGGATGACTTAGCAGCCAAATTCTATTAATGCTTTCAACATGAAATAGCTGACCCTTTGACAGCCATCTTTAATCAACTGTACAAGCAGGGTATATCAGAACCTTCATTGGCACAGGCCATTATCTGTCTTATCCCTAATCCAGGTAAAGATCCCGCCCTTACTGGTAATTATCAGACTATACCTTTGCTGAATGTCAACATAAGGATACTTGCTTGGATCTTGGCCAACAGACTTCAGAAGGTTTGGTTTTCTTTAATAAGCCCTGGAGCAAGTAGGCTTTATGTCAGAGAAGCTAGTGACCACAAAAGAAAGGTGCTCCATCTTATTTTGGATTCTGGGGAGCAAAGGCTTCCAGCCACCGTGGTTTCCCTGGATGCTGAAAAAGCTTTCAATAGAGTGGATTAGTACAATCTTTTCCATATTTTGTATTGTTTCACTATCACTTCTTCTTTCATATAATGGGTTCCAACTTTGTATACTAATCCTACAGCTTGTATTTTATGTAATGGTTTAGACTCAGAGCCTTTTCATTTAGCAAGAGGGATACGTCAAGGTTGTCCCCTTTACCCACTTCTGTTTAATTTGTACTTGAAGCCCCTTTTATTGAAACTTAAAATGATACCCGGGATATGTGGCATTCAGTTGGAAGACCTCAAATTCAAACTATCGGCTTATGCAGATGATATTCTTCTTCACATTTTAAACTTGCAAGATTGTTTTCCTGAAGTCCTGAATATAGTTACTCCTTTTGGAGCCTTTGCTGGCTATAAGCTAAATGTTAGCAAAACAAGTGTTTTCCCTCTTAACACATGGGTTTACAAGCAACAGATTTTTAGACTTGGGACTTCAATGGTCCCTGTCTCAATGGACTTATTTGGGTAATCACTTATCCCCCTTTTTATCTAAACTGAAGGATATAAACCTTAATCCCCTGCTCAAGTTGATAACCCAGGATCTTGCCAGATGGAATTCATTATCCCTTACATTATGGGGTCGAATAAACATTATTAAAATGAATATTCTGCCCCAATTACTTTACCCCATACAAATACTTAATATAAACCTTTTTATAGCCTGGTTCAAAACTTTACAATTGACCTTATCTCATTTCTTATGTATGGAGAAAGCAGAGGATAGGGTTATTTTAAGCTTACCTTTCCTAAAGAAATGGAAGGCATTCACTTACCTAACTTTTAGCTTTATTACCTAGCCTCACATACCCGTAAATACTTTTTATGGGGCCTTACCCAAGAACAGTTATCCTCAGACTATGTTCCACAATGGCTCCAAATTTAAATTAATTTATGTCTAGCAGCTGTCCTCAATCCCATGTCACTATTTTATATTCCTTTAACTAAAGTGCATGTCTAGCAGCTGGCCTCAATCCCACGTCACTATTTTATATTCCTCAACTAAAGTGCCCATTGACCTGTGTCAAGTTCTAATTTTTTGGTCGTTGAAGGCCCACAAACAATTGTGTCACTAATTTCAGCTTGACCCAAGTAAAGACACTGGCAACCCCTTTTTGAAAATCCAAATTTTCAGATCACTGGCAGGATGCTTCTCCCTCATTCTTGGACAGGACTATCTACTCTTATGGTTTCAGATTTTATGTCGGAAGAGACTTTTTTTTCCTGAACAGATTTTATAGTCTCTTCAAATACCACTATCAGCCAGTTTTAAATTAATACTACTAGGACACTTTATTTCTAGTTATATGTGCTCTCTTCCCTGGTCAAAAAAGGTGAAAGAAACTATTACTCAACTAATTAATATGGCAAGCTCCCCTAGTCCCATTTCAAACATATATACTGCCCTTCAAAAATGAGATTCTAGAACAGGCTATATCGAATGTCTGTACTGGGATTCCATTTTGGAACTCTATTTAGATGAGGCAGGCTGGAGTAGGATATGGAAAGATCTTTATGCCTACATTAAACAGGATAGGTTACAGCTGCTGCAGTTCTACATTCTGCATAATTTCTACTGTATCCTCAGCAAACTGTACTGTATGGGTTGGGCACTTTCAAATCTATGCTGAAAGCATGGACAGTCTGAAGGTACCATTTATCATATTATGTGGCATTGCAATAAGATACAACATTTGTGTAAAGAGATTCAGACATCTTTGGATCCCTTTCTGGGCCTCCGACACACATTTACCCCAGAAATGTGTTTATTGGGGCTTTACCATGGCTGCATAATTGGACCCATGAAAGGATATGTATCCTTAGTCTCTGCAGCAGCCAAATTAGTCAGCCTGTGACACTGGTTAGAAGTCTCAATCCCAACCAGAGTGGAATGGCACAAGGAAATTATTAACATTTTAAACACGGAGAAGACGATCACTAATGTGTCTTGCTGCATCACTCACTTTTTCAAAAATGTTGGGAACCACATTGCACTTTACTAACCACATAACTTTCCAAATCTTTTGAGTTATGAAATAGGCAACTCTTTTTCAGACCTTTCCAAGGAATATGGTGTTGGTTTTGTTTTAATTTTACTCTTCTAGTTTCCCTAATGGTACCCTCAGATGTGCCTGTATGTTTAACTATTCAGTTTATGAGATACTGTATTCTTAATTTTAATACTGTTTTGCCATCTGATCAGGTTGGGGGGAGGCATACCTGTTACCTTGAGAGTGTTTGTCTGTTTCGGTTGGTTATGTATGATGTTTTTCTTTCTATTGCTTTTCTGCTTGTACTGTATATTGTTTTTGACTAGTCTTATCTGTATTGTATTTTTAATATTGATGTTCATTGTCATTTTTTGCTCCTAACCCATGAAGATTTAATAAACCGTATTCAATTTAAAAAAAAAAGCCCTACAAAGAAAGACTAAAGGAGCTGAATATGTACACCCTGAAGGAGAGGACAGAGAGAGGGGATATGATAGAAACCTTTAAAGACCACACAGGGATTAATAAGGAATGGGGGTATCATTCAGAGAAAAGGGTGCTCTGTAATGAGGGGGGCATGCTATGAAGCTGGAGGGGAGTAAATTCTGAAGTGATGTGAGGCAGTACTTCTTCATAGGAAAGGGTAATTGATACCTGGAACAACCTTCCAGCAGAGGTAGTGGGAGTGAAATGAGTGGAGGGGATCAAAAGTGCCTGAGACATGCTCAAGGGAATTGTAGGGGTAGGGAAGGGGTAGGGAAAAGATTGTGCCATTGATCATGTAGGCTCTGCAGCAAGAAAATAAAGGTTTAAAAAGGGCAGACTGTATGGGGCCAGTAGCCCTCATCTGCCTTCACAGTATATGTTTCTTTGTTCATGTTAACTTGGTCATTTCACCATATTTTTACTCCAAATGTCCAACATAGCCTTTTTATGCCACCTCCTCATGAACCCAGTAGGCAAGCATTTTGAAGTCCAGTCCAAAAGGTGACTTTGTGGAGCAACTACAAAATCACATTTTTTGGGAAGCATTTGAAAACATTCACCAACCTTGTTTATGAAATGGTGTCCCAGAAAAGCTGTGTTGAAAATTTGGTGTAAACATATTCAAAAATGACAAAGTTATGAGTAAAAATGAAAAGCCATTGAAATACATTAAACCAGACTAACAGTACCTTATCTTCTAATATTGCAGTTGCCAGTTCCAGCAAAAAAACATGTTTTTGATCAGAGGGTAGATTTATGGCATGGGACAGTTTTGTGAGTAAAGGTGTGCGGAGGTGTGGGTTGGTGTGTGCTGAGTGGGGGTTTGGGTGGGGTGGGTGGGGTGTGGAGCAGTCAGATTGGCAATGGATGTTTTCTTATTTTCAGGGTTAAAAATTTAAGACAATGAGGGACTGTTTTCTTGTTTTCATCAAAATGAAAAACTTTACTGGATCAGACACTGGGGAATGAGCACCCCAATATCAGCTTTTAGTGTACTGTGGCACTGGGGGTAGGCACCCTGGTGTTGCCACCTATGCATGGGGGGACAGGTGACCTGGAGGGGGGTGTGGTGGTCAAGCAGTGCCAGTGGTGGTCACCCCCAGTTCACTGTTACAAAATCAGATGATTTATCGGAGAAAGATAAGGGAAGTCTGGCTGAGCTGGGAAGGGTTGGGAAATAAAAAATGTTGATTGATAGATAGATAGATAGATAGATAGATAGATAGATAGATAGATAGATAGATAGATAGATAGATACTGTAGATAGATAGATGATAGATAGATAGATAGATAGATAGATAGATAGATAGATAGATAGATAGATAGATAGATAGACAGACCAACAGACAGACAGACAGAAGACAGGCAGACAGGCAGACAGGCAGACAGAGAGAGATCACCAGCTCACTGCTCCAGCTCAAGCTGCAGCATGATTCCAGCCTCGGCTACACAAACCAAGACAGCCATGCTGTTTTCATACAGAAAACATGGGTGAATGGTTCCTCTCAATAAACTGGACACCCACGATACTTGGGTACCCAGAAACCATATTTCTATCCATATTTTCAAAAAACTAACACCAGAATCTAGCTAAACAGGTTCTGTTTACCTAGGTCCAGGTGTGTTTTTTAAATATATAATTTTTCATGGTTTTCAATGTTTTTTAGTTAAAAAAAAAACAAGATGACAGCCATCATGAATGATATCTTTTCTCACACTGCATAAATCATGAATGATAAACCCTCTTGATCGATGTTTCTTATCATTTGTATCAGAGGGTTTAAAAACAACTACTGAGCATGTTCAGAACACACGAAACCTTCAAAAGGCACTACCTCAGCACAGGCTCCTTCTACCCTGAAACTTTCATGAAAACATACCGTACCATCTGGGATGTATATGAGAGCAAAAAATTTATGTTAATATACGAAAACATGTACTTCATTAAAAATTGACACTCCATATCTCAGAAACTGCACAAGATGTCATTAAAAAACTTTTCATATCTTGAGATCCTGCCTGCCAGACTGCGTATGCACATTTTGGGCTATTTTATTCACTGTTGATAAAGCTATTAAAGTGCAAAACTTGGGGTTCAACATTAGACACCATACTTAATTCTAACTATAGTGATGCTATTGCACCAGTACAATATATGCAATAGAGATGGACAAGATGAGGACCCTCGAGCCTGGCTCGAGCGCAGTGCCTGGATCAGTTAAGCTTGAACACTATAAACAACTGAGAGCCAAGGTCAAGCCAAGCCAGTTATGGTCAACGTTAGCATTTTTGTCAGCCTGAGATGTTAATGTAGTGTCAGAAACATTCAACTCCTATGTAGAGAACAGCCTTCAGGTGACAGGACTCAGCTTGTGTTTTGGCTCCTAGAGTCAAGCCAGACCCTTGGCTCGGCTCTGCCTCAGCTCTAGGAGAAACATTCCTGCTTGCCCACCTCTAATATAGAGTATATAAATAAATATATATATATACACACACACATATATATATATATATAGATATATATATATAGATATATAGATATATATATATATATATATATATATATATATATATATATATCTATATATATATCTATATATGTGTTTATAACATTTTAGCATGCCTTGATTAGCCTTACCATTCATTTTTGGAGAGTTTATGGCTGATAAGATAGCCAATTGGATAGTAGGATTCATTATACAGCAATATGTTCAGTTTATGATTAAGCAATTATGGATGTTCAGAAGGTCCTTTATTAGTCAGTAAACTAACTGGGGTAGTTATAGGTATTTCATGCTGAAAATGGTTGTTTAGTAGCTTTAATGAACCTGTGAAATGCACATTACTGTTCCAATATAAATGTAATGGATTGTCAGATCATTTTTCATGTGAACCACCTGGTCATTCCAATGCTCTTTAATCTCCTGGCTAAGACAGCTACAGCAAAAAAAAATAATTACAGCTCGCAAACTACATGAGCATTATAAAGATGAAAAGTATTAAAATGGATAACTTTTTCAATATTTTCCTGTCACACTGAAACAATCAAATATAATAGTGATCAACACAGGCAGAGATATTTTGTAGAAAACTAATGAACAGCCAGGAGAAACATTGGGAACTCTATTCATTCAGCCAGTTTTTATTCTCCCTGAGGAATCTCCAATGATAGTTTGTATGATTAAAATAAAACTGACACTTGCTGATGGGAAAAAAGAAGCATTAGACACACACCACCAGTTCTATGTTTTGTTTATCCTGCTGGTCTCAGTGATTACTGTAATATGCTTTACAAGGGTGTACCTTGCAGCCAGACAGACGTGGCACTTGCACTTAGTGCATGATGCAGCAGACTGACTTCTGAGCTTCACAAGGTGTTCAGAATATTACTTCTTTGCTGTGAGAGTAGTGCTGGCTGCCAGTTTAGCAGAGAATTGATTGATTTTTATTCTAACATTTATGGCCCTAAATGGGCAAGGTCTTACCTACATCCATGAGCTCCTGACACATCCCTCACAACCCTTGAAGAGGTCTTTGTTCAGGGAATCTGGGGAAACTGGAGGTCCCTCCATCCATATTAAACTCTGCATGGGAGCAGGACATTTTCTGTGGCAGCGCCAGTCCATTGGAACTCCCTCCCTCCACAGTCTGGCTTAGTACAACAGAGAGACATTTCAAAATAGAAACATAGAACATGTCGGCAGAAAATGACTACCAGGCCCACCCAGTCTTCCCAGTATGAGTAGCATGCCACTAGAAATTTCTATGAATGAAGGTAAGAAATTTGCCATATTCACTGGTCTACCCTGGCCCCCTCTTCTGAGCCATTTTATCTTTGTTTTTAATATTTTTCTGTGAGCATCCACTATTTAAACTGACCTGGTGTTATCTATTGTTCTGTTTTATGTGAAGTGCTTGGCATCATAGAAACATGCCAAACTAAAATAAAATACCTGCTGAAGCCACCTTCCTAGTGGGATGATGCTTGATAAAGGACCTAGTGATAATTTTCTAGTATAATTTACTTTAGTAACATCATAGAATTCAATTATTTAGTGCATGCAGCATTAGCTAGTGAGCTAGTGGAGGTTATGAGGGATGGGAGCTTAATAATACAACAATTTTTGCCATAGGACCAGAACAGAAGAAACTCTTGGAAACAGGGTCAATATAGTTGTTTGGCCTTGTTTCAGGAAGCACTTAAGTAGGTGTTAAGAACATAAGAACATAAGAATTTGCCGGTAGAAGGAGAACGTGTGGTCCATCTAGTCTGCTCAGGTTTTCTACCCCCACTATCAATTTGTCTTGCTAAGGTAACAATACTGTCTATCCCATGCCTGCTTGAATTCACTGACCATCATGGCTGCCACTGCCTCCGGTGGCAGGCTATTCCAATGGTCCACCACCGTCTCCTCACAAAAGTACTTCCTAACATTTGTTTTGAATTTACCTCCCACCAGGAGCATGTAGTGTCCTATAGTACATGCAGCCCTGTTTTCAAGGAAGAGGTTCCTGGTTTGTACTGTGTTGATCCCTTTAACAAATTTAAATATCTCAATCATGTCTCCTCTGTTCCTTGTCTGCTCAAGGGAGAATAAATTTAGTTGGCTGAGTGGCATTTTGAAGAATCAGAAATTTAGAGATGATGAGATTAGGAAGACTCTCAAGGAAGAAATCACAGTAGTCAAGATCAAGAAGATGAATGTGCAAAAAAGAGTTTTAAACAGAGAATTAATGGATTCAGGCAATATTGCAAAGAAGATAGTGAGCAAATTACAAAGATGACAGCTGGTAGATTTGCAGATGATGGAAAAATGGGGAAAGAAGTCATGGTTTGGTTCAATGGGGTATGCAGCTTAGTTAGGAGTTATGCTTGTGCAACATTGTTGACAGTATGAAGGTAGTTAAATGAAGTGTTATTTGACTGTTATACATGGATATTTTGGCCATTCGCATGCTCTGTCCCATGGGGAACTACAGTACCACACTGTAGGGGTACCATAAAGGCAAATTAACCCTCCTGAGAAGGGGTTCCACCCCTAGAGGTGCTGTAGCAACATAATTCCTTAAGGCTAAAAGTACCCTGGCAAGGATTCCCAAGGAGAGAGGCATGCCACTGAAGGAGGATGAGAGGATCACAGGGCAAAGAAACAGTGCTTCCAAATGAAGCTGGAAGAAGCTGGTTTAAATTAGATGGGGGTGTGTGGGTGGTAACTCACACCCATTATACTGCAGGCATAGCCTTTGTGTTCAGTAGGTGTACACAACTTAGTGAGGATTTATGCCTATATAACATTGTTGATAGTCTGAAGATAGTTGAATGAATGTGATGTTTGACCATTATACAGTATGGGGAGACTTTGGCCATTCCCATTATCTCTTCCATGGTGTAGTACCACCTTGTTGGGGTGCCGTTAAGGCAAAGGAGCCTTCTTGAACAGGGTTCTATGCCAAGTGGTGCCATAATAACTTAATTCCTTTAGGCTAAAGGTACCTTAGGAAGGAACTCAAAAGTACTAATCAGCAGGTGGTGAACAGAGACTGAGCTGCCGGGCCATGTTGCTGATGGGCCAGGGTGTTGATGGGCCTGCCCAGGTCCAGTCATGTGACCCTGGTCCTGTGAGCTCTGCACTGGCTGCCTGTCAGGTGGAGGATCATCTTCAAGGTGGGCTTGCTCACCTACAAGGCCTTGTATGGACTGGGCCCTGGCTATCTGGCTGATCTTCTGACACCTACCACCTCAGTCCATTCCCTCCGCTCCTTGACTAGGGGCCTCCTCACTGTTCCAAGAGCCAGACTAAAAACCTTCAGCAAATGTGCCTTCACTGTCACCGGACTGGCCCTTTGGAACTCTTTTTCAGCTATTGTTAGGGAGGCCCCGATGGTCTAGATGTTTAAAAAGGGGCTTGAGGCTTACCTTTTTTGCCTGGCCTTTCCTGATGAAGGTGACTGACCAGTGCTAGTGTAACACTAGTTTAATTTTAGAAACTATAGTATTTTATTTACTGTTTAGTATTTGTGCATGCTGTTTTCGTTTTGTACTTATTTGTATTACCGCACCTGTTTTTATGTAAGGCGCCCAGAGCCTCAGGGATTGGGTGCCATAGTAATAAAGTTTCCTTGCCTTACTGACTGACAACATATAGTGATGACTGATAACAGGCAGAGACTGATATGAGTAATGACCGACAGCAACTGGTAATTGATAACTGATAGCAGACAAAGGCATGACGTTCATAAGGAGAGAGTGGATAGCAGGATTTAAGGATAAGAGAGCCAGCATCCAAACCCAGCCCACAGAGGAAACCTCTTACTAAGGTAAAGGCTATACTTAAATACATATACTGCATTATGGCATTCAGCACTCAGGAGAGAAAAACAAAAACCTGTGGAGGAAATCTCTGGAGATCCATGGCCTCAGCCACCACCTTTCATGCCATGGGGACTTATTATTGTGAGTTAAGAATGATGATTTGCAGTTTGAAATTCAGGGGATGAATTTGGAGGGATACCTCTATCTCTTTCCCACAAAGGAGGCCCACCCTTAAAAGCATGAAGTGAGGAGAGTAAAGACTGCTGAAAGGCTATCACCTAGCCTCAAGACTGTGAGGAAACCTATCCTTGAATGGAAATGGAATGAGACTAGATGGACCTTAGGCAGATTTAGGGAGAATAGCTCTCAGAGGTGCAGCTGAATTGGTCTGCATGACTAAAGAAACCCATGTGGACTTAGGGCCCCACCCTATGGCAGCTGATGTTTCAGGTACTACACCTTGAGGTGCCACCAATAAAGGCCTAGAGCGTGAGTGGTGTGAAATTAAATAATTTTGCCCACCAAAATATTCGTAATACCGCATTACGCAAAATATTTCATGGGTGCGAAATGCAAAATCCCCCTGGTGAAATGCAGAAATTCACCAGTGGAATGCTAATCTCACCACCCGCAGGTGAGATTCTGCATTTAAGGTCCTTTCCTTTCTCTTGTTGTAATCCTCCCAGGTCGTGACTGTAAATAGCCATCTTTATGGCTAGCTCAGCTACCCAGTAAACAAAAACCAAATAAAATAAAATAAAAAAGAGCTGGGGGGAACAGCTTCATAAAAAAAAAATCCACCTGCCAGCACTCAGCCACAGTGGCATCCTTGGACTGCACAGTAGCCACTGGTCCACCCATTCAGCAACACTGCCTTGCTGGTGTCTGGCACCTTCTCATTACACCCCACTATTTATGTGCAGCCTGTCCTTTGTGTAAACCTGGCACCCTTTCTAGTCTGCTTCTCAATTGGTCACTCCTCCCACTGGCTTGGCTGCTCCTGATTCAGTGTCCTGACTCTGATTGTCTACCGCACATCCAATCCTAATTTCTATGGAAGGAAGAAAAACAACAAGGAAATAACTTAAAACATAAAAAACAGCAACTGCCGCTCCATTCTGAACAATGGCTCAGTTCAGTTGCGTCATCCCATTTCTACCGCTTCTCACTGCACTTTTGATCCTTAGTGAATGGGAAAAAATTACCAGAAACAAACAAAAATAAAGGTCAGTAAATTATTTAAAATACAGACCCTAGAGTGATTACAGCTGTAACAACAAATCCACCTCCCAACACCCAGCCACAGTGGTGTCCTCTGAGTGCACCATAGTCATTGGTCCACCCGTTCAGCAGGACTCCCTTGCTGGCATCTATATATCGGGTGTAGTGAATGTAATAGCTGATGCTTTGTCTCATTTTCAATGGCAGTATATTTTGTCCTCGCACCACCAGCTGAACAGAACCCAAACAACCCATGCAATATCAGTCAATACTTGTGGGACCAGGTGAGATTTTGATGTGTTAGTTAATCAGCATATCTATAACTCCCAGCACAAGGAAGACCTACTTGAGGTGGGTGACATTCATTCTCTTACTATTGTAAGCCGGGAGCTGGGACCACTAGACACCAGTGATGTGGGGTCTTTGGGAGGGGGAAAACACTTTTTTTTAACTATCATGCACTAAATTCCACATTTTGCACAGGCGAAATTCTGGCAAAATGTGCAAATTTCGTGAAATATTTTGTGCGATGAAATTCCTGATTTCACCAGAATTTCGCTGGTAAAATGCAATTTTGCTGCATCTCTACCTGCACGGCTAAAGCTTCACCCTGAACATTGGACCTTAACACCTGGTGGGACTGCTGGGAGGCACCACAGGAGAGAAGCAGCGTATAAAAAAGGATCCCTGCTTGGGACAAGGGACTTGCCCTGAAGAAGTGGACTTTAAGGGGAGCAAGAGCTGTCTACCCACAGGGAGGACCTTAAGGGCAAGATTCTAACTGAATGACTGTTGAATGGAATGGCTGATACTGATGTAAAATATAGTGACTGAAAGGTACTGAAATCTGAATGTGCAAGAAGGTCAAAATGAGAGGTAAAACCCAGCCTCCGCAGGAAGGCCTGGACACTGTAAATGCACTAAGACTACATTGGGAAATGCTGATGTACACTGACTGAATAAACTAATTAATATGACCAAACACATGCTAAGAAGCCAGGTGAAAGCATTTGAGGAAGTTGAAATGAAAGATTTGCAAGTGGCCTGGCAGAAAGAGTAAAGTAGAAAGCCTGAAATGGCAAAAGCCAACACAACAAAATGTTGTAGACAGGACATACTGTGGAAACTAGAAGCACACCAAGAACCAAAATTACATGAGGACAGGAGTGCAGCAGGAGTAGCTGACTGAGAGAGAGAACAAAGCACAAACTTCAGTAAGGAAGGTAGAATAAAAAATAAAATACTAACCTAGAAGGCTGCTGAAGGCACAAACTGAACAGAAATCCCAAAAGCACAAAGTGAAAGTGGCAGACAAATGCAGGGAGAAAATGAGGGTGGGGTGCAGAGCCCCATCAGAGCCTCCACCTGCATCAAAGAAACAGTGCTTCCGAATGAGGCTGGAGGAAGCTGGCTTAAATAATTCATGAAGGACTGTGTGGCTGGTAGCTCCTGCCAAATGAACTTCAGGCAAAGAGATGATACAGGTCACACGGTGGAGGCAGGAGGAAAGAGGAGCAGGGACCATGACTAGTACAGTACCTTGAGGTACAATATGCAAAAATAGTGCACTAAAGCAGTGACTCAGAAGTCATGTATTCTTGTAAACACCTTACTGTAGCCATTGTGAATGACCCTCAGCTTAAACAAGTGAAAACAGGCTCATAACTGCAGTGTCACTGTCAGTGTTGACAAATCATATGAGAAACAGTCCAATACAGAAAGTGCAATGGCAATCTGCTCAGCTGACTTTGAAATTACACCCATATGTAAAGAAGAGCGTGTGTGAATATGTCAAGTTGGATTATATTTTGTCAGCAGTTTAGCTCACTTTTACTACAAACCCATGGTTTTGATCATACAAGAGCCTGATTAGAGGCCATACCTAGAATTAATCGCCTCAAGCATAACTGCAGTTTGTCATCTGCAAGTGCAATAAGCTGTTTGCTTTATAGAAATCTACAATAAAGGGTCTTTGATGCACCTGTTGTCATCAGTAATTTTGTATCCCTTTGGGGACTTGTTTATCATAGTCTGGCAGTACCATGACAATGTATCAAAAAATCACAGAACCACTCTTGTCTGTCTCAGGTGTTATATCTCTATATACTGTAGAACAACACAGAATGAAATTGTTAGGGCTGCAGTGGGTGGAGCCCTGCAGACCTTTTGCTATGAGAAAAAGGACTCTGCATGTTTTTCAAAAGAACAACATGTTGGATTTGTGTCACACTCACCTCCGTGTCCATGAAACAATCTGCCCATGTTGTCCCTATCGATGCAGCACTGCACTATTCTACAGTGCTGGTGGTCATTGCAGAACATGGCACACTCCTTCATGTCCAAGATGGCTACTGCACTCTACTATGCATGTGCTAGCAGTCACATGTGTGCAATAGCATGCAGTGGCCATCTTGGTCATGGCGGAGTAGGCCCCAGTGTCACAATCCTGTTCTTCCCAATGTCAGTCCTTTTTTTGTTTTCTAAAATTATATTTCTCCCCCCACCTGACCCATTGTCTCAGCACCCACCACCCCACACTCTCCCAGACACAACTGTGACACTGGGGCACCCAATATCCCAGTGTCCTGGTTGGGGATCCTCAATCCTGATTTTTTTTTTGTCACCTGTAAAAATAAAAGATCCATCAATGTCTTTTGAGGTTTTTTCTTACCGCCACCCAACCCTACCACTCAGCACCCCTCCCCAAGCCCATACTTATGCATCCTAGGTCCAACGCCATAATCTTCTCTAGACCACAGACACATCTTCACTCTTTAAAGTCAGACCATAAACAGAAAATGCAGGTATGCAGTTCACTGTATTTCAGTGGGGTTTTGAGCTTAGTGCCATAACTTGTTATAGCTATCTCCCTCATGCATCTGCCCCAATTCACGCTCCCTCTCCCTCTTCTCTCACTCTACCTCTCCTGCTTCTCCCCTTTCCCTTCTGTTTTTAATCCTCAGAACTTCCTCTCCCCATCCCCTCTTTTTTCTCTGCTGATGCTATCTCTGAAAATTATCTTTTTATAAAGGTTTTTTACATTCCTTTGTATATTTCTGAAGTTTCATTTATGTAATAATGTATGTAATTGTGTTTTTAATACCCTGTAAATATTTTCAGTCTGTAATTATTTTGTTTTACTCTACTTGCACATGTACATATCCATTCTACCTTCTCCCCCAGGATGCATCTGCAATCGAGTTGTCTACAATTCAATATATCTCTCTTGGTTAAACTTTTAAAATAAATAAAATAAATAAATAAATACTTTGTACATATTTTTGGCCAAAATTTTCAACATGCCTTCTTTGGGACCCCACTTCATGAACAATGTCACTGTCATTAGGTAGATCTCTTCCAAAAAGGTGATTCTACGGTCCCTGTGCAAAATCACTTTTCGAGTTGAAAATTTTCTCTGCCCCAGCCAGGGGTTGAAGGATTGAGCATCCATGGGACTGCTCTCCTTCTCTGGGGAGAGGGGGGAAGAGTGTCTGTCACTTTGTTGCCCCCTGACAGAGGCTAGGGGTGCCACGCGGCCGATGCCAGAATGTAGGGAGGTGGGGCAGACACTGTTTGTAATTGCACTTCCCCACTTCTGGGGTATCAGCACATAAAAAAAAATTGCCTGACCCTGGCATGATGCCCCTGCCTTACCCCATCCTTAACTGTCTTACATTTCCACCGGGGGGTTGTTCTCCTATGGCCCCAACTCGTGGGGTAAGCCGAGGCTAGCCTATAATTAACATTGGGGAGGGAAGCCCTCCAATGGCCCCACCCAGGGGGTAAGCCTGGGCATGGGAGTGTTGCAGAGAGGGCATGGGCAGACCTCTGAAGAGAGGAATAAGGGATCAGGCCCCCCCAAAAAGAAAATTTTCTCTGCCCTTGTTCATGAGGTGGAGCCATAAGAAGGCTCGAGACTTTGATGCTTTTCAGTATTTTTACCCCAAATTTACAACATAGCCATATCTTTTCATCACCTCATGAATGTGACTGCTGTCATTTTTCAAATCCTGGCAAATACGTTTTTTTACATCCGAAAAAGGGATTTTGTGGTCCCTCCATGAAATCACCATTCAGACAGGAGTTAAAAAATGTTCTCTGCCTTTCTTCATGAGATGGGGTCATAAGAAGGCTATGTTAGACATTTGTTGTAAAAATATAAAAATAAAACAACAGAGTTATGAGCCTGTATTGAATTTTGTTAATGCAGGCTCGTAAGTTTAGTAATATTCAATATTTTTACCCCAACTTTACAACATAGCCATTTCTTTACAGCACCTCATGAATGTGACAGCTGTCATTTTTCAACTTCTGCCTAAAATGTGTTTTTGTGTCCCAAAAGTTGATTTTCCAGTTCCTGCACAAAATCACCGTTAAGCCAATGGTTAAACAATTTTTCTGCCCATCTCCATGAGGCAGGGTCATAACAAGGCTATGCTGAAAAAATTGGTGTAAAAATATTACAAAACAACACATTTATGAGCATATGTTACATTTTGCAAATGCAGGCCTGTAACTTTGGTAATTTACAATATTTTTATCCCAAATTCCTCAGCTGCAGCCATATCGGCTCTGGCCAGAGTTGTTTTTACCATTACAATGTCTTTACTAACTGAGAACTGAGGCTGAGAGATTTTGCATGGTAATAATATTTTTAAATCTATTTAGTCACTGGTGATAGAGCACTTTACTTTATTCAGGTCTGTTGAGTACTGATATCTGCTTATTGATTTTCTTTTTTTGGAAAATGCTCACAATGTAACAGAAATCTTCAGTTTCAGAACATAAAAAAAAATCTAAGGTAATAAGGAAATAAATAATGAAAAGTTATAGTTATTATGAACATACAAACATGAAAATTGCCAGCAGAAATTAGACCACTAGGTTTATCTAGTCTACTCAAGTGTGCAGCTAACCCCTACTTTGCAGCTGACCCTCCCCCCTCCTCCACCTTCCCAAATACCCCCTCTCTCCCTGTCCCAACTCCTCTTGAAACTACCCACCATCCGAAAGGGTTGAGTAAAATACATTGTCAGAAGTGATCAATATGGAGTTCATTCCTGGCATCAAACACAGGTGGGATAGAAATAGGGGAATTGTCCCAACTAGAGGAGGGAGGGCAGTCTAGGAAAGGGGATGTATGAACTATGGAAGGGGTATCATAATGTAGTTCAAGTCACTGGGTGACTATCTCCTGTTCAGCATTATGCTGGGTGTGGATACAAGCAGTTACTGGGCAAACTCGATAGCCTATTGGACCTTTTCCAGCCAACTAAATCAATGTTTCTGATAACACAAATGATAAAGTAGGATTTTCCTGAACCATTTTGCAAGTTTTCAATGAAGCTGAGCTGTTCCTACAAAATGAACTAACATCAGCAGTAAACATACTCCCTGAAATTAACAGACAGATTTACTCAGACGAAGAATGAGTTCTTTTCCAGAGTCTTCATAACTCATACACCAATATCTGGGGGTGACACTTGACCTACGACTGGATCTAAATCTGCACATACGCAATACGTGAAAGGCCTTAAACTGCAAGTTGGGTCTTGCATACAGAGTGAGGAACTGCCGCACCCCAACTGCTCGACTGGACCTAGCCAAGGAAGTCCTTCTACCAACGCTTTGCTATGGACTTGTCACCTTCGCCCATGTTGTGAAAACTAGTCTCGCTAAATGGGACACAGCATACAACAGCATATATTGCTTTATGCTCACAGCTCCCTGCCTCACCCACTGCTGTGAGCTTTACTCCTGACTTGAGTGGCTCCCACCTGAAATGCATCGCTCCTATGTCACAGGCAACTTCATAGACAATGTTGTCAGATCTGCCACCCTTTCAGTCCTCACTGAATCCCTCATTCTGGCTGCCACTTCCTACCATCTGAGGTCCAGCGACTCTCTTGCCTTCTTGGTTCCCAAGACCCACACTCAAATGGGTGACAGGGCCTTCACTGCGTATGCTCCCAGGTTGTGGAACTCCTTTCATCAAGCATTCGCTCCTCCCCCTTCCACCACAGCTTTAAAACCTCCCTCTGGGGCTTTCTCAAATTGGCCTCCATCTGCCTTCAATACTAACCTCCTCAACCTAGGCCACATCGACTGGCTGAGTCACTACCTAACTCACCTGTCAAAGGCAGTGGACCTTGGCACTATCCACTACCAAGTTTTCAATCTTTGTCTAGTAGGAGTAGTCCACTTAGACCTAACTGCTTAAGCAGTGTATGCACAGTTACTGCTCTATCTCTGTATTTTTGCTCTGGGCCTCCTCTATCCCAATTGTGTTTCTTCTCTGTCTACCGGCAAGCTAAACAGTGACACTGCCCGGCATGACGATCAATGTTCAGCTTGAGTGTACCATACTTGATTATCATGGGAGTACCATACTGCTATTTCTATCGTACTGCCGGCAATGTAAGCCCCTGTTGTTTCTTGTCTTGACCTTGTTGCTTGATGCACTTAATTGTAACCTGTATTTGTTCTGTCTGATGTTCATGAATGTACCTTGTAATCTTCCAGGTCGCACCTGAAAATAGGCACTTGGCTGTCTAGCGTGCTTGCCTGGTTAACAAAAGCAAATAAATAAATACAGTATATCATGTGGAAATTAGGTCCCTTGAGATAGGCATAAAAGATATGGTAGCTTGTGCTCACAAACAGGGACAGTGTGATGGGGGTAACAGTGGGGGAGCACCTGGGGAACAGTGAACACCAGTCATTGTGGTTTGAAATTGCAGAAGGAGCAGAACCAAACCACACAAACCACGTATCCTGGATTTTAGGGGGGCAGACTTTGGGAAAATGGGGAAATGCTTGAAAGAGACTTTCAGGGGAATGGGGTAGGAATCAGGAGTTGAGGAACAGTGGGCAGTATTTAAAATTGGGATTACAAGAGCAACAGAATTATGCATTAAGCGGGTTAACAAGGGGAAAAGGAAGAGGAGACCATTATGGTTTTCCAAGGAGGTAGCGGAGAAAGTGAAAGCCAAACAGATTGCATTCAGGTAATACAAAAAGACACAGGCATTAGGGAATAGGGAGACATACCAATAGAAGCAAAGGGAGGCAGAGAGGTCAGTAAGGGAAGCCAAAGCTCAGACAGAAGAGCACATTGCAAAATTAATGAGTAAATGAAACAAAACATTTTACAGGTACATAAGTGAAAAAAGAAAAGCAAAGGGAGGGATAGTGAGACTGAAGGGGGAGGATAGGGCACACGTGGAGGATGACAACAGTAAAGCTGTTATATTGAACAGGTATTTTTGCTCAGTCTTTACTGAGGAAGAGGAGTGTAATGGGCCTGAAGAGAGTACAAGGGGTGGGAATGATGCAGAAATGGACACAAGTTCCTTTACATGAGAAAGGGTCCTGAAGGAACTGGAAGGAATAAGAGTTAACAAAGCAATGGGGCCAGGTGGGGTGCACCCCAGGGTCCTTAAAGAACTAAGAGAGGTGGTGTCTGAACCTCTGGCAATCCTATTTAGCCATTCACTGGAAACAGGGGAGGTACCAAAAGATTGGAGGACAGTAGATGTAGTCCACTTATACAAAAGTGGGAACAAAGAGGAAGCGGGGAACTACAGACCAGTCAGTCTCACCTCGGTAGTGGAGAAGATCATGGAAGCACTACTGAAGGAGAGATTGGTGGAACATTTGGTTGTCAATGGACTACAGGACCCAAAGCAGCATGGTTTCACCAAGGAGAGGTCATGTCAGACCAACCTCGTTGAATTTTTCGACTGGGTGACTAGGGAGGTGGATCTGGGGAGATCAGTGGACATGGCCTATCTGGACTTCAGTAAGGCTTTAGACACTGTGCTACATAGAAGGCTATTACACAAACTGGGGAATATGGCTCTAGGCAGGACAGCAGTGCAGTGGGTAGTTAACTGGCTGGGCGGCAGGACACAGAGGGTGGTGGTAAATGGCTGTCACTCCACAGAGGGAAGAGTGACCAGTGGGGTACCATAGGGATCAGTGCTGGGACCGGTCCTATTCAACATCTTCATCAGTGACATTGTGCAGGATTTTGAAGGCAGAATTTCCCTGTTCACTGATGACACAAAGCTCTGTACCAGAGTGGACACACCGGAGGGTGTAGACAGAATGAGAAGAGACCTGCAGAAACCTGAAGGAAGGTCAAGGGTTTGGCAGTTGAAATTCAATGCAAAGAAGTGTAAGATAATGCATATGGAGCACAAAAACCTGGCATAATGTATCAGTTGGGGAGTTAGGATATAGCATGCACCAAGCAGGAAAGGGATCTTGGGTTATCATCTCTGATGACCTCAAGGTAAGGAAACAGTGTGACAAGACAGGAGGTAAAGCAAATAGGATGCTGGGATGCATAGGCAGGGGCATCACCAGCAGGAAAAGGGAGGTCATAATTCCACTATATAAGACACTAATGAGGCCCCACCTGGAGTACAGTGTAGAGTTCTGGAGACTTTACCTACATAAGGACATAGACAGGGTAGAGCAGGTTTAGAGGAGGGCAACAAATATGGTACATGGATTGCATCACAAGTCCTATGAGGATAGGTTGATGGACTTGAATATGTACTCCCTGGAGGAGAGGAGGGAGAGAAAGGATATGCTAGAGGCATTCAAGTATCTTACAGGGAGGAACAGGGTGCAGGAATACACTATTTTTAAGCAAAAAAGATGTTCCAGGACTAGAGGGCATGGGATGAAGTTGGAGGGAGGATGATTCAGAGGAAAAGCGAGGAAGAATTTCTTCACAGAATGAGTGGTGGACAAGTGGAATGCCCTGCCAGAGGAAGTGGTGGGGGCTGAAACAATCATGGGATTCAAGAATGCATGGGATAGACATAAATGAATTCTGGAGGTCAGGGGTGAGGGGCAACAGACTTCTAGGAAAACATAAAGTGAACTTACAAGCTCCAATGGGCAACTGGGTGGGCTGTGGTCCCTTATCTGCAGACACTGTCTATGTATTTATGATAAAACTAAGGCAGTTGTACCAGCTAAGCTCAAGGCACATGCTAAATTATTACTACTAGGGTAAAATGACAAAAGAGGGCAACTTAGCCCAATGGGATTGTTCCCCACACATGTGGGTTATGCTTATACCATTTGATGATTTGAATAAAAAACTCTATCCAGTATATTTTTAAATTCCATGAAACTGACTGCCTCAACTCCTTACTTATTACTAATGTTATTATTTTCATTACTTTTACACCTTAACGCATCAACTACCTAGCATACAATTTTTAAATCTTTTTCATGAGATGAGCTTTTTGACTTTGGTGTGTCACTTTATAATTACTGATTTGATTAAATACTGCCACTATTAACTACTAATTTATTAGCCATATGGGGCTCTGACCTATAGTACTTGGCAGGATATTGCAGTTTTATTACAGGTACATAAGACTGCATATTACCATTGCTCCCCTGAAAATATTTGATGTACTTTTAAATAGTTAAATATTGCATTTCTGAGCAAAAATGAAAATGCTACAGCAAATATCTATATGAGATAAAAACTTCAAAACCAAAAAAATGAAAACCTTGCCAAACCGTAAAACATTTTTTTTTTGTAATTTAAATAAAATAATACTTGATAACCCCACATATCAATTTTCCTTGTGAACAAAAAGATTCACACAGAGAAAATGGGACATGAGACTGTTTGATAAATTACAGTAGACTGCTTGAATATTCCATTAGTAAAATAAAAGCTCATTATTCAGAATACAGAAGACTGCAGTGTAATTATGATACCATCGGCCCCATGCTACTGGGTCTGAAGAATGCAAATGATAAAAATGATAGCTATTTAAATAGTTAAGAACCCATAATAAAGGGAAGGTTATTGACATCAGGCATTTGCACAGGTTTGTGATGCCAGTGCCTCACATTTGCTGAATGCATTCCAGTAAACTGAAGGTCACCTAAAAACCACTGCAACCCTGTGCAGCCTAATCCAAAGCATGACAGTAGCCTCCCTGTAATGGAGTCCAATTCTTCTTAGGCAGCTGTCTTCTTGGAATGCTGGAGATAAGACTCGAGGAGCATGTCAAACCAACCCATACAAGTGCCAGGTCAAAGATTATATCACAACTTTATACAGTCTGTCTGCAAAGAAAAGGAGGAAAAAGCAGAATGGTACTATAATGCTTGAATTTATTCAGACACTGAGTGCACCAAAATATAAATAAAGATGCCTAAAAGCAATGAGCTGCTGAATATGTTACAATTGTTCCTCTAATGTCTCCCTGAGAAAGCTGTAATGTTTCTTAAATCACAGTGACTGTTAAACTGAGTGCAGAAGCTTGGATATGAAATGTAATGTTCAGTAAACCATCCATGAAAGCTAAATATCAGTAATGAAAAAGTACTAGTGCTATTAGAGCAAGTCAAATAAATTTGTAGAAGGGAAAAAGCAAAACAATATCAAATGAGGGGCCAGGTGGTGTGGTAAATTAAAATGTTTTCTGCAGTGGCATGACATTTAATCATTAGGACATATTATTGTCCGGAGTAGGGGCAGGAATTCTTATTTGGCTTACTAACTGTTTCTGAGTACAGTTTGTTTGTTGTTTGTTGAATTTTGTTGACATGGTAAGCCCACTAAGCCTAGAAGTCCCTTTTCAGGGGCGGGGGTACAGATGGTAAGCAACTGAATTTGAACCAGATTAAGCTGTTGGAGGTATTTTTAGTGAATGAGGGAAATTTGGAATACAGTGGAGGCTATCGTGTAATTTGGAGGGGGAGGGAGCTGAGTTCTGCTGGATATCTTTAAGTTAAATATAAAACATACACCACTTAAAATCAGGATGGTTTGGTAAATGAAAGCTCAGCCTTTGCAATGATAAATTATAAAAGCTGATGTAGCCAACAACCAACCAAGTCAGCAGTTACTGTCAGCACATTCATACCTAGCGTGTTACCATCAATTCATGACCTCTGTGGCCCAGAATGTAGTACTATTGTCATGGTTTAGGCATGTGTATAGTTACTTCTTACAATCTCTGCAATGGCACCAGTTTGCTTTGTGTTTTATTTTTACCAGGAAGTGGTCTGGGCACAGCCCTTTTTCAGCCATGCCTGACATAAAGAACATTACAATACAATTACAATACAAACAGTCAGCTTTCAACATTTACTTTACAAACATTCACACTTCTTGATAAAACTAAGAGATTTATTTGTATTTTATTTATTTATTACTAAGATTACATATACCTTTGAACAAAGGGTTCTTTTACAAAGGTTCTGCGTCAGCAATGGGTGCAAGCAAAACAGTGGTAAGATACAATACAAGGTCAGGAGATAGAAGTAAGCAGAGGTAAGATACAATACAGGCTAGGAGGTTAACTTAGTAGCAAAAGACAGTACATATGCATAGACTAGCACAGTAGCAAACAGTCAGTGGCAAATAACAATGCACAATTAACAATATGGGTATATATATATAGCAAGACATAGATACAAATGAAAACCATTCTAGGAGTGACATAAGTGCAGCAAGGGGTGGGGGGATAAAAGAGGGAGGGTTAGGGAAGAGGGGGATAGGCTGACAAGGATTTGACATTATCGTAAGTACAAGATCAGAAAGATAAGTGCTAGGTAGTCTGGGGGTGGAGCGACAAGAGATAGGGTGATAGGGAGGGGGAGACAGGAGGAGAGGAGTGGGAGAGGGGGTGGAATGGTAGGTGGGAGGTGACAGAGGGTAGAATGGTAGGTGTGGGTGGGAGAGAGATAGGGAGTAGCAGAGGATGGAGGGGCAGAGAAGTGGGGAGGGTAGCAAGGGAGGAGAGAAGAGGAGGGAGAGGTGAAACAAAGTCGCAAGCCTTGGCAGAAGCGGTCACAACTGCTGAGGTCAGTGAGGTGCTGGCAGAGTTTACATTTCAATGGGCCAAGCTTGGTTTGAGCTGCAATTTCAGGGGGAAGGTTGTTTAGCAGCAGGGGGCCCTGGTGTAGAAAGCACGTTCAGCCTGGTTGGTATGGCAGAATGGTACGACAAATGTTGGTTTGAGGGAACTGCATGTAAAATGTGAAGTGACTGTGGGCAACATTAAGGCATGAGTTGCAGGGGGTGAGGTTAAGACAAATTTTCTTAGCCAGTAGGCAGGTCTGGTAGGCAAGTCTACTATTTAGATTGAGCCAGTTGGATTGCTTGTAGAGATCACAGGTATGTGTATGCTTCCCTGTGCCAGTGAGAAGTCTACAGCATTTGTTAAGGGTTGTCTTGACCCGTTTTAGGGTGGTATCAATGGCAACCCCATAGCAGACAAGCCTGTAATCAAAGATGGGTAGGACTGAGGCAGTTATGGCTGCAAGCATAGCTTCTTTGGTAAGACAGCGACGGTGGTGGTAGAGGACCCCAATTCTTGAGTTGACTGATTCTGAGATCAAATCAGTATTTTTCAAATCAGTATTTATTTGTAGTGCACTTTTCAAAATACCAAAGCTCAAATACATAGCAAGGATAACAAATATCAATAATAAATACAAATATAAAAACATTAAAAGGCAACAGGTAGACTAGCTGTTATATTTGAAAAGCTAACTCAAATAAGTAGCTCTTCAGTGAAGCTTTAAAAGACTCAGTGGGCAGGCACTCTGTAATCCGATGAGGTAGAGAATTCCACAGGGTTGGGGCCATGAAAGAAAAAGCTCTGGCCCCAGATGACTGAAGACGAACCCTGGGAATCTCTAGCAATCCCTTATTGGTGGAACGGAGTGGGTGGAGAGGGCGGTAGGGCCTAAGGAGATCTTGCAAGTAGCCCTGTCCCAGTCCATGTAGGGTCTTATAGGTCAGCAATGCAACCTTAAAGGTGATCCTCCAGCACACCGGCAGCCAGTGCAGTTCGCGAAGCATAGGTGTGATATGGAAAATTCTTGGTAACCCAGTCAACAACCTGGCTGCAGCATTCTGCACCAGCTGCAGGTGATGGAGATCCACTCCCTGAAACCCTAGATAAAGAGCATTGCAGTAGTCAAGACGCGAAGAAACAATGGCATGAACCAACACAGGAAGGTCATCATGCAGAACAAGGTGTTTTATCCAGGCTATATTCCTCAGATTGTATAAAGAGGACTTGACAACAGCTGACACCTGTATCTTAAATGTCAGCTCGCTGTCAAGTATTATGCCCAGATTTCGTACCTGTTCAGAAGGTCTCAACTGGTTACCTCCTAACACAAAGCCAGAGAGAAACCCAGGAGTTAACTTCTCTTCTCAGTGTCCCGGGTCCACCACCAACACCTCAGTCTTGTCTGGATTCAGTCTTAACCAGTTAGCACTCATCCAGTCCTGAATCTCAGTGAGGCGGTTGTTAAAGACCGATAATGCGTCATTCTGTTCGGGTACAAAGGACATATAAAGCTGAGTGTCATCTGCATAGCAGTGAAAACTCAGCCCATAATGCCTTACAATGTCTACCAATGGCAGCATATACACCATGAACAACATGGGGAAAAGCACAGAACCCTGTGGCACCCCACAAGGCAGAGCAGAGGGAGCAGAGGAAACAATTCCTGATACTACCCTCTGAGTTCTGCCCATGAGAAAAGAATGGAACTATCTGAGGACTGTTCCTGACAGTCCACGGAGTGGCTGCAGGCATTCTAGCAACATCCCATGGTCCACGGTGTCAAATGCTGCAGAGAGATCAAGGAGGACCAAGATCGAACAGCTCCTCCGATCTCTCACTATTAGGAGATCATTCAGTACTCGAACCAACGCCGTCTCAGTACTATGCCTCTTCCTGAAACTAGACTGGAGAGGATCATAGACCTCATGGGTGGTAAGAAAGTCATCGAGCTGCAACGCGACTACTTTCTCAATAACCTTGCCCAAAAAGGGCAGGTTAGAGATCGGTCTGTAGTTAGCTAGACAGTCTGGGTCAAGGGAAGGTTTCTTTAAAAGGTGAGTCACGATAGCCTCTTTCAGAGATTCTGGAAACACCCCTTGGTCCAATGAGCACCAGACTATCTCAGCAAGGGCTGGTCTGATCGCATCCACACACCCCACAAGGAGGCGCGTAGGACCAGGATCCAAACTACAGCAAGTCGGTCGCAAGCCCCGGACAATCTTCATGATATCCATGATCGCTGGCTGGTCAAAATCTGTCCAGACAGACTGAGGGCCTGTGACCTCACATCGATCACTGCCATGCTCATTTGAATGCATTTTGCAGATCTCCGACCTGATCGATGACACCTTATCATCAAAGAACTGAGCAAACTCATCACACTTTATTTGTGAAAAAGCTCTCTGACCCCGCAGGCAGGCTGGATTGCATAGCCTGTCCATGGTCTGGAAGAGATGAGCTGGTCGATTCCTTGATGCAGCTATCTCCCTGGACAGGAACTCTGCCTTCTTACGGGAGATTTCTGATTGATAGTCCATATAATGGGCAATCAATCTAAGCTTGTCACCTTCCAGGCCAGTTTTCCGCCAGCAGCATTCCAATCTTCGTCCCACTCTCCTCAACTCCCTCAATGCCACTTCAAACCAAGGGGACCGAGGGTGGAGGGACAGGGGGCGAACACGGACAGGTGCTATGGAATCCAGAGCCTTCAGCACCATACTATTGTAGTGCACTACTAAGACATCTGGATCCATGCACTCCATAGCCAACTCGATAGGTCCAGCACCGCCATCAAACCCTCAGGGGTCACACACCTCAAAGGGTGGTACTAAGCCATCTCCAAAGGGGTTGGTCTCATGGGGGGCTGAGAAATTGAACCTTATAGAGTGATGGTCAGACCACCCAACTGGTTCCACCACCAGCTCCGTGATCTCCAACCCCAGGGTGAACACCAGATCCAGAGAGTGACCCTGAATATGGGTTGCAGCGGTAACAACCTGTGTAAAGCCCAATAAGATCATCAGTTGGAGAAAGTTTTGACCAGAATGCGAGAGTCCATCATCGACCCAGGCATTGAAATCCCCCAGGACCAACCACCTGGAGGGTTTCAAGACCATGTCGACAATGAAGTCCGCAACTTCCCGAAGAAAAACATTCTCGTCACCGGGTGGATGATAGATGAGCAAGATTCTGCTGCCCACACCTGCTCCCATGATACACTCGAAGGATCTAGTGGTCACCATTGGAACCTCTACAAGGTCCAAATCCAATTTAAAACAAATAGCGCCCCCCCTTCGATCCAATCTCGGGCAATGTTTCACAGAGTACTCGGCTGGAACAGCTGACTCCAATATGGGACCAGCATTCTCGTCCAGCCAGGTCTCGGTGATGCAAGCCAGGTCGCATGGAGGATGACAACAGTAAAGCTGACATATTGAACAGATATTTCTGCTCAGTCTTTACTGAGGAAGAGGAGTGTAATGGGTCTGAAGGGAGTACAAGGGGTGGGAATGGTGCAGAAATGGACACAAGTCCCTTTACACAAGAAAGGGTCCTGAAGGAACTGGAAGTAATACGAGTTGATAAAGCAATGGTGCCAGATGGGGTGCACTCCAGGGTCCTTAGAGAACTAAGAGAGGCAGTGGCTGAGCCTCTGGCAATCCTGTTTAGCAGATCACTGAAAACAGGGGAGGTACCCAAAGACTGGAGGACAGCAGATGTATTCCCCTTATACAAAAGTGGGAACAAAGAGGAAGCGGGGAACTACAGACCAGTCAGCCTCACCTTGGTAGTGGGAGAAGACCATGGAAGCACTACTGAAGGAGAGATTGGTGGAACATCTGGTTGTCAATGGACTACAGGACCCAAAGCAGCATGGTTTCACCAGGGGAGGTCATGTCAGACCAACCTCATTGAATTTTTGACTGGGTGACTAGGGAGGTGGATCAGGGGAGGGCAGTGGACATGGCCTATCTGGACTTCCGCAAGGCCTTTGACACTGTGCCACATAGAAGACTATTACACAAACTGGGGAATATGGGTGTGGGCAGGACAGTAGTGCAGTGGGTAGGTAACTGGCTGGGTGGCAGGACACAGAGGGTGGTGGTAAATGGCTTTCACTCCACAGAGGGAAGAGTGACCAGTGGAGTACCACAGGAATCAGTGCTGGGACCGGTCCTATTCAACATCTTCATCAGTGACATTGCACAGGACCTAGAAGGCAGAATTTCCCTTTTTGCTGATGACACAAAGCTCTGTAACAGAATAGACACACCAGAGGGTGTAGACAGAATGAGAAGGGTCCTGCAGAAACTTGAAGAATGGTCAGGGGTTTGGCAGTTGAAATTCAATGCAAAGAAGTGCAAGATAATGCATATGGGGCACAAAAACCCTTGCACAATATATCAGTTGGGGGGGTGAGGATATAGCATGCACCAAGCAGGAAAGGGATCTTGGGGTTATCATCTCTGATGACCTCAAGGTAGGGAAACAGTGTGACAAAGCAGTAGGTAAAGCAAATAGGATGCTGGGATGCATAGGCAGGGGCATCACCCGCAGGAAAAGGGAGGTCATAATTCCACTATACCAGACACTAGTGAGGCCCCACCTGGAGTACAGGGTACAGTTCTGGAGACTTTACTTACGTAAGGACATAGATAGTGTAGAGAAGGTTCAGAGGAGGGCAACAAAGATGGTACATGGATTGCATCACAAGTTCTTTGAGGACAGGTTGAAGGAATTGAATATGTACTCCCTGGAGGAGAGGAGGAGGAAGAGAGGGAATATGAAAGAGACATACAGGTATCTTACAGGGAGGAACAGGGTGCAGGAATACACTATTTTTAAGCGAAAAAGATGTTCCAGGACTAGAGGGAATGGAATGAAGTTGGAGGGAGGAAGATTCAGAGGAAATGTGAGGAAGAATTTCTTCACAGAATGAGTGGTGGACAAGTGGAACACCCTGCCAGAGGAAGTGGTGGGGGCTGAAACAATCACAGGATTTAAGAATGCATGGGATAGACATAAAGGAATTCTGGAGGTCAGGGTTAAGGGGCAACAGACTTCTAGGAAAACATAAAGTAAACTTACAAGCTAAAATGGGCAGACTGGGTGGGCCATAGGCCCTTATCTGCCGATACTGTCTATGTATCTATGTAGGTCAGATGACTGAACAAGATCAGCAATAATTGCAGTCTTGTTCTTTATAGACCTGGCATTGCATAACACTGCCCGAGTTGAATGAGAAGCCTTGGAGGAGCGGGCCACTTGCCCACTGTCAGTGGAGCCCTTGGGTATGGGAACCAGGAATCGCAAACCCCTATCCTGGACCCATTTTGCCCCAGGGTGTCTCCCTGATCTCACCACCCTTATCTGCCCACTCCTCTTCTCCCCCCCAGCTGAGGAACCCCCCTCCACTGCCTCCGTGCAATCCCCAAGGTACGACATCGCCTATAGACCACGGGTTACAATGGGGGCAGTCGAAGGGGCGCAGGTCCCTCAGCCTGGAGGGGGAGTAGCGTCTGCCCACTGAAACTCGGTCCCAACACGTTGCCTGTTTTAAAAACTCCTGTCGACCAACAGATTTAAATTAACAGCATCAACACCACTACCCTATTTAAATAAACTTGTACAACAATTTTCAAAAAAGGAAAACAACAATAAATTAGACTATTTTAACTAAAATTAAGCCAAATCAAACCCTCCCCCCACCTCTCACGTAGCAAGGAAGAGTTTTAACAAAACCAAATAAAACAACTACCCTTCCCCTTCAAACAGGTTTTTAGTTCAACAAGGATAGTTCAGGGGATTTGAACATACAACCCCAGTCAGTGTCCTGCTTGTGTACCACTGTAGAAAACTTCTGGTCCCAAAACAGACATATCTTGCATAAGTCTTGAAATGATAAAGATCCTTGGATCTCTCGCTTCCAAAGATTTAACCAGTCAGTGGTTTCACCCCCAGGTTAGCGCTCACCTTAATCTTACATGAAAGCAAAGTAAATATACAGAAATTAAAGAGGATCAGGCACTCTCACTGCCAGAGTTTGAATTCTCTACAAGATGTTCCTTGAAGTGAAATAACAAATAAAACTTCAACAGTTCAACAAGCATTCACAGACATCAGAAAGGAAGTTTTTTAAAGTGGACACCCAGACAGAGTCCAGCCCATGCCTTCCCAGGGAAGAAGTTTAACTGCCAGGGCAGACCCACCACTACGGGACCCAGGAATGGCTCGCCCTATGACCAGCCACCTGGAAAAAACCTAGGAAACAGTGGTGAACTACACCCACTCTCCAGTAGGTCCCACACCAGCGTCTCCCATAGCAGGCTTGCCCTACAATGGTCACCTCCCCAAACCAGCACAAGGCAGACCTTCTGGGGTCCCCCTTATGTCCCAAAGGTCCAAAATCCACTGAAAAACTCCAAACTTCAGGAGCAAAGTATTCTCCTTCTGGGGATCCACTGGCACTGGTACTCATGCTAGACTTTAAAAATATGAACTCCAAGGAGGGTATTCAGCTATTCAAGTCCCAAGTCCTTCACCTCCAGGAAGTTGAGCGAGCTACAGATGAAAATGCTCTTCATTTACCCAATCCACCTGCATTCACTCTTGCACAATGCACCACAGTGCACGGCAGAGCCACAACACAGATTTCTTGAATTCATAAAGGCCTGAGTCCTTCACCCTCAATAACGAGAATGGGCTGCAGCAAAAGGAAAGAATCCACTCCACAGTCCTCTTTCATTACTATCAAAGCACAGCACCACGCTGCACAGCAGCATTACACTCCGCAGTCCTCACTCGTTCAGCACTGAGTGTTCAGGAGTGCACGAGGTCAGGGAATCGAAGCAAGTCAGAGCAGATCAATGGGACTGGGATGTGTCGAACATGCGAGCTGAAAGGCAGTGTGCAATCAAGGGTAATACCAAGGTATTTAAACTCCTGCACTTGCTCAAGTGGCTGTTCAAGTTTATTATGTATGGTGAAGTTTATGGATCTGTATTTGCTGTGAGAGCTATGGAACAGCATGGACTTTGTTTTTTTTTTTGTAATTCATCAACAGCTTATGTGGAGAAGCCAGGTTTCAACTAGGCTGAAGTTCGTCTGTAGCACCCTGGAGAGCGAGACAGGGTCAGTATGGGAGGAAAAGAGGACTGCATCATCGGCATAGAGTACTAAGTTATTATTGCGAGCTGCAGGAAGAGTATTGATGAAAACGCTGAAAAGTAGATGCCCGAGGATGTAACCCTGGGGTACACCAGAGTGGACAGGAAGGGCGCTTTAAATAACAAACTTTTAAAATTAGTTAAATTTTTTGCTTTTACGACCATCCCTGCATACTCATTTAAAACAGTGGGACCAAACCAGGTGAATGCCCTCTTATACATACCCATCTTACACATGGGGATCAAGAATAAAGACATTGTACTTTTTCTAGTTTTTTGACAAGCTAACCGGAGCTTAAGTGCATCTGAAAATGATTTTGGTTCTGATTTTTTTTGCTACTCTATAACCAAAGATACAGTAACTGCTTCAAATGTAATCTTAAGTAGTGGGGACAAAACATTCGATTGTTGATACAATACACAATGATGTGCCTGTTGAGGGGCATTGAGAGCAAACCTACAAATACTGCTAAAAAATAACTGTATACTTATTCCCAAAGACGCCATATGATTGACAAACAATATGTTACCATAATCTATTGTGGGTATTAGTAACTGTTTAGTTATAAGTAAACATGCTTCATCAGTTAGAAAACATGTTTTGATGCAGAAAACCCAATTTTTGGTTCACTTTTTTACCCACCCAGTCAGTATGATGGACCAAACGTAGACTAGAATCTAACATTACACTCAAATATTAAAAACTTGGTATGATTGAGAGAACCTTCCCATCCTTCCCACATATCGACAAATTGTTCTTTTCCCTTGATAATCTTTGAACGGATCAAAATATCATGGTTTTAGTCAATCTCATTTAAAATTAACTTGTTTGATTCAAACCACTGAGCCAGGATATCACACTTATTCTGTAGAGAGGGCTGTAGTTCTACAACTGATGGTGCACAATCCCATTTTACCCCATCATCTGTGTACATCAGGCTGTTTCCCCTAGAGAAAGGACAGGGCAAGCCCATATCATTCACAAATATTGCAAATAATTTATCTGTGTAACTAGTTTACCCATTGCTTCATCCTGAAGACCTTGTCATACTTGTTTGTGCATTTGTAAATTTGTAAACATGACTACTACACTAGGCTATATATTATACTGATTTACCCTAAAATCTAGCCCATCATCTGCAGCTACTGTAGTGTAGAATAAGGCATCATGAATGAGACTCATATGTATCACTTTTAGCTAATTACACCTGTGATCCATTAGCTGCATTGGCATCCAGTTTGACAGAATAAACACTTCAAGCCAAGATCCTTATTTTTTTTATGCAATACAATTAATACAGCAGGTCTCATATACTGTAGCTCTCAAATGGTACCGGGTCAGTATAGTGCTACAGAAACAGTGTAGCAATAATTGCACTGTGTAAAGCACTAAAGCATTTAGAGTGACAAGGGTATAACAGTGGTAGGGAATTACCACTACCTCTGTTGCTCTGCACTCTTACTAGTAAGGGATCAAGTTGCCATGTGTGGGGTGCCTGGTCAAGCCACTCCCATGGTGAAGTGGCTAAGGCACAAGCACATGGCAAGGTTGGAGACCTGGGATCATGGTTCGGTTCCCTTCTGGTGTTGCACCTTTTTTGTTTGTTTTTTGTTTTAAATGGAATTTTTCCCCCTCCTTGAGTTTTGCCCCATCCTTGAAGTCCACAGCCCCTTGGAGTTTGTTATTTAAATTCCAGGGAATGTTGGAGCGAAGCCCCCTGCAAAAAAAAGAAAGTCCCATTATTTTCAATGGGGCATACTGTTTGCGTTTCAGTTGGTGTTTGTTCTGACCTTATTCCGGGGCATGCTGTGTTGCTTGCGGCATTTATTGCTGCACTATTTTTGTCAGCTACATTATGACCCTGTGCCCTCTCAAACCTCCTTCTTATCCATCCGTTATTCACCTGATCTCTTAGATTTACTAATAGAGAGTTACTGACCATCCCATGCTCAGAACTGGTCAAGGCAAATCACTCAGTCCAAGAACCCAGATTCTGGAATAAGCATCTAATAAAGATTAAATCTTGCACTTCTGCAAAGACTTTAAAAAAAATCATAAAAAAAAACACTTGCTTCTTAGTGACTATTTTGACACTTTTTTTTTAGTTTTTGTTGACCGGGTAAGTGCACTAAACAAATCCTGCCTATTTTCAGGCACGACCTGGGGGAAGGGGATACAGATGAATGCCAACTGACCTTGAACCAGATTAAGCTGGTAACTTAATTTGTTACTCCAGCACTCTAAAACTGCATCTGTCTACGTGTTCCTATTTCTAGATTTGTCTGTGTGATATGCCTTGAGAGGGCTTGTTCTGAAATGCGACTAACGAAAAAGTAAAAATAGGTTTACTGGCAGTGGACATTTTCTACATGTCAACATGAGGATGGATTTGGACTGTAACTTACACATGACCTGTGCATATCTATGCTTGAAATGGCACTGAATTTAAGGGGCCCAATACACAGTCAAAATGAGGTACAAAATTAGGATGCAACTGGGTACCTTGTTGCATAGCTGCCATAAATTGTGATGAATATAGGCTTGACTTAGTTGCTGGGGGGACAGAGTCTCCCTGATGACTAAGTTACAAAGAAAATCAGTTAGTGAGAGATTAGTGGGCATCAACAGGGTTCACTCCCACTAAAATGATGGCTTTTGAATCTCACAGTGCTCTACCCATAGTATATTATCACTGCACATTGCATGGGGCTATGCCATGTGCAAAACTTTTGGGATACAGTGCTACCAATACAGAGTCCCTTCCCCCCCACTGAACTCTCATTCTTAATACAACTTTTGGCTGGCATCTTTCCAATTTTTATGGCTAGAGTCTGCATAGCAGATCAGTTCTTATTGTGAGCAAAGTCAGGTAGTGTTTTGCAGCTGTTCAATGGAAATGCATTTGGAGAGTAGGATACACATTTATATGTCTGTCAAACAGTGAGTGTGTGCCTTGCTATTACTTCTTGCAGCTTTCTGTAACCAATGCTAACTTTATATTGGCTAAAAAGAGGATAGTGCATGAGGGCAGGAGGACAATACATGACAGCTGTACAAAAGCAAGTGGCATCTGTCTCGGGAACATGCAGTTTACTCTACTGTTATGTGCCTGTTGTACTGCCTCCTCCAAACAGGATGTGACACTGGGGTGCCCACCCCCAGTGCTGTCAAATAACAGCACCCCACAATTCACAAATAACCAGTGCTGCCCCTTCCAAAGAGGGTGCAACACTGTGGTGCATACCTTCAGTGCTGTCAAACAACAGTTTCCCCATCCAGCCCTGTCCACAAATCACCAGAGCCACCCCCCAAACAGGTTGCAACACCTGGGTGCCCACCCCAAGTGCAATCAAACAACAGTGTCCT
This sequence comes from Neoceratodus forsteri, assembly GCA_016271365.2. NCBI lineage: Eukaryota > Metazoa > Chordata > Ceratodontiformes > Ceratodontidae > Neoceratodus > Neoceratodus forsteri. The sequence goes on along the minus strand of CM057455.1, from coordinate 1,787,530,869 downwards.
CCCTTATGCCCAATCTACATATCACCAGGGCAGCCCCTTCCAATTAAGATGCTAAACTGGGGTGCCCACCTCTAGTGCTGTCAATCAATAGACTGACACTGGGATGCTCAATCCTCAGAGTTGGTACCTGAAATAAAGGAAACTGGCCTTCATAGTTCTTTTTTGTCTCTGTTTTAGAAACCTGTAAAACATGGAAACATAGAACATAGACTCTGTTGGCAGAAAAGGACTTGTAGGCCCATCTAGTCTGACTCTTTTCCCTGCCGGTTCTGACACCTCTGACCCTATTTGGTCACTGGTGTTCCTCTTGTCTCCCTTTCCTCTAACTAATTTCAGCTTGCCCCTGTCCCTCACATCCTTAAGGCTCCCTACAGACTTTTCCCCCACTACCTATTCTGGCAGGCTGTTCCAGTCATCCACCACCCTTCCCATGAAGAAGTATTTCCTCACATCTCTCCTAAACTCCCCCCTTTTGCTTCATTGCATGTCCCTTTGTTCTAGTGCCATTCTTCCTCTGAAAGAGACACCCCACCTGCACCTTATTCACTACTGTGAGGTACTTGTAGGTCTAAATCATGTTCACTGTTTCTCTTCTATCTTCCAGGGTGTACATGCTGTGTTTTTACAGCCTTTCCTTATATGGCTTTTCATGCAGCCCTCACACAATTTTGGTTGCCTTTCTCTTTGCCACCTCCACCCTGTTGATGTGTTTACAGAGGTATGATCTTAGGAACTGTACACAGTCCTCAAGCTAGGGCCTCACTAGTGAGTGATACAGCAGCAATGCCACTTTCCTCCTTCTGCTAGCAGTGTTCTCCCAGTGCACCCCAGCATCTCACTAGCCTTTCCTACTTCCTTGTCACACTGACCAACTACCTTCAGGTCATCAGATATGATGACTCTAAGGTCTGTTACTTCCTTGTTGACTGCAAGTACCTCTCCTCCCATCTTATTCATAGCTCTTGAGTTTCTCCACCTAGGTGCATAACCGTGCACTTTTTGGCATTGAAGCCCACCTGCCACAGCCTGGAACACTGCTCTAGTTTCCCCAGATCCCTTTGCATTCTCTCCACCCCTTCCTGAGTGTTCACCCTGTTGCAGGTTTTTGTATTATCTGCAAAGGGACACATCTTCCCCTCCAGCTGCTCAGCAATGTCACTTAAGAAGACATTGAAGAGTATCAGTCCTAGTTTTAATCCCTGAGGCACCCTACTAGCCACCGTCCCATCCCCAAATATTTGCCATTTACCACCACCCTTTGCCTCCTACCATTCAACCAGTTATGTACCCAACTTCCCATTTTCTCCCCCAACCCAGGCTGCTTAAATTCTTGAATAGCCTCCTGTATGACACATTGTTGAAGGCCTTATTGAAGTCAAGATAGGCCACATCCACTGTTCATCACTAATCTACTGCTCTAGTAATCCAGTCAATGAATTCTATGAAATTAGTTTGACATGACTTTCCTCCGGTGAAACCATGTTAACAATGGCACTGCAGCCCTTTTGTCTACAGGTTCCACATGTTTAGTTTTGGGCCCTATCATTTTTAAAGTAGTCATTGCAGACATTGGGGAGGGGGTTGGTAGTAAAATGAGTTTCTTTGCTGATGATTCTAAATTAGGGTTGATGGTAGACTGCAAGGAGAGCAGGAGGGCACTACAGGATGACCTGTGGAGGATGGAAAAGTGGGCCCACATATGGCAGTTAGGGTTTAATGCACACAAATGTAGCGTTCTGCACCTGGATGTTAGGAACCCTGAGTATAACTACCATTTGGGGGGGTACAGCTGACTGTCATGATGATGGAGAAGGATCTGGGGGTGATGACTGATGCTAAAGGGAACCACTTGGAGCAGTGCAGAAAAGCAGCAGCTAAAGCAAAGAAAATGCTTGGGTGTATAGCCAGGGGAACAATTTCCAGGAGAAGGGAGGTTATACTTCCCCACTACACCTCACTGGTGAGGCTGCATCTGGAGTACTGTGTGCATTTCTGGTGCCCCCACCTAAAAGAGGACATCACACTTCTGGAGAGAGTCCAGAGAAGAACAATGAGGATGATGAGTGGTCTGGGGGTTTGTCATATGAAGACAGACTCAGAGAGTTTAACTTGTACTCTCTGAAGGACAGAAAGAATAGGGGAAAGTGATAGAGACCTTCAACCCGGGTCATGCCTGAAAATAGGCAGGATTTGTCTAGTGCACTTACCCGGTCAACAAAAACTAAATAAACAAAAAATACAAAAATACCTGGAATGGTTTAACAGAGAAAACAAGGAGGATCTGTTCAAGTTAAGGGAGGAGGGGACTACAAGAGGACATCATCTAAAGTTGGCAGGGGGCAGTACAGAGGAGAGGCGAGGAGGCATTATTTCATGGAGAGGGTGATGGCACCCTGGAATGCACTGTCAGATGACCTGGTAAAAACGGTAACTGTAGGAGGTTTCAAGAAGGGTTGGGACAGGCACAGGGACATGGTACAGGGTGGGGGTGTGGGGAACAAAAGAGGTATACAGGGAGGGGAAGGGGGAGGGAGGAAGGAAATGAATGGGGTAGTAGAGCAACTACTGTACACTACCAGTGAGCTGGGTTGGGCAGACAAGATAGACCATTAGCCCTAATCTGCTGGCAACTATGTATATATGTATGTATATATGTATTTATGTATGTATATAGGTAGGTACTCCATAAGCTTCTCCTTCAGTAGGGTCTCCATTAATTTCCCATAACTGATCTAAGACTGATGTGCCTGTAGCTGTTTGCCTCCTACCTGCTGCTGCTTCTGTTCAGAGAACCCACATTGGCCCTCCCACAGCCCTCTGGAACTACTCCCATCTCCAGTGGATGCTGAATAGCGCTGCAAGAGGGATGGCTAGCCCAGTGCTCAGCTCTTTCAGAATCCTTGGTTGAATCTCCTCTGTCTCCATTCCCTTTTTCTCCTCAAGCGTTTCCAATCCCTTTCAGTCCCTACTGAAAATGGACTTGAGTCCACTCCCTCTTCCCCCTGGTGTTTGCTGTTACAAGTTGGCCCATCATCTCTCCCTTTACTTAGAAGATCGAGCAGAAGTAATCATTCAAAATCTCAGCTTTTTCTTGATCTTCCTCTTTGGAATCCCTCCCCCGCCCTTCTGATTCTCATAACTTCTCCCCTTATTTTCCTATTTTTACTCACATACCTGAAGATGGTCTTATCCCCTTTTTTGACATCCTTAGCTAAAAGTGCTCCCTAGATGCTGACTTCTGTAACCCCCACCCTATAGCTCTCCCACCCCTATCACCCTCAGCAGCCACTACCATGCACAACCTCACCCCTAACTTACCTCTCCAGTGGGTTCAGTGCTGCCTCTCCGTGGTCCTCCTGTTTCACATGCTAAACCATGAAGTGACTGACTACAATGTCAGTTTGGTTAATGTCTTTTCAGAGTATTTTTTTGCATTTGAATTGTTCTACTTCATATCTGCTGTGTCTTGCAGGGTACACTCTTATACCTCCCATGTTTTACCTCTACTAAGGCACTGAGTAAAAGTTATGCTTGGATACATCTTGTGGCCCACTCCTGTCACAACTGCAAGGTGACATTCCCTGATCTGTGTCATTAGTTGCAATGTGTAAATATGTATATCCAGCTAAATGTAAAGCAAGTGACTGTCTAGTTTTGAAACTTGTACAATAATACTGATTTAATGCTGAATGCTACTGCTGCTGATGATGGGGCCATTGACAGGGTATCAGTCAGGCCTCTGATAGAATAATCCCTGGTTGCCAAATGTGTCTGTGTTTACACCCTGTAAATACTATAGAGTTTTGAACACAAAGATGAATCCTAAAGTGTTGTACCCTGAGTCCTAAGAATTATTAAAAAAAGACCATAGTCTTAACAGCAGGGGCATTTAGTTATTTCTCTCTTATGGTTGTTTAAAATCAGGATGACTGTTCCGCCTCACACTCAGTTACTTCAATCGGGGTGACATGACTGTTCTGCCTCACACTCCGTTACTTCAGTCAGGGGTGACATCTAGTAGCGAGTCATCCGGGGCCATGATGACAAGAGAGAAAGTGATGCCAGCTAGCGGCTGCTAGCTACCAGAGATTATGAAGGCTGTCTTTTTGGCATTTATAGTAAGTTGGTTCTTGCAGAGTCAGCACTGAACATTACTGAAGTTATGCTAAAGATGCACTACCAACTCAGGGGCAGAAGGGAAAGATGTAACTCGGACAGTATAAATTATACTGTATAATCCACATACAACTGAATAATGAAGGAGGTTCAGATGTTGGAAAGGTCATTTAAAGGTATTTGTTAGTTTACAAAAATGTTTCATCATATACTGTAGTTTTTTTTTAGCAGAAATGTGGTTTTGAATACTTTAGGTTCATCTTTAGGATATTTTTTAGTTTTGTCAGATATCTTTAAAGCAGCTTTTATAGTTAATTTTTAAATGAATGACTCATGTCATTAAAGATGGGCACCACTCGCAATTCTTAACAATCTCTTCTGTTGACATTACTTGTTGAATGCAAATGACAGATTCATGCTATGGATGTTTCAAATGGTGTGACCACGTATTCAGATGGTTAACTGAACAGCACTGTACCAAGATATTTATTTTTTGTATGGTGGGCACAGCACGGGAGTGGGAACTTTTAAAACTTGAAAATCCTCTATCTTGCTTCAGGATTGAAAGAAAATGAAATAAAAAAAGGGTGTCAAGGTTTTTGCAAGGAAAAAAAAAACATTTCTGCTGAAAAACAAACTAACCAAAAAAAAAACTGTGTGGTGACTAACAAATACTCTTGCTTTAAAGAACATTTGCAGGATTCACAAAGCAGATGCATTGGGTGCAAATGAGATGTGCCAGCACAAACAGGATGCACCCACCAAAATCTGAGTGATGCACAAAGGGATGCGCCACGAGATACACCATGCACAACCGCACTGTGAATCATGTGTGAAGTGCATGGTGCAAGGGGAGATGCCTCAGTGCATCTGTGATGTGCACAACCACCCAGGGGAGCAGAACTGTGAATAAGGAGCAACCCAGCAGGGAATGTGGGAGCAATAGGGGACAATGAAGTGGAACAAAGGAGAGAGGGACACATGCCCAAAGGAACAAGCCAGAGTGGCCAAGGGCCCAACAGTGGCCACAGCAGATGAAGTGCAGACACAGGGCAAACAGAACAACACCCATTACCACAAAATACAACCCACACAGGCCCATGGCAGACACACAAGACAGGCACACTGTTGCCAGCAAGGTGCCACATACCAGTGGGGGACACCATGTGGCATGGTGGTGGCCAATGGAAAAGGCCACCACCACAGGTGCCCAGGGACATGGTGTTGTATGAATCCACACAGGGCAACACTGGTGCATAGGTTGGGCAGCACATGGTGACACCACTCTACCACACAGGCATGCAAGACTCCCAACCACAGGAGACCGCACACAGGTCTGATGACCAATAGTGCAGCAGTGCAACAGATGTATGCCACAGGCAGCACAGACAGACCAGGGGCATAGACATGTGCAGCAGGACAGTAAGCCCACCCACAAGCCACAGGCAACATGGAGGCCACACAGTTTGCGAGACGGAGGTGCTGGAGGTAGCTGCCTGAACAAACACAACTGCAGACAGGAGTATGGCAGCAAGGGGACAGTGGACAGCTACAGACGACACCAAACCCATGAACATGGAACAGTGAAGGACCACAGACAACGGGTCAGATAAATAATTTAATAAAAGTACAAACCCAACATCAGCAACAGTAACAACTATATACAAACAAAGTGAAAACAAGGGATGGGGAGTGTGGGACTATTTAAAAAACCAGAAACTCAGCAAAGCAGGGGAGGAAAGTGGCAGTGGATGCAGGTATAGGGGATGGGAAGGATACCGAATACATGAAGGGAGATTAACCAAGGTCAACAAAGTCCATATTCATGCCATGGGGCATGCCAGGGTATGGCACACACACCTCCGGCCCCATGCTGTAAGTAGCCTGATAACGTCACATAGCACCATCAGCAGCTGTCCCTGCCTCCAGAACAGTGGCCTCAGCGAATTGCAGATGGTGCACTGCACTTGTGGTCCAATGTCCCGTTGTGCCTCCTGCCGATGTCCCCCATGGCCACGGTCACTAGCATGCACATCCCGAGGACTTAGAGTGGGAACACAGAGAACAGATACTAAGTGCCATGTACCAAACACCACCCCCCGTGAGTAGGCTGGAGGCATCTGCCACAGAAATGGCCCAGAGCCTGCCAGGCACAATGCACTGGGCAGGCAACAGGTGCCTCACCAAATGTGCACAGGGACCATGTGGGCACATGACCCACATGTATAGACAATGGCCTGTGCAGGGGAGGAAGAGGGGTTGGCAGCATGCCACACGTGCACAAGGCACTGGCTTGCACAAGCATGTGGGCCCCAATGGGACACCACTGGTGTGCCACTGAGTAGCCACAGTGCACACGGCATGCACACATGGATGTTACCAATGCAGGAACCATGAGTACCATGGCACAGGTACATGCTGCACCCACACCAGTAATGGGCCTGCATGACAAGTGACACACGGGCAGGTATGGTGTGCCAGCAACACCCACCCAAGCAGACACCCACCCCACCTGACAGACAATGCATGCACAAAAGGTTCACTTACCTGCATCTGCACAGTCACAACCCTGTGCACTGCCATTGGCCCTCCGTTCACGCAGCTCAATGGCATCAGTGGCCTGCTGCCTGGCCTGCAACCCTGCAGGAAACACAAAAGTAGGGAACATCATGAAGAGATGCGATGTGAGACAGATCCCCCCAACACCGGTGTGGGCATGCAATGAAGGTGTCAACAAACAGTGCACTAGTGCTGAATGGCCTGGCAGTGCTTTGCAGCACACAGCACCCTGGCCTGTGCCCCCCCCAAGTGCCAGCTGTAGGCAAGCAGTGCAAATGGCAGTCCCACCCCATGCATGCCACAGTGGCCCCAGCCCAGCTATGTACCTCAGCAGAGAGGCCCACTCCATGTGACATGCAGTACATGGCACCACAGTGTAAGTGCAGCCATGTCCAAGTGTGTGTGTGCCCTGCGAGTGTGCTGTTGTGTGTTGTAGCAGCCTCAACCCCCATGTGTACATGCCGCACATGTACGAGTGTGATATACCTGGTTGGGGCAGTGCACCCCTGCATGCATGCTCCCTCAAACAATCCAGTCACACCCTGTCCCAGCATTGCAGATCCCTGAATCTGTGCATGAACTGCTCCCCTATGTGGGGAACACCAGTGTGGGGCACCAGCTGGCCAACAATCCTGGCCCACACATCTGCCCTGGGCACCTGCAGGTCCTCCTGGCTGAACAGCTGGTCCTCCACCCACATCATTAAGGCCACCAGGTGGAGAAGCTCCATCTCTGACCAGTTCATGGCCCTGGGTACTGCTCTCCTGGCACGTGGCATGTGCAATGTGCAGTGTACACAAACAGTGCTTTCTGTGAGGCCTGTGCTATTGAATGAACTAATTGTGCCACATGCACCACTAGGCCAATTGCAAATCACCATGTACAGCATGCTTAAGTGCGATCGGTGCCATGGGTGCCTACGCATGCATGCACAATGCGCAATGTCATGGCAGGAAAGTGGGGTCAGGAGTCATGGTCTGGTCACACAATCACAATACGTACATGTCTGCCATGTTGTGCATGTCACACACTGTCGCGCAGGGCAACAGTGATGCACATTAGCCCACAAGCATGCAAAGGCAGGTGTTGTGCGATGAAGGCATGACTAGGATCAGGTGGCACAGTGGGCATCGCATACATGGACGTGCATGAATGAACAGATGTCATCGCATGTCATGCATGAGCTACATGTTGGTGAAGCAACTGTCAGACCAATCGTGCAGATGTGGTAATGCACCTAGGGGTCCAGAACATACCGTGCATGCATAAACAATGCACTCATGGACATGCACCAGATTCAGGGACATGTCCCGGACACACCATGCATGTGCAGACAATGCGCCATGTGTACATGCGCTCAGAGCAGGAGATGCTCCATGCTGATTGTGATGAGCTGATGGCAATTATGCAATTTACAGAGATTGCTCCCAGTTCAGCCCATTACTGAATTCAGCTGTTTAGCATCTCATTATACCTGCACCAATCCTCATTTGCTTGCCCTGAGCCATAAATTCTCCCAACTCATCCCACATTAAGCATAGTTGATTGAGAGGTTTCACAGCCTTGAAGGTAAGTTCTGTTTACATTTTCATTACCATTGCAGCCACTACAAGTGATAGTATGGGTTGTGGGCAGCCTGGTACCATCCAGACATGTGCAGGGACATCAGTCACACCCTGGTGTGTGCCACACACTGTCCCACAGACCACCCTAGGCAAGGCTGGGGGGCATGGTGGAGGGTGTTGTGCCTGTACATACATTGACAGTTGCAGAATGTGGTTATAGCCCAGGCCACCTGCCTGTGTACCATGCCATGCATCACCTGTGGCATGTCCAGGGATGTGCATCTGTCCATGGCATTGCACCTGGTCAGGTGGTCACAGCACAGACTGCCCTGACAGACCATGATACCATCCCAGACATGCTCCGAAGGCAGGTCAGTGTTAGGCAGGCAGTGTGCCGGTACACTGTGGACACTATATGGTGGTACAGGTCACACAGGGCCCTGCATATGCATGTCTAATGTCTGTGTCTTCTAACCCACAGTAGCTGTCATGTCTGGAGGAGTCAGTACCACCGGTCGCAGGTGGACTATCTTTATGAAGGATAAAGAGAGAGCCTTCATAGAGGTGTACAACCTGTGCTGGGATATCCTGACTGGCATGGGTGGCGGCAGTGCAGGGAGGGATGAGGCCTGGGAGGCAGTAGCATGCCACATTAATGCAGTGGGGAAGTACAACCGGACCATCTAGGAGTGTAGAAAACACCTGAATGATGGGAAGAGGAGGACCAAGGAGAAGGTGGTGCACATCGAGGCTTCACTGAGCAGAACAGGGGGTGGTCCACAGTTGGGTATGCGTCTCACCCCAAATGAGAAGCTGCTCATGGCCAGCTTTGCTCAGTCAGCATTGCAGGGTGTCTCTGGAGGGGGGTTCCAGATGGCTGGTAACCCATCACAGCACTGAGAGTATACATGCCCCTGACACATGTCAGGCCATGTCTGTGTGCCATGGTTGCCGTGGGAGCCCCATTGTGTGCTATGGGCTGCCCGTGTACCTGTGTGCTTTCCCATGGGTGGTTGGGCCCATATGTGGCCCATGCTGTGCACAGCTGTGTCTGCCAGGTCATGACTGGGGGGTCACATGTGTTGTTGTGTTGCCCATCAGTCTAGTGGTTCTGTCCCACTGTTGGATGGACATGGTGTAGTACTGTCCCACATGGTGCCATGTGGGCTTATACTGGCACTGGGCATCCCCATTCACTGCTGGTGCATGGTAGCAGTGGCGGGACTGGCATTGTCTGTCCATGCCAGCGACTGTTATGTGCAACCAAGGCTCACCACTATGACACACTGCACCTGTATGCTTACCACTATTGTTTCCATTGAATGTAACCATGTTTCCCTCCTTTCTTTTCACAGCTATAACACACCTCATGGGTGCAGCCATGTTCATGGCTGCATGGGATGCCTTAGCAGGCGATGATGCTGGCCCATCCCACAGGGCTACAGGCACAACGGGGGATGGTGCCATCCCTGGCCTCTCGAATGCAACTGTGTCCCCAGCTGCAGCACCAGTGGTGGCAGGCCCATCAAATCGTTCAGCAAGTGGTGCTACTGCTGGCGGGCATGACACCTCATGGCTGGAGGGTTTCCTGGGTTTGGCTGATGACAAACCAGGGTCGCGGTTGACATTGCTGATGTCCTGCTGGTGCTGGCATCTGGCACACTGGGAGTATACTGCAATGCCCCTGACAATATAGATACCAGACAGATACTGGGAAACATGGTTGACAGTGGTGCATGCAACACACAGGTGCCTGCACAGGTGGCACCTGACACAGTTGGTGGCCCTGCTGCATACTTCACACCTGCAGGGTCTATAGAGTGCCCATGGTGGTGGGTGCTGTGCCCTCTGCACCTGGTCCTGCTGTGGCAGCATGGATCAGCCAGTGTGTCCTGTCTGGGTGCTGTGGGTCACACGCAGGCAGTGTTGGACCATGATTCCACCCTCCCTGAATTGATGAGGTTGTGCATGCCCATGCCTCACCCATGCCCCAGCCTGCCATGGTACACCCATTTCCCATGGATGCTCTGCAGCAGGCTGGATCACTTCTCAGCCATCGACACCATCACTTGGAGCCTTCACCCACTGACAAGATTGAGGGCTATGCCCACCTCCTGCGGGACATCGTGTAGGGGCAGGCATTCTTACGGGTGGAATTCAGGGGCCTCCGAATGCTCCTGGCTATTGAGCATCAGTCAGTAGTCAAGTGGTGTGCCCAGATTTGGCAGAGGCATGTCTACTGTGGGTGAGCATGGCCACAGCTCTGGAGTGTATTGCAACTGCCGCTGAGGCCACGTGTGCATCCGGTGCACACTGTGGCTGACAGACCTCCAGCCGTACATCCAGGAGTGCCTCTTGAAAGCCCAGGCAGTGACATCAGGTGGACCCATTGCTGCTGATGCCATCACCTCACCTCACCATGCCCAGCATCCCTGGACCTGACGTGGCTTGTGGGTCCTCCACCCCAATGAGCTCCAATTCATGGTCTCATTGCAGTACCCCTACAGGGATGTTGGCAGTACCCTCTGTGGTTGGAAGTATGGAGGCAGCATCCACTAGTCATGGGTGAGGCTGCCCATGTGTCAGTGGTGGCCGTGGTTCCTCCCTGTGACATCCAGGTCCCCGATCCAATGGCCACTGCACCTGCCACCTGTGTGTGTCCCACTCACCTGGCTAATGCTGCCTGGGGTGACAGGGATGACATGCACCTGCTCCAGTGCATTGCCATTGTGGGCCCTCTGTGCAGTGCCACCTGAATGTCTGTGTGCACCACTGTTGTGCTGTGTGGCATGGGCATGATGAGTGCAGTCCTATGTCTGCTGTGCGCGTGTGCCAGCAGCTGTACACTGATCCATGCCATCCCAGGCACTGACATTGTGGCACATGGCCGTGCTGACTGTGGCATGCACATGTGTATATGTGTGCCTCATGGACACTGGCATGTCTATGTTCCACTGTGGCATCACCACTGCTGCTTGGCCTGTGTTGTGTGTATGTATGGCTGTGTGGTGTTGTATGTAGGAAGGGAGACGGTTTAGAACTCTCTCTTTCTCAGGGATTTGTCTAGAACGTTGAATATTGACCTTTTGTAAATGCATGAATTTCGTCGACCGGAGGCATCTCAGTGAGGAATTTACTTTGGAGCTAACTTGATCCTGTTATTTACTCTCTCTCTCTCTGGATCTGCTTATGCCTTGGTGTGCTTGAAATTAGAGACTGGGCTTATCTTTTTTGGAATAAGAAAATCTGGCTTTGTTTCTGCATCTGTGATCTGTGGATTTTATCACCATTGGGAAGTGGGTGAGTTTGTCAGTCTTTTTTGATCTTAACCCAGGGTAGTCCGTTGGGGTGGTTGGGCAGATTAAGGGGCGCTGTCGGAGGATGGACCCCAGGGTATCTGTGTTCTCTGTTTCATAGCTGGCAGGCTGGAGAGCCTCCTAGTGTGAGTTTCAGATATTAAATCAATCTCTCCAGCGGCACCTTGGGGGACGATCAGGGGGACTCTCTCTGTTTATTAAAAACTCGGCCTGAACCAGGTGTGGCTTTCCAGGGTGAACAGCTGCCATGAGAGCTCATGGAGCGCTATCGGAGGATGGGCCTGGGGCACCCGTGGTTTATGGATTATTGTTGGAGTAGATTGGAGAACCTACTCATACAAGTCCAGTTACAGGCTGGTCTCCCTTTAGGATATATTGGGGGATGACCATAGCGAGAGTTTTCCTTTACTGACTGATTAATTACCCCGAAATAGCTGGATTAATTTTCTGCAGATTGACTTCTACTCCAGGAGTATATAGTAGAACTATAAAGCATTTCCGTTTGGCCTATGTGAGAGATAGGCCATGGGACAGTCTCCCAGGGGTGAGAGCTCTGTGGGATCCTTTACTGTTCTAGTAAAAGCATGGATTAGAAGAACTGTGATTTTGCTTTGAACTGCTATAAACTTCTTTTCTCTGTGGAATTTGTGAAAAATTTGTCCAGATTTGTTTTATCTTTGGAGTTGGTTTAAATGAAAAAGTGTATTTTTCATCATTTTGGATCTGTTGCTGGTATTGACAACGTTTATATTAAAGTGGTTTTAAGACTGCTTCTTGAAGATCTATATAGTTATGTGTTGGGATCGAATATCCATGGACAGGCGCTACTCTCCCTCTAGGCTGAGGGACCTGCGACCTTTTGATTGCCCCCCGCTACAGCCCGAAGTATATAGGCATTGCCGTGCCTTGGGGATTGTGCGGAGGAGGCGAAGGGGGGGGTCCCTCGGCTATGAGGGGTGAGCTGAGTGGGCGAATTGAGATGGTGAGGTCGAGGAGATGCCCTGGGGCAAAATGGGTCCAGGATAGGGGAGTCCATTGCCTGGTTCCCATACCCAAGGGTTCCACTGATAGTGGGCACGTAGCCTGCTCCTCCAGGGCCTCTCATCCAACCCGGGCATTATTATGCAATGCCAGGTCAATAAAAAACAAGACGGCAATAATTGCTGATTTTGTTGAATCATCTGACCTGACATGCATTACCGAGACCTGGCTGGATGAAAATGCTGGCCCCATTTTGGAGTCAGCTGTTCCAGCCGGGTACTCGGTAATACATCGCCCGAGGTTGGATCGTAGGGGTGGGGGGGGTCGCTATTTGTTTTAAATCGGAATTGGGCCTTGTAGAGGTTCCAATGGTGTCCCCTGGATCCTTTAAATGCATCATGGGAGCAGGTATGGGCTGCAGAATTCTCCTCATTTACCGTCCACCCGTTGGCGAGAAAGTTTTTCTGCAAAAAGTCGCGGACTTCATTGTCGATCTGGTATTGGAGCCCTCCAGGTGGTTGGTTCTGGGGGACTTTAATGCCTGGGTTGACAATGAATTCTCACAATTTGGTCAAGACTTTCTCCAACTAATGAGTTTGTTGGGCTTCACACAGGTGGTTACCGCTGCTACCCATATTCATGGTCATTCTTTGGATTTAGTGTTCACCTTGGGTATGGAGATCACGGGACTGGTGGTGGAACCAGTCGGGTGGTCTGACCATCACTCTGTAAGGTTCAATTTCGCGACCCCCCTTATGAGACCCACCCGTTTGGAGATGGTCCAGTACCTCCCTTTGAGGGGAGTTACCCCTGAGGGTCTGATGGCGGTGCTGGACCTATCGAGTTGGCCGATGGAGTGCATGGAACCAGACACCTTAGTAGTGCACTATAATAATATGGTGTTGAGGGCACTGGATTCCATTGCGCCTGTCCGTGTTTGCCCCCTCTCCCTCCGCCCTCGATCCCTTTGGTTTGATGGGACTTTGAGGGAGTTGAGGAAGGGGCGAAGATTGGAGCGCTGTTGGCGGAAATCCGGCCTGGAAGATGACAAACTTAAATTGATGGCCCATTACATGGACTATCAATCAGTAATCTCCCATAAGAAGGCAGAATTCCTGTCCAGGGAGATAACTGCATCAAGAAACCGACCTGCTCAGCTCTTCCGGACCATCGACAGACTGTGCAATCCAGCCTGTCTGCGGGATCGGAGAGCTTTTTCACAAATACAGTGTGATGAGTTTGCTCAGTTCTTTGACGATAAGGTGTCATCAATCAGATCGGAGATCCACGGCATGCATTCAAACGAGCATTGCAGTGACCAACATGGGGTTACATGTCCCTGGCCTGTCTGGATGGATTTCGACCAGCCAGCGATCATGGATATCATGAAGATTGTCCAAGGTCTGCGACCGACTTGCTGTAGTTTGGATCCTGGTCCTACGTGCCTCCTTGTGGGATGCATGGATGCGATTGGACCAATCCTTGCAAGGATAGTCTGGGGTTCTTTGGATCAAGGGGTGTTTCCAGAGTCCTTGAAAGAGGCTATTGTGACACCCCTTTTGAAAAAACCTTCCCTTGACCCCGACTGCCTTGCTAACTACAGACCGATCTCTAACCTGCCCTTTTTGGGCAAGGTTATTGAGAAAGTAGTCGCGTTACAGCTTGATGACTTTCTTACCACCCATGAGTCTATGATCCTCTCCAGTCCGGTTTCAGGAAGAGGCATAGTACCGAGACTGCATTAGTTTGGGTACTTAATGATCTCCTAATAGCAAGAGATTAGAAGAGCCGTTCGATCTTGGTTCTTCTTGAGTCTCTCTGCAGCGTTGACACCGTGGACCATGGGATGTTGCTGGATCGCCTGCGGCTACTTTGTGGACTGTAGGGACAGTCCTCAGATAGTTCCATTCTTTCCTCACAGGCAGAAGTCAAAGGTAGTTTCAGGGATTTTTCTTCTGTCCCCTTTGCTCTGTCTTGTGGTTGCCGCAAGGCTCTGTGCTTTCCCCCATGTTGTTCACGGTGTACATGCTACCGTTGGGAGACATTATAAGGCATTATGGGCTGAGTTTTCACTGTTATGCAGATGACACTCAGCTCTATATGTCCTTTGTACCCAAACAAAATGATGCTGTCTCGGTTTTTAACAACTGCCTCACTGAGATTCAGGATTGGATGAGTGCGAACAGGTTGAGGCTAAATCCGGATAAGACCGAGGTATTAGTCGTTGACCCGGGTCATTATGCAAAGAAGTTGACTCCTGGGGTCCTCTCTGGTCTTTTATTAGGGGATACCCAGTTGAGACCTTCTGAACAGGTGCGAAATCTGGGCGTTAGTTTTGACAGTGCGCTGACACTAAAGATGCAGGTGTCGGCCACTGTCAAATCTTCATTTTACCATCTGAGGAATATCGCCCAGATAAAACACCTTGTTCCACATGATGACCTTCCTGTGCTGGTCCACGCTTTTGTTTCTTCCCGTCTCGATTACTGTAATGCTTTATATCTAGGGTTGCCGGGGTAGATCTCCGTTGCCTGCAGCTGGTGCAGAACGCGGCAGCTCGGTTGTTGACAGGGCTACCAAGAACTTGTCATGTCACACCTGTGCTGCGTGAACTGCACTGGCTGCCAGTGCGATGGAGAATCACCTTCAAGGTCGTATTGCTGACCTATAAGACCCTACATGGCCAGGGACCAGGGTACCTGCAAGATCTCCTTTGTCCCTATCGTCCTCTCCGCCCACTCCGCTCCACTGGCGAGGGATTGCTAGAGATTCCCAGGGTCTGTTATAAATCATCTGGGGCAAAGGCTTTCTCCTTTATGGCCCCAACCCTGTGGAATTCTCTACCTCGTCAGATTAGAGAGTGCCTGTCCGTGGAAGCATTTAAGAGATCCCTGAAAAGTCACCTATTTTTGCTGGCATTTGGTTAGTTTATTTTATGGTTATTTTATTGTTCTTATGTTTTTATTTATTATTGTTGATGTTTTATCTCTGCTTTGTATTAGCGCTTTGATTTTTTGGAAAGCGCTTTATAAATAAATTTTGATTTGATTTGATTTTTGATGTGTGGTGTGTTGTGCCTGCCTTGCAATACAAACCTGTCTTATTCACCTGCAGTCACCAAAGTGTTCCTTCACAATTGTGTCCCTGTACTGCCTGGCCCTCACAGCCAGGTGTGGGTAGTGACATGCCAGTGGTGGTCCTGCCCACAGATCCTGTGGCACTGCAACCTCATCCCCCACCTCTTCCTCCTCCCTGGAACTGTCACCCTCCATGGCGTGTACTGCTATTCCATGGTCCATGGTCATGTTGTATAGTATACAACAGGCCAGGAATTTGCCACAGGCCTTCTCAGGGCTATACTGTAGGGCCCTACCCAACCTATTCAGGCACTAGAAGCACATCTTCAGCATGCCGAAGATGTGCTCAATGATGGTGCGCGTGGCGGTGTGTGCCTCATTGTATCGGTCCTCCGCCTCTGTTCTAGGTCATCTGAAGGGGGTGAGTAGCCAGGGTCTGAGCGGGTATGATGCATCTCCTGTGGGGAGCAAGGGTGGCTGATAGCCCACTGCTCACATGCACAGTATGACCCCCACTGCACCATGGCACTCTGCTGTGTGTGGTGTGTGTACACCACTGACCGTGTTCTGCCCTTCCCTGCTTTCCTACCTCCTCCTCCCACCTCATGTGGTCTTGCCCTGCTTTTGCTGTCTGCCCCTACCTGCTCATGCCATTACTTTCCACATGTGTCCCAGCCCCCATTGTCCAGCCCAGTGTGCCCAGCAGCTGCATCCACATGTCTGCATATGGTGTGCTAGGCCCTGCGACACCTGCCCCTTGTGGCACTGTGCCCCTCATTCCATGCACTGTGCTTGTGCCACACTGTACCACTTTGTGCCCACCTGCGGCGATGTCCTCCACTCCACTGTCCCACTCCTGCTGCCCCCTTTGTGCATCGTGTATCGTGCTACCTGCACACCTGCCACCCTTCCAATTCTGTGCCATGGTGTCCTGTTGTTCTGCAGGTCAGCTTGTCCCATGCACCTACTAAGTATTTGCTTGTTACGTCCCCTGCCTTGAATCTGTGGAAGAAGGCAGACTAGTGTCAAGTGAAGGCATCATGTGTGCTCCCAGGGTGTGTGGTGCAGACGTTGCTGATGCACCTTGTGGCAGTGCACACAACCTGGCAGTTTGCTGAATGGTAACCCTTGTGGTTGATGTGCATTACTGCATCATTACCAGGTGGTGCGTGGATTTACCACATGGGTGCAGTCAATGACCCCTATGATGCCTGGCATATGTGCCACCCTGTGGAACTGCTGCATGGCTTCTCTCCACTCTGCCTGTGTGCTTGGGAAGTGGATGTACTCCAAATCATGTGGTAGCAGTGTGGTGAGGAACTGTGTGAGGAGACAGGAGGTGGATGCCTGTGAGATGCCTGTGGTGTCCCCAACTGACCTCTGGAAGGATACCATGGTGAGCAAGCATATTACTGTTGTTACCTTGGTCTCCACAGCTATGGCATGACCTCATCCAGTGGGTGCCTGCATTTCATCATGGCACAGCTCACTGAGCTGCCTCAGAATGGTCTTGTTCAGGTGGTATCGGCCTACTGTTTCTGTGTTGGTGAGCTGTTCAAATGTCAGTCTGACATGATACCACCATAGGGCTGGCCGCCTATGGTGTTTTCCACCACCACGTTGCTGTTCCACCCGTCTCCTCATTCCCATTATCATGCCCACCAACAGGAATGGTGCTTCATCCATCTTTTCTTTCAGCTGCCTCTCTCCTCATGCTTGCTCCTGCTGTGCTGCTGTTGGTCTGCTGGTGGCTTGGACTTAAGTCTCCTTCATTTTTACCTATCTCCCTATGGCACATTTCAGCCTTGCACTGTGAATGCGCCATAACTGCTCATTCATTATGCACTGTACATGACTCTGCACTGTGCATACAGGTGTATGCCCCCTCATTTTGTGCCATATATCATTTCTTTGTGTCTCCAGCACATCCAGTTCAGTGCAGTGCATATGGCTTATGCCGGGGCAACTGCGCTGTCTGTGAATGGCTCCATGGTGCATTTTTGGGTTGCGCTGGTGTTTCTCATTTGCACCCAGTGCATCTGCTTTGTGAATCCTGCCCATGTGCTTAGTAGGGATGTATATCTTAAAGAATAAAGGTTTGGGGCCTTGAGATGCTTCAGTAGTCTTTTTATTGTTGTTGTTGTTTATTTTTTGTTTATTTCTTTACTTACCTTGTCATCATTTTGCTCTTATTTTGCCAATTCATAGTAAGAAAGAATCAAATTAAATCCTTGCATTATTATTATGTCAAGGCTGTCAGCATATTTCAATGGGAAACTCCAAATAATTTTTCAGATTTTTATAGAGAAGTAAAACTTTCTTCCACTAAAATATAGATTAAACAGAAATATGTGATTTAATTATAATATGTGATTCTTTGATATGATTTAGCAGGTGATATCTTCTTCCTAACCATAACCATATTTTGTTTGGAAAGAAGAAAAGTGAAAACAGTACCATTTTAGAAAAAAATTATAAAATCATACAGATGGAACAAAACAGCGCAAACATATTACAGGCAAAGTGTGTTGCTGAAAGAAGTATTTATTTCTTTCAAAAAAGGAAAAAATATTTAGTTTCTGATTTAAAAACATTGGACTCCTAAGTAGCTGGCAGTTTCTAAGATCACAGTATCAGAATTCTATTGAAATCTCTTTTACTAGTAGTATGAAAAGCAAATGTGAAAACCTACTTCTTTCACTGCACAAAGAAATATTTTATTATAAAAGTAGGAAGTAGTTACACTAACATGTCAAAATGAAATAAATAAAATACTTGATTGCCTATTTATTAGAAGTGAACACATGCTCTTTAAGAAAATTGAGAACAGACTGGGACTGAAGATAAAACCTTGTGACCCTTTCTCAATGGAAGGGGTGTGTGTATGGTAAACTCGGGTCTGTCACGGAGGTGCGGATGGAACCAACTGACCGCAAAGCCAGTTAGACCAACTCCAGCATAGAAACATAGAAGCTGACAGCAGAAAAAGGCCACTGGTCTATCTGTAATACCCTTTCCTACAACTAAGACCTAGTGTCTATATGGGTTATGCCCATGCTTCCCTCCTCCATGCTTCCTGCCTTGTTGTTATCCTCTGGGTGACTATTAACTCTGTCCCAACCATGCGTGAAGCCATTAGTGGCCATGACTCCCCCCACCTCATCTGGCAGACTGTTCCACCGCTCAACAACTCTCTCTGTATTGAACAACTTCCTCCGGTCCCTCCTGAGGCTGCCTCCCTCTAGCTTCCACTCATGTCCCCTTGTTCTAGATTGGCTATTCTTGTTAAACAGTTCCTTACAGTTTTCCTTGTTATTCCAGCCAGGAACATGATGGTCTCCTTTCTGGTCTCCATCAAGTACATGTTTAGTGCCCAATGCCAATCCTAGTAGGCTCTGTCCTGCAGGCCATTGATTCCACCATCTTCAGCCTGTCCCTGTCTTTCCTCCAGTGAGGGTTTTGGAATTAAGCACAGTTCTCCATCTGTGACCTCACCAGTAATTTATAGAGAGATACTGTAGTAATAGCTCCTGTCTCCTGCTATTAAATCCTCTCCCCCAATACACAATGACATTCCAGTGACCTTATCGTAGGGCTTATTATATTAGCTAGAATGTTTGAGGGAGTCACTTATAATGACTTCCAGGTCCTTTTCCTCAGCAGTAGTGTCCAGCTTAGCCCCTCCCATCCAATATTTTGTCCTAGGGGTTCCTGTTCATCACCTTGCATCACCTTGCACTTTTTGGTATTGAACTTCAACTGCCAAACCTTTGACAACCTCTCTAACCTTTGCAGGTCTGCCTACAAAACTCCATTACCCTCCTCATTGCCTACCCCATAGCAGAGCTTAGTAACATCTGTGAAGAGACACTTCATGTACTGAATTATTTCAGCTGTGTATTTCATGAACATATTAAAGAGGTTGTTTGTTTAGGAGCAGGGAACATGACACAGTTTCAAAAGACTTTGCAATTTCAACATAGGTAGCAGAAGTGATGTGACCCCAATCTATCTCTTTAAAAATGGAGTCAGTTAAATATAGTAGGGAGGTGGTGGTGAAGTGTTATTTGCAGAAGCCAGGCTGGAAGGGACTGAGAAGGGTGGAAACATCAGAGAATGGGGGGAGCTGAGAAACACAAGGGTGGAAAAGTCATGTAATGGGGGGAGCTAAGAAAAACAAGGTGTTCTTGGAGATTAGTGAGGGTGGAGAGGAGTGAAATAGGGTGGTAGTTTCCTTGGAACAGAAGTGTGACCACCAGTGGTGTAGTGCTAAATTTAGAAATGAGAAGTCTCTGACAGTGAACCATGCTGCCCCCAACGAGTAGGCAAAGGGTCTGGGGGCTGCCTAGATCCCCAGAAACAATCAGGTTTTAGATGCATTCTGGTGTATTCTGAGAGTCATTCTGACACTATGTGTCTGCTTTCAAAGCCTTCTTTGACTTGTTACAAACAACCAATATCACTATCAAATAGCTAGCTTTTTATTTTCTTTAACAAAAAATGTCAAAATTAAAACAACTTCTTGATCGATATCGAGGAGCAAAAACCACATACATATTTAATCCAGAAAATTCAGCTATAAAATGTTCACATTGGAAAATGTATTGCACATAGGATTTACATATGCTGGTAAAACAAAATACAAGCTAAAGGACCAGACCATTTTGGAGATAAGATAGGCTTCCACCATTTATGATTTTTTTGTCTATCACTGTGTCTCTTGTCTTAAGTAAAACTGTGGCTACTGCCTAGCAGCTGTCAGTGTGGCTCAGTTGGTAGCACGTTCCCCCTCTAGGCCAGATGTTTGTGGGTTCTAATCCCACACTGGGATTGGGCTCATAACATATATGCTGTGGAGTAAAATAATGAGAAGATGAGGATACAACAAAATGGCCCAACAAAGAGGTATAATAACAAATAAACCTGCAGTTTGCTTTTCCACTTTATCTCCAGTTGTGCCTCCTACCCTCTCTCTGGTACAATGCCACCTCCACCTCCCCCCCACAAACACTCCTGAGTACCTCCCACACGGTAATTTTTGTCACAGAAGTCGAGACAATGGGGACATAGGATCAGGGAAAGTGTGTTTCAGAGTGACGCTGATGGCCAATTGAGCAGGGGGGCAGTTTTAACATGGAACTGTGTAGCAGAGCACTTGCAGCTCTGAACATCCCAGAGTTGAGAACTTCCTGGAGCTGAAACATGGAAAGACATACATAGGAATGCAGGATGAGTGATGGCACAGAGTGACAGACACTGGCAATGGTGGATCAGGTAGGGGGGCTAGTTTTAACATCAAAGCGTGTAGGTGTGCGTCGACCCTGGCCTTGCTTCCTTCCTCCCTCACCGGTTCTGTGCAGCAGAAATCAGTCAGTGTCGGTGTAACCCCCCCCGGCCCACAAATGGGGTTTCTCAAAAGTCTTCCAGGAGATTGCTTGAATGCTCCAAGCCTGGATGATGTTTGGCGTTTAAGCCGTTTATCTGTGAGTGCTTTTAGAGCCTCTGGTACTGTCTCTTTAAGAGCTGTCTGCCTGCAGACATAATTAATTTGGATGGGGGTCTGTGTGTTTCCCTGCTTGAGTCCCACTCAAGCTGCTGCCAAATGACTCAGTTTCTGCTGTCACTAAGTGGGCAGAGTGAGCACTTTTCAAAGATGTAACTGTTTGCCAGACATCATTTAGAGTAATAACGAAAATACAGTTTGTCTAACCTGCTTTTCTTTGCAGTCAGAACTGTGTTTGCCTAGTCCCCCATTCTAGTTTTGAACTGCTGAACTGGACCAATCAGTGTGGGGGACCTTTAAAATGGAGCCTGCTGCTGGCAAATAAGAACTTAGACTCTCATTGTGGAGCCAGCCACCTATGTACTGATTGGCCAATGCTTCTGGGAATTGTAGTTTGGACTTCGGCGTCTTTTTCCACCAACAGGGGGAGTTTACTGTGAGTGACAGCCAAACCAGCCAACTGAACTGGGAGGAACTCAAAGGAAATGCCCAGCTCTGTCTACTGGAAAGATCAGATGAGTTGTGACTGTGAAGAGGGAAGGAGCTCCCAGGCTCCTGCGCTGTTGAGTTTTCGCGCGGGAAGCTCATGTGGAGCCCTGAAGTTCGGCCTACAACTTTTTGTGAGTGCCAATGTGGACTGAATCAGAGTTGTAAGGAGAAAGAAGCACCAGAAGTGAGAAAATCAGGCTCACCCTGTAGATGACTGGAGAAATTGCTGAATTGCGCTCGGTCTGTAAGGAACTGAATCTGCTGTGTGTTCTCCTGGGTATTGTGCAGTAATTGCTATCAGGATAGAGAAGCAGCCTGCCTGGTATAGTACTTTCCTTTTACATATAAATGTGTGTAGTGCTTGTGGGGAATCACATTTCAAATCCCCTGTACAGTGAATTGAGTGCCTGAAGCTGGAAGTAAACCCCATCTTAATCCAGACTACATCCATTTGCTCTGAACTGCCGTGGGGTCCAGTCACAAGGACCTTGTCCACATGGTCTGCCCCTCATGGCAATCCAGGACAATCTGCCTTCCATCCAGTTCCCAGCATTGAGTTTGTGAGTACAAAGCAGGGTAGCTCCCTGCCATCTGTTTATGGAATTGCAAGTGTGTCATCTGATTGCTGTTTTTTCATTTCTTCACGAACTGAGCCAACCGGCTCCGGATTACAATTTCAGTATTGTGCAAGTGTTTTTTCCATCACAGGGCCCCGACCAGCTGCACCGATCCTGGCTAGCCCCCCCCAAAAGTGGGTACCCAGTGAAAGTGACAATTTGGGACTTTGAATAAGTGCACAGTACTGTGATTATTAATGTGTTTAACCTAATTAACCTGATTTCTCCCTGTCCTTGTTACAGCTCCTTAAATAAATCAGATCTGTTTGTTTCAGCAAAGTTACACTGACTGAGGTATTCATTTATGTTAAAGTATTGTACTGTGGTTTTTGCACTGTATCATCTTGTTTTACAGGGAGTCCCCAGAGTCCAGTTGACAGAGCCAGTCCTGGGGGTAAGTGCATATTGTGAAGATATTTCTGATGCATTGTGTGGGGCACTAGTGGGAAGAAAGGGGGGTTACAGTTTCCCAGAGGGCTGTGACCAAGTTAGTTTAGCTACTGCAAACCCTGACCTCTGGGTGGAGGCACCCGCCATTGGACCTAGGCCCCTCAACCTGTTAGTAGTTAAGCAGACAGGGGTAGTAGCCCGGGGATAGTGCCACCTAGGGGTTACATCAATAAAGAGAGAGAGAGAGAGAGAGAGAGAGAGAGAGAGAGAAAGATTGAGACAGCAGTGGCCATTACACAAATGTAAAGACAGAAACCAAGGGCCCAATTTTAAAATGAGATGCAGATGTCGCAAATCCATGGCGTGCTGAACTTATGGCACAGGAGTCTTGCAGCATTCCTTTTGTGCCGATCTCGATTCTGAGTCGCATGCTCCAAATGCCACATGTTAGACCAGCACTCCCCAGTCTTACTTTGCTTCAGTTGGGGACACTTTTTACATGTCTTGCAACAATTATTTGATATAAGCTGTTATAAGTTGTGGAAAGTGTCACAACTGCGCCCAATGTACCAAAACTGGGTGCAGCTGCATCAAAGGAGTTTGGCGCAGTTGCACCAAATATTGAATTGGCACAGGGCTTGATACAAGCCCTGCATCAGCCTTTGAATATCATGCCCCAAGTGTTTGAAATGCTTGTATTTAAAAAACATTTCACAGGTTAGTTTGTTACTTAAATTCTGAAATAACTATTAGTATAAAGGAAATAAATGGTTATTTATTTAAATAAACTACTTTTAAATATGGCAGGATACACATAAATTTGTCATATTTAACAAAATAAACTTTTGGTTAATCTTTTTTCTTTAATCGAATAACCCATTTTATAAACACAATGACCAATGACAGGGCATGGAATTATGGTAATGAATGCATTTCCCAGGTGTGGTGTCTCACAAAGCACCCATGGTGTGCATTAATTCCCCATAACCCCATGCCCTGTTGTGGATTATTGTATGATGCATACAGGGCTAGTGTATCACATTCATGAGGCATACTGCTCGGAGTGTGCCACCCTGGGCCTCCCCATATTGCTTGTCCAGGTGGGCTCCTGTAGCCACTGTTCAGGTGCACCCTCTGTACCTAGTCAGAACCTGTACTTGGCCATGAGCAGAATCACTGTACTCAGGCCACTGCAGTCCACCCACACACACATACCTTCACACCAGCCTGCTAGGCTGAAATTCCCTTCTGTTTACCTTTGGGGAGTGGTGGGGCTGCCCTGCAAAGCTGGTTATGCACATGCCAATGCTATGCAAATGGCCTGAATACATTCCAGTAATGAGATGTAAATGTGGGGAATGGGCTCGTACTGTGCAATGAGACCATTTACATATCATGGCTGAATACTGCACTTCTGCGTGGTGCAGATGTGGCCACCTATCATGCATTTCCATATGCCCTACACAGGTCTAAGGACACCTGCCATGCCATGCATCTCCCATTGCTGGACCGCACATCTTCTGGATATTCAGCTGGACATGTGCAATTGCTTTCTTTGGTGCATCATCTGCATATACTAATGTTTTGTGCTGGTACAACTCAAATGTATGGAACATGGAGTTGCATGATGCAGCCAACCACTTTTGAATATGAGGCCCCTGAACCTAGCTAAATGGAACCCGATTCGCTAGATTCTGGTGTTTTTTTGTTTTTTTTTAAGGCAGAAGAAATATATGTTCTGGACACCCCAAAATCCATGGTGCCCAGCTTAGTGAGAGGAGACATTCCATTGTGTTCTCTATATGAGAACAGTGGGACTTTCTTGACTTCTGCAACCTCAGCCAGAACTCGTGGTGCAGGCTGCAGTGAGAGCAGTGAGCTGCCACCCCATCTCATCTCTTTATGTATGTAATGTTGTCCTGGTGTCTAGTGCCCCCCCAACATCTGATTGCCATCCCCATATTTATTTACTGTTTCCCTGGTGTCTAGTGGCACCCCCACCTTCCAATTGCCATCCCTGTAATATATTTGCCTTTCCCTGGTGCCTTATGGCACCCCACCCTCTGCTAACTGTCTCTGTAATGTATTTGTCTTTCACTGGTGTCTAGTGGTACCCCACCTTCCAATTGCCATCCCCGTAATGTATTTGTCTTTCCCTGGTTCCTAGTGACACCCACCACACTCTGATCACCATCCAAGTAATATGTTTGTCTTTTCCTGGTATCTAGTGACACCACCACCTTCCGATCGCTGTCCCTGTAATGGTTTTGTATTTTCCTGGTGTCTAGTGTCACTCCTCACCCTCCCATCACTGTCTCCCTAATGTTTTTAATTTTTACGGGTGTCTAGTGGCACCCGCCACCCCCAAATGCAGTCTCAGTCTGAAATAAAGAAAATCATCCAGCAATAATTTTTTTAAACCTGCAAAACCAAAAATGGCCCCTCTCCAGTCTGACTCCCCATCCCCACCTCCCACTCAGTAACCACCACCCCACACCTGTAGTACACCCCCCACATACCCTCACTCACCTGAACAGGTCACAAAGTGTAGAGCCACTCTCTGATCAAAGACATGTCTTGCTGCCAGAAGCGCCAACTGCAATATAAGAAACTAAGGTAAGTGTGATTCAATGTATTTCAATGAGGTTTTGAACTTTTATGCATAACTGTCATTTTTGCATATTTGACACCAAATTTTCAACATGGCTTTTTGGGGACCCTATCTAATGACCAATGGCAGTGGAATTATGCACATCAAGCTCAAAAGGCATTTTTTGTGGTCACGTGGCAAAACACCTCTCAGGTGGGATTTAAACATTTTCAACACCCTTGTTCATGAGATGGGGTCATACGAAGGCTATGTTGTAAATCTGGGGTGAGAATTTCTAAAAATGACAAAGTTATGCACAGACATTGACATTTTACTACACTTGCTCATAACTTTGGTACAGTAATTTTAAATATTTTGATCCCACATTTTCAACATAGCCATTTCATTACACTATCTCATAAACTTGACAGCTGTAATTTTTTAAATCCTGGCCAAAATGTGTTTTCACACCTGTGGCATGTAATGACATTCCAATGCTGCAGAATTAAGTTTCAGCAGAGATGTAAACATTTTCACTACTGGGATCATGAGCTGGGTTCATGAGGTGGGGTAATAAGGAGGCTATGCTGACAATTTTGTGTACAAATATGATAAAATGCCCAGGTTATGAGTGAACATTGCAGTATTTCAATGTTCACTCATAACTTTGCTTATTTTCAATATTTGGACTCAAAACTTTTAGCATTGCCAGTTTTCCACAGCACCTCATAAATATGACGTTTCATTTTTTAAATCCTGCATGAGATATATTTTCACACTTCTGGTGTGAAATGACATTTTGGCCAGCATACTATAAATGGTACATGCTGTATCTTTGAGGTGAATCATAAAATGAGTATCTTGAAATCGTGTGGTCAAAATTAAAAAAATATATATATATTGTAATTGTTAACAAAATTTGTGCATAGTGCCACTCTTGACCCCAATGAATATGCTTTGTGATCCTATCCTTCTGAGCTGAGTTTGAGGGAGAGCTCAGTGACCCAGCTGGATGGGGTGAGGTTGGGGGTATGGTGCTGTTATGCAGCACCTCCCCATCCAGGGAATGAAAGGTGCAGGGTTACCTGCACAGGCCTGGGTATCACATAGTGAGGACAACTGTCCTCTTGGCATAGGGCTCTGCACCTTTCCCCTTGGGTGACAGAAGGCCCTGTGCATTGTCTGATAGGTGCACTCTTTGTCCTGTGCATCTGTAGCTGTGGCCACATAGAAGTGCAGGGTCCACCGGTCCCTGCACTTCCACAGACCACCACACAATCCCATGAATTCTTCACATCTGTCATTGCACTGAACTACAGGGCCCATAATTTGCAGGACCTGCACTTCTGTAGGTGGATGGAGTCTTCACTTCTCAAAGGGCATCTGTATCTGTTCTTTGGGACCAGCTTGAATGATGGTACAATTCCACTATCTCGAAAGGAAATGTGGTGTGATGTGGTTCTTGTGCAATACTGTAAATGATATGGTTCTTCTGCAAAAAAGTGGCACTCCACTGCAATAAAATGCAACTTCCATGTGCAATATAGATTTATATGTAATATGTCATCAGTTTATGTAACATTTACATGTAATACATCAATTAGTTTATATAGCATTTACATGTAATATATGTCATTTGCAAAAAACTTTGTTAATCTACCAGCTAGTGTAACTGAATGCCACAAACACAGGGAAATGTGGTGTTGGGGTTTCCAACCCTAACTTCCCACTCCCACACCCACAAGCAGCAAAAGGAAAAAAAATGTTAGGGTTTGCAGTCTCTGGAGTCTTGAATCAGTGGTGGGTCCTCCTTGGGGATTATCAACCTTAATGCTCCCTTCTCCCCTCAGCTCCTAGCCTCCAATCCGAAGCACAAAGTATAGCTCCAAGCCACTGCCTCATAATCAAGGCCACTGTTTTACAATTCTCTGAAACACTGAATTCCATTCTGACCATCCTGGATTCTGGGATTTTACCAGTGTTTCAGAATCCAAATTCAGGGATTTTACCGGTATTCCAAAACTGAATATTTTTTCACATATTTTTGATTAATAAAGTAGTTAGTCACAGTGTTTTTATGTAGATTAAACTACCTAAGCACAATGCAACACGATTTAATCTAATATGCATTTTATTATAGCCACCCAAGTTTTGCCTCTACCAGAATACTTATTAAAAAGTTAACTTCTCAAAACAAGCCAGCAGGTGAAATTAAATGGCCCATGGCAGCAGTAACATTTTTCTAACTAGCAGGTACCAGTTTCCACCCCTGTTTTATACCAAAGGAACACTAAAGTGATGTTTATTTCATGTTGTGTATTAATACAATTCATCATTTTGTGATGTATGTAATAAAACTTCTCCAAGCTAAATTGGCAATTAGAGTGATTTATTTGAGTGGCATTTACAAAGACATACAGACATGCAAAATACAAACAAAAAAAATATTTAAGTACAGGTAATTGGGTACATATGCTACACAAACTAATGACATATATTACATGTAAATGCTATATAAACTAATTGACGTATTACAAGTAAATGTTACAAAAACTGATGGACATATATTACATATAAATCTATACTGCACATGGAAGTTGCATTTTATTGCAGTGGAGTGCCATTTTTTGGCAGAAGAACAATATAATTTACAGTATTGCACAAGAACCACATCACAAACAAGCTTAAGAGATCAGATTGTGTGTGTGTCTGCTTATTAAACAGTAACATTGTAAATCATTTTAAATTGTCCACATTCAGGCTTCCCTGTAGGTCAGTTAAGATCTGTCCATATGCACAAAATGACTGCTCCACATCTGCACTGAAATTGGGACCTAGATGGCCTAAAGGCAGCTTTAGTTAGAATCGATACCTGGAACGACATTAAAAGCCAGTTTTGGTGAAGATCAAAAGATACCACGTCTGGTAGTTCTTGCACATCCTGTCATGTGTAGATCTCCCAGTCCTTCAAAGGGGCAGTCTTATTATGTACTCCAAAAATGGGGATATTTGGATAGTACAACTGAAAGTCCTTATTGAGTTTGGGGAGGTTCAGTTGGTGCGCCTTCAAAAATGGTGCAGATGGGTTTGAGTCCAGATGTTTTGACAGCTTCTCCAAACAGACCTTGAAAGCATTTTTGAACATTTTAATGTGCTCATCCCTTACTGTACTCCTTAGCTGAGAAACATACATTTGTGTCTTCTCACCAAACCCATCATTTTTAGTCATTCCAGTGTTCAACCGGCTACTAGATGACATCAGTTTAGTTGTGTGAGTTTGTAAAGTGGTTTTGTATTGTTTAATGGACTTTGTATATTAAACCTTGGAAAATAATGCTCAGTCTTAGGAGCGCCTTGTAACTAGAACTCATCCTAATGGTGTAACTACAGTATGTCAACTGATCCTGACTAAAAATAAAGATTCTACTACTACTACTACTACATCAGTGTGTCATATGCAGATACCACAAGAGGTTTCTTCTTAGACTGCAGATGTTCAATGGCAGCAATAATGTCTGTTGAATTCTTCAAAATTAATTCTCTTGTGGTCCTAATGCCTGATGACTGTACTTCCTAAGGTGTGATCTGCTGCAAAATATTCTCTCAAAGATCTACTGTTATGGTAAGTTCTTACATAACTGTTATTTTTGTTTCTCCTGGGGGAAAGCTGGGAAGCCCCCCAGATCACCACTGTAACCCTGTCTTCCACACCTGTCCACTATGCATCTGAGACCACCCTAGGTGCAGTGATTTTTCCACATTTTACTGCATTCAGGTGCAAGATGTTTCTGCTGGAGAAGCTGGGGTTCCCCCTATTCCTGATCCCCACTGCAACCCTGCATTGCCATAACTGCCTGCCATGTCCCTTTTAAAATATATCCTGAAGAGATATCCTCAAAGAATATCTAGAGTTTGCCTTAAACAGCTCTCAAGTAAATTAAGCAGCAAAAAGCAAAAAACATGCATAGTGCAGCATTTTCACCAAGCTGCACATAAACAGGATTTTCTACAGTCTTGATTCTTTTTCCACTGTACCTGGGCATCTCAGAAATGTTTGGTCCTCAGACTTGCTCTGCATGACACAGGAAGCAAAACAGCCCCTCTGACTTGCTAAAGGACACAGTGTACAAGCCATTTCCTGTAATGTTCGAGGGGCTGTGTTGCTTGCTGTGTGCCCCAATTTGGATGGAGGAGTGAACTTGTCTTTCACACAGAATCAACACAGCCCTTGATGACCCTACCCCCAAAAAGGAAATAAATTCACCATATTGAATTATAAGCCTATAAGTCTGACTGCATTTCTGTGGTAAATATTAGAATCCCTTATAAAAAATTGCTTCAAGGAACAATTTATACTGTTACATTATTTGATCATAATCAACACAGATTCAGACAGGGGTGTTCTAGCATGACAAACCTTATATATTTTTATGATACTGTCAATAGAATATTAGATAACGGTATAAATGTGGATGTTGTCCTATATGATTTCTGCAAGGCCTATGATCTTGTCCCACATTGGGCAATCGGGCACATTGGGAAATTAATAAAAAGCTTTACTGCAGAGGGTAGTTGGTCCAGGACGTTGGCAAGTGGTTAGGAGGGGCAAATTGGGTTCCCCATCACTCTGTGCTCTCCAACATATTACCTCCAAAAACCATATAAACACTACAAACAGGTATCTGCCTCTATCTCTGAAATCAAACAAAGGGGCAGAGGACACTGCAGAGCAGGACAGTGCAGCACAGGGTCTAGCACAACAAAACTCAGCCAAATCAGGAACCAAAAAAGCAAAAAGCAAAAAGGAAATCCAAAAAACTTCTGATCATAGGAAACTCCATGATTCAGGGAGTTGATACCCATCTCCAGCCAGGGGGTTAGTCAGATGTCTCCCAGGTACATTAGCATGGAGAGACACTGACCGCATTGCTAAAATTGTTCACAAAGCAGGAGAAAACATTGATGTCCTGGTACACAAAGGGACTAATGATCTCGCCAGCGGTCAGTCATGGAGACCAAGGAACACCTGACCACGCTGGGTGACAAACTATCATCCATTTCATCTGACATCTCCTTCTCTGAGATCCTGCCAGTCTGGGAGAGGGGGGCAGATGGACAGAAGGTCAGAGAAGGGGAGATAGTGGAGCTAAACATGTGGCTCAAGGGCTGGTGCCAGGAAAAAGGACACAGATTTGTAGGGAACTGGCAACAGTTTAGGGAGTGAAAGTTCTTTAAATTTGATGGACTGCATCTGACTAAGGAGGGAGTCAGTGCATTGGGGTAGAAGTTTGATGTCTTTGCAGAATATTTAAACTAGCAAATGGGGAGAGGGGTGCAGCACCCCATATGTCGAATGGGAAGAACACCCCTTCACCCTCAGTTAGTGGTCAGACAGGGATTCAGCATGTTTGCAGTTCATTTGCATCACTAGGTAAGAAAAAAGGTCCGTCTCCCCATACGACACACAGGAGAAATGCTAAACCTCACCCAACAACTAACACGTTGAAATCTGGCCAATGGAAAAATTATGTACACAAATGCTCACAGCCTGGATAATAAGATCCTAGACCTGCAGGCAATGATGTCAGAGGCTAAACTCAACATAGTAGCAATTAGTGAGACATTATTTAACAGTAACCACACTTAGGAGACTTCAGTACCTGGCTATGTACTCTTCAGAAGAGACTGTGGTGCAAAAGGGGGTGGAGTGGCCCAGTATGTTAATGAAAATATCAAAGCTACAGAAACTCAGAATACACATAAGGAGTCAGAAGAACTGTGGGTCACCCTGGAAACAGGAAATGGGACAGCCATAAGAACTGGGGTTATCTACAGGCCCCCAGACCAGGGGGAGGACATAGACACATTACTATTAGAAGATATACAAAACTTGACAGTTAAAGGGGAGGTTCTGATAATGGGAGACTTCAATATGCCAGATACAGATTGGTCAATACCAGCAGGAACATCGACCAGAACTAGGCACACAGTGGATTCTCTGCAGGGGGAGGGCTTCAAACAACTGGTACAACAACCCACAAGAGACAGGGCTATCCTAGGTCTAGTACTAACTAACAGGGAAGGGATAACAGATCTCCAGGTAGAAGGTCACCTGGGGGCCAGTGACCATCACATGGTATGGTTCGGTTTGGCCACTACATCTAAATCATCCCTTTCCAAGGCAAAAATATGGGACTTCAGAGGCTGACCTTGATAGAGATGGCCAACAGAGTTAAGCTAGCCCTGGCAAAAAGAAACACAGGGGAAGGGGTACAGGCAAAGTGGGCAAGCATTAAGGATGCAATACTTGAAGCAACATCCCATTGTGTTAGACAGAAAAGGAAGTGCAAAAGAAGAAGGAGACTACTTTGGTTCTCAAATACAGCTGCAGAAAAGGTCAGAGTCAAAAGGCTGGCCTTCAGGAAATATAAGGGAACACAGCAGGATGAAGATAGGGAGGCATACCAAACTGCCCTAAGGGAAGCAGGGAAGGCAGTAAGGCAGGCAAAGTACCAAACTGAGGAAACACTAGCACGAACAGTAAAAGAAGGTGACAAGACTTTCTATAGATACTAATAGATACTACACTGAAAAGGAGGCATGTGAGGAGGAGGACCCTGTAAAAGCATTTATCCTAAATAGTTACTTTTGCTCAGTATTTACTGAAGAGAAGGTAGGGAAGGGCCCACAGCTCAGCACCATGGACACAGGGGGGTAGGGAGGTGAGCACTACTCCCTTCACAAAAGAAAGGGTTCTACAAGAGCTTGCTAAGCTCAGGGTGGACAAGGCAATGGCACCTGATGGCATACATCCCAGGGTACTTAAGGAGCTAAGGGTGGAACTAGCAAAGCCATTAGCAGAACTGTTTAGTGAGTCTCTGAGCACAGGAGAGGTCCCAGAAGACTGGAGAAGGGCTCATGTGATCCCGCTCCACAAGAGTGGTAGCAGGCAGGAGGCAGGGAACTACAGACCAGTCAGTGTTACCTCAGTAGTGGGCAAGATTATGGAGGCAATCCTTAAGGAAAGGATAGTGCAACACCTGGAATCCATAGGGGCACAGGATCCAAGACAGCATGGGTTTACAAAAGGAAGGTCCTGTCAAACTAATCTCATAGATTTCTTTGACTGGGTAACCAGAGTGGTGGACCAAGGGGAGCAGTTGATGTAGCATACCTTGACTTCAGCAAAGCTTTCCATACTGTTCCACATAGAAGATTGATAAATAAGCTGGATAGGCTCAGGGTGGGTCAGAAGTTGGTCAACTGGGTATGCATGGTTGATGGGCAGAAAACAGAGAGTGGTGGTAAATGGTATACAGTCAGAAGAGATGCAAGTCACAAGTGGGGTACCTCAGGGATCAGTCCTGGGGCCAGTCCTCTTCAATATCTTCATTAGTGATATTGCAGATGGACTAGAGGGTAAGGCTTGTCTGTTTGCAGATGACACCAAGATCTGCAACAGAGTAGATGATCCAGATGGGGTGGGCAGAATGAGAAGAGATATGGATGAACTAGCAAAATGGTCAGAAGAGTGGCAACTGGGATTTAATGCAAAGAAGTGCAAGATGATGCATATAGGGAAGAGAAACACTGAAGCCACCTATAGGCGGGGAAGGGAGTTGCTGGGAGTCACAAAAGAAGAAAGATACTTGGGCATCATCATCACCGATGACCTGAAATCATCCAAGCAGACCCTCTAAAGCAGTAGGTAAGGCTAGGGGGATGTCAGGGTTTAATAGTACGGGTATCACAAGTCATAAGAGGGAGGTAATAATCCTTCTTTACAAGACACTGGTTAGGCCCCATCTGGAGTACTGCGTACAGTACTGGAGGCCACACCTTCACAAGGACATCAACCAAATTGAGGCAGTTCAGAGAAGGGCAACGAAAATGGTGCAGGGACTGCATCAGAAGACATATGAGGATAGATTAATGGCCACAAAGCCGGAGCTGTACACCTTTTTTTGTACAAAACAAAATTCATAACTTGGGCATATGTCACAGCACTTTATTTCTCTCGGTTAAACTTATAGAGCCCTCACTTTTACACCTCATGTGATTTTACCTTATACAGTATAACGATAAAAAAATAATTAATTGAACTAAATATTCAAGTAACAGACCAGCAGCAAGAGCATACCTATTCACAGCAGTACTTTACTGCAATGTTGAGAATTTGCATGGAAAACCACTTTACAATATTTTAGAACCCCCCCCCCCCCCACTGTAGCAAAATGCAAAACTTGAACGTGGGCACACAAAATATGTTGGAGGGCATGTGGGGAAATGGTAATGAGCAACTCTAATATTTTGGCTCTGCCTGCTTTGAGAAACTACTGGGAGAGCATGGAAAGAGAGGCAACAAATTAAGCACCAGCCTCCTGAGTTTAACCTCAGCTCCGGCTTTGTGGCCAAACAAACCACACACTGTTTTTTAAAGTATAAGCTGAGCACGGCACCTGAAAGTATGTTGTAAGCAAGGCAAGGTCTTGGTGTGGTTCCTGGTGTCCTTTGGTTGGTTGTTGAGGTGAATGTGGCCTTAGTTGTGGTGCCAGTAAATCTTTTTTTTGCCCATTTAAACAATGCAGTGGAGCGAACAAAATTAATCAAAAATGTCAGCAGTAGCAGAGCAGTGGATCAAGAACAGCGGGAAGCAGTGTGGTCTCAGTGAATCTGCGGCAGTATTTCATTAGTTTGGTTTCCAGTTCTGTCCTCTCTGCCTGCAGCATGTTCTTGTGTCCTTTCCTCCTTCTTCTGACTTACTAGCTAATAGAGCAAGGTAGCTGGATACATGTTGGCTCTTATACAGCTGAACTCCTGAATGCTCATGCTAGGTGCATGAGTTTTGTGAGCCACCAGCAGGACATTTTAAATTCCACCATCCAATGAGAATTCCATGATTCCATCCGTGATCAAGGAATCATGGAGAAACAGAGGCCTTGCTCATAATGATACATTCTTCAAAGGTAGAGAAGTATGTCTTGCTACAGGTTGTCAATACAGTTTGTTGTACCTTACTTCATGTAGGTCCCTTTGGGCCCAGTGTGAAGAAAGTAGCTCATATGTGATGTTGTTTGCTCATGGAATGGGGTGAGCATTAGGGTTAACAACCACCCAAGGAAGATCCCACCACTGATTCACCAAGACCCAGAGACCCAAAACCTTAATATTTTTTCCTTTTGCTGCTTGTGGGTTGAGGGTGGGGTGTTAGGGTTAGAAACCCTAATGCCACATTTCCCTAATTTTGTGACATATAGCTATCATAACTGGTGCATCAACAAAGTTTTTTTTGCAATGAATATACAGTATATTATGGTAGCACGGTAGTGCTACCATAGTTAGAGTTG
This sequence comes from Neoceratodus forsteri, assembly GCA_016271365.2. Taxonomy (NCBI): domain Eukaryota; kingdom Metazoa; phylum Chordata; order Ceratodontiformes; family Ceratodontidae; genus Neoceratodus; species Neoceratodus forsteri. Next base: position 1,787,496,318 of record CM057455.1, on the reverse strand, counting down.
AGGAGCCATTTCTATGTTAAACCCCAAAACTTTGCACTTTAATAACTTTGCAACTGTTTGATGGATTTGCCTGAAATTTGGAATTTATGATCAAGAACCATAGGCCTTGGGATCTGCCAAGTTTCGTACTGGTCAGATATACGGCTGTGGAGTTATTAAGTGTGATCTGTGCGCGCGTTTACACTTTTCTGGAATTCTGTGGTCGTGCCTACAGGTCGTACGGTTTGCGTGACCAGCCCAAAATCTTCAGGGAACGTGCAGCCGGGTCCCAATGTGCCTTTCAAGGATTTCATGAAAAAATATTAAACGGTTCAAAAGTTATTCAAAAAACAGTTTCCCATTATAAGTCAATGGGAAAAGTTAACAAAAAGTTCAACACTTTCGCAAATGCATTTTTACTTTCGTAAATGGGCCTGTTACTTTCACAAATCGGCCATTTTGTTTTCAGTTGGTGATCATAAAAATGGTTGGCATTTAAATTTGGGACCCTCTAGCAACCTAATTCTTTAGTATTCACCTAGTCGGGCCCTGAGGATGATTGCCATGTCTTTATTTTGTGATAAAACCCCAGAAATATGTTTTCAAATTTTCTGGAAAAGTACTTTAAAATTACTTCCAGGTGCTACAGTGTGTAATTACATGAGCTTTTGCAAGTGCAACAGTAATTTCTAGTCTGTGGAAAATGACAGCAATTCTTTGGCACTGCACTGCAAAATAACCGTTTGGAGTTTTGGGCTGAAATTTGGAGGGAAAGCAGCCGACATCTCACAAATGTGCCTTTCAGTGTTGTATCAAAAAAATATTACATGGCGGCAAAGTTATGGCACTCCAAAGTTGACAGTTTTTCCCATAGGATAACATTACGGCACCCGAAGCATTACAGGAATCCTTTGGCACCCTGCTGCAAAATAATGGTTTGGTCTTTTTTCCTGAAATTTGGAGGGAAGACAGCCAACAGTACACAGATGTGCCTTTCAGTAGTTTGGTGAAAAAATATCACATGGCGGCAAATTCTGGCACTCCAAAATTGACAGTTTTCCCATAGGATAACATTCACGGTGCCCGACACTTAACAGAAATCATTTGGAGCCCTGCTGCGAAATAACGGTTTGGTCTTTTTCTGAAATTTGGAGGAAGACAGCCAACAGCCCACAGATGTGCCTTTCAGTAGTTTGGTGAAAATACATTACAGGAGGCAAAGTTATGCTCCAAACTTTTCTTTTTCCCATAGAATAACATTCGGCGTTAGCCGTGCCTTTCAGAGACCCATGTATCTAGGAAGCGGTGCGAGGATACGGACTTTTTCAGGAGAAAATTTCTTAGCCCCACCATGGGGCTAAGATTTAAATTAACCAGGACAGTTGTAAATAATATGACTTTTAAATTTTTTCTATGTCGAGCGGTTCCTGAGATATAATGTATTTAGTATTCAAGATCTCATTTCTCGCCAATACTCATTATTTTGCATACATTATTTGTACTCACTGTCTTTCTCAATGCAGGTTTGGGGAAAACCAGCCTGTCTTACATTACTGTTACTGTTGCACTTTCGCTTGCGATCCATTCTCGTTCACTTACCATTGGCGTCTGAGCCACCATGTGCGTTATCCTTTGAGTTTTCATTTGCGCTTGTGTTTCTGTTATTTTTTGCCATTTCTGTCTACAGTACTGTTTATCTTACTGTTTCACTTTACATCACCATGGCCATTGACATTTCTGTTTGCAGGCACCATGTTACTATGTGACAACACATCACGTGGCAGACCATTCCGTCACGCCACCATATGCGTCCTTTCTGTTCTCATTCATGCTTGTGTTACCATATGCGCCACTGTTAGCATTTCTGTTGCGTTGCTGTCCTGTTGGTATGCCACAACACATCATGTGGCGGGGGCAGCGGAGACCTCCGTAGCATTACATTCACTATTTCTCGTTATCATTCTCAAAGAAGGGAAATTAGAGGAAAAAACTCTGTTTAATGCATTAGTTAGGGTTGTTCCACAGCGACAAAAGTGAAATTCGTTGTTAGGGTTGAAAACCCCTTGGACCCCACCACCCCCAACCAGCATTGGGGTGCACATTGGGATCGTGGGTCCTAACTCTCACCCATTCTCCTATCTTCTGCTGCTTTACACATGTCATGGGGTGAGGTTAGGGCTGGCGATATAATGCGCCTTAATACGGTGGGGGTGAAGAGTCAAGGGTTTTCAACAACTGTAATCTCACTTTAACTGTGTAACCTCTAATGAGTTTGCCTCTAATATATATATATATAATATATAAGAGGCAAAAACTCCGTTTAATGCATTAGTTAGGGTTGTTCCACAGTGACAAAAGTGAGGAAATTCTCTGTTAGGGTTGAAAACCCCCTTGGAACCCCTGCCCACTTCCCCAACTGGCATTTAGGTGTGCATTGGGGTCATCAGCCCTAACTCTCACCCCATGACATGTGTAAAGCAGCAGAAGTATGGGAGAATGGGGTGAGAGTTAGGACCGACCTCGATGCACACCCCAATGCCGGGTTGGGGGGTGGGCAGAGGTCCGAGGGGTTTTCAACCCAACACCAAATTTCCTCACTTTTTCCTGTGGAACAACCCTAACTAATGCATTAAATGGAGTTTTTTGCCTCTAATTTCCCTTCTTTTTGAGAATGATAACGAGAAATAGTGAATGTAATGCAGCAGCGGGAGCGTGGGGCCACGTGATGTCTTGAGGCATAGTAACAGGAACAGCAACGCAAACAGAAGCACTAACAGTGGTGCACATGGTAACGCAAGCGTGAATGAGAACAGAAAGGGTAACGCACATGGTGGCGTAGATGAGAATGGTCTGCCACGTAATGTGTTGTCACATAGTAGCGTGGTGCCTGCAAATGGAAATGTCAATGGGCATGGTGATGCAAAGAGAAACAGAAAGAGGAACAGTACTGTAGACACAAATGGCAAAAAATAACAGAAACGCAAGTGCAAATACAAACGCAAAGGATAACGCACATGGTGGCGTAGACGTCAATGGTAAGTGAAACGGGTATGGAACCACAAGCAGAAAGGGCAACGGTAACAGTAATGTAAGCGCACAGGCTGGTTTTCCCCAAAGCTTGCATAGAGAAAGACAGTGAGTACAAAGAATGTATGCATAATAATGGGTATCGGAGCAGAAAATGAGGACTTGGAATACTAAATAGATTATATCTCAGGAACCGTACAACGTAGAAAAAAAATGTAAAAGTCATATGATTTATTACTGTCCTGGCTAGTTTTGTGCTTAGCTCCCATTAGGGGGCTAAGTATTTTTCCGATGAAAAGTCTGTATCTCACACCGTTTCCGAGATAGGGGCCCTGAAAGGCCGGCGAACGCCGTAATGTTATCCTATGGGAAAAAAAGACAAGTTTGGAGCGCCATAACTTTGCCTCCCTGTAATATTTTTTCACCAAATGACTGAAAGGCACATCTGTGGGCTGTTGGCTGTCTTCCCTCCAAATTTCAGGAAAAAGACCAAATCGTTATTTTGCAGCAGGGTGCCAAATGATTCCTGTAATGCGTTGGGCACCGTAATGTTATCCTATGGAAAAAACATCAACTTTGGGGTGCCATAACTTTGCCGCTGTGTAATATTTTTTCAACACAACACTGAAAGTCATATCTGTGAGATGTTGGCTGCATTTCCTCCAAATTTCAGCCCAAAACTCCCAACCGTTCTTTTGCAGCGCAGTGCCAAAGAATTGCTGTCATTTTCCCACAGGGTAGAAAATTACTGTCGCAATTTGCGAAAGCTTTCCCAAAAATTTGTGACACTTTCATGAGCATGAAAGTACTTTGCAAAAGTACTTTTTTCAGAAATTTGAAAAACATATTTCTGGGGTGTTTTACCCCAAAATAAAGACATGGCTAGCATCCTCAGGGTTCGACTAGGTGAATACAAAAAGAATTAGGTTGCTAGAGGGTCCCAAATTTAAATACCAGGCATTTTTCTGATCACTAACTGAAAACAAAATGGCAGATTTGCGAAAGTAACAGGGCCATTGGTGAAAGTAAAAATGCATTTGCAACACTGTCGAACTTTTTGTTAACTTTTCCCATTGACTTATAATGGGAAATTGTTTTTTGAATATCTTTTGAACCGTTTAATATTTTTTCACCAAATCTTCAAAAGGCACATCGGGGACACCGGCTGCATGTTCCCTGAAGATTCGGGCTGGTCGCTCCAAACCGTGCTTGACCTGTACACGAGACTGTAGAATTCCAGAAAAAGCGTAAACGCACGTGGAGATCATGCTTAATAACTCTGCAGCCATATATCCAACTGGTAAGAAACTTGGCAGATCCCAAGGCCTATGGTTCTTGATTGTGTATTCCAAATTTCAGGCAAATCTGTTAAACGGTTGCAAAGTTATTAAGGTGCAAAATTTTGGGGTTTAACATAGAAATGTCTCCTCAACCCTAACTATGGTAGGACTACCGTGCTTCCATACTATATATATATATATATACAGTATATATATATATATATATATATATATATATGTGTGTGTGTGTGTGTGTGTGTGTATTTTTTTTATTTTGACTCCAAGTTTTCAAGATAGTCATTTTATGACTCCTCTTATAAACATGACATGTAGCATTTGCAGTATATTGGCTGAAATGTTATTTTGCAAAAGTGTGAAAACATGTCTCGTCCAAGATTTTAAAAATGACACCTATCATGTTCATGAAGTGGTGTGGAAAAATGGCTATGCTGAAAGTTTTGAGTCAAAATTTTGAAAATTGTTGAAGTTACGAGTGAGTGTTGAAATACTGTAACATACACTCATAGCCTGGGCATTTTTCCATATTTGTACAGTAAATTTTCAGTATTATTGCCCACCTTATTAACATGTTAAAATTTTCAAATCACCACCGAAACATCATTCCACACCACTGAAATGTCATTCCACACTACAGATGTGAAAACACATTTTGGCCAAGATTTGAAAACAATGACAGCTATCGCATTCATGAGGTGGTGTGAAAAAATGACTATGCTGAAAATCTGGGCTCAGAATATTTCAAGTTACTAAAGTTATGAGTGAGCATAAAAAAATTTCAAAGTACACTCATAACTGACATTTTTACATATTTTTACCACAAATTTTCAACATAGCCTTCTTTTGATCCCACCTCATGAACAAGGATGATGAAAAGTTTCAAATCCTGCCCAAAAGTGATTTTGCAATGTGACCTCAAAATTGCATTTTTGGCCTGATTTGCATAAGTCCACCACCACTGGTCATGAGGTGGAGTCCCCAAAAGGCCATGATGAAAATTTTGAGACAAAATATGTAAAAATGACAAAGCTATAAATCAAAGTTCAAACCCCTTTCAAATACATTAAACCACACTTACCTGATTTTCTCATAATATAGTCAGTGGCTGCAGCAGCAAGCTGTGTCTTCCATCGGAGAGTGGATCTATGCCATGAGACATGTTCAGGTGTTTGAGGCAGTGTAGGGGATGTAGGATGGTGGGAGCAGATTAGGAGGTTGGAGAGGGGTGGATGGGGAGTGTGTGTGGCAGGTCATATCTGTGAACGACTACATTCTTTGTTACAGGGTAAAAAAAATTTGATGGACTTCTTCAAAATTTATGTGATATTCTTACACAGGAGATTGGGCACCCCAGTGTGGGGATAGTGTTCAGTGGCACTGGGGAGTCCTGGAGGGCAGGTGAATCAAGAGAAACAGTACCCAGGGTGGGCACTCCAGTCCATTTATGTATTAAAATATATTGAAACATTGAGAAGGGTGGGCAGGTAACCTGGAGAGGAGGGGGGAGAAAGAAGCAGTACCAGGGTGGGCATCTTGGTCAACTTAATCAATAATTAAATTGATAGATACAAAAAGCGATAGACAGAGACAGACAGATAGAAACAGAAAGAGTAGGGGATCTCTCATTCACTGCTTGTACTGAAACTGGCAGCATGATTCCAGTTGTGGTTTCAGTATTCAAGAAAGTAGCACTGTTCAAATACAGTGAACTCAGGTGTATGCCTCCTCTTACTAGGCTTGGCAATCTGGATATTGCGGTGCCCAGAAAAGGTATTTTTAGAACAATTTTTAAAAAACAAACAGCAGAATCTAGCTAAATGGGTTCTGGTTAGCTAGGTTCAAATGTTTGTTTTTCGAAACCATATCATTTTTGTATATTTTCCATTTCTGTGAGTTAAAAAAAAAGGAAGGGAGGCTGTTATGATCTGTACTTTTTTTAGCACGATTAGTATTTTTTTCCCACAATACTTGTAAATCATGACTTTGTCAGTTAGCCCAAAAATTCTTATAACTCTGAAACCATATAATATTTTTCAGGAAATCTTCCAAAGGCACACCCTTGGCACAGGCCTCTTCAACCCTGAAAAGTTTGTGAAAAAAATTCCACACATCTAAGCTGTAGGTGAGAGTGAAAAATACACAATGTTAAGTACTAGGATTTTCTCCCCCTTTTTTTTAACCTCCATATCTTGTAAACCCAACAAGATGCCATCATAAAACATTTCACGCCTTGAGACTCTGACAGCTTTACCATGTGCAGAATGTTGTGCTATTTTGTGAAATGATACTAAAGTTATTAAGGTGCAAAAACTGGGGTTTAATATCAAACCGTCAACCCTCATTATAGGGGCACTGCCCTACTCCTATAATATAAAACCCTTTTAAAGTTATTTAACATTTGCCATTTGGGTACCCTTTGATACTGTCAAAAGTGACTTGTACCACTTTAAGACTGTCAGATTTTATTAGCTATCTTCCGGCACCAGCCATGCCTCCTGAAGAAGACTCCCAGTGGTTGAAATATTGGATCTATTTTGTCAGCATCTTTGCCTGTTTCTTTTGCTCACCATTAAAATATGCTATTCCTACCAGTAATTTCTCTTTAGTACATTATTTAATGAAATATAGATCTCATAGAGTACAACCTTGTTTTTGTTTGTTTGTTTGTTTGTTTTTTTTGCTAGATGGGCCCTTGTGCCTTTTTCTTTCATTAGCATTTTATGTTTCTATATTTTCTATGAAGTGATAGTAACTGAGAAAGAAGAGTGACTTATAAGAAATCATTATGGACTGCAGATGTTTAAAGGAAAAACTGAAATGGATAGGTGATTCTCTTGAAACATTGTGGTTGTCATCTTTGCACAAAATCCTTATAGATATTGAATTGCCATACTTATTGAATAATCTTATCAATGGAGTTATTATTTCCCAATCCAATAAAATATCTTTTAAGATCAAATATTTCAAGAATATAGGGAGAATGACATGGTTCCCATTATGGAAGGAAATTGCCCTTGTTGTGCAGAGACTAAAAATGTTCACTGTTTTGAATATTGTTTCTCAATGCATCTCACCCCCAAAAGAAGGAGTATGATGACACATTAAATGTTTGACATTATATCTTTGAAACATACTACAGAAAATATACTAAGAATAAGGAAGCACTGAGTAGTTTAAAATTATTCTGTAAGAAGGGACATGTTTAAACCATATACCACCTCTTGTTTGTATGCCCTTTATGTGATATATGGAGAATAAAATACTTTGGAAAATTGATAATGCACTATAAAAACTCATTGTCTGATTGAATGAGTATATTGTTGAATCTATTCACTGTAACAGATAACAATGATCTTGGCAAAATATTTCCAGGCTAATAAGACAGAAGAAAAATATTACAATTCTTTTTAATTTGGAATCTTTATAACTCTCTTTATAAGGTGTTTTTTTCAGTAAATGCAAAATTTGTGCAACCCAAAATATCAAACTGTGTGATACTGTGATGTATATTTCTTCTCCTTTTTAATATGACATTGAAATGACCCAAAGTCAAATCAATAGAATATTGGATCTGAAACTGAAAACTGAAAGCTGAAAACTGAAGTTGGAGATGGTACAGTGACTAAACAATTAGTAATGCTTTACTACAAGCCACTTTTCCACAAAGAGCAAATGAGTTGTAAGAAGCCAGAAGAAGTAAAAAAAGGGCTTGTGGGAAGGCCAATATATTAGTCTTATGACAATGAGTACATGTATGTTCAAATCTAGATGATATAAATCCAGGAAAATTCCATTGTCTGAGTGGTTTTCACCAAAGGGTGACAGTGGAGTTAAGAAGAGTTCTGGTTAGGCCCCTCACTGATACCTTTCTGGGCTCTTTGCAGATAGGTACAGTAATAGATGACAAGAAAATGACAACCTCTCTCCTATTAAAGAAGGAGCCCAGGCTAGACCTAAGTACAGTAATCACAGACCTGTGAGATTTATCTCAGTGCTTTGGAATGTGTTTGTGTCAATCTTAAAATATGTGGTGGGTTAGCACATGAAGAACATGTTCCATAGGTTTTGTAGGTTGGACACAAGTTAATTTAGGCCAAAGACCCATTAGGAGCTCGCCCTTTATGCACAGGGATATCCTGATATACATTTCTTTTTAAAGTGATCTCATCCATTCTAGTTTTAAATTCTGCTATACAGCTACTACCTATCACCTCTACTGGGAGATTATTCCAGACACCAATGACCCTCTGGCTATACCAACCAGCCCTTCACTAGGTTGTGCTTGTTTCCCCTCTAAGGTAATGGTTATGTGCTTGTGTATAATACTGAAATTCAATTCTCTAAAATCAATATCCAAGCACTACCAGCGGTTGACTTTAGTTAGATTTGAACAGAAGGCATAGTTCTCCACATAAACTGTTGTTATCTAAGGAATACAACCCTAGGGCTGTCAACCTGTCCATGTAACTTAATTCATTAATGCCTGACACCATCCTAGTCATTCTTTGCTGCACACTCTCCAGAGTCCTAATCTCTAGCTTGGTATTAGGGGACCAAAATTGGGAGCAGTACTGCAAGTGGGGCCAAACGAGGGAGACATACAAAGGCATAATCTCTCCCCGTCTCTATTTCTGATGTTTCTTCTGATGCAGTTTAAAATTGCATTCACCTTTTTAGTACCAAAGTGACATTGTTTTTTTAAATTTTAGGTCATTTGTCACCGCAACACCTAAGTCCATTTATTAGATACTGAGCATCCAAAATGGACCTTCCCAAGTGCATTACAGTGGTTTACCTATGCTGAATCGACAACACTGTTGTCAATGTTCAGCATAGCAAGATCTCTGATGTCAACAGGCAAAATTTTGCCTGTCAGACATCAGTGTGTGTTCTGTCGGGGGGGGCTGCACCCCCAAACTCCCCCTTCTTAAAATTAACTCTGATTATAAGTTGTCTGGGGGGGGGCAGCAGTCAGCGAAAGCGCAAAATTTCACCATCGGCTCCCTCACAGTAACAATCTCAAAACCTGCTGAGTTTGTCACTGTGGTGGATTTCGTGGTTGGGGTTTTGCTCTTCCATCGGTACACCCATTGCAGCACACTTATCTTTATTAAATCTAAGTTTATGACTCACTGCCCAAGCCTGTAGTTTAGATAACTCATTTTAAAGTGTATAGGCATCCTTTTCATTATGAATGACTGACCTGGCTGTTCTCTAACACACAGCATGGTATCACAAGAAGATCCAGCCAAATCAATGTGATTACCTCCTTTGTGAAGGTAACTAGAAAGGTGTATGAAAGTCAGTTAATGAACATATTCTACCTTGAATTCATCAAGGCCATTGGAACTTTACTGCATTGAACATACATGATGAAAATTGCACATTATGGAGTCCATAAAGTGTATAGGAAATGGACTGGATTGTGAATTGGCTAACAGAGAAGAGGTAGAGAGTGGTTGCTGAATGTCACCATTTAGTGTAGGGGATATTCTGAGTAGTGATGTGCAAAGTTGAAAAACATAGTGCTGCAGATTAATTAGCAAATTTGCCACATTTTGCGAAGTTAATCCACTGTGTGAAGTCCAACTTCACGGAAAACTGATAACTCCACAAAATGCAAAGTTGTAACTTCACTGGCAGAATTTGTTACAGAGGTGAAGTTTCACAAGAAGGTGAAGTTCTGACATCGCCGGTGAAGTGTGGTATGGAGGCAAAGTTTGCAATGTACTGTGGGATTGGAGGTTATATGTTGCTGAAACTGCTTGTATGCCATCCAGAGGATGTCTTCAGTACAGTGTTCTGAAGACAGAGTGGGAGGGAAGTCTGTGTGTTCTTGTCTGAGAAAAAGTGAGCATTTTGAATCCAAATTGCTCACAAATTGTTCTAGAGGGTCTTATGCTGCCAGATGTATGGGTTTCTTTTGTTTATTTTTTCAGGGATTATTTACTTTAAAGTAATGGTTTCTGTTTTGTCAGTCTCTGAAGCAGCGGTGTGAGGGATGAAGAACAATCATCATTTATGTAGCACTTTTCATACACACAGTGTCCCAAAGTGCTTTACAAGCAGTGCTAGTCTGGTAGTGAAGTGACTGAATGTGTAGTGGTGGCCATATCACACATCAACACCCACACCCACACCCACACACAACCTGGACAATTGCATGAATCGGTTTTATGGGAAAGAGAATATTGGCCAGGACACCGGGGAAAGTTCCCTACTGTTTTTTGTGAAGAGTGCCTTGGGTTCTTTTACTTCCACTTGGACACATACCAGGGCAGCACCATGATGGGTAAAAGGGATCTCAGTTTAATGTCTCATCAGAAGGATGGCACACCCCAATAGTACAGCACCCCCCCAGTACTGCACTTGAGTGCCAGTGTTTTAAGAGATTAGCTCAATCCTTGAACCCACATCCTTCTGGCCCTGAGGTGGATGTGCTACCAATTGAGCCACACTGACACCTCAGGGGGAGGGTAGGTGTACTGTGTAAAGCAAGTTAGCCAGGTAGCACAGACAGATCTGGATCTTTTTTTATTTAAGCAGGAGATTTGTTTAATATTTTGGTTTTCTCATTCTTTCGTGTTCATCATTTTTGATCTGCAGTGAGTTAGGGGTGGATGGCTATCTAAAATTTGCCAAATACTGGATCTGGATATCCAATTGCTAATATCTGACTGGAGCCGGGTACTGTTCCGGTCAGATGGTAGTAAACAATGCGACTTGCTAACTCTCCACTGAATCTTCTTTCAAATTTTGATGTGTTCCCCCAACCACCATATTTTACTTTTAAACTTGCCTTCTGCTTCCCCTCCTCCTGTATTCCACTTTTAGATATACCTTCTTCACCGTTCCACTTTTAAAAATGCCTTCAATGCCCCCATCTTCCACTTTTAAATATGCCTTTTGTGCCCCCTCCCTCTTGCACCCTTCTCCCTGGTAACACATGAAAATTATCCTTGACTGGCACATTGTGCCTTCTCCGGTTACCCCCCCACACACACAAACACGTGCTGGTACTGTATTTAGAAAGAAATGTTCATGGCAGAATAGGGAATGGAGGGTGGGACACTGCACACAGGGAGTGTGAGGGTTTTTCTTCCTAACAGGATGGGAATGGAGGGTGGGGTTAGGGAGCAGAAGATTTATATAGATATATACTGTGTGTATATATATATATTTATATACTGTATATATATACACACCAAGACAGGCAATACAAAAAAGAATTCCTCAGAAAACATGGTAATTGTTCACATGGCAAGTAGATTGCTCTTGGCCATTAACAGGTCCTAGGAGATGTTAGTTCAGCATCAAAACCAACTTGTTTTATACACCAGTATCCAACTGGACCAGATTTGGTCTGACAGCATGATATCTGACTGGATCATGAAATCGGATTAAATATCCAGCCATCCCTTAGTAGTGAGTAATTAATCATTTTTATTTCTGTGGTTTAGTTCGGTGTGTTTAAGTAAAGTATTTTGTCTATGTCTTTCTGTAACAGTTTTAGTGATTTTTTTGTTATATTGTTCTTTAAGTGACAGTGTTCTGTCATTTTTGTTATAGTTAACATTTAATTACCCGTTACCCCTGTCATTTTAATCTCTGTTCCATTTTCAGTGGTAGTTATGTAGATCACACTGCTCATTCCTAATTTCGCAGGGGGAGGTGTTGTCTGCTTCTGGTACTTATTTGTACTTATTTGTACTGTAGTGTTAGTTTATTAATATGTACAGTATGTTGTGTTAAAAAACATATATATATATATATATATATATATATATATATATATATATTGGGTTTTGCTTCATACTATTAGTATACCATTTTTTCAGATCACACTGAAGATCCTAGATTCTCTAGAGGGAGATATTGTCTGCTGCTGATAGTTAATACAGTAACTTGTTTGATACTTTTACCCCCATTGTGTGTGTCATGTTAATCCTGGTTGTGTTTTATTTTTTTCAGATCACATTGCAGATCCCTGATTCCCTAGGGGGAGGTATTGTCTGCTCCTGGTGCTTATTTGTACTGTTGGCTTTATTTACATTTTGTAATTTTTATTGCCAAATCAAGTTACAATTAGCATATAAGAATGACAGAGAAAAGATACTCTTCTAAAGGGAGAGGTGCCAGGAGGCAGCAAAAAAGTGTTCAAAATCTGTGGGACAAAATAGTGTTGCAGTTAAAAAAGCTATGGCTGGTGGTGCTCTATGGGTTCTGAGGCTGGTAGTAGCGAAGGAGTAGTTCGCGATGGTGGCATTAGTGTAGTCAATTTTTTCTCTGCAACATCTTTGGCAGCCATGCTGGTGGGGAGCATGTGAGATGACAAGGAAAGCAGCAATAAACAAGGAAAAGTGGTCAATGAAGAGGTCTGTGGTGTCCCCAATGCTGGTGGTGGTGGTGGTGGTGGTGCTGAGCCTGACTGTGTGGAGCTTGAGTCAGTGGTATAGGTAGGAGATCTGGAAAATGTTGGTCAAAAACAGACTCTTGATGATGAGAAGGTCAGAGAGCCTGGAGACGGTGATGATAAGGAGGAAAGACCTATGGAGAAGGAGGAGGATTGCAGTGGCTGTGCTGATTATGATTTGTTGGATCCCCTTTGGGAGCCTGAAGAGAAAAAGCATAAGGGTGGTGATGCAGATGATGCAGGGGATGTTGTGTGCAGTTATCCAACTACCAAAGTTGCCCCCAATATTACTGAAGTTATGAAATTATCCTAAACAACAGAAATTTCCAACCCTTTCCCTCAGCTGTCTCACTCTCACCACCATGGTAAATCAAGGGTTATGAAATCCCTAGCTTGGGATTTTTATGTACATGACCAAGCTGATGAGAAAGTCACTATCTCACAGCTATGTCAAGTATGAGTTAGTAGGGGGAAAGAGCTGCCATATAGGCACCAGCAGGCAATGCACATACCTGAAAAACAGGCACCTGTTACACTGGCATAAACATCAGAAGGAAGCCAGTGCAGGAGGTCCCATCCCTTATCATCATCATTAGGCAAGACAAACAGAAGCAGCAGGGTAATATATAAGGTAGATGGAGGGACAAGTGAGGAGGACTACAGAGAGGAGGAGGAAGATACTGTGGGTCTGCCAAGTAGTGGGCATAGCAGCAGTGGTGGTGGGTTGAGTACTACCATCCAGAGTCAGAAAAGCACAGAAAACCTCCCCAATCACTGGTGTCATTCAAGCAGCAGCACACATAAATCCCCAGGAGTCAAATACCTCCACAACAGTGCCACCATGATGAGTCTAGCTGTTTGGTAGCCCAACCACAAGAAAAGTCCAGCCTACACTGCATAGCATGCTTGAGTGTCACCCCAAATTTATTTCTAATCATACTACTGTATGCAAGCTAAATTTAGCAACTTCTGAAATGCTGGCAGTTGATCTATTTCTATTCTCTTTTGTTGGGAATGTTGGATTTTAGAGGTTGATTGCCAGTGCCTGTTCCATATGGAAGATTCCATCCAGAACATACTTTTCTAAATATGCTATTCCTAAAGTCTATTGGACAGTGCCACAGATGGTAAACCATACCCTGAAGCTTTCAGCATCACCATACATATATCTGAGCATGGATATGTGCACCAATGGCCAGACAGCTGGTAACTCCTACTTGTGTATTATAGCACATTGGGCACAGGTACCTGGGGGTAATATATGACCTTGTGCATGGGAAAAATTGCACTAAGCCCAGCTATGGTGGTAGCAATATCTTGGGTATTTGCTAGCATGCCACACTGACAATGAAGAGAATACCTGGATCAAACACAGGTGAGAAAATACTGGAAGTCCGCCTTACCGAGATTGATGAGTGGCTTCACTCCCATTCACTGAAAGCGGGTTTCGTTGTGAGCAATAATGGCTTGAATATTGTGAAATGCATTAGTGATGGGGGTTTGTCAAGGTGCCATGCCTGGCACACTGTCTTAATCTTATAGTGCAGCAGTTTCTAACCAATCATAATATGAAGGCAATGTTGACTGTGGCCCATCACATCTGTGTCCACTTTGCCCATTCCAGAAAGGCCCATGACCAGCTCCATCAGCTGCAGATACAAAGCAAACTGCCTCAGCAACATATAAAGCTGCATGTTGTCACCAGAGGAATCGCAACCCTGTACATGAACGAGCAGTTGTACAAACAGTATAAAGCCATATCTGAATTTCTACTGCTACATAAAAGTCGTGACAGTGCTGGAGTATCCATGCCTCTGACAACAAAGCAATGGCACCAAATGGACAGCCTGATCATGATTCTCAGGCCATTCAAACATGCAACACAGGCAGTGAAAGGGGACACTGCCTGTATTAGTCAAGCTATTCCACTACTATCTGTGCTGGGGTAAACACTGCTGAATGTACAGCAAGTGGTGGAGGCTGATGGTGATAGTGGAAGTTGTGCCTTAATGGAACGCATCCTCCATGCCTGAAAATTCAATACACATATGTCCGGCATTCTGCAGTCTGAAGATTTTGGGATTACCACCATGCTGGATCCATGGTATAAACATGGGTTGGCATCAACAATTGAGGGTGGACGTCAGCAGGTCCAAAGAGCTGACCTATCTTCTCATAAGAAGAGTACATGGGGAACAGATGCTAGAGGCAAACTTATCGAAGGCACACCATGAAACTCCACAGAGACCTGGTGTTGCTACTAGCACATCACATGGGAAATGGGTTGAGAAAACATGCAAGGCAAAAAGAGAAAATGTCAAATTCCATTTTGGATGTTTTATGTCAGGTGGGAGTTGGAGATAGGGAAGAAAAGGAGGAAGAGGAGGAGGAGGCTGATGAGGCAGCAGGACTGCGGCAGCACAACACATGGTAGATGCATATTTGGTGGATACAAGGCACCTTACCATCACCAATGAGCCCTTACAATCCTCAAGCAGCAAGGTCACTTAGTGGCAAGCACTGACCTCGGTTGCAATGAAATACCTCAGCTTCCCACCCTTGAGTGTCAGTGTGGAGCATGTAGTCAGTTCGGCTGGGGCCATTCTGTGGACAGGTGCACAAATCTGTCAAAAAAAAATGTTGGCATGCTAACATTTATTAAAATGAATGAGAAACACATTCTGCACAAGGCAATCCTGTCCACATGAATGTGGTGGTGGTGGTGAAGATGAAGAGCAAGGTGTTGTCGGAATTAGCAAATTGTCTTCTACCACCGAGGTGGATGAAGCAGTAATGGAGAGAGAATTCCCATCTGGTGAAAACATCAGTCTGGAAAACTGTGAGGTCTGCTTCCTCAAAGAGATTTAAGCATAAAATGTGTTGTTTTCTCCCTTTCCCTTCATCAGTATAATCTTTTACTTTATGATTCACAAGTCTGTTATTTTTAGTCATTTTACCGTTCCCCATCCTCAGCTATGGTGCTGCTGTTTCCTTGCACCTAATCGATTTCCTGCCTCCACTACCTTAATTCACCAATCACAGGGATGACTAGCAAAGGCAGAGTTGTAAATTCAGATAGCCCTCAAGAAACAGACAGGAGTTATGTGACATCTTCCTACACCAATGGTAAGTATCGTTATGATTTATTTTTATTTTTATTTTTTGCTCTCCTTTTTCACAGGTACACAGTGTGCCATGGTGGCCAAAGGAAGACTAAATAGTTTCTCATTTTTATTCACAGTTGATGGGTACAGTTAGAATTGGAGTGGACAATGGATATTCCATGCAGCCTCTGCAGTGGCCAAAGGCAGGCTAAATACTTTCTAATTTATTTAGAGTTGACAGGTACAGTAAGAATGGGAGTGGGTAATGGATAAACTGTATGGCCACCACAGTGGCCAAAGGGAGGTTCTATAATTTCTCATTTTTATTCACAGGTGACTGGTACAGTAGGAATGGGAGTGGACAATAGATACACCATTACTGTGTGGTCACCACCACAGTGGCACGCTGAGAATAATCTAAATAATTTATTTTTTGTTCTCTTTATAGGCATCCTTCAGCCCTGCTGCCTCCTCTTCCATCAAGCAAGCCATCACCAACCATTTTCTCCACCACACCATGCAGGATTACACAGAAGAATCATAGAGTTAGGAAGGGCAGCCTGTGGTTGGGGGGTGGAGAGAGAGAGCCACACAGTGCAGCACCATGTAGCAGCAGCATGCATATAAATCTAGGAGTACTGCAATTCAGCCAACTTTGTTTTTCTGAAACATTTGCACTGCTGTTGTGAAGTGAATAACAGGAAGGGCAGCCTGTGGTGGTTGAGGGGTTGGGGTAAGTGAGACACAGCAGAGCACCATGGAGCAGCAGCATACACATAAATCTGGGAGTACTGAAATTCATCCCACTTTGGTTTTCTGGAACATTTGCACCACTGTTTGTTGTGCTGTGAATTAAAGGAGAGGCAACCTGTGGTGGGGGATGAGACAAGCCGCACAGCACCATGTAGCAGCAGTAGTTGAGAACAGTTTTTGTGATAGCGTAAGGACTGTGCAGTTGCACAAGAAAGACAGCAACTGAACTGAATTCAGAGTTTTTTCTTTTGAATAGATGAGAACAGAAGAATTTCATAGACGTAATAAAGCAGTAGCAGAAATCAAGAAATACAGAGAGAAATAAAGATGGATGAACTTTTTTCTTTTTAAGTCTTTCTTTTTTTTTTCTTTTTCAGGTTTAACAGCACAGCAGTAACAGAAAAAAAGAAATACAGATAGACAGAGAGAAATAATGACAGATGGCCAATTTGTTCTTCTTTTTAAAGTTTTTTTGTGTTTTATTTATTTTTTTAGGGTTTAACAGAGGTTAAAATATAAAAGAAAATATCTGGGTTGGAGGGCTATGGACTGGGGACAGAGGGTGCACTGCCAATTCAAAGTTCAGCCAAACCCCCCAGAATGGTTTGCTGATTTTGAAGCACCATCTCCAACAGCTCTGTCATCCCTGTAACGTTCAGTGAGAGCTCTCCTACCTCCCTGCCAAGCTGTTGTACTTCCACATGGGTGGATGTGAGAGGAGGATCTGGGAATGATCTCTCAGGTGCCTCTGCAGCACCCAAATCCACCTGCAGGTCCCTCTCCCAGTCACCTCCATCTCCCCCCACCTGCATTCACACACCACATTTCTTTCTCTTGCCCGGCAGAGAAGAATCAGTAGGGGTCGTGGTACCACCTCCACTCCTCTCACCAAATTTATTTCTCAGCTGCTCCTCCCAGTCTTTGCTGTGCCTCCTTCTAAGGTGGGTGTGACATCCACCTGCCCCCAAATGACCCCCCATTTCCTATGCCGAATAACAATGTGGCATAGTTTGCAGGTGATAACACTGTTGTCAGTGGGATCAATATCAAAAAAGTCCCAGACAAGGGACTTTGACTGCTGCTAATGAGGGGGAGGAGGAGCAAGATGGTCCTGCCTGCATTTCTTCCTCCTCATGGTGCACTGGTGGTGGGGATTATGACAGTGGTGGTACAACAGCTGGCTTGGCTGGAGCTTCCTTTGCTGTTGCTGTTGATGGTTGTGGTACACTTGTCACATCTCATTGCTGGGGGTGCTGCACTGTGGGGGAGGGGGGTACTGCTGCTGTCTCCTCCTACTGCCAGTGCCTTGGACCAGGCCCTATTGATTTGAAAAGCACGGCATCTCCCATCTGCTGCCTGCACCCACCTCTCCTCTTGACCACTCCTACTCCCATTCATTTTAACCCCCTCCAAAAATACACAGAGTAAAAAGATGGAATAAAAAAACATGCTACAAGAAATGAAAAATTGCACAAATGAAAGTGTTCTATATACAGAAAATAACAGCTAAAGAAAAACTAAAAAAAGGCTCACAAACTGTACAGTAAAAATATGATGAACAAGCAAAAGATGCTGAAAAAATAGTTTTTTGGGGGCTAGGTTTTACTATGAGAAGAGCAGATCTGTCTCCTTCCACCGACTAGCTCAGACTGCAAACTGAAACTAAGAATGAGTTTAGTACATAGAACAGTAGCATGTGACCTGCAGGAGCTGTTTCCATGTGACCTCAAGCACTTGTTTACCACCAGCAGCCTCTTTTTGAATGGACTTTGCCTAACTGTCTTAATGGCAAAGCTTAATGGCAAAGTTACCGGTGATGTCACCAGCCAATGTAATAAGCAAATTTACAAATTGATGTAAAAAATTTGAGGATTGCTCCATGGAAGTGGTGTCTGTAACTTCACTGGTGAAATAAAACTTCCCAGCATCTCTAGTTCTGAGTGGAGTATCTCAGAGGTTTGTAATGGGCCCATTGGTGATTAACATATTTATTTATAAATTGGAGGAGTGAGTTAATAACAGACTGCTGAAGTTTATTGATGACATTAAGTATGCAAGAAAAGTGGATATGACAGAAAAAAGTTGATGCACTAGAGTGGTATTTGCACATGTTAGGAGCTTAAGCTGATAAACTGGTGTTTAGATGTAATGTGGGGAAGCAAAAGATTCCATACTTATGGCCAAGGAATTTACTGTATGTCCCACACATACTACGCATGGTGCAATTGTGGACAGCCCAGCTGAGCAGTGCTATCTAGGGATAACTATAACCAGTAAGATAAAATCACTCAAGCAATGTGCTTCTTTAGTCAAGAGAGCAAAACAGCATATGGATACAATTGAGGGGACAAATAGCATCCCAAAGAACATGTTTCTCTTCAAGTGTATGGCTTTGGTTAGATCACACCTAGAGCATTGTGTTCTGTTATGGTCATCATAGTACAAGAAAGACATTGAAGAGATTGAGAGGATCCAACATAGGGTCAGAAACCTGATTAGTGGCTCAGAGGAAAATCTATGAGAAGAGACTGGATAGTTTCAAATTATTTTGGAGGCAGTACAGTATTTAAGAGCACTGAGCTGCAAACCTAGAGAACAGAGTTTGAGTCCTACAGCCACCATTTGCTTATTGTATGTCCATGGGAAAGTCACTTAACATCCCTGTGCTCCCTAGATGCACCTGGGAACAAGCTTTTACTTACTGTGTGTTTCCTGTCCAAAATGTTAAAAATACATGTATATTTAGTTTAAAGAAGAAAAGGTGGTGAGGGGAATGATCACTGTGCTCCAAACTATTAAAGTGAAGGGAAAGTGTGGAGTATTCATACAGCAGATGTTTGAGCTGTGATCACAAGTAGAACCAGAAGACACACATTCAGAAACTGATAAGTCAGCTGCCTAGACACTGACTGGAACATATTGCATTTATTAGAGGAAATATAGTAGTATAGAAGTATTTGTATGGATTTAGCTCAAGACTACTCTCTTGAACAATACATAAAAGATGAAACCAGGGAAGCAAACTTTCTTGACCTTGTTTTAAACAATACAGATGACATGACTGAAGATGTAAAGATTAGGAAGCATCTGGATAATAGTGACCACAATCTCATTAGGTTTCAAATCAGGATCAACTTGAGACTAATGAGGGAGAAGATAAAGACTCTGAACTTCAGCTGACAAATTTTAAAAGGAAAAAGGGCAGACTGAAAGGAATCATGTGAAATAAGGCTTTAAGAGGAAAGCATGCAGAGGGAAAATGGCAAGTTTGAAAAAGTACTGTGCACACTGTGACATGGACAGCCAGTTCTGAGTGCTGTATGATCATTTTTTGTAATATAAAAAAATGTGCATGGACTGTCTCCCATGAGAAATGCTGAAACAGCATGTGAGATCACACACACAGGTTTTAGATACACAGTGTTACATGGCAGGCCAGAAGCTAATTACAGACTTTTCTAAGTTAATTATAGCTGTAGTTGTTAAGAGGGAAACTATAAAAAAAGGTTATAACATTAGAGGGGGAAACCAAGTTTAGCAAACTGGTGCGAAGTTGTAAATGTTCCTTTGATGCCTTTGTGAGAGAGGATACTGATTCAGATCAAAGAAATGTCATTTGAAGAACATGAGTTATGCTGAGGTTGCAGAATTTAATACTTGGAAAAGACATCGTTTGTATATATTTATATATATATATATATATATATATATATATATATATTCTGACAGGTAGGAGCTAGGTTACCTCGTGCAAATATGTGGGAAAAAACAGCTTTTAAACATTATTCTGTTTTCCTTCAGAAACACTTTTATCTAGACTCTGGCAAAGAAACATATGTGAGCACTTTAAACAGGTATTTAGAAAGAGAGACAAATCTAATTACTGTAGTAGGAATTGCACTGTTTAAACCCTTGTTCTTTTAAAAGATGTGTATGTCTTGTGATATAATAGTTCTGTATTGTATGTTTTACATATTATTATCTATTTTAGTAAAACTCTTTTTAGAGCTTACTTGGTCTGTCTTTGATTTCTTTCCTTTACAAGTAGAGTATATATGGTTACAGCAGACACTTTGCATAAGCTTGAATGGTGATACCAGAGTGGAAAAAGGTAAGAATAATCTGAGGTCTTTATTAAAGTTTAAGGGTTCATTTTTGTACATCTGGTTAGGTGCCCTTAGGCAAAGATATCTGGCCCCCCGAAGACAGTTATATCTGAGCCTGTGCATTGGGTATGCTAGCAAGAGGTTCACAGTTTGAATCCCTCCAAGACTTGAGACCAAAGGTTGATTTGAACCCACAAAAACAGACAAGAGGGTTACCTTGTACTGTTAAACTCTTCACAAGACTGTGCTCGAAGGTTGGCACTTTGGGAGTAGAGGGCTGACCTGCTGAGTGGGTTTGTGACACACACAAATGTTATTTGTGTTGATAAACAATAAATATAATTAGAGCAAAACCTATGTGGATAAACAAACAGGTATAGAGAGTATTCATAGAAAAGAAAATAGCTTGCATAAGGCACAAAACATTAGGACCTGGATATTCAAAAGGGTAGCACATGGCGCAACAGGGATGCGCCATGCATGACCTACCACTGTGACCCAGCGCGATATTGAAAGGGGCAAGTTGTGATGCGCAACCCCCGATGGGCCAGGGCACAACAGTAATGTATGTGGCACAAGTGCGGGGGGCCTTGTCCATGCATATATGGCAGATCCTGATATTCAGCCCGGGATGTGCCGCACATATGCCAGCACAACTCTGCCTTGCGCTACTCTGGGGGGCACAAAGATGTGCCTGGGAAATCCAGGAACAAGTCCTGGCCACCCACAGGTGAGCCGCCATATTGCAGGGCACAATACAGCAGCCACCAGCTGGGGTGGCCACCCACCCATCCACAATACTGGCCCCATGCCCCCCACACTGGGAACGTTGTGCTCACCACCCTGTCACCTGATAGCGAGCATAAGAATGCAACAGGTCCCTGGTGGATATGTGCGTCCCCTCTTAGCCCAATCATGGACAGACGGTCATTGAACATCCCTGGTGGTCCAGTGGAAGCCCCCCAATCCCAATCCTGCATCACTGGAGTGGTAGCACAAAGGTTCACCGACAGATCATTTGGTGGCCCCTCGTACAGCGTATGGGTAAAACTATGCTAACAAATGCATGTGCATCCTGTAACCGACCACAATGGAGCAGTCGCTCCTGTCAACTGCAGCTGTTCCCCCTGGGACCACCAGGATAACATGATGCTGTGCCTCATAATGTTATGCACAGTGGAACAAGTTTGTAATAACCTAAACAAGACATACATTTCCACACCCAAACAATTGAGAGGTCCCTCAGGGCCATGTCCTCCTTAACATAGGCTGTTGCCATTCTGTACGTGTCTAATGTGCAATGTTGTTTGTATAGAGACAGGAGGGGGAACCAGGGGCACATGGGTCATAGATGTGTATCTGTCATAATATCTGTTCCACCGTCTGTCACTATATACGATCTCACTGTAAACCCATTGCCCCCTGGATATATGCCACTAAATAGATTGGGAAATGTCTGCATTAGCATCTCTTTACAATTCCTTTATCCCATGAGTCACAGTCCCGCTCATTGAAGTACAGCTGCTTCAGTTCGAAGGCCCCCCAATGCCCAGTCATGGGTGGTGATAGCACAAGAAACCCTGGTGGTCGAGTGGTAGCCCCCTCCCCATCTGCCCAACGAGGTCCCCGCCACCCAGCATCCCCCTGTCTTCGATGGGTGGCAGCACCCCGCCCACATGCTACCCTCCAAATGACAGCATACAGACAGTACTGTACGCTGTCATTTGGCAGCACCTTAGGTGGCATGTGGGTGAGGTGCTATACCGTTAAAATAAGGGGTGCTGTAGCAGGGACCCCAGGGTGGGTTGGGAGGGGGGCACCACTGGACCAGCAGGGTCCCTTGTGCTATTGCCACCCACAATTGGGTCATTGAGGGAGTTTCCACTAGACCACCAGGGACTTACATTGCATGTATGTCCTCAATTGGGCAAGGGGGGGAATTCACAGGTCCACCAGGGACCTTCTTGATACTTATGCTCATGATCAGGCAAAGGAGGGGGACACCACTGGTTCACCATGGACCTGTTCATTCCGCATGCCCACGACTGGGCAAACAGGAGCAGGGATCACCTTGGATCAGCAGGGCGGCGGTCTCCAATGGCTGCAACACAAATCACTGGGAATCAGTGCACCACATGCAAATAGGGCCATAATGACATGCAAATGGCCTCATTTGTGCCTTGCATGCATAATGGCCTCATTTGCATGCCCAGTGCTGAATATTGGGGGTGATGCGCCCAGTGCAACTGCACTTGCGCTGGTGCATCCCCTGCTCCCTTCTGCCACTTGTGCTGGTGCAGTGCCACTGCGCCATGTGCAGTGCATGTGCCCTCAGTGCCATATTCAATGGTGCTGAGCCATGGTGCAGCACTGTTGAATATTGCCTGATCCCTGCCCTGGTGCAACTCAGTTGCGCTGCACCCAGGCTTGCGCCCCTGCCAGGTGCAATCTGAATATCCAGCCCTTAGTATAAAGGAGGAGAATGAAGGTTATAGAATAAAATGAAATACTTACATAATTAGTATAAATAATGCAAAGTATAAATGATAAAAGCAAAAGTTGATAAAAAAAAATCACACAGATATAAAGATAAATAATAGTAAACTGTCCTGCTATATTAGAAACAAGAGATCAACTAAGACATTTAAGGGATAGTTATTGCTGTAGGGTAGTAATAAATAAGGTTAATTCTGCTAACATATGAGATTTTATTTTCCCCATATTAACAAGAGTCCACATAGAACAAAACTATATAATACATTTATTTTATTGATTTCTATTTAAAATATATTTGCCAGTAAAGTAAAAAAAATAGTGTATTCTCATACATGTGAAACACTGTACAGTATGTGCATATTTGGCCCTATGCATGAAAAATAGAATTGCTTATGATCGAAAGCCATTCATTGGGGGTCTTGCAAACTCCTACGGCATACACCAAAGGGGTGCACACCCCTTCTGAACCTGATGCATCAGCTGTTTATGCTGCTGTGTGCACAGAAGGTGTGATGGAGTATCCAGGGGGGAAGCACACTCTCCACTCTATTCACTACAGCATGGAGTGTTGGATGAAGTAGGCACAGGTTACAAGGGTAGGGACCCTGCCACAGCCAATGAGTACCCCCCACATAGTGCACCCACTGGTCATGGAGGGACCAAACCTCCCCCTACTACCACCACCACCATGCTGCTACAGCCCTCATGTCAAGGAGTGAGGACTTGGGGAAGCCATTCAGGCATTTGCCAATGAATTGAACAGTTATGGACCCACAGCATCCCACAATCCACTAACAGACCAGGACCATCCAGTCAGATTCTCACCTGTGTCCACTGATCTTTTCCCCATGCACTAGTGCTGGGGGGAGCAGGGCTACAGACAGATGCTTTGCGGTGGCTGGTTGTAGTGAATGCCATGCCCTACACATCTGTCCATGTGTGTGCAGGTGTGCAGGTGTACAGGTCAGGTATGCTCCTGTCATGCATACCTGGATCCCTTTAGTGCATAGCCTCAATTATGTCAAATTTATTGAGTTGAGATATTTGAGATATACCACACCAGTCACATGTAAATTTGGTAAATAAATCATGTTATTTTGGGATATACTGTATATTTATTTAGTCTTAGAATATATGTTATTTTTCCACTTAGACTCTAGAAATTAAATGTATAGAACAAGACAGATAGAAAGATTAAAATGGAAAGCAAACAGTTTTCAGCTAAAACAAGGTAAGCACTAATATAGAAATCAAACATAGCATAGTATATATCAAGTAAATAATGGATTGAGGTATAATAACATCTCACAATGACTGGTAAGACCTTCATAAGTATCTCATGGCTTTTCCAAAAGTGAGTTATGGGTCTTGCCACTCACTGGTTTAGAGAAATATGATATATCATTTGAAACAATTATGTATTCCCTATTCATATGCTGATTTAATCTAAAAATGTAAATTCTGGAGTATATTGAATGTGTAATGTAGGATGCAGTATAGGGTTGCGGTTTAGGGCACTGAGCTGCAAACCTAAAGACTTGGGTTTGAATCCCATATCCCTATTAACTGTCATTTGGTGGGCAGCCGCGCGGTATGTGGGTGGGTTTGTTGCTGCCCGCGACGCGAGGGAAGGAGCTGGGTGGCGGGGATCCTGTGTGGGTGGGGGTGCCACTGGTCCACCACGGATATTATTCCTTAGGGTGTACCGTGATCGACGTTACAGAAAGGGTGGTGGGTACCACTAGACTACCAGGGCTATTTTAAACATATATTTATTATGATCTGGTCACGGAGGGTGGGGGGAAACCATTAGACTGCCAGAGCTATTTTAAACATATATTTATTGTGATCAGGGTTACGGGAGGGGTGAGGGAGGCCACTAGACTGTCAGGGCTATTTTAGACATCTATTTATAGTGATCGCAAAAATGGGGAGGGAGGGGGTACCGCTTGACCCCCCCTCTGGCAGCACCACATGCTGTGCAGGGTGCCATGCGCATTTTGCAGGCCAGCCCTGCACAACTCATTCAAATGGGGCCATGATGACATGCAAATTGCCCCATTTGCACCTTGCATACATTATGGCTCAATCTGCATACTGCCGGCTGAATATCAGGAATTCGCGCACAGCATAACTCTATTGCACTGGTGCAGTTCCCATTCCTGGTATTCAGCCCTGTCTGGGGAGATGCACCAGGGCATGGTATTTGCACAGTGTGCATTACCTGTAATATTTAGAGTAGATGCGCCATTGCTCATCTACTTTAAATATTTCCCTGGGTTACACCAGTGTAACACAGTTGCACTGTGCCACCACATGCACCATTGCCAGGTGCAATTCTGAATATTGGGGCCAATGTGTTCAGATTATTCTGAATCATACTTGTTCTGCTTGCATTGTGCTGCAACTATTGTGGCCCTATTCAAGCCTAGAAAAGAGGTCCTTGGACCAGTGGTTTCACCCAGTTATCAAATAATAAATTATCATTTTAAAAATAAAATAATATGTCAAATATGTAATAAATATATTTAGTGTATATTAGACATATATTGCCATTGTATATTTATAATTTATATAACACAATAGCTTCTGTATGGCTGTTAAAATACATTTTGAATACTACTGGATATGCTTTTAGTTTTCATATGTTTGACATGTATCATTACAAGGCATCTAGCATATATTTTGTAAATAAATACATTGTAAAAGAATCTTAAAAAACCTAAACCAAAAAGGATGAATTAATCATAATGTAATGTATCTGTTTTAAGAACATTTGAACATCTGTTAGAATGACCATTTACAAGTAAGCAATCAGACACAATAGAGTGTGGGTTTCTTTTCCTGAATCCATGCAAATATGAATTGTGGGGGTATAAATCTCTGAGGCACTCCAGTTCCTTAAATCTAGGGTTATGTGTCCACCTGATAGGCTGTTGATGCACATGTAACATCATAAGTTAAAGTTGACCTTGTAGGATAGTGGTTTGACCAGTTTGGGCCAGTTTCGAATGTTCATCTGACTAGGTTGCAGCAAAAGATTCTTGCTCTTGCCTTCAGCAACCTGAATTTAGACACTATGTATGATCTGCTTCTGAATATATGAGAAACTTTAATACCTAGGCTTGTGACTAACCTCTATAGAGATATTTCGATCAGGAACGCCATACAGTAATTTTCTTCTGATCCCTAATTATTTGGGTCACCATGGGGAGCCAGCCTATGACTCTATAGGGTTGGCATGGTACCGTCTTCAGTTTTACAGGCAGTTCACAGATCCTTAGGAGTCAAGGTTATTCTGACCTGCACGAGTTGTTTTTGAATTTGAATTCCCCGCCTTGATGCCTTCATTACACATTCTAGCCCTTCAACGTCCTGATGCATGTGCATAACTCCTATTGTAGTGGTCATGCAACATGCTGCACTGTACTATGGTTACATACCCCCCCCCAGTGGGCTTTCAAAGCTACTCAAGCACTCATGGTGCCTTGGAACCCCTAATAGCTGTTCCATAATCAACCACCTCTCAGAATACTTTAGCCCTGCAGTACTCTTGGCAATACTCAGCCCCTGCTTTACCGTAGGCTGTTGCTGACCATGGAGCTTGTTTGATCTCTGGCTGTCCCAGTAGTCTGGATGTGTACTCCTGAATCCCATATGCAATGGCTGTGCGTGAGCTATTTCCCAACCAAAACCCTGACTTATCCACATGGCATTCTCACTTATAATGGTAGACATGTCATGCAGAGCCATTAGTGGCCTTCTTCTTTGTTTTTTGACCCTCCCCATTTCGGCTCTATCCATATGCACATGCTAAGCATCTGATGTTGTGATTTGGACATCTGCTCGGCAGCACTTGCACAGTACACTCAGTGCAATATTGGTCATGGCACCAAACCTTCTACCCTCCAACCACATTCTTTTTCTAAACCTGTGCCATATGCTAGGCCCTTTCTTTGATTAACTTGGCCACTACACAAACCAGTACCTTGACCTTCCAGCTTCTATATCCCAGTATTATCCATGGTGTGCCCCATGCTACACTATCCAAAAGCCAAAAGTAATGTGCTAGTCCACCCCCTTCAGTTATATTAAGTGGTGCATAGTGTGCCCCCTATAGGGTAGGTTCTTCAGATGGAAATTTTTTATTCTGGTCATCATTTTACCTGGGTATGTCTATCCACTACTATGCTCCACATAGGACCATTTCACTCAGTGGCCATTTTGTGTTCCCAGCAGCCATGTTACTTGGGAATACTGGCAAATCACAAAGCTGCTCATAGGATTATTTCCCAAGGCAGCCATTTTTGTATTTATGGTGGACATCTTACTTGGGACTATTACATTCAGTGCTTACTGCAGATTGTTCTACCATATACTCGCAGACTGGGAAATTAAGTGTATCAGTTTACTGTACTAACACTCTCTTATACATATGCTTTTGTGATCATCACTAAGTGCATCATTGATCAATCTCTCCTTTCTACCTTGTATCACCTACACACATGATGAAGAGAGCTAGGAAATGCAGAACCTGCTGTGTAGATCTTAATGCAGAGCAGCTGGACCACATCTGCACTAACTGTGCTAGACAGCTCCTGGATCCCACGAAACAGTCAAGACCAAACATTGGATCCCACTCAGAACCTGATACCATCTGAGCCATAGTCACTCTCATACATCCTCCTGCCCAACCAAATTCCCATATAGTGGAAATAGCTTCTCTACTTTTACAAAATCAACAGATCGTTCAAGCCCAGCAACAATTTATGGCAACCATATTACAGAAACTGGCAGAAACTGCAGCACAACATGGTCCCTACAGACCACATTCACACCACCCCAACAACACCTTCCACCCCTAGAGTCAGCATGGGGAGCACATGTCCTGCTAGCTCACCATCAGACAACAACCCCCAGACAATGGGGAAGAATCAGATAAGGAGTCAGAGGGTGAACTGTCCATGGAGCAGGACCCCTAGTCACTCACCACCAAGATGTGCTTCCCAGACCAGGTACCTGCCCTGTTGCGCTGCATTATAACCATGGTTGGGTTTGATTAACCACCACCACCACCACAGTCCAAACTCATGCTGTGCCTGCTCTCTGCAGTAAACCACACCAATAGCTTCCCAGTATGCAAAGTTATCAATGAGGTCATGTCAAAGGAATAGGAAGCTCCAGAGCTGGCATTCATACCAGAACTCCAGTCATGGGACAAGATGCATCTAATCTAAGCAGACAAATTGCAACTGTGGTGTACAGCACCTACTGCTGACTCAAAAATCACAGCTTTAAACAGGAAAACTGTACTGCCTTCAGAAGGCACATTGGGCCTCAAAGAACACACACACAGGAAAATAAATCTACTAAGAAAGAGTTTCAAATTAGCAGACATGGGTGCGAGAGCTGCCACCACAGTGATCTATCCAATGAGAGCCCAACAGGCATGGCTCCAGGATGCACATACCAAAATTAATCTCAAATCCCTAGATGAACATCTTGCATAACAGTCCATACAAACAACCAAATACTTGGCAGACATGGTGGTAGACTCACTAAAGATCAATGCTAGGGTCACAGTAATCTCTAACAGGGCAACAAGAGCCCTCTAGCTCAAACATTGGGATGCCAACAGTGAGTCCAAACCAGTGTTACACAAGTTACCCTTCAAGGTCTCCCTCCAATTCAGGCACAGCTTGGACAGATACATCAAAACCAAGGAAGATGACAAGCCCCTTGACAAAGACAGATGGTTGTGGTCCATGTTTTTACCAGATAGATGCAAATTTATTTGACCAGGAATTTCCATACAGATACCAACACAGTACAGCAATAGGAACAAAGCATGCCATACCAACTACCTATCAGCCAACTACAAAAGTTCCTGAGGATGGGGGAGGCTCCACCAGATGCAAGTCTTTCATCAGTGACAATCGTAAAAACCATACTAAACAATGACTATTGCAACAACCATTCTTGACTGGAGCACTTACAATTAAGGGTCACCTAATGCTGTTCACTCATCGGTGAACTCCATCAACTGAGGACAAGGGCAGGCATTCCAGGGAAGGAACAGCAGGGAGTGAATAGGTAGTTACTATCTTAAGGGAAGGGAAGGGAAGGGAAGGGAAGGGAAAGGAAGGGAAGGGAAGGGAAGTAACACAACATGCTTTCATTCTTACCTGTTGATATTGGTGAATGATGTAACTGCAACACAAAGTGCTTTCATTTTACCTGTTTTCACTGGTGTTTGTTCTAGCAGGATGTGTATAAAAACGGAATTTTAATATGGTTGCCTGATTGTTTTTTGTGGGAGCAGGGAGCAGCAACATAGCTGCCACCCCACCCACCCCTCACCCCTCCCACCCCTGAGTGCACCCTACCTGTATAAATACCTGAGTCATACAGCTTCCTGCATTTCCTTAAGGAGGTACCTGAGTAGTACAACTTCCCACATATTCTTAAGGAGAAACAGTCTGCTCCTCTACATAGCACTACTAACAGGGGGCAGAACAGAACACCTTGCAGATAAGAGAAGACACCAGGAAGTACACATCTCAGAGTGAGGGAAGTGCATTTTTTCTTTTTGTTTTGTTTTGGTGTAGTTAGGGGACACACTGTGTTTCAGCTGCAGCAACACTAGGAAGGAGTTGATCACTACTTGGACTACAAGCTGATGGTAAAACGTTCTTGGACATTACTGTCTGTTGGGGGTGAGAACAAAGGTGCAGCATCTCAATCTGTAGTGGGTAGATAGTATTGTTTTATGCTTCTTTGCTGTCTAACAGTTGGTAAGGTATTTTTAGGAAGGGGCTACACCATTAAACAAGAGGAAAAATAAGAGGAAAAAATAATTATTTATAGTACTGCAGTTTCCAGTTAGTACTGTAGTGGTACTGTCTTGTGCTTTGTGCAAGTACAGTTGGTATTGCATTTTTAGTTAGGGCCTGGGCTGGTAGGTAACCTAAGATAGGACTATATTTTGTAGTTAGAACTATATTTTCTAGATAGTACTGTTTAACATGGGTAGATTAGTGAGCTGCAATGGATGTGGGGCAGCAGTTTGGATGAACATTTTGTGGAAGCTAAGAGGGTGTCCAATCTGTCACAGGCTGAGGAGTCTTGAGGAAGAAGTGCTGTGGCTTGGGAGGGAGTTGGAGAGGATGGGAGAAGGGGGAGTGAATCTAGGGCAGGAGGGCATCTCCCAGGGAGTATCATGAGGATACAACATGGGAGATACATTGGATCGTGGGTGGGGGTGGAGAGGGGGTGTGGGAGCAAAACAAACAAGGGGCCTAACACCGGAGGGAAGGCTCAAGTCAGGAGGGAGGAACAAAGGCACAGCAATGCAGAGAGGACAGGGGGTAAGTTTGAGGTGCTGGTGACATTGGTGGAGGAGGAGTGTGTGTGGGGGGTACTCTAGGTATTCCATCTCCTCTGCCCTGACAAACTACTATGCTGTAAACTGCCATTGTCACTGACCTCACCCTTCCCTCCTCCTCTTGTCTTCCTTCTTCCCTCTCCCTCCCACTGTCCTATCCCAGAACCTATGTGTTCTGACAAGCGACTGTAGTTACAGCTACAAATGCTGGCATATATCCACCAACCTCCGCACTTACCCCCTACTGCACTTCTAGCCTGACCCTCTGTCTACCGCGCTACCATAGATAGTAGCTGACATATATGTAGTTATATTTTACACCCTTTGTCATTATAATTCTGTGTACAATTTCTATCTCACTCCATGTAACAATGTGGAAAACTTCTTGTTGCAATGTCTCCTATGTTGCTCCTACTTCATGTTTCCTTGATATTATACTTACGTACCGTCATGTAATTTCATTTGTGTAATTTTGTTTCCTTGAACTAATGTATACAGTTGCTCTCCTCTGTAAGCCTCCGGTCACTCTGTGAGACAAGCATCTTTGCTCAGTGTGCCTTCCTAGTTAAACATGTCAATAAATAAATAAATATGATACCTAGGAGGGGACAAGAGAGAGAAAGGGAGGGGAATGCACAAGGGAAAGTTGCCAGTCTAAAGGGGGTGACAGGTGGTGAAGGATGATGGGCACAGTTGGAGGGACAGTTGAAGGGAGCAGGGATCTGGGGGAGTGGAGCAGGGTGGATAGAGAGGACATCAGGGGCATAGTAGCTGTGGCAATGGAAAATACTGATGGGGAAAGACAACAGGGACTGACGGGGGAATTGTGTGCAGGAGGAGGAGTTGGGCAGGAGAGGAACAGCAACAGGGACAGACGGGAGAATTACATGCAGGAGGAGAAGTCAGACAGGAGAGGAATGACAGCAGAGACAGCGGGGGGAATTATGTGCTGGAGGAGGAGTCAGGCAGGAGACAAATAGTGACAGGGTCAGATGGGGGAATTTTTGTGCTGAAGGAGGAGGAGTCAGATGGGAGAAGAATGGAGGAGGGGAAGCAGGCGGATGAAAATATGGGGGAATACTAGTACTAAGGGATTCAATACTAAGGGGGGGTAAGGCGGGATAGCAAGGGGGAAGGCATAGTCATATATGGGTGGAGGCCATGTCAGGGATGACGGCTGAAAGAGTGGGACAATCAGTACTGAAATTTGCTAGAATGGGAAAGGTGAGACCTCATTTAATTCTACATCTGGGGACAAACAACCTGGCTGATTGTACATTAAAGGTAGTCCAAAAGAAGGTTGAGGAGCTGGGAACTTTATGCGAGGGGGGAGGGTAGATCAGTAACTTTTTCTGAGGTATTACAAATGCCTAAGGTGAGCACGGCTAGAAGACAAAGGATCAAGGGATTTAACAAATGGTTAGGCAAATGGTGTCAGACCAGAGGGTATAGGTTAGTGGGAGGTTGGGGGAAAGACCTGGGAAGACAGTAGTCTTTACGCTAAAGATTGACTTCACCTAAATGAAGAGGGCAAGAAGGTGCTGAAATGGAAGCTTGGAGGGGTATATTGAGGTAGCTGGACATTTAAACTAGGAGGGGGGGTGGCAGGTGGATGGAGGGCATAAAGTGGCCATGAGATGGGAAGCAGAACAAGCTTATTCTCCAGAACAAGGGCGATGAACTAGGTAGAAGCAATAGAGGTGATGCTGGAAGTGGAGGGCAGAGGGATGGGGAAGGACAGTAAAGGGATGGAAGGTGGTTACCATAAATGCTAGAAGTCTGAAGGATAAAATGAATGACTTACAGGTCCTCATGATGGAGAGGGAGGTGGACATGGCAGCCATCACAGAAACATGGGCCACCCAATACTGTGACTGGGACCTGGTGGTCCCAGGGTACAGAATATTCTGCAGGGATAGGGAAAACAGGAGGGGGTGTGTGGCATTATACATGAGGGAGGGGCTAAAGTGTGCTAGGGAGGAGGGGGAGGAGGGACAAACAGAGTCATTATGGCTGCTGATTCAGGATACCAGGAATAGGACTTTCCTGATGGGAGTGGTGTACAGGCCACCCTCCCAGACAGAGGAGTTAGACAGGGAACTTGTGAGGCAAATTAGAAGGGCATGTGGGAAGGGGAGTGTGGTAGTTGTGGGTGACTTCAACCTGCCTGGGGTAGA
Organism: Neoceratodus forsteri; assembly: GCA_016271365.2. Classification (NCBI taxonomy): domain Eukaryota; kingdom Metazoa; phylum Chordata; order Ceratodontiformes; family Ceratodontidae; genus Neoceratodus; species Neoceratodus forsteri. The sequence goes on along the minus strand of CM057455.1, from coordinate 1,787,463,581 downwards.
TTGGGGAACCCCAGCCACCAGCAATCAAAGGGAGCAGGTACAGCTGGACACCTTTCAGGAAAGCTTCCTGACAGGTGATCAGTGAACCAACAGGGGAGGGGGGAACACCCTCAACCTAATGCTTACAAATGGGGAGTTTGTGAGGGATATCAAGGTGGATGTACCGCTAGCAGGGAGTGACCATCACTCAGTAGGGTTCATATTGATCATGGGCAAAGAGGGGATGGCATCCAAAGCAAAGGTGCTGGATTTCAGGTGGGCAGATTTTGCAAAGATGGGGGCGGTAGTGAGTGATACGGCCTAGCATGGACACAAACCAGAGATGGGAGCTCATTAAGAAGGAGATACTAGAGGCAGGCTACCGGTTTCTATAGCAGGACTCGGAGTAAAAAGGTCAGGGCTAAAAGGCCAAGCTGGATGAGCAGGGGGGTTGTGGAAAAGGTGAGGAGAAAAAGGGTGGCCTTTAGGAGATACAGGAAATCAAGGAAGGGGAAGACTGGGGGAAATATCTGCAGGAGGCAAGGTAGGTGACAAGGGCATTAAGAACAACAAAAGTCACCAAAGAGCTCAGGCTGACACAAGGCATTAAGGAGGGGGAGACAAGCTTCTTCAGTTACATCAGGGAGAAAATGAGCTGTAGAGAACAGTTAGTAAGGATTAAGAAGAATGGGCGATGGGTAGAGAATGGAGGAGAAAAGGCAGAAGCACTCAATGACTACTTCTGCTCAGTATTTACGAAAGAGAGAGGGGGAGTGCTACCCAAGGGGTGGGGGAAGTAAAGGCTGGGGATGGAGTAACGGATGGGGTGATCACAGAAGGTAGAGTGCTGAAGGGCTTGAGAGCACTGAGGGTGGACAAGGCACCAAGGCCAGATGGCATTCACTCCAAGGCACTGAAGGAACTAGCAGAGACCCTGGCGGGGCCCGTGAGAAGCCTATTCAATGCCTCACTGAATTTGGGATGCGTACCCAAGGATTGGAGGTTGGCTCACATGGTTCCCCTGCATAAGAGCAGCCCAAAAGATGAATCAGGGGACTATAGACCGGTGAGTCTCATGTCCATCATGGGGAAGCTAATGGAAACAATCCTGGAGGAGAGGCTGGTATCCCTGCTAGGGTTCAGTGGGCTGCAGGACAGTAGACAGCATGGCTCTGTCGCAGACAGATCCTGCCAGACCAACCTGGTAGATTACTATGAATGGGTAACTAGGCAGATGAACAATGGCCATGCACAGGATGTCCTGTACCTGGACTTCATCAAACACATCTGATTCAGTACCACATGGGAGACTTGGATTAAAACTTGAAGGCACAGGGGCAGGAGCAAAAATGGTGGGATGGATGAAAAACTGTCTGCAGGGAAAGCAGCAGAGGGTGGTGGAGGTGGAAGGGGAACTCTCATCCCCTAGGGCAGTAACGAGCTTGGTTCCACAGTGCGTGGTGCTGGGACCAGTATTATATGGGATATTTATTGCATACATTTTTATGGGCATCAAGAGCAGGATCAGCCTGTTTGCCAACAACGCCAAGATAGGGGCAGTGGTGAATGACATAGAGGGGTGGCAGAGTTTGCACAAAGATCTGAAACAGCTGGAGACCTGGTCAGACACTTGGCAGCTGGGGTTCAATGCCAAAAAGTGTAAGGTACTGCATTTTGGGGCAAAAATTCCAAGGAGAAAGTACCAACTGGGGGGAGTGCAGCTGGCAGAGACTGAGGAGGAGAAGGATCTGGGGATGATTATCATGGAATCAATGAACAACTCAGCACCATGTTGGAAAGCAGCAGCAAGGGTTAACAAAATGCTTGGGTGCATCTCAAGGGGAAAAATGTCGAGGAGGGGGGAGGTGATTCTGCCGCTGTATAGATCATTTGTTAGACATCATCTTGAATACTGTGTGCAGTACTGGTGCACCTACCTGAAAAGGGACATTAAATTACTGGAAGGGGTGCAAGACAGAGCAACTAAGATGATCCATGGAATGAGGGACTTACCTTATGAGAGTAGGCTAAAGGAGTTGAACATGTACTTACTGGAGGAGAGGAGGGATATGATCAAGACATTCAAGTACATGAGAGGGATAAATAAGACTGGAACAGAAGGGCTATTCTGGGTAAGGGTGGGAGGGACACTCGTGACCATGACATGAGATTGGAGGGGAGAAGGTTCAGGAGGGAAATGAGGAGACACTTTTTTACAAAGAGGATGGTGGCAGGGTGGAACACATTACCAGCTGAGGTGGTAGCCTGTAAAACAGTGGGCTGCTTTAAAAGAGGCTGGGACAGGGCAAGAGGGAGGAAAAAGGGAGGGAGGATGAGGAGGAGGAGCAGCAGCTGCAGAATATAGGGCTGTTAGCTGCAAAATCGAGCAGACTCAATAAATCAAATGGCCTTTTTCTGCTGGAAAATTTCGTATGTTCGTAGGACAAATGAGTAATGAAATCATAAACAATGGTTACACCATAGAATTGGAAACAATACCCAGAATGAGCTGGTTAATTATCTCTCCTGCATCCAAATGCAAATCACAACCTAGCCAAATCAACCAAATCATACAGAAACTAATATGAAACAAAGCCATCACAGAGGTGCCTCGGAGCCGAAAGGGAAAGGTGTCTATTCCAGCTTATTTACAGTCCCCAAGAAAACTGGTGAAATACAGCCAGTTTTATATCTCAAGTTATTAAAATCAGTTGGTACTATTCAAGCCCTTCAATATGGAAACTGTCAGGTCGACCCTGAAGGCCAGCTGCCTAGGGAACTATCTCACCTCCATAAACCTGAAGGATGCATACCTCCACATCCCAATCATACTGTCCCACTTCAAATTCCTAGGAGTCAAAATCCTTGGAAAGCATTTCCAGTACCAGGTGCTACCATTTGGAGTCACCTCAACCCCAAAAGTATTCACAAAGGTATCCATTGTCCTAGCAGCCAAGATGAGGGCACAGGACATACAAGTCGTCCCGTACCTGGATGACTGGCTCATCAGGGAGATGTCCCCAAAACAAGCATCCAGCCAGACAGAAACAGTGCTACATTTGCCTGCTGAAATATGGATGGGTAATAAACCACTGTAAAAGTAGTCTAACACCCATTCAGTCATTGGAACACCTAGGTACACTGATAGATACAAGTACAGGAATGGTAAGGCCATCAGAAAAGATGTTCAACAACATTACAGAAAATGTATGCACCATACAAAAGACCAGACAACCAACACTGGAACAAGTCTCCAGAGTCAATGGTCTGATGACATTGCACATCAACCTAGTCCCCTGGGTCCAGTGTAGTGTGTGGTAACTCCTACCACTGGCGATACAAAAAGGGCTCAACCTGGATCTAGCCCTATCGGCATCTCTGGAAGTACCACCACAGGTGGTGACATCCCTATGGTGGTAGACAAACAGGGCCAACCTAACCAGAGGCATCACGCTGGACACACAACATGAGATGGTCATAGACACAGACATCAGCCTGACAGGCTGGGGTGCAGCCATGGGTCAACAGTCTGCATATGGAAAATGGTCCTTGGCGGAATCCAAGCTTCCAATCCATGTGCTGGATATGACAGCAGTATTTTGAGCACTACTCAGTTTCAGCAACAAGATAAGACTAAAAAAGTTTTTATCAGGTCTGACAATAAGGTTACAGTTGCTTACATAATGAAACAAGGTGGAATCTGAAACAGAGCAGTGATGAGAGAAGCAACCAAGGTAATGAACTGGACTTAGAAATATCTAATGAACATTTCACCTATGCATCAGGTGGGCAAACTCAATGCAATAGCAGACTGGCTCAGCCATCAACAGATCCACCTTGGAAAGAAAAGACTCCACCCACTCACCTTCCAATCTGTAAACAAATGCTGGGGTCCCTCCCAAATCAATCTCATGGCCACCAGCAAGAAAAGACAATGCCCAAGATTCTATTCTCAGTTCAAGGAACATCAATCCATGGGGCCAGGCACACTCTCGCTGGAGTGAACTTTTGAAGTAGCATACATCTTCCCACCTCTACTGCTGTTGCCAAAAGTACTGTGAAAGATTCACCAGTGCAGAATGAAAGTCATACTAATCACTCCCCATTGGCTCAAGAGGTCCTGGTTCGCCATGGTAGTTGCCATGTCAATGGACCGCCCATGGAGACTCCCAGTCAGACATGACCTACTACAACAGGGCCCAGTCCATCACCCTATCCACCAGAACCTCACGTTTAAGCCTGGCTCCTGAATGGGACATACTGCTAAGGGCAAGATACCATCAATCAGTCATCAGCACACTGACACTGTCAAGAAGGAGTTCCATAACCATGAAATACAAGAGGTAATGGGTGATCTTCACAAAGTGGTATGGCAATCAAGTGTATAGTACTGGAACATGCATCCATCACAGACACCCTACTTTTCCGCCAAGGGGAACTAAAGAAGGAACTATTGTGATCCTCACTAAAAGTCCAGTGGTCTGCCATAGGAGCTGCTTGGTGGAAAATAGATAATACACCCCCAGGTGTTCACCCAGAGATCATATGCTTCCTAAAGGCAGCTTCAAACATCTGCACCAGGTCAGACACGTAACCATGCTTTGGGTACTAATCCTGGTGCTCAAAGCAATGACCACCACACCATTCAAACCCCTACACATGGTATACCTCAAATGGGTAAGCCTGAAGACAGTCTTCCTGACAACTGTATGCTCAGCAAGAAGAATGGGAGAGCTCCAGGCCCTATAATGTAGAGACCCATACCTAACTATAAGCAAAGACAGAGTGACATTAAAAACCATCCTTCATTCTTACCTAAAGTTGCCTCAGACTTCCACATAAGCCAGACCATAGAGCTACTGGCGAGCCTGCCAGAAATGGAAACAAACACATATCTGGGGTTACTCATCTAAGGACGAAGAGAGTCATCAGCACATACTTGAACAGAACAAATGACTTACCAAGATAAATAGTGTTCATTATTTTCCAGGTGTGTAAAAGGGCCAAGCTGTGTCTCACTACCTATTTGCATCCTGGCTAAAATCAGCCATTCAAGAGGCCTATAAAGCAAGCTCAAAGACTCCACCCAAGAACTTTAGAGCCCATTATACCAGGGCTATTACCACCTCCTGGGCCAAGAGAAACATGGCCACCACAGAGGAGATCTGCACTGCAGCGACATGGATCTCAATACATTCTTTCACTAGACACTAAAGACTAAATGTTTCCTCCAAATGCAAAATCAGTTTCATATGCTTGGTTCCCCTAGTGGCCGTTTCACACCAATCTGAATGCAATGAGTCTCCCCACCCATCTCTTCCTGGCACTGCTTCTTAGAACCCTAAATGCAAGGAACAAGAGTGTCTCAGAGATTAACCCCCACAATGGTAATTTATTCATCTGGTTAAGGTGATTGTAGGGGTATACATCTCTGGTATACTTCACATCCCAACCTAGAGACCATTGTATCTGGATCATGGTGTGACATGTTTCGCCGGCATGCCATACAGGCTGGGTAATCTCTTAGATTGGTTATTTATTTATTTAAATTTTGGTAACTGGGTATGTCCACTGAGACTTTGACAGTCCCTTTTTCAGGGGCAACCTGGGATTAGTTACATGTACCTAGAGGGGAGAAGAAAACCAATGCTATTGATTGTACTACAGTATATGGTACATTGATCATGTATACATGTCACAGAGATAGACATTACTACAATTGATATAGGCGAGTTTACGTATGAACAACCTTTTTAGCTACACACATTCACGAGTAGATAGACGTAAGTGCAGTTCAGTACATTATGTCCTTTCTTACTGTTCCTCCCTCCCTTTTTGTCTGTATTTACGTGAAGCATCCCCCTTTAGCAGAGGTGCCTTTATGGGTTGCGGCACCTGCAATGAGACCCACTGCATAGGTGTAGTTTTAACCCTTTCTTGTACCCCTCAAGAGAGGTGCAGTCCTACAGCTCTCTCAGGAGATTGTTCCAGAGTTTGGGAAGGGTTATTCTAGGTGACCATTGTCCCATAGTTGATCTGGCTCTTGGGGGTTCTAGCAGCTTGCGTTCAGTTGACCTGAGCTCCCTCCTGTTTGCTTTTGAGGCTAGTAGATTTCTCAGGCTCGGTGGGGCAACAGGTTGCTGCAATTTGAAAGCTAAGCACAAGGGGGGATAGGCGAGTCTCGCTTCAAGGGGTGACCAGTTTAATGCTTGTAGTACATCGCAGTGGTGCTCCATTCTTTGTGCCCTGGTGGTGAAACGGCTGATTCTGTGGTACAGTGTACTCAGACGTGCATGTTCCATTGCCCTCAGTCCTTGAAGAATTGTTGCACCATAGAACAGGATGGGAATGATAGTACCATTGCTGACCGCAATCCTGGTTTCTTTAATCAGGTAGGAGCTTAGTCTGTACAGGAGCCCAAGTTTTTGGCTTACTATTGTTGTTAGGTGGTGTATGTGTTTCCTGAAAGAGATTTCCTGGTCAATGAACATTCCCAAATACTTAATATTGTCCACCACTTTGATCCCTGTTCCATTTGAGGTAGAAAGCAATAGAAGATTAGCCCGGTGTGGGCCAAGCTTTTTGGGGCCAAAGATCATGGCTTTGGTCTTTTTGTTGTTTTGAACCAGCCTGTTTGCCTGGAACCAGTCTTCTAGCATTGAGAAATCTTGTTGCAGCTCCGAATTTAGTAATTCTGGGTCCTTGCCGGTTCTGTATAGTACTGCGTCGTCCACATATAGCATGATCTTTGCTCCACTGCAGTGTAGGGGTAGGTTGTTGATGAATAAAGAGAATAGCAGAGGGCCTAGGATAAAACCCTGTGGAACTCCATCTGACACTGGACACTCATCTGATTTTGTACCGTTCCACCAGACCATTTGCGTCCCATCATTGAGGTAACTGGAAAGCAATTTTAGGGCCAGTGTGTCAAACCCTAGGCCACCCAATTGTCCTAGCAGCAGCTTGTGGTTGACTAGGTCAAACGCCTTTGCTAGATCAATGAAGACTGTTCCAAGGAGTTTGTTTTGGTCCACAGCTTCGTGCACATCAGTGATCAAGCTTACCAATGCTGTATTAGTGACTTGTCTCTTTCTGAAACCATGCTGTTAGTCTGTTTGTTGGTTGTGCATTTCCAGGTACTCATTGACCTGTTTGTAGACCACCTTCTCAAGTAACTAACTTACTTAGGGTGCAGAGAATGGAGATTAGTCTGAAATTTTCCATGTCCTCCTGTGGCCCGCTTTTGGGAATTGGGGTAACAAGAGCCACCTTCCATAGGGCGGGTACTCTCTCTTCCATCAGGGACCTGTTGAATAGCTGGGTTATCGGTACTGCAATGATGGGGGCTGCAATCTTCAACAGTTTAGGTTTGAGGTTGTCATGGCCTGCCGCACCTTCTGGTTTTATGCCCTTGAGCAGCGTCAGTACCTCTCCTACCAATGTAAGTTTTAAGTGGAATTCAGGGCCCTGCGGGGGAAGGGGGTCTCTTGATTCTTTGGGCTTCCTTGGCCTTGGTTGGGATTGCTAGTTTTGTACTGCTATAGGTCCAAGAAGAAGCTGTTGAAGGTATTTGCTGTGTCTTTTGGGGTTGTGAGAGGTGTCCCGTTGACCTTTATTTCCCCTGTCACCCTGTTTTTTTTTTTTTTTACTTTTAGGAGCGAGTTGATATGACCCCAGAATTTCCTTGGATCAGACAGGTTTCTGGATTGTAGAGTGTGCGGGTAATTCTTTTTGGCTTTTCTGAGCTCCCTCTTGCAGATGTTTCTGGCTTCCTGGTATTTAACCCAGTTCTGATGCAGATTTGTAACTTTAAATTTGCCCCATAGTTTGTCTCTTTCTTTCATGATGCTCCTCAGATCTGGGTTAAGCCATCTGGTGTCCTGGCCCTTGACCCTGATCTTTTTTTAGGGGAATATGTTTATTGGTCACTGATAGGAAGTGCTTGGTAAAGCCCTTCAGGGCTTCATCTATGGTTGCAGTGTTGAGAGTCTGGGCCCAGTCCACTTCTTACAGGGATTACAAAAAGGTCCCTTTGTATAACGCAGGGTAGTTTCTGGACCAGAAAGTCCTTGGTGGTTGTTTGGGGTGGCTATTTTTCCACACCAGGAAGACTGCCGAATGGTCCCTGAGGAAGTCTGTGCATGTTCCACCTTTTTTGGCTCTGTCAGGATTGAATGCTAGCATCCAGTCAAGGGTAGTATGGTTTCCTGTTTTATGGTTGAACTGTGTAGGTTCACTTATTTGTTGGGTTAGTTTCACTCCTTCTAGGCTGTCTTTTACTTCACCCTTTAGTGTGACACACCGGTTTAGGTTAAAGTCCCTCAGTATAATCTTTTCTTTGCAGAGATGCTTAGGATAGTGTCAGTGAGTATTTTCAGGGCTCCCATTGCTTTCTTTGGAGTGTTGTATATGCATCCAATTACAAGAGGCTTTGTTCCCCCTAGGAGGAGTTGTGTGAACACTGCTTCACAGCCCTCTCTTTCAAGATCAGGGGTAGTCATCTGGGTAGCTTTAAATTGGGATTTTACATAGAGGAGGACTCCTCCACATTTCTTCCTTTTCCTGTCTTTCCTAAACATATTGAACCCCTGTAATTCCACCTCATGAGGAAGAATATTGGGCTTTAGCCAGGTTTCCAAGATGGCAATTATGTCTGGAGAGTAGAGGCTAGTCCAGGTTTCAAGTTCGTGCACTTTGGGTCTGAGGCTGTTGATGTTCATGTGTACTAGCCTCAGTCCCTTGGCGTTAACCCACTCAGGCACAGAGGGAGTGAGGTTTGGTATACTTGTTCCATGGGGGCCAGGGTTTTGCTTGACATCCCCCGCCATTAGTAGCAGCAGGCTCGGGAGAAATGTCAGGTATTTGGTTAGTATGTGAGAAGGGAAATTTTTCCTGCATGCTATGATGCGCCTCACTGTGTTCAGAAACAGACCCCTCTTTATCAGCATGTGTACTGTTATCACACATGTTCTAAAGCAGAACTAGGTTGCATTCTTGATGTAGTAACATTAAACCATGCAGATAGACTGTATCAATTGGAAATAAAAATCACTTTATTGCTGATTATATTCTGAGTTTTTGTCTCACTTCTAGTCACAAGCCTACTCATATAACTAGTTTGATATTAGACCATAGTTTTGGAAGACATCAGAACTGACCCAAACTGGCCAAACCACTATCCTACTGGGTCAGATTTCTGCTATATCACATGTGCATCAACGGCCTATCGGATGGACTCATAATCCTTGGAATGGATAGTGGCTGATCAGCTCATGGAGTACCTTGCAAAATACAGCCTGCAGTGTTCCCAGCAGCAAGGCTTCTGCAAAGGGCACAGCACTACCATGGCACTCCTTGGATTCACCACACATATCCATCATGCACTTGATCAGGGCCAGTTGGTCGGTGCCTCTTTTATTGACCTGACTAAGGCATTTGACACTGTCAACCACTCCATTCTCCTCAACAATTATCCCTCCTTGGTCTTTCAAGTGAAACTACCCTCTGGTTTCAAAGCTACCTCAGTAACCGGACCCAACAGGTCAGGATTGGTGAATTCCTCTCGTCATCTCTACCAATCCACTCTGGAGTACCCCAAGTTTCTATCCTGGGTCCCTTGTTATTCAACATATTCCTGAACAATCTCCCTGCCTCCTGCCATGACAGGATGTTACTGTATGCAGATGATGTAGTAATCTTCACTTGCCACACTGATCCCACCTCCCTTCAGTCTTAACTACAGAAAAGTTTCACAGAAGTGGAAGACTGGTTATGCTCACATAAACTCATTCTTAACCACAAAAAAACTAAAACAATGTTGTTCCATGGAACCCACAACAAGTACAAGGACCATGAGCTCATAATTAACAACCACAAAGGCATCACTCTTGAGCAGGTGGATATGTTTAAATATCTGGGCCTGACCCTTGACTGCTCCCTCTCGTATACCAAACACATTGACAATATCGCTAAAACTGTGAACTAACGTATAGGGCTACTATACAAGCATAAACATTGCCTAACAGCTGAAGCCTTGAACCTCACTATCCAGAGCTCTGTTATCTCAACTATTGACTATGGGCTCGTTATCTATGGATCCACTACTGATACTGCACTCTGGTTCATAGCTGTAGCTCTTAATAAGGCATGTAGACTCCTTATTTCAGCTGCCCACCTTTCTCACAAGTGTGACATTTATGAGCAGATTAACTGGTTCCAGCTATCCGGCAGGCTAAAGTACCAGACCTTCATCCTAGCTAAGAAGACATCACTGGGCCTTATGCCCCCTGGAGTCCAATCAGTATTGACCCCGCAGCTTGTCCGCTGCCTTACTAGAAGATCAGACAGTCTAACCTTTACAATACCTCACTGTCGGACCTCTCAAGCTCAGCATTCTTACCTTGTCAGAGCCTCCACCTGGTTCAACTTGCTACCTACAGAAATCTCCAACATTGCCACGATTAGTGTTTTTAAGTGTAAACTGCGTCAACAACTCATGGCTAGTGCCTTCTGTGATTGCTTCTTATAATCCCCTCCAGGCAGACTACCCTCAAGCATCCCTCCTCACTGCCTCAGCTCCTCCTCCTCCTCCTCTCCTAACCCCCATTACTGGGTATAGGATGAATCTGTCTCCTTTTCATCCACCCCTTTCCTCCTTACTTGCCATTTTCCATCTTCCACATACCAAATGCAATGCCCTCCCCATTTCTCCCCTCCTCCCTCTCTCTCTCTCTCTCTCCCATAGCACCCCTTACCACCACTCTTCTTTTTCTTTTCCCACTAACCCACTCCTATCAAAGCTTCACTAAGCTACCTATGACTTGTACTGTATAATTAACTCACAACAAAATTCCTTGACAATGCCTTTGGCTGCTATTATTGTTACCTTATTTGTCTTTTTTTTTTGTAAGTTCCATTGTAATGATCATGTTATGTTTTGTACCTTATTGTCCTTATTGCCTTGATGTGGAACCTTTGTAAAAGAGCCCTCAGCTCAAAGGTGTCATCCAAAATACAAATAAATAAATAAATAATCCTAGATGGAAGGAACTGGAGTGCCTCAGAGATGTATACCCCTACAGTCACCTTTACCAGGTGAGTAAACTACCACTGTGAGACATGAGGCACTTGTACTTTGTGCCTTCAACCACCTGAAAGTGTGGTTCAGAAAAAGAAACCCAATTGTTAGTTAGGGTCAGTACTGATATTCTTCTCCCTAATATTGTATTCAGGTTTAAATAGCAGTCTGTCTGGATTGTGTTTTTTTAGCTCCCTGTTATTTCTCCCTAATGGAAACACCTAAAGCCATTGAAGAGGCTGGGTTTTCTTGAAACTATACTGAATCTGGTGAAAATTAAGGACTCATAGTGGGATCCCCCTATTCCTATTGCACAAGATTATATTTATTTATTTATTTAGTTAGTTTTTGTTGACCAGGTAAGTGCACTAGACAAATTCTGCCTATTTTCAGGCATGACCCAGGGAAGAGGGATACAGACTTGACCTTGAACCAGATTAAGCTGTTGGTAGTATTTAGTGAACAGGGGAAGTTTGGCCAGGGCACCGGGGAAATTCCCCTACTCTGATGGTGCATGGCCGCCAGCAGGAGTGCTGGTCAGCTTTCCAAGATGGACGCTGTAGAGGAGCTACAGCAAGTTCAGTCTGCAGATGTGAAGGAGACCATAGACAAGGATTCTACAAAGGTTAATTTTCCTTCAGCAGAGCTAGAAGATGCAGAATTATTTCTGGATGCCTTATCTTCTGAGGATTCAAAAGTTCCTGTAAGCCCTACAGAGCCTGAAAAAGTAAAAATGCTGCCTTTAAAGTCTGTTCAGCTACTTTCTTGTACAAAACCTATAGATGGTGTTGCCTTTAAGATCTGCACTGCCTGTGGATGATGTCATGCTACTGAACACGGAAGGATTCAGCTGGAAAATGGTGTTTCTGCTGTTTGCAGGAGCAATGGCAGTTCTAAAGATCGAAATCTTTCTGCTCCAGCACAAAAACAGGTCAGTTGGGGTCTCCTGCCTAGCACTGAGCGCTACTTGTTTCCAATAGTTTGGGGGATTTGTTGGAAGTGGGGAAAATGGACTGCAGCAAGATAAACAAAGAAACTGAAACCAGGAAAAGTATGGTGGGAACTGCTCCAACACTGACTAAACAAGCAGGGTTTGTTTTTCTTCTTCCACTGCTCAGATTATTTATCAAAACAGCCAAATGAACAGGAGGAAGCAACTGTTTTTCTTTTGGTGACCGAAATATGGGAATGCTTCACATCTTTGCAGCAGGTTAAAAGTTCTGTTCCTCAGCCCATTATGCCTAACTCTGATATTTTGACTTCCTCTTCTACACATGAGAGTGACTGGACTCCTGCTTCAGCTTTAATGGCAGCAGGGTGGAAACAAACTCCTTCAGGAGAATGGGCTGCTGACTTAACCTGGGATTCTTCATTTGACATAAACTCTCATTCCCTAAGTGGAACCCAGAAAAGCCTGTTCAATCTGCTAAAAAAGGGGGCTCAGACTCTAGGGATTTGGTTCTTAATGTCTCTAATGATACTGTTAGTCCTGTTTCTGTAGAGTCTCATAATGCTGTATCTGATAAAAGACCTTTATTATCTGACTTATTTGCAAAAAACAAACGTGAATCCGCTCCCAGGCGGAATGCGGTGCACATTAGATATACAGGGGCATGGCTGAAAGGCCTAATAGAAACTATGTTGGGAGACATTTAATTAAGGAATCCTTGCATTTTCTCCTAGAGATGTGTTTGCCATCATCAATATTTCAGGAGAGGATAATTATGATGTCAGTTTTAGATCAGCTGCCTTGTTAGAATTATTTTGGATTAGGTATTCTCAGGTAAAGTTCTCTCCCTTTGGTCCCGTTTGTGATTATTCCTCTCTCAACCAGCCATCAAGTTTGTTACAGTAATGTTCCATAATGAAGGGGTGTCAGTGGATGATATTACATATTGGTTGTCCAATAAATGTGATGTACAGGGGATCCAGAGCCTATTTTAGACTCAGAGGGCTTTTGGACAGGCGGATGGAAATATAAGGTCAAATTACGACACAATGAACATGGTTTTATGCATATCCCAAACTCCTTCTTACTAGGCCGTGATAGAGGTGTTTGCTTTTATAGTGGTCAGCCAAGGGCCTGCTATAAATGTGGCTCACAGACGCATTTGTCTAGTGTTTGTGATAGTCCTAGATGTGACAATTGTGGGAAATTGGGCATTCACTGATTCAATGTTCTAACCCAGCGAAATGTGATTTATGCGAGGTAGTTCTCACACATTCAACACCTGTCCGTGGGCTGCAAAACAAAGTATCAGGGAATTGTACTGAACAGTTTTACAGAAAGCACAGGAAGACCTACTCTTCATTCGCTCCCACTTTTCCTGGGGAACCCCTCTTGATGTAAGAAAACCTGTAACTCCTGTGACAATGAATTTAGTTCTCCCTCCTCTTCATCATTGTCAAGGCCTGTACAGCCTAATAGTTCTGCTTTGCAGGACCTCTGCTTGTCCCAAGTGTGAAATCGGTGGTATTGCTAAAACTTTAGATCAGAGCGTAGAACCCCCCAAAATTAACCCCTCTCTCTGCCTCCTAGAAGGTCCATGAGGAATGTGAAATCAGTACCTGATGCAGTTACAGATTCAGTGGAAACTTCTAATCCTTTTCTTCTTTCTTCTTGGGGATACAGCAATGGATGTTGTGGATTCAGATTCCCAAATCTCTACCCAAGACCCCATGGAACCCTCCCAAGGTTCTTATAAGGAAAAGAAAAGAAAAGAAGAAAAATAAAATAAATTCCTTCTTTTTTTGGTACTATATGGGTTTTCTGTGGGCTTCTTTGAATGTTCATAGCATTTTAAATGGAGCTAAACAAAGGCTATTTTTCATATGTTGCATAATTCTAGAATTACTGTTTGCTTTTACAAGAAACTTGGATGTTCTCTAAAGAACATGTTACTGCCTTTTAAAAGGATTGGCCTTGGGGCCCTTCATATTGGTCATTTGGTCAGGATAAAGCTGACGGCATTGGTATTCTTTTCCACCTTCCAGTTTAAACTTCATAAATTAATAGACTGCATTCCAGGGAGGGTTTTGATTGTGGACTGTTTTCTTGAATCTGTCCTATATAGACTTATTAATATTTATAATCCACAGGTAAAAACAGCCAGAATAAAGTGTATGAAAACTATACAACCTTTTCTGCTCACTACCAGGCCAGTACTGTGGGGTGGGGATTTCAACTGTTCTCTTACTGACAGGAGATCTAGTGGAAAAAAAATGTATTGTGATGCTAACTTTTTACAATCTGTTATTAGAGAGGCAGACCTCAGAGTCTGCAATACTTTAGAATCCAACCCCCCTAAAAATACATTTTGTAAAGGGAAGACTGGTACCTGTATTGATTACCTTTTCACCTCCAAAAATATATATATTTCACAGTTTTCTAGACAGCCTTTTGAATTTTCAGACCATCTCCTACTTAAAATTGCAATAGAAATCCCAGTAAATTATAAGCCCTACAAAAGTAGATGGCGACTAAATACCTCATCATTACAAAATGACTTTGTCAAACATTCTATAGTTCAATTCTAACTGCCGCCTATCGGTGCAATGTTTATATTCGGACTTAGGGATCTGGTGGGAAGAAACTAAACTAGACTGCATGGATTGGTTTAGAACTTATGGACAAAAACCAGAATGATAATTTTCTTCATTACCTCACATTACGTTCAAAATTACAGTCTCTATTAACTAGAGCTAACACTTCTTCAGAATATTTATCTCCTTTAATTAAGCATGTTAAATTACAGATGAGGAAGTTTCAATATGATAGAGCCAGATCCTGCAAGCCTTAATTAACAACTACACGTCCAAAACAGTGATTGGGGACCCCTATAGTTTGTGTAAAACCGTGCGAGATAATTCTACACTAGATTGTTTAGTCAGTAATTCACAGTATTATACTGACCTTCGGATATAAGTCATATTATATTCCGATATTTCCAAAATTTAGGTCCTCATATAGACTTACAAACTGGCGTCTTTCAGGATTTTCTGAAAGGTGTTACAGGCCCTGTCATTGATGCCTCAATGGCAGCTGTTCTTCTGAACCCTTTTCTTTACAAGAAATTGTGGATGTTATTTCTAAACTTAAGCTTAATGTGTCTCCTGGGGTAGATGGGTTATCTAATGCCTTTTATAAAACTTTTGCAAATGAGCTGGTTCCCTGTTTAGTTGGTGTTTTAATTCCTTTCTTTCTGGAGGACAGATCTATCCTGCATTCACAAAAGGGTTACAAGTTTATATCTTTAAAAACAGGAGATAGAAGTGAGATCAAAAACTGGAGACCTATCACATTGTTAAATTCTGACTATAAAATCTTTGCGATGCTGCTTAATAACAGACTTCAATCTTGGGCTACTCTAGTGATTTCTCCAGTTCAGTTCTGTGGTGTTTCTCAAGAGCGAATACATTCGGTACTTTGTTATATTAGAATTTTATTGAAATATTACATCACAGCAAACAAACTGGTATTCTACTATCATTAGACTTAGAAAAAGCCTTTGATAGGGTTAGTCATTCATTCCTTTTCCAAACCTTGGCCTTTTAGGAATGCCCCTGAGATTCTTACAATTTTACAAAATTTATATTCTAATTCAATAATCTGTCCAGTTATTAAAGGGAAAATTGGGAAAGGTTGGACGCTAAAAGCTGGTGTCAGGCAGGGCTGTCCACTGAGCCCTTTATTATATATTTGCTCCTTAGAACCCTTATTAGACATTTACAGTTGGTTTCTGGTTGGGAGGGTCCAAACATTTCCTTTTCTGACTCCTTTAGAAATGTACAAGTTTTATGGATGACATCTGTTTATTTTTAAACAACAAGGCCAGCTGGAAGTTTTCTTTAAGTTATTTCACAGGTATGCGACCTTGTCAAGCGCCAAAATTAATTTCAAAAATCTAAGGGTTGTTAATAGGGCGAATACATTAACCCCTTTGTGACAGAACTATTTCATTCACTACAACACCTATTTCCATTTTAGGGGTTCTGTTCGGTTCCCAAAATTTACCTGAGCAGAATTGGCTTGCAGTTTTAAATAAAATGGATAATAAAGTTCAGAGGTGGAAACATTATAAATTCTCGAAACTAAAGAGAGTTCAGATTTTAAACAATTCCTGTTACCTTGCCTACATATTTGGCATTTCTGTACCTGTCCCAACTAACCTGGAAGTGAAACTGTACAGTATTAGTTTTCAGTTTTTTGAAATAGGTTAAAATCCATTAAAAGGTATTATACTTACCTGGATAAAGTCAAGGGAGGGGTCGGGATGGTAGATCCTGTGGTTTTCTGTTCTTCCCTTTTTCTTGCTTTTTCTTTTGGAACTGTACTTTAACCCCCAATATTCCAGAATTTAGCTGGTTGAAATTCTTACTATCCAGGTATTCATCGAAATGGATTGGATTGGCTCCAAACCTAATATTTCCTTTTCTACTCCTTTTCTTTAAACCGCTTGTTCGAAATTATATATGTGGCAATTGTCCAAATCACAAATTATTAATTCTCCAACAAAACTATATTCCACTATTATTTCTCAAATCTATCCTCATTCCCCGCATTTAAAACTGCTTGGGTACTATGACCCATCTGGTGTTAGCACAGTTAAATAACCCCCGTTTACCCCTTACATGTGGGAGACATAATGGATTGATAATGTATGAGTCGGTTACAAGTTAGAGGACAGCTAAGTATAAAATGAAAGAAGAAAGGTTTTGTCCTTATTTAGAGTGTACGGCACAAGAAGAAACAATGGAACATTTTTTATTCATTGTTCTTTTGCCTCTAAACTATGGGTGTATTTGGCAACTATCTGGCACTTCCATGGTTGAAACATATTTCTTATGAATTGTTAGTATTGGGATCTTTACCCCATGTCTTGCTACATTTCATACTTCAACTGTACACATTTCTTAGCATGTCTTAGATTTTGTTTATGGCAAGTTAGATGCCAGTGGGTTTTGTATCAAAAAAGCCAACTTTTTAGGCTTCAGCCACTATGTTATTGTGAATTAAATAAAGTATATCTAAAAGATGCTCAGATTTATGGGACTAGAAAAGTTCAAATCTGGTGGAAGGGG
The DNA here is from genome assembly GCA_016271365.2 of Neoceratodus forsteri. Classification (NCBI taxonomy): domain Eukaryota; kingdom Metazoa; phylum Chordata; order Ceratodontiformes; family Ceratodontidae; genus Neoceratodus; species Neoceratodus forsteri. The sequence continues at coordinate 1,787,446,444 of CM057455.1, read as the reverse complement.
TTTCAGCATATGATAAAATTTAAATAACGGATTACTTTCTTTTCTTTTATGCTTTTTGTTAAAAGATAACTGTGTATCACTTGCTTTTTGTTCAGTACCTTTGTTGATTTGTATAAGCTTTTGTGCTTTTTGCTGCTGTTTTTCTTGATGTGTTTTTTTTTTCCATGCTTTATTTCAATAAAGAAGCAATTTACCCCTACTCATCTGCAGGGGGAACTGTTGCTCTGCTTTGCACGATGGCAGTAGGTGTCAGACTGGTGAGTGAGAAGGATGTTTCTGTATTGCAGCCAGAGGTTCAACCCCTGACTCTGGCTAGTAATGCTGTAGGGGAAAATTGGCAGGAGGTTGCAGTAGTTACATGTGCAAAGGAGATCCCAACTGATATACTAGACAATGGTCTGGTAGTGAAGATGGCAACTATGAGTGAGTCTGTGGAGATGCAAAGCAATTTACCTGGTTTCCATACAGAGTTTCCTGGAGATAATATTACGGGGAACTCGGTGCAAGATTCTGACCGGGAGAGTTCCATACAACAGGATGGAGTATGGGGAGATTCGGACTGTGTGCTGACAGCATTTCCACCGAGAGCTGACAGTCTGCGGGTTGCACCTCAGCTGAGAATGGCTCACGCTGGTGTGACTACTGTGGAAAGAATGCAGAAGTCTTTTCAACTTTCAACAACAGACACTCCCCTCACTGACAATGAGTGGTCAAAAGTGGACTCTTTGAAGCAAGCAGGTTGGATACAAACCAAAGAAGGGAAATGGATACTGGACCCAGGCTGGGTTAGTTTTTCGCAAGACGAGCAGCTCATTTTTGATAATGTTGGGACACATGTGGACAGTGAATGAAATGCACAGAATTTTGTGCAGAAACCCCAGGTTAACTCGGAATGACAACATGATTCAGAAGTGCATAATACTGAGGACTCTGAATGTTCACCTGAGGAATTCAGTGAACATGTAACCTCCCCTTCCTCCCCAAACCAAGAAAGGAAACAAGCTGAACCAAGGTTTTGGACTTATTTAAAAATAACCTAGATGAAATGCAGTTTGTCTGCATTATAGGAGAGGCCTGAAGGAACACCTGGACATACATTTAATAGCCAGGCCCCTTCAGATGGACTCTATGTCTTTTATGGCTTCAGACATTTATGCCTTAATTAACATTAGGGGTGAAGATACCTTTAACGTCAGCTTTAGAATGTTTTCTGGTTTGGACACCCTTTGGGAAAAATATGAGGCTCTTAAATCGTTACCTTTATGGACTCCTTTCTGGGCTATTACCCTTACCAAACCACTGTATAAAACTGTAGATGTACTGTTCAGAAATAAGAGGGTGAATGTGGGGGATATTTCTTTTTGAATGGAGAAAAAATTTTAAGTTTTGAGTCTACCTGAAGCCATTATTGACGTGAAGGGTATATGGACTGGGAGTTGGAAGTTTAGAGTTAAACTAAATATGATTGGTAATGAAATTTTGCACATTCCTAATAGTTTTTTTTTTTTAGGAAAATATTGAGGGGTAGTTCTCTACCCAGGACAGCCGAGGGCCTGCTACAAATGTGGCAGTACTAGGCACCTTAGTAGTACTTGTGATAGAGTAATTTGTGTTTTGTGTGGGGGAATATGACCATGACAATTCAGTGTGTTGAAACTATTTTAAGTGCAATTTATGCGATAAACTAGGGCATGCATACCATCAATGCCCTTGGGCTGGCCAGAACAGACAAGGAGGTCTAAAGCAGGAAGATTTGGTAAATAATGCTCAGGAGCTATGTAGGCCTACAAGGCCAGAGCACACCAACAGGGAGGGACCAAGAGAAGAACCCCCTCCATGTTCCTCTGATTCCACACCAACAGAACCAGAAATGAACATACAAACACCCACACAAATTGTAGGAAAAGAGGAAACCCCTAGTACTTCCAAAGAAGGGCAGGAAAAACATGACATGCCCCCCCCCAGCCAGAGAGTGGGTTTTCCCTGGAGAAAAGGGTGACAAGATCTGCTAGTAAACTTAAGGGTTCTATAGGTCCTATATCCACTCAAAATTCTTTTCAGACTCTTCAAAACATTGAAGGAAATTCTGAATCAGACATTTCCTCTCTGTCTGGCATAGCGTCTGAAATGGAATATGAGGATGACTCTCATTTGGCGGTCAGAGAAACTAAGAAAAAGGGAGAAAGATAAAAAAAATAAGGAAATTGTGTAAGTTTATTCTAAACAAACACGTCAAATTACATGGAAACTTTAAAGCTAGTTACTTTTAACACTTGCAGCATCAAAAACTTTAAGAAACGGGTAGAACTTTTGGGATTTTTCAAAACGTTCCCATTTGACATTCTTTTTTTACAATAATTAGATTTAATTCCCTTTCTGATGTTATGCATGCAAAAATTAACTGGCCCTGGGGTCCATCTTTTTGGACTTTTGGAGAAGATATAGAAATGGGATTGTAATTCTTTTCAGATATCCACATGTGCAAGTTCAAAGACTGGTGGATGTTTTATCAGGGAGAGGATTGATCTTAGACTGTATTTATGAATGGCTTTTTTTACACCTAATAAGCACTTATGCCCCCCAGACCAAAAGTTTGAGAATAAACTTATTGAATAGTATTAACCATATCTCTTTACAAGCAAAATGGTAATATGGGGAGGTGATATGAATTGTAGTTTAGATGTCAAAATCAGGGACAATATACAAAAAAAAGGTTTATTGTGACACCCATGTTTTGAGGGATATTTTAATTACAGCTAGAGTGTATGACGTTTACCGGGAACTACACTCAGAAGGAGGCTCTACAATAGAAGAAGTGTGTACTCCACAAGAATTGACTATTTTTTTGTATCGAAACAACTTACTACTAGTAAATGTAAATTAACATGTAGTGAATTTTCTGACCATCTTATTTTACAATGTGATGTACAGATGACAAATGTTCCCCCTAGATTTCCCTCTGTTACAAGAAGATGGGAACTGAATTCTTCCTTTTTAGACCAGCAGGATATTGAACAACAAATTTTGGTTTTATTTCAGTATAGGAAATACGTTATAGAATTTTATGACAATTATTTTTTTTGGTGGCATGACACCAAGGTTGATATAAAAAGTCTCTTCATAAATCTGGGCAAAAAAAGGAAATACTGAGTATTTATGGTATTGGGCCTTAGAGATCAATTTTATAAACTTATGTCACTGCCAAATGTCTCGGATACCAGAATCAAATCACAGACTGATGAAATAAAAAAGAAAATGAGACATTTTCAGTACAATAGAGCATCTTCATTATATGCTGAATTTAAGTACGAAATGGCAACTCAACCATTTTCCAATCCTTTATAGGCCTATAAATATAAACTGGAGCATAAATTCATGGAAGGTCTGTATGACCAAAATGGGGTTTTAAGAAAATCAGATGTTGAAATGCTTGAAAGAATCTCACATTTGGTTAGTAGCACCCTACGGAATGGTTTCAAACAATGGAGCACATGGGAATCTTTGGTGTCATGTCACTTTCCAAAATTATCTATAGATATTGCTAAGGAGATAGAAGGCTATATTTTATTGTCAGAAGTTCAAGAGGGCATCTCAAACCTATGACCAGGTGTTTTGCCAGAAGAAGATGATTTCACTAATGAATTTTATAGGTCATATAGAGAAGTTTAAGCAGGCATTTTACTGGAAGTATTTGATTAGATGTTACTAGAAGATAATTCTTGGCAAAATTTCACAAATGCTATCATCGTCTATTTATATAAAAAGGATGACAAGAAAATCATAAATAATTTGAGACCTATTAGTCTTCTAAACATGGACTACAAAATCGTATCTTTAATTTTATGTAAAAGGCTGCAGAAAGCGGCAGTGCATCTTGTTCATCCTATTCAAACCTGTTCCATCCCTCAAAGGAACATACAACAAAATTTAAGGGTGCTGAGGGATATCTGTAAATATAGTATACAAAGAAAGTTACAGGGTTTTTTAATCACGCTTGACCAAACTAAGGCATTTGATAATGTGGCTCATGCTTTCTTATTATGTACATTGAAGGAATATGGTATTCCACAATCTTTGATAGACTGGATTAGGTTGACATATGAGAATTCCGTAGCTATTTCTTCTCTTAATGGTTTAATGGGGGATCCAATCCATATAGAAAGGGATGTTAGATAGGGGTGGCCTCTCAGCCCCCCGCTGTACACTTTCTGTCTAGACCCCATCATAATGGAAATTCTGCATGATAACTCCATTTTTGGCCTTTCACCAGATCCTACTATAGCATCTCAGAAAATAACAGTATATGCAGATGATATTTGTCTTTTGGTGAAAAATGAACAATTCGGGGTAAAAGCATTATACATTTTTGAAGGTTTTACAGCTCTAACAGGAGCCGGTATAAACTATCAAAAAAGTGTGGCAATACAATTGGAAGGAGGGAGGTACACCCACACCCCAAATTGGACAAATAACAGTGTCTAATCAACAAATAAAAATCTTAGCCATTTAATTTGGTGCAGGGGATTTGGTAACTAGAAACTGGGAAGAAAAACTTAAAATAGGAGAATGTAGAGTTGCACAATGGAAATCTTGATCTCAAGGGAAAAAAAAACAGGTCTGATAGTTAAAATGTTTCTCATTCATATTTTTTTTATGTATTTCACATATATACCCTATTCCACTTGCTTTAGAGACACGGCTGTTTAGTTGTTTATTTCAAGTTATCTAGGGGAGCAGATTAAATCCTGTTAGATGGGATTTTACATATCTTCTTATTAATCAAGGTTGATTGGGAATGATAAATCCCTTGGCATTTTTTCATTCTTTTTTTCATTTTCTCATCCTTTAGTACAGGAGGAAGATCATGAGGTTTATGGGATTCTTGGACCATGAACTTTTTCAACCCTTTTTAGATCATTGGGAAAACAGTATCCCCAGGTTACATGTTTCATGGCACACTGCAGATTTTGCTAGGTCTACCATTAAAAAATGTAAGATATGACACATAATTTAAGATATATCACAAAAAATGAGGTATTGACATTACAAAGGAAGCCATTGTACACCAGGATAATGAAAAGGAATCATGCATCACAAGTGGATTTTCCTAATTGTCTCCCTATGAAATTACAATGTGCTCTACATATATTGACAGACAGAAGAATATCAGTCCATATGTGGGTTATACAGTGGCAGAGTTGCTATGGCAAACTAGGGGGGAAAAGGGAACTGTAAACATAAACCTATTACTGACAGACAATGCCTAAGAACAGAATGTGGAGGACAGGAGGAAACTTTAGAACATTTCTACGTTTCTTGTTTTTTTTTTTTTTTGCTACTCATTTTTGGTCAGATTTGGCTGCTAGATGGCAGTGTGGTCCTGTCAAATATATTCAATATGAGTGTTTGGTTTCAGAGGAATATACAAGAATACATACAAGATATCATTCAAGTACTTTAAATGTGATGTTTTCATGTATAAAATATTTATGTGGCAAGCTAGATGCCAGTTTTCCTTACAGCATGTTAACACTCCTAATTTGATAATATTGAAACAAATTGAAGAAGCTTTGAAACAATTGAAGCAGAAAGAAAATGCACAGTTTGATCGGGGGGCAATTTCCTCTGCTGTGGCACAATATCCACTGGTTACCATGATTTTGTAGAGAAGATAGAATAATGATGTTCTTTCTTATGGGATTTGCGTCTTTGTTTTTTTCAAATGAAACATATATTTTCTATATCTACTGTTGTTTTGCATCTCTACTAAGATTTCTGAAGTGAAGTGTTGTTTTTGTTTGGTTCCTAGTGATCATTTGTTGATATCTCCCAACTGATGTAATGTTTTTTCTTATAATAAAAAAATTCCCTACTCTTTTCGAGATGTGCCATAGGATCTTTAACATCCATGTGAACTACCACCAGAACAGGCAGATGGGACCTCGGTTTAATGTTTCATCCAAAAAACGGCATCTCTTTCGGGAGTGCAGCACCCCCCTCATGCTGCACTGCAGTGTCAGGATATTAACCCAAGTGCCTGGAGTGGGGATAGAACCCACAACCTTCTGATCGTTGGCCTCAGAAGCAAGTGTGCTACCTGCTGAGCCACTGACACACTATACTGTATAAGTTAAAATTTTGTGGATGTATTATGCTTTTTATTACATATCAACTGCCTTTCCTATTACCATGTATGAGCAAAATAGATATTGATTGTCTGTTTATTCAGAAAATTGATAAATAAAAAGTAAAAAAAGAAAATGAAACCCACAACCTGCTTTAAAACACACTGTATCAAAGAAAAAGCTGCTGCACCACACAGTAGCTGTCCCTTCTCAGAGATAACCATCCATGAGGACACTGTTGCAGCTCAGTATTTTAAAGAACCTAAGAAGAGAAACATTAAAAAATGGATGCAACATGCTTTACATATAGTATATGATTAGAGCTTACTATATATGGAATTCTGTGGTTCTCAAAAAGGTGTTGTGCACAACTAAAAAGTTGTGCACATTCTAAAGATGTTGTTGTGCACATTCTATCAAGTACTAGAGAGCTTTTCCATCCTTGCACTAGTGCAATCACTGTGGCATTTTTATACATACTTTGCATCCATTCTATAAACACCTCAGGAATCTGATAAAACTTTAAAACTTCCCATAAAAATGTATGACTCACCCTATTGAAAGTTTTTTTTTTTTGGTCTAATGAGACTAGATAACTATTCAAGCTTCCTTTTTGTCCTAACTCTACTTACTTCTCGCAGAAATAATAAATGATCATGGATCTGCCTACCATGAAGTTCATAAGACTGTGCTTTTGAAATTACATATTGTGCTACCATAGCCAGTCTGTTTGCTAAGATTTTGGTTAATAGTTTGAAATCAGAATTTAATAATCAAACTGGTCTCCAATTTTTCAATAATTTTCTGTCCCCTTTTTATATATAAATGTTAACATACCCAGATTCATTTGCAGAGGAATTTCCTTATTAGTAAGTATATGGTTATAAACAGATGTTAGCTCCGGTGCTAATTCTGCACCTATCAACTTAAGCAACTCATTAGGGAGCCTATCAGGCCCTGGTGCCTTTCCTCCTGCTAATGTGGAACGTACATTTTGTACTTCTATCAACTTTATAGGCTCAACTATTTGAAGTAGGATTTTTGAGTCAATTTCAGGGATGGCTATATCTGAGAGATAGGTTACAAGGTGCCCTTATCTATATTCAGTGGTCCATACAGTTGAGCTGTATATTTACTGACTATATTCACCATATCGTCTTTAGAGGAATAAATGACCCCATCATCCCCTTGCAGGGAGGACATCTCTTTTGCATGCACTTTAGCATTATAACTTGCAAACAGACACGTTTCATCAGTTTTCCCCTTTGTAAAAAAATGTTGCTTATAATGCAGAATCCTGGCTTTCTGTGCATGGAATTCCCTCATTTGTTGTTTTACTTTATTAATTTGTTTTCCCAGATCTTGTCCAGTGTCGTGCATTACTGATAATAATTGCTGTCAGATTTTCCTCTGTTTTAAATAAGTAAAATACTGCTTTTTTTGTTTCTCCTTACCCATATTTTTGCACAACGCCTGCAGATCTCTTTTTGTATCCTCCCACCACAAACTAAGGTCATTAAAGATAAAAAAATACTGATTTCCTAGCTACTACAAAATTCAATAATGTTTGTAAAGTGTAGTCCTCTGATAGTAAAGAGATATTCATTTTCCAGAAACCTGGACCTCTCTGCACTCCCTCCTCTGTTCCTATTTTAATCCCCACTATTTTATGGTCTGAAAATTCCACTGGATATGTATTTGCTGAGACAACTGTTAAATATTAAAACATGAAAATGTAATCAATTCTTGAGACTAGTGGTCCTTTTTGAAACATGGGGTGACTAAATTAGTATACGTAAAGAAAGCATCTTTTAATTTAGCTTTATGTATTATTTGGGCTAAAAGACTGGAATCACAATAACTTTTCAGAGTCATGGCTTTAAAGGACAATTAAAATCTTCGGAGAATACTATACGATAAGCAGAAAATAAAAAAAGGTTATGTTAAGTTCAAGATTTCACAGCACTCTGCTTTTGCTAGTGATGCATATACATTAATTAACCTAAATAAAGTAGCCTGTACTAAAACATCCATGATTAGAACTCTACCAGGGACTAGATCATAGAGTTTTAATATCTGGTTCTCAGGTAGTTTAAACAATATTCCTAGGCCTGAACAGGTGTCTTGTCCTATAGTCCAATAAGAAGGCCCTGCATACCATCCCTTAGAGGCTGCTACTGTTTCCTTCAAGGAATGAAACCTAATATCCTATAGGAAAACTATACTGAAAGATAAATGAGCCAGAAGAGAAAACAGTGTCTTTCTTTTATTATCCCTCTTTATGCATTCACTTGTATAGTGTAACAGGAAAAAGGAATAGTCATGAATGCCTACTTTTATTTATTTATACCTCCCTCTCCTGGCAGACTGTTTTTTCAGTTTAGCCTTCCTTTTCTGGTGCCCTTTTATGTTTTCCTGTATTTCTGGGTCTGTTATTTCTTCAGGCACCGAGGAGGCTGGCAAGGAATCATCAGAGTCATCCTCTGTGTCTTTGGTTTGTAACACATCAAACTTGTTCAGTAAAGGAACTGTGTATAACTGCTTTTTTACCATAGAGCTCCTTGTGGTCTGCCTGGTAGTGATGACTTTCATTCCTGATTCAGGAATAGTCCATGGGGAAAGTGGGGTAAGGGGCATCAGGTCTTCACTGTGGTTGATTCTAGAAGTCTAGGGACCTTGTACAGTAGTGACTTGCAGATTATCTTAGGTAGTTACAGTATCCTGACTCTGTTTCTCTAAAGAAGTTCCCTCTGGCATTCTAGTGCTACTAGAATGCAGCACAGAAACAGCAGGAGGGGAGGGGGGTGAGAAGGAGGTAGCCGGGGGGGGTCTGTAGTCTGCAGCTCACACTGAGCTTTCTGCTTAGCTAGACCCACCTTTTTCCTTTTGCATCAAAGTAATCAATAAATGCCACTCTTCCCCATCTTGGTATGGCCAGCCTCATCACAAAGAGTTACACTTACATTCATTGTTACACTGAGCATTCATATGGCCCTAGTTCTCCACAAACATTACACCTTATTTCATCACATATACTGCTCAGGTGAGCTACTGAGCCACATTTATAACACATTTTAGGCTGTCCAACATAGAACAAAATCCCCCGGTCCCTTTCCAGAAAGAAAGAGCTGGGTAAGTGACCTGTTGCAGTAGTTTTCCTTAAAACCTTAATCTTCCATCCCCCAGTCCGTATATTCTCAGAGTCTAGTATTGCCACTGGTTCTTCCAGTATTGTACACCTTTGTTTCAACCAATATGTTAAATCATTGACACTAACCCCCTCATTTCAAAATAAAAATGTAATAGTCTTCTGTGCTGGCTTTGTCAGGGGTATTGCCATGAAGGGGCCCCACGGGGCAGTTTTCTTCAAGGTACTGTATTTAATCCAAACTCTCTCTAAGCTATTAACAGATTTAAAGCTCACATCAAAAGTGGTCTCTCTGGAGACATGAATGAGAGCATATACTTAATTTGAAAAACACTTCATGGAATCCTTTAAGAGAGTCTTAGCCACAAACAGTTGATTGGGAGGCTCAGGCATACCCCCCCAGTTTACGATAATCTCACCGCATTGTTCCTTTTAGCAGGTTGTATAGGAAACTTAAACAGAGAAGAAAACGTCCTTGGAGCATCATTATTTATGATATTTAGAGGCAGATTTGGAGGAGTGGTGGTTTTAGTGGGGCGTCCCCCAGATTGCATCTCCTGATCTGCAGACATAGCATGCTGCAGTATTTGTAATACTGGGTTCTGTGTTAGCGCTAATTCAGGAGGAACCTCCACATCCTGCATACTTCTACATTCAGAGCTCTGATTATTTTTTGCACTCAGTCCTGGCATTTGTATTGGGAAAGATCCTGAAATCCACTGACCTGTTTGCACATCCTGCTCCCACCCTGCATTTTTTAATGCTGCATCCACCGACCATGATGTCTCAATATTTTTTCCTATTCTTCAGCGCATCTTAGGCTGGGTTTTAAGTCACCCGCTATTGCCATTCCCAATGCTAATGCCGGATTCTCTGACTGCTTTAGTTCTTGGCATTCCTCTCACTCTACAGCTGCCATCCAGCTCTCCGGCAAACCCTTTGATGCTTCTACGTCATTTGCCTACAGCTGTTCACTCATGCCAGCTTTCTTCCCTCTGTCAGCAGCAATGTGCTGGAGCTTCTTCTGAAGCTGCATTCTTCTGAATAAATAACTTTTTTCCTCACTCTCCAGCTGTTTAATTATTTCTGCAGTCTCTGAATTAAGCATTTCCAACTAACCCGGAGTGTCCATTTGAACTGCATCATCTTCACTATGGTCTGACAAACTTTCTGCAGGTAACTCAGGTGATAGAGCCTTTTGTAATAGGATTGTGTCAGTGGATTTTTTTTCCTTCAGCATTAATCTTTGTGGCAGCTTCAGAAGCATTAACCCTTGGAGCATTTTCATCTGCAGTAAACTCAGTAATTTGCCTCTCTTACTCCATCTCCTCCTCCTCCTCCTCTCCAGTAGCTTGCCAGGCAGCCATCTTGGAAAATGGCAAGAGAAACAGCATCTCCCCTACTGAACAGTAGGGAATTTCCCTGGCTTCCTGGCCAGATTTCACCCATTCACTAAAAATACCACCAAAAGCTTAATCTGCTTCAGTTTCAGTTGGTTACCATCTGTATCCCCCCTCCCCCTCCCCCCCAGTCACCCCAGTAAAAGGGGCTACCAGGTCAACAAAATTCAATACACAAATAAACAGATAACACAACCTTCTTATCTTAGAGGGTATAATGTTTTTGGATTGAGTTTAGGTTACAGTGCACTTGATTTTCAAAGGATGGCGCAGGACTTGTGTCAAGCCCTGCACCACGACACTTTGAAATCAGTGGTGCGCCTAACGGGTTTGCGACACCTGTATCCAGTTTTTCTTGGTTGGACACAGTTGCAACAGCTTACTCGATTTATGGCAACTTGTGTCAAATATTTGGCACACTCCCCATTGAAAGAGTGTCCAAGATTGCCATAGGTTAGACCAGAAAAAGTTGGCCTAACTCATGACAATTGGTGCATGGGATATAGAAAATCCTGATTGCTGGCTGGGAGAATGCCACAGGCCCAGTTCACCAAATGTTTGGTGAACCAGGGTTTGTGGTGTTCTTGGTCCATTGAAAATCAGGCCCAGTTTGTTTTAGAAAAGATTGTATTGACCTGTTTTTTTTTAAATCAGTTTTTTAAATCAGTTATTAAGATTATGGCTTGTGGCATTCTCCCAGCCAGTGTCAGTGGCTCAGTAGGTAACATACTCGCCTCTAAGATCAGGAGATCAGAGGGCTGTGGGTTCATTTCCCACATCTGGCACTTGGGTTAATATCCCAGTACTGACACTGTAGTGCAGCATGAGAGGGGTGCTGCACTTCTGAGGTGCTGTCTTTTAGATGAGACTTTAAACCGAGGTCCCGTCTGCCTGGATTGGTGGTAGTTCAGGTGGATGTTAAAGATCACATGGCACTTATCGAAAAGAGTAGGGGAATTTTCCCAGTGTCCTGACCAAATTTCCCTCTTTCACTGAAAAAAAATACCACGGTCAGTAGGCATTCATCTGTAGCCCCCTCCCCCGGGTCGTGCCTGAAAATAGGCAGGATTTGTCTAGTGCACTTACCCGGTTAACAAAAACTAAATAAAAAAAATAAATAAAATTATTCCTGAATCCCTATCAGTGGCTGATTTTCTTAGTTTTATCCCATCCATTTAATAATTCCTTTTCAGACTGTTCCTTCCTGAAATCATGACTATGCATTTAGTAAAGTTAATTTGCATTTTTCAAGTAGTTGCACAGCTTACTATTTTATTTAAATCATTTTGAATTCTTAATGAATCTTTGTCTGTGTTTGTTCTTCCCCCATGTCTATATCATCTGCAAATCTGTAACACAGTGAGTTTAATTTGCTCCCAAGTCACTGATAAATAAGTTGAATAAAACTGATTCAGTGATACAGCCCTGCAGAACTCCACAGGTCATTGCTCCCTTATTTGATAGATAGTATTTCATTCTCACAATTCTTGTTCTATTACTTAGCCAGTTTGATATCAATGAAATGAGTTTGGGTTGTATTCCTAGTTTTGTGTCGGAAACCACATCAAAGACTTCACTTTGATCTAAGAATATTATGTATATTGAGTTCCCTTCATCAAGATCTTTGCTAATCGACACATAACATGTTAACAACTTTTTTGATGCAGGATCTCCCTGCCTAGAAACCATGTTTACGTCTATCACAAATACCATTGTGTTTACACTTTTCTTCTATCTTTGATTTGACACACACTTCCATGAGTTTGGACAATATTGATATTAGGCTTATAGGCCTATAATTACAGGGTAGCTGTCTGTCCCCCTTATAGAAATCGGAATGATAGTTGCTGATTTCTTATAGTTACTGGCTATCTGTCTGTTCCACTTTTTTGAAATGGTAATAATACTTGCTGATTTCCAGTCTTTTGGTATTTCTCCAGTTAATAAATATTTTTTGTATTTATGGTGTAATACAGGTGTTAATTTGTCCATTCGTTTTATTATAAACATTGACCTGATATCACCAAGACCTGTAGCTTTGTTAGAATGAAGTTTCTTAATATTTGCCTTTATTTCATCCTTAGTTATTAGAGCAATAGGATCCTCATTATGTATTGTGGGTGGGGCAACAGTTGGTAAACAGAACAGAAATTTTTAATTCCTTTGCAATTTCTTTGTCTCCCAAAATTACATTGTCATTGATTTTTAGTGGTCAAATGATATTTCCATCCTGTTTTTTTTTGTTTGTTTTTAATTAATATAGCTGAAAAAAGCCTTGGTGTCAGTTTTGTTATTAGCAAGTTTAATGTCATAGTTCCTTTAAGCAATACACCATGACAGAGTGTGGGTTATGCTAGGAATTACCCATGCATGGTGTGTTTCGGTCATGAGGCAGCAGGCCACACCAGAAATGGTTAAATGCCAGCATGACCCACACCCTGGAGTGGTATATTATGATTATGCAATGTCCTCTATTTTTTATGCCAAAAATATAAAGAAATAGACTTTTTTTGTGTTTTCTATTGATTATTTTTGTATCTACTATTGCACCACATAAAATACTCCTGTGTTGCTAGGGAGATGCTGTCCTGAGTTGTTTGTTGCTAAAGAGAACTCTGACAGACCTCCTCTTCCTCTATACACAAATGGGAGTGAGAGAGAGAGACAGGAAAATACGAACAAGAAAATGCAGAGTGACAGCGGTTAAATGTTTTTTCTTAAATCAGTGTCCATCGTACAGTGCTGTCACAGTTGTTCCTTCTGTACCCATCAAGAAATGTTGAAAAAAAAATGGCAATGCAGTCCATCAGATTTAAACTAGGGAGAACAAGTGAGCACCATTGTTTGTAAAACTAAATTGGGTCAGGAATTGAGTTTTATATATACTTTTTATGTTTACAGCTTTGTATATGCTGGGATACAATAGAAATGTTATGCCAGAATCGGGGACCTAGAGGCATCGCAATGGAGGTGAGAGAGAGTCACTGTCATTTGAGACAGCACTGATCCCCATGGAAACTTGAGGAACTGAGCACTACTGGAAGATCTAGTGGGGAATGTGACATGGAGTAGTGAGAGAAGCAGCTGTCTCCAATTGACTTGCATTGGGCTTTGGAGATATATTGGAGTATTTGCTGTTTAAAATGTTTAGTACGTTTGTTTCTTTTATTTAAAAAAAGGTTTCTGTGGTATTTATAGTGGGTTTGGAGCTACTGGTCAGTTTATTTTTCAAATTTGTCACCCCTGAAAAAGGGACCTCTGGGGCCCAGCAGGCTTAACCGGTTAACAAAATTTAATAAATAAATAATTAAATTTGTGGTATTTGCTGTTATGCACTGTATCAGGAAGGCAGCAATATAGTGGCTTTGCTGTTTGTGTTTTGGGGGAGATCGGAGGAATTTGAAAAAGTGGGGATTCTTTATGCAGCTAACTGGCCCTTTCCCCCATTGGTCATGCCAGGATTTACAATAGGTAAATCATGCCAGTCAGCCAATTAGGTTTAAGAATTTTTGGAGCCATTCTATATTTAGCATTTCTAATTTCCCTCTTTACTGTCTTGGTTATTTTTTCCCATTCAGTTATGTTTCCTTGATATAATATTTGTTTTGATAAATTATGTATCTTTTTTTCCTAACGAAATCATTCAATTGTTTTGTTGAACAATGGGGGGAATTTTTCTTTTGCTGATATACTGTAGGCCTTCCTACAAGAAATAAACTTACTCCTTTATTCAACTAGTTTAGCTGTTAAGAGTTCACAACATTTTTCTACCATTATATGCTTAATTTATTGTTTCCTACTTTCATTCCTTAATTCTTTCCTTCATACTTTTGTAGTTTTCTTGGTAATGCTTGCACTGAAAGAGGTTTCCTTTGTTTAGATTAGTGTTGCCCTTATATTTTATTTCAATAGAAGAGTGTTCACTAATGTATAAGGGTGTTTGGACCTCATGACTAATTCTTCATAAATGTTCATAATGACCCCAATGAAAAATATTTTGTCCCCTCGATGGTGTTGAAATCAATTGATATAGGCTGTTTTCAAATAGGGCATCCATAAAAAGTCTACTATTTTCTGTGTTTGCAGTAAGGGTATCCCACTTAATACTGGGATGATTGGAATCACCAGATATGACCATTTCTCCCCCACCAGCGATCTCATTGATTTCATTCATTTTATCTTGCAGCTAATCTTTATTATCATTTGGAGGAAAAAACAGTTCCCTAAAATAATGTTTGATGCTTTTATGTTTCAATAGCTAGCCACATTGTTTTATTGTTATCTTTTGTTAAATTTCTTATAGCAAGATTATACAGTACAGTATACTATGACTCCAACCCCTCTTTTACCTACTCTGTCCTTATTAATTAAGTTGTAATGCAAGCTCCTGTTTGACCACTAGCTGAGGGGTGAGGGGTGTTCTTCCCATTCGACGTATCAGGTGCTGCACCCCTCTCCCAAATTGCTAGTTTAAATATTCTGCAAAGATGTCAAACTTCTGCCCCAATGCACTGACTCCCTCCTTAGTCAGATGCAGTCCATCAAATTTAAAGGACGTTCTCTCCCAAAACTGTTGCCAGTTCCCTACAAATTTGTGTCCTTTTTCCTGGCACCAGCCCTTGAACCACATGTTTTGCTCCCCTATCTCACCTTCTCTGACCTTCCATCCATCTGCCCCCCTCTTCCAGACTGGCAGGGTCTCAGAGAAGGAGATGACAGATGAAATGGATGATAGTTTGTCACCCAGCCTGGTCAGGTGTTCCATGGTCTCCACAACTGACTGGCTGGTGAGAACGTTAGTCCCTATGTGTACCAGAACATCAATGTTTTCTCCTACTTTCTGTACAATATTAGCAATGTGGTCAGTGTCTCTCCATGCTGATTTACCTGGGAGACATCTGACCATTACCCCTGGCTGGAGATAGGTATCAACTCCCAGAATCATGGATTCTCCTATGGTCAGAAGTTATTTGGTTTTCCTTTTTGCTTTTTTTTGTTTTGGTTCCTGTTTTGGGTGAGTTTTATTGTGCTAGCTCCTGTGCTGCAGTGTCCTGCTCTGCAGCGTCCTCTGCCCCTTTGTTTGATTTTGGAGATAGAGGCAGATACCTGTTTATAGTTTTTATATGGTTTGTGGACGTGATATATTGGAGACCACCAAGTGATGGGGCACCCGATTTGCCCCTCTTAACCGCTTGCCAACCTCCTGGACCAAATACCCTCTGCAGTCAAGATGCTTCTGTTGGATGTTGGGGAAATGGTGGGTGGTTCTTAAAATATAATTCCTCCTGAATTTGCAATTTGAGGCACGCAATCTCTGCCAATGCTGCCTGGAGCTGAGCCCTTTGATCTCCAGTGGCCCAACATGTAGGACAGTGTCCTAAATCCTGTAAGACTGCACTTCTGAAAAGTGTCCCGCAGTACCTGTAGTTAATATTATCCATTCCAAATAAGTTGCTGGGTTTATAACCTACTCTGGGGACTCCAATCTGGAATGATTGCATCAGAAAAATGTGTCCAGGCCTTTGAAACAGTGCATGTGAATGGTGAATCCTAGTCAACAAATTCTTTCAGAAGTGGATGGTTTCAACTAAGAAATCATTTGATGCAACAGTTCACAGAAACTCAAGGTATAACGTCACTAGAAAACCTATTATCAGAGATGAAACAAAAACCATTGTAATGAGGACTAGTGTAATGGAAAACAATGCCATGGCAGAAGTAATCTCTCTTGTCAAAAGTGCAAGGAGAAATTTGACCTGTCACAAGTAATGAAACATCATGTGACAGAGGACTGTCTCTCAATATTCAATCCTAATCGAACTATGGTCAAACTGCAAAAATCTAAGTTAGTTGAAAAGTTGAAACAGGTTCCACTACACCCCATCAGTAGCTACATTGCCCTGGTAGACATGGGATTCATTTGGAGGCTTCCCACTCCTTCTGCAGAGGATAGAGAAAAGCATGAGACTGACTTCACATGGGCGGATTATACTCACAAGGTATTTGCACTTGTCCTGGCTCGAAATCCCAAAGCTTCTGAGATCATCTTTGCGAATGATCCATTTGACTTGGAGATGAGTATCAAAAACTGTGAGCATGAACATAGGACAACATGCACATCATACACAGGAGGGACATGATATATATATATATATATATATATATATATATATATATATATATATATATATATATAGCAAGAGAGATGATAAGCTGCCTGCTTCAAATGAGTTCCGCAACATGCTCAAAAACCCAAGTAACAAAATATGTATCCAGCAAATCCTGAAGGGTTAATTCAGGGTGTTTGCACATCAACATTCAGCTAACTGATTTCTATATTCTTTGAGCAGCAACTGTTGGGATTTGTCCTCCAAGGATGAACATGTGCAAATTAAAGAGTTCCAGTGTCACCACATACTGTAGAAGCAAACATGATACTTCTGTATATATACTCACAACTGAGGAAGGAGGGAGTAAAGGATGTTACACTTGATGCACAAGACACTGATGTAGTACTCCTAGCTGCATATATATCACACCAGGTTGATGGTGTTCTCTGCTTGCTGAGGAAGAAGGACATATTTGACTGCAAGGCATTGCATTCAAAAGAAGTTGCTCAAGTAATTGTACCTCTTCATACACACATGGGTGCAGATGCAGTCTCAGGGTTCTTTGGACATGGAAAGAAGTCAATATTTCAAAGTGCACAGACATCTGAAGCAGCACAAAAGTTGCTGTCAGGTATGGGAAAGAGTCTCCCAGTGATACCAAATGTTCTGGACAACATGTTGAAGTTCACTATCAGGTTTGTCTATGGAGATAGTATCAGCAAGATGCTATCTGAGGCTTGGGCATTTAAGTGAGACAAAATGAAGAGAAAGTCAATGCAGAAGATACCTCTTGACCGTGATTCACATGATTTGAAGGGGAAGTGAATTAACTACCAGGTGTACATTCTGTTCAACTATGACACGCCTGATGCTCCACCATCACCACCGGACCATGGCTGGACTCTGATTGAAGGGAAATGTCAACCTCTCTGATACACAAAGGCACCTCTACCAAACAGCCTCAGGGAAATTGTAGTACAAGAGAACAGCTCAACAGCTGGAAAAGATTATGCAGAATCTGATTCAGAATCTGATACAGACTATGATTCTGATCATGATTCAGAGAATAACATAGAAGAAGAAAATTAGTAGGAGATTTGGGGCATGCTCAAATGAAGACAGCACTTCAAATATTAAGTGCAGAATGTTACAACAGCAATACAGCTTGAAACATGGCTATTAGATAATTGTACAATCTCATTAATGTAGAAATATAATCTGTTTCCTTATGCTACTGTTTTTATTTATTTATTTAAAAAGTTGATAACTGGGAAAGGCACCATGAGCCGAAGCTCATTTCCAGGAGCGACCCAGTGGGAGGGGGTAACAGGAGGGTAACAAATACAACAGTAAATATAATACAATAACAGGTGGTGACAAAAAGAATGACAGACCAGGTAAAAAAGTACAGTAATATATAACTAGGAACTATGTACAATCATGTGTGAATTTGGTGACTATGTACAGATGTATACAAAGTAGAAGCTATCTACATTTAATAAAATGAGGAGTGCAGCTAATGTACCGTGGTGGACCTAGAAAGGAATGGAATTGAGGCATATTGTGGTTGCAAGCTAGGAAGGGAAACAGCTGCAGGGGCTGACCAGGTGTTGGTTTGAGTAAGCGATTGAGATAGTGGAAGTAGGGTGAAAGATGGGTAGAGAGGGGAAGGCTGTTTCAGAGGGAGGGAAACTTGAAGGAGAAAGAGAGTTTACCAGCTATGGTTCGGATATGGGGGAGAGAAAAGGTGCAAGCACAGCTAGACTGAGAGTTATATGGAGACAGATAGGCAGGAGAGAGGAGAGAGGTAAAGCATGAAGGAAGAGATCCAAACCAATACTTGGCTATGAAGGTAGAGCAGTGACAGGAATGCCTCAGCAAAAGTGGCTGGAGAGATAGGATGGAGTAGAGGTTGCAGTGTTGAGTTAGTGAGGAGAGTTGGAAGTGAACCGACAAAAAGCACGGAATAGGACATCCATTTTAGCAAGAGAGGTGGCAAGGGCAGCACTGAAAACTATGTCGGCATAGCCAAAGGCAGGGAGAATCTATTTGACTAGAAGGTCACGTCTTACAGGGAGGGACAGGCTGGCTTTGTGCCACTGGAGTAACCCAAGTTTAGGGTGCAGCTTAGTGTGGAATGCATTAAAATGGGATGAGAAATCAAGGGAAGGGTCAAGCCAGACACCCAGATATTTGTAGGTGCTGACATAGTCAAGGGGAGTATCTACTGCTGTGGAGAAAATGGGCAGTGAGGGAAGTCTGGCAAGTTTTTGTTTGGAGCAGAAGGTCATGGCAATAGATTTCTTAGTGTTTAGTTTAAGGCAGTTGACATCAAACCAAGCTGTGACTGCTGAAAGGTAAAGTTGAAGGGGGGATTGATTGGCTTGTACGGATGGGCCAGACAGGAAAAGAACTGTGTCATCTGCATACATGTGGATGTTGTAGTGGGTGCATACAGAAGGAAGGCCATTGATGAAGATGGAAAAAGAACCAGACCAAGAATAGAGCCCTGGGGTACACTGGCAAGGATGGGGAGGGTGGGAGATGTGATGTTGTTAATAGAAACAGATTGGGAGCTGCCTGTTAAGTAGGAACTGAACCAGGATACTGAAGTAGGTGATAAGCCTATGGAGTTTAATTTAGAAAGTAGAAGGGGTGGGAGATAGAGTCAAAGGTCTTGGCTAGGTCAATGAATATGACTGAGTTAATGTGGCCAAGATCCATAGTGGTGTGGATGGCGTTGGTGAAGTGGAGTAGGGAGGAGGTGGTGGAATGGGACTTTCTGAAGTCAGACTGGTAAGGAGAGACAGAGTATTAGATGTGGGGAAGAAGTTATTTAGGAGCATGAGGGATTCTTGGACTTTAGCAAGGGCTGGGTGGAGGGAGATAGGGCGGTAGTTGCCTGGATTGGTGGGGTCCCCCCTTTGAAATGAGGGAGAACTTTGGCAAGCTTCCAAGCTGAAGGAACTGTGGCAGTGGAGAGTGCGAGGCTTAGAATATAAGTTAGAGGGATAACTATTGAAGGTGCAGAGATTTTGAGAAGCCTGGGGTGCAGTCCATTGGGGCTGGACTTAGTAGGGTTTAGGGAGGTAAGGGCCCTCAGGACTTCAGATGGAGAGATTGGTGGTGGTGTAAACCCTAGGAGCTGTGGGGGAGATGGGTGGAGGGGGGAGGATGAGGTCCCAGGTGGGACAGCAGTGGAGGTGAAATGCTTATTTGAGGGCTGCAGTAACAAGGAGGGGGTCAGAGACAAGTGAGCCATCATCCTGGATGGGGGGAACAGATTGGAGGTGGAGGAGCGAGCAGAGATCCTGCCAGAAGGAGCAGGGAGTGCTGTTTAAGGGGTGTAGATTTAAAGAAGTCAAATTTGGCATGGCGTATGCTCTGGGTGCAGTTATTGCAAAGTGTGTGAAAGGTTTGAAGGAAGGCTTGGTTGCCAGAAGATTTGGAGTGGTGCCAAGCATGGTCATGAGCTTTGTACTTTGCCAGGATGTCAGGGGTGATCCAGGGTTGTGGGAACATTTAACTCTGGATGTTTTTAGAGGGGCATGGGCATCCCAAATGCTTAAGAAAATGGAGGAGAAGTGAGTGAGGGCAGTATCAGCAGAGAGGATGCTGAGGACAGGGGATCAGTTTGCCAGTGCCAAGTCAAGCAGTAGATTATTTACATTGAATGATTTAAGGGGGCAAGGCTTGATGTATTTAGGAGGGATGGAGGGGGACAGCACTTCCTGACACAGAAGGTGGGACGGGGTCACTTAATATATTGGGAAAAGTACCAGCAGAACAAATACAGTGAGAGTGAGAAGAGAGCACCCTGTCAAGAAGGGAGTGTGATTGACTTTTTGAGTTGGGGCACACTGGTTCATTAATTTGCTGGGAAAGGTTTAGCGTTTCAATATGTTGACGTGGGCTTAGAGAGAAGTGGGAGAGCCAATCTAAGTTGAAGTCACCAAGAAGGATTAGTTCAAGCATGCTCACTAACCTGGAGATGGGTGAGATACAGGAAATGAGGGATGCCAGGGGGAGTTTTGGGGAGGTGTATAGGACACCCATTAAGAGGGGAGATGAGGAAGGAAGGGTGAGATTGAGAAGGAGAACTTCATGGGAGCCAGGAGTTGCTTCATGGTGGAAACTAACACAGTTTAAAAAGTTGCAGTAGTAGATAGCCACCCCTCCACCTCATTTGCCCCAGTCTTGCCTAAGAAGGCTGAAGTTATGTAGGGCTAATTGTGAATCGGGGACTCTGGAGGATAGCCAAGTTTCTGAAATGGAGAGAATGTCAGGAGAGTGTTGAGTAACCCACACTTTCAATTTGGGGAGATGGCTGCGTACGTTGGAGTAAAAGATCCGCAGGCCATTAGGGAGAGCTTGCATTAAGGTGGTGGTAGGGCTAATGGGGCCAGGATTTGGTTCAATGTCTCCAGCTAGAAGTAGCAAGAGGACCAAGATGTGAAGGGGTGAGGCGTGACTTCTGCACTTGATGCAGCAGACTGACTGGGTGCATGTAGGGGGGGTAGGAGGGGAAGAAGTTGATGAATGGCTGCTAGATTAAGGAGAGGGCAGCTGAGTAGCCACAGGTGGATGATAATGGGGGTAGTGGGCAGCAAGAGTAGGGGGGTGAAGGGATGCCATGTTGGGAGTGGAGTGGTTGTGGAGTGGGCAGAGGCTGAGGCAGGAGTAAGAGATTGTACGGGGATGGCCAGGGTTGGTAGAGGGAGGGAGGAGAAGAAGAAATAGGAGAGGAAGGGGCAGTCGCTACACAGCAGCGATGGGCCAGCTCAGTCCAGGGAACTGTTCAGTACTCACCTTGCATTGCTGTGCAGGGCCAGGCAGAGAATTTCCTGGACCTCCATTCAGGGAACTTGCAGATCCTGAGTCCCTGTGGGGGAAGGAAGAAAGTGGGAGATCTTTAGACTGAACAAATAGGTACTTTACATGCAGCAGGAGCAGGGTGAGGGACTAAGGAGGGGGGATGGGAAGGATGTACTGCACATGCACCGCCCAGAAGGATCCCGACCATCGTCCTGACACCCAGCCAAATGAAACAAACAAATCCGGTTCCCAAAGGTAAATGAAACTCCTAATAATCATAGAATTCGGCTGATAACATGGTGCAGTAGTCACAGTAAATAAACTATCTGAGCTCTGAAAACACCAAGGAAACTGGGTAAAACACTATAGCATGCAGCTGATACAGTTCTATCACTAGTACTTAGCTGATACAAAGAAATTAGATTGTCCAGGCTGAATGGGATTTCCTCCTGAGGAACATCTCACTGTCAATTTTCTGAACCCAGTCCAGAGAACTGCTGAGTGCTCACCTTGTGTTGCTGTGCAGGGCCAGGCAGAGGATTTTCTGAAGCTCCATTCAGGGAGCTTGCAGAGCCTGAGTCCCATTAGCATGTGACTTTGAAATAAACCCAGGGTCATAAGAGAAAAAGGAGTTAAAAATATACCTCACTAAAGCTCGTAGTTTACTTCCAAAAACATGAACTAAGAATTTGGTGTACGCTAAATAAACCAAGCATAGTAGGAATATTTGAAATTTGGTTGGATGGAAAGGTAATGGAGTATGCAATATAAATTCAGGGATATTATCATGTGCACATTCTTAAAAACAGAAGAGGTGGGGTTGTTAATGTACATTAGTAATAATCTAGGTCCATACAATCAAAAAATCAGAATTAATATAAATGGCATAGAAGGGATATTAGTGAAATTTAAGAAATGTGATCTAACAATAGGCATAGTTTATTCTCCCCCTCATGTAAATACACAGGTCTGGATATTCAGAAGTACAAGTACGGAAATGTGCCATTGTGCGATATTCAGCAGGAGGTGGTTGCGCAGTGCAATAAGCAATGCGCCAGAGAGCAATAGTAATGAACGCATGCACAACCGTAAGGGGCGGAACCATGAATAACATGCGCAGTGTGATATTCAACAACATGCACAAAAGGGGAGCTAGCGGAAGTTGTGTGACAGCGGAAATTATCCAAAATAAAAGGAAGCAAGAGGGGGAGAAAGAACACAAAAGGGAAGCCACAGGTGGGAGTGTGGTGACAGACATCAAGGGTGGTACAGAAGGTAGCAGTGTGCAGGACTGGGCAGGAGCAGGACAGGGCCCACCAGAAGTGAGCCAGAAACAGGGTAGGAGTGGGGACCCTGTGCCACTGTGCAGGAAAGTCTGTGAAGTGCCACAGTGGACTGAGGGCAGTGGCAGAAGGCAGGACAGCCACAGCCAAAGGCTGGAGGTGTACCCGGTGCATGGGGAGCATCAGGAACAGACAGCAGGGGGAATGGGACAGCAGTCGCTGGGGTGGAACACCAGCCAGGGACATGGCCAGCACCACCTTCCAGATGGAGGCAGTAATGAGGAGTGTGAGAAGGCAGGCAGCAGGTGGGCATGGCTGTGGAAGGGCCCATCGGCATTACGCCCAGAACAGGCAGTACCAAGCCCACACCAGCTTCGAACAGTACTCTGACACAGATTGTGGGCTGGTACCACCTGAACTGGGTGATCCTGAGGCAGCTCTGTGAGCTGTGCAGTGATGAGATGCAGGCACCCACATGACGGAGCAATGCTATGTCAGTGGAGATGAAGGTGACAGACGTCATGTGCCTGCTCGCCACGGGCACCTTCCAGAGATCATCAGGGGACACAACAGGCATAACCCAGTCGGCCGCATCACGCCTACTCACACAATTCCTCAGTGCACTGCTGCCACATGCTGAGGAGTACATCCATTTCCACAGCACACAGGCTGAGCGCACAGCACACATACAGGAGTTCCACAGGCTACCACGGTTTCCTGGCATGCTCGAGGCCATTGACTGAACCCATGTGGCCATCTGCACACCACCTGGCCTGGATGGAGTGTCTTACATAAATCAGAAGGGGTATGCAAGCATCAACTGCCACGTGGTGTGCGACGCCAGGGGGCGCATTAACAATGTCTGTGCCATGCACCCTGGGGGAGCACACAATGCCGTCATCTGCCACCAGTCCACTCTGTGCTACAGGTTTGAGAGTGGGGACATCCCCACTGGCCATCTAGTGGGTGAGTATGCATATCACGCAGGACGACATGAGCAGACGTGGGGGGTGCATAGTCAGAGGTGCCTTGGGTACCGGCCTTGTTGGCCCATGGCAAAGCAATGCAACCCACCATACTAATGTCCACCCTCTACACACAGGTGACAGTGGCTACCCACTACATCCCTGGCTGCTTACACCATACCTGCGCCCCACGACCCCATCACAGCTATGGTACAATGTGGCACACACCGCAACATGGAATGTCATCGAGCCGGTGTTCAGGATGCTGAAGGCACGGTTCCAGTGCCTGGACACATCTGGCGGTGCCCTACAGTACAGCCCCTCAAAGGCCTGCAGGCTATTCCTGGCCTGCTGTATTCTGCACAACATGGCCACTGACTGTGGGATAGCCGTAGAGGTTGAAGAGGGGGACAG
The DNA here is from genome assembly GCA_016271365.2 of Neoceratodus forsteri. Taxonomy (NCBI): domain Eukaryota; kingdom Metazoa; phylum Chordata; order Ceratodontiformes; family Ceratodontidae; genus Neoceratodus; species Neoceratodus forsteri. Next base: position 1,787,422,184 of record CM057455.1, on the reverse strand, counting down.
CAGTGGGGACGATCAGGATGCCGGTCCAGCCAGTGATGGGCAGCCACCCCCTGAGTGAAGAGACCCCCAGCTGATCCAGATGTCACAGCTGCTCCAGGACACCATTACAGAAGAGCACTTTGGTCAACACAGGTAGGACATGAGGTCATGCGCAACCACCAATGGCAAGGGCACAGCCCACAGACAGGCAGGGCAGAGCACCAGGGGTGGATGGCGGTAAGGGAATGCGTCTGAGCGTAGCACCGCAAATGGCGTCAGGGATGGGCAGGGCCAAACACGACACACGCACACACACACCAAAAGACATGTACAAGGGGTAGACGGCATGCCAACCCCAATTGCCAACCCCTACCCCCTCACAGGTCCACACACAACCACGCCCAGTGGCCGTCACTGTGTGTGCCTCAGATACCGGGCATCATTGCACACTGGCGGACAGCGCAACGCAGGCATCATCATGTACATGCCACAGTGGCCAACAGCCAGGAGGGTGTGCACAGGGACTGTGTGTGTGCAGGCTGGGTACCCCACCCATGCATCACACAATGCACACCACACTGCACATAGGGCAGCGGCAGACAGTGGCCACGGTGGGAGACAGGTCAGTCATGCGGTACAGTGACACAGCTGCCACAGATGCATGGGTGGCCCCGCCAAGACCTGCCAGCTGTAACAGACTGACCATTGGTCTCATGGGGTGGCACCAACAGTCCCCCAGGGGTGATGCTGCATGAACGCAACCGTGTTTGCGCAGGGGTCTGCAGCCCACCGAACATGCCCGCGCCAGGTGTGCTTGGTATGCCCACAGCCGAACCCGGTGTCGACATAGTAGGTGTCGCATGGTGCCAGTAATGGGGGGTGCACGACACTGCATGGTGTCTGCGGCAGATGGGCACCGAACTGGATGTCAAATGTGGCCATGACAGCTGTCAATGCAATGGTCTGACTGTCAATGGCAGTGGTCACATTCGCCCGCTGCCGGGCCATCTCTGCCAGGAGCAGACCATGGTCACTGCTGCGCTGCTCCTCTGCCTGGCACAGAACCACACTAAGTGCATCCACCACCGTCATGAGCCACATCTGCTGATCTACTGAAGCCTGGAGTAGATGGCTGTGCTGGTCAATGAGGTCATCCGCCAGTCCGGCATGCTGTCCCTCATGGTGTTCCTGGCCATGCTGGGCATCACCCCTTGACAATGGGCACTGCACACCAGAGCCATGCCAGGGCACATCCACACATGGTGCACTGCCACCACCCCCGACACTGTCCCCCTGTCATCATTGGCCGTCTGCTGGCACTGCCCCTCTGGCTGCTGATTGCCAGGGCTCTTGGGCACCACCGCAGCAGCTGCAACAGCCCCATTGCCCTGGATGCACTCCAGTGCTGCCCCACTGGTGCATACAGGCACAGGCTGGGACTGTGCTTACCCAGGCCTCCACCGCAGCACCACCCATGGCAATGCCCGTGCCGTTGCCTGCTGTGGGACCATCCTGCATCCCACACGTATCACTGTCCGGGACGTGTGGTCCATCATCATCAGTGCTGGATCTTGCACCAATCCGTGTCCCAGCACGCTGGAGACTGTGGGTGCTGTCACGCTGGGACACAGGCAGGGCCTCGTCCGCACCTGCACCACCCTCATCAGTCCAGACCAACATGCAGGTTTGTACCATTCCGGTCCCCTGGACACCTGTGGAGGTGGATGGGCGATCCTCCATTTCCAGGGCATCCCCCTTGGTGGACACACCCACCACCACTGACCCATGTAGACGTTCAGGAGCTGTAAGGGAACACATTAGCGTTAGTGGTTCCACCCCTGCCCTGTGGCATTCCCTCCACCACCCACACAGTGATAGCACAGGACCTACCATGCAGCGATGGGCTGCCACCCATCTGAAAGCCACCACCAGGAATGCCCTAGATGGCATAACGCCGCATACTGCCGGCCACCTGCTCCTCCTGTAGCATCAGGCATGGCACATCTGGCTGGCCCCCACCGGTGGCAGCACGTGTAGCCCTGATGGCAGTCACCTTATCTTTGATCCTCCTCCTTTCTGTGCCGACCTTCTTCTTACACTCCTGCATGGACGGCTGGTGGCTACCATACTGGTTCACAGCATGCGCCACCTCACCCCACACCGCAGCATGGGCCTGTGGTGTTCCCCGCTGTCTGTTGAGCAGCGGTTCCCTCTTGATATATGCCTCAAAGAGGGCATCCGATTCAGCCCGGGTGAAGTTAGGCCTCCTCCTTTTTCCCCGTCCTCTTCTTCACGTTCAGTCATGATCGAGCCTGTGGGAATGACAGGTGTTACCTTGGACAGTGCAGTCCCATTCAGCCCTCACAAATCACAGTCCCCACATCCCAACAGTATGCAACCCACCACAATAGACTGCAATACCTAACTATGTCCTCTGCTGCCCCATGTCGCATTTATACAGAGCAACGCATGCAAATGAGGCGAGGCGCAACTGTATGTGGATGTTAATGCAGTGGTTGAGCAGTGGAATGGCTGACGAGCTGATTTGCATATGCTGGCTGAATATCCCACTGTTGCACCTTGCGCAATGTTGGTGAGTGTGCTCAGGCTATGGCGCTGCACTGTGACGTGCGTAATAGGCACCGCACGGTGCATGCCCAGGGTGCTGACGCCAATGCATGCTGCACTACTGATGTGCTGTGAGTGGGAGGCAGTGCAGGCCATGGCCACCACTGTGCCTGTGGTGCTAGTGTGTTGTTCGCCCATGTGTTGCTCATGCCCTGGTGCACCATAGGCACCATGGAGCCACAGCACGGTAGACCACTGCAGGGCATCACACACAAGCACCCTACTGTGCTACATGCAGGGCATCCCAATAGCGCTATGGCACTCTGTGCGTGGACAGACCCTTGACCCTGCGGTCGACCTTTGCCTCCTAGGCACCATGCGTCCGCATGGATGCACCCCATCACGCAGTTCGGTGGCACCGCAATGGGGACTGGCAGCACAGTACTGCACTGCCTCACACGTGGAGCACTTGCACTACAGAGCACCATTTTGATAGCGATACACACTGCAGGATGGCAAGAAGGAGAGCGCAGATGTGGAGTGCTATTGAGCTGCCCAACTTGGTGGCCATAGTTGAGCCTCATGCTGGTGCCCAATTTGGCCAGGATCCCCTGGACAGACCACGTAGTGCTGTGTGGCAGGAGGTGGCTGATGGTCTGGAGGAGGCAACCAGGATTGCCAGGGCAGCTGAGCAGTGTCACCTTGGGTATGGCAACCTGCAGCAGAGAGACCCTGACTGACTGGGACGTCTGCAGGCATGTGCCCAGTGAGGCACCGTGCCATGGCCAGGTAGGTGCTCCATCCATATCTGGTAGCGTCCGTCTGTCCGGGTATTGTGGCATGCATGTGTCCCTGCTGCAGGGGGGTTGGGGCCATCTAGTGGGGTGGTGGTGGGGGTGCATCATGGCTGGGCTGTGCAGGCACGCACACACTGGGGGGGCTTTGCTACTGGTTTGTACTGATGTTCTCTCTCCCTGTTTGCACCCTAGGTCCGGAGGAGTGCCGTACAGTGATGCAGTCCCATGTACAGCAGGTGCAGGACAGAGTGGGTGCACCACCAATTCAGCAGGGACAAGGTGGAGGAGCCATGGGCCAGCAGCGCCCTGTTGGCCTGGATGCAGGTGAGTGTCATGATTCCCCTTACATCTGTGCATGCTGAGTTGCAGGGGTGGTGACGGGGCGTGGCCAGCAGCACTTGGCCTCACTGCTGTGCATGTCACATGGTGCACTTAGCACTGTCCTGTGGCACTGCATGTGTGAGTGGGCATCGTAGGTGGTCCGTGCATGCACTGGGTACATGGCTGTGCCACTGCCTTCGCACTGCATAGCCATGTCACTGTACGGCCACGGTGGTGCTGTGCAGGACATGGACGGTGGGTGCGTGCAGCATTCCACATGGCTGTGGGTGCCTGGGTAGGTGGGTCATGTGGGCGCGATCACTCTGGGGGGTCGCCATGCCATCACAGGGACGTGGCCCATGGCTGTATGCTGTGCACAATGGGCGGGCTGCAAGAGTCTGGCCAGTCATGCATAATGACTCTGCTCCCTTGTCCTAGGTGGACAACACTGGATTGCCTCGAGCGGAGGGTGCAGGAGCTGCTGCAACTGGTGAGGGCCACCCTTGAGCTGCTCCAGAGAATGGATCAGGGCAGAGGACGGTGGCACTGGCGGAGGCACAGAGATCGAAGTGGGGAGAGGGGTCGACGCTAGGCCCACTATGCCCCTGATATGTATTCCCCCCTGGACTAACCCTCACACCCCTTCATCCCACTTCCAGTTGTTCACCCTTGCCCCATGCCCACCCCGCCTGGTCTGTGGCCTTTCCCCTCCACATTGTAAATAGTTATATATCTGTTTTGTATTTTATTCACATCTTTAATACATACGTTTTGTTATGACAACTGTGGTGGTTTCTGATTTGCTGCGGGCGTATGGTGCTTGGCTGCAGTGGTGTGCATGGCATCAGGGGTGGTGCAGGCCTGGGCATGTATGTGTCCAGTAGGGACCCGCCTATCATGTGGGTGGGGGACTCTGTCCCTGTCTGTGGTATGTGTGTTGTTTCCTGTTCACTGGATGCCTTTGTGCAGTGGTCACTGGTGCATGCACTGTGTCCCTGGTGCCTGTCAGTATGTCCATAGCCCGTGCAACTGACACCCTTGCATGTATGTGGTATGCATGGTGTGCTGGCACGTCAGTGGTGACTGTCCATGCTGGCCACCCTCTGGCTGTGGCACAATGGCGGCTTGCCTCCTGTCACCGGTATGGTGCATGTCTGCCTCAGGTGGCACTGTGGCCTATGCTGTTGTTGTCCCCCTCCATGCAGTCACTGGTGTCTGTTGCCGGGTCTGTGTTCTGATGTCTGTCACTTGTGCTCTGGCCACACGCTGGTGGCGTATGGCTTCATGGTGCATGTGCAGGATGGCTGGTACACCTGTGCCATGGTGGGGTGCAGGCCATGGGTACACAGCATCAGTGGTCACATGCCAGTGGATCTTTTGCCCCAGTATTGTGTCTTTGTGTTGGGGTGCCCCTGGGTCTGGGTGGGTGTTTGTCCATGCCCTGTGTCGCATCCTGTGTGGTGCATGCCTCCATGCACCACTGTGGGTGTCTGTGCTGGCTGTTGGGGCCAGTGCTGGGACAGGGTGTGTGCTTGGGTGGGTGTGCCGGGTGCTTTCCTGCTGGTGGTGGGGTCCAGGGCAGGCCTTGTCACATGCAAGGTACCTCTGATACCAACGCAGGGTTGACCTCTCTGCTGTGCCACGGGGGGCTGTGCAAGGTGGCACTGTGTCTGCAGTTGTTGCATCAGTGGCTGGTGCTGCCCACCTGGGGTGCCCACAGTGGGGCTGCCATGCATGGCTCCATGGTGCACAGGGTTGCATTGTCACAGTGGGGGTGGTGGCATGCATTTGGTGCCATGCACTGTTGGGCACTGCTCCTGGGCAGGGTGTCTGGGGATTGCTGTGCAGAGTGTGCTCTGCATTGGTCCGATGGGGTGGCACTGGGTGGCCAGCCCTCCTTGTGTTGCAGTCACTGCTTGCCAGGGGGTGTGCTGTGGCACCGTGTCCCAGCTGTGGATTTGGTGATGGTGTTCATGGGCTGGAGGTTGATCCAGCTCACCACAGGTTGTGCAGTTCATGAGGTGCGGGGGTTGCTATCTGGTCTGCTGTGTGCTCCTCCGCCCATGGCTTCCATGGGTGGTGCACCCCTGCATCCTGTCCCTGCGCATCCCTGGTTGTGCTACTGCACTGCTACCCTGCTCCAATGTGCATCCCTGGTTGTGCTACTGCACATCAGCCCTGGCCACTGCACATCCCTGGTTGTGACATGGTGCAGTTGGCATGATATTAAGTTGTGGTGTGCAAGCGCACCTTGGCCTGCGCTTTGTTTGAATATCATGTGTGTTGCACATGGGTGCACTGCATTTGTGCCTGCTCCTGCTATTGCGCTACTTTGTGGCACAGTTTGAATATCCAAGCCACAGTGTTTTGATGAATTGGCTGTAATATTGGGCAACCATCTGGATACTGAGAATGTAATTTACATGGGAGATTTTAAAGCTCACTGGGAGGAACCCAGAGGCAACAGATTAAAAGAAGCCCTTGATCCCTCAAATGTTCAACAAATCATTCAAGAAACAACCCATATTAATTAATTTATTTATTTCAGGTTTCAGAAGATGCCTTTGATCATAGCTTATGTGCAAAGGTTCCACATCAGAGTAACATTACAGACAGAATAACATTAACATGACATTAAGAATATAATATGAAAATGATATTACAAATTAAATAGCAACAACGTTGAGGTAAACATAACAGCAGCACATGCCATTGTCATGGAGTACATAAGGTGGTGCACATTGAGAGGAGGTGCATAGCATAGAGGAGCCAGGGAGCACTGGGGAGGGAGGCGCAGTGGGAGGTAGTGGAAAGGTGAGAGGGAGGGAAAGGGTGACTAAGCCTAGCAGTGGTAAATAGTGGGGGGTGACTGGCTGTAAAGGGGAAGAGTGGAGGGGGGAGTGAAAAGTTGAAAGGGGAAGGGAGGTGGGGGAGTGGCGAGGAGGTGGGAGAATGGAAAGGTGGGAAGGAGAGGAGAGGAGAGGAAGAGAGGGTAAGGGAAGCAGGGACAGTGATAGGAGGGGTGGTCTATCTTGTGCATGGACAAGGAGGAGGGTGAGATATTTTCTGAGTTCCCATTTAAACTGCCAGATTTTGGGTAGCTTCACAAGTGTTACAGGAAGTTTGTTTAAAATACGAGATGAATATCAGCAGAAGGAACTCATAGCTTGGCTGGTCCTACAAAATGAAACATGGAGTTATTTCTACTCATATTTCTTTTAGGTGTGTATTGGTGATTTGTTGGAAGAGAGACTGTAATGTTGGGAGAATGATGCCTATGAGGGCTCTCTTTCCCGTTAGGCAAGACTAGAAATTGATTCTTTGCTCAAAGGGTATCTGGTTAGCATTGGAGAAAAGACTGCAAGTATGGGTATATCTATTAGCATCCAGGGCAAGGTGGCAGGCCTTGTTGAGTAGTACCTTGATTCTATTTAGGGCTGTAACTAATGTGGTATGCCATTTGCACTGTGAATGCACAGTGGTGAAATCCCTGAAGGTGATAATCTCAACAGGTTTCAAGATTGTCACTGTGAGGGACCCAAGGGCAAAATTTTGCCCTTTTGCTGTCTTTCGTTCCCCCCCCCTTCATAACAACTCTGTCTCAGAGTTAGTTATCTTATGAAGGTGGAGTTCAGGGGGCGCAGCCCCATATAGAAAACACAAAATGTCTGACAGGCAAAATTTTGCCTGTTGACATTGGGGATCTCGCCATGCCGAACTTCGACAACACCGTTGTCATTTTGACGTGGTAGAACCATCTAATGCTGCTCTATATACCATTAAGCCATAATCTATGACTGGAAGGTATTTGCCACAAGAGAGATACTAGAACATTAATTTATTTGATATTCATGTCAAAGAACATAACAGAAATCAAGTGGCAAGTGGGACCCCCACTATTAGGGGATAACTGTCTTATTGAATGCTCGGTCAATATGGAACAATGCCATGGACCTATACATACTCTCTACATGACATCTAGATCTTACAAGACATTTAATAAAATAGCATTTCTAAGTGATCTGTAAAAAATGTAATGGCATAGACTGGATTTGATTCCAGACCTGGAAAATGCAGTGAAGTTCTTCCTGAGTGAGTTTTTATTGGTCTGTGACATCAACGTGCCCAAATTACAAATAAAAAAAAAAATCTACCCTGGATAAATGGAAAGAGTCTACAACACATTAGAGTGCAAAACAGACCATGGAAGGTAGCAAGAAAATTTAATTGGGATAGTGTTTGGGATAAGTATAAATCATTCAGGAATAAATGGCAGTATATAATTTAAAACTAAAAGGGAAAATATTAAAACAAGTTTGAGACAGGCACAAATCTCAGAGATGTTTGGAAAACTGTTAGGCAACTGCTATCCCCTGTAGAAACCAGATATCCTTCTACATTAATAACTAATGGAGTGCTAACAACTGATCCTAAGACAGTGGTTAGAATTTTAAATAGCTTTTTCACAAGTTTCCCTACATTACTTAGGGCTAAAAAAAAAACTTTAGTAATACTGAAGGGGCAAATACCGAAGGCAAAGTACATGGAATAAAATGTTCTGCACTTAGATTTAAGATTTTGAACCCAAAAGAAATATGGAGAAATGTAAAATGATTGGATGTAACTAAATCTGGGGGAATGGATGGCCTGGAGGCCAGGCTACTAAGAGAAGGATCTGATGAGGTAGCTTTACCCTTAACAAAGCTATTCAATTGTACCCTGTGTTGTGTGATTTTCCCTCAGCTCTTGAAAAATGCAAAAATAATTCCAGTGTTTAAGTGAGGGGACCCTCAACTAGCAGAGAACTACAGGCTTATAGCTCTGCTGTCCATTGCTTCAAAAATATTTGAAAAAGAAGTTCACAAACAGGCATACACATATTTAAGTACAAACAATTTACTGGGACCTCAGCAGTCTGCATTTAGGCCCCTTCATTCCACACAAATGGCCTTGGTGTATTTTGCAGTCTCCTGTGCACTGGATAATAAGCAGTGCATTGGGGCAGTGTTCATAGATCTATCAAAGGTGTTCATTACTGTGGATTATTCACTGATATTACAAAAACAGGAAATGGAGGGATTTAGTGGCAGGGCACTACAATGGTTTTGATCATATATAATTAGGTATAGCCAAGTAGTGAGTATCCAAGGAATAACATCAGAGTTTAACAAAGTGAGTAGGGGTGTGCCCTAAGGTTCTATAATGGGGCATCTTCTGTTCATAGTATTTTTTGATGCATTATCCAAAATCTTTACTGAAAGTAATATTAAGCTCCATGCAGATGGTACAGTCCTAGTTTGCCCTGCGAAGGATTGTAGTGCCACAGAACTAACCCTTCAATCAGAATTTTACAAACTTGAGGAATGGATAGTACAGAATAATCTGGTCTTTAATATAAAGAAAATGAACATGATGCTATTTAAATCCAAACTAGTTAAAGGCTCCAGAGGATTATCATCTAATATACTAATAAAATCGATCAACAAATTGGTACTTACTCAAGTTAGTTCTTATAAATACCTTAGATTGTGGGTGGATTCGGAATTCAATTTTGATACTCACATTGACTATGTCTGTACTACGGTTTCCCAAAAACTGGGGGCCTTACGCAGACATAGGGAATGTATGATGCAGGAGACCAGAAATAAATTGGTAAACTCTGTAATAGTCCCTTTAATTGATTACGGATGTACTGTTTACAGATCCACAAGTAAACATAACTTGCACAAATTGGACAGATTACAATATCATTTGGCAAGGTTTTTTACTAGGTTTGAAAGGTCCATATATAAATCATCATATGCTCCTTCAATTAAAATGGGTACCACTGGAATGTAGAAGAGATAGCATATTATGTATTTTTTTATATAAATGTGCAAATGGATTAGCTCCTGAATACTTTACAGTCAAAATGATACCAAGTATATCAGTATACCCTTTATGAGACATCAAGGGTAGAGGGCTGAAAGTTCCTCATGCAAAGACCAAATATGGTAAAATGTGTTTTAATTATGTTGCTTCAAATAATTAGAATCCACTTCCCCCCACTCTATGCAATATGCCAATGTATAAAAGTTTTAAGAATTCTTACCTGGGAATGCATTCTTTTACGCTATTTTTTTTCCTTTTATAATTTTATTGATTTTACATCAAGTATAACAAAAACAACAACACAAACAAACAAATGCACATTTACATAAGTAAGGGTCCATTGATTCCTTATACATGACATATATGTAAGAAAATCCTGTACTGGTCCCTTACCCCCTCACCCCCCTCCCTATGCCCTCCTCCATCCCCATTCACCCTCCCTCACCCTCCCTGTAACACGGCTTAGCAAGACACATGTGAAAAACCTATTACACTCTAAATAAAAGATATTCATCAACCTAGTCAAAAATGTGTACACAGGACTTCCTAAAGAGTGAATAGAGTATGCAATGAATCCCACTTCTTTTTATATTTCTTGAGTTTGTTGTTCAGACTGGCTATAGTTTTCTCTGTTCTTAAATTGGCCAGTAATTCCCTTAGCCATTCATTATAGGAGATATCCACGTTGACTTTCCAATGCCTCAAAATTATCTTCTTGGTAGTTAAGGAGATAAGAGCCATGTGATAGCGCCTAACAGAGAGATTAATTGTACTATAATCCCCTAATATACAAATTTCCAGAGTGAATAATTCTTCCAGACCTAAGCAAAGGATCCGTATTCTGTTGAATTTAATCCCATAGCATGTAGCTTTGGAGCAAGACCAAAAGATATGGAATATAGATCCTTCTTCTTTATCACATCTATTACAAGTCGGGTGAGACAGGGTCCCATTTTAAATAACTTTTGTGGAGTATAATATAAATTGTGCAAAATGTGAAATTGAGTGAGGCGTAATCTATCCTGAGATACATATTTATGACAATTCTGCCATAGTGACTCCCAGTGAAGTTCTTGAGTTGGAAAAACAAGGTCCAAAATCCCGAAAATAATTTGGATAGGCCCAGTTATACAGTATTTTATAAATTTGTGAAACCATTTTTAGAGTTCCAACCAATGTTCCCAATTCAGACCTGTAGCTTCTGGGGCCTACATTGGGGGGTGAGATACCAAACACTTTAACGATAAGGTGCCTTAATTGGTAAACTTTAAAAATATACGTATCAGGCAAGTTTAATATCGATATTATTTCCGGAGACGATAACCACTTATGGTCTTCTGAAATCAGCGAGGCAAGGGATAGGTCTTTGATACCTGTTAACCATTTGGTGGTTAGTGTTTTATTGTTTATCTTTAAATTGGGGTTACCTTCAATTGGTTGATCTATATCCTGTGTATGATTATGTCTAAGAAAGTTGCACAACTGTGAATGCACTCTAACTGAGATTGCTATTGGTGTGCTTTTTAACCGTACCGGTAAAGAACTATAATTAATATAATGAAGAGCTGTTGGGGATAATCCATTGGCTGCCATAAGAGAAAGTTCAATTTTAAGCCAGAGAGGAATAAATGAAGCAGACAGAAGTTCTTCCCAGCTTGTGAGCCATCTTAGGTATTTAGCACTATGTGCTGCCCAGTAAAAAAAGGAGAAATGAGGAAGACGCAGTCCACCCCTGCCTTTAGGAGCCGCTAATTTATAGTATGCCAATCTAGGATGTTTATTCCCCCATATAAAATTTGCAACCATTTCTTGAACTCTTCGGAACCATGCTAGAGGTAGCCAGACGTTAAGCAAATTCATCGGATAGAATAGCCTTGGGAAGATGTTCATTTTAATTAAATTAATTCTCCCCCACAGGGATATAGGCAGTTTAGACCATTTTCCAAGGTCCGCCTCAACAATTCAAAGTAACGAATCTAAATTAAGTTTCTGCATTTGGGTAGTATTTCTGGAGATAATTATACCCAGATATTTTAAAGCATCCTGTGCCCAAGAGAGGCCGAAGGTCTCTACGGAGCTCCACTGGACCTTGTGATTAAGGGGAAAAATAACCGTCTTGCCCGTATTTAACTTATAATTAGATAAAAGACTATATTTCCTAATAGCCGAGAGCATAGCTGGAATGGAACTCTCCAGGTCAGAGAGATGTAGTAATATGTCATCCGCATATGCTGCTACTTTGATTTGATGTTCCAGAACCTTTATGCCCTTAATCTGCAAACACCCCATTAGGTGATGAATCAAGGGTTCCAAATACAAATTGAAAAGTAAAGGAGACAATGGGCAACCTTGCCTAGTACCAGATTCTAATGGGAAAACAGCTGACATCACCCCATTCACCGTAATTTTAGCTGAAGGTCCATGATATAAAGCCCTTATCCATTGCTGAAATTCTGAAGGAAAATTATAGGCCTTCAATGTCCCAAATAAGAAATTCCAGTTCTCCCTGTCAAAGGCTTTCTCGGCATCTAAGGATACCAGCACAGCCGGGTACTGGGCATCTCTTGCCACAGACAGAACATGCGAGTCTTTTACGTTATTAATGATGTTGATAATTTATGTAGAAGTTTTGTGTACTAAGCTTGTTGTACAGTATGTGTTAAGTCTTGTAATACTGTATATTATATGTTGTATGGTATATGAACAGGACGGCCCTAAAAAGAGGTTTATGCCTAGTGTCTTATCCTGGTAAAATATAAAAATAAACTTGAACTTGATGTTACCAAACTAGAACTTTTCAATTAAAAATGTTACTAACTCTGCAAAATCAGATTTTGTAAAATAAAAGTTGGCTATTTTTCTGATACTGAAAAATGACAATGATTTAGGCATTAACCCGTGCTCATTGTATTCATACTCTGTATGATTGCTCACCTACCTCATTCTATGTATGTACTGTATGAATGTCTATGTTTTATTCTGATGTGGAGCCTTTGGAAATGAGTCTATGATTCAAAGGGTTGTAATTCTGATTACCTAAATAAATAAATAAATAAAATGTATTATATGCTTAAGTTTAGAAGCACACATTTAAATTTTTGGGGTGGTGGAACTTGGAATTATACAGCCAGTATTGTAGAAATTTGAGAACATGTTGTCATGGTGTCTTTGGCTTCAAGAAAGAATATTTGTATTATAAGAAATAAATTTCTTGACCCTTCAAAACCCTCATTTAGACACCAACTACAGCTTTAGTTTAGTTTTTTTTTGTTGACCGGGAAAGGAGGACTAGACAATTCTGCCTACTTTCAGCCTCATCTTGGGGCAGGGGGAAGCAGATGGATGCTAACTGACATTGAACCAGATTAAGCTCTTGGTGGCATTTTTAGTGAATGGGGGAAATTTGGCCAGGACACTAGTATATAACACTACTATGTAAGTATTTTGCTTTTTAAGTTATAATAAAAAATCTCCACCTCTGTCGGGAAGTGGTGCTGTTGGCCACCCCAATGGAGGAGTCATTGTCAGCAGAAGGCAGAGAAGAGCAGCAGGCTGGGTGTTCATCCTCTGCCCCAGCCATGGAACCAATGGAGAACATTGTTATGGGCATTTCTGTGGATTTGGAGGAGCTGTCCAAGGCCTCTGAAGAAGAATACAAGGAGTGTTTAATGGAAGAAGATGGGGAACCAGAGTGGTTACCACCCCAGAGGACATAACGTCAGCAGGGAACTAGCTTGAGAAAGAGCTGGATGAACAGAAAACTGTTCTATCTAAATTCCTGGCAGAAGATGAGGAGAGGTATGTGAGGTGAAAATTACCTGCTAAGTGGGTGTTGCCAGACCAAAAAAGAGTGTTCTGTGGAGGCAGTACGTGTGGAGGAAAATCCAGAGGAGCACTAAACTGCACAGAAGCAAGAGGTTTGTGAGTTGGAAGTGGTGGGACCTATAACGAGCATGACTTCAGCTCAGGAGCTGATTCAGAAGGCTTTCAGGACATGAGAGGAGCCGGAGGAGGAGCAACCATGGTTGCTTGAGTGAGCATTATGAAATGCTGCATGGTGGCAGGATGAGACAGGGAAATTGCTTCTGGATACCTATAGGGAGTTTTTGGGTTCAGGAGAACTGTCTGTGAATGGCATGCAGACACAGTAGGAGAGACTTGTCAGCCAACAGAAGCACCAGGTACTGGGGAGTGAGGGAGGGAGGTGGTTCGGGGGAAGCAGACTTGCTTATGGAAAACTTTAACTATGCAGTGGCAAGGGACTCTGCAAAAATATTTCAATGGGATTTGGCTAATCGAACCCAGGGGGTTTCAAAAAGGGTGGAGCTGGCAAAAGAATCACTGCCGGGCTGGCCCACCAGTGCAGCAGTTGGATTTCCATTTGTGATGTCGGTGACCTGGGTTCGGGAATGGACCATGGTCGTAGGAGGGCCAGCCAGGGGGAGAAGGAATGAGCATCCTCTAGATTGCTCTCCTTTTCCGGGGGGAGGGTAGTGCACATTTGGTGCAGAAGCGACACTTGGTGGAGGCTGGGTTCATCGCATCGCATCAACACCAGTTTCTCTCTAGGGCAGGGTGGACGCTGGCCATCATTGCACGTCCCTGCCTCAGTTTAAGGGGATAAAACCCTGCTCCAGTCATCTCCCTGAAGCCCCACCCTGGGCTTCAATTAGCTTCCTAGCTGGGCTCTCCTGACCAGTCACAGTTTTGCGGCACTGGTAAGCCCGACAGTGCCATGACCCCACCCTCTGGGGACAAGCCAAGGGTAACTGGGAGAGCTCCAGCAATCTAGGAAGCGGAAGCGTGAAGGGGTGCTGTAACCAGGGTGGATGACATGATGGTCCAGAGCAGCTAAAAAGTACAGTAAATTAAAAAAAAAAAGAATCACTGCCAGACATCAGGGCTGTGGGGGAAACACAGGAAAAGGAAGGTATGAGTGGGAAGGGCTCTCAGCTCCTGGTTGCTGTGGCTATTGGAACAGAAGCAGTTGCACAGGTTGGAGCTGCAAGAGAGAAAGGAGATGCATGTAATGTTGAGCTTATGCTCCCCAGAAACACAAATGGGAGATGGAGCAGTGGAACAGAGAGGCAAGCAGCACCCCAGGCCCCCCCATTTAGAGGCAGGCCATGATTTGCTGAATTATTCAGTACTGCTGAACCTGCACCTTGAAGAAACGCAGTAAGGCTGTGTTACAGAGAGGGTCTGGCAACTAATCCAAACAGGTATTATGTGAGCAGGACACTCTTGAAGGATTCAATGCAATTTATGGCAGTGTATGCATTGATCCATGTCTCTGGGGAGGAAATCTTTGACATTAGCTTTAGGTCCCCCCAAGTGCTGGATAGATTCTGGATGAGATTTAATCAGCTGACATTTTCACCCTTGTGAGCACCCTTTATTTGTATTCCCTTGTCAAAAACTTCTATTAAGTATGTAACTGTGATGTTCCACAATGAGGGGGTTCATGTCAACAACATCATTCATTGGCTTCAACAATGGTGAAAAGTTTTGAGTGTACCAGAGGCAGTAGTAGATGATGAATTCTTTTAGACAGGGGTGTGGAAATTCAAGGTCAAACTACACCAGGAAAATGAGGAGGCTGTTCACCTGCCTAGCAGTTTTTTTTCTGGAAAGGGACAGGAGGGTACTCTAGTATGCAGGTCAGCCTAAAGCCTGCTACAAGTGAGGGGACAGAATGCATCTGGCTAGTGTGTGTGACAAATTGCCTTGTGGCATCTGCAATAAGATTGGGCACATAAGTTCACAATGCACTAATCATGCTAGGTGTAATTTATGTGATGAGTATGGGCATGCATTTCAGAATTGCCTGTGGGCAGTGCATAACAGGGTGCAGAAGGTGGACCAAGATAAATTAATCAGGAAAGAACAGCAGAAAGTGAATGACCCATCTCCCCCCATATATCATCTCCACCTTCTGCATCCCCCCTTCCCCTACTCCACCTCCACCCCGGTTAACCTCCCATCCTCAGATGGACAGCAAATGGTAGCTTGTGTGTAATCACTCTCAGTACATCAGACAGCAGTAGAGCAGCCCCCTCCCCAGGCACAACCTCTAGAAAATGAAATGGAGACTGGCCTCCCAGAGGAGGATGAGGCTGCAAACCAAGAATCTTGTCACAGTGAGCAACAATAAATTTCTGGCAAATTACAAACCCAGAAACCTCCTACCTCCCTGGAGTGGAAAACCCCCTCTGCCAAGTAAGTGGCGTTTGAGGCAACAGAAGGTTGTCACCACTCGAGGTGGAAATGGTAAACCCCTTTGAGGCATTAGAGTCATCTAGTGGAGGGTCTCTGGATCAGGAAGACTTGGACTTAGACTCAGATGAACCTTTATCACAACCTATTCCCTCAGTGTGGGAAACTGAGGAGGGAAATGAAAATAGAAAAAGAGAAAATGAACAGCACTAATTTAAATTTCAACATGTCTCCCTTTTCTATTTTGACACTAAATATTCATAGCTTGTTAATGAAGGCAAGAGGAGGGCTTTTTTTTTATTTGTATGATTTAAATATTGAAGTAATTTTTTTACAGGAAACTTGTTTTTCTTCCTTAGCCTTAGTTGCAGCAGCTCATAACGCTTGGGTTTGGGTGCCATCTTATTGGTCGTTCAGGGCTGATAGAGCTGATGGGGTGGGTATTTTGTTTTCTGGTTCTGGCTTTCAATTTCAAAAAATTATTGATCTTGTGCCAGGGTGAGTATTGATCCTGGATGGTATTTGGAAGGGTAAACCTAGTAGATTTAGTACTCTATACAGGGCTCAATCTAAAGCAGTTAGAGTATGGAACTTGGAGGAATTGCAACCATATCTTGCAACAGCAAAAAATGTGTATTTAGCTGGAGATTATAATTTGCTCCTTGGATATAAAAAAAATGTAAGTCTCAAGGAGAAAAGGTGTGCTGCAGTTCCACAGCTTTGAAAAACTGTATTGAGATCGCGGGGCTGTGTGATTGCAGTACTTATGCCAAACCAGAAATAAAATATACATATGTATTGGGGGGGAGGTTATCATCTAAAATTGATTGTGTTTTTGTTTCTAATAGGATAAATGTGAGGAACTCGAAGGGGATACAAGTAGAATTTACAGAATATGTTGCTGTACAAGCCTTACTTGACCCAGATACCAATTTTCATTTCCTGCCACGTCGGTGAAAAATGAACACTGAAAGTTTAACACTGCCAGAAGTAAAATTGGGAATTACAGAGGTATTGACTAATAGGGTGACGGTTTTGTCACTATATCAGGATTTAGGCATTTGGTGGTATGACACTAAGGGGGATGTTCGGAGTTGGTTGCAAAAATTTGAGAAACACACAGCCAATACAAAAGGGTTACGGTATATGGCTTTACAAACACAATTGTATAAATTGTTGTCCATTACTTAGGAACAGCAGATGCAGAAGATTTAGGAGACCAAATCAGGCAGGTTAAATAAGACATGTTAGCGGTACAGTATAATGGAGCAGCTACCCATCAGACTGAACTGAGTTTCGGTACAAAGAAAAACCCTTATATTGATCCTTGTGTGATGTGTAAAGAAAGATTAGATATGGCACAGTTTTTGACTCTGATAGATGATAAGGGTATTTGACAGGAAGAATTTGCTGGAATTATCTCTCTAGTGGGAACCCATTTGGAACAATTCACGCAAAGTGAAGGGTTGGCCCCTGCTAAACAGGAGGCTTATTTAACAGACATTCAAGTTCCTCTGATTAGTAAAGACATATGTAATTTAATGGTAGCAGACATTCAAGATGAGGAGATTCTTAATGTCATAAACTCATTGAAAGGGGACATCTCCCCTGGAGAGGATGGGATTCATAGTGAGTGGTATAAATTGTTTCCTGATGTATTAGCTGTTATTTTAGAAAACATTTTTCATTTTTTGTTATCCTTAGAAACACTTCCAACAGAGTTCACCCAGGGGTTAGTGATACACTTATTTAAAGCAGGAGATAGAGAACATGTAGAGAATTGGAGACCAATCAGCCTTTTAAATGCTGATTTTAAAATTTTGACCTTTATACTACAGAAACGTTTAGAAGGGTTGGCAAAAGAGGTTATACACCCTGCCCAGACCTGTGCCTTACCAGGGAGGCATATCCAGGACAATCTGTGCTTAATCAGGGATATATATATATATGGGTATTGGGAGTACAGTCAGATAGCTGGGTATTTACTATCATTGTATCAATATAAGGCTTTTGACAGGGTTGATCATAAATTCCTGTTCAAGGTTCTGCAAGCATATGGAATTCTTCCAAGATGTGTACAGTGGCTGTGATTGTTATATGACAATGCCATGGTTTAATCAGTTTTGACTGAAACACAGGTAAGGAAATACATCATACACAAGGGGTAAAGCAGGGATCTCCCCTGAGCCCATTGTTATACTTGTTTTCACTGGATCCCTTTATACGGAAGGTCTTGAAAAATAAAGAAATACAGGGTATGTCTTGTTCATCATCAGGAAGTGAGATAAAACTTTTAGCACATGTTGATGATGTGTGTGCCTTTGTGAAAGAGGAAAAATGAGCACGGATTTTATTAAAGGAGATTCAGGAATTTGATTTAGTGTCTGGTTCTTGATTAAATTTGCAGAACAGTAGGTCTCTAATTCTAGAGAGGGGAGGAAACACTCCAGAGGGAGGTGTGTGGGATATATATATCTTCAACACCTATTCAGATACTAGGGGTTTACTAAGGGCCTGGAGATATGGCTCGACATAACTGGGGGTAATCCATTCAACAGGGAGAAAGAAAAGTCAACTGGTGGAAAGGCTGGAAAATGTCAAAATTGAAGTGGGTCCATGTGACAAAGCAAATTTTATTGCCTGTATTTTTGTACATTAGTGCTGTTTTTCCACTTCCCTTGGCTTTGGAGACCAGGATATTCAGAGGTTTCTTTCAGTTATTAAGGGAGTTGGCTTAACCTAATTAAGACAGAAATAACATATCTTGCAATAACGAAGGGTGGGGGGTGGGAATGGTTAACCTGGTGTTTTTCTCATCGTTTGTTTTGGTCAGTAAATATTAAACCAATGTTTCTAATGAGAACTTCACTCATGAAGAGGTGTTTGTTACAAACTTTTGAGGATGTTCTTTGAACTTGTGTAAACCAGCCTATAAAGTTGTCAGGAGGAATACAATTGGCCCAGTATTTAAAGATTACCTTCCAAAAAATGTTGAAATGGAAAGTGTCTAAACAAATGATTTTACCAAAGTCAAGACTGCAACTTTATTTAGAAATTTTGATACTTCTAGGCTCAGTAGAGCTGACATTTAAACATTGCCAAGACGGTAAACAAAATAATGTGTACCAACAGCTGACGAATTCTAGAATCCTAAAGTGAATGTGGGACACTCAATGGCTATGTGTGCATGGGAGAGTGGGGTAAGAGGGAATCACAAACATAAAGCATTGGGAGGACAGAAAATGCTTGAACCCTGATTGTGTGGATGATGTTAAAACACAAGAGCATTTTCTAACAGGATGTTCTTATTCCAAAGGTTTGTGGAATTATTTAGCCGTCACGTGGAAGATGCTGTGGTTGAAGATGGTGACTTATGG
Organism: Neoceratodus forsteri; assembly: GCA_016271365.2. Classification (NCBI taxonomy): domain Eukaryota; kingdom Metazoa; phylum Chordata; order Ceratodontiformes; family Ceratodontidae; genus Neoceratodus; species Neoceratodus forsteri. The sequence continues at coordinate 1,787,403,055 of CM057455.1, read as the reverse complement.
AATGTTAGTACTGGGGGGATTTTTCACCTGACCTATCAAGGTATGAAAACAGCACCTTGGCAGTTTTATTTTTTTTTTTTGCCTTTTTGAAAGTTTTATTTATGGCAAAGTAGATGTCAATTTCTGTTTCAGCAAAAGTATATTTATTTATTTAGTTTTTGTTGACCGGGTAAGTGCACTAGACAATTTCTGCCTATTTTCAAGCATGACCTGAGGGAGGAGGACACAAATGAATGCCAACTGACCTTGAACCAGATGATGTCTCCCATTTTTTGTACAATATGTGAAAATGCATTACAGGAGGTATTTAGACGGGATTTGAAGCTGCATCCCAGGGCACGTGTGTTGGTGTGGTGGAGGGTGTTTTCCTTTAAGCACAAATATGAATAGTTTAGTATAGATTTCTCAGGCTGAGAGAATATATGTTATGTAGTGATATATATTTTGGGGCTATGATGTCAGCATGGGAGGAGGGGAGGGAAGGGGAGGATTTGGGTTTTGTGGATGTACAGTTTTGTATTGCTGATTTTGTATTTATATGTATGTTATGTTTGTAGTTCAATAAAAACACCCCTGCTCATTTTGAGAAGTGCCATGGGATATTTAACATCCACCAGAACTACCACCAGAACAGGCAGATGGGATCTTGGTTTAATGTCTTATTCGGAAGACAGCATCTCAGGAGTGCAGCACTCCCCTCATGTTGCACCATGGTGTCAGTATTGGGATTTAACCCAAGTGCCTGGTGTGGCTTCATATGACAGCTATGAGCTGAGATATGCCATTTTAGAGATTGTTGGTGGTCATCTTGAATTTGGCCACCTAGTGGCAATTGCCCACATTTTTGAGAAGGTCCCCAAGCCCATCTTTTTTAGTACCATTTATTCATATTGTATAAAAACCACCTTCAGACCTTTGTCCCTGTAAATTGGTCACAGACTCCTATTATTTTTCCCTTTCTGCAACTTTTTAATTACAGTATATCATTAGTCTGCATTACTTGTACTCCCAGCCTTACTGTTCCTATATGCTACACAGTCACCACCTCTGGCAGCAACCCCTCCTTATTTAGCTGATTTAATTCTTTCCCTAGGTACTACAGTACACTATTTAAGTAGCTACCATCACTGTTTGGGTATATAGCTTAATAATTCATGAGGAATCATCCTTCTATGTCTCCCTTCCTCACAGTGAACAAATAATCAATTTTTATTTCTTTTCCATTTGTTACTTATTTAAACTGATTTTGGCACTTGTTTAGTTGATGAGTAGAAATTTCTATTTTCACATCTGCATTTGTTAAGCTTCTTTGATTGTACTGATCTTGCATCACCCCAACCTTCAGTGGGTTGTTTATGCTCTTGTTTCTTATCTGATTAGCTGCTATGTTTCTGTATTTCCCTTTGTTTTATTATTTTTTGGCACTGTTTTGTTCCCTGAATAATGTTACCCCAGATAGCTGTTTTCCCACTTCCCTAAGAATCTCATGTAGTCTTATTTGCTCCTACCCTCATACCTTCCTCCTGTTTCCCTGTTGGCCCTTGCTCCTCCCTATCTGATCTCTAACATACACTACCTATTACACTTTATTATAATTTCTCCCTCCTTTAATTCCATACCCATTTATTCTTAGCTCACCTCTGTTGTATTCCTCTTGTCTCTTAAGGCATACCTCATCCATAACCTAATCCTATTATGATGCTGCTCTTCTTCTTCATTCTGTTCTATCTCCATATCGCTCTGTTCAACCCTCCCCCCTTTCACTGACCATCTTCCTCTGTCTTCCTTCCAGCCATTCCTACTTACTCTCTTTACTCCTGCCACAGGCCTCTTGGCAGAATTATGATTTCTGCCCCCTCAGTCCAATTTGAATTATCTTTGCAGGCTTCTCCCTCTTACCAAGATAAAAAAAACAACAACATTGAAACAGTCCTGTCACAAAGAAAGTAGTGCACACTTTTAACTAGGTTTAAAGTGCTTTATTACTGTGCAAAAGCATCACAAGTACTAATCAAGTACCCCCTGTCTTTCGAGGTCCACTGTCCCTTCATCAGGGAGGTGGCTCTTGCAAGGAGATACACATTTTTGTACAGACGTAGATAGAAATTTTACAATTTTTTTTTATTTACAAAGTTTATTGGAATGTGATATATATGGTATGTTCACATTATTATACACTAGTCATACTAGTCACTTTCACAAATTTGTTTTATTGTCACAGAAACAGTAGCCCCATAAAGAAACGGATTAATGAAAGACTAATCTGGACTTTTTAGAGCTTGTGTTTTTCCCTTAAGGGTTACACTTTCAATCTTGCTGTTTGAATCTATTGGCTATAGTAGGATGTCTGCTGGGAGAATGTTAGTGTTCTGCTCTAAGAATTAGTATTAATATCTTTGGGATTAAAATAAAAGGTTCTGCAAATAATTAAATTCTTAATCAAGTGATTTATATGGATCCTTTTGAACTAACTGTTGGACTGAAAATGGTAACTGCTGTATATATAAGCAGCAATCCACAATTTCTACATGAGTTATTTATTAATTGAACAATTGCCTCATATGTCTGCATAAAATGTATTCATTCTTCTAAGTACCAGCTCTCTGATGAAAAGGAAGTTGGCCTTTCAGCACTGGGGGTGCTTATTTGGTTCAAGTGTTGTCTTTGCACAGCAATAAAACAGTTTAAACCTACTTGCAAGTGTGCACCACTTTCTTTGTGATCATGGACTGTTTTTCAATAATGACTACACTGCCCCTTGCTTTAGAGTGTGTGGAAATCTGTGTTTTTATTTCCTCCCCCTGACCTTCTTGCTACCCCTGAAACCCTCCCCATCCCTACACCAAGCAGAACAGTTCTCTAAGTGCAGTCATACTAACATATTAAAATGGCAGCAGAATAGGCCTAACGGTCTTTCGAGTCTGCTCAATTGGTCAGCCCCCACCCTGGGTGCTGACCTTGCTGCCCCCCTCACCTTCTCTGGCTTCTCCCTTCCTAGTTCAGGATATTCTTGCTGCATTGGATTTTGCTTCCAGAACCCTTCCCCTGTACCTGTCCCAGCCCCTCTTGAACCCCTCCACCATCTCTGCCTCCACCAGCCCCCTAGGTTGTACATTCCATGGCTCCACCACCCTCTCAGTGAAGTAGTACCTCCTCCTTTCTCCCCTGAATCTTCCCCCCTCCAGCTTCCACCCATGCCCTCTAGTGGCCCCCTCCTCCTTCCTGAAGCACCCTGACTGTTCCTCCCCTATTTAACCTCTTCATGTACTTAAAGACCTCTATCATGTCCCCCCGGTCCCTTCTCTCTTCCAATGTGTACATATTTAGCTCTTTGAGCCTCTCCTCATAGGTCCTGTCCCCCAAGCCCCAAATCATTTTGGTTGCCCTCCTCTGGACCCTCTCCAGGAGTTTAATGTCCCTCTTTAAGTGTGGCCTCCAAAACTGCACGCAGTACTCAAGGTGTGGCCTCACCAAGCAGTTATACAGAGGGAGCATCACTTCCTCCTTCTGAGGTGATCCCCTAGCGATGCATCCCAGCATCCTGTTGGCCTTGGCTGCTGCCCTCCTACAAGTCTCTGGGTTGTTCATTTGACATCCACCACCACCCCAGGTCCCTCTCAGCCATCGAGACTTGTAGCATTTCCCCCCCCAGGGTGTACACTTGGCCCAGGTTTCTGGCCCCTAGGTGGAGTACCTTGCATTTCCCTGCATTGAACCTCAGCTTCCACTTTCTAGACCATCTTTCCAGAGCCTCCAGGTCCCCCTGTAGGGCCACCCTCCCCTCCTCCCCCATCCACCACCGTCCCTAGTTTCGAGTCATAACTCTTTTAATCCTGCTTCTAGTGTTAGGGAACCTAACTATGCTGTCTTACCTCTCCCTACCCTAGTGACTGAGGATTACCCATGGCAATGTCCACAGCCTTATATCCAAGTTAAAGCAAAAAATGTTTGTGGGTTTATATGCAAGTAAGTAAGTCAGTAATTTTTTATTTATATGGTGCCCAATCCCAGAGGCTCTAGGTGCTTTACAGATAATAAAAGCTAGGTTAGACAGACAACACAAGGATGTATAAATTACACAATAAATTAATACATACATAATTTTTTAAATTACCAGAAGTATTCAGGATAGGCTTTCTTAAAAAGATAGGTCTTCAGGCCCCTCTTAAAAGCCTCCACCGATGGAGCCACCCTGAAAGATTCTGGAAGCGAGTTCCAGAGGACTGGGCTGGCCACCCTGAATGAGTGATTACTGGAAGTTTTCAGCCTAGTCTATGGAATCGCAAGAAGGCCCTCGATGGAGGAGTGGAGGGAGCATACTGGGATAGCAGGTATAAGGAGGTCTGACAGTTAGCCAGGGCCTGATCAGTGTGGGGCCTTAAAGGTAAGCAAACCCACCTTGAAGGTGATCCTCCTCCTGACAGGCAACCAATGTAGATCCCTCAGGACCAAGGACATATGAAAAGACCTTAGCAGGTCCTCCAGCAACCTGGACACCATGTTCTGCACCAGCTGCAGTCATCAGAGATTTCCTTCACTGACCCCAAAGTATACAGCATTGCATTAGTCCAGCCTGGATATCACAAAGGCATTCACCAGTGAGAGCAGGACCGAGGGCAGAATTAAGGGTTTAATCCAGGAGACGTTCCTTAAGTGGTTAAAAACCACTTTGGAAAACATACAACACCTGAACATCAAGAGTCAGTCTATCAAGGATGACACTCAGATTGTTCACCTTAAAAGATGCTGTCAACAGGGTAGATCCTGGGACAAATCCTGTTACCACACCAGAAGCACCCTCATCATGCCCGTGACCAGGCTCAATCACCAGGACCTCCATTTTGTTGAGATTCAGCCTCATCCAGTTAGAGGACATCCAATCCTGGATTTTGGAAAGGCACCTACGGTATTCAGTACTTCAACATCACAATTTGGTCTTGGGGCAAATGACACATACAGCTGGGTATCATCTGCATAGCAGTGGAAACCCAGATTGTAACTTCTAATGAGCCTCCCCAGGGGCAGCATGTACACCACAAACAGCATTGGCGATAGGACTGAACCTTGAGAAACTTCACATGACAGGGGCTTTTAGGAGGAAGAGAAATTCTCCATCACCACCCATTGCCTCCTGCTAGATAGATAGGACTCAAACCAGTGAATGGCAGTTCTGGTGAGTCCACAATACTCTCTACGGTGATCCAAAAGCACAATGTGGTCCATGGTATCAAATGCTGATGAGGGATTGAGGAGGATGAGAAATGACCATTCCCCTTTATCTCTAGCCCTGAGGAGGTCATTTTGCACCTGAGCCAGTGCCATCTCTGTGCTGTGCCTTGACCTAAAACTGGACTGAAATGGCTCATAGATGTCAAAGGCTGTGAGGTATGCCTCGAACTGCAGAGCCACCACTTTCTCTACAACTTTCCCTAATAATAAGAGGTTGGAGATAGGTCTATAATTCACCCAGACATCGGGGTCGAGTAATGGTTTCTTCAGAAGGGGCCTCACCAATGCTTCTTCAGGCATCAGGGAAGAACCCTTCCAAGAGCAAACACTGGACTATCTCAGCAAACACTGGACCAGTGTCCATGGCACATCCCAGAAGAAGATGAGTTGGGCCAGGGTCCAGCTCACTAAATGGGGGCCGCAGCTTTGAAATTACCTCAACATCCTCAGCCACCTCCACCAGCCTAAACTTCCCCCAGATAATAGGTGTACCCATGTTCCAAGCAGGCCCCCCCCCTCTGTGGGGCTGATCTTGCCCCACTGGCGAGATCCCGGGGATAGAGGATACCCTGTCAGAGGACAGAGAAATTGTTTTGCAAAGTGTGACTGGAAAAGCCTTTTTTGGCTGTAGGCAGACTGGATGAAGTAGTCTGTCCACAGCTCTCCTAGTCCTGAGGTGGGATGGGGAATTTACACCACACTGCAGCGACACCTGGGGATTCCCAGAGGTACTGCAGGCAGCAGTCTAATGGAGGGGGGACCACGGTGAACGTCTGCATGTACGTGTGCGGATGTCATTGCATGTCTGCGGTCCCAATGGAAAAAAGAACAAGGGAAAAATCGCAGTATGGATCCAAGGCAGCTTGATAGCTGCAGCTCCATCGGCCAACAATGCCTGGAGGCATGTGCTGGTACTGGTTCCTCGCTAGGAATGGGGGGCTATATGGGGGGGCCCCTTTTGCAGGTGTAGTTGCATCTGCCAGCTGGGCATGCAACTTCGGGGTCAGCGTCGGAGTGGAGTTGTGGCTGGATGTAAAATGCAGGACCGTGGCTGCAATAGGAGAAAATGTTAAATAAAAAAAAGAATTCCCTGGTGTCTAGCAGACCCCCCTCCCTATCCAGGATCCCATTAATAAAAAAAAAACAGCCACTCCATTCAAATGATTTTCTGGTGTCTAGTGGACCCCCTCCCTATTCCTGATCCCCTGTAAAAGAAAAAGTAATCCCAATTCCCTGGTGTCTAGAGGACCCCCCCACCCTGACAGTTAATCTGCCACCACTCAACTCACCCCCACCCTGACCCCAAGAGGGCCACCAGGGCACCACTCCTCTCTTCTTCACAGCTGGTGGCCTACTGAGCAGTAAATGAAAGAGTGTGTGCTTGTTCAAGCACACACTCATTCATTGACAGTTCAGTGGGCCGCTGGCAGTGAAGGAGAGAAGAGGGCTGCGCAGGTGGCCTACTCAGGGTCAGGGTGGGGGGAAGTGATGGCTGACTAACTGTTTGGTCGGAGTCCGCTAGTCACAGGGGAACTTGGATTACTTTTTTTTTTTTACAGGGGATCAGGGATAGGGACAGAGGATTCACTAGATACCAGGGAATAATATGAAAGGAGTGGTAGGGGAGCCAATGGACTGATAGCTGTTTTTTTTATTAAGGGGGTCCTGGTGGGGGGACCACTAAACACCAGGGAGCAGAGTTGTTTTTTTTAAATGGGACCTGTGATTGGTGGGTGCGGGGGGGGCACTAGACACCAGGGATCAGAGGGTATTTTACATGGGATCCACAGTCGGCTGGTGGGGGGCCACTAGACACCAATGATTAGAGGGGTTTTTTTTTTTTTTTACATGGGACCCACAATCAGGGGTTGGGCCACTAGACACCAGGGATTTCTTTTTTTACTTGGGGCCCACAATTGGCAGGTGAGTGGGCACTAGACAGCAGTGAGTGGAGGGTGCTATTTTTTACTTGGGACCCATGATCAGCAGGTGGAGGGACCACTAGACACCAGAGTGTTTTATTGGACTGGGGGCTGTTGGTGGGGGGTCTGTATTAGGATTTCACATACAAAATATTACATTAAACTGTGGCTGGAATAAATTGTGCAGTGTATATGTATTATTCTGCAGTTCAGCAAAAAAAAGTCTGCAAAACCGGGCGAAAATCTGTGGATGATCCCAATTTCACCAATGGCGGAAATATTCGCGAAATTTCAAAAGCAAAATGCGCAATGTTCACCCACCTCTACCTGCAGCAATCTTCCTGGAACTGGAACTCTGCCATCTTATGGTCGTTTGCCCTTTGATAATCATTATAATGATTTCTCAAAGCCATTCTATTCTCTATGGACTGTGTCCTTCACCAGCAATGCTCCATCTTCTGAACCTTGATCTTCATCACCAGTGTCAGTGGCTCAGTAGGTAGCACACTCGCCTCTGAGGCAGGGAGATCAGAGGGCTGTGGGTTCAGTTCCCATATCTGGCACTTGGGTTCATATGCCAGTACTGTCACTGTACTGCAGCATGAGAGGGGTGCTGCACTTCTGAGGTGCCGTCTTTCGGATGAGACGTTAAACCAAGGTCCCATCTACCTGCATTGGTGGTAATTCAGGTGGATGTTAAAGATCCCATGGCACTTATCAAAAAGAGTAGGGGAATTTCCTCAGTGTCCTGGCCAAATTTCCCTCATTCACTAAAAATACCACCAACAGCTTAATCTGGTTCAAGATCAGTTGGCATTAATCTGTATTCCCCTCTCCCAGGTCGTGCCTGAAAATAGGCAGGATTTGTCTAGTGCACTTACCCAGTCAACAAAAACCAAATAAATAAAAATCTCCTTGAGAGCCTCATGAAACCATGGAGGTCTCAAACCAGAATAGCTGGGTCATATACAGACTGGTGCAATGGCTTCAACTGCCTTGGAAACAGACACAATATAGGCTGCTACCACCTCACCCAAGCCACTCGCACATGCAGCACTCACACCAAAAAAGTAAACTAATGGCAAAAGTACCTCTGGGGACAATCCCTTTCAAGGGTGATAGCTGACCATCTCAACAGGGGAAGGACTATCGACTATCGGGGAATGAGAACACCAACATACAATGATCTGACCAAAAGACACGATCAGTCCTGAGGTCAGTGACCTCGAGGCCCAGCGAGAATACCAAGCCCAAGGTGTGGCCATGATGGTGGATTGCAGAAGCAACTGCTTGGGCCAGGCCCAGAGATGTCATTAACTGGAGGAGGTCATGTCCAAAGTGCAAGGATTTGTCAACAAACCAGGCACTGAAGTCCCTCAGAATCAACCATGTAGGTTACTCCAACAACCTGTCGGCAATGAAATCTGCAACCTCCTGCTGGAATTCTCCCCAGATCCCAGAGGATGGTAAACAAGCAGAATCCTGCAGCTCACACCTGGATCCCCATGCATTGCTACACATTCAGATGATGAGGTAGAACCTGCTGAGTGTATGGAGAAGTTTAAGCTGGATTTCAAACAGATGGCCACTCCTCTGCCCCTGCATTTCCTCCTTGGGCAGTGTACTACCGAATACCCAGTGGGGATTGACTCCTCCAAAATTGGACTATATACTAAGAGAGACAGACTGTGTACCTGAACAATAGATTTTTCCATATGTAGCTATTGTGAGGATTCAACAGACAGGGCCAAGAACCACTTCAGGGACTGAGCTAGGGAATAGGCCCACACAAAGCCTTCTAATCACAGGAGGCCCCACCCTCCATCTTTCCAGTGGGAACACAACTTGCTTCTGCTATACCAGGGTTTTTTGTTATCCCAGAGGAAATTCCCTATCACCTTATCTATGGTACAGAGCCACTTGGTTGGGGGGGCCAGGGGGATATGAGAAAGAGAGTACAGGAGTTTGGGGGCCAAGATTATTTTCAGGGCCTATATTTTGCCAGCTAGCGTGAGGTGGAGCATTCTCAACCTGCCTAACTCTGTTCTAAGGTCTGCAACCAAAGACTGCATGTTAAGATCCCAGACTTCGGAGATTTTAGGAGAGATGTGTATGCCCTGATAAGTAAGAGCCCCTGAGGCCCACTTGAGTACTAAGAGAGTTACCATGTTCCAGGTACATTTGGAGTTTAAAGGGAGCAGTTCGGTTTTTGATTTTTTTACCCACAGACCCGTCATGTCAGCAAAGGCTACCAGGAGGGAGTGAAGTGCTGGAATGGAAGCAGTTACATCTTCCACTGGGACCAACAGGTTGTCCATGTACATAAAAGTGGAGTACGAGTGTCCCCCTATTGTGAGTTCCTTAATGGAGGGGTGGTGCCTGATAGAGGCTGCTAGAGGCTGTGCCATATCGTGTGCCTCTGTCCAGTTGAAAGTATGGGGAGGCCATCATGTTGATTCGAATACAGGCCACAGGCTGCTGATAGAGTGCTTGTATCCACCCTCAAAACCTGGCCCCAAACCCGAGGTGTTGGAGCACTAGCTTCAGGTAGTCCCACTCCAGGGAGTCATATGCCTTTTCAAAATCTATGGCCACTGCCGTGACTGAAGAAGGGAGGATCTGAGCATGGCAAATAACATTAACCAGGAACCAGAAGTGATCTTGGCTGAAGCGGCTGGGGATGAAGCCCACCTGCAAAGGATGAATGAGGGAGGGGAGACACAGAGTTAGTCTGGTGGCTAAAATTTTAGCAAAAATCTTGCTGTCAATGTTTATAAGCAATATTGGCCGATAGCTCGATGGAAGTGTGGGATCCTTACCTTTTTTAGGAAAACAGTAATAACAGCATCCCTCAGGGTAGGAGGAAAAAATACCATTATCGAGAGCAGCATTATATACTGATGAGAGAAAAGGGGCAATTTGGGGGCGAGAAGCTGCCAGAACTCTACGGGAAAACCGTTACCACCCGGGGTTTTGATGGCATTTAAAGCCCTAATAGTGGCAGTCACTTCGGAAGGTGCAATGGGTCGATCCTAGTCATCAGCCAGAGAGGGGGGAGTTGGAGACCAGATAGAAAGCATGCAGCTGCTGCACCTTCCTGCTCCCTGGTGGAGGAGTATAGGATCCTGTAAAACTGCTGCATGATTGAATTGATCAGCTGAGAGTCTGTTTGAATTAGCCCGGATTGATCTTTTAGGCCAGGTACGTGGCGATCGGCCTGTTATTCGAGCAAGCAGTAAGCTAGCAGTTTGACGGCTTTTTCCCCTCCCTCCCAGTATTGATGATGGAGTCTTAGCACAGCAACCTCTGCTTTGTGAGACAAGAGATAATTGGTTTCCATGTGGATCTTAAGCATTTCATTGGTTAGGACCGAGTTGGGCTGTGTGATAGGGGTTTGCTTGGCTTGGGACGCCAGGGTCTTTAATTGTGCCTCAAGGGACATTAAGCAATGTTCTCACTGTTTCCACCATCTAGAGGTGTACCCCATTATTGCCCTCCATAGGGTGGCTTTCAGCGCCTTCCATGTGATTCCCAGAAATGTATCCTGGGGGGGGGATTTCCTGCCAAGAAAAGGGCCGTCTGTTAAGAGATCCAGTCCACGAAGTCAGGGTCTTTAAGAAGGAGTGGATTGAGTTTCCGGAAGGTTGATTTAGGAGACAGCGGGCCCCAAAGGATGTGCAGGTGAATAGGGGCATGGTTGGAGATGACCTTGGGCATTATCTCAGAGTCAACTGTATTCTGACAGATCACAGCGGAGACCAGACAGAAATCCAGTCAACTGTGTGACCCATGCACTGATGACATAAAGGAGTAATCCCTCTCCCTGGGGTGTAAGGTCTTCCATATATCGGTCAGGCCAAGCTCACCCATTAGCTGCTGTAGTGTTAACCGAGCTCTCAGATGCTGCTCAGTCAAGGGAGTGCTGCGGTCTTGCAGGGGTACTAGAGTAAGGTTAATGTCCCCCCAGGATTATCAGCATGGGCATAGTGGCTAGTAAACTTAACTCTTGGGCCACCTCATGAAAGAAGGTGGGGCATCCTCATTTGGTACATAGATAGATCCTAAAGTTAGGGGGCACTCTGGAGTTTTCATGTGGGCTAAAACCCACCTTCCCTGCGGGTCAGTCTGGATTCGGGTGGGAGACCAAGACAGAGACTTATGAAGGAGCATAGCCAACCCTATTTTCTTAGAGGAGGGGGAGGCTGAAAAGTCTTAGCCCACCCAGTCTCTTTTCAGCTTATCATGATCTCGTGTGGTCAGTTGTGTTTCTTGCAGAAAGGTTAGCATAGCCCTCAGCCTTTTCAGATGGGATAACACCTGTTTACATTTTATTGGGGTATTTAGGCCCGCACGTTCCAGGTGTAAGCATGAAGGTCACCCATTATCACTGAGAGTGGACGAGAAGCCATGTAGGGTGCTGACAGAACAAGTGACCAAGGCAGAGGGGTCGGCTAGCCTTCCTCCCAGAGAGCTCCCATTAGAACCCTGCAGGTTGTAGCAAATACACCATACAACTTCAACAGAGAGAAACCACCACTATAGTCCATGGTTAGTATGTAAAGAAACACTTATAAGTGAGCAACAGGCTCAAAACACAACATAACTATGTACAGTAAAACCAGTAAACAGAGAGCATTCCTTGAGTGCAAGGAAGTAGTGAGGCCAGCAGACACACTGCCAAGGCCACCTAAGTCCCTCTCCTGGGGTAAGTGTGTGGAGAGAGCAGGTAGTCCAAATCCAAAAGAGCATGATCAGCTCACGAATGCAGGCTATCGGGGAGGCAGGAGAGGGAGACAAATCTGCCATCAAGGAGAAGGAGGGTCAACCTGCATCAAGACGGCAGGTCAGACATCTGCGGGTTGGAGGAGCACTTCAGAGTTTCCTGATCTGGATGCTGCTGCTGAGAAGGGCTAAGAGGGATTGGGGGCTGAGTCTCCTCACATTTCTAGGAAGCTTCATCTGCCACCACAGCAGACCATGGCTGCTTCATACTCTGCTGTGGATGGGGGGCCGCCAGCTCACCTGCTTCCAATGATTCCTCCGGTAGAGTAAGCAAGGGGGTGAACTTGTTTGGGGAATGAAAATTTGCCAAGCAGTCGGAACTCTGACTGTCATGCTGCCCCTCATACTGTCTATCAAAGGGATGCTGCCGCTTCTCATGCTGGTGAGGTGTATGGCACTTACCACTGCAGGAAGGAAGAGAGGCCTTGAAGTGATGAACAGGGGGTTCCAAGGCCTGGGTGGGTAAGCCGGGAGAGTCACTGATGCACTGCTCAGTGTCTGGGGAGCCATTGGGAGAGCCGAAGAGACCCAAATCTTGAAAGTCTCTCTGATATTCTCTGTGAAGGTAATCCATCAGGCTTTCTGGAGTGGCAAAGTGCATGGGGGCTCTGTTAACAATTACCCACATAGTCGATTATAGTACAGGGAGAACTGGACCCAGTGGGAATGCAGGATCTTCCTACAGACCGAGTAAGCTCTCTGTTTTTCAGATAGATCTCTTAAATAGTCCTGAAAGATTTGAATAGTTCTCCCATTCCAGGAGACCGAGCCTTTCTCCCTGGCTGCTGATGCAATCAGTTCCTTCTGCCTAAAGTCAAGGAAATGGACCAAAATAGGATGCGGGCGGTCCCCTGGTTCAGGCAGGGGAGCAAGTGAGCGGTGATCCCACTCAATTTGTAAGACAGGGGTGGGTGGGATGCCCAAGATCTGGTGAAGCACTTCTTGCAAAAAGGCTACCATATTCCACTGCTCAGCTCCCTCCAGGAAGCCAATAATTCTCAAATTGTTGCTGCAGCTGTGATTTTCAAAATCATCCACTTTGTCTTGTAGAATGTGAATTAGGCAGGCCTGTTGTCTGGCTGTAGCAGTGAGGTCCTGTATTGCAGCATTGTGGATTTTGAGGTGTCTTTCTGTATGAAACAGCCGGGTTTCAATGGCTTGCAGAGTTTGAGTATTGTTATTCAGTGCAGTAGTCATCTCTGCCATTTGTGCTAGCAGTTGATGGACCATGTTCCATTTTTGCAGAGACTGTAGCTGCTGAAGGAGAGGAGACCTTCTTGCAGGTGGCAGAGAGCTGAGGAGGATTCCTGTGTTCGGGCGAGAAATACCATTTGTAGAGGAAAATGAGGTCACCAAACTGTAGCAGGTGAGTCCATCTTCAAAGTGTTGTAAAGATAAGCAGAAAAATCTGTCCCCCAAAGGTCAGATGTTGAAGGATGTGATCCCACAGTCAGGGAGCTAAACACTCAAGCTGCCATTCAATCCAAGGCCAAGACATGCCCCCCCCAAAAAAATTACTTCATCTTCAGAAAGGACTGGAATATGATTTGGGGGAGAAGTTGCTATTTATGTTTCCCATCATCAATAGAGATGCATCTGTACACAGCTTCTCTGATTGCTCCTCTCATCAGTTCCTGCTTAGCAAGCTCTTCGTCCTCTTCTCCAACCTCATTTTCATTGTTGGTATTATCTGCTGCCCTTTCACCAAACCAAAAACCCTTCTAAACCTTCTCTTCTTTGTCTCCTCTCATCTCATCTCTGGTGAGCTCTTTGCACTGGGTGACCTTAATATAGTGTGTGCCTTCCCATCCTCCAAAATCTTGTTCAAAATATCCAGGGCATGAATTCATGGAACATATCATTGAGCCTTCTTGGCTCAGGCCATCCACATCCAATTATTTCTTGGGTTAAATGTGGAATATGGTGGAATCTGGCAACCTCCTGGACACACTCATGGACCATTAGATTGTTTACTATCTGCAAAAGATTCCGCATCTTAATGACCCCTCTGAGGTTAAGTGTGAGCTCCTGCTTTGAAGTATTTCCATCACCTGCAAGTTTGCCCTTCTCTAAGTGAATTCTTGCTCCTTTAAAGCTCCTTCTCCTGTATATGATATGCTCCTGTCTCTGCTCATTAATATCCCTCTGTATCTGAGGAGAGATTAGGTTTGCACCCTGTGTTTATGTTCTACTTCTTTCCACCTACATTAATATTGATATCTGCAGAGTATCTTGCTCATATAACTGCTGATGCTATAGTTCTTATGTCCTTGAATTAACGTGGATATTATGCTTCTTGAGCCCTGCTTGAACTGGTATCTTTAACTTTGTGATATGAGATCTTGCTTTCCCCTGTTGGGGCATTTACTTTACTTTTAACTGTATTATTCTGCTCTACGGGACACCAGAGGCATTGTTTGTACTACGGCTGCTCCTATGTTCCTTATGCGCTATGTTGACTCATTATACCTAATGTTTATAATGTGTGATCTTGTTTTCCATGCTTGTTGCATCTCTGCCATTATCTGTACTGTCACTGCACTATAAACTGTATTGCAAGTCTTCTAGGAATCACCTGAAAATAAGTATCTGTTTTCCTAGTGCACTCACCTGGTTAACAAAAAACAAATAAATGTACATAGTTCAGGTTCTTTATGTCACTTGATCTACCCACCCTGCTAGATGACTTTGACAATATTAATGGGCCCTTCATCGCTACATCCACTGGTATAGATGACACACTCAGAAACTTTCACTCTAAATTAGAAGCTATCTGGAATAAACATGCCCTCTCAGAGGACCCCTGTTAAAAGCCTCCCATCTCCCCTGTTTCTCAGTGAGATTACAGCCTACTTCAAAAATCAGGACTCTGATGGCACCATCACCAGGCCTTTTGTTCCCCAGAGGCCTGAGCAAAGTTTAAACAGGTTCAGAATGCACAAATGCATGTTCAGAATCTATCAGACTGGCCAAGGCAACAACTTTGCTTCCAACCTCCAGAAAAACCTTAACACACCTGCTCCTAGTTATCAACTCTAGTTGTTATACAGTACACAGCAGATCCAGCATTACTGATCCCTCTGATGTTGAGTCCACATTCACAAACTTATTAGCTGTGGCCACTCACTGCTCCCCTCCTCCACCTCTTCCACTCTCTTTCACCCTTCATCACACCTTATTTTAACACTACCTATCCTGCTGCCATCCTTTGAGTTCAGTAGGGTCTTATGCCCTTCAAAGTACAGGGCAGATGGGATTGATCCCAAACTCCTATACCTCTCTGCTCTCACTGTATGTTCCCCATCTTTATGCTGCATATTTCCACAGGCAAAGGACCAGATGCATTGAAGAGGGCTAAGGTCAAGGATCACTCATTTACAAGGATGGTGGCTCCTCTGCACTGGGTAACTTACTCTACATGTAATTGTGCCAGGGTTTTTGCAGTAGCTGTGCCCTTATTGTGGAATCAGCTGCCATGGAGCCTCATGGAGGCCCCCTCTGTGGAATCATTTAAAAGGGGTATGAAATATAATTTCTTTTCGTAACTTTTCTATCTTATTAATGAATTTTTCAATGCTATATTAATTGTATTAATCATAAGCATATATATTTATGACTATGTATACAATGTTGTTTATATTATTGTGCTGTTTTTATATTGTTCTTATAAGGCTCCCAGGGCCTGATGGATATGTGACAAATTAATAAGCTTCTATGCCTACTACTACTACTACTACTACTACAACAACACAATAAGGCATTGAAAAACTAGTGCTGACTCAACTCTTATCTTTCTTCAACTCCTCTTTATTCCAGTTTAGATTCAGGAAAACCTACTCTGCAATGCAGTATCTTCCCTGGTTAGGCTTACTGACTGCACATCACAAAGGCAGTATAGTACAATACAGTACAGTAGAGTACAGTACAGCATACCAGTGCAGTTGTGAGAAGCAACACACTATAAAAAGGCATAAAGGCACTATACCAAATGCTTAAAAAAAGGCCAAGGAGATGCCAAATGTGAGTTAGTAATGATTTATTTCAGGCAAAAGGAGTGGGAGACAAAAGTCACAGCAGCCTCAGGAGCCATGAATTGGATGCCCCACCATTTTGCACTGCTCTGTGCTTTGACACGAAATGGGGTCGTTATGTTCCCTAAATCACTAACTTCAAAATCATAATCACTTTTGTAAGACATACAACATAATTTTGTTGGTGCTAATGATAAAAAAGAGGACGGAAGCTGTCCTATATCTGGTTTCATCTTGGAAACTAAATGTTAGATGCTATGGATGCTTTCATAATTAGTATTTGTAAACCTCAGGAGTTATAGCAGGTACAGATACATGCCATTTACGTTAGGAAAATGCAAAACAATGAAATGAAAAGTAAATGGATTTATTTGAACAGCTATTTGGATACCAATACCCTAACATCAGGCACTCAATGCACTGAGCATGCCCTCCATAAATTCCAGTGCTTAGAAAAAATTATTACTGAAGCTTAAAAAAAAACTATAGCAAAGCCACAGGATACTGGAAAGTTTACAAACATAGAGTGGTATACACCATTGTGGATGATTTCCCCCGGCACTTTGAAGTGAGGGCCCCTAGTGAAAATGCTCTCTGCCTTGCAGTGCCTGGTAGTAGCTGCTGCATCACAATTGGTATATACCACTCTATGTTTGTAATCTGCAAATAAATTAACTGACCAGTATCCTATGGTTTGTTCAGATTATTCTGAAGCTTTAGAACCTAAAACCCAGTGTGGCATTGTCAGCCATGTCAGTGACCAAGAACCCTCACCTCTTCTTTTTAAATATTTAGTAGACCTTGTAGGTTTACATTCCTTTTTTACATTTCTTTATATATTTATTTATTATAAAGTTTGGTATATAGTTCTTGTTCTAGCAATTTGTAAATGGTGCATTTTAATTATAATTGATGAGCTACAGGGTAGAATTGGCATTTTGAGTTAAAATGAATTAAAACATACTTTTTATCAGAATGATTTGATGTCATCTGGATTAACTTTATTTTATTTGTTTTAAATAAACCAGCACTTTTTGATTCCCCATGCTTTCACAGCTTTTAAATTGATATTTCCCTTTTACAGATATATGATAATTCTCTGTGTACCAATGCTGTGATTTTAACAAGGGTTTGGCTACATTTCTTCCATCAACTCTGGTTTCTATAATGGCAGGAGTCCCTGAAGAAACAGAGCAAACTCAATGCGGCTCCCATTGATGCAGGATGATGTAGGTTCATATAGGTTGTTAAATGATTCACAGAATCATTTGTACTTTAATTAATTGTTTTTCTGTTGCTCATAAATATTTGTATATATTCTGTGAGCCCTTATGACTTAGAATATTTCTCTCATATGAAAAGGGAGCACAGCTGAAAGCAGCACCAACTTTCCACACACATCAGTTGTGTTCCAAAACTTTCCACACACATCAGTTGTGTTCTACAACTTTCCACACACATCTGTTTTGTGTCTTGATGACATGCAGTGGCCATGGGGTGCGGGGGTCCAGCAGGAGCAGGGTGGGAGGGGTTAGCACAGCCTCTGGCCATGCCAGACAGGGACACCATGGAGATGTGCAGGACAACCATGAGGATGACTGTGGGGGGGGGGGCAGTGGAACACTTAGAGCTGTGGTGATTCTGATGTGCCCAAGCACTGGCATGGAGCTGGAGATGGTAGGATTTGACATGGTTCTCCAGTGGCACCTGGTATTATATCTGGGGAATGACCAGTAAACAAGATGGCATGAAAATTTGTACTGGAACTACAATGTGTTGGCAACAACACCATACTGCAATCACACCTTATGGTGGTGTGACATGATGGTGGTTGTTGAGTTGGGTCATATTCAACAGGCACAGGATCACCTCCCACCCTGCACCATTGCAGGGGGTGGTGCACATGCTCTTAGACCAGTGCCAAGCTGGTCTCACCTAGGCAGGTCCTGTTTCAGAATCTGACATATAGGGATATGGCAGCATCACTGTGGCACACCATCTGCCAAAGCACAGCAAGGCATCCAGTGCAAGAGCTGTGCATGCCCCCCAGCTGGAGCAGGCAGTCCTCCATGTGGTGCAAACAGTGTCTGAAAATTGGGACTGACATATGGTGCAGTGCAAGATGCCTGCATCTCAACACCCTCTCCTCTCCCTTCACCGCTATGTGCCATGTTTCTCAGATATACCACTTGTAATTAAATGCATATTTCATAGGTATGATATATTAAATTGTATGTTCTGTTACAAATGTGACTGTATGATTATTTATGATATTTTGTAAATGTATGTCTTGTTACAAATGTAATTGAATGTTTAATGTCTTGTATATTTTAAATGTTAAACTGTATGTCTAATTCTTCATCCAATTGTACATCACCCCCCACCTCCCCAGGTCGCACCGGGAGGCAAGCAAATTGTTGTTCAGTGTGCCTTCCGGGAGAAACATTAAAATAAATAAATATATAAATATATAAATAAAATGTCCCTTGTGCCATTCCTTGTTGGTGCAAACACTGTGTGCCATTCCCAATCTTTTGAAAACTAAATCCAAGCATTAGAATGAGTAAAAGATTTTATTAGTAATTATTGGACAGCAAATTGTTGACATACATGATGCACTGTCACTAGCATTTTAATTTTACTTTTTCCTTATTCCAAGCCCTCCTGCTCATTACTATAATTGAATTACCATGAGGCCGGGGATGATTCCTTGAGATTCTCTCTGTCATTGGATTTTCCATAGCAGAAGGGACAGACAGATGGACAGACACAGGAAGAGTCCTGCAGGAGTTCACTGTCTTCCAAAGAGTGTTCCTGAAGGTGTGCCTGAGAGATGTAAAAAAAGTCTATATGGCCAGGATTGCATAATTCCTTAGAATTCTTGACAGTACCTGTACTGCAATCCTGGAACTCCTGGTATTTGTTTTAGCTCATTTTACTCGCAGATGCAATTACTTGCACTTCTGTCACTGAGATTTTGTACTCTTGACTTTGACTTACTTTATCTTGGAGGATGGTATTTGAACTTTATAGCACCTCTACTACCCATTCTTATTTTTCAAACTATACATCATAATATAAAGAAAAAATTAAAGAATGATGCAAAAAAAAGTGCTAAGGAAGAAGACTAAAGAAGGTGGAAGATTAACTGCCAACAGTAATTTTGTTTTGAGAGTTATCAAAAGTCTTAGGGAAGAACATTGGTGAAGCACGTGAATCAGGAGAGTGATTGGTCCCACAAATTAGTTTATAATAGTAGTGCAGTATTTGCAGTATATTGCAATTATTTATTTTAACCACATCTTCAACCACTACACTCTGTTGTGAGTTTGTGCTCACATTTGTGGTCATAATCTAGTTTTCTCTCTTGGATAGCCACCCACTATGTGTTTTTTTGTCTATTTCTACAATGGGCTATCTCAGTTTCTCAGTACCATACACTACGTATTGAGGACTTATTCAGTACTTATCCCTTACTTTTTATGCAGTATCTCCTATAAGAGCAATACCCCGGTAAAAGAAATAGTTGCAATGATGGGGGAGAGTTTTGCCATTTGAGATCTGTTTTAGTATAATTTTAATGTACTATGACTGCTTTGCAAAGATTAGGTGATTAAAAGTTTTTGCTTGAATAGATTAATGCGGGAACAAATTATAAATCAATTCCTACTTCCAATTTTGGAATATGGAAATCACATATATGGTTTCGCAGCAAAAAGGTGTTTAATTAAGGTTGATCAATTATATTATAAGATGGCCAGATTTATAATACAAAAGGATTATAGAGCACACCATTGTCAGGTGCTTAGTGAATTAGGATGGGTCACACAAGAAAGTAAACGTAGGATTTCTTGGTTAAAACAAATTTTTAAGGTAATAAAATTTCAACAGCCTGAAAGCCTTTATGATAAATTAGAACCAAGAAAATGTGTATATAATTTGAGAGACAAAAACTTAAGGGGTTATGTTCTTCCAAGGTCCATAAACAGATATAGTACTTTTAGATTTTCAGTTATTGTTAATCAACTATGGGGGGTTTTGAGACCCGTATATTGTAATCAGATTAATGATTTGAAGGTATTTTTAAGAAGTCTGATGTCTGAACTAAAGGTATATTGTGATTGTTATAGATGATTGTTTAGGTGTTTTGTGTTTTATACTTGAAATATTGGTTTATGTATATTGTCTATGTATTGTTAGAATCTAAGAATTATGAAATTATACAGGACCATCTTAAAAATAGGACTTTGTCCTAATGATGTGAATTTTACCATCTGAATTCCTGTTTAAAAATAAAGGTTTTAACTAACTAACTAACTAAAAGTGGCAACATTAAACAACTGGCTAAATTGTTATATAATGTTAAAATTGGTTTCTGTTTCTTTTTTTCATATATTTCTATTTTTGCTATGTGGAAAATAAGGCAGACAAGGATCAATAATGGTGGCAGGGATCATAATAAGGTTTTATGAAAATAATAAAAAAGCAAACCAAGTTTACTTCATCTTGAAGGTTGGTATTTGATTTTTTTGTGTCTGCTTTCCATTTGCAAATTATATTGCAAAGCCACTAGAGGGCAACAACAGCAGTCTCTCCTGTTAAAGGGGCAACACCTAATATTTACTCCCTCCTCTTATAAGGGGCTACTCCTTCCTCGATCACAACACTGACTTTTTTCTCCTCCTCTGTCTCCCAGTTGGTGAGCCCAGTGTATATTATTTCAGGCTACTATCTCCTGTTAATGGGGCAATCAGCTGTCTCTCCTGTTAAAGGGTCAACACCAAATATTTACTCCTTCTGCTTATAAGGGGCTACTCTTCCTTCGATCACACCTAAGTAAACCTGCACAATGTTCGGTTTTCTTCTATTGAGAGGTGCTTTGCTGCTAATGCTCAACACTCACACCTCACACTTAGGTGAAAATATGTTCCCTATCACTAGTCCATCACTGCATGATATTACCCTCAATGCCCACAGTGCCTCAACGTTGACTCACTGCCACAAATTTCTTATACCTCCCTGAGTGTTTCCTACATCAACTTTAATGGAGCTTTTCTGCCAACGACCATGGCAGCTGCACCCCTTGGCTCTCTTTCCTAGAATTTTTAATATTCAGGTAAAATGTTCTTCCTACTTCGATCAGTGTAGGATACTCAAATGCAGCAGCAAACACCTGAAAGAATATCTGTGCAACATTGCTCTACTGTTATTGCTACTATCTGGGAATATCCATCCAAATCTGGGCACTCCGACACTCACAGCTGAACCTCAAAGTTATGCCAGGCAACTCAAAATATGTTCTAAAGTATGAATATCTGCAGCTTTCTTTCTAAAATGTTCAGCCTTAAAGCCTATTTTTTACAACATAACCCTGACATCCTTTTCAGTGGTAGAGACTTGGCTCTCTCCTAACATTGTTGATGCATCAATTTTGATCCCAGGCTACACTGTGTACAGGATGGATCATCTAACTAAATGTGGGGGAGAATGTGCAATCTACATAAGGGTAGACCTGCAAGCCATCATACTGCCTTTTCCAGACAGTGGGATCAAACTGCAAGTATTAGCTTGAAAAGTGCAACTTGGGAAGCACAACAAAACCCTCACAGTTCTCTCAGTGAACATTCCACCAGGTCAGAAGACCCCTGGGCTAAACTTGCTGATGGAATATCTTGGTGCCTTTAACTTAAACAATGAAACAGTGCTGCTGGGTGACTTTAATGCCAACTGGCTTGCACCAGTCTCAAGTCCCTATAGGGATGCATTTTTGCTGTTCACCTTTCCCAGCTTGTCAGTTCTCCTATCAGGATAAACTACAAGACTGGCACCTCCACATTTCTTGACTGGGTCTTGTCTAATTGACTGGACCACATCTTTCACATCTTGATGCTCCCAGATGCACTTAGCAACCATTCGCCAGTTCTAGTTCACTGGGCTAACAACTTCTCCGAATCCCCATTGAAAAGAATTATCCATAGGGTCCTTAAACATGGTCACCTTGAATTACTAAAACCTGGCCTTGCTGGCAAAACTGGTCTATAATCTACTCTTCCAGTTCTGTTGATGTAGCCTTAAACCAATTCATCCTGCTGTTTAGTAGGATCTTTAACTGGGTGTTTGACCAGTATGCTCCACTAAAAAAGCACAAAATCAAAGGTTAAAACAACCCCTGGTTCATGCCAGAGCTCCTTGAATGGATGAAATCAAGGAATTATCTATGGCATATAGCCAGAGCTACGGGTAAAGTGATCATTCGCTCCTACAAAAAAGTCTGGAATAACTGCACTAGGGCCATACACACAGCAGAAAATCAGTATTTCAAGGAAGCCCTCACTTGCACTTGGAGTGACAATAGAAAATTCTGGACAAACCTTAAAGAAGTCACTGGCAAGGACACTAAGTCAGCCCCCACAATGTTGAACATTGATGGTGTACCCACTACAGACCCCAATTCCATTGCAAATTCTATCAACGAAGCATTCTCAGACCTCAGCAGCAGCATCCCCCCATATTTCTTCCATCAAACAGTCTCATCTTTTAAACCAAGCCCTGTCATCCTATTACTCTTCACTCCCCACTCCACTTTGGAACCATCTCTCATGGTGAGGCTAGGAAATATCTCCAAGAGGTCCTGGGTAAGTCCTGATTCAATGGTGACTCCCTCAACCTCATATTTGTGGCTTTTATCCTAGAAGACATTCTGGCACTGCTAACACACATAATCAACACCTCAGTCAGACCTTCTCAGTTCCCACAGTTATGGAAAGTGGCCCCGGTGACAATCATCTTCAAGAGTGATGATTGAGCCTCACTAGGTAACTATCGACCCATCTCTATACTCTCACCTCTATCTAAGGCTCTTGAAAAAATAGTTGTTGACCTATTAACTGAATACATAGAAAAGTACAATATACAGTGCACACAGCAGCATGAGTTTCACAAAGGACACAGCACCACTACTACGTTGCTAGAGTTTACTGGTTATATTCACAATTCCCTGGATCACATGGAGCACTAGTCAGCTACACATTCATTAATCTGTCAAAAGCCTTTGACATGGTTAATCATGACCTTCTAGTCTAACAGCTTGCATCTATTGGTCTGTCTAATGTTACTGTCACCTGGTTTAAGAGCTACCTCAGGAATTGCTCTCAACAAGTTAGGATTGATAATGTCCTATCTGACAGTAGACCTGTTCACTCCATTGGGTCCCATTTTATTCAGTTTGTTTCTAAACAGGCTCCCACTCACCAGTAGCTGTCCAATCCTGCTGTATGCAGATGAAGTAGTCCTTTATACAAGTGGCCCCCATCCCTTTACCTTGGAACTCAAGCTCCAAGACAGCTTTACTACAGTTGAAAGATGGTTCAGAGAACAAAAACTCATTATGAACTATAAAAAAACAAGACCTTACTGTTTTCCAGTTCCCAGCATAGGCATTGTTCACACCCACTCAGTACAACAAATGAGTCTGGAACTACATTGGAACTCATCCAGCACTTCAAGTGTTTGGGGGTCACTATAGACAGCACTATGTCATATGCCTACCACATTGAAAATGTTGCGAAGGCTGTGAACATCCATATCAGTTTGCATCATAGACATAAGCAAAGTCTTACCCCAGAGGCCATAAACTCGTTATCCAGAGTACAGTGATTTCTCTTGTTGACTATGGCATAGTAGTCTATAGCTCAGCAACGGACACAGCCTTCCACCATATAAAAGTCACTCTAAATAAAGCCTGTTGACTCTTAACTGGCTCCGCATGGCTCACACATATGTGTGACCTATATGACCAGGCTAACTGGCTCCAGTCACAGGTAGGCTCAGGTTCCAAACATGCCTCCTGGTCAAGAAAATGTGTCTGGGTATCATGCCAATGGGAGCACAGAAGCTCCTTACACCCTAGGAAAACAGCCATTCCACAAGAAGCTCAGATAGCACTGTTTTTAAAATTTCTAGGTGTCACTCCTCCCTTGGTCAAAGAACTTTTGCCTATTGTGCTCCCAAATGGATTAATAATCTTCCTCTTACCATCTCCTCTATAACAGAATTAAGCCCCTTCAAACATGAGCTCTGAAAACATCTCAATGTTAATGCCAGCTGTGACTGCTTCTCTTTGGCCCTCAACTGCTGTTTTACCTCGTGCCTAGGCAGCATTCCCCCATGATCACATGGCTCCTAGTATCCTGCACTTGTTATTTCTCTCCCATCCTGTGTCTTAAGCCTTCCTCCATCAAACTCCCCTCTTACCCCCACCCACTCTTTTATCCTACAATCCTCGTCATCTAGCTTCAGCCCAACCCCCCCAAAAAAAGCTTTGACAATGCCTTCATGGGCTGATGTTTCTCTACTTCTTGAGTAGGTGTGGACTTCCTGGGCTGCTATAATCCCTGTACATTACCCTCCATCCCAATAACACAGTCTGCTTCCGTACCTCTTTCTGCCTTTCAGGCACCCCTGTCTGAGTTGTTCTCTCTCTCTCGTAACTGCCTTAACTTTTCAGATACTCTTTGTGCTTATAATAGCCTGTTGACTTAGTCCACTGTCTTTGTCTTGTTTATTTTTAGATTTATACTTAGACTCCTATTTGTTATTAGCCTGCACTTACAGTTCTACTGTATATCTAAAAGTCTTTTTTATGAAATCACTGTTAATGTAATTGTGATGTGGAACCTATGTAATGAGCTTGTTCTCAAAGGTGTTAATCTGAGATCACAATAAAAAATAAAATACTTTTAGAAGATTAAGACATACAAAGTTAATGCCAAACAGAGAAAGTAGACAGAGCTGGGGGTTCATGAGGGGAACCCTCTGCTTACTGTTTCTTACAAAGTACAGTTGTTGTCTAATCTAGTTTGTTCTTGTCATAGACAGACTTCATAGATTTGTCCCTTCCATCTTCAGTCACAGTTTTGCCTATTGTGTCCTCAGAAATTCCTTACAACCAAGAGATTATTCCTCTATGGCTGGTGCACAATTAATACCTACCTACGATGAGAAACAAGGAGTTCTGGGCTTAGATTCCTCCTGCTCTAGACTTGAATTAGGAAACATAGTCCTGTCTTACTCTATATGTCAACAGAAGGGTCTAGCATGCAGTGCTACAGTTCTAGCCATTTGATGGCAATTACCAACAGTATAACTTTAGTAGGCCAGTTCATTTACCTAATATATTACTTAAATATTTCAGAGATACAATTAAAAGTTTGAAGTTTTTTACTCCTCCTATACAGGGTATATATATATAATGTAAGATGCTATGGAAGCACAGGACCCTCAGAGGGTGGGGGTGCCACTAAACACCAGGGAATTATTAAACATTATGGGGATGGTGATCAGATGGGTGGTTCAGTTCAGGAAAATCATGGCACAAAACATTGGGCAAAAAACATTGTAAGCAAAACATCACCGACTGCAATGTCGGCTAATCATTGCAATGCTGGCTAATATTGCATTGGCAAGTGGTGTACAGTTCTGCTGACATGAGGGTCTCCCATCCCACTGGCTGACCATCAGCCCCAGTAACCATAATGGTAGTCCTCTCTGGTGTGATGTCCATACCCCCCCCACCATCGCCAATTGCCAACATTGCTGTAGTGACGTACAATGAAACACAACCTATCCCCGGTATCTAGTGGACTCCCTACCTCTGGAGACAGATCCCCACCACCCTGCACCCCCCTCCCCGATGAGCAGCAGATGACCAGAACAGCCCTCCACTCACCACCACAGCAGGCCGCCTGACTATGCAGTATGAATGAGCACGCGGGATAGGTTGTGTTTCATTGAACATCGGTACAGCGATGTTGGCAATTGGCGATGTTGGGGAGGTACAGACATCACACCAGAGAGGACTACCATTATGGTTACTGGGTCTGATGCTCAGCCAGTGGGATGGGGGACCCTCTTGTCAGCAGAATCGTATTATGATGAGGAACTATGGATACGTTTTAAAGCAGTTATAGTTAATTAAGTTAAGTTCTCAGAAGTGTAGATACAGATATTAGGATATCTAAATACTAGAATTGGGAAATTTAATGATTTAGGTGATGAGGAATTACTTCAACAAGTTGCAAATCAGAGTATACAGTACCACAAAATGCAGCAGATAAGAAAACTAAAGCCCATGAATTAAAATTGATTAATTAAATTGCTAATTGTTACTTTATGGTCCAGAATGGTAGGCTGCCATGGGACTATGTTGGACAATTACTAACTATGGGCACATGATAGCATCCACCTCAAAGCATGTCATTATCTCCTATTTAAATATAGACAATTATATGGACTTTTTAGACATAAGATGTAGCTGTGATCTCCCTTTTATGGGTCAAAAGGAAATTTAAAAATCCCCTATTGAGAACAAGTCTTTCTGCTATGAACCCTTCTCATGTGGAAGTGTAACATTTAAAAAAAAGGTGTGTGGTCTTTTGAAATAGATGAAACTATTAATGAGGTGATCAGATCTCAAAAGATAGCACATGCAGCTAATAGTTGTATGAAGATAAATAACCCAGAATGTATAAATGTCTTAATCTAGGAAATATTTAATGAGATTCTTCCACACATTTACATCACTAAAAATATTAATTTTAAACAAATTTCAACAAATTGGGTCAATGATAAATGTAAACATGAAAAAAGGGAAACTAAATTATATAATAAAAAAAGACTAAATATATTCCCACTTAGAGACAATCTTTGTTTTATGAATAAAAGTCATAAACTATGCATGGGATTTTTGAAACTTTATAGGGTACAATATCATAGTCACAAATGGAAGGAGATGATAGCAGCTATAATTGATATAAACAAAATGCATTTTTGGAAACTGGTGCCAAAGGGGACAGATAATTGTTGAGTAAAACAACAGGCTAACATTAATCATTAGATGTTGTTGTCCCACTTCCAAAAACAGTTTTTGCTGAAAATGAATCTTGCACATTTACTGTTCATGGCAGTACTGCCCAATTATGGATAGTTCTGTCACAAGAGAAGGATCTTAATCCATTTTACCAGGTGTAAAAGTACACTGGGACCTGATAAAATCCCTGCAGATATACAGGTATATAAAAGTGATCCTTATAAATGGTCTGCATATTAGCACATTTTCTCATGGTTGTATTAACTACTGTGTTCATCTTAAATATTGGCTAGGTAACATCATATTCCCCCAACATAAAAAGGGCAACTTGGATGACCGAGCCATGAATTGTCCATGAGTCTTTTAGATTTAATGTCAATAACTGCATACTAGTACATTTTTTTCATGCTTGTTTAAGTTCTGTGTTTATCTTAAATGTTGGCTAGGAAACATCACATTCTTTCTACATAAAAAGGATAACTTGGATGACTGAGCCATGTATTGCCATGAATACTACGTTCACTTGTCGCAAGGCGTTTAGTAGCACGCCCGGTGGCCTCTCCCATCAATGCACTGCTCCTTGAGCAAGCATGGCATTCCTGCACCAATGGGTGCAGCAGCTCAATATGACAATGGTGTTCCTCTGCTTCAAAGGAAAACACGCTGCCATACTGAGTGCCTCCATCCCTCCGCGCGCACTCCCCGTGTGCATCCGCGCATCGCCCAAAGCTTTCCTGCCACGCAGGAGCCCACCCCAGCATGACAAACATTGTTTGTTTTGCCGGCCAGTGATGCCAATCCCCCATCGGCTCCACGGCCCCAAGCCATCCTGCTGCCACGCTGAGGCCCACCCCAAGCGTGGCAAACCTTCTTTGTTTTGCCTGAGGGTGCCCAATCCCCGTCAGCTTCTCAGCTCCCCCATGTAGTTTGCCAATGGGGTGCCCAATCACATCTTCTGCATTGCTGGAGCCCACCCCAGTGTGGCAAACATCCACGTCATCTTTTTTTCCTGTAAAACAAAACAGTCCTGCGGCGTGTCTCCCAACCCCCCTCCCACAACCGGACCACCAACTGCTCACCCAGCCTCCTCCACCCTCCCACTCCATACTTACCTCCGGACTCGGCGCGACGATTTTCAGTGGACCAGGAACACGTCTGCACTCTTCAAAGCCGACCACGAACTGAGGAAATGCCGGTAAGCTGTATAATGGGCTACATAGGGGGGTTTCAACTTTATTGCATATCTCAGTCATTTTTTGGAATTTTTGCACCACATTTTCAACATGGGGTTTTTGGGACCCCTTCTCATGAATGATGTCACTGTCATGGCGTTATTCGGGCCCAAAGGGTGATTTCACAGGCACTGCACAGTCACTGTGCAAAATCACCCTTTTGCCTCAAATAATGCCATGACAGTGACATTATTCATGAGAAGGGGTCCCAAAAACCCCATGTTGAAAATTTGGTGCAAAAATTCCAAACAATGACTGTTTTATGAGCGTGTGTTGCGCAGTTCCTACGCAGGCTCATAAGTTCATGAATTTTCAATATTTTCACTCCAGATTTTCAACATTTCCATTTTATCACACCTTCTCATGAGTTGTACAGCTTTCATTTATCACATCTCACCCAAAATGTGTTTCCGCCCATGTAGCGCACAATGGCGCAGTTGGTGTGCAGAATCAATGTATGGAACACATTAAGAAAATCACAGTGACGCTGTTCATGAGCAGAGGTCATAAAATGGATATGTTGAAAATTTGGTGAAAAAATTCCTAAAAATGACTGTTTTATGAGTGTGCATTGTGCAGTTCTTAAGCACGCTCGTACGTTTGTGAATTTTCAATATTTGCACTCCAGATTTTCAACATTTCCATTTTATCACACCTTCTTATGAGTTGTACAGCTGTCATTTTTCACATCTCACCCAAAATGTGTTTCCGCCCATGTAGCACACAATGGCATGATGGAATATGCGAAATCAATGTATGGAACATATTAAGAAAATCCGAGTGACACTGTTCATGAGCAGAGGTTTTAAAATGGCTATGTTGAAATTTGGTGAAAAAATTCTAAAATGACTGTTTTACGGTGTCGTTGCGCAGTTCTTATGCACGCGTGTATGTTCTTGAATTTTCAATATTTGCACTCCAGATTTTCAACATTGTCATTTTACCACACCTCCTCATGAGCAGTACAGCTGTCATTTTTCACATCCTGCCCAAAAAGTGTTTCTGCCCATGTAGCGCACAATGGCGCAGTCGGTGTGTGAACTCAATGTATGGGACCCATTAAGAAAATCGCAGTGACACTGATCATGAGCAGAGGTCTTAAAATGGCTGTGCTGAAAATTTGGTGAAAAAATTCCTAAAAATGACTGTTTTATGAGTCTTCATTGTGCAGTTCCTACGCACGCTCATAAGTTTGTGAATTTTCAATATTTTCACTCCAGATTTTCAACATTGTCATTTTACCACACCTCCTTATGAGCACTGCAGCTGTCATTTTTCACATCTTGCCCAAAATGTGTTTCCACCCATGTAGCGCACAATGGCACAGTCGGTGTGCGAAGTCAGTGTATGGGACACATTAAGAAAATCACAGTGTCACTGTTCATGAGCAGAGATCTTAAAATGTCTATGTTGAAAATTTGGCAAAAATTCTACAAATAACTGTTTCTGACGTGTGTTGTGTGCGGTTCCTCCTTGCGCTCGTGGGATTTCTGAAATTCAATATTTTCCTCCAGATTTTCAACAATGCCATTTACCACCTCCTTATGAGCAGTACAGCTGTCATTTTCACATCCTGCCCAAAATGTCTTTCCCCATGTAGTGCACAATGGGCAGTCGGTGTGCGAAATCAATGTATGGGACACAGTAAGAAAATCACAGTGACACTGTTCATTAGCAGAGGTTTTAAAATGGCAATGTTGAAAATTTGGTGAAAAATTCCTAAAATGACTGTTTTATGGCGTCGTTGCACAGTTCCACGCATCTTTCGTAGGTTTGTAATTTCAATATTTCCTCCAGATTTTCAACATTGGCATTTTACCACACTTCCTTATGAGCAGTACAGCTGTCATTTTTCACATCCTGCCCAAAACGTGTTTCCGCCTATGTAGCGCACAATGGGGGTAACAAAAAGATCATGCTGACAATTTATTGTGCAAATACCAGCAATCGCACAGGGCATTAGGGTAAAGCACCATACATCCCAAACACCACTGCAAATACCTGCAAGCGAACGTTCGGCATTGACAAATGCTTGTTAGATTTAATGGCAATAATCTTTACTAGTGTAATACTTAAGAGCCTGCAGAATTGGAATAAGTCAAAAAATACTAACTCACTGTTTCAGCCTGGTTTTCAGAAATCATTATCTACTACAGACCAGAACTATATACTGTATCATATAATATTTCAGAGTACAGAAGTAAAGGCTCTTTGTTGCATTTAAAGACTTTTCTGTGGCATTCAGTTCACTTTCTCATTCTCTTCTTTGGGAAAAATATAAACGTTTAATTTAAACTCTGATTTGCTAAGGATTATACTGGAACTTAATAACACTACTTGGCCCCAAATCAAAGATATTAGAGATGGTTTCTTAACAAAATCCTTTACCTCCAATAAAGGTATAAAGCATGGGTGCATGCAGGGATTCATTCTTGTGCTCCTTCTCACCTGTATACTGTGTATAGTAATTAAACACTTGTTGCAATGACTGAACCTGAATTTTAGGCTGAGTAATTGTTTTTAGAAGATACCTATATGAGGATATGCTTATGATTTCACCCTGCTTTCATTTTCTTCAGTAGGCCTTCAAGGAGGTTAAATAAATTATGTAATATTTTACTGCAGCTAAAATTAAATATTAATCTGCAAAAAATAAAAATTTGGCAATTGGGGAATATGTCTATAAAGTTTTCTTGGTGATCAAATAATGAACAAATGCAAGAGGTAAATACTTTTTTCTAAACTACGTAAGCATTGAATTTGATAAAAATATACATTGGCAGTCTCATTTAAAAATGGTTAAAGTAAATTAGAATGGTCTGTTCAGAGTTTAATTCACTGTAACCATGTATATGGCAGGGATATGATGAGACCACCCCTTCCAGCAGGTAATATAGTAATGAAGATTCAGGGTTTGTATGCTGCCAAATATTGGGGCCTTGCTGATTCTACTCATCTCAAGAAAACATTTTCAAAGTGCTATAAAGCTACAGAATTTTGAGTCTCCCCAAGGCCATATTGCCTATAGTTGCTGCAAGGGCTGAGTGGGGCCAAGTCTCAACAAATGTTATGGTTCACTTACTTATGGCTAACTTCTGGCTGAAATTTAGTAAGCTGTATCCACATAGACTCTCATTTTATATGACATTAGATGGCATCTAATTTGGACTCTGGATTATCAGCTCCCTGGGTGAAGAAGATTAGGTTTCCCTTGGCTCAAGTTAACCTTATTTATTTCTGAATCACTCAGTTTAATGGGATAGCATTACGTGTTGCATATAAGAGCTTTATTAAACAAACAAACAAAAATATTTGCCCCATACCAATCAAGTGATCTTGAAAATATAAAACATATAAAGTCAGTGAATGGTTTATTTGTGCTAAGGAATCACATGTCTTGCAGCCACATTTGGATCATCCTGAAGATCCTAAAGAAAGGAATATTCTTCCCAAATATTAATTTAAAGTTAATAATTCAAATATAATGAACAAAAGGAATAACACCAATTTACTTCTTAGCTTTGCCACAATTTAAATGCAGTTTTTAAAGGTTTCAGGCTTGGCCGGGACAAAGTTAAGGGATTAGTACTTAACCAGGGGTGTAACAGTAATGCAGAGAACATGGGGGTGGGTAAAGTAGACAAAACAAACCTGTATAGACAAAAGGTCAGGATAAGATAAGGTGTTACTTGCAGACTGGATGGACCAATGGTCTTTCCCTGCTGTCATGGTCTATGTTTTTGTGGTATTGGACAAAATACATATTGTTCTGGTGTGTCCCTTATATGGTAAATTAAGGAAGAAATATTTGGGTAGTATTTTGGCTGGCATTAGGAATCCCCCTTCCCCAAGTGTTTCTGGTTGAATGCCTTGCTGAACTCTTTTGAGTATTTCATTTTTACAAAACTTACTAGGTTTTTTTTAGCTATAATGAAATTGAAACTGCAAGCAGCTTGAAAAGTCTTCATTACAGTCATGTGTTATGGAATTTTTTTTTTTTTAGTTTTTGTTGACCGGGTAAGTGCACTAGACATATCCTGCCTATTTTCAGGCATGATCTGGGAGAGGGGGATACAGATGAATGCCAACTGACCTTGACCCAGATTAAGCTGTTTATGGTATTTTTACTGTATATTAAGCTTATTGGTGAAAATCCTGAATGCTTTGTGTTGAGATAAACTAGCAGTTATTCCTTGTATAACAGTGTTTATCAGGGATTCTTATATGCTATTTTTAATCCATTAACTCATTAATGACTTTGGTCAAACAATATAGTTTACCACAATTTTTTTTTTAACACTATCAGTTGTTTATTTTCACTGAGAGTGTTTTTTATCATAGCTTCCTCATACTTTCTTAAACACTTCTGGTTTAGTGTCTTATAAAAGTGAATGTGTTTCTTAATTAAACATGTTTAGCATTTTTATGAAAGGCTTACATTAAGTGAGAAAAAGGAAATAAGTTGCTATTCCTTTAAAATGGGAATTATGCGGAGATGTAGGGGATTGCTGGGACCCCATCCTGTGGAAGAGCAGAATAGTGTAAAATTCTTAGAGGTATTTTTTGTGGCTCCAAAGACTGTTGTGACTTTTTTCTTGACCTCTTTTGCCTGTAAAAATCATTAATACCCCTCTTTGTTATCTCCTTGGCATTTATTAGGTGCTGGTACACTGCCTATACCACTGTCTCAGACTTACTGCCACCAACCTGGATGGGATGAATTGATGAATCAGGGACAGATCACCTCCACTACTTTTAAACCTCATCAAGTCTTTTGACACTGTGCCTACAGTGAAGCCCACCAGGATGAAGCACAGTATCACAGGTTTACTGCATGTCAAAAGGGATTAACTCCCATTGAAATTGCATTATTTGCTGTCATAACTCTACTGCAGAATTCTGCAGTACTGCGCTTCATCCTGGTGGGCTTCACGGTACTCCCTCCTACCTGACAAGCATATTATGGCTTTCCTCTTTGAACTCAAGGTAAGTGATTTAGTGACTACGGTATCTAGCAAATAGATCCCAAGTAGTCCTAGTAAGTGACTGTCTATCTTTCTCTTTTTTCCCCTTCTAATGAGGTCTGGTGTTCCCCAGGGTTGTTTCCTGGGCACCATCTTGCTTTCAGATTTTCAGAATGACCTCCCCAAGGCCTGTGTCTCCTCAAACATTCACATGTATACAAATGACAGACACTCTATGCATGTGAGCTGTCAGCCCCTGAATTGGCAGCAAAGGTCCAGTGTTACCACAACAATGTCCAACACTAATTACATGCTACCCAAGTCTCCTGAATTTCAACAAATAGTCTCCATGAACATTTTCTTTAGTCAATGACTGGCCAAAAAAGATGAAGGTGAGACGAGGAGAAGGTAACTGCTACCTTAAATAATTTTTTTGTAAATAAATC
This sequence comes from Neoceratodus forsteri, assembly GCA_016271365.2. Taxonomy (NCBI): domain Eukaryota; kingdom Metazoa; phylum Chordata; order Ceratodontiformes; family Ceratodontidae; genus Neoceratodus; species Neoceratodus forsteri. The sequence goes on along the minus strand of CM057455.1, from coordinate 1,787,369,582 downwards.
AGTCTTTCCAGATGGCATTCATCAGAAAGTGCCAAAAGAGTTAGTAAATGAATTAGCTGAATCCTTGACAGAAATAATTAGGGCATCCCTTTAAGAGGAGTAGTGCCAAGGGATTGAAAGGAAGCAGTGGTGGTTCCATTATACAAAAAAAGGGAGTTGGGCAAAATGTCTAATTATAGACCAGTAGGTCTAACATTGATATTAAGCAAAATGATGAAAGCCCTTATAAGAGATAACTTAGAGAAAGAACTGAAAGTGTGGATTACAGAGACCCATCTCAGCATGAGTTTACAAGAGGGAGGTCCTGTCTGGCCAACTGTTTGAGCTTTTATGAGTCAGTGTATGACAGCTTGGACAAAAGATCATCAGCTGACATAATATATTTGGACTTTAGTAAGGCAATCATATGTTGAAACAAAGCAAACTGGTTTGCAAGTTAGAGTCAGGATAATGTGCAGTGAAGTTCAATAGACTGTAAATTGTCTGAAGAACTTTAGTATGAGAGTAAGAATAAATGGGGTTGTCTCAGGCAAAGGAGAGGTGACATGCATGGTCCCACAGGGTTCAAACATTATTACTGCAATCAAAACTTCTTTTTTTTGATTTACATTACACGTCTGATCTTCTCAGTTTTTGTAGTATACCGTAATCAAAGCAACGTGCATTGCATAGTTTATGTCAGTTATTTAAAGGGGCACTATCGACACCCTACATGTTCCAAGATTAAAAAAACACGTTATGATTGGTCTCATTCTATAGATATTGTTTTATATAAATGATATTTTAATTCTGATTCCCTTTTCCTCTAAAAAGTGATACAAAAACAGACTGCCCACCATAGTGGTGTTTCTACAAAAAAAACATATTTGTTAACATACCCTTGATCAACTCCCACTGCATCTTTCCTAAACCTGGGAACACCCAAAACATAGTCTAGCCTCTCATGATGCAGTGGGAAGAGAGCAGCCTGTTGAATCATGAGAAACTGAGTTTTCCTAATGTGCTGGAAGTATGTAATAATAGTACATCAAGGATTTGAACCAAAAAAGGTTGGGTATAAACAGACCATTAGCATGCATTCTAGTTCTACTAATAAAGAGGCAGATAAAATAACCAGCATCATTAATTAATTTTATAGAAGGTCAGCAATCATAACAGGTGGGTTTTTACCTAGACATAACATGATGCAAAAAAGGTTGACAGTGTCCCTTTAAGGGGTAAACTCTATTAAACTACAAAAGCTAAGGGTTTATATTCTTTTGAGGGATTCTGGCAACTTATAAATCACAGGATCACTTTTTCAATAGTTGTCACCAGAATCGTGTAATTACAACCATATAACTTCACAGCTGTGGCATATTTTGTTCATTACAGTGCATGGTCCACAGAACCTTAGGCCAAAAAAACAGGTTAAAAATACAATGGACCCCAATGTGTTAAAATTATTGTTAAGACAGTGAAATTATTTACTCTCTAAGGAAAATTACTTTTTTTCTATAAACCAAGTTTATAATTGTAGAGTTGTGATATATTTCAACAAATTCAAATATAAGGTCAGCAAGTGTAGCATTTTATAAAGTAATACACACTGATCATGTATTATTAACCGCTCTAAATTACACCAGAAACATTTAACCATAATGTTGCATTATGTAATTCAGTTGCTGTCCTTTTTAGTGGTCCAGTGTGCTGAGGCAACGCATTGCAGTTGTTTGAGATTTTGACTAAAAAGGCAGTTTAAGAGTGAATGATAATTGTGACTTGCCTAACTGCAGTCTATTAAATCTTTGTCTGCCTTTCTCCACTCTGTGTATTTCAAATGGCTTAGTACCAGCTAATTATACATCCAGATCTAAGCCTGTGTTTTCAGTTTGGCAAGAGACCTTCATCAGTCATCATTTCATCTGCAGGAGCCTCCTGTTACTGGCATACTGGGCAGTAAAACATGACATATAGGAGTTGTCTGAACATTGAGTTGTTTCAACAGATGCAGTTCCTTGACATGCTGAAATTAGCCCTTTCTTTTTACAGTAAGAAATACAACATTTCTAATGGGGCATACTTGTTTTTTATGTATTCATTATTAATGGGTTCTCTGTTTCTTTTTTTAAAATTCCCTCAAATCTTCATTCCTTACTGTCAGCTGTGAAATCCTTTTCTGGTTTCTTGCCACACAAACACATGATCACGCTCATTTGTTTTCTCCCATGATGCCTGCTGCAGGGAATATGTTGTATTAAAGAAATACTTTCTGAGGAAACTGAAAGCTGTTCCAGTAATGCTGCGTTTCTTAATGCAAGATTTCTTCTGTGAGCTTGATGCTTATTATACTGATGAATAAGACTTCTAGGAACAAAAACATTTCCCCCTGTGGTGTTCTGATATTAGGGGTGTGCCACAAATACTGACAGATTACATTTTACGTTGTTAGGTTTGGAGGACATTATGTTAGGCTACCCTTTGTCTGATTGTGAACCAAACAAGAAACATGGAAACTGTGTCAACACGTCTGCCTACAGTTATGCCTACAGAAACATGTTACGATCCCAAATGCAAAAGTCACTATTACTTTGCTTTGCTGTGTGTACAACTTCCTAATTAGGTGCTTTGATGGGACTGCTGGTTGTATAGCAGTAATAGTTTCCAAAATGATATCCAATGATGCGTTAGTAAGAGCTATAATTTCTTTATCAGTGTAGTGCCACTAGTGATGTGCGTGGTCCAAACATTAATTCTCAAATACCATAAATAATGTGCTTCCTGAGTACTCGGCAAAGTATTAAATAATATTCACTTTTGTTTTTGTTAATAGTTTTTTTTAATGAGCAAAAAAAGGTTAGCATCCATAAATCAACATCAAAAACATTTACAACAAAAGATATATATATATATATAAAGTATTCCATTCGGAGATGTACAGAAACAATAATAATACTGAGAATAACTTACATTACAACAGTACTAACCAATTTATTCCACTCCAGATAGACATTTATGAAGCCTAAGGGATTGGGTCCAGAGGACTATACTGATAGTCCCATCAGAGCAGTTATGGAGGGTGTAACAAATCATTGCCATACCTTAGTGGGAAATGAGAGTCCAAAGATCCAAAGAACACATGGAGGAGATGATATGCAAAGCACAATGTTTATAATACAGCCCCAGTATTCTTTGCTAGATGGGATTACCCATTGAATATGTCCAAGGACTAATTATCTCTCTCCATTAATGTGATACAAACATACGAATATACAAAGAAGCCAGAAGAAGATGGCCATTTGGTCTGTCTATTCTATTCATATTAATATTGCTATTGACTCTGCCCTCCCTCCCTACTTCTCTCAGCCTTTCCATCCTTCCTACCTATAATCCTTACCATCCCCATATGCCTATCCCCGCCTCTTTTGAAGCTGCCCACCATCTTCAACAAGACCACCTCTTCTGGCAGTGCATTCCAAGTGTACACCACCTTGTCTGTGAAGAAGTGCTTTCTGACCTCCCTCCTAAACCCCCCAGTTTAAGACTGTGCCTCCTCATGTTATGGTTGCCTCTTAGCTTAAAGAGACCCTCCTTATCAACCTTATTTATCCCTTTCAAGTACTTGAAGTTCTCAGTCTTGTTCCCCCTCTCTTTCCTGTCTTCAGGGAGTATAAGCTCAGTTTCTTCAACCTCTCCTCATATGCCTTACCCTGCTGATCCACTATCATCTTTATAGCCCTCTTCTGGACCTTCTTCAGCAAGTTAATGTCATTTTTGAGGTGTTAGCACCAGTACTGAACTCCATACTGTAGATGTGACCTCACCAGTGATCTGTACAAGGGCAGCCTAACCTCTCCTCTCCTACTACTGATCCCTCTAGCTATGCATCCCAGCATCTTGATTGCCCTTGTTGATGCTTTCTTGCACTGTGTGGAGTGCTTCAGGTCACTAGTGATCATCACTCCCAGATCCTTCTCCACTGATGCAGATGCCTGGACGCTACCCAGGTTGTACTCCATCCTGGGATTCTTGGCTCCAATGTGTATAACTTTGCATTTCTTGGCATTGAAGCCAAGCTGCCATAATCTGGACCACCTCCCCAGGTTTTCCAGATTATCCTGTAGGTACTTCTATGGTACTCCATTTTCTAAGTAGGAGGCATTTGGCCTTCACTCCCACTGCTATTAAACAGTAGATTTCAGGTTAAAATAGCACAGTTCCTGGCTGAGGGACCCCCAAGAAAAACAGCTGTGGGGTGAAGGGACAAGCATGGCTCACTACCTCATGGCAGTCATGGTGGATATTCTTCCAGAAATCCTGGAGGACTGGACGCTTCCATATGATGTGAAATAGGGAACCTGCTAGAACATCACACCACCAACATCTGTCACGTGGCAGGAGCCTCAGAGCATGCAGTTTAGCTGGTGTTTTGTACCAGTAGGGTAGTACTTTAGTCTGTATCAGTAGGCTGTGGCTGTCCAACTAACTTCTGACCTCCCAAGGCATAGCTAGCCATTTCTATCACATCAGTAATTCTTTCTAGTAGGTTTCTCACTTTATTTTAGTGCCTCCTATGTTATTTGCCCAATTGGGTCTGTCTGTGTGTTGCTATCACGTTACAGTCCTTGGCTGCATCCCAGAATATGCTACTGTACCTTCGTGTACTCATGTCCTGTATAGGTACTGCCTTGTTCCTATATTGTAATTTACTGTGCTGCATTTCTCCACTACCCTCCCCCCAGGACGCATCTGGAATCAAGCAGTAGTCTGCTCAGCATGCCTTCCTGGTGAAACCCCTACATAAATAAATAAATAAATCTGGACAAGAGTTCCCTGTTAGAGCCCAGCAGTTACTCCATTCCTATTCAGAGGTTTGAATGTTAGGGGCACATTCCCACTGCTGGTGAGTCTTTTGGGTTTGGTCAGGTATGACAGAAATAATATCCAGATATATTTTACAATCCGTACCTTGCTTGCAGTTATACCAGGTAGTAAGAGGGCATACTGTCATGGAAGGATCATGTAATCATGTATTAACTTTGATGTGTTCTCATGATATGTATACCCTGTAACTTCGATGTGTTCTCATGATATGAATACCCGGTCCTTCATGTTCAAGTCCTGTAGTGCTTCTCCTATTGTAATAAGTGCTAATGTAATCCCACCCAACTATGTACATTATCTGTATTGCGCTATTTCAATATTCAATTTTTGTATGTATACCTGCCTCCATTGTAACCCCTTCCCCAGGTCGCACCGTGAGACGAGCATCTTTTTGTTCAGTGTGCCTTTCCTGGTGAAACATTTTCAATAAATAAATAAGGATTTAGAGCAGTACATTCTAGTAGGGGCTGCAGTGCATTCTGGATCTGAGAATATTTCCCAAACCGATGCTTTCTGAGACTTCAGCTAGCAAATAGGTTTTCAAACTAGTCCAGAAGCCTTTCACCCAGCATGAGCAGATCCTGAACCATATGGATACCACCTGCTTGCAAGTGCTTCTGACTAATTGGTTTATGTGCAATATGGAAGGTCAGATTACTCCATATGACAGCCCATTACCCTGGGCTGAGAGAAAGCTCATATGTTTAGCTAATTGCTGCTACAACTTCACTGAAGCTCGTAGTGTGGGTCAGTGCTGCAGCTGTGCAGGTGGTGGGGCAAATAAGAGGCAGGCTACAGAAGATGCCCACAATATTACCATTCCATTTCTAGCCACAGTGCAGAAATGTGTGGGAGTTGGGCAAAACCTCTTGTAGTTTGCCCAACAATGAATGCCATATGGTAAGCAAATAACCAGGGCAGATTCTAGCCCCTCCCCCCATTTCCAATGGGAATGCTTTTTTGCTCCGCTGTATCTCCCATAGGAATTTACCCATCAGGCATCCATTTTGTTATACTGTGGTGGGATACTTAAGGAAAGATGGGATAGGTGATGTAGTATTTTCAGTGTGGTTATCATCTTGATGGCCAATACGTTGACAGCTAGGGAAAGACTAAGTTTAGATCATCTGTCACATTCATTTAGAGTTCCAGCAGTGGGGGTGGGGTGGGGGTGGCACAAATTAAGTCAGCATATCTGGGATGGATCCAGAGTCAGCTGAATACCCAGATCATGGATTGCCTGGAGGGAACATCTAAAGTCCAGTTGAGTAAATGCAGGCTACAGGCATAGACTGAGGAAAGGGAGCTCCTCCATGTTGGATGGGTTTATCTTCAATCCAGAGACTTCATTAAAGTTTTGTAGAAGGCCTATGAGTAGATGGAGCCACCTTGATGTATCCGAGAGGAGAATTAGCATGTCATCCACATGCTATTTGATATAGTACTCCATGTAGGACTCATAGTATTAAATGGACTTATAAGAGCAGTGTAGGCAATTTGCCCATATTTTGCTTGCCCTTTTCTTAAAGGGGATATGCAAAAATGTTGTTAGCCTCACAACATTTATCCAACTGGTGCCTAAATTCCTCTATACCCTTACCCCCAATACTTCCACAATCAGACTGTTCCATAAAGCAACCACCCTCTGACTAAATCACATAATCCTTTTTTGTGTTGGTTATTTCACATTTCAACTGAAGTATATTTGATCTCATATCACTAAATTCCTCTCTCATTTCCAGGGCCAAGCAATCCCATAAATCCATGTTAAAAAGTTCCATAGACCAAACATAGACCACCCCTCAGTCTGCGCTACTTTTCTAAAGGTTAAGTGCTTTCAACCTTTGTTCATATCCTAAACATAGAAACATAGACATTGATGGCAGATAAGGACCACTATGCCTACCTAGTCTGCTCATTTTCCTACCTACAGGATAAGTTGCAGATCCTAGTTAACCAACAGCCTATTTCTTCCTACCCCCCACAAGAATTGCCTTATGTCTCTCTCATGAATTCTTGAATTCTCCCATATGTCTGTCTCATGCATTCTTGAATTCTCCCATATGTCTGTCCCATGCATTCTTGAATTCTCCCACAGTTTTAGACCTCACAACCTCCTCAGAAAGGCTCTTCCATGTATCCACCACTTTCTCTTTGAAAAAAATACTCACATTGTCCGTGAGCCATCCCCCCTCTATCTTCAAGTTTTGTCCCCTTGTTCTTGCACATCTCTTTTTCTGAAAGATGCTACCCTCTTGGACTTTGCTTGATTCCACTGAGGTACTTAAAATTTATATCATGTCCCCCCTCTCCCTCCTTTCCTCAAGGGTATACATATTAAGCTCCTTTAGTCTCTCCTTGTGTGGCTGCTCTTGCAGACCCTACACCATTTTAGTTGCCCTCCTCTGGACTGCCTCCATCCTGTCTATGTCCTTGCAGAGGTAGGGTCTCCAGAACTGGATGCAGTACTCCAGATGGGGTCTCACCAACTGTCTGTACAGAGGGATAACAATGTCCTGTTTTCTGCTGGTGATGCCTCTCCCTATACATCACAGTATCCCCCCAGCCCTCCCTACTGCCTTCTCACATTGCTTACTAACCTTACGGTCATCTGATATGATTACCCCCAGGTCCCTTTCCATTTCTGTTGTTGTTACTATCCCCCATTGTGTAATCTTCTCCTGGGTTTTTGTTTCCCAGGTGCATTATTTTGCACTTCTTTGCATTGAATCCAAGCTGCCATACTTCTGACCATTCCTCCAACCTTTCCATGTCACTTCTCATCCTTTCCACACCACCTTGTGTATCAGCCCTGTTGTAGATCTTTGTGTCATCTGCAAAGAGGCATGCTTTTCCTTCCAGTCCCTCTGCAATGTCACTTATAAAGACATTAAAAAGGATTGGACCTAGTATCGAACCCTGCATTACCCCACTGGTAACCCCGCTTTCTTCAGAGTGGACTCCATTTACAATTACCTTCTGTGTCCTGTTGTCCAGCCAATGTTTTACCCAGGCTACCACCCTGGGACCGACTCCCAGGCTGGTTAATTTGATTATTAATCTTTTGTGTGGGACTGTGTCAAATGCCTTGCTAAGGTCTAGGTAGGCCATGTCCATAGCCCCTCCATGGTCTACTACGTTGGTCACCCAGTCAAAGAAATCAATTAGATTCATCTGACATGACATTCCCACTGTGAACCCATGCTGCCTTGGGTCCTCTGCCCCACTGGACTCTAGGTACTCAACAATTCTTTCCTTCAGCAGAGATTCCATCACTTTTCCTACCACAGAGGTCAAACTGACAGGTCTTTAGTTTTCTGCCTCTGTCTTACTCCCACTTTTGTGAAGGGGAATCACATCCGCCTTCCTCTAGTCCTCAGGTACAACACCATCCTCCCATGATTTGTTAAAAAGGATAGTCAGTGGTGTCACTAGTTCTCCCCTTAATTCTTTTAGAATTCTGGGGTGAATTCTGTCAGGCCCCATTGCTTTGTCCACAAACAAATGATGTACAGTGTGCCCCCCCCAAACTGCCCACAGGCCTGTAATGGAGGATTTTTCAATCTCTCATATCCCAAATAGGGGCTCTTAATTATCAGACTTTGGCCAAAATGTGAACAAGCCAAACCACTCTGTCAAAGTGGCCCCAATCGGTTTGGTCCTGCACTTTATATAATGTAAAAAGTACCTTGCTGAGCTGAGTTAGAGTTCTGCTGTTTCATTCTCTGTTTGCAAAGACAATACTCCAGCTTCCTTATCTCACATTTATAAAGTGCAGTCTGCTAGGTGTGGCTGGGAACAAATCACTAGGAAAGTCGTCACAGCTTCCCCCTAATCATAAACCAATTCAGTGAGTGATCTGCTCAACCATGGCTTTATAAATGTATTTACTTAATTGTTTTTAGAGGGGCTCCTGGTTGTGACCAATATCAATAAACAAATGAAGTCCAGTGTGCCCCCCCCCAAACTGCCCACAGGCCTGTAATGGAGGATTTTTCAATCTCTCATGTCCCAAATATAGATGGTGAGAAGTATCTAATTAAACTCTGTGAAGTGGGCATGAGTGGCGAATTAGGTGGAGTGCTCCAAAGCACTAGCGGACCACTTTGCGTTATAATGGGTAATGCGAAGTCCATTGAAAACAATGACTTCGTGTTACTCTGCCTTCCCAAACCACTACTCCACCAATTCTTAAGGCAAAGTACATTGAAAACAATGTACTTCACCTCACTTTGCCTTGTTTTTAAGCTCCAAAGGCGAATTTTGCAGTGATTCATGGGATTTCAGGTCACATGGGCTCTAGATTGTTCTGCACAGTCTCAGTTTGGGGTAGTGTGTGTGTAGAAAGCTATATGAGACAATCTGCTCTGAGAGCTATCTGCTATTCAAACCTTCTAAAAGCTATTAAAAAAAGCCTTTTTGAGTCATTTGTTTTGCAGAAACTTTAGTTCATCGATTATAGGAAACCTTCCTGTGCTCATATCATCAAGTGTTTATTGCTTGTTTGTGGATTTTGAATGTTAATGTACAACATTCATTCTGTGTACTGAGAGACAGTGGAAGTGTGCTTTGGGGGAGGGGTGTATCTGTGGTGTAGGTAGATTAACTTGGAGAAAAAGACAGTGCTTTCTGTTTTGGTGATATTTTTCTTGTATAACTGTGTTAATGTACACATAGTAATATTTTCAATAATTCTTGCCATTTCTTTGCTGATTGCTGTGGTGCAGCAGTGCATAACTTTAGTTTGTTTAAAATATGTGGTTATATTACTGAAGTTTTCAATTTACTATGCATTACTTAGTGTATGTGTGTGATGTGTGTCATCAAATCAAACACCTTTTATTGCGACACATAATTTCAGCAATGTGAACCTGCTATCCACTGCAGTTGTGTAATTTTTGTACTTTTTTGTGGTATCTTTACTGGTACTAGTACTAGTGACTGTTACTGCAGCAGTGCAGTACACTGGCCTCCCCACGCCCCCCCCAACCAGCAAAGGATTTTATTCCAGATTTGAATTTCTGATGGTAAGCACTGGTTAGGTGTTGTGCCTTTGCATCTGCATCTCTTGATGTGCAGTGCAATCTTAATCTGTCTGTGCATTTGCATCTCTTTAGGGCCCAATCTCCATCTGTAACTTAAGTCACAGATGTTTCTTTGGCTTCCCTTCAGAGTACTGGACATGTGTGGTGCATAATTCTGCATGAACATTGCACTCATTAATATGTGTTTTTAAGTCAGGACCATCATCACGAGTCACTCGTGACACAAATCACGTTCTTCAACATCACGGCCACAAATGCGTCACAAATCACGATTTACGATCACGTCACAAATCACAACATTGATTTTTTTTACTAGTTACTTGATGTATTGTAAGCCTGTTTTGTAGTATCTCTCCATGCTTCACCACCGCACCATTGTACTCATTAATGAGTGTTTTTAAGTTGGGGAGTTTTGTACCACACCTCATCGGAGCCCAGGGAAGTACAGCTGTAGGCATTCACATTTCTTCATCATCACGGTCACAAATGCAGTCACAAATCACGGTTTATGATCACATCACGAATTACAACATTAATTTTTTTTAATAGTTACTTGGATGTATTGTAAGCCTGTTTTGTAGTATCTCTCCATGCTTCACCACCCCACCATTGTACTCATTAATCAGTGTTTTTAAGTCGTGGGGTTTTGTGCCACACCTCACTGGGGCCCAAGGAAGTACAGCCATAGGCATTCATGTTTCTTCATCATCACGGTCACAAATGCAGTCACAAATCACAATTTACAATTATATCACGAATCACATTAATTTTTTTTACTAGTTACTTGAATGTATTGTAAGCCTGTTTTGCAGTATGTCTCCAGGCTTCACAATCCCACCATTGTACTCATTAATAAGTGTTTTTAGGTTAGGGAGTTGGACAGTATCTGCAGTACATGCACAGACCGGAAAGAAGACTGCACCCATGCAGTTTAGCACAGTATATTTGCACTGCTCAGAATACATGGGGAAGACAAAAAAAAGGACATAATTACATACAAGGGTTGGGGATGGTGGAGGAATACATTTTATAACACAGCAAGGAAGGTGTGGGGGGGCACATGGCATGAGGAAAAAAAAATCTAATGTGGGATCCCATGGTGATCCAGCAGCAGTTCCAGCATGGATATAATTTGCAACTGATGTCCCTCTATGTGATCCAGCCGCTGCGCCACAGCAGTCACCCTCTTGTTGTTCTCCTCAACAGCACTCCAGAGAACTGCCATTTCAGCCTGTGTTACATGCGGTTCTCTGGGGTCCACAAATTCTACAGGCTGACCTGCTGGTGGTGGTGGTGGGGGGTGCTGTTGGAGCAGCAGGTGCTGCTGTGGCCCTCCTCTTCTTAGGGATGCCACCATGCACAGCTGCACCCTCTGCCACAGAACGGCCAGCAGGCACAGGCATGGTCCATTCTGTGGCAGCCTGCCACTCCAACTGGTGGTGATTGAGCATATGGGTGTGCTGGCCCGCAGTTCCCAGGTGAGTCCCCCAGGGGCCACGGTGCATCTCCACCTCACATAGGCGGCACTTGACCACACTGCTGTCCCCTCTGACACAGTCAAAAAACTGCCAAACAATGGAGGTGCTGGGAGGACCAGACACAGGCGGGGGAGGGCCAGATGAACTGGTAGCCAGCTGGTCATGGTGCTGAAAAGGGAAGGGATCCACACCTGGGCCGGGGGGCACAGGCACATCCTGCTCCAGAGGACCTGGAGCTGGACTTGGTGGTGGTAGTGGTTCAAGTGCCTCAGAGTCAGGACAGGAGGCACTGCTGGTCCTGCTTCTGGGGGGGGGTAGACATTCACAAGTTTCGAGCAGTCCAATAGGAATGGGTGCCCATGCCCCCCACGCATGTGTACGGTATGATGCTTACCACTACCACACTCTCCCAGAGCTGCCCCCACAGCAGACATTTCCTCACCCGGTCCATCTCTCCTACTGAGCTCTCTCAGCCTGAGCAATCACTACTCACACTGTCACACAACACACACCCAGTCACACAGACAAACAACTAACTACTTAAAAAGGTAAGAAAAATAAAATTTACAGAAAGAACAAATTAAGTAAAAGAGAGTACAGACAGAAAGACAAAAAAATGTAGCTTTTAAAAAAGCTGTTGGGTCTAAATCAAAGTTTAAATCTCCTCCTCGCTCTGATCTCAAAGTATCAGCAGTCACAAAACACACTCCTCACTCGCTGTCTGCACAAGAGAAAGCAAAAGTGTCTGCTTGTATGACTCACTCATTCCTGCCTAGCTAAAGAGCATGTGTCTTACAGTACTGTAAGCTATGTGATGTGTGGGGGGGCTGCCAAATCTGAAACACCAAGTGTATCACTTAGAATCAGAATGAGAAACGCGAAGTCCATTAAAAATAATGACTTCACCTTACTTCTCATTGCCATTCCTCCTTAATGCAAAGTGGTAATGACAAGGCAGAGTGAACACTTTGCATTGTCCCGGAGTGGCAACATGAAGTGCCCACTTTGCGTTCACTTCGCCAGCAGAATTTAAATTCACTGCATCTCTAGTCCCAAATAGGGGCTCTAAGTTATCAAACTTCGGCCAAAATGTGAACAAGTGAAACCATTCCCTCAAAGTGGCCCCAATCGGTTTGGTCCTGCACTTTATATAATGTAAAAAGTACCTTGCTGATCGGAGTTAGAGTCCTGCTGTTTCATTCTCTGTTTGAAAAGACAATACTCCAGGTTCCTTATCTCACATTTATAAAGTGCAGTCTGCTAGGTGTGGCTGGGAGAAAATCACTAGGAAAGTAGTCACAGCTTCCCCCTAATCATAAACCAATTCAATGTGTGATCTGCTCAACCCTGGCTTTATAAATTTATTTATTTAATTGTTTTTAGAGGGGTTCCTGGTTATGACCAAAAACTCAGATCAGCAAGGTACTTTTTACATTAGAGATTGAAAAATCCTCCATTACAGGCCTGTGGGCAGTTTTGGTGGGGGTGGTGGACACACATTGAATTGGCCCATTGCTTTGTCCACCTTCAGTTTTAGGAGTTCTTTCAGAACCCTTTCTTTTGTGAAAGGACTGGGATCAACCCCCCTATCCAGAGTGATTCTGTTAATTGGATTAGGCATCTCCCCTCCTCCTCTTTTGTGAATACTGAGCAGAAGTATTCGATCAGTATCCCTTCTTTTTCACTGTCCATCTCTGCCCACCCACTGTCCTTTCTATTCAGCCTCACTATCCATCCCTTTGTCTCTCTACGCTCCCTGATGTACCTATAAAAGGTTTTATCCCCCTTCTTAACCGAGTTGGCTATCTTTTCCTCAGTTTGGGTTTTTTTCTTTTCTGACTTCCCTCCCTTCTTCCTTCTGCCTTAACTGGTACAGTTCTCTGTATTGTTCCTTCTGTGTTTCCTTATACTTTCTAAATGCTATCTTTTTCTCTCTAACCTTCCCCGCCACCTCTTTTGAGAACCATAGTGGCTTTTTCTTTCATTTTGATTTGTTTATTTGCTTCACACAAAGGCTTGTTGCCTCTGTGGTGGCAGTTTTGATGTTTCCCCATTGTTGCTCCACCCTCCTTCTAGCTTGTTTTTGCTAATGCTTTTCTAAGGAACTCTCCCATCTTGCCAAAGTCAGCCCTCTTGAAGTCCAGTACCCTCACTTTTGTATGGCTTGACTCTGTAGCTGAGTTTATCGCGAACCACACTGTTTGGTGATCACTTGTTCCCAGATGGCTACCCACTTCTAGATCTGAGATCCTCTCACTGTCCCCATTTGAGAGTACGGGGTCTAAGATTGCTCCCTCACAAGTGGGTTCCAAAACTAGCTGTCTGAGGCATGCCATCTGTAGGGCACCGAGAATGGCCCTGCTCTTGGATGTGGTGGCAGCAAAGGTGCTCCAGTTAACATATGGCATATTCAGGTCCCCCATCAACAGTATCTCCCCTTTCTCTGCCATCCTAAGGATGCCTTCAATCATATCCTTGTCCATTTCCTCCCTCTGAGATGGGGGTCTGTATACAACCCCTGTGCAGATTGTGATGCCATTTCCAGTCTCTAAGGTGACCCACAGTGCCTCCTCTCCTCCCTGTTTACTCTTTTGTTCCATTGCTTTTATCCCTTCCCTTACATAGAGATCTACTCCTCCCCTCTTCTACCCTCTCTGTGTCTCCTGTAGGTTGTGTACCCTGCTATGTTAACATCCCAGTCATGGTTCTCTGTGTCCCATGTTTCTGTGACTGCTATGATATCCAGGCATCCCTCTTCCATCAAGTCCACCATTTCAGGGAGCTTGTTGCCCAGACTACAGGCATTGTACTCATTACTCTCCATTTCTTGATTGCCTTACCCCTTTTTGCCCTATCCTTGTCCTTATTACCATTGTCATTTTCGCCATTTACCCCTGCCCTTCCCCTATCGACATCTCTGTCTTGGTGTTTACCTCACATACTACCCTGATTTTTTTGGGGGGGCTAGGATCCCACTGCTCATTTCCAGTGCCTCCCCCCCTTGGCTAGTTTAAATGCTTGCCAATGAAGCATTTAAATCTATCACCTAGGATCCTGGTTCCTCTCCTGGACAGATGCAGACCATCGTGCCAGTATAGGCCTACATCATTCCAGGTGAACCCCCAGTCCCCAATGAAGCCAAATCCCTGAGCTCTGCACCAGTTTTTCAACCACTGATTGAATCCCATGGTGTGGATCACCCTAGCCTCATTCTTGCCATAGACAGGCAGCACTTCTGAGAAGGCTACCGTGCATGCTACTTGTCTATGGCCCCTCTCCAACTCCCCAAACTCTTTCTGTACTGCTCTGATCCCTTTCTCAGCCAGGTCATTTGTCCCTAGGTAGACAATGATATCCAGCTCCCTCCCCCGTGCAGCTGCTCCAGAAATGTAAGTAAGTAAAGTAAAGTTAAACTTTATTTTGAAAGTGCTTTTCAGAACCAAAGCGCTGTACAAACACATTAAAACCATACAATTGGATTAAATTAAACAGCCATATTTAAAATCCTTCAAAATAAGCTTTAGAGAACAAATACGTTTTGAGCTCAGATTAAAAACTCAAGACAGTCAGGCATTCTCTTATCCAATGAGGTAGAGAATTCCACAGGGAAGGGGCAGCATAGGAAAATGCACATGCCCCAGTTGTCTTTAACTGAACCCTGGGAATCTCTAGCAATTCCCCATCGGTGGATCGGCGTGAGTAGGAGGGGCAGTACGGAGTAATGAGATCTTGCAGGTACTGGAGTCCCTGTTCATGTAGGACTTTATAGATCAGCAACAGGACCTTAAAGGTGATCCACCACTGAACCAGCAGCCAGTGCAGTCTGCGCAGCACAGGTGTAATAAGACTAGACCTAGATGTACCAGTCAAAATCCTGGCTGCTGCAATCTGCACTAGCTGCAAGTGGCAGATATCAACCCTTGGCAGCCCTAGATAAAGGGCATTGCAGTAATCAAGATGGGAGGTCACGAAGGCATGGGCCAATATAGAAAGGTCAGCTGGAGGAACCAAGTGTTTCACCCAGGCGATATTCCTAAGATGATAAAAGGAAGATTTGACAATGACAGACACCTGTGATTTCAGGGTCAAACTGTCATCAAGAATAACTCCCAGGTTACAAACCCAGTCTGAGGTCAGGAGCTGGACACCATCAAGCCATAAGCCAGATGGAAGCCCAGCCCTAAGACCCACCTCACAGTGACCAGCATCCACAACCAGCACCTCAGTCTTATCCGGGTTTAACCTCAGTCAGTTAGTGCTCATCCAATCTCTGATCTTGGCTAGACAGGTGTTAAGCACAGAGATCACATCATCCTGTCCGGGAATAAAGGACAGATACAGTTGGGTATCATCTGCATAGCAGTGAAAACCCAAACTGTATCACCTAATGATCTCTTCTAATGGCAGGATGTACACTGCAAACAACATGGGTGCCAAGATGGAGCACTGCGGCACCCCACAGGACAGGGAGAGGGTGTCAGAGGAATAAATTCCAGTGACAACCTTCTATGTCCTGCCTGTGAAGAAAGATCGAAACCAACAAAGAACTGTTCCAGACAGACCACAAGAAACCGCAGGCACTCCAACAGCACACCATTGTCCACAGTGTCAAATGCCGCAGAGAGATCAAGAAGGACTAGAATAGTACAAGTCTTTCGATCTCTCGTAATTAGGAGATCACTTACAGCTTGGACCAGGGCAGTCTCAGTGCTATGTCTTTTCTTAAACCCAGATTGGAGAACATCATAGACACTGTGATTTGTAAGATGTTCATCCAGCTGTAGTGCAACCACCTTTTCAATAACCTTATCCACAAAGGGCAGGTTAAAGACAGGTCTATAGTTAGCTAAACAGTCTGGGTCCAGGAAGGATTTCTTTAAGGAGTGGTCAAATGACCTCCTCCTTGAGGGGATTAGGAAAGACCCCCTGCTCCAAGGACTTTCAGACAATTTCAGCAAGGATCGGGCAGATAACATCTACACAACCTACCAATAGTGGTGTAGGGCCTGGAACCAAACTACAGCTGGTTGGTCATACAGTCTGGACAATCCTCACAATGTCCATGAACTCCGACCTACTAAAGTTAGACCAGGTGACACAGGTGCTCGTCGCCTCCTGCCAATCTCCGCAATCTCTTAAAGGGAGAGCTGGGCCGATACCCGATCTAATGCTGGTAATCTTATCTGCGAAGAATCAAGCAAGCTCATCACACTTTATTTGTGAAAAATCTCTTCCAGGCTGCAGACAAACTGGATTGCACAGTCTGTAGACAGTCTGGAAGAGTTGAGCTGGTCGGTTCCACGCAGCAGCAATCTCCCCGGACAGGAACTCTGCCTCCTTACGGGTGATTGCTGATTGATAGCTCAAATAATGGTCCATCAACCTAAGCCTGTCAGCATCAAGACCAGATTTCTGCCAAGCCCTCTCTAGCCTTCACCCCACTCTCTTCAGCTCCTTCAGGGACCCATCAAACCAAGGGGTCCTCAGGTGCAAAGTGAGTGGGAGAACACGAACAGGAGCAATTAAGTCCAGGGCATCACCCACTGCCTTATTATAGGCTAGTACAAGATCCCCTGGATTCATGCTCTCACTTGATACACCCGATAGATCCAGCACTGGCGAGAGGCCCTCTGGGGTAATCCCCGTCAAAGGGCGATACTGGACCTTTAGGGGCAGGCCTAATTGGGGGTACTCCAAAGCTGAATCTTATGGTGTGATGGTCTGACCAACCATTTGGTTCCACCCCAATCCCCTGATCTCCATCCCTAGGAGTAACACAAGATCTAGAGAGTGACCTCCTTTATGGGTAGCAGAGGTAACCACCTGTGTAAGGCCCAACATAGTCATAAATTGGAGGAGATTATTTCCAAACTGCGAGACTTTGTCATCGATCCAGGCATTGAAGTCATCCAGAATTAACAATCTGGGCGGCTCCAATGCCATGTCAATAATGAAGTCCACAAACTCCATCAGGAATTCTCTTCCATCCCCGGGTGGACAGTGGATGAGGAGAATCCTGAACCCTACACCTACTTCCAGAATACACTCAAAAGATTGAGTGCAACCCACTGGCACAACACAAGACCCAGCTCCATTTTAAAAAAGATGGCTACATCCCGCCCCTACAATCCAACCTCGGGCGGTGAGAACCCAGCTGGAGCAGCAGATGCCAAAATAGGGCTTGCATTCTCATCCAGCCAGGTCTCAGTGATACATGCCAGATCAGATGTTGCAACAAGATCAGCTATAATAGCGGTCTTGTTCCTAATCGACCTAGCATTACACAACACCGCCCGTTTTGTATGGGTTTTCAAGGAGGATCCCAGGACCTGCCCACAATATGTGGAGCCCTTGGGTATGGGAAACAGGCAGGGAACACCCCTTTCCTGACCCCCATTTTGCCCAAGGGTGTCTTCTAGTCACCACTACCTCTATCTGCCCACCCTTCTCCATTCCCTCACTGTGCCCAGTCCATATACCCTTCATTCATTTCCTCACTATCTCCAATGACTGGCATCTCCTATAAACTTTGACCGATAATAGGGGACAGTGAAAGGGGTGTACATCACAGAGCACAGTGGGGGAATAATGCCTGACCATCTTAACACCCTTCCGGCACATCCTACCCAAATAATTAAAATCAAATAAATCCAAAACTATAAGATCACAATATCATACTATAGTTATTATCAACACACACACCCACCTCAAACGAGGCACATCTAATACAACCGCTCACCCCACAAAAATCCCACCAGTCACTCACACACCACACACCATCCAGACCACCACTAACAAATACTTTTCACCAAAATAAACTAAATAAAATAAATAAACAAATTATTTGGATTACGGTCCAATTTAAGTCCAGTAAAAATATTAATCCATTTCAGTCCATTCTGATTCATGCAGATCAGTGTTTCTCAGATTTAATGCAGTATCACAAGTCCAGCACACATCAATCCAAATCCAGCTTTAGTTTTGTTGAAGGGCCAAGGCAGTGCTCCCCTCTCTTGGCCAAACCAGAACTCACTTCAGACTCTGCTCTCACCAGAAGTCCAAAAGGAAGTGCAGAAAATTTATGGAGCAATCAGGAAAAAATGGGGTTTTGTGGAGCTAAAAGTTTTTTTTTTTTTTTTTCAGCTTAAGGGGAAATAGCCACCACTCCAGGAGGTCACTGCCCCCAGTCGAGTTTGCAGCAATGGCCCCCGGCACAGAATCCACTCAGCAGTGGGTCCCACAGGTGTACCTAGGAGACACCAGTTACTCGGGTCCGTCCTTCAACAGGCCCGAAACTGGTGCCATCCCACCCCAAACCCAGCTAAAGGCAGCAATCACCCCAGACAGCTCACCCCAAAGTTCTCACTCCAAGCACACTCCTTAATTTAAATTCCAAAATGACAAATAGTCAGAAATAAATCATGGATTCCTAACAGAACTCCTCTCTCTATTTCTGCAAATCTCACCACACCCGGAATCAGTAGAGATCAGCAATGCCAGTTCTTCCTCCCAGATACTCCGATAATCCCAGCCACGTCAATTCAATGCTCCAGTTGGAATCTGGTCTTCAAGTCTTCAATTCGGGTTTTCCTTTTTAATCCAAATATCACCGACTGCTACAGAGTTGGTCTAAATCCACACAAAGAAGGGTTTCCTCCTAATAGCAGCGTTCCGGCCATTGATACAGTCCAATAAATAAAACACGCTATCTGCACGCTATCTACAGACTCTACGTACAGTCTTGATCTGATAAAAGATTAAATTAAATTAACGGTAATAAAATAAAATGTGCTGGAAGATGCTAAAATGCTAAAAATGCCAAAGAGCTCAAAACAATTAAACAGATAGAAAACCACGGCACAAACAATGAAACAGCACAGCGATCTGACTGCTAGCCCAGCATGGCCACCATCTTTGCACTACCATCCCATCCTGAGGATTCGCTCACTGTTCCTCCAAGTCTTGGCGCCATGCAGGCACCTTACCTCCCTCTCCCATTCCTCCCCCAGCTCTACCCCCTAACAATGGAGTTCCCCACCAGGAGTTGTTTCCTTCCCCTCTGGGGTCCCATGTCATCCTCCTGTGGGTCTCCTTTGTGGAGGTTCCCAGCACACTCCATGGTCTCTACTGTGGGTGCCTCCATAGAAGAACCACATTTTGCCAGAATGGCATATGAATTGTGGAGAGGTACAACTGGAGGTATGCACCTCTGTTCCACCGCCCTCACCCTCCCTGAGCCCACTGTGGTCCAACCGCTCCTCTTTCCTAGCATTCTCTGAGGCAACGGCAGTGGCCCTGGTGGTTTCCCTGGAGGAAAACCTAATATTCTTCAGGTGAAGCTACCTCTGGCTGGAAGCTGCAACACTGGACTTAGGATTTGCAAGAAAGTGAGTTGTGCTCACAAAAGAGGGAGGCGAACCTTACAGTTTACAATTGTCTTTGGTTTATAGCAGATTCATTAGGAAAGTTAATATTCTTCAGGTGGAGGCTACTTCTAACTGAAAGGTGAAATAAGGAACTTAGAATTATCAGAAAAGGCAGTCTTTAAATCAACAGAGGGAGGTGGGCCTTGCTTTACTTTTGTTACAATTGTTAAGATTTTCAGTGCAGGAACAGTTTAAACCCAGAGGGACTGAATACTGTTTACTGTGTCTGTCCTTGTGCACAGCTGACGTGTTTTGGGGCTGACTGCTTTCACAGCACAAGTCACCAGGCTGTTTTGGGGCTGGGGAGGTTTACCTGTGTCTGACTTGGATGTTTAGATTTTTCTCTCTTTGATTAGCAGGGTATTTTCTCTGTCAAATTGTCATGTAGGGCATCTTGCTGACAGGAAGGCACTCATCACAGTGGTAGGTCAGAGCTTTTAGCTGATTGTTTCATGAGGGCACAGTTAGGCCCAAACCCTTCCACCCACACCCCACCCACCCCTGGAAATAGTTCCTTTATACCTGGGGTTCTGACATCATTCCTCAAGAGGACAAGGTGCATATTACTGTCATATCCTCTCTAGCAAACTGCACTGACCATATAAGCATACACATTGTATAATATATAGATATATTTCTATACAACAAACCAATCACACACACACACACACACACACACACTCAAAATAAAACAAAACAAACAAAAAAAAATAAATAAACAAGAAGGTAGACAGACATGAGGGAAGTGGTGCAATGTAATGGCTGTGAGGCAGCAGTCTTCCGGGAGTCTTTCTGGAGGCTGAGATGCTGCCCTGTTTGCAGACAACTCTCTGCCATGAGGGAGGACAATGCCCCTCTTCAGGCCACACTGGACAGTTGTAAGAGAACCTTCCCCCAGGCTGCACTGGACAGTAGTAAGGGAACCTCCCCCATCCAGGGAGCACCACAGCCACCACCACTACTTCAGAGGTTGCGAAGAAAGTACAGCAGTTGGACCACAGTGGGCTCAGGGAGGGTAAGGGTGGTGGGACAGAGGCACACCAGTCAGTTGTTCCCTCCACAATCCATACACCATTCTGGGGAGCATAGTTCCCCTATGGATGCACCCATGAGAGAGACTAAGGAGGTTGCAGACAACTGTCACAAGGGAAGCCCTCGGGAAGGAGGTGAGGGGCACCACAGGGAAAGGAAGCAGCTCCTGGTGGGGACTCCAATGTGTGGGGGATAGAATTGGGGAGCAGGGAAAACTGAAGTAAGGTGCCTGCCTGGTGCCATGGCTTGGAGGGACAGGAAGCATCCTTAGGATCACGAGAACAGTTGCAGGGAGTCTGAGCTGGATGTCATTGTCCACCTAGGGACAAATGACTTGGCACATCATGAGATTAGAGCAGTGCAGAAGGAGTTTGTAGAGTTGGGGAGGGGCCTAAGACAAGTAGCACACACAGTATCCTTCTCAGAGGTGCTGCCTGTCAGTGGCATGGGTGAGGCAAGGGTACTTTGCACCATGCAGTTTAATGAATGGTTGAAAAAATGGTGTGGAGCACAGGGGTTTGGCTTCACTGGGGACTAGGGTTTGACCTGGAGGGACACCAGCCTATACTGGCAGGATGGTCTGCATCTGTCCAGGAAGGGAACAAGTCTTTTGGGCAATCGGTTTAAATGCTTCATTGGCAAGCTTTTAAACTAGTCAAGGGGGGAAGCACTGATAAGCAGTGGGAAAATCCCAGCCTCCCCCTTAAAAACAGGGTACTAAATGAGAAAAAGACCAAGGTAGAAAGGTCAATGGGGGATGCTGCTACAGAAGGTAAAGCCATAAAAAAATTGACAGCAATGAGTACCAATGCCCGTAGTCTGAGTAACAAGCTTCCTGAATTAGTGGCCTTGATGGAGGAGGAACATCTGGATATGGTGGCAGTCACAGAAACATAATACACACAGAACCATGACTGGGACATAAACATACCAGGATACACTATCTACAGGAGGGACAGGGAAGGTAAAAGAGGAGGAGAAGTAACTCTCTACATAAGGGAAGGAATCAAAGCAACAGAACAAAAGTGTAAACAGGGAGGAGAAGAAACACTGTGGGTCAATTTGGAGACAGGCAATGGCACCACAATCCGCACAGGAGTTGTATACAGCCCCCCCTCAGGGGGAGGGAATGGACAAGGAAATGATAGAAAGTATACTTAGAATGGCAGAAAAAAAGGGAGATATTGCTGATGGGTGATCTGAATATGCCAGATGTTAACTGGAGTGCAGTTGCAGAAGCCACTTCTAAGAGTGGGGTTATTATAGATGACCTACAGGGGGCATGCCTTAGACAACTAGTATTGGAACCCACTCGAGATGGAGCAATCTTAGACCTGGTTCTCTCAAATGGAGATGGAGAGAGGATCACAGATGTAGAAGTGGGTAGCCATCTGGGAACTAGTGACCATTGAACAGTATGGTTCACAATAAACGGAGCAATAGAGTCAAGCCATACAAAGGCAAAAGTACTAGACTTCAGGACTGCTGACTTTGCCAAAATGGGTGAGTGCCTAAGGAATGCACTAGCAAATGGGCAGGAAGGAGGGGTGGAAAAACAATGGGGAATAATAAAAACTGCCATCACAGAGGTAACAAGCCTTTGTGTGAAGCAAATAAACAAAACAAAATGATGTAAGAAACCACTGTGGTTCTCAAAGGAGGTGACAGTGAAGGTTCAAGAGAAAAAGAAAGCTTTCAGGAAGTACAAGGAATCACAGAAGGAGCAGGACAGAGAATTGTATCAGTTAAAAAAAGGAAGCTGGGAAGGCAGTCAGAACAGCAAAGGCCCGAACCGAGGAAAAGATAGCCAACTCAGTTAAGAAGGGGGGATAAAACCTTTTTTAGGTACATCAGGGAGTGAAGGAAGACCAAGAGAGGGATAGTGAGGCTTAATAAAGTGGAGGGGGGTGGGCAGAGGGTGACTGTGAAAAGGCAGAGATACTAAACAAATATTTTTACTCGGCATTTACAAATGAAGAGGGTGAGGTACCTAAAACAAACAATAGAAACACTCTGGATACAGAAGTAGATACCAGCCCATTTACAGAAGAAAGGGTTCTGAAAGAACTCTTAAAACTGAAGGCAGACAAAGCAATGGGGCCTGACGGGATTCATCCCAGAATTCTAAAAGAACTAAGGGTAGAAGTAGTGACACCACTGACTACCCTCTTTAACAAATCATGGGAGGATGGGGTGGTACCTGAGGACTGGAGGAGTGCAGATGTGATTCCCCTTCACAAAAGTGGGAGCAGGGCAGAGGCAGAAAACTACAGACCTGTTAGTTTAACCTCAGTGATAGGGAAAATGATGGAATCACTTCTGAAGGAAAGAATTGTCGAGTACCTAGAGGTCAGATGGGCACAGGACCCAAGGCAGCATGGATTCACAGTGGGCAGGTCATGCCAGACAAATCTTTGACTGGGTGACCAAAGTAGTAGATCAGGGAGGGGCTGTGGACATGTCCTACCTAGACTTTAGCAAGGCATTTGACACAGTCCCACACAAAAGATTAATATACAAGTTAGCCAACCTGGGAATGGGTCCCAAGATGATAGCCTGGGTAAAGAATTAGCTGGAGAATAGGACACAGAGGGTAATAGTAAATGGAGTCCACTCTGAAGAAAGGGAGGTTACTAGTGGGGTACCACAGGGTTCAGTATTAGACGGTCCTCTCAATGTCTTTATAAGTGACATTGCAGAGGGACTGGAAGGAAAAGTATGTCTCTTTGCAGATGACACAATGATCTGCAACAGAGTTGATGCACAAGGTGGGGTGGAAAGGATGATAAGGGACTTGGCAAGGTTAGAGGAATGGTCAAATGTGGCAGCTTGGATTCAATGCTAAGAAGTGCAAGGTAATGCACCTGGGAAACAAAAACCCAGGGGAAGAGTACACAATGGGGCTGAGATACTAACAACAACAGAAACGGAAAGGGACCTGGGGGTAGTCATATCAGATGACTTAAAGGTGGGCAAGCAATGTGAGAGGGCAGTAAGGAGGGCTGGGGGGATACTGGGATGCATAGGGAGAGGCATCACCAGTAGAAAACAGGAAGTTGTTATCCCTCTGTACAGACAGCTGTTGAGACCCCATCTGGAGTACTGCGTGCAGTTCTGGAGACCCAGTCTCCGCAAGGACATAGACAAGATGGAAGCTGTCTAGAGGAGGGCAACTAAAATGATGCAGGGTCTGCACTGGATGACATACGAAGAGAGACTAAAGGAGCTTAATATGTATAGCCTCGAGGAAAGAAGGGAGAGGGGGACATGATAGAAACTTTCAAGTACCTCAAGGGAATCAACAAAGTCCGAGAGGGTAGCATCTTTCAAAAAAAGAGGTGTGCAAGAACAAGGAGGCACAATTTGAAGATGGGGGGGTGGCTCAGAGGTATTGTACGGAAGTATTTTTTCACAGAGAGGGTTGTGGATGCATGGAACGGCCTTCCGGAGGAGGTTGTGGAGTCAAAAACAGTGGTTGAATTCAAGCATGCATGGGACAGTCAAAAGGCAATTCTAGGGGGTGGGGGTAGAAAGAATTAGGCTGTTGGTTAACTAGGATTTGCAGCTTATCCATTAGGTAGGGAAATGGGCAGACTGGGTGGGCCAAGTGGTCCTTATCTGCCGTCAAATTCTATGTGTGTTCCTATGTACCTGGGTGGGAGAGGATGTCCCCCAAATCCTGGCCAACTCCTCCTGAAGATGAGCAACCTCCTCCCTCAGCCCAGAGAGGTGCCTGCAGATGGGACAACACTGCATTCTGCAGAACGTCTACCGGAAGACCGGCGCTCCACAGCCACTGCACTGCACCACTCCCATCATGTCTTATTTCTGGCCCCTTAACTGTTGTTGGAATACTTACTCTTTCCTCTGTTTATTTAGTAATTTTTTTTTCTCCCCGCTGACTTGCTGCCTCTGTGCCCGTTAAGCTCCTGATCTTCCTGTTCTGAGACAAGAAGTTCCTATATTTCCTCAGTAGTCTCCTTACTTGCTCAGAGTCAGACCTCCAGCAGCTGGGGGGGGAATGGAGAGCTACTCTTTTCCTTCTAGATGGTGAGTCTTTTGTGGCTCTGTGATCACTCACTTCCTGCTCCCAAACAAGAAGTTCCTATTGTCAGTCAAATCTTGTGCCTATAAAAGTAGAACCGGCTTAGGGTGGAGGGAAGGAGGGCAATATCATCCCAGTAGAGAAGTATAGTTATAACAGCAGCTCCTTCTTGGGTGTTCTCTGGCCTACGTTTAATATCCTTAATCATCGTTGTCACCCTCCTCTGTACCCTCTCCATGATATTTATTTCTGCCTTACTGTAAGGTAACCAAAACTAGGCATGTTCTACCATATGATATATGATGTCTGGGTTTTACCCTGATGGCTATGGTGAGTGGTTTGATAGCCAGCACAAAAATTAGAGGAGAAAAAGATCAACTCTGCTTCAATCCCTAATGAAGGGGGAAAGGCTCTAAGATGGTATTATTTATTAAGACTCAAGCTGTTATAACATACAGAATTTGAACCCATACTGTAAAATGACAACCTAAGCCCATCATTTCCAGTACATGAGTGAGGCACCCCCACTCCAACAAAGTGAAACCTTTTTCTAAATTACTCATAATTGCCACTGCAGGAGTAGGGGTAGTACTCACTTTATGAAAGATATTTATAAGGGATTTTAACTGATCTGAACTTAAGTACCCCTGTATAAAATGCATTTGTGCAGGGTGAACCAGATGTGGAAGGACCTTTTCATGTCTGGCAGCAAGAGGTTGTATGATCATTTTTGCATCCTCATTTATTTGTGAGATGGGAGGATAACTAGCTGGACTCAGCAGGTCTTTTCCCCATTTTAGTCAGGATTGTGATCACTGCCTCATTAAGAAATGAAGGCAGGAGCTTCACAGAGTGTGCATCTGAATAGATTATACAGAGTATGGGGCTGAGCAGCTTGGATAACTATTGGTATAGATCCAACAGTACCCCCTCCCCGTGCTTTGTGTTTATTCATAGCTACTATGGCAAGGCACACCGCTTTTATTAAGAGTGGAACTTCTAGCTATAGGTGCTGCTTCCGAGTCAACCTCAGGTCTGAGAGACTGGAAAGAAATGTGTCCAGCATAGTGTCATCCACTGGGCCATTAGAGGTATAACGAGATTTATAAACGTTTTCCAAAATATCATTAATGGCAATGGCCCTGCTAGAAACTTTTCCCTTGGGGTCATGGAGGGCAACAATGTGATACTCAGCTTTCTGCTTTCTTAGTCAGTAGGAAAGGAACCAAAACGGTTTCTCTCCCTTCCCAAACCAATGCCTTAAGAACAGGAGTGCTAACTTTGCAGATTGTGATAAAAGGGTATTAGGCTATATTTTCACCCTTTTCATTTCAGTGAGAATGGGGTTATTTTGTCTTTTGCCCTGTGCCTCTGAACAGCATTTTGCATTATCTACCCTCTAGGACTTCCCTTAAAAGCTTCCCACAGTATTGCTATGGAGACCTCCCCTGTGTCATGAATCTGTATATATTCAGATGCAGTTTTCTAAAGCCAGTCAATGAAAGCTTTGTCTTGTAACAACAATGGGTCTCCTCACCAAAATGATTACAGCTTGTCTGTACACCCCACCAGCATCAGTGATACTGGGGCATGGTCTAATAATACAGTCAGTTCAAGGGTCATCTTAATTGCTGAGTGCATGATTTGGGCTCAACCAAGCCAGCAATCCATCTGACTGGCCGAAGGGTGAGTTGTGAAGATGTACAAACATATGAACATATGAAAAATGGCAGTAGAAATTGGCCATAACGGTCTAGCAAGTCTGCTCATGTATGCAGCACACAGTATATTTTACTGTAGCTGGCTCCCCACCATTGCACCCCAGAGTTCTCATCCCCCACCTAATTCTCCCCTCTCCCCCTCCCACCAGAGGTGATCCTCCCTTTAACCCTGTCCCATCCCCTCTTGAATCTGCCCACAGTTTTCAGTGAGATCACTTTCTCCAGCAATTCATTCACCTTGATACCACCCTTTCTGTGAAATAGTGCCTCCTCATTTCCCTTTTAAATCTTCTCCCCACTAATTTGAGCCTAGAGTTCTAGTGGACCCCTCCCTTTTTAAGTTGAAAATACCCTCTGTTCTAACCTTATTCATTCCTTTTAGGTACTTGAAGTTTCTATCATATTTCCCCTCTTCCTTCTATCCTCCAGTGAATACATGTTGAGCTCCCTCAGTCTATTCTCATAGGGTTTGTTCCACAGGCCTAAGATCATCTTGGTCACCCTTCTCTGTACCCTTTCCAGTAGTTTGATGTCCTTTTCCAAGTACATGCACCAGAATTGCACACAGTACTCTAAATGTAGCCTCACCAATGACCTGCACAATGGCAGGATGGCTTCCTCTTCCCTTGAGGTGATTCCTCTGGTGATGGACCCCAGCATTTTGTTTACTTTGTCAGCAGCGTTACAGCACTGCACAGAGTGCCTCATGTCCTCTGTGACAATTACCCCCAGATCCTTTTCCTCATCTGAAATGGACACCTGTACTCCTCAAAGCCAGTAGCTGGTCCCATGGTTCCTGACTGTGAGGTGCATGACCTTGCACTTCTTAGCATTCAAACCCAACTGCAGATGCCTGACCAGTGCTTGAGCCTTGCTGAGTCCTCCCTAAGCTTCTGCCTCCCCTTCTCAATGTCCACTATCACACAGATCTTTGTGTCATCAGCAAATAGGCAGATTTTACTCTTAATCCCTTCCATTATGTCCCCAATAAAGATCTTAAATAACATCAATCTGAGTACTGAGCCCTGTGGGACCCCACTAGTTACAGGCCTGGATTTTTATAGTTCCCCTCCTACAGTAACCATCTGGTTCCTGTCCTGCAGCCAGTTCTTGACCCACCCCACAAGGTTTTTCCCAGACTCCCAGGTTCTTCAGTTTACTGAGTATTCTTCCATGTGGCACTGAGTCGAAAGCCTTACTGAAGTCCAGATACAGGACATCCACTGCCTGACCCCTGACCAGAGACCTTGTGACCCAATTGGAAAAGTCCATTAGATTGGTCTGTCAGGCTCTCCCCTAGATAAACCCATGCTGCCTTTCCTCCTGAATACCATTGGCTTCCAGAAAGCTCACCAGTCTTTCCTTT
Source organism: Neoceratodus forsteri (assembly GCA_016271365.2). NCBI lineage: Eukaryota > Metazoa > Chordata > Ceratodontiformes > Ceratodontidae > Neoceratodus > Neoceratodus forsteri. Next base: position 1,787,341,606 of record CM057455.1, on the reverse strand, counting down.
AGAATGGTCTCCATTAAGTTACCCATAATGGAGGTAAGGCTTACTCAGTTCATCTCTGGGGCAATTCTTGTGGAGAGGCACCACATGTGCCACTCTCCAGTCCCTAGGCATGCACCCTGATTCAAGTGAGGTGTTGAACAGCTCCAACAGGGGGCCTGCCAGGACCTCCACCAATTCTCTTAGGACTCTTGGATGCACGCCATCCAGTCTAGGGGCATTATCTACCCAGAGTGTTTTAAGGCCCTTTAAAACCCTGTCCTCCTGAATTTCCCTATCACTAACAACATCTCACCCTATTCCAGCCCTAATTCACCCCGGTGGCATAGGTCCATCATTTTCCCTAGTTAGCACTGAGGAGAAGTACTCATTCAGTGCCTCTGAATACTCCACACCACTTTTTGCCCAACCCCCCTCCATCTTAATCCTGAAAGTCCCATATTTATAGTTGTGTTTCTCTCCTATATACCTAAAGAAGTCCTTCTCCCCTTCTCTGATCCACTGTGCCAGCTTTAGTTCTCTTGTGGCTTTAACTGTCCAGACCATTCAACTCACCAGTCTGGATATCCTCGAGTAAGGCCTGAATTAGTGACCTTGATGGAAGAGGGATGCCTGGATATCACAGCAGTCACAGAAACATGGTACACAGAGAACCATGACTGGGATGTCAACATTCCAGGGCACACAATCTACAGGAGCGATGAGGAGGGAAGAAGAGGAGGAGTAGCTCTCTATGTAAGGGAAGGGACCAAAGCAACAGAACTAAAGGGTAAACAGGGAGGAGAGGAGGCACTGTGGGTCACCCTGGAGACATGAAATGGCACTGCAATCCACATGGGGGTTGTATACAGACCCCCATCTCAGGGGGAGGAAATGGACAAGGAAATGATAGAAGGCATCCATAGGATGGCAGAAAAATGGGAGATATTGTTGATGGGGGACCTAAATATGCCAGATGTTAATTGGCACACCTTTGCTGCAGCCACATCCAAGAGCAGGATCATTCATGATGCCCTACAGGGGACATGCCTCAGAAGGATAGAGTTGGAACCCACTCATGATGGAGCAATCTTAGACCTGGTACTCTCAAACGGGGGCAGAGAGAGGATCTCAGATTTAGAATTGGGTAGCCATCTGGGAACAAGTGATCACCAAACAGTGTGGTTCATGATAAACACATCCGTAGAGTCAAGCCATGAAAAAGTGAGGGTACTGGACTTTAGAAGGGCTGACTTTGGCAAAATGGGAGAGTGCCTCAGAAAAGCATTAGCAAACGGGCAAGAAGGAGGGGTGGAGGAGCAATGGGGAAACATCACAACTGCCATCACAGAGGCAACAAGCCTTTGTGTGACACTAATAAAGAAATCAAAATGAAGAAAAAAAAACACTGTTGTTCTCAAAAGAGGTGGAGGGGAAGGTTAGGGAGAAAAAGACAACATTCAGGAAGTATAAGGAAACACAGAAGTAGCAGGACAGAGAACTGTACCAGTTAAAGCAGAAGGAAGTGGGGAAGGCAGTCAGAATAACAAATGCCCAAACCAAGGAAAAGTTAGCCAACTAAGTTAAGAAGAAGATAAAACCTTTTATAGGTGCATTAGGGAGTGAATAAAGACCAAGGGAGAGATTGTGAGGCTTAATAAAGGAGAGGGTCTGTGGGCAGAGGATGACAGTGAAAAAGCAGGGATACTGAATGAATGCTTCTGTTCAGTATTCACAAAAGAAGAGGAGGGGGAGGTACCTAATCCAATCAATAGAAGCACTCTGGATAGGGGGGTTGATACCAGTCCATTCACAGAAGAAAGGGGTCTGAAAGAACTCCTAAAACTGAAGGTGGACAAAGAAATGGGACCTGACAGGATTTACCCAATAATTCTAAAAGAACTGAATTAAGGGGAAAACTAGTGACACCACTGACTACCCTTTTTAACAAATCGTAGGAGGATGGTGTGGTGCCTGAGGACTGGAGGAGGGTGGATGTGATTCCCCTTCACAAAAGTGGGAGCAAAGCAGAGGCAGGAAACTATAGACCTGTTAGTTTGATGTCAGTGGTAGGGAAAATGATGGAATCACTTCTGAAAGAAAGAAAGAATTGTTGAGTACCTAGAGGTCAGTGGGGCACAAGACCCAAGGCAACATGGATTCACAGCAGGGAGGTCATGTCAGTTGAATCTAATAGATTTCTTTGACTGGGTGACCAAAGTAGTAAACCAGGGAGAGGCTGTGGACATGGCCTACCTAGACTTTAGCAAGGCATTTTACATAGTCCCACACAAAAAATTAATAAAAATGTTAGCCTGCCTGGGAATGGGTCCCAGGGTGGCAGCCTGGGTAAAAATTGGCTAGTCAACAGGACACAGAGGGTAATAGTAAATGGAGTCTACTCCTCAGAAAGAGGGATTACTAGTAGGGTACCACAGGGTACAGTACTGGGTCCTTTCCTTTTTAATGTCTTCATAAGTGACATTGCAGAGGGACTAGAAGGAAAAATATGCCTCTTCGCAGATGACACAAAGATCTGCATCAGAGTTGATACACAAGGGGGAGTGGAAAGGATGATAAGGGACTTTTCAAGGTGGAGGAATGGTCAAACATATGGCAGCTTAGATTCAATGCAAAGAAGTACAAAGTAATGCACCTAGGAAACAAAATCCCAGGGGAAGAGTACACAATGGGAGAGGAGGTACTAATAACAATGAAAATGGAAAGGGACCTGGGGGTAGTCATACCAGATGACCTAAAGGTAAGCACAGAATATGAGAAGGCAGTAAGGAGGGTGGGGAGGGATACTGGGAAGTATAGGGAGAGGCATCACAAATAGAAAACAGAAAGTTGTTATCCCTCTTTACAGACAGTTGGTGAGACCTCATCTGGAGTACTGTGTGCAGTTCTGGAGACTCCATCTCCACAAGGGCATAGACTGGATGGAGGCAGTCTTGAGCAGGGCAACTATAATGGTGCAGGGTCTGCACCTGAAGCCATACGAAAAGAGACTAAAGAAGCTCAATATGTATACCCTTCAGGAAAGGAGGGAGGGGGGGACATGATAGAAACTGTCAAGTACCTCAAGGGAATCAACAAAGTCCAAGAGGGTAGCATCTTTCAGAAAAAGAGATGTGCAAGAACAAGAGGGCACAATTTGAAGATGGGTGGGATGGATCAGGGGCAATGTGAGGAAGTATTTTTTCACATAGAGGGTGGTGGACACATGGAACAGCCTTCCTGAGGAGGTCATCGGGTCAAAAACAGTGAGGGAATTCAAGAATGCATGGGACAGACATAAGGCAATTTTGGTGGTGGTTAGAAAGAAGTAGGCTGTTGGTTAACTAAGATCTGCAGCTTATCCAATAGTTAGGGAAATAGGCAGACTGGGTGGGCCAAGCAATCCTTATCTTCCTTCAAAGTCTATGTTTTTATGTTTCCCCGTCTACCTCTCTCTTAGTACGCTTGTACCTATGGAAGGCCGCTCTCTTTTCCCTCACTTTCTCTGCCACCTTCTTGCTAAGCTAGCATGGTCTTTGGGTCCTGGACTTTTTACTCTGGGTCTTTGCACACGTTAGTGGCCTCCATCAGTCCCAACCTGATAAAGGACCATTGATGGTCTGCATCCATCACTGGACTGATTTTGTCAAGGTGTCCTATTAGTATATATTTATTTTATTTATTTGGTATTCGGAAAATAACCTTTGAGCCAAGGCTCTTTTACAAAGGTTCCACATCATGTGAACAGAGTATAGACATTCAATCAAGAATGTTACAGAGTTTTAGGACATTTGAGTCACTGAACAGCACAACAATCAGGAAAAGGTTACAGTGTTTCTTAGTCGTTTAAAACAATATACAGCATATGGACATCAACTTTAGTTGATTACAAGTGCAGGTAAGGTACAAAAGCACTAGAGGTTAGGTTAGGTTGGGTAAATGGTCATTAAGCACAGGATTTTGGTAGGGGAGGAGGAGGGGGGCCTCTAGTTAAAGTGCTCAAGGAGGCAGGGCTGAGGCCAGGGAGACATAGACCCATCCTAGTGTGGAGACAGGGGGAAGGGGTGAGGGGTGTACAGAAGCAACCGCTTAGAGTGATTCAGACGCATTGTCAAGGAGCGTGTGGGAAGATGGCTTCGGTCTTGTGCTGAGCATAGTTGCTGTTAGCAGAGCCAGCCTTGTCATTCAGAGTCTATTAGCTGTTGGAGAAGCAGGTGCATACAGAGCTGGAGGTCAGGTAGTGCTTAAGGTCTGATTTGCAGCTGGACAGGCTAGTGGAGTTCCAAATGGAGTTGGGTACCTCGTTAAGCCAGAGGGGGGCTCTGTAGGAAAGAGCTGTGTGTCAGAATGGCACCATGTAGGAGTAGAAGAATTCACTACTTGGTCTGTATTTGGGAAAAGTATTCAGCAAGATTTCCAAATATTGTGGAGCTTGCTAGTCATATCAGAGGTGGGCTCCTGATTTCACAGAAGTCAGGTCATGTGACTGTTTCACTCTTCCAACGTAGAGAAGTGGGACAGACTTGTCTGAACTGAGCACTGTAGTCTGAGGGCACAGTTTACATAAAGAGAAATTTGTGTTACACAGGCTTTATTTTTGTCTGATTGATGTCAGTTAAGTCAGTTTTCGATTACAGACTGTATATTTAATATTTTGTCCTCTGTTCCTGAGCTCATGTTGCAGGGACCAGAAGGATTGTCTGCTGACTCCCCTCCACCACTGATCACTGTTCACACAGCTCCAGTGTTTTTTTTTTTGTGAAGAAATTTTTTTTGTTTGTGATTTTTTTTTCTGTCTCCAATTCTGGGCTCAGTTCTGTGTGCAGTTGAGGAGTGTGTCTACTGACTCCACCTCTTCTGCAGCTCTCAGCACACAACATGCCTGAGCATCCGTGTTTTTCTTTTTTTATTGTGATGCTGCTCCCCACATGAGCATGGCTGTATGCATACCTTTTTGTAAACTGATGTAGTTTTCTTCCGGTCAGGCTTGACTCAGTGAGTTATTTGCCATCTGGTTCTAGGCTCAGTTCCCAGTGTGACTGAAGAGGGCAGTCAGTTGAGTCCTCCTCCCACTGCTCACTGCACACCACCTCCTGTGTGTGTGTGTGTGTGTGTGTGTGTGTGTGTGTTTGTGTGTGTGTCTACTTCTGCATGTGTATGGCTCTTTTGGAAAGTACTGCTGCTCTTATTGAGTCAGGCTTGAGTTATTGCATTGAGTGTTGTCTGGTTCTGGTACAACCACAGTAAGGTTAGTCTGTAGTGCTGACTCCCCCTACAGTAGCAGTGATATTTTTTTTGCTTATTGGCTAATGCTAGTTTAATTTGAAGTTTTCAATGGTGTGGTCATTGGACGGTGTTTTATTTCAATTATTGCATAAAGAACACAAATGCGTAATTAAAATAATGTGGCCGCCATGCCTGAGAAGCCTCTCAAATGTGCTTGGTCCAGTTCCAGCAAAGCACTATCTGCACCACTGCCCCATGAAGCCTAGCTCTTTTTCAGGTTGTGAGAATGAGGAAAGTAGTACTATTGGTGGTACCAGTAGCACCACGAATTTTGCAGCTCCATTATTTTATTGGGGAGGGGGTGAATTGAGGTTTTCATGGTTTGGTGCTACAACTGTAACTAGTGTTCAGCGAGCAACCATGAGCACTAGTACAGTGTATTTCACAACCCCCATGACTGTTTCAACCTCAGTCAGCGTGCATCTCATGTCATGACTGCAGCCACTGTCAGCTCTATTATACTGCATCTGCAGCCACTGCCATCCCTGCTGTTGCTGTTGCCACAGTAATATTGACTACCATGCCTGCTACAACTACTGTATATCAATCACAGCAGCTGCCATGATTCACTCACCCATGACAATAGCCCCTTTAACTATGACCACCACCATGGACATGACCACTGCCCTTGAATCTGGGCTTATGAACCATTTTGTGTTACTTTAATGACACACTGTTCAGAATGTGAGTCACCCATTTATCCTTATATGTTGGTGATGAATCTGAGGTGGGCACTCATCTAGGTCTGAATATCACCCAGAGCCCATGCTCTACATACATACAACTCTTTGGGCAGTGAGTCCCACCTAGGTAAGTTTGATGAGTTGGACTTTGCCTCCTATATTCAAGAGGAAATGAAAGACGGACAGGCTTAACGAAGATAGGGGAAGACCAGAGCAGATCAGGCAAGAAGGTGGGTCATTATCCTCCCCCAACAAAAGAAACAATTTAACCTGCCATTTCCCCCATCAGCAAGGGTTTAACAGTGCACATAATGCAGACTTCCCATGCCCATACTGAGTACTGTTCCAGTCATTCTTTGATAATTAATTTGGTATTTTGATCTAACACATTATGTGAAGTTCTCAGTTTTTGACCAGTCCTATTTATTTATTTATTAGCTGTAGGGCTTCATTGCAGTATAGTATCTTGTTTGCTTATCACATTGATTTTTGTAGCTGCAATTTTCATGACCTTATTTATTGCGTCATGTTTGCACCTTGTTGACTATTCTCTGGCTTTGTACACCATATTTCCCCTCCTCCTGTTCACAATGGGAAATGAGCTCTGGGTCAGTGTGCCTTCCCTGGTTACCAATTTTCAAATAAATAAATAAAATTCCTGTGGTTCCACAGGCTTCAGTAGAGGAACCAAGTAGTGCACCTGTTATGGAAAAAGAACAGGACACTGCAATTAGGTCCCTAACAGGCAGAACAAGTTATCTGGCGTAATAAGTGGGAGTATCCATGTGAGTAAAAGTAGTGAAGTGTGGCTGCATTTCCATCTACTCAGTGATGGTCTGGTCATGGCTGTATGTTTACTGTTCAAGTGCATATTAGATATGGCAAAAACCTGTCAAACATGCCCACCACCTCCATGCTGAACTTCTTGAGGATGAAATAACATAAGGTGCAATTATCAAGTGTGCTCCCCACTCCTACTAAAATGTCATTGTCTATCAGTCCCTCTTCAGTTGGACACTGTGTCTTCATCCCCCTCCATCCCAGTGATGATCTGTCCTACTTTACCATCATGCAGTATTTTGCCCAGAAATTAATCACATAAAAGGTTGCCCTCACTTACACCACAAGCGATAAGTGTTCCAAATGTTCTGCATCCAATCAGTCATGCAAGGGTTTAACAGTACCCATCATGAAGAATTTCCATGCCCAGGCAACATACCATCCCAGTCATTCAACAGAACAACAGATCAATGGACTGGTTGAGGGGAGATGATGGCCCTCAATTTGCAGCCATTTTCAATGATGCAAGATACTGGTTTCTGCTGGATGCTGTCTTATTATCACCCATAGAATCAGGTACCTTCTCAAACCAACTTTTTCCTACACAGTTATTCCCCAACATTATAAAGGTACGTGGAAGGCAATTGGCAGGTTTTTGGAAAAGGCTCCTGGTTGTGTTTTCCATTGTACCACCAACATATTTTATAAGTACTAATTTCACTGAACTTTACAGGTCCATTGCAGCACATTGATTTGTCAAAAAACAGTTTCTGGTTTTGGTATTGCAATTGTTGACTCTGACACTCCCTTTGGTGCAAACTCCTCCCTTTTTTTCTTCAGGCCCCTTTGTTTAATATCAGGCTTATAGAACAGGATCAAACATCTGCGAACATATTTGAATTTTTGCAGGAGTGGCTGAGTCCATGGACTGAGGACACCAACTTGCAGATGAGATTTGTGGTGATGGACAATGCCCCAAATATGATGAAGGCCTTGTGTGATGGTCATTATCATTGCATCCGCTGCTTTGCCAACACCCTGAATCTGGTGGTCACACGTGTCATCAGAAATAGTGTTGAGGTTGCCAGCAGTGTAAGCACAGCCCAGTACATCTGTGGTCATGTTTGCCATTTTCCGAAGTCAACCAAAATGCTCTGTCAGGTGCAAAAGCACCCTCATCTGTGCCAGCATTGTATAATACAGAGTGTTACTACATAGTGGAATTCCACCAACTACATGTTTCACATGCTCCTGGAGCAGAAGCAAGCCCTTAATGACATGAGCATGGGACTCACATTGGGGTAGTACTAGGCCACCAGAACTGGACTGCAACAGAGGGTTTAGTGAAGGTTCTAAGCCAATTTAAACACAGCACTTGTGACCTCAGTGCTGGGTCAGCACCCAGCATAAGGTGATGCCTACCTTAATTATCCTGAAAAAAGCAATTTAGTGATTTTCTCATCAAGATGACAGCAATCCAGGCAAGCCTTCAGTGCATGTAACCATTCTTGTAGTTAATCTTTCTATTAAAAAAAATTCTACCAGAACACATATCCAACAGCAAATGGGACATCAGTAGCTAACAGGAATATTCCATCAACATAGATAAGCAGTGTAGCAAATAATCTTACAAATTACTCATCAGAAATGAAAAAAAAATCTGCAAATTACCATGTATTGTAAAGACAGGTGCTGGTAGTGGTGGTTTCCAAATCTTGAAATCAGAATAGAATGACTATACTTAAGGGGATGTTTTGGTCTGGGAGGCAGATGGTGTGGCATGGCTATGGGCTTGACGTCTGTTCTGCATTAAAGACTACTTATTTATTTTATTTATTCAATTTTGTTGACCGGGTAGCCCACTGGCACCCAAAGATCCCTTTTTCATCGGAGATCCAGAGTTAGTTACATGTAAGTATAAAATAGTGCATACAGTAAGCAGAGATCGTACAAAAAATACATACATAGGTAGACAATATATGTCAGACAGGGCAAGATACATAAGGACTAGACAATTTAAAGGGTAATTTAGTACAGGGCAGTTATTACAAAGCAGTTGTAAGAGACCCATTTTTGAAGCACTTGAGTGGGGTAGAGCCTCACATAAGTAATTCAGATCAGTTAGAAGTAACTATTGTCACTGCATCACTCTTGTTCCAACCAGCCTCAATTTCAGGCACAGGTGCATTTGCTACTATTTATCAGGTGACCTCGGAGCCCAGTGTGGAAAGAGCCCAGTGAGTTGGCTGATTGCAGGACAGCAGGCAACTTATTCCAGAGCAGGGATGCAGAGTGGGCAAAGGATCTGCTACCAGCAGTTGTCCTTGCACTGGGTACCACCAGTAAATATCCGCAAGAGGTCCTGAGCACCCTGCCAGTCCTTTTGTGTTTAAGGAGGAAGGCAAGAGGATCTTGCAGTAGTTTTAAAGCGTGGCACAGGAGTCAGTATTGGAGCTGATGGTCGAGTGAAGACCATTTTAGGGAGGCTTGCAGATCACAGTGATGCCTTCTGGGGTGGGACTTGGCCGCAAAGTGTGTGACCTTAGTATATAGTGCTTTCATTCTGTTGAACTTCTGTTTTGGCATCAAGTGCAGGATAGGAGTGGCATTTGTAAGGTTGGGGAGTTGGACCCTGTTGGCTACAGTTATCCTTGTTTCTGAAATTAGTTGTGGACTCAGTCTATATAGAAGCCCCAGTTTCTGATGGGTTGACTTGATGAGCATATCCACGTGGGGCTCATGGAGAAACTCTGGTCCAGTACCAGGCCAAGATATTTAAATTGGCTTACCACATCAATTCCAGTGCCAGATGTGGAGGTGAGGGCCAGGAGAGAGCTTCTGTTTGTGCCGAGTGACCAAGAACCAAACAACATGATTTTTGTTTTAGAGGCGTTAAGTAGTAGCAGATTTTCCTGGAGCCACATTTCTAATGTTTGGAAGTCTTCTTAAAGATGACTAGCCAGGTCAGTTACATTTGATGCAGTTCTATAGATCACCACATCATCTGCATATTGGACAATCGAACTGTCCCCATAGTTATTGCTGAGGTCGTTCACGAATAGTGAGAATAGCAGGGGGCCCAGGATTGAACCTTGGGGCGCCCCTTCCTTAATGGAGTGCTTCTCAGATAAGGACCCCCTCTACCTCACCTGCTGGGTGCGGTCAGTCAGGTATTTGGTGAGCCAGATAAGGGAGTGCTGATCCATACCAAGGCACTTCAGCTTATCAAGAAGCAGAGCATGATCCACCAGGTCAAAAACCTTGGTTAGATCTATAAATACCACCCAGTGGGTTCACTGTTGTCAAAGGCCTCGAGGACATCAGTAGAGAATTTGAAGAGGCCAGTGTTGGTTCCATGCTTTTGCCTGAATCCACGTTGAGTACTGGCAAGCAGTTGGCTGGTCTCCAGATAGTCATGGAGCTGAACATAAATTAGTCTCTCCTGGATTTTAGCCAGAAGGCACAGGAGAGAGAGAGATAGGCCTATGATTTTTAACCAGCTCCTTGTGGCCTCCCTTGTGGATAGGCACAACACAGGCTTCTTTCCACTTACTGAGGTCTACTTCTTCAAGGAATGATGTGTTTATAAGCCATGTTACTGGCAGGGCAATATCTGGTGCTGCAGCTCTCAGGAGACACAGGTCAAGGCCATCTGGCCCCATGGAGCCTTTAGCCTTAACAGACTTCAGTAAGGGTAGCACATCCCTGGGGTATATTAGCTTTAGGTGAAATTCAGGGTGCTGATGTGTCTGTTTGTCAGGGCCCCCTTGTCCAAGGATGGAGAGTGGACTTTGGCTTTGTATTTTTCTAGGTCTGTGAAGAACCTGTTAAAAATATTAGCCACTTCCTGGACATCGCTGAAGGTTTGACCCTCATGAGTGATGGGACCCTGGGAGGGTTTGCTGTTGCCTTTCAATAGGCAATTGATTTGAGACCAAAAGGATGCGGGTCTGTTAGGTTTGCCCATTGAAGGGATTTAACATATTCCCTTTTTGCCTCCTTGATCATTTTTTTACATTGGTTTCATAGTGCTCTGTAGCTAGACTAATCTGAGGTGAGACCGGAAGACTTGTGCTTGTGCCAGGCTTTATCACTCTGGATCATCAGCCATTTTAACTAGAGGGTGATCTACTTGTAACTATTCCCTTTTATTCTAAGTTTTCTGATGGTGCAAACAGGTTGGCCGCAGAGGAGAAGGCACACTGGAAGAAGTCCAGCGCCTCATCAATAGAGGGGAGGAGCTTTAAAAGGGTCTAGTCTTGGTCATATAGGTGCCTTTGGAAGGCAGCTGCAGTGAACGTGGAGAAGTCCCTGGCTGTGAATAGTCTTGGGGGGACTTTAGGTGGGTGGTTTTTCCATACACAGAAAATTGGGGAGTGATTGCTCAGGGCATCTGCTATTGACCCGGCAACCTGGATATTGAGTGGGGTGGATACCAGGACCCAGTCAAGGGTGGTGTGGTTTCCAGTTTTTGCATTGTGCCTAGTGGGCACTGTGATGATTTGGGACAGGCGGGCATCCAGAAGGGTTGCCTTTAGTGCCTGCTGTATGTCAGGAGCCCAGTTCAGGTTGAAGTCACCTTGTATTATTGTTTCAGGGGCAGGGAGTTCAGTCAACTGCTTGTAGAGCTCCTCAAGGGCTTGGGAGGCCAATTAAGGGGGATTGTATATGCAGCCACTGAGTAGTGCCTTAGCATGCCCTAAGGTGACCTTGACAAATAATGATTCACCCCAATTACCACCAGTGGAGATAAGCATAACAGGAGACACCTGGAGGGAGTTTTTGGTGTATATAAGTACTCCACTTCCTTTCTTTCCAACTCTACCCTTCCTGAAGGCATTAAACCCTGGTAGGTCAACCTCATGAGGTAAGATGTGTGGCTTTAACCAACTTTTAGAAACTTCTGATATGTCTGGTTTGTAGATATTCACCCAGCCCTGTAGCTCAGAGATTTTTGGGTGCAGACTGCAGACATTCATATGTGCTAATTTTAGGCCTAAGTGAGAGACCCAATTGGGGTCAGAGGGGGAGCTAATGGTGAAATTGGTGGGGGGCCAGGGCTCAGGTGGATATCCCCAGCTAAAAGAAAGAAGATGAGTAGGATCAGCTTCATACCATTGATGATCTGGAGGAATAGTTCCAGTCCCATCCATGAGTTGGAGGAGTGAAATATAAAATCGTCATCAAGATACTATACTACACATTGAGTTGACTGACAACAATTTTTCTTCTCAAAATCTAAGAATGGGGAGCACTAAACTTCAACACTATATGACATCAGCTGAAACTGCACTCCAGACCTTCTATGTTACTTCACAAGACCATTAAAGAAAAAGGGGTATACTACCATATGCACCCTGTGGTTTGATTATTACCCATAGACCTTGTGGGATGGAGGAACGCAATTGAAATATGTTGTCTAATATAGGACTCTGATGCAAAAACATGAACTAGCCATTGATTCAGATGTTTGATGTTGCTGCAAGTCATTAGAGCATGTTATGAACTTATGGCATCTAGCCTCCCATCCATGCCAGCTGGTGGTACAGTCCATCCAGGTTCACAGTGAAGAACTGAACAGGGTGTACACACCACACTAGTACAAGGAAGGATGGTATTGCTGATAAAATTAGTAAAATGCTCTTTTTTGGGCTGAATTTTAAATGGAAAATACCTGAAATCTGGGGTTCCCAATGTGAATATTCAATGAATATTCGCAGAAATACGATTTGCACACAACTAATTTTCACATGATTGACATACTGATGGAGTCAAAACTGGACAGGCTGATACAGTTTACAAAATTATTTCCAAAGATGGATGGGTGAGAGCAGTGCATCATTATATAGCAAGCAACTGACATGCTACTGCAGCTCACACTTAGGCATAAAGTAGTGGTTCTGAAATGTATTATGTGCAAATAAGACTGGGAGCTTACATGCTTTTATCACTGCATCATCACATTATGAATGAGTAATGTGCTTCTGTAGTGCACACTGGACTGGCTGCAGTGTTCCCAAATATGTTCATTGTGGCACAATTATGAGTTACAGTGATAGCCTGAGACATGACACAGAATACCCAAATATTTAACAATATAATACAGGAAATCACCATTTTTTCAATTAGATTTCTCTGATAATTCCCAGTAGGGAAGACAGTATTTTACTAAAATAGTGTAAAAAGACAGTTGTAACTATGATTAACCTCTGTCCTGCTATAGCACTAGAATTTACTGCATATCTCCTGCATGTCTATACACATAGCAATGCTCTTGCCACTAGAATTGTTCCTCATTGATATACTCCTTGAATGCGAACAACTCTTTTAGGGGAAAAAAACACTATTGTACCGTAGTGATGGATTGCAACTATATTTTAAAGGAAGTAAAATCCTGGAACTTGAATTAAAAATTTTATTAACTCATCTTTAAACTAGTTAAGTTTGGGGGACAAAGGGTAGTAGCACTTGAGCCAATCGGGTCTTAAAGTGGGAAGGCTATGATGAAAAAGAACACCTTCAATGTTATACTCCTAAATGCCAGAAGCCTCAACGTAGATAATATATTGGAGCTCGAGATACCTGTTAGTAGCCAGATACTGGATATTATTGCAATAGTAGAGACCTGGTGCGATGTAGCTAGTAGTTGGTGTAGGCAAATAAAGGGTTTCCAATCTTTTAGTAGTTTAGTAATACTGAGATGACCGACAAATTAAACCAATAAATTGCCTGTTTTTCTGATGATAGGGATACCATGATTATGGGGATCCTAATATGTCTAATATAGACTGGAATGAGATGTCTGCACCTTCCAATACAGGATCCAAGCTCATAGATGTCACTCTTGCCCATAATTTGAGTCAAGTATTTACCAAACCAACCAGGGGTAGAAACATTCTTGATGTGATTTTAACATTGAGGAGGATATCATTAATGTAGTTATTGGTGATCCCTTATGAAACGGTGATCACTCTTCTATTAATCTCACTTTATGCAGAGATGAGACTGGAGGAATGGGCAAGAAGGTGGCAGCTAATATTCAATGTGAAGCAGTGCAAAATCATGTACTTGGGGTGCAGGAACCAAGGGGAGGATACATGGTGGGGAAGACTTACTAACCGCCACCAAACAGGAAAGGGATCGGGGGTAATCATATCTGATGACACAAAGGTGGCCAAACAATGTGCCAAGGCTGTGGGGAGTTCCAGTGGGATGATGGGTTGCATATGGGGAGGTATCACCAGCAGAAGAAAGGAGGTGGTGATGCCACTATACAAATCATTGGTGAGACCTCATTTGGAGTACTGTGTCCAGTTTTGGAGGCCACATCTCCATAAGGATATAGACAGGGTAGAGTCAGATCAAAGAAGGGCAACTTAAATGTTTCAGGGTCTGCACCAAAGGACGTATGCGGAGAGACTGGAGGAGCTCAGCATGTATACCCTGGAAGAGAGGAGAGAGAGAGAGAGAGAGAGGGGAGATATGATACAGACCTTCAAATACCTAAAGGTCAAAAATAGCTATGCTAACAAAAGACCTACTTAAACTTGAGAACAGGCTAATTACCAATACATTGGTCCCTCAACAGGAAAAAAATAAAGGCCATCCTATCTGGACCAAAAAGTCTAGGCCCTCAAAGACAGAACTTGCTAAAACCCACTTTCTCAGATGGCTCACAGATTCGGATTGTAACCTCCATCAAGTACCTGGGAGTACTCCTCGACCAAGATATTACCTTTAAGAACCATGCTGAAAACCTTACCAAGGCTTTACACCATAAAATAAGGCTCCTGTACAGGCTAAGTCCATACCCCTCCAATGAGTCACACCTAAATATTGCCAACTGTACTCTCCTGCCCACTTTACTATATGGCTCCCCTGCCCTGCACATAGTCAGGAGCACAGAGCAAAATAAGCTCAAATCCTTATACCACACAGTTGGATGGTTTACTACAATAGGAGCCCAAAATGATTATCATTGTGGAGTGCTCTGAACCCTGAACTGGCCCTCATGCAATAGAAGGATGAAATACACTGCACTATCCCTAGCCTTTAAACTTAGAAGCGACAAAGACACCCCTCCAGTCTCAATGACTGGCTAAAGACCAAACCAGACAGGTGCCCTCTCAGGTCATCAAAACGTTCTCTCCTCAGTATCCCCCCAAACCAGGACTTAAACAGTGGCAAGGTCCTTTGCCATAGCAATTCCAACTATCTGAAATGCTCTACCCAATAACATTCAAGAAAGACCCTCATTTGGGGGCATAGTTTCCGCACTGAATCAAGATGTTAAATGGTCAGCTCCATCTAATAGCAGCTGATAAGAATCAAATTGGGTAGCGATCGGAACACTGGATAACACAAAACTTAACAGAAGGGCACATCAACATGCCATGCAGATGAAAATGGGGGAAATCTCCACTAAAATAACCCGCAGAATGGCTAAACAATAAAAAAGAAGTGCAACGGACAGACCACAAGGCTGAGGATCCCCTCTTCTCCCCTACTTTAAAGATCCTGAAGTAAGGGCAACCAATGAGACGTTCCGACCGCAGGTGATCCGAACATAAACAACCTCCTTGGATTATGTAGACCTCCCCCAAAAGGCTGTTCCACTGCTTTTTCTTGACTATTACCATCCACAGGGCAGAATCCACTTAGGAACACTGACCCAGCCCAACAGTAATTGAAGAACAGAGACTGAGAGCGCACAATGGTGACTGCTAAGCCCATAGCCCCAGCCACACAGGTAACGGACTCCCTAAATTATATTACAAAGATGTTAGAGAACCTAATAGCAGATATGGCAGATGTCAAGGGGGCTCTGGCAGGGAATGTGGAAGAGGTCTGCAAGCTGCAGGACCGAGCAAACATAATTGATCAAAGAACTGATGAGCCGGAGAGACAACAACATAACATTCTCCTCAAGTCTGAAAATCCTGAACTCTGCTTAAATAAGCTCTGGGACTGAGCGGAGGATCGAGAAAATCGGGGGTGCCAAAACAATGTCAGGATACTTGGCATACCCGAGGACCTTGAAGGGAAAAATATGGAAGCCTTTCTAAATGATGTCCTCCTGAGATTGCTGGAGTCGAGATGGAGGGGACCAATAGATGTAGAAAGAGCCCATAGAACGAGGGGGACACCACAATTCTCTAATACTCAGCTCAGACCAATCATTGCTTATATACTAAAATACTTGGTCAAAGAGAATTGCTGAGGGTGGATCAGGAACTTGGGTACCTGAGCTGGAAATGGGCCAGATTTCACTATATTGGGACTTTTCCCCATGAAGTTGCCATGTGGTGTAAGGCCTTCATCCCCTCAAAGCACAACTCAGGGAGAAAGGATTGAGGTATGGATTTCATGGCTTGCCAAATTCTGGGTGATGAAGGATGGACAGGACTATGTAGGAAGCTCACCCCAGGACATACTAGCATGGCTTTCTAAACATCGGCCACATTTCCAGCTCAAAACTACAATTCTCAGAAAGCTCGGGAACTACAGGACAGCACACATGCATGTGGATAACAAAAACAAAGAGCACTAGATGTGGACAAAATGGCATCCCCCATGCGCAAAATGGCAGAACCCATGTCTCGGAAGGGAGAACTACAGATGACTGACAAAACTACAGCACTGATGGAGGCATGGACCAGCTGAGTACCAGTAGTAGGACCAAATACACATAGAACCTGATGCAGATCCAGAAGTCAGCTTGGCAGGACCACCAACACAGACAGTGATGGAGCGGCACAGCCATCTAAATTATCAATGGATGACTCTTAATCCTTAAGCGGAGAAGAACAGCAGGACCGGGGGGCATGAACAGCAGACCAATACTGAAGAGATCACAGGAGAGGCAGACTGGGCCAAACTCTGAGAAGAAGACCTTATGGACATCATGGAGTCTCCAGAGGAGATGGTGCAGCCAGATCGGTGCTCCTTTGTGAAGTGGCAGCAGTAGGCAAGATGATTTCCACCAAACTGCATGAGTAGTCTCACCGCTTAAGGATGACTTGATGATGCTGTGAGTAAACTGGCATGACCAGGCTCAAGGACTGCAGCATTACTGTTTTCACATCTAAATATGCTTTCTGCAACTGCATTATGGGGGGTGGAGGGGCACATCCCTGAAAGGGAAGGAGAGTGGTGGGGGTGGATAGGGAAAATATGCAGAACAGTGCTAAAGTCTACAGGGGAAATAATAGATGGGAACAACCAGGGAAGGGGGATTGGGGGGCAGGAACCTACATTGGGGGATATGAGAAGTCCAGGACAGGAGGAGGATGCAGGTTGACAACCCAACGGGGTTATTAATGCATGAACCAGACACAGAACTCCAGGGGAAAGGGGAGGGGTAGGCACAGGGCTAGTTCTTTTTTTTTGGGGGGGAGTGTTCATGAGAGACCACTTCCCCCCACACATAGATGCCCTGGAGAATGGGGCCACAAACATGGGGACCAAGCAGGAATGATTATACCCCCCAATCTCACCCATGAGCCAGGTCTCAATAACCACGGACATAGTGTTCCCCAAGGTGAGCTCTGACACTCAAACAATCTCACTGCAGTTAGGGATAGGGGCTCTATCGACTCACACAAGGGAAGAAGGATGCTGAGACAATTACACAGCATTAAAGAGGCAGGTGGGATGCAGGAGTTGGATCAATGATTTCAAACTCACACACAGAAAATAGAGAGGGAAACTCGGGGGGGTAATACTCAGGTTGGGAAAAGGGTAACCAGGCACTGGGATATTAGTTACTTGGGATAATGGGGCTAACTCCACACCTGGAAATTTATGTACAAAATGAAACAGAAACTGATAATAAACATGCCTTAACCAGGTGAGGATCCAGTCCGCTGCAAAAGACTTTGTACAGATGAAGAATTTAGCTGCTTCATTAAGTGGCCCATAGTAGCCACAAAGAGATTATTCTGATCCATACTTGACATAGAACCCTTTATACAGGGCCCACACAGGACAGGTGTAGGATAAACTACATCCATATTTAACCACTTGACACCAAGGATAGGTAACTGTGAGGCTTAGTATCACCCTCACTTGCCTTATCTTCACTGGTATCTTAGTGAATTCACCAGTTACAGCTAGGTGCAAGAGAAGTCAATTACACTAGTAGAAGTCAGATAGACAAGAAGGAAAAGAAAGCCCAGACCATGTATAGGGGAAGGGTGTGACAACACTCTCCCTTGGGAGGCCTTGCTTACTGAGGTGGCAGCTGGGAGTGTATCAGCCCCTTAGACACACCAATCCTATCAGGAAGCAGGGAACAACTGACCAATAGAAGTAGTAGTTTAGTCTATTGTTATTATTTTATATTTTTGTTTATATTATGTGTTTTCACTGGTCTTGTCATAGCCTTCTTTCCTAGGGGAAAAGCATCTTCTATCAACAAGGACAAACGTTAAGGTTAAGTCTCACCAAAGTTCTTCTTCAACCCCAGGAAGCCCCAGCCCACTACACTGAGGAGACACCTCTTACATTGAGATAAAGGTGGTAAGTGGGACAGGGGGTGTTGAATGCTGGGCAAATGACCAGCAGCATGAAGAGGGGTGAGGTGTGTCTCCTGGAATGTTAAAGGGCTCAACTACCCAGTAAAGTGGGCACAGGTTTTACAACACATAAAAAACTTGAGGGCAGACGTGGCCCTGATCCAGAAGATACACCTAACAGCCAGGTCAGTCTTATGGTTGCAGAAGAGCTGGGTGGGGAGAATAGTACACAGCTTGGCTACATCAAGATCTAGTGGAGTAGCCATACTTATACACAAGGCATGTGGGTGGGTAGAAGATTGGAAGAAAACAGATAAGCAGGTGTGCTGGGTGGTGGCACATTTTGTTTACCCTGGAGGTAAGGTCATCTTAGTTAATACATCTGCACCTAACCAGGATGATCAGGACTATTTCACATACATCAGCCAGGCTATAGTGGAGGCGAAAGAAGAGGAGGAAAAATGGCCAGTCCTTATGGGAGGAGACTTCAATATGGCACCAGATGTCTTCTTGGACAAATCCCAACCTACCCCAGACACACACCCTAAGGCCAAAGCAGCCCTGGGAGGTCTAATAGAAGAATGGGGGATATCTGACCCATGGTGCCGAGACAACCACACAGGAAGGAACTACACCATCTATTCAGCAGTGCACAGCACCCGCGGTCATATAGACTTTTGACTGGTGGATGGGCTAGCAAGGCAGGGCAGAGGTGACACGCATATCAAACCCATGGTCCTTTCTGACCATGCCCCAATCAGTTTATCCTTCCTCCTGGTTGGATCTCAGCCCACCTAAAAAAGGTGGAGATTTAACCCTTTGCTACTGAAAGATGGGGAAATTCGGGAATGGATAAAGTCAGAAACACTGGCCTTTTCCAAAAGAAACCGCAATGGGGAGGTCAAAGTGAGTACGGCATGGGAGACATACAAGATCCTCTTAAGGGGATGCATTACATCTCTCACAGCTAGAACAAACAAGGAAAGAAAGAAGGAGATGGGGGACCTACAGCAGCAACTTGCAGCTTTAGAAACCCAATTCAAAAGTAGTCCCCGGCCCTCTGCAGAGCTCCATGCTTTGATCATGGGCTTGAAATACAGGATCAATATCCTGCTACAATGAAAGCCAGAGTGATGACTGCTCCAGGCAAAACATCAATTCTGGAAGTGAGGGGATAAAGGAGAGAAAATGCTGGCATACTCTCTCAGGAAACAGAAGGCCAACTCACAAATTCATGCCCTGAGATCAGCAACAGGGAACACAGTCACTAAACCAGCAGAAATAAATGTGACTATGAGGTAGTTCAATGAAGCCCTGTACTCCTCACAAGCCTAATTGGAAGGTAAGGGACACGACCCAGACATACAATAGTTCCTGGCCTCAATGGTGCTCCTGGGCTTGAGTCCAGAGCAGATGCAGGACTTGGACAGTCCCCTCACACTGACAGAACTGAAGGTGGCACTTCACCAGCTCTCAAAGGGTAAATCCCCAGGGGCTGATGGAATCTCTACAGAACTTTGCCAGATGTTAAGCCATGAGATTTTACCACTTCTACTAGTCACACTTGAGGAGGCAAAGGCAACAGGGGTTCTCCCACCCACTATGAAGGAGGCAATAGTCACCTTGCAACCTAAAATATCAAATGACCCCTTGGACTGCTCCAATTTTCACCCGATTTCCCTGATCTTGGTGGATAACAAAATGTTAACAAAGGTACTTGCCAACAGATTAGAGACCATTCTACCATCACTGATCCACCCCTCCCAGGTAGGATTTCATAAGGGGAAGACGGGAGCTGATAACATTTGCAGGGTCCTGAATCTGAAATGGGTGGCAGCACCCTCTAACACCCCGATGGCTGCCTCAGCAGTAGATTTCTGTAAGGCCTTTGATTCAGTTGAATGAGGTTACCACATGAGATGCTCAAGACTTTTAGGTTTGGACCATACTTTTGGGACTGGATCATCAAACTGTATACCAGGCCCACTGCCAAAGTACTGACCAACCAAACAGTGCTGGCCCCCTTTCAGCTGCAATGAGGGATGAGACCAGGCTGCCCTTTTTTGCCCTTTTTCTTTCTTATAGCCTTGGGTCCATTAGCCAGGAAGCTACTGGATACCCCTGATATACAGGGCATTAAGGTCAAAGGTAAAAAATACCTAATTTGCTTGTATGCAGATGACCTGCTGATCATGCTGTCCCACCCCACCAAGACCCTTCCCAGGGTAATGACCATCCTGGAGGGATTTGCTAAGATATCAAGGCTCTGTGTGAATCATAAGAATACCATGCTATCCCCATTGAATTTGGCATGTACGAAAGACAGTACGCAGGGCATGATGATGGTATGGGCTCATCAAGGGTTCACATACCTAGGAGTGAATATCACCACACATTGGAGGGACATGGCATGTTAAAGGCTAACTACATGCCCACTGAAAACTCTATAAGGGTAGACATGCAGAGTTGGCTGAAGTTACACCTCTCCCTGAAAGGGAAAATCAAAGCTGTACGTATGTTCATTCTCTCCAAACTTTCATATTTATTTGGTAACCTACCAAGCCCAGCACTCCCCAAAATTCGTCAGAAAGTTGATAAGGCAGTAACTGAATTCCTTTGGGAGGGAAAACCAGTGAGATTTGGAAAAGCAAGGTTATAGGCCCATTTGTCTGGGGGGTTCTAGGACTCCCATGGTTGCAGGGATACATCCTATCATATAGGGTAGCACAAGCCCTATGGTGGTTCCTCCCAAAAACCCAGGATACACCAATATGGGTAGACTTAGAAACAGACATAACTGATGTTGTTTGCCTAGGGAACCTCTTGGGTAAAAAGGGGTCCCAGATGGGGACCATTTCAGCAATTATTCAAGAGACCATGGATGCCTGGCTGAAAAGTAAGTGAGTTACAGGATGCCCAAAGAATCTATTGCATCCCCCAACTAGGCACATCCCACTGTGGGATAACCCTATGATATTAGTTGGGAAAAATACATCAGATGGAACTCCTGGCAAATGGCAGGTATCCACATGGTAGCCGATCTATTCACCCCCCATCGAAAGACATGATGTCCTTCCAACAAATGCAGGCAAAGTATCAACTGCCCAATATGGACTTCTGGAGGTTCCTCCAGATCCAAGAAGCAACCCACCAGCTCAGGCAGAAAACTCAGCAGGGGGGGGGGTGGGAATGACTGGACACCTTGTACAAAAGACTTGATAAAGGTGCAGCAGGGAAGGTCTATAGCTAGCTCAGAGAGTCACAGCTCGACACCACTGACAAATGTAGGAAACAGTGGGAGTTGAACCTGCAGAAGGTGATACCTCCCCACTGAATGGACAAACCTCCTGAAGGGAGCACACCTTAGCTACAGAGACTCAAGGAGCCAACTCATACACCTTAAGATCCTACTAAGATGGTACCACACCCTGGCCATACTGCAAAAGATGTGATTCATTCTGCGTGCCAAATGCTGGAGGTGCCAGGCCCCACAAGCCAATCTACTACACATACTTTGGCAATGTCTGATGATTGGCCCTTTCTGGACAGGGGTATTGGGAGACTGCACCAGGATCATGCACATCCACATCCCTGCAGAACCCATCCTTGTCCTTTTAGGGGACACTTCACTTGTACTGGGCAGCACAACGCAGCTGTGGAACTGGTTGTTGGTAGTGCTAATGGAGGCAAAATGGTTAATACTGATGAGATGGTGAAAATCTTCATCCCCTTCACTCCTAACATGGCACTCGGCGATAGCTAAGCTATCAGTCTTTGAACGCCCATCATATATTAGTAATAACTGGTTGCAGATATATGACAGGAAATGGGAACAGTATCTTAGGTCACACTTGTGCTCTATGCCCATACAACCAACCAGCAACCCCCCGTTATGAAACAGACGACACTCTTATTCCACTTAATCCCTCCGGCCCCTAAACAGGGAATGCACAGTCCCTCCAGGCTGGGCAACCCCGGGAAGGGACGGAAGGGAACAGAACCAAAATTTGCTAGGTTTTGCTATTGTAGACAGTAGTTAAGATGATAGTTAATCCCCCCTTCCATGTTTAGGAGGCTTTTACTGAAATAGAAAACAAAGTGTGTTGTTAAACTACAGTTGCAAATGTGCTAGTGAGTGCTGTCACAAAGGTGAAGAGTATGTCCTTTTTTTCTCTCTCCCCTTATACCCATAGTTCTTAAAACCAAACAGTTTATTTTTTCTCAGTGGTATCCTGTGCTTACTATAGACTTAAATGATATAGAATAATTGGGATATGTCTGTATTAATAACGTCTCTTTCGATATCATATTGAAATGTACTCCGATATCAATATATTCGTCTAAAGTTGCTCTTGGGAGTGGTTGTTTCATTGTATTCTGTAAAACCTGAAAACCTAATAAAATTTTACATGATAAAAAAAAAAAACAGAAAGCCCCTCATGTGAGGTTTTCGAAAAAGGCCAAAAAGTGCACTTACTAGAATGTAGCTCCTGCACTTGCTGCCGGTGACAGGATGTTAGATGTTGTAGATTATACAATGGCAAGAAAAAATTCTGTTCTCTGATTAGTCAGTGTGTGCCTCGGACAGTGATGATATTAAGCTATAACATCACTGTATTAAGTCCAGGCACACAATTGACCGGAGAGCAGTGAAAAATCCCTCCCAGCCCATGCAAGTCACCAACAGTCCCTGAAGCCATCACAGCTTAGACCAGCTCAGCCTCCCAGCCAAACACACATTCTCTGCCTGCCTCACTCCTTCACTCCATGAAACAAACAACTGCTACTTCTAAATCTAAGAGACAAGCAGTATGAGTGGTGACACGGCTTTAGTTTCAAAATACCATTCACTGTTCGTGACTGCCTCATCACACTCTCCTTTCTCTGCTCGCTATCACAACTGTTATGGATCTTCTCCTGGTACATGCCAGTAGTACTGGGAGAACCAGAAGGACAAACAAACAACTGCTGATTGTAAATCGAAGAGACAAGCAGTACGAGCGGTGACACTGCTTTAGTTTTAAAATGCCGTTCACTGTTCGTGACTGCCTTAGTGCATGCTCCCTTCTTTGCTCACTATTAGAAGTGTTACAGAAACCAGCAGAACTAAACTCAAAGGGTTGTAATTCCTATGACGGCCTAAATAAATAAATATGGGCACAGTAATTATGTGAGTATTGTGGGGGGGTGACAGAGACACCTATACTAAAATAAACGCTCAGCACCTACAAGAAATATACAGGGGCTGGGGAGCATGCAGCACCAGCACCACCTTCTGGGGACTATTTTTCCTTGTTTCACCATATATGCCTCCCACAGGGAAAAAAAGAAATAGAAAAGTAAAAAAAAAACACACTTCTTAAAACTATTTTTTTAATTTTTCACAACAAGCCATTGTATAATAGCAATAAGGCACTCCAGGGTATGTATTATTGTGTAAAAACATCACTCTTGGGGTGGCGAGAAGCACTCAGCTTCACCTTGTGCTTCAACCCACCCAAGGAGTGACGTTATTACACAATAACACACACCCTGTTGTGCCTAATTGTTTAAAAGTCACCCCAGGTACACCTCCCCCATGCGTCCAACTAGTTAGTTGTACCTGTTTAGACCTAAGTGGTAACAGGTCACAAAAATAACACAGATCCCAGCCAGGTCTCAGACCAGATATCTATCATGCCTTACAGTATAGGTCTATCAAATGTCTAGTATTGTTAACTATCATGCCTTATAGAATGGGATCTATCATATGTCTAGGACTGATTGTATTAGCACTATAGTGTATCTCTGTAGCTAATTAAGCAATAAGCCACAAGGGTGTGTGGGTTATCGGGGGATTTACCACAGCTGGAGTAGTTTGCCTATGAGGTGCATCCGAGTGGGTAAATCCATGCCAGCTATGGTAAATCCCAGATAGCAAATCTAAGTAGCTTATTGAAGATACACCAAGTACTGTTTTTATTATTTAAAAAAACAGTACTTGCTATAATCTTAAATAAAGTGACTCAATTGTAGAGCAATCAGTGTTATTGTTTACTTTCCCCTGATGTACGGAGCTGCTGTTTTACAGTCTCCGCGTAGTGGGGAAATAAGATGGTGGACGGAGTTCCGTGATTTTTGCCGTCAGATTGCTTTTTCTTGAACATGCAGTTGGCTGGCACCTTTTGCAGTGATTATCGGTAGATAATCAATGCAGGTAAGGTGCCACCCTGCCTATCTGATTGGTCGGTGTCAGAGGTACATGGTGTAATCTTATGTAATGTAGGACTGAAAGTTCTATCCATTGTTTATTGTACTGAACCTGTTTGTGACTTATCTCTGTAATTAATCCCGGGTCAGCCCTGAAAAGGGCCTACCAAGGCCCAGTGGATTTACCTGGTCAACTAAATGCAAATAAATAAAAAACAGTAGATTTACATTAATTATACTTTAACTTTCTTGTTTTCTAGTTATTTATTTTTTATTTATATTTTTAAACTTTCCCCTGCTGTTGGTCTACTAAATATTGTAGACAATGCAGCAATTATTTCACTGAGTCTTTCACAATGTATCTGATTCTCCCCTGCTAACTACACAATTACTGTTGGTGACATCACAGTCTATTGTCATGGTGAGCGCTGTACCATCAAAAACAAATGCACAGTAAGGTTAACAGGAGACAGGCAAATGCTTTTTATACAGGCTTTTGAGATACTCTACCAAGATGTGTTGTAAACCTTGGAAAGGATATTGAAAAAATATATTCTCTAGTAAACTGCTATAGCTGAAACATCTTAGTTATGAAAGCACATGATGAAGGGCAGAGTGGCTCTTTACGACTGCAGGTAACATTTTATGTGTTGTGATAATTCAATGTGAAAATCATTTGTGTTCCTTCTACTCTCAGGCCTCATTGTTTTTGTTCTCTGTTGCTCCTGTGTTCCTTCTGATTCTTCTGTGAGAGTAGGTAGTGACAAGGGAACTAGGAAGATGCAGTGTGATATGCAAAGACTAGAGAGGTCGTCTAAGGTTTGGCGGTTGAAATTCAGCCAATGCAAGGTGATATACCTAGGGAACAAGAAGCCCAGTACAGAGTACTGGATGAGAGAAGGAAAAACTGAGCACTACAGCTGAAGAAAGGGACCTCAGAGTCATCATTAGTGACTTCCAAAAACAACATGAATTTCATCTTTCTGTGACATTTAACAGGACTTGTCTTGTAAATAGGGATTTCATCCCTAATGACAGGTGATATCCTGTATAAAAAAGGAAAATGTTACCTACCTACCTACCTATAGTAAGGCAAAATAGGATGCTGGGATGTATCAGAAGCAGTACTGACAGTAGAAGAAAACAGGTATTACTATCTCTTTAAAGCTCACTTGTGCAGCCACATCTGGAGTACTGTGCCCAGCTCTTGAGTCCTTACCTCAACAAAGATAAGGACAGGCTAGAGACAAAAAAGGGTGACCAGGATGATTCAGGGCAGCAGGGCAGATCTTACGGAGATCAACTTAAGGCACTGAACATGTACTTGGTGGAGACCGGATGAGAGAGGGGTGATATGACAGAGACTTTCAAAATCCTGAAAGGAATACACAGGGTGAACAACAAGGAACTATTTAGCATGAATAAGTTCAAAGGCATGTGGGCATGAGAAAACTGATGGGAAGAGGTTCAAAAGTGATATGAAAAAGTTTTATTTTACAGAAAGGGTAGAGGAACTGTGGAATCATCTGCTTGCTGAGGAAGTAAGCTCCAATACCATAAATGGTTTCAACCATGTCCAGGACATAGTAAAGGCTGTAGGGGTTAATCAGGGTGGTATTAGTAGGGAGGAGAATGGGGGTGGATAGTGAGAGCTAGTATGACAGTAGGTCCCACAGCTTGATAGGTAACTAAGAGCAGACTAGATGGACCATTGGTCTGTTTTCTTTTTTGCTGCCATATGTTTCCCCCACCTACCTTCTGGGTCATGGCTGCCCCCATTTCTTCTCATGGGTTTGCTGAGGTCTTTCTCTGCCCTGCTGGCCCTTCCTGCTGTCTGTGCCTGCCTCTTCCATGATCACAGCTTGTTGCTCTTGCTGCAGCCTTCCTCAGCCTTTATGTGTTTGGCCTTTCCATTTGGATTATCCCTCAGTCTGCTGCTTTCCCTATGCCTATGCACCTGGACTGCCCAGACAGTGACCCAAGCCCTCTCCTTAGGGATCTACATTCCTAAACAACTCATCATCATCATCAGGATGATGATGATGATGATCACCATCATCATCATTCCCTATTGTACTGATACTGACCCTCAAGAGCTAATTTATTCAAGTCATGGGCCATTTCCACTGCCTCATCCCTCAAATGCATAGCCAGGGCTAACTCTAATATTTTTGCAAGCCTAGCATCAGCAGATATTCTGGACAGCCAAGCTGGAAGCAGCTGTTATCATCTCATAGTCAAATAACTGCTTTTGTGCTTGTTCTCAATTAGCTCATCTGTTTCAATTAAGTCCACACCTTAAGGCAGTGGCCCCCTTCCCCCTGGGCTTCCTAGCCATGCAGATCAACTCAGTGTCAACAATGAGTGTAGTACAGTATTTATAACTTCTCCATCTTGTGGGTGGAATTCTCATCTGAGTGGTTCTCCCCAGCCTTGTGACTCACCATCTCTAGCACTCATCCGTAATACCCATGACTTGTCCCTCGTGACCCCTAGGGGTGGTGGTGAGAGGCCAGTAATTACATCTATAGAGTGTGTTCTTAAATTACTGATCTTGTCAAAGCTGCTTGCACACTGAGCAAAGAGCAGTTATGTAAGATCTTACTGTAACAATAGGTCTTTGAGGGAATCTCTGTCATCAGGTCACACCTATGGAACTTCATTGTCAGGCATCAGGATCCCATGGAAGCCTTTTTTATGCAACAGTCTATTAAGGGCCTCCCACGCCAACATCAGGCTCTAATGTCACACATCCTGTGAAAGAGCGGGCAGCCCTGCTCCCTCCTCAGTTCTTTCCCTAGCTGGAGGCCATGAAAGACAGGGGTCCTACTAGAGAGCTGAGGAGAGAAAGAAGGTGCCCCGCTAGCAGAAAGGTTGGAGCAATAGGACAGCAGAACTGGAGAGGAAAAGAGAAAAAAGGGGGGTTAGAGAGAGGGATGGCATGACCATATGACAGAGATTCCCTCAAAGATCTACTGTTACAGTCATTTCTTACATAACTGTTCTGTCTTCTTCTGGGATATTTCTGTCATCAGGTTACACCTATGGAACAAGTCTCAAGCAGTGCTGAAAGCAAGGACAGTCTTGGTGTCAGGAAGGCCAGAGGCCTAAGAAAGAAGACCCTGAAGCACAGCTAGGCCAAAGCCTGTCCTTCTTCTGGAGGCAATGTTCAGATTGTAGTGCTAGGTGAAGGTGTGGACAGTATTCCAAGTGGCAGCAGTGCAAATCTCTGGCTGCAGACATATCCCTGAAATGGGCAACTGAAGTGGTCATGCTGCTGGTGGAATGGCCCTTAATAACCCCAGAGAGGTCCTTACCATATTTTCTGTAACAAAAAAACTATGTAGTTGGCTAATCATTTGGATAAGTACTGTTTTGAAACTGGAGTTTCCTTTCTGCCAGGGGCCAAAGAAACAAGCAACTATTTGGATTCCTTGCAGTCCTTAGTATGGTGTGTATAGTAAAGTAAAATTCTGTGCACATCTAAAGAGTGGAGCAATGCTTCCCCTGGATTGACATGCTCTGGGTAATAAATGGATAGGTGGATGCACTGATTTAGAATAAACTCAGACACCATCTTTTGAGGAAACATAAGGTTAGTATACAAATATACCTGTTTTTGTGTAAAATCAAATAATGCTGCTCATACATTTGAGCCTATAGCTCTGAAATTCTTTGAGCAGATGTAATGGCAACTAAAAATAATGCTTTCCATGACAGAATGCATTGCTCGCAAGATGCAGCTGGCTCAAAAGAAGGCAGGGTCAGCTTCCCCAAAACAAAATTCAGGTCTCAAGCCAGAACAGGGATATTGTTAGGAGACTTCAAGTGGAGGATGCCTCTCAAAAAAGTATGGGCCACATCCAGCAGAGCCACAGTACATCCATCAATTTGCACATGAAAGGCTGAAACAGCTGACAGGTGCACTTTAAGGGAGCAGTATTTGAGTCTTGCATCAGACAATGTCAGGAGATACTCCAAAACCTGGTTCAGTGGGCAGGAGAAAGGGTCCAGGTTATGAAAAGAAGCCCAGATAGCAAAACACTTCATTTCATAGAGTAGATGGCCCTGGTGGAAGGTTTTCCAGCAGTCACCAGGACATCCGCCACCTTCTAAGACACCCCAGTTCTAGCATTGGCCATGTCCTCAGTTGCCATGCATGCAGGTGGAGGAATTTGAGGTCTGGATGGACCAGACCAGGTTCCCTGGGCCTGAGTCAGCAGGTCCCAGCAGAGGGGCAGGGGAACTGGAGGTTCCTCAGCCAGTTGTTGCAGTAATGAAAACCATATCAGCTCTGGCCACAAGGGGCCACCAGAATTAGGATGGCAACCTCCATCTGTAGCTTGACGAGAACCATCTGAATCAGTGGGATGGGAGGGAATGCTTAGACAAACCACCCTTTGCAAGAGAGGGACAATGTGTCTCACCAGAAAACTCTAGGCCCTAAATTTAGCAAGTAGAAATGCAGCAGTTTTCCGTTAAGTGGGGACAAAAAAAGGTCCAACTGTGGACAACTCAACCTGTCAGACAGGTCTTCTGTGACCAGAATCAGCAGCTCTCATTCATCACTTTGGACTGCAGCCTGCTGATACTGTCTGCCAATGCATTTTGGGCACCTGGCACATGGATGGCTCATGGTTCTAGACCATGATCTAGGCCCCAGTACCAGACCCTCATTGCTTCCCAGCACAGAGGGTAGGAACGCCCCCCCATTTGTTGATGTAATAGAATACACTGACATTGTCTGACTGCATCAACAGATAACCCAGACAGAGATGGTTCTGGAAGACAAACAGAACTGCCCTCATTTCTAAGACATTTATGTGGAGGTGAGTCTCCCAGTGGAACCAGAGACCCTGGGTCTGATAAGGACCTTGATGGGCTTCCCAACCCAGACCCGCATCATCCATGGTGAGAATTTAGTGAGGAGTGGGAATAAGAAAGGGGACCCTTTTTAAAAGATTGGCCAGGTCCATCCACCAGTCAAGCACTCAGTGTACTTGCAAGGAGACAAGGACCACCTGATCTAGGACATCTGAACACTGATCCCACTGAATCCTGAGAGTCTCCTTCAGAATCCTCATGTGCAACCTGGCAAGAAGGACCATAACAATGGCCACAGTCATGAGGTCTAGTAGCCTGAGGAATGTTCTGGCTGGAACATGCCAGCTCTGAACCACCTCCTGGGTCTGGGCAATAAGGCCATTCACCCTGTCCTGAGGTAGGAAGGCTGTACCCTGAGTAGAATCCAGGACTGCCCCATGTATTGCAATCTCTGAGAAGGGGTCAGTACAGACTTGGGTCAATTGACAGTGATGCCCAAAGACTGGAATAACTGCAGGGTACTTTCTAGAGTCAACAATAGGAGCTTTCTGGACTGGGCCTTCAGTAGTCAGTCATCCAGATATGGAAACACATAGAGGCCTTCACACCTAAGGGCTGTTGCTACAGCTGCTAAGTACTTGGTAAATACCTGTGGTGCAATGAGCAATGCTCTGAACTGGTAATGCTCCCCTGGAATAGAAACCACAGGTACCTCTGGTGGGGGGAACAACTCATGATATGCAGAAAGGCATCTTGCATATCAAGGGAGAATAGCTAATTGTCTTGCTTGAGCTGGGGAAGAAGACCATGCAAAGTGACTATCTGGAACTTTTTTTACTGAACAAAAAGGTTCAAGTCCTTGAGGTCTAGAATGGGCCTCAAGTCCCCTGTTCTTTTGGGAACCAGAAAGAATCTGGAGTAGAACCCATTGTTCCTTTGCTGCCTGAGCACTGGGTCTATAACCTGTTTCCATAGCAAGGTGAGGACCTCCTTCGTGAACACCTCTGTGTGATCTGGAGGGTAAACATGGGACTAGGGGAATGTCTGGAGGCTGCTCTAGAAGCTCTAGAGCATGGCTCTGCTCAACTATCTACAGAATCCAAGCATCTGTTGTGATGGTTCACTACTGGGACAGATGGAGGGAGAATCAACCTCTGACCACCACTTCCTGGCTTGGGAAAGGAGGAGAGGGTGTATCAAGGAGTCAGACTGAGGCTTAACCAGCACCCAGTGCCACACCTCCTCCTCTGGAGTGCTTGGCAGAAGGACCAGAGGAGGAAGAGGGAGCAGTCCAAGGTGGAGATGGCTCTACACTTTCCCTGAAGCTTGGCTCCAGGACCCGAGTTGTGAGAGACCTTCCAAAAGGATGACCTCAGCCTAATCCTGGGCTGAGTATGACAGAAGAAGTGGACATACTGAATAGTCCTGCCAGAAGTCTGCTGTTCATTGCAAAAACTCTCATGACTGGACCATAAAGCTTGTGAAACACAAAAGGGGCATTCAACACCTTTTGCTGGATGTCATTCACAAAGCCAGAGACATGCAGCCAGGAGTGCCATCTGAGGCAAATGTCAGATGCAGCTGCCCTGACTGTAGTGTCAGTGATATCATAGGTGGCTCTGAGGAGATGCTTTCTAGCATCTTCTGAGGCCTGGAGTACCTTAAGAAGCTCCTGTTTGTGAAACCCTCAGGGGGTGCCTGAACAGCCACTTTGGCCTTCCTCCAAAGGGTATTTTGGTACTTCAAAAGATGATCCAAATAATTGGAAATCCTAAGGACTAGGATATCTGAGACAAAAGTTTTCTTGCCCCAGAGGTCTAATCTCCAGGACTCATGGTCAGGAGGCAGGGAACTAAGGTGCTTCAGGGCCTTAGTTCTGTATTGAGCAGCTTTGATGACCACAGAGATGGTCTCAGGCTGGGTCACATATAAGGGCAACCCCTGAGGCACCTGATAGACATTCTTGTCCTTCCTAAGCATAGCTGGCACCATATTGGGCTGGTGCCAGGTTGTGGTGACTGCATCATTTAAGACTGGCAGCAGGAGAGGAATACCCATTGGTGGAGATTTAAGGGATGCCCAGGAAATCCACCAGATTCTTCTTGGTTTTATCCTCCTCCTCTGTTTGGAAACCTATTGTGGAGGAGAGCTGATTCATGATGTTAAAAAAGGAGGGATCCTCTGGGGGGGGCCTTGGAGTGTGCTTGACAAACATCTCACTCCTGGAGGAGACAGTGGACATGTCAGAGGATTCCACATCAGCGTCATCCTCTTCCTCAGGGAGGATAGGATCAGGATGGTACTCCTCTTTGACATCAGTCTGCTTTGAAGTAGGGACCAACAAATGTCATACCAACACTTCTCTTGAGTGCACATGGAACATAGGTTGGACAGGTGTCAATGCCAAAATAGCTAACAATGGCATGGGTGATGATGGCCTGGGCTGTGGAATTAGCTGCTGAAGGAGAGACATGGTAATAGAGGTAGGTGTAGTATTGAGGTCAACGGCAGGAAAGGGAATTGTCTTTGACACAGGCATTGGTGGAGGGAGTACGAGGCCCTGGTCTGATGAACCACTAACTGAAGTAGTAATGGGAGTGCCCTGTGAAAAAGGACCTCAAGGCTTGAGAGGTCTCGATGGCAGGGTGAGGGCTGATGACCTAGAGGCTAATGGCCCCTTGACAGCCCTGTTTTAGCTGGAAGAAAATCCACTGTGGGGTGTCTGGAAGTAGCAGAGGCCTGCACTGAGCAAGGTGCTGACACCAAAGCAGTCAATGGGGTGATCCTGGGAGAGGAAGAAGAGGAATCCAGCAGGGACAGGGATCACTGATAGGGGGAGCAGTCTTTAGGTAATTCCTTGCAGTGTCAAGAGTGCTCCCTTGAGGATTTGTCTCAGGCCTTGGCAGCCTGTGTGCCCAAGGAAGATGCTGGTGACTGGGTGGAGGGAGTGCTTGAAAAGACCCCTGCTCTCCGCTGGCTGCCTGTTGCTCCACAAGGAACCTCTGCAGAGCTTTCTTGCATCAGTGCTGGGTGGTGAATTTGAACCTCTGTCAGGACTCACAAGCAAGGATGATATGGCTAGGCCCAAGACAGCAGACACAGAGCTGGTGCTTGTCATTGGAGATCTTCTTTCCATGGTGACAGCAATAGAAAAGAACCAACAAAGGAGTTGTTCTAAACATACAAAGGAGAAAGGAATCACTTCATATAGAAGTGATTTATTGGTAAGTAAAAGAAAAGGGTAAGTAAAATTGGCATTCCAACTGAGTGATGAAGCTTCCATGGAGTCCATTTGTGAATGGTTGACAGAGGAAAAGAACTGAGAGGGAGCAGGACCACCTGTGCTTTTATAGGGTGTGTGACATCAGAGCCAGATGTTGCCATGCATGGCTCCTAATAGACTGATGCAGAAAAAAGTTTTTGTGGGATCCTGGCACCTGATGGTGAAATTCCATAGCTGTGGCCTGATAACAGAGATATCCCCAATGAGGATCGGTATATCAGTCTGCATTTTCTTGCAGTAAATGGTGAAGCACAATATAGGGGATCATAACACTTGTGCTAGCTCAACTTTGTGAACTGTTGTACAACTTAATGTCATTCTGTCTGATAGTGTGCAACAAGTTCTGTGTTTTGTATCTGAAAATTAATGCACTTGTAACCACCCAGTCCCCTGGGGTTACTAGAACCCCATCAGTATAAGTGCTAGGTAAGGAAGGCAGCTGATGAATAACTAATTAAATGTTTTTTTCACCTACTCACTCTCTTGTTTACTTGGCCTTAGCTGAGACAAGAAAGAGATGAGGTCATTTAGAACTCTTGCAGCAGTATAAGCCAGAGCAGCAGGCTGTGAGTGGGGAGTTTTAGAATCTTGAGTTAGTTGGTAGTCAGCAAGTGAAGTGTGAGGAGTGAGAGCTGCAGTGTGGGCTCTGAGAGGAGAGCCTGTTTTCTCACCTAGTCCTGAAATACTCCAGCCTGCCAAGAGAAGTGGTGGAAATTGTTGTCTACAGCAGGATCTCCTGCTTTTCATCCCCAGAGGGATGAAAAGGACTGCTGGAGAATGGATCCTATGGGGCAATCCCCTATTTGATCAAGAAAAATTTGAAGCTGCCTGTACTTTTCTAACTGTGAGTAGATTTGACTTTGTGCTTCATGAAGAAAGTACCTGTGCTTTGGTGTTTCTCTGGTTAAAAGGGAAAGGTACACCAGTTCTGTTCTGAAATTTGAGACTTTTCTTAGTTTAAAGTTGTCTGGCATTGTGGGATCCGGAGGCAGACTGATTCACATTGTTCAGGACTTTAATTTTTTACACTCCTACAGTAGTGTTTCTTAAATGCTGGATGTGAAAGTTCATTCAAAGATGCATTTACCTAAGAGTGTTCAAGAAGTTTTAAGGTGTAGCTCTGAAAGAATGGCTGGGTATGAATTTGGAAGCAAAGGCTGCAAAATTGTACTTTAAAGAAATGCGTATTTTAGCAATGCTTTACAAATAGAAGAACGCAGTCCTGATAGTGATACTGATTTGGTTGACAAATTGGAGAACTGAATCAAAGCGAACACTAAGGTTATTCACAGTCGCAAAAGGGCTGGTGACAGTACAGAAAAGCTAAAGACATAGTTCAGAGAAATGTATGGATTTAATCTAGACTCTTGTGGCATGTATCAAGATTTCCATTTCATTCACATTAAGACAGAAAGCAAGCCTGAAGACATCCAGGCCTGAATGTCACTGAGGCAGTGAGACATCTAAGATATGGTAAATGAAATATGGTTGACTTTAAGGACACAATTACCAGGTCATAAATGTGCATGTCATCTGCACATGTATGGTAGGACAGTATGTGAGTTGAAACAATGTCTGCTAACATACAAAATACTATTGTAACATATTATAAAATGGGCAACCAAAAAGAAGAAGTCTCATTGATCAAAATATAGCATGTGACTGTTCATGAAATCTGTTTCATGCACTGTCACCCTGGTCCTAAATCACATCACACAATGAGCAAATCAGTCCTCCTACAACCAGAACTATCTTCCATCAGTCCCTCTACAACCAGAATTGATCTTCCATTACAAACATGGCTGATACCATTATGATTAAAAAGAAAACTTCAATTGGGCCCTTAAAATAAAACTACTTAAAATAAAAAAAAAATAATTAAATGTTGTTTCGCTGATCATCATACTTTCTTTACACATATGAACAAAACAGAAATATTAAGTATTGTTTATAGTTTTCATTACAACTGTTTCTTTGCTGACAATGAAAAATCTCCTTTCTGTCTTTACCTGCTCATCAGGGAAATCTTTTCTGCTTGCCATGACAGTGATATAATTGAGTCTTTGGCTGTAGAAGAGGCCTTTGTTGTGTCTGTGTACAGTATGTTAGGAGAGGAACATTCTGCCAGTGGAACTGAGCAGAATTTTAAATCCATGTATTATATGGTAAACATTTCATGATAAACATTCCATATCTTGAATCTTAATGCCATCAAAGGACAAACTTAGTCCAGCAGTAATACAATGACATCATCAATGACATCATTTGCAGTGGACGGAAGTACTATTTCATCATAAATGCACACAAGTTAATCTATCATTTCTACATATAAACACGCTTTTCCCAACTGTAAAAAGTAAAAAAAAAAAACACAAAAAAGGAGCCGATTTTATAAGCACAATAAGGCACTCCAGGAGTATGCATGGAACAGATTTTACTGCCTTCCAAGAGCTGAAAGCACTTGGCCTGTGGCCTCATGCCTCACTATGCCCCTGGGAGTGCAATAAAATCTGTTCCTTGCACACCTCCTCATTGTGTCTTATTGCTTTCATAATTTTATGTCAGGATGGACTGTATGTCAAGTCTGAGCCCTTGCTTCATAAGCAGAAATGAAATATACATGCTGGAAAAAAAAATATTCTATTAGATACAGTTCCAAACCCATTCTATCACGAAGAGCACTCACTTATTCCCTAGGTAAGCATCCAAAAAGGAAAAAATAGAGTGCACTCAGAGGCAAGCATTACTCTGCCTTAACTGCAGTGTTACTAACAACTGGAATGCACTTCCCTCAGCACTGTTAAAGAATAACACCATATACAGTAGATTTAGGTAAAATTGAATAGTCTTTGTTTATTAATCAGACATAACCTCAATGAGGTGTATGATGCAAGTAAAAGTATATTCAACAAATTATTAACCTCTCAGGGCATTCGCAGTGGACAATGCAATAGAGTGCAATACATCAAAGTACTAGTATGGACAAACATGAGAAAGGACTGCATCCTAAATAAATTTGCTCTCACCTATCTGCCAGCATGCCCTGCTCTGGCGCATCACTCCATGAGCTTCATTCAGTGATGTGACTGGGATGCTAGTCGCTCCCACTTTTATTTCTGCTCCTTATATCCCACTGAATAAAGCAAGATCTGAGTATTGTATGCCAGTCTGCTGCTGCTTAAAAACACTCTCACGTGGGCTTGTTTAATTGTCAGAGAACATTCTCCAAGACAACTTGACTTAGCAGCACATTAAAAGTGTTAATAAATTCAGGATGGAGTGAAAAAGTGTAAAACGATATTCAGACAAAAATGCACATTGCAAAACCTATTATTAAAGACATACTAGCTGAATGAAACACAAGAGGGCATTGTAGTAACCATTTAGAGGGTGGGGAGATAACCAATATAAACCACAGTATGTCAAAAGATATCCATCAGACACATGTACATTTTTAGAAAATATAAAATTATTTACAAATCTTAATTGCCACAAGGAAAACAGAGGTTCAATTCCAAAGGCCTCTGGAAAAACATTCAATGTCTGAACAGATCATAGCACAAGTTCAAGTTGGTGATGGTACATTGAATTAAAATGTGATTCTTGATATTTCTCATGTTCTCAGGCTGCAACAAAAAGTCCCATCCCATCAGATTCTTCATTACTTTACAAGTGCTGAATCTGGTTTATCATGACATAGAAGCTGACAGACAGCAATTTACTTTTAGGAACATCCAGTTAGAAAAATATAGAGAGAAGAGGAAAAAAGCACAATATTAGTTCATAACAGTGAATGGCAAACAAAAGCACAGAAAGACCATTTCAGGGTAGAAAGCTGTTATTAAAAGAAGAGTCTGCCTGTTTTGGTCACAGACAACAATCGAAGAGGCGTTGCCCAGTACAGCTCCAGCAGCCATTCATCTGTGTGAAAATTACTAACCCTTAAAAGGCAGATGTCACTAGAGCCTCTCAATGCTGTGGCCCTCTGTGTGAAGGACTGAGCAAAAAAGGACATCACAGGAGTCTGCCAATGAGTCAGCCAGGAGATAGTCAGCAATCAGGAACTCTGCCTGTCATATCCCATATAAAACTGTATGTGCACAGTTAACTGCATAGTTCACAGCAGTATCATGGTGGGTGTTGGCTGTAATATATTGAGATGTGTACTACAGGTTATTGTAAAGTTTATTTGCGGAACAGTGTTTATGCTATAGCTAGTGAACATTTCATTGCAGGGTTATTTTGTGCTCTGGTTAAATCATACAGCTACACCCTACCTAGGTAAGCACAGAAAAATAGTTTATCTCCAGTTTTCTCAGCTATAGGTAAGCCTACAGCCACATCCTACTAAGGTGAGCACTACAAAGTAGTTTTAATTCCTATTATTTTGTGCTATAACTAAGCCTGCAGCTACTCTCTATCTGGGTGTCCACTGCAAAGTAATTTTGTTTTATTCCTGTTTTAATGTGCTACAGTATATTTCAGAATTACAGCTAGACAGCATCTGGGTGAGCTTTATGACTTAAAGGTTAATGACTGGCTCAGGAAGTGGGGTGAAGAGAATGGGTTGGGGGTGTTGGGGAACTGGAATGGACTTTGGGAGGATAAGGGACTATATGCCAAGGACAGGTTTCATCTTGCCCCATTAGGGAAGGAAGTCCTTAAACAGGGGATGGCTGACTACATACAAGCAAGGTGGGGTTTAAACTTGTAAGGGGGGAAGGGATGAGGGAGGGGCTGACGAAGCCCTCTCTCCAGATGAGGGAGTAGCCTCGCCCAAGAGGGGAGGGGAAACAGACTGGAGGTGGAGGTTTCAGGAGGAGCAGGGGAGGATGGAAGTACAAGGAATCTGGATGGGGTTGACAAAGAGGATCAGGGATAAGGGGTGGGGGTTGGTGTTAGTAAATGCCAGGAGCTTGGGAAACAAGTTACCGGAGTTCCAGGCCATGCTGTTCGAGGGGTGGATGTGGCGGCGGTAACGGAGACGTGGGCCAACAAAAACCATGACTGGGACCTAAATGTACAGGGGTACACTATGCTTAGGAAGGATAGAAAGGAGGTCAGAGGGGGTGGAGTGGCTATGTTCATTAGAGATGATATAGAAATTGCTATGGTAGAAGAGGCAGAGGGAAACGTGGAGGCCTTATGGGTCTCCACGATCCCCAGCAGGAGATAGGTCAAGCTGGGAGTAGCATATAGGCCCCCCGGGATGAGTGAGGTTCTAGAGGATGGTTTGCTGGACAACATCATTGCCCAGTGTGGTCCAAAAGGGGAAGGAGTGGTGTTGATGGGGGACCTTAATATGCCAGGTACAAACCGGGGAACCATGTCCTCTAGGGTGGCCAAGGAGCAGAGGCTGCTGAATGGCTTCCAGGATGTGTTCTTAACACAGCATGTGATGGAGCCCACAAGGGAGGGGCATGTCCTGGATGTGGTTCTGGCAGATGGGGATCTGGTAGGGACATAGTTGTACAGGACCCCTGACTGGAGTGACCACAATACTGTCTGGTTTCAAATAAGCATGGGGGTGGGGTGAGATCTAGGACACTGGCAGTAGACTTCGGGGGCAGACTTTATGGGCATGGAAATATTCTCAAGGATCACTTGAAGGGGATTACCTCAATGACAAGTGTGGAAAGGAGATGGGAGGTCATAAACGGGGACTTCATGGGGCAGTCAGGATCTGCCAAGTGAAACGTAAGGGAGCAAGGTCACGTAAGCCATGCTGGTGGTCCAGTGAGGTACAGGTAGCAGTCAGAGAAAAGAAGGCGGCCTACAAAAAATATAAAACAACAAGAGGGGATAGGGATAGGGATAAGGAAATGTACCAGCTTGCATCTAGAAAAGTCACCCGTATGGTGAGGGGAGCAAAGTCCAGTAAAGAGCAGCGGCTGGCACAGGGGATACATGATGGGGAAAAGGGGTTCTTCTGGTACATTGGGGAGCGGAGAAAAACTAAGGGCCATCTCAGCAGATTGAGATCAGAAGGAGGGTGGGTGGAAGAGGCGAGGGACCAGGCAGAGGTATTTAACGAGTACTTTACCTCTGTGTTCACTAGGGAGGGATGGGATATCTACAAAGCAAGGCATGAAGGGGATAGAAGTGGCAGGGAGTGGGATCAGGGGAGCAACAGAAATGGAGCAAGAGGGAGGGAAAGGTACCCCAGGGGTGTCACATCTGGATAAGGATAAAAAGACCGCAGGGGAGGGGGATGGATGATGCTATCTCCACCAGAAGGGTGTGGTTAGCCCTCAAGGCCCTAAAGAAAACAAATCTCCAGGCCGGATGGCATTCATCCGAGACTACTATGGGATTGAGGGACATACTGGCTGCACCCTGGCGGAGCTTTCAGCAGGTCACTTGAGACAGGGAGGGTACCTAGTGATTGGCAAGAGGCACATGTGGTACAATCCATAAAGGGGGTCGAGGAAGTACCAGGTAACTATAGACCCATCAGTTTGACCTCGGTGGTGGGAAAATTAATGGAGAGTATACTAAAGGAACGATTGGGGGTGTACTTGGAGGAGGTGGGAGATCTGGACAGTCGGCAACATGGGTTTGTGCCAGGTAGATCATGTCAAACCAACCTTGTGGAGTTCTATGAATGGGTAACATCAGAACTGGACAGGGGTAAGCCTGTGGATGTATTGTTCTTGGACTTCAGCAAGGCGTTTGACTCTGTCCCCACAATGGTCTGGTGGAGAAACTGATGGGGTTAGGAGTAGGCCCTTTGATGGTCAGATGGATTGAAAACTGGCTAGCTGGGACACTCAGAGAGTAGTGGTCTGTGGGGAGCTCTCGAACCCTAGAGAGGTTGGTAGTGGGGTACCACAGGGCTCGGTCCTGGGTCCGATCCTGTTTAATGCATACATATCGGACATCAGGGAGGGTATAGGGTGTGAAATGAGTCTCTTCGTGGACTACTCCAAGATGGGAGCAGTAGTTGAGGGAGAAGAGGGGAGGGTGGCCCTGCAAGGGGACCTGGACACCCTGGAAAGCTGGGCTCACACATGGAAATTAAATTCAATATCACCAAGTGCAAGGTGTTGCATCTTGGTCGGGAAACTCCCTAAACACAGGTACACACTGGGAGGGAGGCACTGGAGGCCTCAATAGGGGAAAAAGACCTGGGGTCATGGTGGATACATGTATGAATAACTCTGAGCAGTGCAGGAGAGCAGCTAGCAAGGCAAACAGGATGTTGGGATGCATCATAGGATGACACCTCTAGGAGCAAGGAAGTGATTCTGCCACTGTACAATGGACTGGTTAGACCACACCTTGAGTACTGTGTACAGTACTGGAGACCACATTGAAGAGAGGGACATACAGCTCCTGGAGAGGGTACAGAGGAGGGCAACAAAGATGATACGAGGGCTAGGGATTTGACTTATGAGGACAGACTTGAGGAGCTCTGCCTGTTTTCATTAGAGAGAGAGGAGAACAGGGGGACATGATAGAGGTCTTCAAGTACCTCAAGGAATAAATAGGGTAAACATGGAGGGATCTTTAGACTAAAGCAGGGGAGGTATCACCAGAGGCATGGTTTGAAGTTGGAAGGGGAAGGGTGAGGGGAAAAGAGGAGGAGGTTTTTCACGAGAGGGTGGTGGAACCCTTGAATGCACTGCCTGGTGAGCTGGTTCAGAGATCCACTGTAGAGGGCTTCAAGAGAGGGTGGGACAGACACAGAAAGTGGATGTATCAGATGATGGCCTGTCCCGGGGGGGGTTGGGGATGGATGATAGGGGTTTCTAGAGAACAAGGGATGGGAGGGTCTCGGCACCCAACTAAGGATCTAGATTCGAGCAGACTCGATAGACCGTAAGGCCTAATCTGCTGGCAAATAGTATGTTAGTATGTAAATCAGACATCTGGCTAGTATTGGTCTTTATGGGGATGGGACTTGATGACAAGGCAATCAGTTATGCTGGCTGTCGGGTGCTCTTCTCTAGAGGTGTGCTCTGGAGGAGGGGGCACTACTCCATCTACAGGACCTTGGCATAGCTAAAGGTACAGCTGGTGGAAGTAAGGGTAGAAACAGCTCAGCGCCATCATAAGCTCATCAGGATTCCAAGTCCCACTCCCCAGACAACCACTAGTCCAGGAGTGGAGAGTGATTGGGAGGGGGAATGGGAGTTAAAGTAGGATTAGCCACAAGGAGGTTGTCCAGCCCCTCACCATCAAGACAGCCAATAGCTTTGCACCCATAGAGGAGGCTCAGGCACCTAATTCTGCTGGGGCAGTCTTCAAGGCAGTCAATGGAAAAGGGAAAGGCAACATGTTGGCACCCAAAGGAGAAAGTCTGCTAAAAAAGTATTTGTGGTAGGAAGCTCATTGCTTGGGGGTTAGAAAGGATGGTGGAGAAATGATGGATCAGATGGGGTTTGTCCAGTGCCTTCCTGGGGCATCTGTCATCTGGGATTCAGACAGGATAGTGAGGATGTTTGAAGGGAGCAGGGGGAGCTGGGGACATTGGCAAACCACTCAGTGGAGATGATGAAAGCAAACTTTCATAGACTGGGTGATGGATTGGCAGGACACTTGGGCTCCTTGGCCTTATCTGAAGTCCTCCCTGTGTGTGGCAGGGAGGAGAAGCAGGGTAGAATATGGGGATGCAACAGAAGAATTTAACAGATTGCTTAAGGGATGGTGTAAGGATAAGTGGTACCACTTTGTAGGGGACTAGTGGGACTTCTATGGTGTAAGGATAAGAGATAACACTTTTTGGGGGACTAGGGAACTTCTGGGACAGGAGGCTCTTCAAGGGTGGTGGACATCACCTGATGAAAGTGGGGGGCCTGCATTATTGGGCAGAAGTTTGACATCTGTATCAGGCGTTTAAATTGACTGATGAGTAAACTGAAATTGATTGAGGAGCAGAATGGGTTTAGGGCAGCATCAATGGCAGGGTAGAGGAAGAGGAATAGGATGATAGCTAGTACTCCCCCACATCTAGGTGTTTGTAACATCATAGAAGGTATAAAGAAAGCTTTGGCTCATACTCAAGGCCCCTGGAATTCTGGGATTCTGCGGTTGCAGAATTTTCTGCAGAATTTGCATTATGCCACAGAATATATATATAGTGCCTCAGAATCCATTGCTTTTGGTGAATTTTCATTCAAATATACTGTTTTTCCACAGTGTCAGGCTTTCTTTCCCATCTTGTTTATCATGAAGTCCCTCCTCTATGCTTAGCATATAATGTTATCAATGACATCCCATCATATTTAGCCAATGGCAGTGCTGTGTTCTGCCAGAGAAATGAATAAATCATGCCACAGAAATCAGAAAATTCCTCCATAGAAGCCAAGGAGCCCTTCAGCAGAAATCAGAAAAGTCTGCCACAGAGCACTAATGGCCCTGCTCGTACTGGACTAGCTGAACTATTTTGTAGAGGGGGAATGCAAAGGGTGCAAGCACCAAGAAAAACAAGAAGATAAGAGGATAAGAGGAATATGAAGTGCAAGGGTAATAGCAAAGTAGAAACAGAGGTCAGATGGAAGGGGTATGCCCTAATACAGAATCTTAGGTAATAAAAATGAGTGAGCTTCAAGTGCTGATGGCAGACACTGAGGTTAGACATTGTGGCCATAATTGAAACATGGGCTTCAGGAAATAACAAATGGGAACTGCATATCCCTGGGTACTTGATGTTCAGGAGGTATAGAGGAACAGGCAGAGGTGGAGGAACAGCCCAATAAATCAGAGAGGACATAGAGGTAATGGAAGATGGATGCATCAGGGTAGTAATAGGGGAAACTAATTTACTGTGGGTTCAACTCACAGCAGCCTCAGGAAAGAAACTGCACATGGGGATGATCTATAGACTATCATGGTAAAGCAAGGAGGGGGACAGAGAACTGGGGGAAGAACTGGAAAGAGCAACAGCTAAAGGTGCAGTAGTTGTGATAGGTGATCTGACCCTGCTGGACATCAAGTGGAATGTTTCAATGACCAGGAGCACAAGGAGCAAGATCTGAAAGGATGCATTCCAGGACTG
This sequence comes from Neoceratodus forsteri, assembly GCA_016271365.2. Classification (NCBI taxonomy): domain Eukaryota; kingdom Metazoa; phylum Chordata; order Ceratodontiformes; family Ceratodontidae; genus Neoceratodus; species Neoceratodus forsteri. The sequence continues at coordinate 1,787,299,069 of CM057455.1, read as the reverse complement.
TCTGTTGGTACAGTCAGTTAAGGAGCTAACAGAGAAGACTGCAATTATTGATGTGGTGCTCACCAACTCAGAGGTGGTAGGAGCTGTGGGCATAGGGGAGACATAAGGGAAAAGTGACCATAACACCATTTGGTTCAAACTGGCCCATGGGTCTGGTAAACTGCAATCATGTGCTGAAGTCCTAGACTTTAGAAGGGCAGACTTCAACAAGCTGAAGGATCTGGTCAGGGATAAGTTAGTAGGGGTGGACAAAATAGATGGGGTGAAAGAGAGATGAGGCAATTAAGGGGCATTCTCAGGGCATCTATGGTATGCATAAGAATGAGAACCAAAATGAACAGATTCAAGAGACCACTATGGTTCTTGGCAAGGGTCATGGAAGTGGTGAAGGCCAACAAAAAGGCCTTCTATAAATTTAATGAACAGCAGGGCCATGAAAAGTGGGAAAAATATTTATTGAAAAACAGGAGGCAAAGATGGTGATTATGCAGGCAAAAGCAGACACGGAACTGCATACTGTGGAAGGGGCCAAGAGCAAAGAAAAGCCAGTCTTCATTTATATTAGTGAAAAAAAGAGAAAGGAGGTGGAATTGTAAGGTTAACAGACATGATAGGGTGATTAAGGTAGATGGGTAAAAGGCCACTATCCTTAATGATTATTTTCTCAATTTTCACTAGGGAGGACAGTCAGCCCTCACCACAGAGTGGTATGAAAGTTGCCAGTAAGTGGGTAGCTGATATGAGTCAGCCAGCATTTAGTAGTGAATGGGCCCCAAAAGGGGCGGCAGACTTAAAGATCGATAGGGCCCCAGGACCAGATGGTTTGTAAACAAGAATACTAAGGGAACTGAAAGCAGAACTGTCTGATCCCCTGGAAGGTATATTCAACATATTACTTATTGTCGTATGTAAGTAGATGTTGGTGTCATGAATGACTGAAATGTATTGTTATAGTACAATATCAAATAGGTGCATATTATAAAGAGGATCTTTCTAGCCCTAAAGGTGATTAAAACTGTACTTCTAAAGTCCTGCATAAATAAACATTTTACTACTTACTACTGCTACTCAACAGTTCCCTAAGGACAGGGGTGGTTCCTAAGAATTGTGGACATAGTTACAGTCCATAAAGGGGGGGACAAGAAACAAGCAGGGAACTAGAAACATTTCAGTCTTACCACTATTGTAGGAAAACTAACAGAGTCACTGGTCAAAGAGGATCTTTTGGACTACTTGCAGAGATACAGTCTTTAGAATAGTAAGCAGTATGGATTTGTGACAGAGATGTCTTGTCAGATAAACCTGATAGTTTTATTTGACTAGGTGATGAGGGAATTGGATAGGGCCACACTGGGGACTTGCTCAACTTTGACATCTGCAAGGCTTTTGACTTAGTACCCCACAGATGCTTGTTGAGGAAGATGGAGGACTTTGGTGCAGCTAAGGTCATAGTAAACCAGGTAGATAACTGGAGAAAGAGATGCAGCAGACAGTAGTGGTCAGTGGGGTTAAATCAGAAGAGATGGCGATAACAAGTGGGGTTCAACAGGGATCTGTCCTTGGTCTGGTCCTCTTCAACATGTTCATCAGTGACATTGGTGAGGGGATGTAGGGCAGCCTGTATCTCTTCACAGATGACACTATGCTCTGTGGGGGTGTGGAGATTGATGAGAGAATAAAGGAAATGAAGAGAGATTTCTAAAAGCCAGACAGATGGTCTTGAGTTTGGCAGCTGAAATTCAAAACCAAAAAGTACAAAGTGATGTACCTAGGGAGCAAGAACCCTAGTGCAAAGTACTGTATGGGTGGTTAGAATTCTGTACCACAGCTGAGGAACGAGACATTGGAGTTATCATGAGCAATTGCCTAATGCAATTGAGTCAGTGCAAAAAGGCTTATAGCAAGGCAAATAGGATGCTCGGATGTAATGGGAGGAGCACTGAATACAGAAACAGGGAGGTAATACTTCCCCTATATAGATCCCTGGTGAGGACACACATGGAGCACTGCACCTAGTTCTGGGGTCCTTTCCTCAAGAAGGAAAGGGATAAGCATGAAATAGTGTAGTACAGGGTAATAAAAATAATTCAGTGCCAGAAGGGCATGTCCTATGAGGAGTGCCTCCAGCATTGACCATGTACTCGCTGGGGACCAGAAGGGAGAGGGGAGATGTGATTGAGACCTTCAAATTCCTAGAAGGAATTAACAGTGGTAACTAGGGGGAACTATTTGACTTGAATACAAGCTTGCATTCATGTGGTCATGAATTGAAGATAACAGGAGAGAAGTTTAGAAGGGACGTGAGGAAGTATTATTTTACAGAAAGGGAGGTGGAGCCATGGAACAGAGTGCCAGCTGAAGTGGTGGATGAAAAAAAATTAGTAATTTTATGCATGGTTGGGACACAATATAGTCATTACTCAAGGATTCAGACTTGAGGAGGAGAATGGAGGGGGTCTGTGGAGGCCTGGGAACCTGGAGGAACAGTAGGCCCCAGGGCTGTACCGGGTTAATGTAGCACTTCCAAAACAGTGCAAGCATAACCACTCAGCCTAAAATGTGGAATGAATTACAGTGACGGGGTATAATAATGGTAGGAAACTACTGCTACCCCAGTCACTGACTAGGAACTGGCGGAAGGGCTAAAGAGGACACAGGTGCTGTGCCTGGTTGAGCCCATGATGGAGTGGCTAAGGCACAAGCACCTGGCACACTGGAGAGCTGAGGATCAGAATTTGATTACCCATTTCCCAAAATGTTAATTGCTTTTGTTTTTTGCAAAAAAAAAATGAAGGTCCCTGCTCCTGAGTTTCCCCTTTTCCATCAGTCCACACCCCCCCTGTGAGTTGGTTGATTTAGTTGGAGAGTGTAGAGGGCAAAGCGCCCATGTCGGGGGGTGCTTGGGGCAGACCCCCCTCAAAAAGCAAAGAAATGGGAATGTTTCTTATTTCTTCCTCTGGTGTGCGCAGTTGTTGTTTGAGTCAGTGTTTTCATCAACTCTGTTTTTTCATTTTGCTGTTTTGACTGCAACATTGTTGTGCCACGTTATTGTCCATATGACATTATGACCTCGTGTCCCCCAGGGCTAAATAGGGAACTCAGGCAGACTGGATGGACCTTTGATCTATTTTTGCCATCACTGTCTATGTTTCTATGCTTCTATGTAAATATTACATGACACAATTCCATAGTAGATGTAAAACAAGCTTGCACCATCATAGAGATAATTAACTTTAACAATAAGCTTGACAGTAATGAATGAATGAATAAATAAATAACTATTTAATCAATACTATAGATTGGATAACAGTCAAGGAGCTTCAGCAATCCAGCATACATACAGTGGTGTCCCCCAGGATGAAACCCACATTTAAAGCACTCTGCAGTATGTTGCATCAGACCTATTGAATAAAGCAATGTAATCCGAATGACAATTAGTCCCTTTTGTCATGCAGGAAACTGTGGCATTCACTTCATCCTGGTAGTGTCACATTTTCCTGAATGACAAAAGAGACTAATTGCCATTGAAATTGCATTGCTTTATTCAGTAGGTTTGCTGCAACATACTGCAGAGTGCTGCAAAATGCTGCAAAATTGAGTTTCATCCTGGGGGACTCCACTGTACATAAATTAAAATGCAATAAAATGGCACCTTCTATAATTGTCAAGCTAAAGAAGTTATTGCTACAAGAAGGACTTAAGGTCAGATTCACAACTGAGTCTATTTGGTTCAAGTCTATTGAACTTAAATATTCAGAATGATTCTCTCTGAAGTAATAAATTAATTCTATCCATTCTTCTATATGGCTGTTTCACATGCTCTGAAAGCCCCAAACTTGAGATCACATTTTGTAAATTTAGTACTTCTTTAAAGTGAGTGCCAGGTGGGGTGTTTTCCCCTTCCTCTGATTATACTCCTTAGGTGCTCCTGTATGCTTGCTTTCAACAGCCATATAGTATGACCTATTTACAGCAAGTTACAGAAGTACACAAAACAATATATGACAAAAGGTGTTAAGCAACCAACGAATTTTCCCTATAACACAGCATGACTCTGTTGCATCTGAAACAAATTCTTTGCAAGGTTTTGCAGAGTGGCAAACCTTAAAAAAGCTGAAATTGAAGAATCCATTTGGTTTCCTAGGGATCCTTGTATTAGTGCTGCTAGTCACCTGTTTGAGGGAGCTATGAACCAGATTTTCTCTCAAATTAAGGGATCACTGATAATTAATGTGTGATTTGATTCCCACACAGCTGCCTATCTCAGGATTACTCAGAAGAATGTGTCAGTTCATAAGTACTATACAGCTTCCCCACAGGCTGGTTGTATTCAATAGAGAGTGTAACAGGGTTCTCATCCTCAGACCTTTTCAGGGTACCAAAAGAATGGTTTCCCTATTCATGGTTGTTTCTCTGTTCTGACCCTCTGTAAGGAGTTCATGACTATATCCCATCTCTTTGAAACTATGGTACAGTTCATTATCTTGTTCCATACATGATGCCTGTGTGCTACAATTACATTTGACTCAGAGGAATTGGCCATAGAGAAAACATTTTTTGAGGTACCATGGATGGGTTCTATATATGATTGCTGCATGCTACAATTACATCCAACTTAGGGGAAATGGCTATAGGATATCAATTTTTTAAGGGACCATGGATGGGCACTATTTGCTTAAAGGACAGAATTTCTGGCATTGGGTTTGTAGTACCCTTTTATCCTGACTGTCTTTCCTGGTTCTGCCTGCAGAGTGATGTCCAGAAAATGTACTTCCTTGGCATTGACACTGGAGGTTAATTTCAGGTTGAGCTTCGTAATATTAGCCTCCTCACAAATTACAATACTAATTCCCTTATACCATCTCAGATGCATAAATCATCATCAATGTGCAAGCTATAAGATTTTCTTGATAGGGACACTCTGCAGAGAATTCAGTATCAGCTTCCCATTTGCCCAGAAAAAGGCTGGCATATGATGGAAGCCATACAGGTCCCCATTGCTTTGCCAACCCTGTTCAAAAAATACTCCCCATTAAACACAAACATATTATGTCTCAGAATAAACTCAATGGCTCTCATGAGCAACTCAGCATGGATGTCACCCATGTACAATTCAAATCTCTTTCTAACTGCCTTCAAACCATCCATGTGGCAAATTGTGGAATAGAGTGCTTCCACATCTGTAACTGGCCATTGCCAATCTTCCTCCCATACAAGTCTTCTGAAATTTTTTAAAATGTCCCCAGCATCCCTGATGTGGGAACTCAGCTTGATTGCTTTTTGTAGAAAAACATTGATAAGTTTAGAAAGATTATTGATGAAAGATCTCACCTCCAAGACAAAGGGGGAACCAGGGGTTTTATGAAAAATGTATGTACTTTTGGCAGTGCATAAACTACCAAGTTAGTGGGAAAGGCAGTCCAGAAAATTGTAAATTAAGATTCTGTAATATCACCTTCTAATCTAGCTCAAAAAAGAATGTCAAACAACTTTTTCCTGTATAAGTCTGAAGGGTTTACTAGACAATTGCAATAATACAAGTAATTAAACAGTGGGATTTCAATCCTTTCAAGATACTGACTGTGACTCATAACAATGACATTGTCACCCTTATCGGAAGGAATGACAATCAAATCATCACTGCTTGCATGAGCGAACATTGCCTGCATTTCCCCATATTTCCTCTTTGATTTAAAAACACCGATATTGTTATCATCTGTAATTTTCTTAACCTCAGCACATTTTTTTTTCAAATGCTACAATGTTAGTATTAAAAATTACAGGGGCAGGGCAAAAAAAAAACAACACAATTTGGGTTTAAAACTTTTACATTTTCTCACAGGCTACTTACATCAGAGGTATTAGGGTATGATACATTTTCTAAGGTGTCAGTGTCCATGTAGTTTTTATTATCATCCTCCTGGTTTCCATATAAGTTGAGCAGGGCTTCAAGATTTATCTGGTCTTGTACTATCTAAATCGTGTCTTCTAGCTGGATATGAGCTCCTTGATTTCTCACATTCATCAGTCTTTTGTCAAGTCAAGTGATGTCACAACAGAATGCTTCTAAAATACTTCAATATATTCATATTAATGTCAAAGGAATTAGGGGTGGGTGGGAAACAAAAGAAAGCTCTTCTTTTGTACGTTACATTCATTCATACTAAGTTCACTTTCAGAAGTGTTTATTATTTTTCTGTTACCTTCTTCATGCCTGAGTGTCAAAAAGGCACATGCATCTGTTTTGGTGCCTGCCCCTTGTACCTCACCATATTTTCCCTTTCTTTTGTTAGATGTTCTTATTTTCTGTTTACTTTTTCCCCACTCCCTTAAAAAAACAACAGTATTTCCAGATGTAGATGGTGTTGTATCATTATCAGTAGTTAAAGTTTCAGAGTAACTATCTCTTCTAGTTTTCTTATGTGTATCTGATGGATTGTTATAGCATTTTCTTCTGCATTTAAAATGAACTCTTCTTCTCTTTCTTGATCATCCTCTACTTCTTGAACAATTCTCATCTTTTGGCCAATTGAAAAAATGCCCTGCGAGTAGTCGCTGTTGTCTCACTCCAGCTTATTCTCTTTTCTTTCTTTGACTGCTGCTTGCATGAGCAATCATTGCCTGCCTTTCCCCATATTTCCTCTTGGTTCTAGGACTGGACCCAGAGGGCCGTAGTTGGTGGGATAGTCTCATCCCCAAGGAGGGTCATTAGTGGGGTCCCACAGGGATCAGTCCTTGGGCCCCTCCTGTTCAATGCCTATGTCTCTGACATAAGGACAGGTATCAGGAGTGAGATGAGTCTTTTTGCAGGTGACTCAAAACTAGGGGTGGTGGTGGATGGGGAGGAGGAGATGGTGGCCCTACAGGAGGACCTGGAGGCTCTGAAAAGATGGTCTAGAAAGTGGAAGCTGAGGTTCAATGCAGGGAAATGCAAGGTACTACACCTGGGGGCCAGAAACCTAGGCCAAGTGTACACCTGGGGGGGGGAATGCTACAAGTCTTGATGGCTGAGCAGGACCTGGGAGTGGTAGTGGATGTCAAGATGAACAACTTGGAGACGTGTAGGAGGGCAGCAGCCAAGGCCAACAGGATGCTGGGATGCATTGCTAGGGGGATCACCTCCGGAAGGAGGGAAGTGATACTCCCTTGGTATAACTGCTTGGTGAGGCCACACCTCGAGTACTGCATGCAGTTTTGGAGGACACTCTTAAAGAGGGACATTAAACTCCTGGAGAGGGTCCAGAGGAGGGCAACCCAAATGATTTGGGGCTTGGGGGACAGGACCTATGGGGACAGGCTCAAAGAGCTGAATATGTACACATTGGAAGAGAGAAGGGACCAGGGAGACATGATAGAGGTCTTCAGATACATGAAGGGGGTAAATAGGGGAGGAGCAGTCAGGGTGCTTCGAAGGAAGGAGGAGGGGCAACTAGAGGCCATGGGTGGAAGCTGGAGGGGGGAAGATTCAGGGGAGAAAGAAGGAGGAGCTACTTCACTGAGAGGGTGGTGGAGCCATGGAATGCACTGCCCAGGGAGCTGGTGGAGGCAGAGATGGTGGAGGGGTTCAAGAGGGGGTGGGACAGGTACAGGGGAAGGGAGAATATCTGGAACTGGGAAGGGAGAAGCCAGAGAAGGCAAGGGGGGCAGCAAGGTCAGCTCCCAGGGTGGGGGCTGACCAAATGAGCAGACACGAAAGACCATTAGGCCTATTCTGCTGGCATTTTAGTATGTTAGTATGAGTGTTCTCTCATATTTCGACATTTTATTCTTTGTTTATCCAGCTCTTTGAACTGTGGTGATTTCTTACCCTTATTCAGCTGTTTCCACAACATGTTAATTTCTTTTATTACTGCTTCATAAATAATGTCCTCCTTAACTACCAGTTGAGTAAAGATTCATAAGCAATCTCTAGCTGTCCTTTCCCACTCTTCCCATAAACCAGATCTCTCAATGCCACATGAAGGTGTGTTTAAGACTCATAACCCCCTCAGTGTTAGATGTTTTTCTAAGTATGTGTTTAGTGCGGTAATGTTATATATTGGGTTAAATTCAAGAATCAGAAGCCTTTCTAACTTGATAAATAAGAATTGCAATTAGCCCGTGTTACTTGGCTATTGCATTTATCTCATTATCAGTTATGGGGTTTTTCACAGTTTTCCTTCTTTCTTCCAGAGATGTATGTATTTCCAAGCAGAAATTTGTATCATCTCTCTGGTGATCCCAGTGTCATTCATTAGCATTCATAAAAACTAAATAAACTTCACACAGAAACAATATTTAAAGCAGGCATTAGTTTCCTTGAAAATGCACTTGTTCTTGTAAAATACATGTTTACTGTTGCCCTGACGTAGAGGAGCAGAAAAATTAACAAAAACTAGCAGCTGGCAGTTTATTTGGGATTAATGAGGTTCTACAAAAATTACACTGCACCTGGAACAGCCAATATCCAAAACAACACCTAATGCATCCTCAGTGATAGGGTGTCAGTTTCAAGGCTGGTGTAACCTAAAATTAGTTGGCTAAACCCACATAATTGCCAAGGATCCAAAAATGAAAAAAATAGGATGCAGTCAGAGGCAGGCAATATACTGACTTGACCAAAATGTTATTAACAACTGAGATACATTTTCTTCAGTACTGTTAAAGAACACCGTGCAGATTCATGGAAAGTTCCATTGTCTCTGTTCGTTCCTCAGATATAACCTCAGTGAAGTCCTTGATGGCAAGAAAAAGAGTGTTAAACAAACTATTAACCCCTCAGGGATTTACAGTGCAAAATACAATAAAGTGCAGTACATCAAATTGATATTATTTGCAAACATTACACAGACAGTATTCTAAAAAACGGCCTCTCACCTATCCGTATGCATGTCCTGCCCTGGTGCTTCAATAAAAGAGCTTTGTCTGGGGATGTGACTGGGTTATTAGTCGCTTCCACTTTTATATGTGTTCTGTAAATCCCATTCGATAAAGCAGGTTGTAATTATTTTATGCCACTCTGATGCTGCATAAATGCACTCTCAAGAGAGCTTTCTAACTTGCTAGAGAACACTTTCCAAAATAACCTGAATTACCAGCACATCTGGAGGGGTAGTGAATTTAGTGCAGAGTGAAAATGTGCAAGACTACATTAAAATAAAATTACATATTACAAAACCTTTTATTAGCAGCATAATAACTGACTGGAATAGTAACTAAATAGAGGCTTGCGGGATACCACTTAAACCCCAATATGTCAAACAACATTTATCAAACACATATACATTTTGGAAAAAGAGTAAATTATTTACAGCTCATCATTGTCACATGGAGAACAGTAGTAGTAAAAATCTTTATTTTCATACAGGAAAGGAAGTACAAAATAACACCATTAGGATATTAATCCAATTTGCAAGGTGCTCCTGTAAAAAAAAACAAAAAAAAACCTTACATTTACAATAAACAGAGCATGTAGAAACTTATGAAACAAAAATACATACACATATTATCATACAATTTAATAATTGCAATTACATCATACTGCTAGTTCCTGTCTTAAAGTAGTATTTAACTTTTTTAGATGTTTTTGTAGCTTGGCCAACACTTGGAATAACTCCATTCCATACTTGAGCAGCTATAAAAGAGAATATTTTCTCACCTTGTTTATTTCTTTAGTTTCAGTACCTTAAAGAAGCCCTTATTTGAGCTTCTCAATGCATACTTAGCCACAGATTTTACCAACGTATCAGATAAATTAGGTAATTTGACTGAATTTATTACTTTATACACCATGTTTGCTCAAGCTACAAATACTCTGTTTTCAATTTTAAGTCATGCCAATTTAGCATATAAAATACAATGATGTTTTATCAAATCTGCTCTCAATATACGGTAAATCAAGTTAACTGATGATATAGTATTTCGGTCTTTCTTAAATTGGTTTAATTTGCAAGTCCATATATGTGTATTCCATAGTCCATAATCAGAAGAAAAAGCTGATTGATCACTTTCATTCTCATATCCAAATTTATACAATAACCAGTTCTTCTCATAGCTCCCAGTTTAATGCTTTGTTTATTTACTAGTTCCGTTATATGATAGTCAAATTTCAATTTATTATCTATCCACAAGAAAAGATATTTATACTGTGTTAGTTGCGTTAAACATTCTCCTGTTCTAGTTTTTATTTTTAACTCTTGTTCTTTAGTCTTCCTTATTTTTAGTGGCCCAAAAAACATAACCTGTCATTTGTTTACTGTTTAACATCAATCTTAAATCTTTGAACCGCTTCAGACTTAAAGTAAATCCTTTTGTAAATGTTGAACTTGAACCAAATTCTGTCGGGTGACACTATCACAGTGTCATTTGCATAGATTCAAACTTGTGTTGCTTTTGGCACATTTGGTAAGTGTTTATATAGATTAAAAACAGCAGTGGCCCCAATGCTGAACCTTGGGGAACACCCCTGTATATATTTTATTAGTATGAAAGTTCATTTCCCCTCCTGTACCTGCTGCTTTCTTCCCTCCAGGTAGGGATGCAGTGAATTTAACTTTCACCAGCGAAGTGCAGCGAAGTGACCAAATTCACCTGGTGGAGCAAGTCACAAAATTTTTCTGCATTAGGTGGAATTTTGCCTAGACAAAATGTTGCCTTTTGTGGCAAAATTCCACCATCCGCGGGTGAAATTTTGCCACTATGCCAGGAGAAATTTCATATTTCACTCTGTGAAATTGGCAGAATTTCACGGATTATTCCACGAAGCAAATTTTGATCACTTCAACCACCACTACCTCCAGGTAGGACTCAAACTACATCCAAACCTTGACAAGATACCCCCAGTCTAGTCAACAATATCTGATGGTCCAGCATGTCAAATGCCTTCTGTAAGTCAATGAAAACCACACCCACTGACATGCCATCCTCTATTGATGAGCTTATTAGATCTATTAAATCAGTGAGCACAGTGCTTGTGGAATGACTCTTTCTGAAGCACGATTGATATCAGGTCAGCAATACATTTTTTTTTCCAAATGGTCATTCAACTGACTGTGAATCAAATGCTCCAAGATTTTTGAGACCACTGGAAACAGGGTTATTGCCGATAGTTTGTAGACAGGTCGGCATTTCCATTTTTATATATTGGAACCACTTTGGCCCATTTCCAGAGATCAGGAAATGAGCAATCTTGCAAACTTCAATTTAATACCATTGTGAGAATGGGGCAATAATGTCAACTGCATCTTTAATAAACTGTATTTCGAGTTCATCTAAGCTGTGTGCTTTGTTTTGGTTTAGTTTATTTATGACATCCTTTACTTCCTACACTGAAGGATTTTAAATCTAAATTTTGGGATTTTGAAAGCTTCTAAGTGTGCAACCACTTTTTTCTGGTCTACCACTTCCTGATCAGGTAAAATCATATGTGATATAGGCAAGTTGGATATATGTACAACATATTAATTTAAAATATTTGCAGATGACCTTATATCCTGAAGGATTAAATTTGTTTTCCATTTGTATTGGGGGATCTTTTGTAGCCAGTTTAGTTAATGATTTTATTAAGGTCCAATAGTTTTTTGTTCCTGCAGCTTAATCCATCTTTTTATTACAGTAACACATTTTGGCCCTTCTTATTTCTGTCTTTAATATATTTCTGCTTTATTTGTAGTTTTCCTAATCTTCAGATCTCAACCATTCATTCACAATTTTCCACATTGGTTTTAAACCTAATTTTACTTTTTATTTTGTCTGTTATCCAAGGGATCTGATTAATTTTTGGTGAAATTTTTACCATTGGTGCCACCTAATTACAGACAGACAGAAAAAGATCATTAAACTCTTGTACGGCCATATCCAGGGAAGGTATTGAAATATTCTATGCCATGAGATCAAAGATAACTCATGGTTAAAGTAATCTTTATCATATTTTGAAAACGTCATCTTTTAATACATTTTCTTTTTTATTTTGGCTTCTTTTTATCCAAGATTTGAAAGCCATGATGCAAAGTATTATGGTCTGCTAATACAGGTTGATTTACTTTTACATAATCTACTATTACTCCTGAAGACAAAACAATCAAGTCCAGGGTACTGCCTTTACTAGTTAGAGAAGTTTTCCTAGTAGTACTTATAATAATTTGTTTTATATCCAATCGCCTAAAACTATTTTCAAGAGCTTGTCCTCTTGGGTTTCCCAAGGCTGCATTAAAATCACCCACTAACATTAGTTGGGAACCCATTGAACGCTTCATTACCAATTGTGACAATTTATCAAAACCACTTGTGGGTGTTCTAGGGGGTGAATCAATAACTCCCAATACTAAATCTAATAATTTGAAAGATACCATAACACCTGGAATTTTACCTACTGTTCCAGAATAACACACTTTAGCAGGTCCCACATCCATTTTGCAACACAATCCCACCACATTTAAATTCCCTATCAATCCTATGAGTTTTATATCCATCTATTCTAATTTCATCCATTTGCACTGACTTGTTTAGCCAAGTTTCAGTTTGCTAAATAAGAATAAACTATGGCTTGATTTCAAATGCATCTTAAAAAAAACACTCAGTGTCCAAACAGACCATAACAAAAGTCCAAGATAATGATGTTACACTAAATCAAAGTATATAACAGTGACCTCTTAGAAAATATAACATCCCCTAATACTGCTGATGTAAGTAGCCTGGGGAAAACATAAATGGTTTTAAATCCAAATCAGCTTTTTTTTTTGCCCTGCAACATTTAATACTAACATTCTAAAAAAGGCCCAGAGGTTAAGAAAATCATTAATTATAACATCCTCAGGGGTCTGATAAGCCAAAGGAATCAATGAATTCCCTAAGCGACCTTCACATGGGTGATAGATATGCCTTCGTTCTATAACACCTGTCTAGGTTGTTAGAGAACACAAGGAACCAATCCCCCCTTCAATGTGATTGACAAGTGAGTTAGTGATGTGAGAACAGATAACAGTTTGGTAAAAAATGAAGGGAGATCAATATTAGGTCCATAAATTGCACTTATAAGTAGTTCCCAATGCTCCCAATGACCTTGCATAAATATATACCTACCCTCCAGATCTCTAACTACTTTCTTAGCAGTGAATTTGAATGATTTGTTTAGCAAGACTGCTACACCTCTCTGGCGTGGGCTGTTCCCAGCCCCAAAGGCCTGCCCTACCCAGTGTTTGCACAAATGACTTATTTGAGACTCTATGAGGTGGGTTTCCTGGATAAAAGCAATTTTGGGAGCATATTTAGCTAAATGTTTTAGGATTAAATACTTCTTCCTGTTCTCTCTCCCCCCCCTTAATATTCTAAATCTTGAGGTTAAACCCAGTAGCCATACCAACCACTTGTGTGCAGCATATGATCCCTGCATACAGCTTTAAGTTGCATGAAGGAGAAACCCCCTTCCCCTTCTGAATCATGCAATAACCCCACAGACAAGAACAGAACCTTTCCAATGAACTTTTCTGAACTGAAACTAAAAGAAAAAGACTTTGACAAACCACACAGGCCAAATGCCTACTCCTAAAATACAGTCCATGATCAGGCTGAAGCACTCCCCTTCCCCACCTCCACTAATCATTCAACATGAATGAACAATATAAAAATCTCCTTACTTCCCCACCTCCCTTAATACCCCAACCCCCTTACCTGAATGCCTTCCAAGATCCAACAACAATACAATTCAATTTCTTTTTTGACAATAAAACTTTGAAGCAACTTTTAGATACTTACTTAGTACAAAACAGAGAACAGTGGGGACTCAAGGAGAAACAACAAATACCCTATAACATGACCCCACCCAGTAAGATAAATTCATATGTCAGCCTTAGTGGAAGACCAAATCTTTATGCTTAAGGGTTCCATCTTAAAGTAAATAACCTTTATCGAAAGGACTCAGTATAGGTTACCTACTGTACATGTGGTTAAACCATAAATGGACTCTATTAGTCACATTTGACCAAATAAAAGGAATGATTTTAGAATTAATAAAAGAAAAAAATCTCCAACAACTCACAAAATCCTTCAATTCCTAATAAGTGGACACTGAAAGTTAAAAAAGGCTTAGTTATGCACAGCTGTGTGGATTGAGTCAGTATCCCAGGGGTCCAATGAAGGCTGAAATATTATATTGCATCAGATACTAATAATACTTGAATAACTATGGCAACACATAACATTAATCATCCATAAAGACTAATATGAAAAACACATTTAAAGTTGAAGCAATGAACTCTGATTAATTCCTCTATGCAATTCTCATTAACAGATCAAAAACAGGAATATCTGGGTCTCTTCATAAAGTAGGCAGACTGTCTACAAGAACAAAAATTATTTATAGGACCCTTGAAGCTGTCAAGTCAGTTATCGATAAATGGATCATCTTATTTAGCCCCAGCTTGGTCCAATGTAAGAGAGCCGATGACTCTTTGTGAGCCAGTATAAAACTGACTCCCAAAATGGACTGCTTTGCTGATTGAATTTATGTGGTTGAACAAGAATGATTAACTAAACTATTAGACCCTAATATGCATTTGTGGTAGTCTAGCTTGACAAACTATCTCCTCATAGTTATCCCTGTCAACCAAACTGTTCTATAAAAGTGCTACTAATATGTCATCGGGGTAAACTAAAGACCAAGTAGATCCCCTAACTTTTTCTCTCTACTATTTGAACAGAAGGTGGTACATAAAACTCAGGAAATGATACAGCAGATAATTGTCCTTGTGCTGGTAAACTAATAGCAATGTCCAGAACTTTCCATCGGTTCATGGCAACCCCCAAATCATGTCAGTGCGCAGCAAGGAAAAACAAAACCAAAAAGAAAAAGTAAACAAATAGCCTATTGTTGCTGCGGCACCTGCAACCCTAATCTTAAAGGATCAAAATATTCCTGCATAATTGCCAAGTCTGTAAAGTGGGAGGCTCCACAAAGTAGGGTACACTGTAGATTATTCCCTTGATGGTTAACAAAGGATGGTCATTGGCATCAGTCCTTCACCTGACACAGTACAGTATATGAAAGGTGCCAAATTAAGTGAGACGCCATAGAGTCAACAAAGGTACCACAAGTAAATAAGAGGTGAATTTTCACTCACACTGACTTGTCCATCAAGACATACTCACAGGACTTTCTTAGAGAAGAGGTCTGGAAAAAACAATGAAAGGTCTTTCATCGCCAGGTCCACTGAGTCGAAGCAATATGTGCCCATCTGTGTTACAATTTCCAAACGGGCAGGATACAATACCCTGTGTTTTACATGGGTCACCCAAAGTTTGGAGAGTATGGGTTTATAGGCAGACCTAGCCTGACGGACTTTCAGGATGAGGCCAGGAACTAAACGTAGTTTTTTTTCCCAGACCGTTGCAAAAATGCCAGTTTCTGAACCTCTCTTATTATATAGTCTTGATCAAGATAGTTCACTAGTTACCTCACCATCTGCATTACATGACTCTCACAGGAATATTTTTAAACTTGAAGTCACACCTGTGACAGGTAACTGGGGAAATAGAAGCAGTAATACTCCACATTATAATTTATGTAACAAGTGTAAAACTCTGCATCCAGGGAGGAAAATACCTCAATAAAGTTCTCTCTCAAATTTGGACTTTTCTTCCATTACAACAAAGATCCTCCACAACAGGAGTGGCTACCATAAGTTCAACTTTCTTTCCCCAGTTTTAGGGTTCACTACATTCTGGTGCAATGACCCCTGTCTGTCATTCAGCCTACACTGGCTGAATCTCTCACCTATCTCAGCAGCAGGGTTCCGCTCCATCCAGGAGTCTATACAGGAATCTCAGTGCATTTGAGCTTGCCCTCCTGGACTCCACTTTACAGCCTCCAGTTCCTGCTGAGTTATCTGAAAAATAGAAAAAAAAAGAACTCTCCACTGAGCATAGTATTTTCCTTTACTAAGTAATGTATGGGTATCCCTGTCCCACTGGGCAACATTGGCATACCTGTTATATATTGAAAATCACCCTCATGTACTAAAAGTGAAAACACTTTCCTCAGAGGAACAATCTAAAACAGGTGTAGCTCCCTCTTTTCCAAAATATGGGACACCATCCCACTTCCACACTGGGAAGCATGGTGTTATGCAGACACTGTCACAGCAAATCCCCCACACCTATACCTTCAGGACGGAAGTGGCAATACTGTCCATGGAAAAACAGTGACATGCCCCCTGCAGCATCTGCAGGTGTGATGGTGGAAACTACAAAGGTAGACACAACACCTGCACACCAGGTTCTGCATTACACAAGGGACATGTCAGCCGAATACATCGACAGCATGAAGGGGCATATACTGCGACATAACACCATGCTTCCTGATTCCCAAGTGTGTACATCCTGCTGTGCCACCTCCACTGTCTACAGTTGCCATCGTCCGCCTGCCACCAGGCCTGTTGCTCCGCTGTCTGTCAGTGTCTCCCATGGTGCAGTGGTGGGGGGTGCCTGGCATTGGTTCACTGTTGGTAGTGTGGCATTCATTTGTCATTTTTTTTTTGTGACCATCGGGGTGTCCATGGTGGGTGCTGGTGTCTGGCTTCTGGCCTTCAATCTGGGTTGAGTCAGGATTGTTTGTGGCATTGTTATGGTGTCATGGTGGTGGACATCAATGAGAATACTGTCAATCACCAGTGGTGCTTCCCCCACACTGCCATGCACCATCTCCAGGCAGTTTGCCAGACTTCTCTGAAGTACTCAGAGGTCCAAAACACTAGCAGTCCATGAATTCCATCCCACAGTCCATAGTTTCTCAACATCTACAGTCTCTTACTCCACAACTGTACCATTAGTGAAAAGAGAAGAAGAAAACCCAAAGAGGCCAAGTCTGTCTGGGACCATCCCGAATGGAGACTACAGCAAAATGCATTGCTATCAGGGTCAGAGTTCCAGCCAAGGCATGGAAAACTAAACAAGCAACTTTGAGAAAAATAAAACTTTCTTTTTCATTAAGAAATAAGGATGCTCAGCAATTCAAGTAAAGCTGAAGCAGAGCGCAAATGAGGAGCGGAGCAGCAGCATGGCCATCTTGCTGCTCCACCCCCCCCCATCTTGCACACCACAGGTGGGTTGTGTGGCATGGGGTGCAGCAGGGTGACTCACCCAAACTTCATCAGATGGCTCTCTTTTGCAATTGCACACATTCCTTGCAGGACCTATTAACTTTTACAGGGATTGAGCCACTACCAAAAAAATCTCTGTTGGTGTATTTCTTTAATTTATTGATAACTGTATTTATATTTTTGCTGATGGCCAAAACCTCTCTTTAATGTGTCTCTAAAACATCTCGATTCAGGAGGATGTGTCAGTGTGCCACATTTGCATGTAGTACTAGGATAGCTAGTCTTGTCAACACAGATGAGGAGGGTGCTGAGTTGCTGAGGACCTAGGGAGGCTAGGCTGCTTCAAGTTTAAACTGGATGAGTTTCTACAGAAGAGTAACATCACCGGATACAACTGCTAAAACAGTGGAGAATGGAATTGAAGAATGATTGGTCTTCTTCTATCCCATACAATGTATACACAGTATCCACCTTAAGCTTCATAAATAATTTGCAAACAGATGGAACCATACTTAAAAAAAAAGGTTGAAAGGGTTCCTAGCATGCAATAGACTGCAAAATGTCAAACAGCATGGGTTCATCATATGGAGGTCATGCCAAACAAACCTGTTCAACTTTTTCAACCTGTTAATGAGGGTTATTAATAAAGTTCAGGCAGTAGGCATACTATATCAAGACTTTAGCAAAGCCTTCTGCTTTGCTCAACACAAAAGACTAATCAAGGACTGAGGGAACCTAGGGCTGGGGGACACACTGACAATGTAGGTGGGCAACTGACTGGGATGGAGAACACCAAGAGTGGTGATTTATTGGGAATATCACTAGTGGTATCCCAGAGGGTTCAGTGCTTGGTCTTATTCTTTTTAACAACGTCATTAGTGATATTGCAGCCAACATTAAAGGAATGAATCTGCAATTTTGCAGATGACCCCAACCTCTGTGGGAAGGTTGACTTTGAGAAAGAGATGAGGGAAGAACTGGAACATTTAAGAAGTGGTCTGGGATCAGGAAACTGGATTTCAACACCTAAACTGCAAAGTCATACATGTGGGAAGCCAAACTTCAGGGGCTGAATACATGCTGGGGGAGTGGCAATCAGTGACTGAGAAGAAAAAGGATCCAGGGGTTGCAGTTTCAAACAACATGAAAACATCTGTACAATCTACAAAGCAAGTCTGGCAACATGGTCTACTGAAATAAAGGACCTTTAGTGATAGGTACTGTTAAAAAGCACATTTATTACATGTCAAAGTTAAAAACTTAACAGCAGCTCCCTCCCCAAGTTGGAATATAGTTTTTCATCGTGTCTCTGGTAGTGTTTAAGTAGTTGCTTTTTCTAACTGTTTGGAACATTTGTGCAATGCAGTAAAGCAGTGGGGAAGATGAACAAAATGTTATGATGCATTGGTAGTGGGTTCTGCATTAGGAGGAATGAGCTCATCATGCCTCTGTACAGAACCCTGGTGATGTCACATTTGGAATACAGGGTTCAGTGTTGGAGCCCTCATCTAAAAAAAGATAGCAGTAGGCTGGAATTAGTGCAGAAGAAGGCAATCAAGATGATTCAGGTCCAGCTGTGGAGGACATATGAGCAGAGACATGCAGTCACTAGAGAGCAGGAGTAAGAGAGGGACATAACTGAAACATTTAATCCATGTAGGGTATTAACAATGTGGACTCCAGTGAACTGATCAGGGTCAGTATTAAGACTAATAAGGGGAGCAGTAGCCTGCTTTTGGAGAGGTAAATTCAGGACAGGTGGTGGGAAGTATTATTTTATGGAAAGGGTTATGATGGGGTGAAACAAGCTTTCAGAGTTGCTTCTCAGTACTAGAACAGTAGAGAGATTTAAGAGAAGCTGACACAGGCATAAGGGACTGGTGGTGGGGGGCAGGGTTGGGGTGGATGGACATAAACATCTCTTGAGCATACCACCACATGGGAAGACCAGATATACTGTAAGGCCTTCTTTTGTTGGCACATTACTGTGTTTCATTCAGACAGACTGATCACATAACCATTTGGCATTTTTGAGTAACTGATTATTCCCTGAATAACTTTTACAAGAACCTTACATATTCACACAAAGGACAGTATAGTACAGCAATAAGAAATACCTTAAGCAGTGAATCATAGCACTGAGGGTCTATATTGCTGGCATACAGACAAACTAATAATTTCTTATGGGATAATAATATTATTGTGTGCATGGATTTTTTTCAGTGCCTATTTAATTTGCTTCCCATGCTGTGCCATTAATAGTGGAATTTTACATTCTTCCAGTCTGCATTAGACCAGAGAACTGTAACCACATATGTTATGCATGTCGAAACAGTGGCTAAATCATGGTGCCTGTGGGAATTTTTATACTACCTTGGCAATGAATAAATATAGTTCTGTGTATAGCAGTAAGGGGGGGGGGCAATATTATTTTCTCTTTTTTTATACAGTCTGCAGTATACTTGAGATTTGCAAATACGGTACACTGTGGCATAACATGTTATGACAAATTCAACCTAAAGCTGTTTTTGTTTTTGATACTGATGTCTTTTAGGAATAAACAATAAAAGCAAATACATTATGTTTGATGCAGGGACTTATTTTGCTTATTACAGTGCATTTGGTAACTTGTACATCTGGAATATTTACGATTACGATATTTATAATTGTTCAGAAAACTAAACATTACATTTTGCATTAATCATTTCCTGTACATGACTTACTGGTTCCAGTTTCATGCCCTCTCATCCTAGCGGTTAGTTCCTATTGACATGAAATCTGATAATATTGTAAGTTGTAAAAGGCCAGTCACCTCTACCCCCAACACTCAACCTGGTGAGAAAGCTTCTTTGTGCACAAGCAGGCATGCTCCAGTGGCTGTATGGGAATACCTTCAGGAATAAATGATTCAAAGAAATGTGCTTCATTGTATGCTAATGGGGATAGCAAATCATTGTTACAGAAATTACAACACAAATTCCTCTAAATGTAATCTAATATACTAGCATTTCATGTGGATGACATGATGTGGCCACCCTAAAAGCAGCTTGGCCATGAAGCTCTGTTGTGATTGATATTAAGCTGAAGTAATCCTCCCTTCCTCTACCATCAAAAATAATGGCAGTCACCAGAATTAATCAAGCAGACACCAGAAAAGATGGATGTGGAGTCACTATCCGAAACATTGCGCCCAAAAAAGCCCAAACTTGCTCTCTTGCTGATGAGCGAGGTCACCCTAGAATGCATAATGGTGGGAGCTTCTTCCAAGTCAGAAGGAGGACACATCCTGAGGGAGATTCTAGAAATTAAAAGTTTTATGGGCACCATCAACACTGAACTGACCTGACATGGTGAGTGCCCTCTCCATGGTGAGAACCACAGTTAGTGAACTCAGAGCCAGAGTAGGCAAGGCAGATGATTACATAACCATGCTGGAGGACATGTCAGGGCCTGCGGAGCAAAGACTATATGCTGCCAAGACAGAGATTAAGGCACTGTAGGACAAGTCAGAGGACAAAGGGATATGCAACAGGCAGAATAGTGTCTGCTTATTTGGGTTTCCCACAAAAACCAAGGGGAGTGACATCCTGAACTTCCTGCAGCATGTGTTGCCCATACTGCTCAACTGTTACTGGGTCAACCTAGTAGAAATGGAATGTGAGCACTGCATCATGACAAGACTGAGTCCCAATCAAAAGCTGAACAAACTGCAACCGATCATCCTTCACCTCCTGAGATACCAGGGTTGGAAATTGATCCTCAGAAAGGTGAGGGCTGTTAATGAGCTCCTATGGGAGGAAGCAAGGTTATCTTTCCAGCCAGACTTTCCCAAAATGATTATTGGAAAACAGAAAGCCTTTGACAGCATCACAGGCCTTGCCAAACAAAAAGGCCTCAAAATGTTTACTGGGACTGCTGTCCATCCTTGTGGTACATGAGGGACCCTCAGAACTTTACTTGCCAAAGAAGGTGTGAGAGTACATCCTTCACAGGGTGCTATAGGGGAGCCCCAGAGCAAGGAATGGAGGTCTGCTTCCAAAGGAATAAAGAATACTGGCAGCAGGTCTGTGCAAATACTGAGAGGTGGCAAAAAGTAGCAGAGCGCCTGGAACACACAGCATAGAGACTGAGAATACAGATTCAGTACGGAGGGGGTTGAAGAAAGAAGAGGCCTACTGCACTGAAGTGACTGCTCAAGCTAATGACTACATTATTTAAATTGTGGTAAACTCCTAGTGGTTTACACGTACACTCTTTAGAACCATTGAGACGTTTAATCTTTATTTCCTGTTCACTTGCTCTGAAGCTTCAGGTGACATGAGTAAATAAAGGGGACACATAAATGTGTTTGATTGAGATTTTCATTCCAGTGTTGGTATGCGGAGGGGGAAAAAAGAGAAAGAAAGGCCTTCTGGTCTCTTTGCAGGACTCTGGTGTTGCAGTACTAGTAGGACGGAAAGGCGGTATAGGGATTGATGACTCAAATGTTAGCAGTACAAGGCCCTTGACAACATTAAATAGCTACTAAGCAATTGAGGTGACTACACAAAACAACTGAGTGGCCCACTAATTCAAACTGTGGGAGTTCAATAGTCTTAAACATTATTTAACCAAGAGTAGCATGCTAAGCTGAACCCCAGGGCTTGATCCTGGGCTCCCTGTTATTCTCACTTTTTTTCAATGACATTGAAGGGGTCTGCGGGCTGAGCAACCTCATTCTATAAGCAGATGACACTGTTGTCTACTGCTTTGACCCGCTACCCAGTGTCATCTCTGCCAAACTGCAGGCCTGTCTCTCAGCTCTCGAGGGCTGGTTCACCTCCAATTCTCTAGTGCTGAATGAAGTAAAAACCAAGGCTGTTCTGTTTTGGACTAGATGCCTGGGCACTGACAGGAGCGAGCTACTCCAGCTCAACACAGCCCAAGGCAGGAGAGTAGAGGTCATCGACAGGATCAAGTACCTTGGGATCCTCCTTGACCAGGAGCTGATCTATAAACCCCACATCGACTCCTTAACACGATCCATCTACCAGAGGCTTGGTCTCCTCTACAGGCTGGGCAACTCCCCTCTCTGGCGAGGCGCAATGAGTCTTAGCCAACTGCAACCTTCTCCCTTCCATCCTATATGGTGCTCCCCCTGCTACAGTTCCTCCAAGAGAAGGAGCTCAGCAAACTCTCCATGCTCCATCACAGGGTGGTTCACTTTGCAACAAATTCCTGACCCAGGAGGCATCACTGCGAGGCCCTCGTGGACCTTAACTGGCCCACCTTACGGCACAAGTTGGCCTATTCCTCTGCTTCTATGGCCTTTAAATTCACCTCCTTTGGCCTTCCTCCCCACCTGCATGGGCTGCTCACTCCAAAAGTCCAGTGCCGTACCTTGCGATCCTCGGCAAGTCATCCCCCTTGACATCCCCCATGTTCGCACGAATCAAGGCAAGCGCTCCTTCCAGTATGCTGCTCCCTACTTATGGAATGCCCTCCCAGCAAGTCTAGTTGACAAGCCTACTCTACTAGGGCTTAAGTCAGACCTCAAAGTGTATCTTCTGGAACTTAGTCTCTGTGGTTGTAATCAGTAGCCCCCTGCCCGGGCCGATTATCATGCTATCACCAGCTTAGCCACGCCTACTTACCCCATGAATCTCTTACGAAAAAAAAACTGTTAAAGGTACTGTGCACCTGTTCTAATACTTGTGAGCCTTGTGATGCCTGCTGTCTTTGTGCTAAAAGTTTGATACCAACTTCCAATATGTATCAGCTGTAATTACTGTATATTGATACCTCTGTATGTGTTTACTCTAACTAACTCTGGGTCGCCCCTGAAAAAGGGATCTCTGGTCTCAGTAGGCTTACCCAGTTACCAAAATCTAAATAAATAAATAAATAAATGTGTTTTCTACTGTTTGACCTGTTAGCTATGTTTTGCTCTGGTGATAAATTGTCAGTGGGAGGGAGGGAGGGATGGAGAAGGATTGGAGAAACTCTATTGATGACTCTTCAGGCTGCTACATGGAACATCAGGAACTGGGCCGTCCCTTAAAGCAGAAAGGAGTGTTAAACCACCCAAAGAAGTTGCCAAACAATGCCATATTTTTATAGGAGATGTACTTCCTGAATGCAAAGGCTAAACACTTAGGAAACTATGTGGGGGCAAGGTATTTTAGTAGCCAATTCATGCAAAAAAAACAAAAATGCCTTAACTGGATTCCAGAGGTAGCACATAGAAATAAAGCTTGGAGGGAGGTCATAGGTAGATATATGGAATATGACATGGATCAGGGAAAGGAAACATGTAACCAATAGTAACATGCTAAGCTAAAGCTTGTTTCCAGATGGGATCTGGGAGCACAAGGAAGTTAAGTGACTTACTCAGGATTTTACACAGTATGTATTTAGGTAGCTGTGGGATTCAAACCCAGGTCTCTAGATCTGCATCTCAGCTTTAACCCACTGCGCTATACTAGTGAGAATGAGATAACAGAAATATCTCCAAAAGTTGCCATTGAACTCTTGATATGCCACAAGTGGGGTAGAGTTCAGTTCAAAGACAGCGAGTGGAGATATTTCTAGTATTCACTGCCACCCATGTCATATTCGATTTATACAACAATTGTGGGTCTCTCTTTTTTCCATTTTAAAGTTATTTACATTTGTTTGTTGCAAAAACTGAAAAAAACTGGATTTTGTCCTTTTTTTGCTAATTATAAAAAATCCAAAAGGTATCTGTAAATGAAACACTACTTATCTTGTAGATCTTTGTGTGCTGAACAAATTTTGTGATCACACTACCATGCCATCATTTTTTCATTTTAAAGTTATTTGCATTTGTTTGTTGAAAAAGTGAGAATAATATAAATTTTCTGCTGTTTGTTAATTATAAAAAAATAAATAAAAGGTAGCTATAAATTAAATACCACTTGTTTTGTAGATCTTTTTGTGCTGAACAACTTTCATGCTCACAGTCCAACGCTATCATTTTTCATTTTAAAGTTATTTGCATTTAAATACGGTTAGTACTTTTACTGAGGCTGAACATTCTAAATGAGTTGCAAACCTTTTATGACATATCCAGCTGGCCAAGATATCCATTGTGACATATCCGGCTGTGAAGATAAAAAGTGATATCTCACATGTGGTCAGTGAGATATCTCTTTTATGGGTGGCCCCCTTTTTCCTGACACCCCGATGGCAAAATATGGAAAATGACCACTACAGTGACAGTCACTGTAATGGTCCATTTCCGTGTTTCGCTTTCCCCCAGTGCCCTTCCCCCTTCCCGGATCAACTCTGACTTGGAGTTGAGAATCCTAAAGTCCAGGGGTGTGTGGGGGGCACAGTCACCCACAGAAAACACTGGGGGCTTGGGTGGCACAATACCTGTGTCGGTATTGTGCCATCGCTGTGTGGGTGGTTGACAGATTTACTGTCAACCAAACCTGGTGCTTCCCACTTTTATAGTGTATAGTAGAGTGTTATTCTGTATAAAATTCCATCCCTTTCAAAATGCTGTTGTACCACAGTTCCAAAGGTCATGGAATGTGATTCTATCCTACTGTGGTAGAACAGCATTCTATAACCTCTAGATACTACACAAGTCAGTTTCATTTTGAAAGTAAAAGAACTCATGCATACATATTTAACATGGTACTATACACTATAAAAAATACAGGATGAGCAACTCCATGCACAACTAGTGTGTTCTGCCACCTTGTGGTTCTGATTCCCATGGTCCTCTCAAGCTTCACACTCAAGGTCAGTGGGAATCAGAACCCCTCTGTGGCACAACACACTGGTTGTGTATAGTTGCCCATCCAGTATTCTCTGTATCTTCCTGAAAAGAGGCACTCACATGTTGTATAAACATAGATACTGTACATATAGATAAACAGATACATAGATACATAGATGCATAGATTTTGTCAGCAGATAAGGAATGCCTGGCCCATCTAGTCTGTCCCTTTTCCCTACCTACAGTATATCTTTTGCTGCAGACTCAAGATGAACTGCTGCTTACCTTTTTTTCCCTGCCTCTAGGGTTCCTTACCTAATCTCATGGATGCTAGGAGCAAGTCTAGCCTGCTTTACATCCCATGTACCTGAGAGTAGAACAAATAGTCCCTCCTGGCTGGGTGGCTTGGTCACCAACCATCCTAGAGCTCAGACTCCTGCAACAACACCCATAGGGCCTCTAGACAATACTGGCAGCACGTCTGTGCAGATACTGAGAGGTCCTGGTGAAGGGGATGATGGAGGCTAAGTCCTTGATCCTTGAAAGTCTGTATGGGATAAATGAGAACAATCCTGATTTTTACCATGCTTTGACACAGGTTCTGCAAGACATCAGGGGAGTGTTGTTCAGAGGGGATGTGAATGTGCTTTTGGATCCACTATTGGATGATTTTCATCAGGGGGAAGAGCTCCAAGAGACCAGAGAGCATAAGGTGGGTGCTGTTGTAGGAGTCTGGGCTGCAGGATGGTAGGTGACTAAGCCACGCAACCAGGAGGGACTATTCGAATTACTCCCAGGTACATGGGATGTAAAGTAGGCTAGATTTGCTGCTAGTATCAAGAGGATTAGGTAAGGAATCAATAGCCATCACTGTCCACTCCCTTACCATTTTGGACTATGCTCTAGTGTTTTGTACTTTTACCTTAGGAGACATGGAACCACCATCTAAAAGATGGAGTTGAAACATTTCTCTCATGGAAGATGTGGATTTTAACATGGGTTAAGGAGGAAACAAAAGGTACCTGGCAAACAACTGCAAAGGGGAAGCAGACTCCAGGTGGATTTCAGAGGGCTTCAATCCCCATACAGTGGGCAAAATAATAGCAAAATCACACATGTTCCCACAATGCAAAGCATCATGGGCTGCTTATGCAAATCACCACAGAATGTTATGCTGGTTCAGCTTTAAGCAAAATTGTATGGTGCCAAAAGGTCTCTCAAACAGTTTGCAAAGGGTGCCAACAGATGACATAGACACGTGTTTCGTCCTACCAGGACTCATCAGTATGCCTCGTCTGTTTGACACCCCAGTGGAATGAACCAGCTACCCTAAGGCAGTGTGTCTTGGTTATGTTGTGGTGAACCCATTAAAATTAAAAACTATTTAAAAGACAAAGAACCTCTGTATAAACACTGAGGCAAGGGTTACCTAAAGGGCATTTGGCTGGGAAGCCAAGTTTCAAGAAAATACAAAATCACACATGCCCCCACAATGCAAAGCATCATGGGCTGCATATGCAAATCACCACAGAATGTTATGCTGGTTCAGCTTTAAGCAAAATTGTATGGTGCCGAAATGCCTCTCACACAGTTTGCAAAGGGTGCTAACAGATGACATAGATTCGTGTTTCATCCTACCAGGACTCATCAGTATGCCTCGTCTGACACCCCAGTGGAATGAACAGCTACCCTAAGGCAGTGTGTCTTGGTTATGTTGTGGTGAACCCATTAAAATAAAAAACTATTTAAAAGACAAAGAACCTCTGTGCGCAAACACTGAGGCAAGAGTTACCCCAAAGGGCATTTGGCTGGGAAGCCAAGTTTCAAGAAAATACAAAATCACACATGCCCCCACAATGCAAAGCATCATGGACTGCATATGCATATGCACATAATAGCATACTTCTCTGAAAGGAAAATGGCATGGGAGGCAGAATTAAATCTGGGGGTGAAGGTGAATGAGGGGTTAGAGCTAATCCTGCTGCAGTTAAAAAGGAATTCAATAATTACTAATGCTCTTGAACTCCTCTAAAAGTGTGTGTGTGTGTGTGTTGGGTGGGGAGCAGCAAATGGAGGGGGTTTGGACAATTACTGAGCTCTTTACAGCTTCTCCAGTTGGAGGAGGATATCAAGGCACTATTGGAGGAGCCACTAAGGGAAGAGGAACTCCAGGCAATGATGGTGGATATGCATGGAGGGAATGCCCCCTGGTCCTGATGGGATCTATAGGAAAATAGGGGACCAGGTAGAGTGTCTCTTAAAGGATACCCTACAAGAGGAATGGGACAGGGGAGCCTTTCCTCAGACTATGCAAAAAGCCATCATAACTGTATTGTTGAAAAAAAGGAAGGGCACTTCCTGTGCTCCATTTACTGCCCTTGCTCCATCTTAAATGTGGTCTATAAAATTCTGGCCAAAATGCTGGCATATCAGCTAAACCATTCTGCCTCAACTATTCATCCCAGACCAGTCAGGTTTGTAGCAGGGAGAGACAGGGAAAACTGCATTAGGAGACTAGTCAATCTCATGAAGGTAGTGAAATCCTTGCTGAACTCTGATGCAGCTCTAGCACTGGACACAGAAAAGGCATTCAACTCCATTGAATGGTCATATTCACTGAGGGCCCCGAGGGATACTTGAGTTTTGGGAGAGGTTTATAAACTGATTGAAAGTCATGTATTCCACACCCCAAAAAGTAGTACTTTCGAATGGCAGACTCTTCGCCTTCTTTAAATTAGGGAAGGGCACCAGCCCTGGATGCCCTCTCTCACCTGGTGTTTTTGTCCTGGCTATCAAGCCACTGGCTCTGTGGCATCAGGAGGAACAAAGCATACCTGAAATAGAGGTAGGGGGCAGGTGTACAAGTTTATATTGTTTGCAAATTCCATATTGTTTACTTTTAGGGATGTGTGGAGGGCAATCCATCCTTGATGGATTTGTTGGAGGAATTTACTCAATTCTTAGACCTAAGAAACAACTGGAGGACAAACAAAATTTTAACACTGAATAAACAGTGTGGGAGCCATCCCCCTAGTATTCAGGGTTTATAGTGGGCAGAGAGCAGTTTTAAGTATGTGGGAATTAATATCTCTGCAAACTAAAAGCATGGGTTCTCAATAACATGGGTCCCCTAATAAGTACATTAAAAGATTATGTGGGCCGACCCACCAGTGCAGCTGTTGCGCTACTACTTGCTGTGCTGATGATGTGGATCAGGAATGAGCCCAGGGCATCGGAAGGTCAGTCGAGGGGAGAAGGAAGATCGAGTGTGTGTCAGACAGGTCTCCTTCTTCTTGGTGGGTATTTTGTTTCAGCAACTTTCTGACCCCTAGCGATTGTTGTGGACTAGTGTGCCAACAGAGCCCAACTGCAGTGGGTTTGGTGGCTGATTATATTTGGTATTGGGTCACTGTATAAAAATGTAAACAAATTTGAACACATTTGTGGATTTCTTCCACAGCCCTTGGTGATTAGACTTGAGTCATATATTCATGATTCTGCATATTTGATGGAAACACTTGAAAGTGTGGTATGGGAGGAGGGGTTCAGATGGGTGGTGTTGGACATAGCTCACTGTATACCTCAATACCATGCAATATGGGACTCAGGGCTCTTGATTATTTTTATAGAAGTACCTGTACCAGTGTAAAACCACCATCCTTGATAACTGAAGCTGCTGACTTCACCTTGAAACATCATTTTTTTTATCTTTAATGGGGAGATTTATTTACAGCAATGTGGTACCGACATGAGTTCCATCATTGCACCATCATTCACAAATTTACATCTAGGATGGTGGGACTCCTTAGTGGTATTTAATGATGTCATTAACATATGTAGAGGTCAAATTGTGTTTTGCTATAGGTATATTAATGATATTTTTATTGGAGTGGGGACTGTAAGACTGCAAATGATTGTGTATCCAGCTTAAATGTGAATGATTGCAATCAGCAGTTTACATCTAAATTAGAAGACAAGGAAATAATGTTTTTAGATCTTAAACTCTATGTAACTGAACAGAAAGAAAAACATTCAATGTACGGATTACAGGACAGCTTTTATGACTGCATCATAATTGTTCAGATGAAGCTGATTTTAATATGAAGCAATAAAGATGTTTGATAGGATTTTGGAGAAGGGGTACACTAAGGAAGTTTTGAATAAGGCACTTACTGCTGCTAGTGGTCATAACAGGATGGATCTTCTGCAACCTAAGAACCAATGTGAAAATGACCACATTGGAACACCAATGACTTTTGTGCTTGATTAAAATGTGGTAGCTCCAAAAATAACATATGTATATATATATATATATATATATATATATATGACAAACAACCTCTTTATGCAAGCACTGAGGCAATGGTTACCCCAAAGGGCATTTGGCTGGGAAGCCAAGTTTCAAAGAAATACAAAATCACACATGCCTCCACAATGCAAAGCATCATGGGCTGCATATGCAAATCAGCACAGAATACTATACTGGTTCAACTTTAAGCAGAAATTCATGGTGCCGAAAGGCCTCTCACACAGTTTGCAAAGGGTGCCAACAGAAGACATAGACACGTGTTTCGTCCTACCAGGACTCATCAGTATGCCTCGCCTGTTTGACACCCCAGGTAATGAACAAGCTACCCTAAGATGGTCTATCTGGTATTATGGCAGATAGACCATCTTAAGGTAACTGGTTGACCTGCAAAGTGTCAACAAATGAGACGCTGAGGGCTGTGAGACGAACTGCCGATATGCTGCAAGCCGACTCATCATTCTGAGAGACAGACAATGTGGTGATTTGCACGCCCCAGAAATCTGTGCGTGTGGGGCATGTAATTGTGGCTAAACAGCAAACTCTTGAACGCCATAAGTGTCTTTGCACCTGAAAGGTTGACTGTCTATATATACAGTGTATATATGTATATGTAACGCATATATATATATATATATATATATAATTACTGGTTCTCATTTTTTACCCATAGGAATAGTAGTTTACTCACCTGGTAAAGGTGATTGCATGAGCATCACCTTACAGCATCCCCCATACATTTCTTCTGGGTTACGTCCATCTCATAGGCTGCCAATGTACATGCAACTAGAATATAAATCTGATCCTACCTAGGTCCTGTCCCTCCCCACAGGTCTCCAGATCGATTTTTTTTTCCAAAGCTGTGTCTTCTGTTAGTTACCTGTGGTAAGAAGTTTGTTATGGTGTACACATACATGCATATACATACATTATCTGAAAAAACACAGGTGTATGGTAGGTTGTATAAGTAAATAAGATATTGACTGTAGAGAGGGTGATTAAGTATAATCCCTGTTTATTTCCTAGAATTTACACTCTATGTATAACCAGCCCATATGGCATGCTGGTAGGTGGATCTCTTTCTAGTGGTCAAATGTCTGTTAGCTAAGCCCTCATCTGAAATACTCGGGTGGGGCCGAAGATGCTGTAAGGTGATGGTCATTCAATTGCCTTTACTAGGTGAGTAAATTACCATTGCATATTGCATCACCTTACAGCACCCCCCCCATTCATTACTTCTGCGTTGTAAGAAGCAGTGATTCGATACATCTGTATAGGGTGGGTTGAATGACAGTACAGCTAAGAACTGGTGACATTGATTAGAACTTTTCTTGCAAAATTAGATCTATTAGCATTTCGATGTCTGGCTTGTAGTGTCTGGTGAAGGTATGGATTGAGGACCATGTGGCTGCAGCACAATTGTCCTGGATTGATGCGGCCATTCCTTTCCACCCAGGAGGTAGCCACTGCTCTGGTGGAGTATACCCTGACTCCTTGTGGTGGGGGAAGCCCTAGTGCTTTGTAGGCTTCTGCAATGGCCTGCTTGATCCAGGTGGCTAAGATGGATGTGGCTGCAGCTTGTTCCTTTTGGATCCATTGTAAATGATGAATAGCCCGTCCTATAGCCTGAACTCTTTGGTTCTGTCTAAGTAAGTGGAGATCACTCTCTTCATGTCCCAGTGTTTGTTTTCCCACTTTCTATGGCCATGCTGCTAGTTCCACTGTTTGTGTGGTGTGAAAGGATGACTGAATTTTCAGCATGAATGAGGTATTGGTTTGTAGGGTGATTCCATCATTATGTGAGATTAGAAAGGGTGGTCTGCAGGATAAGGCCCTTATCTCCCCCTACTCTTCTAGTGGAGCAGACTGTCAGCAGGAGTATGGTCTTGAGTGAGACACATTTGAAGTCTGCCATGGACATAGGCTTGAATGGTGGGAAGGACAGAGCCCAGAGTACCATTGTCATGTCCCATGGTGCTAATATTTGTCTTTTTCTGGGGCATATGTTGGATGTGGCCTTCAGGAATCTGAGTACTTTGGGATGGGATCCCGGTGTGTAGCCTTCAAAGAGGCCTGTGCCTGCTCCTATGGCAGCTGTTTGTACCCTGAGGGGATGACATTGCCAGGCCTTTGTCTACCCCTTGTTGTAGGAATGGCAGTATATGTTTGATGGTGACCGACCCTGTTTGATTGTGGTTTGAGGCACACCGTCTTTTGGAAATGTTCCGGTGTCTCTTGTAGGAAATGTTGGTGGATATGTGCCTGGAGTGAAGCATGGTGTTAAACACTGCTGGGCTGTAGCCTTCATCTTGAAGTCTCTGCCTTTCAGTAGCCAGGTCATGAGGTGGAGTGGGGCTAGATTCATATGGTTGATGGGGCTTGCATCAGTAGATCTTGTCGAAGGGGTATTGTCCATGTGGCGCTTATGGACATTGATACCAGAGTCACAAACCAGTGTCACCTGGGCCACAGTGGTGTGATCATCACAGCCGTGGCTTGGGATTGTTGAATCTTGCTCAGCACTTGTTGTATGAGCAGTATCAGTGGAAATACATACAGTCTCTGGAATGCCCGGTCTTGTGTTAGTGTGTCTACACCTAGGGCTCCAGATTCATTGTATCTGGAGTAGTATGTTGGAAATTCTTTGTTTGACGCTGTTGCCATTAGGTCTATTTCCAGTGGTCCCTATATTTGGTTTATCTGTTGAAAAATGTGTGGGTTTAGGGCTCACTTTCCTGGAGCTTTGCCCTGATGGCTTAGCCAGTCTGCTTTTATGTTTAGCTTTCCTGCTAGGTGAATTGATATAATCAACCTGAGATTTATCTGTGCCCAGTCTAGCACTCTCTTGGTTTCTTGTAATAGGAGTGGGCTTCTTGTTCCACCTTGGTTCGAGATGTATGCCACTGTTGCCCTGTTGTCCAACCTGAGAAGTACTCTCTTGTGTTTGATGTGCTGTTGAAAATGGTGTAGCGCATGGTACACTGCTGTCATCCCTAGTAAGTTGATCTGCATGACTGATTTCAAACGAGACAATTTTCCTTGGGCCAGAATTTGGTTGAGTGTCACCCCCCCAGCCTTTTAGTCTTGCATCTGTTTCTATTACTACATCATGTTGCCTGTTTACATCCATTTCTTTGGTGAGGTTGTTTCTTTTGGTCCACCAGGTCAGTGACCTCTTGGCGCTGTTGTCCAGTTGTAATGTCCTGGATAAGTCATGACTAAACCTGTGTCCCTCTCATATAGCAAGGGACTGAATAGAAACATACATAGACACATAGAATTTGATGGCAGATAAGGACTGCTTGGCCCACCCAGTCTGCCCATTTCCTTACCTAATGGATAAGCTGCAGATCCTAGCTAACCAATAGCCTACTTCTTCCAGCTCCACCCCTAGAATTGCCTTATGCCTGTCCCATGCATTATTGAATCCACCACTGTTTTTGACTCCACACCCTCCTCAGGAAGGCTGTTCCATGCATCCACAACCCCCTCCATAAAAACTACTTCCTCACATTACCTCTGAGCTGTCCCCCCTCTAGCTTCAAATTGTGCCCCCTTGTTCTTGGACACCTCTTTTTCTGAAAGATGCTACCCTCTTGGACTTTGTTGATTCCCTTGAGGTACTTGAAAGTTTCTATCATGTCCCCCCTATCCCTCCTCTCCTTGAGGCTGTACATATTAAGATCCTTAAGTTTCTCTTGATATGTCTTCTGGTGCAGACCTTGCATCATTTTAGTTGCCCTCCTCTGAACTGTCTCTATCCTGTCTATGTCTTTGTGGAGACTGGGTTTTCAGAACTGCATGCAGTACTGCAGATGGGGTATCACCAGCTGTCTGTACAGAGGGATAACAACTTCCCATGTTCTACCGGTGATGCCTCTCCCTATGCATCCCAGTATCCCACCAACCCTACTTACTGCCCTCTCACATTGTTTGCTCACCTTTAGGTCATCTGATATGACTACCCCCAGGTTTCTTTCCATTTTTGTTGTTGTTAGTATCTCATCCCCCATTGTGTACTCTTCCCCTGGGTTTTTGTTTCCCAGGTACATTACTTTGCACTTCTTAGCACTGAATCTAAGCTGCCATGCATTTGACCATTCCTCCAACCTTGCCAAGTCCCTTCTCATCCTTTCCACCCCATCTTGTGCATCAACTCTGTTGCAGATCTTTGTGTTGTCTGCAAAGAGACATACTTTTCCTTCCAGTCCCTCTGCAATGTCACTTATAAAGACATTAAAGAGGACCTGTCCTAGTACTGAACCCTGTGGTACCCCACTAGTAACCCCCCTTTCTTCAGAGTGAACTCCGTTTACTATTACCCTCTGTGTCCTGTTCTCTAGTCAATTCTTTACCCAGGCTACCATCTTGGGACCCACTCCCAGGCTGGCCAACTTGTATATTAATCTTTTGTGTGTGACTGTGTCAAATGCCTTGCTAAAGTCTAGGTAGGCCATGTCTACAGCCCCTCCCTGATCTACTACTTTGGTCACCCAGTCAAAGAAATCTATTAGAGTCATCTGACATGACCTTCCCACTGTGAATCCATGCTGCCTTGGGTCCTGCACTCCTCTGGCCTCTAGGTACTCAACAATTCTTTCCTTCAGAAGTGATTCCATCATTTTCCCAATCACTGAGGTTAAACTAACAGGTCTGTAGTTTCCTGCTTCTGCCCTGCTCTCACTTTGGTGAAGTGGAATAACATCTGCCATCCTCCAGTCTTCAGGTACCACCCCATCCTCCCATGATTTATTAAAGAGGGTAGTCAGTGGTGTCACTAGTTCTACCCTTAGTTCTTTTAGAATTCTGGGATGAATCCCATCAGGCCCTATTGCTTTGTCCACCTTCAGTTTTAAGAGTTCCTTCAGAACCCTTTCTTCTGTGAAAAGACTGGTACCAACCCCGATATCCAGCGTGTTTCTATTGTTTGGTTTGGTACCTCCTCCTCTTCATTTGTGAATACTGAGCAAAAGTATTTGTTTAGTATCTCTGCCTTTTCACAGTCACCCTCTGCCCACCCCCTTCCCTTTATTAAGCCTCACTATCCCTCCCTTGGTCTTCCTTCACTCCGTGATGTATGTATAAAAGATTTTATCCCCCTTCTTAACTGAGTTGGCTATCTTTTCTTCAGCTTGGGCCTTTGCAGATCTGACTGCCTTTCCTGCTTCCTTTTGCTTTAACTGATACCATTCTCTGTCCTGCTCCTTCAGTGAGTCCTTTTACTTCCTGAATGCTCTCTTTTTCTCCCTAACCTTCCCTGTCACCTCCTTTGAGAACCACAGTGGTTTCTTACATCATTTTGTTTTGTTTATTTGCTTCACACAAAGGCTTGTTGCCTCTGTGATGGCAGTTTTGATTATTCCTCATTGTTCTTCCACCCTTCCTTCCTGCCCATTTGCTAGTGCATTCCTTAGGCACTCACTCATTTTGGCAAAGTCTGCCC
Source organism: Neoceratodus forsteri (assembly GCA_016271365.2). NCBI lineage: Eukaryota > Metazoa > Chordata > Ceratodontiformes > Ceratodontidae > Neoceratodus > Neoceratodus forsteri. Next base: position 1,787,264,519 of record CM057455.1, on the reverse strand, counting down.
CCCGAAGTCCAGTAGCTTTGCCTTTGTATGGCTTGACTCTACTGCTGTGTTTATCGTGAACCATACTGTCCGATGGTCACTAGTTCCCAGATGACTACCTACTTCTAAATCTGTGATCCTCTCACCCTCTCCATGTGAAAGTACCAGGTCTAAGATTGCTCCCTCTTGAGTGGGTTCTGATACTAGTTGTCTAAGACATGCCCCCTGTAGGGCATCTAAAATTACCCAACTCTTAGAAATGGCTGCTGCAAATGCACTCCAGTTAACATCTGGCATATTCAGATCCCCCATTAGTATTATCTCTCTTTTTTCTTCCATTCCAAGGATACTTTCCTATCATTTCCTTGTCCATTTCCTTCCCCTGAGGTGGGGATCTGTATACAACCCCTGTGCAGATTGTGGTGTCATTGCCTGTCTACAAATTGACCCACAATGCTTCCTCTCCTCCCTGTTTACCCCTTTGTTCTGTTGCTTTGATGCCTTCCCTTGTGTACAGAGCTACTTCACCTCCTCTTTTACCATCTCTATCCCTCCTGTAGATGGTGTATCCTGGTATGTTTATGTCCCAGTCATGGTTCTGTGTGTACCATGTTTCTGTGACTGCCACACTATCTAGATGTTCCTCCTCCATCAAGGCCACTAATTCAGGAAGCTTGTTACCCAGACTACAGGCATTGGTACTCATTGCTCTCCATTTTTGATGGCTGTACCTCTTGTAGCACCATCCCTGTTCTCATTGACTTTGCTTTCTCCATTTAGCCCTGTCCTGCTCCCTACTGACCTTTTTACCTTGGTCTTTACTTCATTTAGTACCCTGTTTTGCAGGGGAAGACTGGGAATCCCCTGCTGCTCATCAGTGCCTCCCCCCTTGACTAGTTTAAAAGCTTGCCAATGAAGCATTTACACTGATCACCCAGAAGACTTGTTCCCTTCCTGGACAGATGCAGACCATCTGCCAGTATAGGCTGGTATTCCTCCAGGTGGAACCCCAGTCCCCAGTGAAGCCAAACCCCTGTGCGCTGCACCATTTTTTCAATCATTCAGAGAATTGCATGGTGCAAAGTACCCTTGTCTCATCCTTGCCATAGAGAGGCAGCACTTCTGAGAAGAATACTGTGTGTGCTACTTGCCTTAGGCCACTCCCCATTTCCACAAACTCCTCCTACACTGCTCTAATCTCATTTGAGCCAAGTCATTCATTCCTAGGTGGACAATGGGTCAATGACATCCAGCTCAGTCTCCTGTGCAGCTGTTCTCGTGGTCCTGAGGATGTGCTTCCTGTCCCTCCAAGCCATGGTGCCAGGCAGGCTCCTTACATCAGTTTTCCCTGATCCCCTGTTCTATCCCCCTAATAATTGAGTCCCCCACCAGGAGTTGCTTCCTTTTCCAGTGGTGTCCTCTGTCTCCTTCCTGTGGGGCTCCCTTGTGACAGTTGTCTGCAACTTCCTTAGTCTCCTCTGTGGGTGCATCCATAGGGGAACTACACTCCAGCAGAATGGTGTATGGATTGTGGAGTGGTACAACTGAGTGGGTGTGCCTCTGTTCCACCACCCTCACCCTCCCTGAGCCCACTGTGGTCCAACTGGTGCACTTTCTTGGCAGTCTCTGAGGCGGTGGTAGCCCTGGTGCTCTCTGGGTGGGGGAAGTTCTCTTACTACTGTCCAGTGTGGCCTGAAGATGGGCAACCTCTTCCATCAGGGCAGAGAGTTGCCTGCAAATAGGGCAGCATCTCAGCCTCCAGAAATACTCCCAGAAGAATGCTGCCCCACAGCCAGTACATTGCACTACTCCCCACATGTCTGTCTACCTTCCTGTTTATCCTGTGTAAGTTTTGTTTTGCCCCCCCCAGTTATTGTTTTGTATGTATGTATGTGTTTTATACAATGTGTTTGCTTCTATTGTCAGTGCAGTATGCTGGAAAGGCTATGACAGGGGTATGCACCTTGTCCTCTTGATGAAATGATGTCAGAACCCCTGGTATAAAGGAAATGGTATCAGGGGTGGGTTGAGTGAGGGGAAGGGGGATTTGGGCCCAAACTGTGTCCTCTCAAACAATCAGCTAAAAGCTCTGACCCACCACTACAATGAGTATTGACTTTCCCATCAGCAAGACAACCTACACAACAATTTAACAGAGAAAATACCCTGCTAAAAAGACAGAAAAACAAACAGTTGAGTCAAACACAGGTAAACCTCCCCAGCCTGGTGATTTGTGCTCTGAAAGCAATCAGCCCTAAAACAAGTCAGTTGTGCTCAAGGAAAGACACAGTAAACAATTAAACTAATTTGATGCAACCTGTCACAGAATACTAGTAGACAGTCCAGTTACCCACAAAGGAAAATCAAATATGCAGTTTTTTCAACCCTTCTGAAGTTACTCACAAGATAAGCAGTTTTACAAACTCCCTTCCAGATTTAAAAACTAAAATAATTAAACACAAAGCAATACCAAAGTAAGAATGAAACGCATGTTCCACAGTGCCCAGGGAATGAGGCCGATGCAGGATGCCAAGGATCCCAGGGTTTGCAGGATGGCATGTAGTGTGGGGTTCCACTTGTTCATAAGTGTTTGCACTTGTGATAATACCGGTTCCATTCTCTTCTGGGATAGTTGTGCTTTCCCTGAAGTGGTATCGATAGTGGCCCCTAGGTGCTCTATCGTTTGGCTGGGATGCAGACTGCTTTTGTTCCAGCTGATCACCCATCCATGGGCCTGCACTGCATGCACCACTGTTTGTGTATGTTGCTGGGCTGTGGTTGGGTTTCTGGCTCTCATCAGCCAATCATCCAAGTATGGAACAATGTAGATTCCTCTTTGTCTAAGGTTCGCAGCGAGTGTGATAGACACTTTTGTGAACACCCATGGAGCTGATGCTAAACTGAATGGTAAGGTTTGGTACTGGTAGTATTGTCCTAGAATCTTGAACCTGAGATATTTGTAATGGGCTGGGAATGTGTAAATAGGCATCCTTCATATAGATGGATGTGAGGTAGTCCCCTTGTTTTATCACCCGCAGTGTTGTCTGTAATGTTTCCATTTTGGATAATTTGTATGGTATGAAATGGTTGATGAATTTTACATCTAGTATGGGTCTCATATCTCCTGTTTTTCTAGGTACCAGGAAGGAGATGGAGTAAATGCCTTGGTCTATTTGGTTATGTGGAACCTCTGCTATGGCCTTGTTGACTAGGAGAGATCTGAGTGTCTCCCTTACCACCTGTACGTTGTGTGGTTGTCGAGACACTAGAGAGACCATGGGTCTGTTTTTGATTGGCTTTGGGGGAATTCAATGAAGTATCCTTGGGATACAACTTCCAGTGCCCATCTGTCTGAAGTTGATGTCCGCCATATGTTGGAAAACTGGCTCAGTCTTGCTCCTACTGGTGGGAGGTGTAGGTGTGGATCTGTTAGGTGGTGTTGTGTCTGATGGTCAATTTGGGTTGAACCTGCCTCATTTGAAGGTCATATTGTATCGTCCTCTTTGATATTGGCCATAGGATTTGCCTCATGAACTGTTGTTAAAGTAGATGGGTTTGAATGAAAGCAAATTGGTTTTGTGAGTAGTTTGATGTTTGTCTCCTGTCTTGTCTACCTTGGAATGGGCAAAATCTGCCACAAAATGTTGGGAGGTAGGTAGCTCTGGATGATTTATCCTTCTCTAGGCTTTTCCCATCACCCTTTTGTTTCATGTATTTCTCTCGGCCTTAAAGGGTAGCTCTCCCAGCATTGCCTTGGATTCTGAGTCGGTATTTCACAGCTTGAGCCATATGTGGTACCTTGTTCTGTGAGGGATGCCAGCTTAGCTGACATCTTTAATGCATCAATAGATGTGCTGGCAGTGTATTTTGCTGCCTGTATAGTGTATTCAGCTAGATCTGCCTGTTTGGACTTGGAGTCCAAGGAGGATGCCAGTTCCTCTAGCCATGTGACTAGAACCCTCAAGGTATATGTAGCTGCTGTGTTGGCTCTACAGGCCATGCTTGTCATTTCAAAGCCTCTTTTCAGTAGTTCTTCCATCTTTCTGTAAGTTGGGTCACGGCGTGTGGTTGTGGTCTCTGAAGGTAGTACTGTCTTCTTGCATAACCCTGTGACTTGGTGGTCTACCATTGGTGGATTGCACCATATTTTATTTATGTCTTCTTTGACCGGGTAGAACCTGTTGAATGTGCACTTTTCAGAGATCCTACATGGGTCGGCCGACTGTCATTCCCTGTCTATGACTTCCATTAGGGCTTTGCATATGGAGAAGTCTTCATCCTTCTTTTGTTTCCCTCTAATGAGGGAGTTTAGTTTTGATTGTTGTGGTGGGTCCTCGGGTACCTCGAACCCCATAGTCTCCTTGACTGCTCTTAGGAGCTCTTGGAGAGCCTCAACTGGTGTTAATTTTTTTGATAGGATTTCATCTTCTTCTATTTCTTGGTTCTCCTCCTCGCCAGAATCTCCGTTATCCAGCTTGTCTGGTTCTGCACCATCTAGGGCATTGGAGGGGGGGGCTTGCTCCCTTTGTCATTTATTTTGTCATTTTGGGGGGAATTTGATTTGCTGGCTTGGGAGAGTTCCTCCATCCTTTCTAGGATTTTTAGCATTACTGTTTGTTGTGGCTTGAAGAACTCCTCTGCTATGGAAGGGAGTTCATTTGGAGAACTGTGGGAATCTGATTCCTGTTCTATTTCTGCATCCACATCGCTTGCCATGCCTGGGTCTGTCTGTGAGCAGGTGGACCAGAGGGGTCCTGATTGATTTCCCAGTAGGGCGATGTGGCAAGATTGACATTTTCTTGTTTTGCCCATGTCTTTATCCTGTGGAGATAGAAAAGGGGACAGGGTTTGGTTTCAGTTAGGAGGGGTTTCTTTGTAATATAGTCTACTGGTTGAGGAATGGTCTCTAGTTGAAAGTGCCCCATGAAGCCCCTACCTCTTCTACTGCCATATGTCAACTCTGCAGAATGATGTTATATGGGGGGGGGGTTAGGACAGCCCTCAGTTGTATTGCTGAGTTAGTTCTGTGTTATTGTGCCTCCCTGAGGTTCTGCATGCTAATGCAGGCAGAAATGGGCTTGGTGATTTGGGGCTAATTTTAGAACCTGCTGCACCCATTATCCATTAGTCTGAATAATATGTTGGGATTTCTTGCTTGGAGCACATATATCGCTTGTTTGCCCAAAAAGATTAAGCTTGCTTTATTGCTTCCTATGCACATTATTGTGGTGCACTATAGTGTTAGATCCCTTGCAACTGCTCATCTGTAGAGCTTTTTCTGCTCATGTGCGAATGTTGGACTCAAACATGTGCATAGTCTTGGTGCCCTGGGAGCCGGTTGCCATTCCAAGATGGTGATCGGGTGTGTAGATCTACTGCTGTGTGTGCTCCTCACTTGGGAAGCAAAGGATTATGCACAGGATTTGGGCCTGGCATGAGCAGTTATGCCTGGAGTGATTGTGGTTCCTTGGAGTCAGGTAAGGGAACTTCCAACATAATAATGCTCAACTCTGTCAGTTAAAGGTATTTTCAGGCTTGGTTTGAGTTCTGTCCTGCATGGTTAGCTGGGCTCACTCACAAGGGGGCCTGACTCATGGTAGGGGTTACTGGAGCTGCTCGCAATGGGCTCCTGCACCGAGCTCTTGATGGGGCTGTAATTTGTGACCATGGTCATATAACGGGGCACTGTATTTCTTTCTCTGGGTGGTCACTTTAAGCAAACAGTCAGTCTAGTTAAGGGATAGCAGCAGCAGTGGTAAACAATCTCAACATTGCATTTCCGTATTGAATGTTAATCTATCTACTGTCCTGGGTACTACATGTCTGGCTAACTGCTATACTCTTCTGACTGGTGTGTCTAGGCCATATGCTTACCATTTCTTGCTGGGCTATGACCGCTAACATATATGAGCAGGCCACAGATAGCCTAAATGAGCAGGACGGCTAGGTGACCAGTATACAGCTAGTCTAAACAACCAGAGCAGCTACACAACATAGCATAACTACAGCCAATATAAATGACCACATAGCATTAACAACCAAAGCAGCTAGCTACAATATTAGGAGGTTAGGATGGATCCTCCCATACTCCAAACAGCAGAATCACATATATCTCATGCCCGAGCATACCTTTGAGTACTATATATATATATATATATATATATATATATATATATATATATATATTTATATGTATATACACACACATAGCATTGCAGAGTAGTCACTGTCTAGCTGTTACCCTGCTTAGTTGTAGAATACAGTTTTTTGTGTTTCTTTATATCATTGTAGAGTGGTATGGTTTCTTACCTTGAGTAGTTTTCTGTGGAGCAAGGCGGTTTGCATGCAACCTCTGTGATGCATATAACCAGCTGGTTATAATAGCGAACATGCACCCAGTTTCCCTAGCTCAGCTCATGAGCCAGCTGCAGTCTTCCTCTTCTCTTTGCCATCCCCCACCATTCTGCTCCTCAGCACTGTACAGTTCACCAGCACAAGGAGCCAGTGCTAAATTCTTTTTTTTAAGCAAAGATATCACTGGCCATAAAAAATGTTTATTTTGGGTGTGAAATAAAAAAAAAGTAAACACTGCTTTTGTTCAGGAGCTGCTATGAACCGTGTTGAAACCCCAACATCCCACATCTCAACTCCATAGAGATATCTATTTATTTTATATTATTGCTGTGGTGAAAAAATGAATCCCAGCAATTATATAGAGTAGGGGATGAGTAGGTGGTCAAAACTCGAATTTTACACACACCCTCAGTATAGGATGCCTTAATAAACTCTTTGATCTTCACTCTTGGGTATTATGTGTCATCCGACACCATGGGGGGGGGGTTAAAATCTTTGTTATACTACTCTCTCTCTCTCTCTCCTATATATATATATATATATACATATATATATATATATATATTTATTGAAAAGTTGTTAATGGATCAGTTAGGGTTGAAGTGACAAAAGTAGGAAATGAGACGTGAGGTTGACACCTAACACCCCACTCTACCACCCACCCACCATCACCACCACAGACCAACAGGTGACAGGGTGTGACTTGGGGTCATCAGCCTAACTTTCACCCCATTCCATGTGTAACAAAGCTTACATGATACAGTATAGGATAATGGGGTGAGAGTTAGGCCCAATGACCCCAAGGCACACCATGTCACATGTTGGTCTGTGGTAGGTGGGGGGTGGGGTGGGGTGGTAGCATGGGGGTGTTAGGGTGTTAAATCTATTGTCTCATTTCCCTACTTTTGTTACTTCATGCCTAACTGATGCATTAACAAAGTTTTTTGAAAAGAATTTCCCTTCTTTTTTAAATAGCAGAATAATATGTATCACTTAACACAAGAGTACAGTGTCCAGATAAAGCAGATTTCCAATGTGATATATACGGTATTAAACATAAATGAATTTGTACATGAGAGTTAATGTTACAAGTTTAAAAAAGAGATTTAGGTAGTCTTGAGCTCATGACCTTTGAAACACAAAATAATGTGCATGTTTTATACATTAAACCACTGTATCAACCAAGGTACATCTTTGTAGTAATTCATCTCACGTCATTTGCCATTCATTTTTGTAAAAAAAGGTTAAAAAAAATGAGACAACTGCACTGTCCAAGAGAAGAATGTTTTAAACGTGAAATATACAGTATGAGACACATTAAAAAAAAAGAAGAAAATAGGAGGTAGTCTTGAACTCATGACCCTTGCAACAAAAAAATGATTCATAGATGTAAGGCATTAATCCATTGTGCCAACCAAGGAAAATTTCTACAGAGTTGTTTTCCAAAACATTTTTCATTCAGTCTTGTACACAAGACTAAAAAAAATACAAAAGAAATATTGATATTAGTAAAAGGGCACAAAATAAAGAACACCATGTAGTGAATAAAGATTGTTTTTTATTTCAACATCTGACATTTGACTTACTGGAAAGTGAAAAAAAAATGCACTGTTATATCTCTAGATTTGCAATGTAACAGCAACTTTAAGGAAAAGGAAAGCTGCCTGTGAAGTATTAAGAAAGCACTTGTAACATGTGCAACTTTTAACCATGGAACACTATTTATGTTCACAATAAAGACATGTATGTCATTTTCATTTCAAAATTAACCACAGTACTTTATTAACTTGCATTTTGGTCATTGCTACTGTCTTCATTAGATAATGTTGATGACCCTTGCATATTTTGTTGAAACATTAGTTTTATTTGTGTTAACTGAGCAGCCATCTCCATAAGATGGGATTGGTTCTGTCATTCAAGTGCTACTCTGGAATTCTCCCCAGCAATGTCAACTCATTAATTCGGATGAGCTCATCCAAAGCCTTTTTCAGAGATGAAAAGCCAGTTTCCATGACTATAGCTGCTTGTTCTAGCTTTCCAAAAATTTCTTTGCTAATATTCTCTGTTAAAAAATATTAGAAATAGAAGAACAGTGTTATGGCTTGTTTCTGTGGTAACAAAATGTTTTTCCAGAAGAAATGAACAGTATATATCTAGTTCATGGTGGCCACTGCGTTCTTCTTCAGTGCATGATTTCTCATCACTGTGCCTGCTTCTTGTAAGTCAGGCTCACTCTGTTCCTCAGTTTGACAGGGAAAGTCGCAAACACTTCTTTCAACAATCTGTGTAACACTACCCTGTGCATGCTCTGTAAAAGAACATAATGCGTTAAAAGCAAAGGTAGATATAACAGTACATTGTGCAACATAGCAACACCATGAACCCTTAAAACTTATCTGTAAATAAATACCCATGTCATCACTCTGTCTTTCCTCATGCTTCTCAGTTTGACAGACTCAGAAACAAGTTTCTCAACAGCATTTCCAACACTGTCTTCTACATGGTCTGTAAAACAGCTTAAAAAAATGTGCAAAGCTATTTGAGGCATCTGATTGGCTTAGACACTTCTCTAGCTGGGCATCTATCAGACAATAGATTCCCACCTATTAAAAGTGCCAGCCTAGCCTGCCCCATCACGAGGATGTTGGTGCCCAGCATGCTCTCTAATTGGATAAAACCCCTCACTTGCATTCCAAATGTCTGCAATTTGTATATGTCACTTAGCGGGTGACAAACTGAGCTGCTGACCCATCACAAAGTTAAAATGCAGTGTAAAGGAAACGCAACGTTGTCCACACAAAATTCACTTAACCCCCAAAAAACAGACATGACTTGAGTCTTCAGCCCTTACCATGACACTTCCCTCCCTAGATGAGAGCGGTAAAAAAAAAAGTCAGCTCCAGGCACACACATACCTCCCACTTCCAACTGTCCCATCAGAGAAGTCGAGCACTGAACCACACAGTGTGGCACCTCACAAAAAAGCAAATAAACAATTTTCTGTAGCCTATTCCTTTTTGTTTTGCTAGTCTGGCAGATATTTTTCTTGCTGTCATCCCCCCTCCCCAGCCAAACACACACCAAACGAACAGTCCACATTTGTTTCTATGATGATACAAAGAAAGCGGCTGAGTTGTATCTGCACGGTGGCTTACCGCGGCTCTCCCACAGTAATTTCCACTATCCCAACCAATCAACGGCACCACGTCCATTTCTCCTTTGCTCTCTGACCCCACTAGACACATTCACCTCCAACTGATTAACAGGTAGCAGTGAAAAACAACGACAACACAAGGCCAGCCAAAAAAATGCTTCTGACTTTTGTTCTGTGTTGTTCCTACTTCCAGGTATAGCGTTATCAAGCACACGGGAAGTAACCACTGCATCTTCCTTAAGAAAATGATTGTATGAGATGGATCTTTTGTTTTCAAAACATAATATCTTAATCTTTCAGTCTGAAGTTGGTGGTCTAGAGGGGGAAGGATAGCTACAAGAAAATGGCTGGAGAGGGGGAACAGATGACACAGAAACAGGGACTACTTTACCAGGCAAACCTTTAAACATCATTGTTAATACATTTTTTCAAATCTTTTTCTTCATTTAAAAAAAAATCCCAAATAAAAATGCCACAGTGCCCATTTTCTAAGTCCAATAATACCCTCCAGGGTGGGCAGTATGGGCAATACCTGACCTTCCAGGGGCTATAAGGCCCTCCATCTGTGACGTCGGGCCTCATTACTCCCCTGGGCGGTCCGGTATTGCCCAATACCGCCCAACCTGTCAGGTATTATTGCTTGCTTAGGGAATGTGTTCAAAACAAACATGCATATGGCAGTAGTTTGTACAAGAAATATACTGCACAAATCCTTAATACATGTCAGAAAATATATATCCATGTCTTTATCACTCTGTGGTTCCTCAGTTTTCTCCAGCGATGTTGCCACTTTTTCTAAGCACAATTTTCAGCTTTTAACTCATCACTTCCTTCCTGTGCTGTTCCACCCCTTTGTTCTTCTAGTTATTCAGGTGTTGGAACAGAATTGTCTTTAATTCTTTCTGAAAACATGAAATTGCATGGAGGTTAGTGAAGAAGCACAAAGAAAATATTCTAAATTGCAACGAGCAGTCAACATAGTTTAACATTGTACTTACTGCCATACAGTCTCTCTCCTGAATTTGGTTTTCCAGCCTTCTTCCACATGGCATCCAAGAAATTGTACCACTCTCTATCTGAGGGGCACACATTCCCAGCCATTTTCAACTTAAAAAATTGTTGCCTCAGCAGTTTCCACTTTTTCTGGCAAACTATTGGACTTTTTCTAATACTGTGATGTTGGTATATGTAGTTGCTGATGGCAGTCCACATTGCCATCAGGGGCTGATTGGTAGCCCTCTTAATAAATTTAGGTACACCATGTGCCTTCACAGCATCTAACAAGTAAGGAACTTCATTCCTTTTCCACAGTCTGGGAATTTTCTGCTGAAAAAGGGAAAAAAATATCCTCAATATATAATCATGAACAGTATTGATTTCCTTCATCTTTATACAACAGGGTTTCAAAACACCACAAGGAAATAAAACTAAGAACTTTATTGGCATACTTTTTATAATGCAGTGCATGACCCACCAAAAAAGAAAAAAAAATTGCAAAGAAGCAGTATTAGACACAGTAAAAATGTCTGTTCATGGAAATCATTATGTCTAACAAAATTATGTTATTATTATGTCTACAACAGTGCCTCATCAATATCCAATTCTCATCAGAAGTTGAAAAATATTATTATTATTATATCTTAACACAATTTTTAATAATGCAATAATAATTTCTCTATTTATGTGCAGAACTCCTACAATTGCATGCCATGTATTCTACATAAGAAATATATCAACATCCCTTTCTAGTATTAAGATGTTTGCAGGTCAGACAGTCCTTTTTTTAACCCTCTACCCCAAAATCTCCAAAATGCAATACTTGCAATATTATGGCACCTAATACAACTTTCATTTACTGCTGTGTTATTTACTGTGCCACTCATGATGAAGTAACTTTTGAATGTTTATCTCTCTTTGTAATGTTTGATAAAACTCTGTTTGCATGTGCACACTACTCAGTGCAGCAGAAACTCAAAACAGTCACCCAAATTACACAGGGAGTTTCCTCTTCAAGCTGTCATATGATGATTTTAAAGCGTTCTCATTGGACGATACTTCATATGTTCCATTTTTGCAAAGTTCCATTTTCGCAAATGATGCCACACGGTCAAAAATCACAGCTACTAATATTTGAAAATCATCACATTTGAAAAAATATGTTTGCCATGCACGGAAACTGTGACACTTTCAAGATACATGGCTATGACTTGATAGTTTTGAAAAAGATTTACTAGTCCATAGTGAGTTTTAAACCCACCACCATCTCCATTTTACTGTAGAGCTCTATTCTCTGTGCCACCACAGTAGGTCATGCACCACATACTTATTACATTATATAACTAAACACAGCAACAATGAAGCTGTATTCAAAAAATGCAGCACACATTTTTGAACATCAAACTCCATTGGCAAACTATGTATAGCAACAACGAAGCTGGTTTTAAAATAGCAGCCTGCATTTTCAAACATAAAATGCCATTGTTGAAAAGAATAGACACAAAATATCACACTTTATAAAAAAAAATTATCAGCCCATGGTGAGTATCAAACTCATGGCCATCTCTGTTGTGGTACAAAGCCCCATCCTCTGTGTGACATGTGCAATATAGTTATAACATTATTTAACTATGTGCAGCAAAAACACAGCTGGTTTCAAAAATGCAGCATGCATTTTCGAACATGAAAAGCCATTGTCAAAAATAATAGACACACAATATCTCACTTTATAAAAAAAGTTATCAGCTCATGGTGAGTATCAAACCCACATACATCTCCATTGTGGTGCAGTGCCCTATCCACTGTATCACCACTGTAGCTTATGTGGATCATAGGCATAACATTATGTGACTATGTGTAGCAACAACAAAGCTGGTTTTGAAAATGCAGCAAACAGTTTTGAACATCAAACTCCATTGTCAAACTATGTATAGCAACAATGAAGCTGGTTTTGAAAATGCAGCATGCATTTTCAAACATCAAACAACATTGCTGAAAATAATTGGCACAAAATATCACATAAAATGAATTTGAGAGGAATCTGTTTTCGTAAATAAAAACAACATTCTGTACACATTATGCCACTGCTGCATATTTTAAGTATTCATGCAAATCTTCATTCATTTCCGAAACTGTGGCAGACTCTTGATTGGTGCTTTAGACATGCTGCAGCCAATAGCATTCAGCCATAAATTCAAACTACAAAACTAAACCACTTTGGGTACCACACTTTCACCATTATCAAAAACAATAGACACACAATATTGTACAAAGTGAATTTGAAAGTAATCTGCCTTCAAAAATTAAAACCAACAATTTGCACACATGACACCAATTTAATATGACACTTTCACATGTTTTAACTATTTAGTGAATGTTAATCCATTTTTGAAACTCTGGCAAGGCCCGCAATTGAGACATGTTGCAACCAATAGCATTCAGCCATAAGTTCAAAGTGCAAAACTGAACCCGTTTGGATGACACACTTTCGAAATTGCAGGAAAGAAAGGATTCCCACAGGAAACATTTATATTTCAAGAATGGAAAATCCCAAGAATATTGAGTACACTTTTTCTGAGCTGCAGAAAGTAAATGTAAATCAATAAAAAGAGTGTGAGCCATGAAGTACTGTATTATAATACCATCACATATGCATACTGCAGAACACTGTAGGAATTCAGCAGGCAAATTAATGACTTCTATCAGCACAGCAAATGGAAATTGGGTCTGGCATGGGAACACAGTAAACAGAAATCATTACAACTTACAGCACAAGATAATACACACATTACACCATATGATCAACAGTAAACCAAGGTCTGTTATCCTTCTTTTCCTTTTTACTGTTAGATATGGTGAGAAAGTGGAAAGATTCAGAAATGATTTTCCTTGCTGAGGCTGTCAAGGACCTCTGAGACCCAAATATATTCATGTGGGTATCTAATCAGCCTTTGACAGAGATGTGGGAAGCTGTAAGTGACCACATAGCTGAACACCACCAAATTAACAGAGACACTTTGTTATGCAAAAGAAAATGGAAGTTCATCAGACAAACATTTTTTAAGCTTCTTCTACATGAGGAAATAACAGAATGTCACCAACAATGGTTCACAATGGTGAAAAACCTTTGGACGGCCACAGGAAAACCCACTCTTGGCACACGTCACTATGGAAGTAAGTGTCAGAAAAGAAACCAATAAACTAGACACTCCTATACAATTCACAAAAGTAACCATGTGTTCCTAATGATGCAACTCTATATTGCAGAATGCATTAAAGAAATTTCTGTCTCACAACACCAGATACCATTGCAAGAAAAGGAAAATCAATACTTTGAAGATGAACAGCAGGATTCAGAGGATGAAGTGAAGACCAGCAAAAGGGCTTCACTGTGGAAACATGTAAATACAGAACCAAAACACAGTACACATCACACATAACTAGGGAAATGCAACAAAATCCACAACTGCATGTGCTCACTTTACAGAAGTGACAACATCACAGAAGCAGAAACAGCAGAGCACAAGAGAAGCTGATAAACAACAGCAACAAGAACATCCCCAGACTGCTCGCTCAGTGTGCTTCACAGACAAATTCAGGTAATCTAAGTCTCCCACAATGTTACATAAAATACATCCAACATGATGAAAAAAACACAAGCTAAACATTTTTTATCTATATATTGTAGGTACAAAGCCAACAGAACATCAAGAGGCACCACAAACTAAACAAACAACAGTAACAAAAGATGTGATTGATGAAACCGAAGAAGACACAAACAAAATAGAAAGTGTTTCAAGTAATCAAGATAGAGCAGAACAGAACAAGAATGATGAAATCAAAGAAGAAGACACAAGAAAAATAGAATGTGATACAACTAATCAATATACAGTAGAAAAGAACCAGAATGACAAAAGCAACAGTGAAAGTGACGGGCATAATGTAGAAGATGTACTGAAGGACACCAATATGGACCAAAAAACTGCTGAGGAAGAAAAGGACACCTCAAGCTGCTACTTTCAGCAGTCTGCAGAAGAGGACATACAGCAGGAAGACATAATAATGGAAACCACCAAAGCAAAACCATTATACACCACCAAAGAAAGTATGGAGATTACTGAAAAGTTAGTCAATCTAACGAAGTCCATAACCACAGGATTCGAGTCTGTGAAGAAAACAATGACCAACATCCTGACTGAACAAAAGAGTCAAACGCAACTGTTAAAAGACATCCTTCACCAGCAATGTATCCAAAGCCATGAGCAAACCAACAATGTAACCATTAACTGGCAAAATCAATCCCTCTTACATGAGATTGTGGACAACTTAGCTAGTATTAAAAAATGTTGCAGGATGATTGCACCTCCACACAAGCAACCACATCTGATGAACCAACAACACATCACCTTACATGATTAAGCAGCTTGAGCCATGTACCTGCACACATAGCATATTTTTCCATTTTAGAAGTGTATTTCATATATAGTCTTATATAGTACATTATGTGTTAAAGTATCATGCATCTTAATACATAGTGTACGACTTAGAAATTTCCATTACAGAATCACAATTATTGTTCTAATAAAAATATTTATTTACATAAAAGCACAGTGGCTGTTGTCTTCATTGCTCTCAAAGTCTTCAGTCCCCCTTTTTTTAAGTTTATTATTCATAGTGTGTTAAAATATAAGAATTGCATGCCATTGGTAACAGAGTTGTCATGGTACGGTGGGCCAGTACTACCTAATTCCTTTGTAGATAAAGCATGAAGGGCGCAAAGTTCGATCCCCACAACATCCCTTTTTTGTACCTCAAAATGTCATGTTCACAAATATCTAGAAATGTGCATACATGATCTGTTTTTGAAAATGTAACATTGTTTTTGTGAAAATGAGTTATTTCTTTTGTTTTATGTGCAAAAATCATAAAGCGCAGCATCACTTGAAAAATGCCACAGCGTTTGCAAAAACAACTTGCTTTCATTTACAGAAGCAATGATTCATTTTTGTAAATGGGCATTTTCATGCTGAACACAACTTTTCCCTATAGGAAATAATGTAAGATTTACAAGTTTAATAACTTTTGAACAGATTAATATTTTTTTCACTGAACCTTCAAATGTCACATTTGTGATCCAAGTGCAGTCTACCTTGAAAATGTCAGAACCCAACCTAAGACCATTTCTGAGATACAGGGGGACAAAGAAATGTTTAAAAAACTGAAATTTTACTTTTTTTGGACAGTCCATATCTCACAAACCACAAACCCCATCCACACAAAATGTGGCATACAAAGAGATCCACCGTTACAGATTTTGCATGCAAAATTTCCTGGAAATCCATGGAATGGTTCCAGAGTCATTAACGTTCACAATTTAAACAACTTGGTTTCATTTTTGCAAGCAATGATTCATTTTTGCAAATGGCCATTTTTGTGCTAAACACTTAACTCTTTCCATATGAAATAATGGGAAACTTAAAACTTTAATAACTTTTGAATGTATTGATATGTTTTCACCAAACCTTCAAAAGGCACATCTGTGACCCAAGTGCTGTCTACCTTGAAAATTTCAGAACCCAACATAAAACCATTTCTGAGATACAGGTGGAGAAAAAAATGTAAAAAAAAATATGTTAATTTTATGTTTTTGTCTCAGTCCATATCTCAAACACAACACAATCCATCTGCACAATATTTGGCATGTCATGAGATCTACCCCTAGAGATTATGCAGGCCATAGTTTGTGCAAATCCATTGAACAACTCCAGAGTTAGTAACATTCAAAATTTAAAGTTTTCATAGAAATGTGCACCCAACACTAACTAAACTGGTGCTGCCATGCCAGTATAATACATATATATATATATGTATATACAGTATATATATATATATATATATATATATATATATATATATATATATATATATATATATATATATATATATATATTACAGGCAAAAAACTCCATTTAATGCATTAGTTAGGGTTGTTCCACAGTGACAAAAGTGAGGAAATTCGGTGTTAGGGTTGAAAACTCCCCTTGGACCCCCAGCCCACCCCCAACTGGCATTAGGGGTGCACATTGGGGTTGTCAGCCCTAACTCTCACCCCATCACATGTGTAAAGCAGCAGAAGTATAGGAGAATGGGGTGAGAGTTGGGACCGATGACCCCAATGTGCACCCAACTGAGACGAATGAGCTGGGGGTTCAAGGGTTTCAACCTAACAATTCCTCACTTTGTCATCGAAACAAACTAATGCATTAAATGGAGATTTTCTCTAATTTCCCTTCTTTTGAGAATGATAACGAGAAATAGTGAATGTAATTACAGCGGTGGGAGTCACGGGGCTCGTGGGCCCGCGCTGCCCCTACACGTGATCTCTTGTGGCATAGTAACAGGAACAGCAATGCAAACAGAAGTGCTAACAGTGGTGCATAACACAGCACAAATAAACAGTAAGAACCACACACAGTGGCATTGACGGAATGGTCTGCCGTGATGTGTGTCACTGCCAAGCGAATATCAATAGGCACGATGATGCAAGTGAACAGAAAACAGTACTGCAGACACAATACAAAAAATAAAACATAGAGCAAGGAGCATAGGATAATGCACATGGTGGCGTGGGCGTCAACAGTAAGTGAAATGGGTCTGCGAACCACTAGCGGAAAGAACTGACGCTAACAGTAATGTAGCGCACAGGCTGGTTTTCCCAAAGCTGCATAGAAAGACAAGTGAAGTACAAAGAATGTATGCATAATAATGGGTAGTCGGGAGAAGAAAATGAGGGACTTGGAATACTAAATAGGTTATATCTCAGGAATCGTCCGGCGTAGAAAAAAAAATTTAAAAATCATATGATTTAAGACTGTCCTAGCTATGTTAGCTACTTAGCCCCCATAAAGGGCTAAGTATTTTCTGATGAAAAGTCTTTATCTTTGCACGTTTCGAGATCACGGGCCTGAAAGGCGCAGTGACGCCATAATGTTATCCTATGGGGAAAAAGAAGTTCAGAGTGCCATAACTTTGCCTCCTGTAATATTTTTCACCAAACCACTGAAAGGCACATCTGTGGGCTGTTGGCTGTGTTCCCTTCCAATTTCAGGAAAAAAGACCAAACCGTTATTTTGCAGCAGGGTGCCAAAGGATTCCTGTAATGCGTCAGGCGCCATAATGTTATCCTATGGGAAAAACTGTCAACTTTGGAGTGCCGCAACTTTGCTGCCGTGTAATATTTTTTCAACACAGCACTGAAAGACACATCTGTGAGATATCGGCTGTGTTCCCTCCAAATTTCAGCCCAAAACTCCCAACTGTTCTTTTGCAGCACAGTGCCAAAGAATTGCTGGTATTTTCAGACACCCTGGAAAAGTACTGTCGAACTTTGTGAAAGCTTTCGCAAAAATTTGTGACACTTTCATGAGCATGAAAGTACTTTGTGAAAATACTTTTTCCAGAAATTTGAAAAACATATTTCTGTTTTAACCCAAAATAAAGACATGGCTAGCATCCTCAGGCTCCGACTAGGTGAATACAAAAAGAATTAGGTTGCTAGAGGGTCCCAAATTTAAATGGCAAGCATTTTTCTGATCACTAACTGAAAACAAGATGGCAGATTTGCGAAAGTAAGAGGGCCATTTGTGAAAGTAAAAATGCATTTGCGACACTGTCAAACTTTTTGTTAACTTTTCCCATTGACTTATAATGGGAAATTGTTTTTTGAATAATTTTGAACCGTTTAATATTTTTTCATGAAATCTTCAAAAGGCACATTGAGGACCCTGGCTGCACATTCCCTGAAGATTTTGGGCCAGTCGCACAAACTGTGCAACCTGTTGGTGCGATTGTAGAATTCCAGAAAAGGCGTAAACGCATGCGCAGATCACGCTGAATAACTCCGCAGCTGTGTATTCGACCAGTATAAAACTTGGCAGATCCCAAGGCATATGGGTCTTGATTGTGTATTCCAAATTTTAGGCAAATCCATCAAACAGTTGCAAAGTTATTAAGGTGCAAAATGTTGGGTTTAACATAGAAATGGTCCTCAACCTAACTATGGTAGCACTACCGTGCTACCATTATATATATATATATATATATATATATATATATATATAATATATATTATAGGGCACAGTCACACCCTTATATTTAGGGTTATGAAGCCACTTCTATGTTAAACTCAAATTTTGTGTGTCAATAACTTTGGACCTGTTAAATGGATTTACATGAAATTTGGTATGCATGGTGGGACATGGTAGAGCTCTTGATTTTCCAAATTTCATTTCAATTGGACTTACGGTTTTTGTGCACCAAAACACTGAAAAATGCACTTTTTGCCAGTTATGTGGGCAGTTTGTCAGATTTTGTCTGTGGCGCTGCACGGCCGTTGTGTGGTGTGCCACTCTGCAACTTGGCTCCTCTGACAGTGCTTGGGTCAAGGAACATGACACTTTTCATTTGGTGAAAAAATATTAATCCATTCAAAAATCTTTTAAGTTTTAAGTTCCCAATATAAGTCAATGGGAAAATTTATATGGTTATTTTGCCAAAGAATGGGGTTTTGGCCATTTGGTCCCTCCTCACGATCAAAGAATTTGCAGGCTCGCAATCAAAGAATCTTTGATTGCATGGAATTCCTTGATCACGATGGCCATCATCTTGTTTTCTGTTTGAGTCAGAAAAATAGAAATATCTCAGTTCAGGGGGGACTTCTGAAATAAAACTGTTGGGTTTTGCTCAGGGGTCTTCTATCTATTGAACCATGCTAGTGATTTCTTTTAAATTGGTAAAAAAGTAGAGTTTCTTGGTTTTTAATTCTTTGATCGCAGCTCATTAATGACCTTTGATCGCGAGCCTGCAAATTCTTTGATCACGAGAATCTTTGACCGTGGTCTTTTAACACGGAGACACGACTAGATGGTCAGATTAAAAAATCAATTTCTTCAGCTCAGGTGTGACTTATAAAGCCAAATGAGGATGAGTTTTGCTCAGAGGGCTTCGTTCTATCGAGTCATGGCTGTGCTTTCATGTATTGTTTGTGTAAAACTTGAGTTTTAACATTTTTTATTCTTTCATCATGAGCCTGCAAATTCTTTGATCGCAAGCCTGCAAATTCTTTGATCATGAGATTCTTTGACCGCGATCTTTGATCACGAGGATGCAACTAGATGGCCAGATGAAAAAATAAATTTTCTCAGCTTAGGGGTGACTTATAGAGCTAAACTAGGATGGGTTTTGCTCAGGGGGGCTTTGTTCTATCAAGTCATGGTTGTGGTTTCATGTATTTTTGTGTAAAACTTGACTTTTACCATTTTTTTATTCTTTAATTGTGAACCTGCAAATTCTTTGGTCATGAGTCTGCAAATGTTTTGATCGTGAGATTCTTTGATCGCGATCTTTAATCGCAAGGGAGGGACTAGATAGCCCAATTTTAATATTTTTTTTAAATTAAATACCTTGGAAACAGTTTGGTCTTTTAACTTGAAATTTGGAGGGTATTGACAGGATGTCCTGTAGATGTGAATTATCATGTTTAGATGTCAGAGAATACTTTTTTATGGAGATACTGCATGGCACAGTTTACATTTTGTGGACAGCGTTTTGCATTGTGGTACTGGCTTGAAATTTATAGGGTAGCTAGCCTTACTGCCATGGATGTACTTTTCAGTCATTAGGTGTGTGAAATGTAAACAGGTGTGGAATTCTGCCACTCCGATGAATGACGAACAAGAATCCTTTTTCTTGAGGGGCAAATACTTGTTCACCCAAAAAAATCCTTTTTCCTCAGCTGCCATCATGTTTTTCTGTTTTTGCCACTGAAAAACTGTTATAATTTTGCCCAGGGATGTCTATTGCACATATTATAGTATGTATTTTGCTCACTGGGATTTGATGAGCTGTGTGTTGTGGTTTCTGACATTGCAATGGCTGTAGAAACTTTTTCTTTTAGTGTTTTAAATCCTTTTTCACCACTTGCTAACTTCCTTTTTCACCATTTCTTGGTCGTGATGTGAAAATGGGTGTCGGCCGGTGACAAAGGATTTCCCATTTTTATGACCAGTTGTCCCTTTTCTCCTTCACGTAATGAGCAAGGAATGGCGAAAAAGGAATGCGAGTCACAAAAAAGGATTTAGTCGCAACCATCTGGTCATGAAAACTGTTTTATGGGACATCTGATCACCAGAAATAGGTCCACTTTGTCGGAAAAAAGGATAGTTTTTTGCCAGATGGAATCCTTTTCCACCACCACATTAATGGATTGGCAAAAAGGGATTTTGCCTGGTGGAAAAGGATTCCACCTGGCAAAAAGAGATCTTTTTTTTCTATGCATCTCTCTCTCTCTCTCCCTCTCTCATCAAATCTATCTATCTATCTATCTATCTATCTATCTATCTATCTCGATCTATCTATCTATCTGTTTGTTTGTTTTTTGGTTTTTGTGATCTGACCCTCACAAAATGGAAAAATCCTTGGTGTCTAGTGGCACCACACACCCTATTTTTTTTATATATATACAGTATATTATAAGGGTGTGGTAGCGCCCTTATGTTAGGGTTGAGCAGACACTACAATGCTAAACCTCTAATTTTGCACGTTAATAACTTTGCAACCATTCAACAGATTTGCACAAAATTATGCAAGCCCAGTCTCCTGGTGCAGATCTCCCAAATTGCTAAGTTGCATGTCAGTCTGATTGGCAGATTTTGCACTGTGCATAGTGAAAAAACTAAAGATTTGCCTTTCTTCGCAGTTTTTTTGGCATTGCGCTGTAGCCAAACAGTTTGGAATTTTAATCTGACATTTTCATGGTAGAATGTGCTTGCCCCACAGAGCATGTCTGCATTGGTTTGGTGAAAAATTATTAATCTATTTCAAAGTTATTTAATTTTAAAATTTCAGGTTTTGAGCATGTTCCATTCACTCTTTTGGATAAAGTAATGAAACAAAAAAGGATTTTGCTCTGAAGAAAAAGGATCCTTTTTCTTGAAGGGCCCATCCTTGTTTGGCAGAAAAAAATCCTTTTTCATGAGACACCATCTTGTTTTTTATTTTTGGCCAGAAAGAAACTGTCATAACACTGCCCATGGATGTCTCTTTCACACAATAAAGAATAGGTTTTGCTCATCTGGAGTTGATGAGCTGTGCTTTGTGATTTCTGATATTTGTATGGCCCTAGAATTTTTTTAAACAATTTAAATCCTTTTTTGCCACTCGCTATGTTCCTTTTTTGACATTCCTTATTTGTGATACAAATAAGGAAATTGACTAACGAAAAAGGATTTCCCATGTTGACCACCAGGTGTCCTTTTTCACAACCAGATGTCCCTACCAGGCTATCTGGTTGTCAAAAGGTGACATCTGGTTGGCAGAATGGGAAATTCTTTTTCATCAGCCAATTTCCTTTTTTGCATCATGAACAAGGAATGGCAAAAAAAGAATGCAAGTGGCAAAAAAGGATTTAGTCCTGACCATCTGGTAATGAAAACTGTTTTCCAGGACATCTGGTCCCCAGAAATATGTGCATCTAGTTGGGAAAAAAAGATTGTTTATCAACACATGTAATCCTTTTCCACCAACACAGGAAAGGATTATCAGAAAAGAATTTTACCTGGCAGAAAAGGATTCCGCCTGGAGAAAAATGATCCTTTTGGTTTTGTATTTGTTTTTTCTTTTTTTTGACGTGTGACCCCCCGATACTGGAAAAGTCCCTCTTATCTAGTGGAATCCCCACCCTGTATTTTGTATATAACATGCCCTTATAATAAATATATAGTTTTAGTATATTTATTGATATTTTTTCACCCCAACCACCTTTTTGAAGGGATTACAAAGGTCAATTTTTGTTTTCTCTCTGGTGTCTAGTCATACTCCCACCCTCCAATGTGCCAGTAATCATTGTCGGTAGTAGTATCCCCTGTTCTTTGTTCCCTGAAAAGAATAAAAATAGCCCTCGATGTCTTTAATTATTTTTTTCAACCTGAAAAAAAGGTCCATCACCGATCATGCTCACACCCCCACCTAACCATCCACTGTGCAACCATCTCCCCACACCCCCATGATGTCCCCACAGACCACCAATCACTTAGGGAGGTCCTATGTTCGAGGCCAGCTCCGTCAATTGAAAAGACACCTTGATGCTGTAACCAGTGACTGCAATATGAACTAAGATAAATGCATTTCAATGTATTTCAATGGGGGGTCAACTTTTATGCTTAACTCAGTTGTTTTTTGGCCTTTTGACCCCAAATTTTCAACATGGGGTTTTGGAGACACCACTTCATGAACAATATGACTGTTGTTAGGAAACTCCTGCTGTAAAGGTGATTTTACGGTTGGTTGGTGAAAACACCTTTCTGGTGGGATCATGTAATGATTGTCATATTGTTCATTTTAAGTCTTCTTGCTGTGGCAGTGGTAGCAGTAGAAGTTTGAAAATGTGGTGAGGTTCTGGAAAGCTAACTTAGTCATAACTTTCTGTAAGTTGTTATTGTTTGTAAGTTGTGTTTTAAAATTGGCCTAAATCCTTAAGAACTTTCTGGAACAGAGGGACACAAATGCTTAAATCTTTCTGTGCTAGCTGGAGACTGTTCTTGTGGGGGAGGGTCTTTGGCCAGTAACACAGCCAGCCAATCAAGGTTGTTTGTATTTCAGTTAATCGCTGTTTAAAATTCTCACTGAGGCATTTTAAGTCTTCTTGCTGTGGCAGAGGTAGCAGTCGAAGTTTGAAAATGTGGTGAGGTTCTGAAAAACTAACTTTGTCATAAGTTTCTGTAAGTTGTTATTGTTTGTAAGTTGTGTTTTAAAACTGGCCTAAATCCTTAACAACTTTCTAGAAAGCCCTCCCACCTAGCCCTTGCATTAGCCTTTCTTAAATACATTACAGCCACTGGGGGTTGAGCTTAAAGGCTGGGAGGGAGGAGTTTAGGGAGTTGCAAACTTCCCCTGTGAGCAAACTCTTAAGGCTAATAGTCAGGTGGGGAAAAGTTCAGCCACTCAAGTGTTGCAAGTTTAAAAGTCTTGGACTGGTGGGAAACCTGGTGGCTCACCCAAGGAAACCTACTTGGAGGGGGATGGGACCACATGTCATTAGGGCCAGCATCTTTGGGAGGGTGGTGGGGTGCACAGGGTGTGGGGCAGCCATGATACTGGACTGGGCTTGGAAGTTTGGTGGTTGCCCAGTGTGCTACCAGCTGGCACAGCTTAGGGAGGAGGTTGAAGGGATTAGGAGACAGCTGGGGTAAGGGGGGTGGTATGGTTGGGGAATAGGGCAGGGCCTCTCCCAAGGGGTTGCACCAAGCACTAGGGGCAGGGGCATAGGGAAAGGAGTGCAGGAGAATACTCTGGGGTCGCATAGGGAAATGGGCAGATGGGGCCCAAAAGGAGGAAGCAGACAGGTAACTGGGGACTCTCACAGATGGGGGCCAAAGGGAGAACATTCTCAGGGAAGTCAGCAGATGGCTGGGGCTGCACAGAAGGAAGCAATGGGGGAGGTTGATTGAACCTTAAGCTCAGTAACCACTTCAATTCTCTTCTACTGCTTGAGGATGGGGGGTGATGTAGCCATGCCGGGGCAGTTAGAGATGGAAAGAGAGTAGGGGGCAGGAGGTAGGGGCTGGATAGCAGAAGGAACAGGGAGGAACTTGGAATGCAGGAAAATGGGGGAAGCAGGGGATCAGAGCAGGAGGATGAGGGGGTTGAGGGAGGAAAGTGCAAGGAAAAGGACCAGTTGGGAGGAAAGGACAAGGAGAAGGAACAGAAGTACAAGGAGGATACAGTAAAGGGAGCTAAGGGTTTAGGCCAGGGGAGCACAACAAGCAAGGAGGGGCTGAACAGAGATGGGAAGGAAGGGAGGAAGAGCCAGACTAGTTTAGCAGATGGGAGGGACGGACCAGTTGCGAGCAGTAATGGTGGGGGTAGCAAGGTACAGAAGGATACTCAGGAGGATGAGAGGCATAGGATCGGAGGGGAAGGGATGGCCAAGGCAAATAAGGAGGGGATGGCAGGTGGTACCCAGATAGGGGAAGGAGCAAGGTGCCGGCTTGGGGGAGGGGCTGGTAGAAAGGATGAGGGACATGGAAGGGGGAAATGGAGGAAAAGGGGAGGCCAGAGTGCTCCTGTTGGGTGATTCCATGATCAGAGGGATCAAATGGGATAGGGAGGGAGAATCCTGCCCAGTTAGAACAAAATGCTTCCTTGGACTAATGGTGCACAGGGCCAAACATGAGGTATATCAGCTGGCAAAGGATTGTGGAGGTTTCCCGGACATACTGGTCTAGCTGGGTACCAATGACATTGAGAGAAATAGTGAGCTAGAGATACAGGCAAGGTTCAGGGAGCTTGTCAGTGTCTGTCATGATACAGGATGCACAATTTCCTTCTTGGAAATCCTGCTGGTGCCAAGGGCTAGTGGGGAACACAAGAGGAAGATTAGGGTGATAAACCAGTGGCTCTAGGAGTGGTGTGGGGCCAGACGGTATGGGTTGATGGGGGATTGGGGGGGAGACCTGGGAGGATAAGGGACTGTATGCTAGAGACAGGCTCCATCTCAGTTCAGAGGGGAAGGAAATCCTTATGTTGAAAATAGAGGGGTTCATTAGTGAAAGGTGGGGTTTAAACTTATGAAGGAGGAGGTATGGGAGAAAAGGCTGTCGAGGGGGGGTCTGATAAAGGAGGGACTCTGTCTTCACCCCCCTGGGGAGCTGGAGGAATGCAGGAAAAGGCTGACTGGTAAGGTGCAGACCAGGGGAAGACAAAATCCCCACGGGAACACAAGCAGGAGAAATGGAAGTATAGGGAAAGGTGGAAGGCAGTCCTGCTAAATGCCAGGAGCTTGGGCAATAAAATGCCTGAGCTCCAGGAAATGCTAACTGAGGGAGAAGTGGATGTGGCAGTGATCACTGAGACCTGGGCCACCACGGGGCATGACTGGGACCTGAACCTGGAGGGTTACACCATGTTCAGGAAGGACGGGGGGAGGGACTAGCAATAATAGTCAAAAACTGCATTGCCATAGGAGGAGTGGAGGAGGTGGAGGGAACTGTGGAGGCAATTTGGGTCACCTTGATAACAAGGGGGGCAAGAAAGTAAAAATAGGAGTGGTGTACAGATCCCCAGTGCTGGTGGAGGAGCTGGAGGACAGTCTGGTGGCAGATGTTGGGAGACACTGCAGATTGGGAAGGGGAAGGGTGGAGGTGGTGTTGGGGGACATAAACATGCCAGGAACAGACTGGGAGACTATGATAACCTTGGAGGCTAGGGAACAGAGGTTGTTGAATGTCTTTCAGGACACTTTCCTAACTTAGCAGGTGGGGGAACCAATCAGGGAGGAGTGGATACTGGATGTGGTCCTGGCAGACAGTGACAAGATTGAGGGCCTGGAAGTAAGAGACCCATTGGCGGGGAGCAACCATGCCACGGTCTGGTTCTGCATGAACCTAGGAGGAGTAGAAGGCTGCACAAAGATGGAGGTAACTGACTTCAGGGGGGCGGATTTCAAGGAAATGGGAAGGATCCTTAAGGAGCACTTGGATGGGATTGGGCCAGACATGGATGCTGACAGTAGGTGGGAAATCATCAGGAGGGGGTGCAGGATGCTACCAGCACCTGCGCAAGAGTAAGACAAAAATGTGGTAGGGCCCAAAACCCTGCTGGTGGACCAGGAAGGTTCAGGAGGTGGTATGGGGAAAAAAAGCGGCCTATAGGCAATTCAAGTGTTCAAGGAGTGAAAAGGACCGAGGGGAGTACAAGCTGATGGCCAGAAGGGCCACTAGGGTGGTGAGGGTGGCTAAGGCAAGGAAGGAACAGAACCTGGCCAGGGAAATTAGGAGAGGGAACAAGGGGTTCTTTAGATACACTGGAGAAAAATGAAGGGCGAAGGGTCAGTTTAGCAGGATTAAAACAGAGGAGGGATAGGCACAAGACCCGGGGGTGAAGGCTGAGGTGCTAAATGAGTACTTTGCCTCAGTTTTCACCAAGAAAAATGGAGGGGCTGCATCATACATGTGAGGAGTTGGTGAAACTGAGGAGGGGGGACCCTTACCAATCGGCGGGTCTGGGGGAGCATCACTGGCAGGTGGGGGAAGCAAAGCAGGAGGACAAGGTAGCAGAGGTGGAAATCATGGCAGAGAGAGTGACAGAAGCCCTCAGGTCCCTTAAGATGGAGAAAGCACCAGGGCTGGATAAATTACATCACACAGTACTGAAGGAACTGGCGGATGTCCTGGTGAAACCCCTGGCGGAGCTCTTCAGCATCTCTCTGAGGACAGGGTGGGTGCCCCAGGACTGGAAGGTGGTGCATATAGTGCCTATCCACAAGGGAGGTGGCAGAGAACTACAGGCCAGTCAGCCTGACATCAGTGGTGGGCAAGGTGATGGAGGGCATTGTCAAGGAGAGACATGGAGGGGACCTGGAATAGTTGGGGTTCCTTGACGATAGACAGCATGGATTCATCCTGGGGAAATCGTGTCAGACAAACCTTGTGGAGTTCTATGACTGGGTGATGAGTGCCTTGGACCTGGGCAGACGAGTGGACATCCTCTTTCTTGACTTCAGCAAGGTGTTTGACTCTGTTCCTCATGGAGGCCTGTTGGATAATCTGGGAGAAATAGGGATGGGGAACCAGATGATCACATGGATAGGAAATTGGCTCCAGAACTGGACCCAGAGGGTCGTGGTTGGCAGGATAGTCTCATCTCCAAGGAGGGTCATTAGTGGAGTCCCTCAGGTATTGGTCCTTAGGCACCTCCTGTTCAATGCCTACATCTCAGACATAAGAAAGGGTATCAGGAGTGAGATGAGTCTCTTTGCGGATTACTCAAAACTGGGGGCGTCGGTGGATGGAGAGGAGGGGAGAGTGGCCCTACAGGGGGACCTGGAGGCTCTGGAAAGGTGGTCTAGAAAGCAGAAGCTGAGGTTCAATGCAGGGAAATGCAAGGTACTGTACCTGGGAGCCTGAAACCCTGGCCAAGTGTACACCCTGGGGGGGGGATGCTACAAGTCTTGATGGCTGAGAGGGACCTGGGGGTGGTGGTGAATGTCAAGATGAACAACTCGGAGACTTGTAGGAGGGCAGTGGCAAAGGCCAACAGGATGCTTGGATGAATCACTAGGGGGCTCACCTCCAGAAGGAGGGAAGTGATACTCCCACTGTATTACTGCTTGGTGAGGCTGCACTTGAGTACTGCATGCAGTTTTGGAGGCCACATTTAAAGAGGGACATTGAACTCCTGGAGAGGGTCTAGAGGAGGGCAACCAAAATGATTTGGGTCTTGGGGATAGGACTTATGGGGAGAGGCTCGAAGAGCTAAATATGAACACATTGGAAGAGAGAAGGTACCGGGGGGACATGATAGAGGTCTTCCGGTACATGAAGGGGGTAAATAGGGGAGAAGCAGTCAGGGTGCTCTGAAGGAGGGGCAACTAGAGGCATGGGTAGAAGCTGAGGGGGAGATTCAGGGAGAAAGGAGGAGGTGTTACTTCACTGAGAGGGTGGTGGAGCCATGGAATGCACTGCCCAGGGGGCTGGTGGAGGCAGAAATGGAGGATGGATTCAAGAGGGAGTGGGACCAGTACAGGGGAAGGGTTCTGGAAGCAAAAACCAGTGCAGAGGGAATATCTGGGACTGGGAAGGGAGAAGCCGAGGTGGGGGCAGCAAGGTCAGCTCCCAGGGTGGGTGCTGACCAAATGAGAAGACACGAAAGACTGTTAGGCCTATTCTGCTGGCATTTTAGTATGTTAGTATGAGGTGGGGACATAAGAAGGCTTTTTTGAAAATTCAGGGTCAAAATTTCAAAAATTGGCTGCGTAATGAGCATTTGTTACAATCTTGCTACACACGCTCATAACTTTTGAAATTTTTTATTATTTACACCCCATATTTTCAGAATAGTCTTCTTGTTACTCCATCTCATGTATGTGACAGCTGTCATTTTAAAATCCTGGTCAAAATGTGTTTTTGCACCTGTGGTGCAGAATGTAATTGTGGTTGCGCAGAATTACATGTTGGTAGGGATTTGAAAATTTTCAATACTGGGTAACTGGTGATGTCATGAGAAGGCTATGTTGAAAATTTGGGGTCAAAATCATTAAAAATGGCAGAGGTGTGATCATTTGTCACAATTTTGCTAAGCCTGCTCATAACTTTGGACATTTTAAATATTCTGAGCCCAAATGTTCAGCGTAGCCTTCTTATTACATCACCTTATGTATGTCACAGCTGTCATTTTTCCAATCCTGTCCAAAATGTGTTTTTGCACCTCCGCTATTGATTGGTGTTGTGCTTGAGTGGAGTTACGTTTTTTCAGGGATTAAAAAAAAAAATCTGCACTGAGTAGATGAGATGGAATAATAACATGGCTCTGGTGACAATTTGGTAAAAGTAGTGCTATAAGTGGAAGTGCAGGATCTGGAGGTCCCTGTGCTTCCACAGCTAAATACATATATGCTTCTATGGAGGGATGGGAATGAAGGGTCCAAAAGACCCTGCACTCTCACAGTAAAATAAGGATACAATTATACTATCTCAAAAAAAGGAAATAATTTGCAAAAAACTTTGGTAATTCATCAGTTAGGGTTAAAGTGACAAAAGCAGGAAAATGTGGCATTGGGGTTTCCAATCCTAACACCCCACGTTCTACCCTGTGCAGACCCACAGGCAGGGGACTGTATTGGGGCTGTCAATGCTAATGCTCACCCCATTCTCCTATGCTATACCTATGTCATCTAATTTTGTAATGGAATGGGGTGAACGTGAGCGTTGATCACCCCAAGACAGCCACTGCCACCTGTGGATCTGTGCAGAGTGGGGAATGGGGTGTTAGGGTTGGAAACCCTAATGCCATATTTAATTTCTTTTGTCATTCTAACCCTAACTAATCCATTAATGAAGTTTTTTGTAATATATATATATATATATATATATATATATATACACATATGTATATATCACTATATATTTTTTATATATACAGGTGCATTAGTACCAGTATAGTTAGGGTGAGTGCAAACTTCTATGTTAAAACCACATTTGTAAATTTTAATAACTTTGGAACCTTTTACCACAAAATTTGGCATGCATAATCTCTTTGGGTAGGTCTTTTGATGTGTCAAAATTTGTGTGAATCCGTTGAACAGTTCCAAAGTTATTTAAGTTCAACAATCCCTAAATTTGCCAGATTTTTGTTGTTTCTGTGTCCACCTGTATCTCAGAAATGGTTCTAGGGTTTGGTCTGCCATTTTTCAGGGCAGAAAGTCCTTGCCTCACAGATGTGTCTTTTGATGGTTTGGTGAAAAAATATAAATCTGTTCAAACGCTTTTAAGTTTTTAATTTCCTATTATTTCCAGTTGGAAACATTAGATGTTCTGCACCAAAATACTTTTGTTGCCACAGGAGGTACTGCATTTTTGCATGTAGGGTTACATAGAGCTTAGCTGTGTTTTTTGCAGAGCTCTCTTGTTTTCGTAGGAGCTACTGTAATTTTACATGTTGGATCACAAAGTGCCTTCTGTTATTTTTGCACAGCTCTTTTGTGTCCGCCAACTTGTTTTCTCATTAGTGAGAGACACAAAATAAAGAAATCATGTAAAAATGAATGTAATACAAAAAAGAAACATCAGGACTTAGCTAAACAGAAGTCGTTTAGCTACATTCTGATGGTTTTTTTTATTGTAATTGTAGCCAGAGACACCTTTTGTGGGCACCCATTATCGCAGGTGCTGAGATTAGTGAGAGGACCTGTTCTGCTGAGTTCTCTATATGATAACAGCAGGATTTTTATTACTTCTGTAGCCACAGCTTGAACTCATGCTGCCGGCTGCAGGTTTGTTTCTATGTGATGGCTCCTTGCTGATGGTGACAAGTCTCTGCTCTGAGGAATGTGTTTTCAAAGTAACAGCTACAGCTCTTTTAAGTCCAGCTCTATGTACAAAAATGTAAAAAGAAAATCAGCACAATAATATAAGGTGGGCTGAACTTAGTAGTGCTGATTCAAAAATAGCAGGAAGGAGTATTGGCAGCACGATTATCAAATAACTCAAGTCACTTTGGTAATTTTGCAGATCACTAGTGCCGACATATGGAGAAGTCACGGTACTGTCTCTCATCTAAACAATACTGCAAAAGCAAAAGCCTGGTAATAGAATCACTCCTTTTTTCCTTAAGTGTGATGAATGTCAATAAGAGTTTTGACCATTTGCCTTTTACCTTCTGCAGTACCATTGTATAGGGTTCTTACTGGTTCTGACTCATGAACTATGTTCCAAAGGTGTATGTTGGGGTGGGATGTCAGTGCATAAAGACATTCATTTATTTTATTTTATTAACGAAAGACTGAAGTTGATTCAGAACCTGAGACAATGGCATGGGAGATGGTAAAAAGCAAATGGTCTAAACCCTTACTGACATTCTCCAGATTTAGAAAATAAGAAATGGAGTGCTTCTGTTACCCATCCTTTGCTTGTGCAGTATTGTTTAGATGAGAAACAGTACCATGACTTATCTATATGTCAGCACCAGTGATATGCAAACTTAAGCATACCTCTGAACCTCTCATCACTGGAATGAGGGACAAGGGCACTCAAAATGAGGGACAAATTGGAAGAGATACCCTCATAACCACGGACACATATTCAAGTGTGGAGACACATGCTCAAAGCACTTTGCAGATCATTATCAATCAACCAATCAATTTTTATTTATATACTGGAAGGTACTGTATGTGAGCAAAAATGCCCATTTTCACAAATGTCCAGTGTTGGAACAAACAGGTGAAAGGTTACAAAGTCCAAAAATACATTGAATATGTGTCCAGGGTTTGAAGTGATAAAAATGCTAACATAATGCATAGTACATGCAAGCTCCTCTTCCTGGGGCTGTGTGGGTGGCTGTTTGTGCTTGTCTGTATCTGTAGGTTAGTTTTTGTTCATTTACATATTTTTTCTGCTGGGAATACCTGTGCCATTCTTGCACACAACATTGGTGAAAGTCTTCTGGACTGAATTTCTGCAAATCGCCATCATCAGGTATCAGCTTTTAATTTACATCAACTTTCTTGAAGCCTCCCAAGGAAGCATATGCCTTACAACTAGTCTTACAAACATGGTGATGCTGGGTCCTGCAACTGAATCAACATTTTCAACATTCTCATCTGACCACTCTTAAAGCAACTGCACTTGTGGACTTTAAAGAACAAAGGAATTTTAACACATTTTGTGACTGAATCAACATTTTTGTCTGACCTTTTCCAAAGGTATTGTACTTGTCTCTGAGGACTTTGAAGATCAAAGGAAACATACAGACAAAAGGATTCACACATTGCATATGCCTACTGTCTGACCTACTCCCAAGGTATTGTACTTATCTCTGAGGACTTTGAAGAACAAAGGAAACATATAGACAAAAGGATTTTACACATTGCATATGCCCAGGCCACAGTTTATCACCTTTCAGGAACTTTAACATATTATGTGATCCTGGATCTCAACAGTACTATAGTACTCTCTTAAACCCTCTGGCACCAAACCCTCCCAGTCTTTTTTTCATTTTTTCTCTTCGCCATAGTGCTTAGCTATCCACCTTAGCCCACTAAAATCCATACCCCACCACCCTCCTATTGCTCGCCACCCCCCCCGACTGCCTAGCCCACACTACTTCTCGGCTCTCTCCTGCCTTGCTAAAAAAATTCTTTGGCTTAGTCCCCACCACCTGTTCCTGCTCACCCTCACTATCCTTTTCCCTTTATGCCAACTCTCCCCCTCCACCTACCCTACCCCTCCACCTACTCTCACCTTTCTATACTACTACCCGAAACATTGTACCATGGCTTTTACTCTGGAAGTCTTAAACAAACATCACCCAATTAATACCTGTGTGCAAAGAGCCATATTTCCTAATTGGAAACTGCCACATCATTATAACTCACTAACAATCACCCTCTACTGGGACTCCAGAAGACAATCCAAGCATCTTAAAAGTACAAGCAGAAACTCACTCCAACCTATTATGAACTACAATGGCATCGCTGAAACTCCTGCTCCTCCTACTTTTAATATCTGGTGGATACACCCAAACCCTGGTCCTGTTGCACTGAAGCTGACAAAACAGGAAAGTTGTAGTGGTCTCTCCATTATCACTCTAAATATCTGCAGCCTCCTTCCCAAATTGGCATCTCTTCAAACTCTCGCTGGACAAAAAAATCCTGATATACTAGCCATTGTGGAAACCTGGCTATCTCCCAGCACCCCGGATCATGCAGTCTCGCTTGAAGGCTACAATCTTTTCAGACTCGACCGCAAAGCAAGAAAGGTGGGGGCTGTGCTATCTACATAAAGGACAACCTCTCCTGTCAACGCGGCAGCTTCACCGCCACAAATATGCAGATGCAACTCCTCTCTATCAAACTGCTTCTTGGTGCACAAAACAAAGTTCTCACAGTGGCCGCAGTCCATATCCCTCCAAAAGACCACCATGCCAGTATTAAGGCTGTACTTGATTTTGTTAGTCTGCAGCCCTCTGAAAATGAGCTCCTCCTCTTCGGGGATTTCAACATAAACTGGCTCACCTCTGACACTGGCTCTTACAAAGATGACTTCCTAGCAGCAAACCTGACTCAGATGGTAACCTCCCCCACCCTGAAAAATTACAAAACTGGTACAAGCACCCTTATTGACTGGGTTCTCACAAATCACCCTGACCGGATAAAAAACATTAAAGTCCTCCCTGACTGCCTCAGTGACCACTCCCAGTGTCCTGTACCTGGTCTAATAAATTTCTCAAGCCACCCCAAAGTTATAACAAGCAGAGTATTGCCTTATGGGAATCTTATCAAGTTGAAAACCCATCTCCTACAACAGGACTGGACGCCAATCCTTGAATCAACTGATATTACTACCGCACTAGAATACTTCATTAAATCTTTCAACTCTGCATGCAACTTATATGCCCCAGTAAAAAAACGTAAAATCAAAGTGCTATCAAATCCATGGATTACTGCCAAACTACTTGCCGAGCTCAAGGTTCAGGACCACCTCTGGGCAGTTGCCAGAGACACAGGCTCACCTCATGATACCCTAAAATACAAGCAGGCACAAAATAGATGTACCTCACAAATTAGGCAAATGAAGAGCGCCTATTTCAAAAATGCCCTTGAATCCACCTGGGGTGATGGAAGAGCTTTTTGGGACAACATCAGAACATAATGGGTAAACAATCAAAATCGTCACCTACCATTATGAAAGTTGATGGATCCACCACTCTTGACCCAAAGTCTATTGCAGATGTGCTTAATAAGACATTCACAGACCTTAGTGGGGTCCTCCCCCGAGATTTCTTCTCGGACTTACCTGTGCCTAGCCTAGTATCACAAAACACCCCTCGTGACAAACCACAATTTTACTTCAAGAAAATCAAAGTGCACGAAGCACACAAGTACATAAGAAAGGCCTGCTCCAAATCCAGAACAAGTAGTGACACGCTAGATCTAAAAATTCTGTCTCTCACTCTGGATAAAGTAATTCACCCCCTTGCAAAAATTCTTAACCTGTCACTTTGCCAAAGTCAATTTCCCAACAAATGGAAATCTGCCATAGTTACGCCAGTGCACAAAGGGGGGGACAAAACCTCAACAGGAAGCTATCGACCAATATCACTACTCCCTCCCCTCTCCAAAGCACTTGAACGAATAGTGGCAGACCAACTCTCTGATTACCTGGACAAATACAATCTACTCTGTAATCAACAGCACGGCTTTAGGAAAGGACATAGTACAACAACAGCCTTACTTGATTTCTCTGGAGAAGTCCACTCAGCCCTGGACAAAGGGTGCCAAACAGGTGCAGTCTTTATCGATCTTACAAAAGCTTTCGACACAGTCCATCATGGCCTACTTACCTCCCTACTTTCTAGCCTAGGCCTGGCCGAAGGTCCTTGTGCTTGGGTAAAAAGTTACCTGTCCAATCGGTCACAGGCTGTAAAAATCTCTAATGAACTCTCTGACTTCAAACCAGTTCTCTCGGTGTACCACAGGGATCAATTCTTGGACAGCTCCTCTTTAGCCTGTTCCTTAACTCCCTCCCAGATATCTGCCAGGAGAAAATAATCTTATCGCTGATGATGCTGTAATTCTCTCTTCCACAAGGATCCAAACTCCTACGAAAAGCCTGCAACTTGCTTTCTCTAGTGTTGAAAGGTGGTTCCTGGATAGTAAACTTGTGCTAAACCACAATAAAACAAAAGCCATGCTCTTGCCAATCACCAAAACAAAAATAAGCATACTCCACTCACCATACAAACCTCTGAGGGAATTACACTGGACCAAGTAAATACTTTCAAATACCTTGGCATCACTTTTGACCAAGGGCTCACCTTTGTAACCCACATTGACAACACTGCGAAAACAGTGAACCAACACCTTGGAATACTATTCCGTAACCGTCAATTTCTAAATCAAGCGGCATTGAGAATAGCTATACAGAGTTCCATAATCTCAATCATTGACTATGGCCTTATTATTTATGGCTCAGCTACCTCCACTGCTCTAAGGCGTATCTCAATCACTCTAAATAAGGCCTGCCGGCTCCTCACGGGGGCTCAAGACTGACTCACACGTGTGATCTGTACTATAAATCAGGCTGGTTGAACCTATCAAATCGTCTTATTTATCTCACCTGCACAATGGCAAAAAATCTATCTTGGGACTGACTCCATTATGTATTCAAAACCTACTCTGACTGAATCCTGGCTCATGACCCTCCACCAGATCTGAGCGTCCAACCTTTCCTGGTTCTGAGATGCCGGACTGCACAGGGACAAAGATCTTTCGCATACAGGGCCCCGACATGGTTCAATGCGCTTAGTCCACCTACTCTATCCTCAACCTGCGCTGAGCTTTCAGATCCATGCTCTATGCCCACCTCACCACCACTAGCAATTGTGATTGCGCTAGATAAAGACTACTACTCCTCATGTTCATCCTCACATCTGAGGCCTCTTTCTCCCTGACTAATGAACCCTCTGGTACCTCTACTACTTCCTGTCTCCCACCCAAACTCACTCCCCCCCTTTTTTCCTGTCCCCTCTCACTTACTCTCCTGCTCACCACCTTTCCCTCCTCTCTAGCCTCCTTTTGGTGCCTAATGATCACCCTCTCCCTGGAAGTTTCCTTAACTGAAATTTTCTACTCGCTGAACCTGTTATAGCTTGTTTTTCTATGAAACTTAAAAACGTTACTGCCTTAAACTGTTAATAGCAAATTTATGATGTAACTTTCCTGTCTGGTTTTACCTGTAATGTGTATCGTGCTTTGTTAAATGTTCTTTGTGATGTGGAACCTTTGTAAAAGAGCCCTGGCTCAAAGGTATTAATTCCTAGACTAATAAACTAAACTAAACTAAACTAAACTACATAGAATTGGAATTACAGTGGTAAAAGCACAAATCCTACAGGTACATTTTGTTATACATAATTATGCAATTATATTTACAGTGGTGCAGAGGTAAAAGTGCAAATCCAACAGGTACATTCAGTTGTGCAAAATATTCACAAGAGTTATAATGGAAAAGAGGTTGTTTACCTGTATGAAGTTAATTTTTGAATTACCGTCTTGGAACATTATGAGCTTGTGCTTTAAAGTCAGAATTTACATCTCATTCTTGGTCTTAACAGAACTTTTTCATCGAGGGACAGATGAGGGACATGGCAGACTAGAAGGATATAATGTGGGATATCCCTCACAATCATGGACATTTGAGATGTATGAAAATGAGTTATTTGAGAATGATGTTGTCAATACACCTTCCTGCTATTTTTGAATCTGAACTACTAAACTCAGCCCCCCCGTAGCCCTTTCACTTTCATTAATGTCTGCTATCATCAAGAGAGCCAATCCCTGGGTCAGTGGTACAAGCCTCTTACTGCTCTCTAGCAGTGTGGGACACTGGCGAGCCCACTCCCGTGTCCCCTATTATTCATTTAATTTACCTTTGAAAAAAAGACAGTCCCCTGACATCTTTTTTCTAATTTAATCTGAAAAAAAGAAAATGGTCCATAGTTGTCCATGCCATCCCCCTCCCCAACTTGATCCTCCCACTGAGCACCCACCATTCCACCCCCTTACCTTATACTTACCTCCTGAGGTCATACACTGTGTTCTCTTCTTCTGTGGACCAGGACATGTCTGCACTCTTCAAAGCTGAACTACAAACTGAGTAATCAAAATAAGTGCTGTATAATGTATTTCAATAACATTTTGAACTTATGTTCATAACTTTGCCATTTTTAGGTATTTTTTTCACTAAATTTTCAACATGGGCTTTTTGGGACCACACCCCATGAACACTGTCACTGCTGTTTTGTAAATCAGGTTTGAAAGGTGATTTCATGGTTGTTGTGTGAAATCACCTTTCGGGATCAATTAATGAAATGACAGTGCAAGTCCCTATTAGGAGAGGTCCCAAAAATCCCACGTTGAAAATTTGGCGAAAAAATTTCTAAAAATGGCCAAGTTATGAGCATTCGTTGAAATGTTTCTATGCACGTGTGTAACTTTGGTAGTTTTTAAGATTTTGATTCCAAATTTTCAGCATAGCCATTTTTTTTCACAGCGCCTCATGAACAGTACAGCTATCATTTTTCAAATCCTGCCCAAAATGTGTTTTCACACCTGTGGCATGGAATAGCATTACAGCTGTGCAGAATTATGTTTTGGCTTGAACTCAGAAATTTTCAGTGCTGGGGCACATAAGGTGGGGTAATAAGATGGCTATGCTGACAATTTTATCACTGCTGTCCTATGAATTGAAGTGCAGGGCCCGGAAGGCCTGGTGCTTCCATGTCTACATACATATACGTATCTATGGAGGGATGGGTGTTCAGGACACAGAGGGCCCCGCACTTCCACAGACAAATAATTATATGATTATACTATCTGAAAAAGTAAGGAAATTCATTGCAGAAAAATTCATTAATGCATCAGTTAGGGTTGTCATTTTAGCAACAAAATCAGGGAAATGTGGTGTTAGGGTTTCCAACCCTAACATCCCACCCCCACATTGCAGAGGCTGACAGGCATCAGGGATGTGCCTTGGAGTTGACAGCCCTAACACTCACCCCATTTAAAAAGTACATAAGCTGAGATGGGTACAGTCTAAGAGAATTAGGTGAACATGAAGGCTGTTGACTTCAAGGCACACCGCCGATGTCTGTCAGTCTCTGCAGTGTGGAGGTGGGTTGTTTGGGTTGGAAACCCCCAACAACACATTTCCCTGATTTTGTCATTTTAATGACAACCATAACTGATGCATTAATAAGATTTATTGCAATGAATATATATATATATATATATATATATGTATGTATATTACTGATGAATTGGCATTTACTGCATCATTGCACTGAAGAAAACTAAGAATTATGGCAGAGCCAGTAACCATAGGGACTGTGTCCCAGAGACATCTCAAACCATAAAACAGAATCAGACCCAGTTGGATGCCAAATTCCACAACTGGTTTTTACACCTGGGACAACTGTGCAGCATGTAAGTTTAATTAGCAGGTAAAACCTTACGACTGGAGTACTTAGACATAGAAGTTGAAATTAGGGAATTTTTAACATGTTCTACAAGCTTTGCTGTACACTTACTTGTAGTTGCAGAAAGATCATTGTTGGCAGAACAATCCATGCAACAAACAAACAAACAAACAAAAAAGCATCCAGGAGTATTTGTTAGATATCAGGTTAGGTAGAGAGGAGAGTGCTCTGGGACTTCATTATAAAGAAAATCATGACTGTAACACCAGTGATCTCAGGTTTTGCCTTATCTAGCACATTCAACCCCTACCTTGAGTGGGAGACAGAATACAGGCATTGCAGCAGAAGGAATCCAACCAGATTTTTGTACTGAAGTCATTATTCCTGAGAGGATTAAACTGTAGTTAGACATGAGAGTGTTTCTTTAGTGCTGATAATCTATGCAAATATTTACCCTTAGCAGAATAGCTATAATATTCAAGTATACATTTAGCAGTGGCATGTTGGTATTTTGGGTTTTGTCCATTCTTACAGATTCCACCACCTTTGGAGTAATGCATAGCCAGTCATAGTATTTTGAGAGTTTCTGTGAGACATTCTTAACTCTTGGACTTACCTTTAAAGAATGCGTATTTT
Organism: Neoceratodus forsteri; assembly: GCA_016271365.2. Classification (NCBI taxonomy): domain Eukaryota; kingdom Metazoa; phylum Chordata; order Ceratodontiformes; family Ceratodontidae; genus Neoceratodus; species Neoceratodus forsteri. The sequence goes on along the minus strand of CM057455.1, from coordinate 1,787,225,872 downwards.
TCCATGTTGTCCGATGAAGCTTCCATGGATGTTATTTTAGACTTCAATTTTTCATCTTATATGAACTTTTCTCTCTTGTATAGCATTTTGTTACATTGGGCTTGATTTTCAAAAGAAAAACTTTGACATTAGGTGCCTGTCAAAAAGGGGTATGATGCAAGTGGCACCTTGCATCAAAATTTGTAGCTATCCCAATTTTTTAATTCCAGTTGCATCAAAATTGGGGTGCCATGCAGCAAAGCCCCCGCACCACCCTTGTGTAAAAAGTGCCATGTTGCAAAGGTAATTGCACCATGCTGGGGCTGCAACAGCTCCTTTTTTGTAGTTCTAGAAACCACACCATGGTAGCAAGAGGGGGCTCAGATTAGACCAGCTGAGAGCTGGTGCTGGTCTAAGGGTCATATGCCACTGCCTGGTAGGGTGGCGAGTGGGGTGTTGGACCTGAAAGGCAGGGACTGGGGGGCTTCTGGATCAGTGGGGGTGCCATAGGGAACAACAGGGACATGGTGGTACTGAGAGAGTGCAAAGGAGCTGCCTGGCAGTTGTGCCATATGGAGTAGTGGACAGCCACTTGGATCAGGTAGCAAGGTTAGCATTGGGACAGCATCCTGACATGTGCCCCATGTATGAGCACTACTTTCACCTGCCCAATGGGAGACTCACAGTCCCCAGCAGTGTAGTTGGGCATTCATCAACTGCTATTTGGGGGACTGTGTATCATGGGAATGTTGTGGTGCCTAGGGCACATATCCCTCCACCATAGGCACCCTGCAACCTGCACCAATTGCTACACACCCCATGTGGGGGAATGTGGATCCTGTGATGCAGGTGTCATGGCTGTTTCCACCTGGAGTCAGTGTCAAGATGCTGTCACCATGCCAGTCCCCTTACCTGGTCTGAGCAGCTGTCTGCTACTCCATATGGCACCTCTACCATGTGCTTCCTCCATCCCCTCTCAGTACTACCGTGCCCCATCATTTCCTATGGCACTGTCACTGTTCCAGGGGGCCCCATTCCCACCTTCCAGCAACATTATTCCCCACATCTACAGTTCATCTAGGCTTATGTCGGGGGGGGTGATGGATCACTATGTCAAACTCTGCAGGTGAACCACATGTTTGGCACAAACCCTGTGACTGCAGCTACTCTGCGGTCTTTGGTGCAGGAACCCCCATTTATGTAAAATTGGGTGCAATGTCCCTGACACAGCCCAAGATTTCTGTAGCCCTGGATTGCTGCAACTTGTGAGGATCTAATGCATCTTTGAACATGGAGTGCATTGTATTTATTTCATGTACAGCATATATTTACTGTGGGTTACTGAATAGGGTTAGCAATGTAATTTTTCCTGAGCCATATAGCTTAGTATTACCTTGTGATTCATCTATTGATAGTTGGACCACTGCAACTTCCTAACAGTAAGGGGCACAGAAATTAAACAAAGAAGATATTTATAAGTAAGGGTTTGAACTTTGATACTAGAAGGGCTTAACTCCCCTCCTTTATATCTAGTGTTGACACTTTACCTCTTTTTCTGATGCAGCCATGCATAATGTTCTGTGATGGCTGGTAGCTAACACACTTACGCTGTTATAATTCATAGATGGATACAAGAGTATATCTTTTTGTGGTTTTAACTATTTTACTAATTTATGCAGTGTTCACTCAGTTCATTGTACACAAAGGAGAATCTTGAATATGTTGGCAAAAGTGTTTTTAATGTAGTATTTTCCTTGTCCTTTTCACCACCACCCTTTTTCCTGTCCTCTCTTAAATGAAGTCTATAAGCAACAATAAGACACAATGAAGTATGGGTTATGACCTGATAAAAGCACACCCCAGGTGCATTATGAGGCACAAGGAACTTGCACTAAGTGCCTTTAGCATCTGTGTAGTGCTGTTAGCAGGCCATAACCCACACCTCAGAGTGTTTTATTGCATTTATAAAATGGGCCTTCAAAGAAGGAATTAAAATAAAAAAAAGAAAAGAGCTGTCAAAATGGAAAAGAAAATAAGAAAATATTTTTTTTAGTTAGAGGAATAAAGAAGTTCCTCTATGTACTGTACTGTGTAGTGCAATGTATTTAGCTTGATTGGCAGTACAACCCCCACAACTACACATATCACTTGGCTTAGTCCCCCCATCACTCAGACATACATGCATGTACACATGCACACACATGCACACATGCACACACACACTTTGTATGTTTTTGTTGTGTGTAGAGCTACAGAGTTTATGTTTTTTAAACTGAGTAGGGCAGTACTATAGGGAGTGAGCCTATCCCTCTTCAGCCACCGTACTTGTGTTCATCTTTCTGTAACAGTGCATCTTGGGAAATGAGCAAAACATTCAAGGTAAAGGGAAAAGGATTTGGAGTGCATATTCAGTGACCTTGTGTTTTTTTTTGAGATAGTGGGTCACACTTCAGATGGCGGGCGGTGGCATGGAGGGGAGCTGTGATGGCTCTTAGGAATGATGTGGGGACCAGCAGGAATGAAGACAAGCTGCTGAAATTATGTAGTCAGCAGTAGAGCTGTGGATTGGTGGATGCTACAAAGTAAGATGAAGTTCTGAGTGCGGTCTGCTTTTATTTAATGCAGTGCTTGCTGTGGTTTGTGAGGTGGGGAATTATGGCAGTCTTGATGTAAGTAGTGATTGTTAGATTACTATGCCACTGCTCTCCTGGAGCTGTTATCATGGTTCACTCACATCATACTTGAGGAGCTGCAGTGGGAGACCAGTGGCATGGATTGATTTTACTGTGTGCTGAGTTTTCGTTGACACAGGTAGTGCCACATTTATGTTTATGTCCTGATGAGAGCAAGGCTGAGACAGTCTTTCAGCCAGTCAAGTTGTAGGATTTTTTTTTACCAATTGTATAATGCTGCTTGGAGGAGAGAGATCATTGCTTGCAGCAGATCCTGTGACTTTTTCTCACTGTTGAATGATTACAGCAATTAGCAATTTCAGATAATGTCACTAGCTTTACTGTCCAATGGAATGTGTACACGCAGTATATAGAGGAGGAATTTGCCCATTAGCCATATCCTCTGAGGAAGACTCAGCACGACTCTAAGCTAGTGGTGGGCAAGTGTCCGAAATTCACTCAGCAAAGTGATTTACGGAGTAATGCGGAATCGCAAAGTAGTCCGCATCACAAAGTGGAGTACTTTGCTTCATAATGAAGAACTTGAAGTCCATTGAAACCAATGACTTCACATTATTCCACCTTCCCCAAACCACTTCTCCACCAATTTTAAGGCGAAGAACATTGAAATCAATGTACTTTGCATCACTTAACCTTGTTATTGAGCTCCAAGGCAAATTTTGCAGTGCTTCATGGGATTGCAGGTCACATGAGCTCTAGATTGTTCTGCACAGCCTCAGTTCTGTGTAGTGTATGTGTGTGTGAAGTGGAAGATGGAGATGGTTTCCTCTCAGAGCTCTGCAATTCAAATCCTCTAAAAGCTGTTAAAAAAGCCTTTTTGAGCTAGTTTTGTTGCGCAGAATTTAGTACATTGATTGTAGCAAACCCTCCTGTGCTCATATCATCAAGCGTTTATTTTTTGTGTGTGGATTTTGAATGTTAATTTAGAACATTTAGTCTGTGTACTGACAGACACTTGAAGTGTGCTTTGGGGAAGGGACATATTTGTGGTGAAGGTAGGTTAAAACTGGGAGAAAAAGGCAGTCTTTCTGTTTTGGTTATATTTTTCATGTTTAACTGTATTAATGTACACACAGTAATATTTTCAGTTATTCCTGATATTTTTTTGCTGATTGTTGTGGTGCAGCAGTGCATAATTTCAGTTTGTTTAAAATATTTGGTTATATTACTGAAATTTTCAATTTTCTTTGCATTACTTGTAGCATTACTCAGACACATTTTATTTTGCCACAGAGTAATTGCAATAGTGTGAACCTGCTATCCACCGCACCTGCATGAATTTTTTGTACTGCTTTGTGGTATCATTACTGGTAGTGGATAGTTACTGCCATTCACTACCCCCCAACCAGCAAAAGGTACTATTTTCCAGATTTGGATTTGTGACTTGTGAGCACTGGTTAGGTGCTATGCCTTTGCATTTGCATCTCTTGATTGCGCAGCGCAGTCTTAATCTGTCTGTCCGTTTGCATCTCCTTAGGGCCAATCTCCATCTGTAACTTAAGTCACAGTTGTTTGTTTGGTTTCCGTTCAGAGTACTAGTGTGGTGCATATCTCTGCATGAACATTATACTCATTGATGTGTGTTTTTAAGTCAGGGCAATCATCACGAGTCACTCATGATACAAATCGCATTCTTCATCTTCATGGTCACAATTCATGAATCAAAAAACTGTAAGTTTTTGTGTAGTTAGTTCCATGTAAGCCTGTTTCATAGTATCTCTGGTCTCAGCTTCAATCATCATTGTACTCAATGATATGAGTTTTCAAATCAGGTAGTTTTGTGTGGTACAGGTCAGGGAAGTACAGCGGTAGGTATTTGCTTTCCTGTACAGTTTATTATCATCATTGGTCATGTCACACCAGACACTCATCACGAGACAAATCATGTTCTTCACAAATCACAAAACTTAAACATTGATGAATCTTTTTTAACTTCTTTTAAATAATGCCCCTCCCAAAAAATACTTACCTTCACTGGCTTGATGGTATTCCAAAGTCAAAATTCCTCATCATGCCAAGAAATGCACACCCCAAGTTCGATTTTATAAGCTGTGATACAAAAAAAAGCAATGATTACATATGTGTATGTATATATATATATATATATATATATATATATATATATATATATGTGTGTGTGTGTATATATATATATATATATATATACAGTATATATATATATATATATATAATGGATATGGACATTTAAGGTCAACTCAGGTTCTTTGGAAAACCATAATAGTGCCAGGTACATTAACTTACCAAGGGTAGTATTGATGTACACACAGAGGGCATCCTTTCTGTTGTGGGTCAGTGCAACAGACATTGGGCAACTAGCAGCATTATCACATCATCATAGATGGTTAACTCAATGGTTTGGTCATCCTTCTAGCACATCATTTGGCGAGACGCTGTGCATCAGCCCAGTCAGGTCAAGAAGCATTACATGAAATTCCAAAAGCAGCAGCAGTGGACATACTGTAGTTCTTATTGGATTGTGTGCATGCATGGCTGAGTGTGGCATGAATTACTTTTCTTTCCATTTTATGCACTCATTTCTCTTCATCTGAAGTCAGGAATTTTCTGGTCAAAAGACAGTAGCATTTTGGGGATGCACATTAATTCTGGTGACTATGTGTGACCACTACATGCATCACTAAGTGCGTCATTAATTCTGGGAGACTTTGTATTTCTTGTTATGCTTTCATTTCACTTTGTCAGCACTGGGGAATTTTCTGGACACAAGACAGTAGCATTTTGAATATGCACATTAATTCTGGTGACTGTGTGTGGGGGCTGCCAATATTGTTGTCACTTCACCTTTCTTTGCGTTAAGGTGGAATGGCAATGTGAAGTAATAATTACAAGGTGAAGAGAGCCTTTCATATTGGTCACTCCGTATAGAAGAATGACAAGGCAAAGCACCCATTTTGAGGGTACTTCACTGGCGAAATTTAAATTCGCTGGACTTTAGTTCATACATGTTGCCACTATCCACTATTTTATTTTGTAAAATATTTTGATTGGTTGTAAAAACATAACAACTTTACACTGTAAACAAACTGGCAAGAAATGAAGTACACTGAAATGCAACTGCATATGTTTAGGCTAGTACATTATTGTTACTGCTTGCTAACATTGTTGAGTCACACATTTATGACCTTTGTTGACACATTCCTGCATAGGTACCATGGCTCTAAGCCTCCATATCCACTTTCCCCACTGTCTTGAGGAGTTCACAAAGGGAATTGCCCATCCCAGACAGCTGTTAACAAGGGTGTCCACAGCTGTTCAAAGGTGCTGTGTTGTCCAATTGCTGAGTATTGTATCTTTTCCAACTTTAAACAATGTTTCATGTTATTCCCCCATTGCAGTACAGATGGAGCATTAACTGATAGCCAGGATTGGGCTATGGTCTTTTTTTGCATTGATCAAGGCAAGTGATCACAATGGGCTTACTCTCCCGTATTGAATTGTCCTGGCTCTGCCCCCAACAGTAACTCCAATGGGGATTTTGATGGGCTATGCAAGCAATAATACCCAATAGGGTAGGCGCTACTGGGCAATACCAGACTGCCCAGGGGTGTAATGAGGCCCGATGCTGCAGCCAGAAGGCCTTATAGCCCCTGGAAGGTCTGGTATTGCCCATACCACCCACCCTGGAGGGTATTATTGCTCTTAGAAAATGGGCTCCTATGGCATTTTTTCACGTGTGACTTTAAAAAGTTAAAGAAACAATATAAAAAAGAAGTAAAAATTAAGCTTAACTGTTTCTCTTGTAAAGTAGTCCCTTCATTTCTGTTTTATTTCATGTCCTGTTGTCTGCTCCAGAGAGCCATTCTGTTGCCCCAACAAGATACAGAATGTTTTGTATAATGAGCAGTCTGTCAGATTCATGTTTTACTAGAGAATCCAAAATAAAAGGTTTTTGTCCTACTAGCACGGCTGTCTTTTTTTTCCTTCTGATGCTGAAACACGTTGGAAACACAGAAACCCTTGTTGCAAATAGGCTGCTTTCATTTGAATGACTGGAGCGCGAGCAGTCCAGTGCCATCATCGTAAATGGAGTTGTTGGGGTGTGAAACAGTACTGTGGTACAGGCAAGGGAAATGCATGTCCTGCTTTTGAATAAAAAAATGTATTTAGTAGTGGAAGTGGAGGCAGACTGGGGGGTGTTTGCTGCTGCACATTAGGAAAGTCCGGAAAAAGAAATGTTCTCACTAAGCAAGACCAGGAAATTGGCAGCTGGAGGATGAAGGAGGAAGAGTGCCGATGTAGTCAAGATATTGTTAAAAATAAAGAAATGCTGCTAGAAAGGAAGCCAGTTGAGGTTGTGTCAGTGGTTATAGGCAACTTGTATTAGTGGGTAGTATCTCTCGCTATGCGGCAGAAAACAAAACGGTGCCAATTTTAGTTTGAAATTAAGTGTTTTAGCCACTTAGCGAGGAGGATGGGCACATTGATACTTTACTAGGTTGGCATGGCTGGCAATTTTAACTTACAGGGCTCCCACTGTAAGTTAATGTACCCCATGCCTGCCAATTGGGTTTCTTTATTTTTAAAACCCATTTTCTAAACCGCAGAACTCCACACATTATCTTGTGTATTCCATGCCAGAAGGGTACAACCTTGGGGCATGTTAATGCAAGGTGGAGGAAATCTGCCTCATCTGTCATGCATTTCAGGCAGCTGCCGGAGTTGTCTGAGTTCATTGCATGCAGTCTTATGGGTGTGAGATATGTTCTGTACAAGAAGTTCAAATGCACCTGTCTAAGCTTGTTGCTCCGAGAGCACAAGCTCAGCTATTTAGCAGAGAGCTTCCAGGTGGATTGGTCTATCTGGATGTTAAGATCCCACTCACATTTGGCCTTGATGAGGGCAGTTGGGCCTGTGCCAGCCCCTTCTAATGTTTGATAAAATGTTGTCAAAGATTTCCTGCAGGATTGGAGTCTGTACAGCTTTTCTTCCAATGGGGATGGAGGTGCCCATCCATTTTAAGCACCTAGGGTTTCCCCTAGCTTTTGTCATATAATTAGGTATACAAAGAAATCAACTGGGTTTATGTACCAATCAAGTCTTATAGAGGGAAATTCCCAAATCATCCTACCCTCTAACAGTTGGAGTAAAAACTGCAGCCCCAGGCACCTCCAATGCAATAGTCATTGGTGTACTTTTGTTGCATAGGCACCCCTTCCTCTCTCTACTGAGATTAGATTGGTGTATGGGGACTGAGAGGGTTGGTGGCCAATTTGCTTGTGTGATGCCATCCAGGCCCCAAGAGTGGTCTGTGAGTAGGAGTTTGGAACTGGCATCGCAGCAATCAACCTTAAGGATGCTGATAGGCATTGAGTGAGTATGGGGCCCTCTAATTCCTCCTCCATGTCCACCCATACTGGTTTGGTTTTCAGTAGTTCCCCCAATACGAATGCTATTTGTGCTGCCCAATAATAGTTTTGGACATTTGGGAGGCCCAGTCCTCCTCCCTGAGCCGGGAGCTGAAGTATACCCCATCTGATATGGGATGACTTCCCTCTTCACAGGAATTTGTGTATTAGGGAGTCCATGTGCTTGAAGTGCCTCAGAGGTAGCGGGATTGGGAGGGCTTGAAATCAGTATAGGCACCATGGCAAGATCATCATTTTCACTGTGTTAGTATGGCCTATTAATGAGAGTGGCAGTGACTGCCATCTGACGCAGTCCTCAGCCAGTCGATACAGCAAGGGCCCGTAGTTAAGGCATATAGGGCATTAACTTTGGCTGATAATACAATACCCAGGTATTTTACATTTTTGACATCACAAAGCTTCCCAGTGTCACTGAGAGATTTGGCCTATCAAGGCATCCTATACGCTGAAGCTTGCTTTTTGACCAATTCACTCTATGGCCTGAGAGTGAGCTGTATTTTCTTTGTAGAGAGTGAACCAGTGGTAGGTCCTGGGCCGGGTTCATGAGGTAAAGTAATAGGTCATCCACATATAGGGTGACTTTGTGCTCACGACCTCCACCCTGAAATCCCTGCAAGCCCTCTTGCTTCCTAATGGCTGCTGCCAATGTTTCCAATGATATCACATACAGTAATGGCGACAGGAGGCTGTCCTGCCTGGTCCACCCAAGGATAAATGGAGGGGTGAGCTCCCCATTAACCCTATTTGCACAGTAGGAAATGTATACATTGTATTTACCCAGCTCAGGATTTGTGGCCCCATTCCCATGCGCTGCAGAGTTTCTAACATATAATCCCACTCCAAACGGTCAAATGCATTTTTGGCATCTAGGGAGCATATGGCTGGCCCATGCAGTTATAATTTCTTCCCCCATGAATGGATCACATTCAGTGTCCTCCTTATGTTGTGTTTCCCCTGCCTCCCGTTTAGAAATCCTGTCTGGTCTGGGAGTATTAAAGAGGGGAGCAGGGGCTCAAGGCAGATCACCACTGCCTTGGCTAGGATCTTATAGTCTGATGTAAGTAAGGATAGTGGGTGGTAGGAAGCACACACAGTGGAATCCTTCACCTGTTTTGGGAGCACAGTTATCATGGTGGACCATGTGGAGGTGGGCAACATTCCTTTGCCTAGGCTTTCTACCAGTATGTCGTGAAAGGTTTCCAGTAGTAAAGAGTCAAATGCCTTAAAGAAATCAATACATAGCCCATCGGGTCCCGGGGCCTTCTCTCTCTTCAGCACCTTGGTGGCTTGTTGTATTTCCACCAGTGTCAGGGGGCATCCAGTCCCTGGGACTCCTTAAATGACAAGGTGGGGATAGGGGCCCTGGCAAGAAAAGTATCGAGTTGCTACACATTCGGTGAGACCTCAGAGGTATAAAGGGTCTTTTAGAAAGCCCCAAATTCAATTCCTATCTGTGGGTTTGAAGCTGGCCAGTTGTTCTCTCTCCCTCCCTTTTTTCACAGTGGCCAAGCCAAATATTTGCCCCCCATCGCCATCAAAGTATGCCCCCACCTCTGATGGATCACTCTATGCAGGAGGTGCTCAAGAGACTAAATTTCCATTTCAATTTCTGTTGGACCCTGTAAAGGGCTGGGCTTGGCCTCGCCATATGAACCTCCTCACAAGCTGTTATCTCGGTCCTTAGCTGTTCGACCTCTCACTCTGAAATCCGCTTTTTATGGGCCGGGTATACTATCACCTGCCCCCTTATGTAAGCCTTCAGGGCCTCCCACCTTATCCCATGAGACGTCTCCCCCCTCCCATTGTACAGCAGGAATTCCCCCAGTGTGTCATTCATGAAATCAACAAAGGCCTTGACACGAAGTAATAGGAGGTCTAAGTGCCATGGTTGACAGGGGGTGGAGGTGCCCAGGGCAGAGACGGGTAGGGTCAAATATCAGTATGGGCGAGTAACCTGTTTGGCCCCCTCCTGGAGGAGACCAGGGTTCACCAGCACCCAGTCCTGTCTAACATACGAATGATGTGCATGTGAATAAAAACTATATTCCCTACTGGTCAGGTGCTGGTGGCGCCATATGTCCACCAGGTGGAAAAACAAGAGGAAATCCACTCTCCCCCATTCTTTTCTCAGCTTTCCCAGCCTAAACATGTGACATGTGAGTCTCCTGCAGGAGAACCATCTGTGCTTTAGATATTTTTAATTCAGAAAGCACCTTCTTCCTTTTGACCACATATTTTAGGCCATTAACATTCCATGTAGTAATACTCACATTGTTAACCATTGGTTCCCTCATGACTATGCATTACAAGAGCAGTGGTCTGGTTACTGTGAAAGCTTGTAATTTTAGGTACATGCATTAATATCTTTTACATTGTTTTGCATGACTGCATAACATTTTCCACACAACTGGTTCCCCATCCCACCCTTCTCTCTCCTGGTCCCCAACTTGTAAACAAACAGCTACACGGCTCCTACCAACATGGTGGCCCAAGAATTGTCACACCCCACCCCATCCTACCCCTCTCGACTAGGCCTCAAACATGCCCAGTCAGTGTTCCCATAAAAACTAATGGTGGTTTGGCGATGTATTTGGTGCTAACATTAGTGGATGAGCACCAATAGCAAAGCGACTAGGACACAATTTGCCCTGACCGCTGACCCATAGCAACTTATTCCTCCTTAGCCAGAGGCAAGACATGTATTAATATTTATAAACAAATTGGTGACAGCTTTAGCCAAGTCTCCCATTGCAGAGCTGTGGGAGACAAGCTTGGGGTAAAGGGGGGGACCCATCCCAACCCTGTTTTAATTTCTGTAGGTATTAGGGGGTGTTACTGGCTCGGGGTGAAACATTCTGTCCCCTCCAGGATCATGTGTTGGCCCTCTCAACTCCAGGGTGCCTACATGATGTTCCTCTTCCTCCCCCTCCTTCAGTCCCATGCATCCAACCTGTAGTCATGTCCAACAGAAATAGAATAAAACACAATTAGTTCTGTTTATTCCATGGGACTCAGAGGTCTTCCCACATCTAACCTACAGCCCATCTTCCTTGTGATGGTTGTTGGAGTTCCACAGCCCGTTGAGACCCACACACCAGGCATGGTTGGGCTGCCCACAGCTAACAGACACTACTTCTAAACATGGACCAGGGTGGTAGGCCCTGGTGGCTCACACACCAAATATACAGCAAGTCCGTGAATACAAGGATTACATAGGAAGTACTTCTCATGTGAAATGGTGCAAGATAAAAATTATATACAGTATGATGGTGTTGTGCCCCTTGTGCGCTACCCTCAGCCTCAGAACATTCCACAATTAATCCATCATCCCTGCCAACAGGTATTGATCATGTGACCACCCCAGTAGAGCCTGCAGGCTCCCTACAGGACACAAAGCTCACAAGCAGGCTGAGTTGTGATGCACTTTCAAATGTATTTATCAGGATCCACCTGGCCCATCAAACCAAGATCTCAAGGGACTATACAAAATTGGCTTAGATGGGGTTTTAATAAAATCCTTCAGTTCCCCCTTTGCAACAGGACCAGACTGACAAAATCTATAATTAGAACAGGATACTTCTCTGACTGTGGGAGAGCCAGTAGGAGCCAGTGATCTTCTCTCCCAGGCCTTGGATTCTTCCTGGACCCACCGTTCAGCATCAAGGTATTTGGTGAAGAAGTTTGGTGGCTTCCCCAGCCGATCTACTCTTATGTTTGCTGGGTATAAGAAAGCAAACATCCAGCCCATATTGTATAGTTGTGACTTGACTTTATTGAATTTTTGCCTACGCACCTGCAGCTCCCGACTATAGTCCTGGTAAACTGACACTCTTGTGTTTCCCATTTGTACTGATACCTGGGTCTTAGCAGCTTTCAGGACACGTTATTTATCAGTAAACCACAGGTACTTTATTAAGCAATGCCGAAGTCTGTCTCCTGGTTTTGTCGGGGATCTGGCACAGTGTGCCCACTCAGTTTCAAATTTCTCTGCCTCAGGTGGTAGCTTAAGATGTTGCTTCAGCCATTATCGTATTCCAGTTGCTGGATTCCTCCCTTCAACCCCCACGGGGAGGCCTGCAATTCTTAGGTCTGACCATTGGAATAGGGCTTCCTTCTTGTCTACCCAATTCAGAAGGTCTTCCACTTTTTCTGTCATGGTGGTCTCCTCCCTCATTACAGACACCACCGTGTCCTCCAGGTCACTCACCCTCTGTTCTAGCTTGGTGATACAGGTGGTGTGGGCAGTGGATGTTTCATCCAGGCTGGTCACCACCATTTGGAGATGGACCATCTGTGAGGTTAAATTTGTAAATCCGGCCTGCATCTCCATTTGGATCCTGGCAAGTGTAGCGGGTACCCCCGCCAGGGAGCGCTCCAGATTCCCCATGATGCTGTACTCCTCTGCTGCTGTTAGGGCCTATAAATGAGTCTGAGTCTGTGGCCCAGCACACTGATCTTTTGAGATCTCCATCATCTCAAAGTTTAATTTAAATTGCTTGTTCTTGGGCTTGTTCAGTGCCATATATTGTCCTCTGTACAGTGCTTTCAAGTATTGTTTGCTATTTTCCAGTTTGTCCGCAGTCTGTTTGATTTAAAGCCAGTGCTCAGGAAGCTCAGCTTAAAGATGCCCACCATCATTTGAACGCAAGCCATGCCCCCACCACTATCCACTATTAACTTGCCATTTTGCACATTTTGCATGTTTATGCACTTTAAAGATTTAATGAAGTATTAATACAACTGAGCATTTTTTTTGTGCTGGATCCTTTGTGCTCTTAAAGAATAACATGGGACCCCTAATAAGTACATTAAAGGATTATGTGGGACAGTCCACTGGTGCAGCAGTAGTGCTATCACTTGTGATGCCAATGACCTTGGTCAGAAATGAACCCAGGTCATTGGATGGTCAGCCAGTGAAGGAGGATCGAGCATCCATTAGACAGCTTTCCTCCTCCATGGTGGGAGGGTTTGGTGCTCTGGCTAGCAATGGCTGGGAGTCACTGCGCCAATAGAAAGCATTTGCAGTGGGATTGGTGGCATGGTAGATGTTGGGGATGGGAGCATGCCAGTGCTTCATCTGGATGTCACTGCACATCAATGTTGCCAGGGGAACTGAAAAGAGAAAAGAAAACCTGACATGTGCAGCATGATGCCTGTCCCCAAGGACCAATTCAACTGTTTATTTGATCAATCAAGGCAGACATATAACAAGGTTATTACAAAAGAATAAAAGTGTTCCAGTAGTTCAGAAAAAGCCTTTAAGAACAATTCCATTTATAAAACAGATCATACAGTAATAAGTTAACAATGAAAACTACATTTTTTCATGGAAATAGTTGATAATTCTCTGGAGTTATTCTGAAACTTGAAAAAGACTTATGAAAAGCAAGTGAGAAAAGAGAGTATTATAATGGATATCTTTAATCTGGTGTTTTGATGGAAACCCTTTTACTTAATTTTTTTTTTCAGTTTAACCATCGAAGAAAAAAAAGGAGGCTATCGGGTCTACATCCTTAATGGTAACTGGATGGAAAAGTATAAATGTGACATCATAGTTGGAGTTGCTGTAACATGTTAAAATACTGTATCCTTCAGATAATATTGACCAAAGTTCAGATACTATTGGACACTGAACAGTTAGATGAGGTATAGTTTCAGGAGTCTCAGGATTGCACAAGCAATTAAGTTCCATGGGGACATTTCCTACTCTGTCTCTCTTATTTGAATCAGAGTATTAGGAATTTATTATACCAAACCTTGCCCAGGTGAGGTATTTTCAGGGAATAAAAGCTAAGGGTATAAGGAGGCAGTATTTCATATTGTGGTCTATTTTATTGATCCTGAACCAGGGGGCATATTTCTGTTCTTTGATTGCCTCCATGTCCCTTTTTTTACAATTGTGTAAAGTCTTTTCTTCATGATGTATTTACATTGGGTAAAGATAGAATGGCCTATCATATGACAACCATATAACTGCCTGCATTACATATCATATAATGTTTTTGTCTATTTTGTATACTGTACCATGTACTGTGTCTGTTAATATATATGATAAGCTTCAATAAACAATTTAACTGTAGAAAAAGATAGAATGGCCCTTTAGAAGTTGATCCAATGGTGCAGGAGATGGCATCTATTGAATATAGACAGTAGAGGGAGAGCCATTTTGATCTTAGACCCATCTGGAACCATTTCATTTTCTCTTGCAAACAAAATCAGAGGAAGGGTATTGTGTTTATTGTTAATTACTTTTAACCAGTAAAAGCTGTGTCTACATTCAACAATAGCACTGATTGGGATTCTTCCTAACTTAGCCCTAATCATTGCGGAAGAGGTTGATAGGGGCACCATCAAAAGTGATTTATAAAAATATAGAAGAGGGGACTCTAGAGAGGGGAAATGATCAGTACCCCAAACTTCAGCTCTATAGAGCAGGACTGGATTCATTTTCATTTCAGCAGCTTGCAGTGCTGCACGTTTAGAGAATCCTCCGAAATTGTAGCTAAATTTTAAGAACGCCTTCACCAGTTGTTTAGATTTTATAGAAACATAGAAACATAGAAACATAGAAGTTGACGGCAGATAAGGACCGCAAGGCCCATCCAGTCTGCCCATTTCTTTTTCTACCTTATAAATGTGCCATCGGCCTTTGCTCTGTCAGTGACCTATCTATTCATAGTCATTTGTATTGCTCCTTATGCCTATCCCATGCCTGTTTGAAGCCCTGCACTGTATTCATAGCCACCACTTCTTGTGGTAAGCCATTCCATGCATCTACCACCCTTTCTGTGAAAAGAATTTCCTCACATTCCCCTTAATCGGCCTCCCTCTAATCTCATGCTGTGTCCTCTTGTCCTGCTATTTTTCTTATATTTAAACATGTTAGACTCTTTCACCTTGTTTATGCCCTTAAGGTGTTTAAATGTCTCGATCATATCACCTCTCTCCTCCTTTGCTCAAGGGTATACATATTGAGCTCCGTTAATCTGTCCTCATATGTCTTCTGATGCAGTCCCTGCACCATTTTGGTTGCCCTTCTCTGGACTGCCTCAATTTGGTTAATGTCCTTGTGAAGGTGTGGCCTCCAATACTGCACGCAGTACTCCAGATGGGGCCTAACCAATGTCTTGTACAGAGGGATTATTACCTCCCTCTTACGACTTGTGATACCCCTACTAATCCACCCTAACACCCCCCTAGCCTTACCTACTGCTTTAGAGGTCTGCTTGGATGATTTTAGGTCATCAGTGATGATGATGATGCCCAAGTCTCTTTTTTCCTTTGTGACTGCTAGCAACTCCCCTCCCAGCCTATAAGTGGCTTCAGAGTTTCTCCTCCCTATGTGCATGATTTTGCACTTCTTTGCATTAAATCCCAGTTGCCACTCTTCTGACCATTCTGCTAGTTTATCCAGATCTCTTCTCATTCTGCCCACCCATCTGGATCATCTACTCTGTTGCAGATCTTGGTGTCATCTGCAAACAGACAAGCCTTACCCTCTAGTCCATCTGCGAGGTCACTAATGAAGATGTTGAATAGGACTGGCCCCAGGACTGATCCCTGAGGTACCCATATGTGACTTGCATCTCTTCTGACTGTATACCATTTACCACCACTCTCTGTTTTCTGCCAGTCAACCAGTTTGCCACCCAGTTGACCAACTTCGACCCACCCCGAGCCTACCTAGCTTATTTATCAATCTTCTATGTGGAACAGTGTCAAAAGCTTTGCTGAAGTCAAGGTAGGCAACATCAACTGCTCCCCTTGGTCCACCACTCTGGTTACCCAGTCAAAGAAATCTATGAGATTAGTTTGACAGGACCTTCCTTTGTAAACCCATGCTGTCTTGGATCCTGTGCCCCTATGGATTCCAGGTGTTGCACTATCCTTTCCTTAAGGAGTGCCTCCATAATCTTGCCCACTACTGAGGTAAGACTGACCGGTCTGTAGTTCCCCGCCTCCTCCCTGCTACCACTCTTGTGGAGTGAGCCCTTCTCCAGTCTTCTGGGACCTCTCCTGTGCTCAGAGACTCACTAAACAATTCTGCTAATGGCTCTGCTAGTTCCTCCTTTAGCTCCTTAAGTACCCTGGGATGTATGCCATCAGGTCCCATTGCCTTATCCACCCTGAGCTTAGCAAGCTCTTGTAGGACCCTTTCTTTTGTGAAGGGAGTAGTGCTCACCTCCCTCCCCTGTGTCCATGATGCTGAGCTGTGGGCCCTGCCCTACCTTCTCTTCAGTAAATACTGAGCAAAAGTATCTATTTAGGATAGATGCCTTTACAGGTCCTCCTCCTCACATGCTCCCTTTTCTCCATTAAGCTTAGCAATACCCCCTCTGGACTTTCTCCTTTCACTAATGTATCTATAGAAAGTCTTGTCACCTTCTTTTACTGTTCGTGCTAGTGTTTCCTCAGTTTGGGACTTTGCCTGCCTTACTGCCTTACCTACTTCCCTTAGGGCAGTTTGGTATGCCTCCCTATCTTCATCCCGCTGTGTTCCCTTATATTTTCTGAAGGCCAGCCTTTTGGCTCTGACCTTTTCTGCTACTGTATTTGAGAACCAAAGTGGTTTCCTTCTTCTTTTGCACTTCCTTTTCTGTCTAACACAATGGGATGTTGCTTCAAGTATTGTATCCTTAATGCTTGCCCACTTTGCCTGTACCTCCTCACCTGTGTTTCTTTTGCCAGGGCTAGCTTAACTCTGTTGGCCATCTTATCAAAGTCAGCTCCTCTGAAGTCCCATTATTTTGCCTTGGAATGGGATGATTTAGATGTAGTAGCCAAATTGAACCATACCATGTGATGGTCACTGGCCCAGGTGACCTTCTACCTGGAGATTTGTGATCCCTTCTTTGTTAGTCAGTACTAGATCTAGGATAGCCCTGTCTCTTGTGGGTTGCTGTACCAGTTGTTTGAGGCCCTCCCCTGCAGGAATCCACTATGAGTCTAGTTCTGGCAGATGTTCCTGCTGGTATTGACCAATCTGTATCTGGCATGTTGAAGTCTCCCATTATCAGAACCTCCCTTTAGCTGTCATGTTTTGTATATCTTCTAACAGTAATGTGTCTATGTCCTCCCTCTGGTCTGGGGGCCTGTAGACAACCCAGTTCTTATGGCTGTCCCATTTCCTGTTTCCAGGTGACCCACAGTTCTTCTGGCTCCTTATGTGTATTCTGAATTTCTGTAGCTTTGATATTTTCATTAACACAGGGCCATCCTCCCCCTTTTGCACCTCGGTCTCTTCTGAACAATACATAGCCAGGTACTGAAGTCTCCCAAGTGTGGTTACTGGTAAACCACGTCTCACTAATTGCTACTATGTCCAGTTTAGCCTCTGACATTATTGCCTGCAGGTCTGGGATCTTATTTCCCAGGCTGTGAGCATTTGTGTACATGATTTTCCATTGGCCAGATTTTGGTGTGTTAGTTGTTGGGTGAAGTTTGGCATTACCCCTGTGCATCGTATGGGGAGACAAACCTTTTTAATTTGAGATTTGTGGTGCTGAGATTTGTGGTGCTGAGGCCATTTTGTGTTTGATGTTACTTTAATCCCCAAGTATGAGTATTCCTTTATTGTTTCTATTATCTGATTATGTAGAAGAAAGGGAATATTAGTTTGAGTTGAACTGAAAATTATTATCTTTGTTTTTATATTTAAGTTTGAGTTCTAATTCTTTGCATTTTTCATTTAAACTATCAGTGTTTGTTTGGAGCCCTTTTTTTGTCAGAGAAAATATGACAATGTCATCTGTAAACATCAGTGCAAAGCAGGGTGACCCACTGATTTTAGTTGGATCATATAGCTTACTGTCATTAGAGTCCAAAAGATCATTTATTTAGAGGTTGAAGAGGACTGGCACTTGTAAGCATCCTTGCTTCACTCCACAAGTGAAGAAGAACTGCTCTGTTGAGTTGCCTTCTATGTTGTATCTTACCCTAGTATAGGTGTCAGTATAAAGGAGCTGGATTGGGTTAAGAAGGGGGTCATCCAGTCCCTTGTGCCTTAGAGTGTCCCATAATATATTGTAATTAATGGTTCCAAATCCAGAAGTAAAATCTATAAATAAGGCATAAAGTTTCATTTTTTTTAATTTAGTTATATTTTTTGAACATATGTGCTAAACACAAGATATTGTCTATTGTTAGAACACAATCAGGCAGCTAAAAACACTGAAAGAGCCATAGCAAGGTACTCACATACAGGAATGACAACAGCATAGCTACATATCATAGTTGGCCCACAAAACAGCATATGGTAGTCAGGCTACAGACAAAAAATACATTTTATTGTGCACAACACCAGAACACAGATGTAGCATATCCCTCCCCAAGCAGCCAAATAGTTTTGCGCTAACTCTTGCGCTTTCTCAAGGCTTGAGAAAGCATGAGAGTTAACGTGAAAACATTTGGCTGCTTGGGGAGGGACGCGCTACATCTGTATTCTGGCATTGTGTGTAATAAAATGTATTTTTTGCCTGTAGCCTGACTAGCATATGCTGTTTTGTGGTCCAATTGTGATATGTAGCCATGCTGTTGTCATTCCTGTATTATCTATTGTTGAAAAATGACATCTGAAACCTGTCTGTAGGGCAGAAATCAGGTTGTTATTATTGTACCATGTTGTCAGTTTTTTAAAGATTATTTTTGAAAATACTTTAGAAACATTATCAAGAAGACTAATGGGGTGATAATTATGGGGGTCACATGGGGAGCCTTTCTTATAGAGTGGTACAATTATGTTGGCCATGCAATAGTTTGAAATATAATTTTCTTTAAGCCAGCATTGAAATACTTAGCAAGCAAAAGGATCCAGAACTCTGGGTTATGCTTTATAAATTTTGGCAGAGATATGGTATCAGGCCTGGAGGCCTTATTGTTAGGTAAATTGGAGTTGACTTCAAATACTTCAGAGGGGTCGATGGTTACAGGAGGAGATTCCCTGAACAGAGGAAGAGTTAAATTATATTGGAAATAAGAAGATGACTGATGTTAAAATAAGACCTGTTAGTGTGTAATCCATGCTTCCTTGGAAATCAAAGATAATAAGACTGGTTGGATAGGCCCAGAACCTTTGGCAACCATGTACCAAAAAGCTTTCTGGTCTTTGCTTTCTATAATCTGCAACATCTTAGTCCATTGTTTGTTCTTGAATGCTATTTTTTTTTTGTCTTTAGGAAGTCCTTATAGCCTTTCCTAATTTTAGCTAGTAAATTGAAATTAGCTTTACTTTGATGATGTTTTACTATATTTACTATATGCCTTAAGTTCCATTTGTTCTTGTAGGTATGAGGCATCAAATCAGTTCTTCACTGGATTTAAGTTTTTTGGATTATACTTATAAATGGGAACTGATATGTAAATGCTAGCACTTATTAATGAGAGGATTTGTTGAACTGCCTGTTCTGTTTCTATGGGAGAAGACTGGTAGATGTTGTTAGTAACAGTGTTAACTGAATAAGAGTTAAGGAGGTTATTAATTCCTTCTACCTGAGGAGTAGACATTCACAATTTTTTTTTTCCTAATATGGTGGGGGGGCAAGGGATCGATCATAGGGCTTTTTACCAGGTCTGATGTTATGATGTCTACCTTGAGGGCTAAATGGGCAAGATCACTTTCTGTTTGCATATCTATTTGTAAATGATTATTGATGTCTTAGTAGTGCATACAATATAGTCAGTTAAACTCTGGCCATTGGGGCCAAAAAAGGTAGGATTCCCTGACTCATCTTCCTTGACCCTGCTGTTTAATATTATCAAGGAATTATCATTAACAAAGTTTGTTTTTTAGTTTTTTCCCATTATCGTTAAGTGCATTATCTTTTGCCACTGTAGGAATCAGGTCCCCCACATCCATAAAGGAGGCTAGTATAGAATAGTTGTCAAAATTAGCAATCTGTGCATTAAAATTTCCACTAATTATATGATAAGCAGTTGGAAAAATGTGTGAAACTGTATCCATATCAGCAGATCATTTGTCTGATAAAATAGGCATTGGCATAATTTTTAAAGGGATATATATATATATATATATATATATTTGCTGTGATAAATAGCTTGTTGTTCCAACTGAGTACTATAATTATGTAGTTGGGAGATATTTTATAGGTCTGTGTGCTTCTCAATTGTTTGTAGATTTGAATATAGGTGGCTAGGCCTCCCATATATCTTCCAAACTTTTTTTTTTTGGATGCTGGGGTCAAAATCGATTCATAACCATTTCTGACAGTGGAGTCTTAAGCCCAGGTTTCCTGGAAAGGATTACAGTAAAGGATGTAACAAAATCATACCATTTCCTATCACAAAGTTTGTATTTCATACCAGCTATATTCCAAGAAAAAAAGTTATGGCCCACCTTGTTAATGTTATGGTCAGAAAAGCCAGGTCCCTTCAAAACATTTTCTTTAAGTCAAATGACAGGAGGAATTGTTTTCTTACATTCAGAATTTGTCACATCCACAATAAGGATATTACTTTGTTTCATAATGGAAGATTTATGCAAAATTAGGTGAAATAATTCTAATGATTTGACATAGATGTCGATCAGGTTTCCTATGGCAACATTATGGGTTCTTGCAATTCTGGAAAAGTCCTTTTTGTATGTAGGGATGTCCAAGATTGTGGCCAGGAAGGAGGTATAAGTTTTTTTTTTTCTTAGTTTTTGTTGACCGGGTAAGTGCACTAGATAAATCCTGCCTATTTTCAGGCATGACCCGGGAGAGGGGATACAGATGAATGCCAACTGACCTTGAACCAGATTAAGCTGTTGGTGGTATTTTTAGTGAATGAGGGAAATTTGGTCAGGACACCGGGGAAATTCCCCTACTGCTGCTGGCGCTCAGTAGCCAGTGGGGGGAGTTCGGACGATTGCTGCAAGATGGCCACTATGGCTAGGCTGCTGTTGGAGGAGGAGGAGGTTGTGGTGTTGTCGGACACAAAGTCAGAGACTCTTCAAGGTTTGGAGATGGACGGTAGCAACGGAGAGGAGTCGGAGGACAAGGAAGTATTTTTTGAGGCACCAAATACAACGGAGGAAAAGAAGGAGGAGGCGGTGCATTGGAGGAATAGGAGTTCCTTGAAGTCGGCATTGGCGGAGGATCCCTGGGCTATTGAAATAATCTTATGTGCTCTGCGCCTTTAAACCCGGCGGCGAAGCCAACGTGAGTGTCGGGAAGGCGGGCTGCAGCAGAACTGGAGGAGGATCGAGGTTTATCGGCGCTGGCAAAAAGGTACTGGAGGTGCAACGAAGGGGTAATTCAGAAGAAAGCGTAAAGGAGAAGATAAAGGAGGCAGCAGAAGGAGTGCGAGAGAAGAGCCAGAGGTCGTGGAACACAGGACAAATGGACAATGCATGGAGCAAAGGGAAAATTGAATTAAGAGGGTCTGTGAGTACGAAATCGCTCAAAGAGAACTTTCCTACAATACAGATAAATAAAGAGACTGGCTTTGTTTTTAAACCCGGTAGTACGGGTGAGATGGGGGAATTTAAATGACTTATCAATCACAAATCGGAATACAAGAGGGGTTACAGAATTTTCTTTAAAAATAAATATAACTCAAAAGAGCTGCTAAAACAAAAGATGGGAAGATGCCTGAGGATGTTGTGAATATTAGAACAGTGAGTGAACACCGGGGAAATTTTGCAGTCAGAGGACATGATGACAATTGGACTCCACAAGCAGCTTTAACAGCAGCAGGGTGGAAGAAATTAGGGCAGAGTTTGGACTCCAGACTCTACATGGGATAAAACTTGGGAGTTAAATAAAGCTAGGCCAGAATGGCAGCGGGGGCATTGGAAATGTGTTTAGACAATAAAGTGAAAAATGAGTCTACTAAAGAGGAAAGGTAGAAAATACAACCAAACAAAGTGGAAATACTGTTATCCCAACTTAGATCACGGGAATAACTTTGATGAGTCAAGGCCTAGGCCAGAGAAACCATTATTATCTAGTTTATTGCACAGAGCAAGAGGAAGCTGCACCACGTAGAAATGCAGTACGTATTAGATATAAGGGGGGATTAAAAGAAAGGCCTAATAGAGTTTTTGTAGGTAAAACATTAATAAAAGAATCTTTGAAGTTCTCTCCTAGAGATGTGTTCGCTTTTATAAACATATCAGGAGAAGATAATTATGACATTAGTTTCGGTCACCTGCTTTATTAGACCTCTTCTGGGAGAGGTATAACCAGGTAAAGTTTTCCCTTTGTGGCCCCTTTTTTGTTATCCCTTTATCAAAACCATTAATTAAGTTTGTAACAGTAATGTAGAAACGAGGGGTTCATGTAGATGACATCAAATTCTGGTTATCACAGAAGTGTGAAGTTCTGAGTGAGCCAGAACCGATCCTAGACTCTAGAACAATTTTGGACTGGAGGATGGAAATTTAAAGTTAAATTGAGACAAACAGCATCAGGAGTGGAGCACATTCCAAACTCCTTTCTGTTGGGAAGGGATAGGGGGGTCTGTTTTTATAGCGGGCAGCCCAGAGCATGTTACAAATGTGGTGCTCGAACACACTTATCCAGTGCTTGTGACCAACCAAAATGTGATAATTGTGGGGAAGTGGGACATATTACCATGTTTTGTACTAATTCTATAAAATGTGATCTTTGTGAAGAACAGTACCATGCATTTAGGGATTGCCCATGGGCAGCCCAGAATAAGACTAACTGTGGCAATTTAGATCTAATTATTCAGAAAGCACAAGAGGCTAACGATTCCAAGCTGGAGGTAGAAAATGTTGCAAAATCCTCTTCTGAACCAAAGAGCACAGTAGAACCTCAGGGAAAAATAGGGGTAAACAAAATAGAAACTGTTTCTGTTAAAAAAGAGATGGAGAAGGTAATACCTAACCTTTTACAGCCTGTGTGCTATGTTGCTCAAATGAGGAGAGTGCTGGGCCTATAAGCCCAATTTTGCAACCCTTTAGCACCTGTGGTGCTTAGGAGATCAAGTAGAGCATCTAAAAATACTTTACCTTTAGAAACAGACGCTTTGGAGACCAAAAATTCATATGTAGAATTATTTGGGGATTCAGAGATGGACATGGGACACAGATTCCCAAGTGTCATTACAAGATGCAGTGGCGCCTCAGAGAGAGGAGTATAAGGAAAGAAAAAAAGGAGAAAAAAATAAAAAGTAGGCAGAAGCTAATATTGCAAGTCATTAAAATGGATTTGGTATGGGCTTCTTTGAACACACATAGCCTTCTTAAGGCACAGAAGAGACAGGCGGTTTTCAGTTAATTCATGATTTACAAATTTCAATCTGTTTTGTACAGGAAACTTGGATGTTTGCTAAAACCAAATAACTACCTTCACTAAGGATTGGCCATGGGGACCAGCTTTCTGGTCCTTTGGGAAGATAGGGCAGATGGTTTAGGAATTCTTTTAATTCTTTTGATTTCAGTTTACATAAATTAATAGAGGTTTGCCCAGGTAGAATCTTAATTTTAGAGGGAAGTGGTGTAAGAACACCATAAGATTGATTAATATTTATAATCCACAAACTAAGTCAGGAGGTAAAGTGTTTTAAAGACATTCAACCATTCCTAGTTACTTCTATCCCTATTTTTTGGGGTGGGGATTTTAACTGTAACATAGTTGGGCCTGGAGGGGAGATCAAGGAGAAGGAAAAAATATATTGTGACACTCATTGTTTAAGGGACATTATTAAAAATGCGGATTTAGTTAATTGTCATAATAGTAGAGCAACTGGTCCTAGGGGCACCTTTTTCAAAAGGGGGAAAAGCTTTACAATAGATTATCTTTTTATTTCAAAAAAAATTCCAATACATAGCCCTCAGATTATTCCAGTGGAATTTTCAGATCATGCTCTGGTGTTGGTTAAAGTGGGAGAGATTCAGAGACATAGCAGGCAACGGAATAGATGGAAATTAAATACCTCGATTCTTCAGGAAAAAGTAGTTCTCAACTCTATTAGTTTCATATTAAAATCTAGGCTATCAGTGAGCTTCTTGTATCAGGACTTAGGGGTTTGGTGGCAGGAAACGAAGGAAGACTGTATTTTATGGTTTAAAAGTATGGGAAGAGACGGCAGACATCTGAATTTTTGACTATTTAAAACTTAGAAACCATTTACAACAGGTTCTAACATGGGCAAACTCCTCTAGAGAGGATTTTCAACACAAATTGCTGAAATCAAAGAACAAATGAGAGTATTGCAATATGACAGGACAAAACACTTCAAGCTCTGTTGGCTAATCATTTAAAAAATCCGTGTTCGGAGACCCTTTGAGTTGTGTAAAACCCTAAAAATCATGTTTCACTAGATTTTTAAATCAAGGAGGGAAAGTATTTACAGTAAAGGCTATAGGAGACATAATTGTAAAACATTTTCGGAACATAGAGTCTCATTATAATCCTACTTTAAACCAGGTTAAACAGTTTTTAGGCCCAGTTTCAGTAAAGGGTGTGGATCAGAAGACTTTTAAAAATATTAAACAACCCTTTACTAACTCCGAGATTAGAGAGGTTATTAATTCTCTGAAACTCAACGTGGCCCCAGGATTAGATGGTCTTTCAAATGCATTTTACAAAAGATTTCAATCAGAAATTGTTGATTGTTTAGTGTTGGTTTTTAATTTCTTCTTAAAAGAAGAGGTTAGGCCAAAATCTTTTTCAGAGGGTTTACAGACTTATATATATAAGTCAGGAGATAAGGGAGAGTTTAAGAATTGGAGGCCAATAACCTTGTTGAATTCTGACTACAAAATCCTCACAACTCTGATTAACAATAGATTTAAAAGGGTATCTGATGTGATGTTTACGCCAGTTCAGCATTGCGGAATCCCCAATAGAAGAATTCAATCTATCTTATGTCTTATAAGGGATACTATTGAGCAAGTGAATAATATTGGAGGGAAAGGAGTCATAGTATCTGTGGATCTAGAAAAAGCATTTGATAGAGTTAATCATTTTTTCTTATTTACCACTTTAGAATGTTTTGGGGTCCCTGAGGAAATTCTGAAGTTAATCAAAGGTTTATATGATTCAGCCCAAGTGTTTCCGTTCATCAAAGGAGAATTGGGAATGGTTTTAAAATTAATGGTGGGAATGCATAAGGGTGTCCCTTAAGCCCCTTTCTTTATAATGTTTCATTAGAACCACTACTCAGAGCAGTAGGCTCTCCTCCGTTGTGGCAGGGGATAAAATTCCCAGTACAAATCTATTCATTACCATTCAGGCCTATCGGATGATATTTGTCTTTTTTTCTAAATATGTCAAATTAAGTTTTTTTTCTGTTTTTAATAATATGCAAGTTTATCTAATGCTAAGATAAATTTCGATAAGACCAAAGGTCTATTATTGGGTAGATTTCAACAAGAGTCGATTGTCTTTAACTCAATAGAAATGTCTTCTGAGCCCTTATCAATTTTAGGGGTAATGTTTAAGCCCCAGAACTGTCCGGCGGACAATTGGACAGTTGTGCTAGATAAAATAGAGTCTAAAGTTAATAACTGGAAAAGGTTTAAGTTTACCAAAATTAAACGAATCCAAGTTTTAAAGCAATTTATATTACCAAGGCTTCAGTATTTAGCTGTAATTTATCCCTTGCCAGTACAGTTTGAGACAAAACTCTATAGTATTTGTTTCCAGCTGTTATGGGGGAACAGATTGAACCCGGTCAAGAGAGGTTGTACATATTTAGATAAAAACAGGAGGTCTGGGAATGGTAGACCGGTTGTTTTTGTTTTGCATTATTTTTCCTTCTCCTTAAAAGAGGGTTTAGGTCTTTCAAGATATCAGGAGAGCTTATTTTTCAAAAATTTAATGAAACACTACTTTTCTAACTGGCTGCATTGTGCACCCAAATGGTCCCCATGGTTATTGGTACCAGATTATTTTAAGCCAGCTGCACAGAAACTATATAAATGGAAAATTACCCAAAATCAAATAACAAGGTGCTCATCAAGGGCATTGTATAAGGAAATAATGTCTACATATTATTTTCTGGAGCCAAGTTTTAAAAATTGTCCCAGAGAAAGGAAGGAGGATGTTTTGGAACAACTGAACAACCCCAGGCTACCAATATATATGTGGGAGAGTTTATGGCTCATGATGTATGGCAGATTGAATGTGAGGGGATCAGCAAAATATAAGGCAATAGAAGAGAGATCTTGCCCTTATCCAGAATGTATAAATCAAGAGGAGACGATGGAACATTTCTTTCTACAGTGCTCTTTCCCCACTAAATTATGGGTTTATTTAGCAAAAGTATAGGATATACCATGGTTATGAAGGTTAAATTATGATATTTGGTCATTGGGAGTTTTCCCCATCTTTGAGACAATATGAGAAGGGTACTTTGCGTTTATTTTTGCCAGTTTAAGATATTGCCTATGGCAAACAAGGTGCCAATGGGTGTTATATCAAAGGAGCCCTCTTTAGAAGGATTCAGAGTTTATGCAACTAATGTTTTGAATAACATTTTTATCAGAAATGCTATTGTAATCGGATAAAGTGAGATTTTGGTGGAAGGGATTTTTACATTTTATTAAATATAAATAATAAGTTAGAGAAATAAATACTATCTATTCTGGTTTTTCTACTAGGAATAAAGTATTTCTCTTTTTCATTTTTCAATTTTATTTTTTCTCTTTTTCTTCTTCTAAATGTTTAAGGTTGCATTTTTGGTTTGTTAGTTCCCAAGAAGTTTATGAGTTGTTATGTTCAAGATTTAATTATGGGAAATGCCTTTTTGCTGTAATTTGTTTTGGTTGTATTTTTATGTTTTGTCCTTTAAGTTTTGTTCTTTACATTTGGTTTCTCTTGTGGAAATGTATCCATGTGATTATTCCAATAAAAATTACCCCTACTCTTTTCGATAATTGCCATGGGATCTTTAACATCCACCTGAACTACCACCAATCCAGACAGATGGGACCTCGGTTTAATGTCTCATCTGAAAGATGGAAAGTGATGATAACAATGCTGTATCTTTTTTTCTCTAAGCGTTGCACCCCAAACATTGAAAGAACATTACAAAATTAGTCCTGTGAAGGACATTCAGAAAGCAAGTTCCAACTATATAGTTGTATGGTATGCATTAGCATTTCAGACTTCAAGGTTTTAGAAAGCTAGATACAGCCTGAAAATATTTTGTTGAGTTTTTGCCAAGTAATTGGTGAATATATCTATATGTCTAATTGTTTTATTCTTCTTTGATAACTGAGTACTTGCTTAGCGAAACCCATACTTGTAACCATACAATAAACAGGGGGTGAAAAATAAGATTTATCTCTATAAACTGCAGCAATATTTGTAACAGCTTTTTTTACCCTGAGTTCAGCTTGAAACACATGGGTGATATGTTCTTTCAATGCCTTATTATTTTCATACTTTTATAAGTAAATAATATCTATTCTTAAGATTGTTTCATTGCCTGATAATAGTATGTCAGTTTGAGACACAGAATTATCATTATTTAAATTTACATCCTCATGAGTGTAACTATTGCAAGGAATGGGGGAGATGGAGAGTCAAATCACTCATCTTTTGGTGACTATGAAAATTACTTTGTAGTTGGTGATCTGGGTCTCTTAGGTAAATCACCATTGGTTGACAACAGCTGACACCTGGAACTCTAGATTTACCTTGGGAGTCCACAACAACACCCATATTCTTCACCCTATCTGTGGCACAAAGGGCCACAACATCCAACAGTGAAAGTGCTGCACTACCATTTGTTGTTGTTGTGGAACCAGACTGTCCTGGCTACTCCAGTACCACCTTAGTCTTTGACGGAAGGAGCATAAGCCAGCTAGCTGCCATCCAATTTCTATGAGGCACTCAGGTCCAGAACAGCAGCTCTATTGTTAGGGGCACAAGACATATACAGCTGGGCATCATCAGCATTGCAATGAAATGCCAAATCATAGCATCTAGTGATCTCCACCAGTGGTAACAGGTACACAGCAAATGACAGGGAGCCAGAATCATCCCCTGAGGCACACCACAGCAGAGTGCAGCACTGCTAATTGTAAAGGAGCAAAGTGCCACCTGCTGCATCCTGCCCAACATGTAGGGCTTAAACCACTGCAACACTGTTCTTGAGAGTCCCATATAGTACCTAAGGCATGCCAACAGCATCCCATGATCCCCCATGTCAAATGCCAATAAGAGGTCTAGCAGGACAAGAAAGGAATAATGCCCACTATCCATCGCTAAGAGGAGATCATGGTGCACTTGGACTAAGGTAGTTTACGTACTATGGTGAGGCTAGAAACCAGACTGAAAGAGCTCAAAGATTTTGTATATCTCCAGGTGTTGTATAAGTTGCAATGCCACCACCTTCTCAATTAACTTCTCAAGAAAAGGAAGGTTTGAGACAGCCCTGTTATTGGGGAGATCATCAGGGTCCAGGGAAACCTCCTTATGGAGAAGCCTCAACATTGCCTTTTTAAGAACAGATGGAAAGACACCCTCCCAAAGGGAACACCTGATGATATCCACCATGATTGCACCAAACAAATCCCAACACTCTAAAACAAGTCTGGTCTGCCCAGAGTCCAATGCACAGAAGGTGGTTCACAAACCAGAAATCACCCAGGAAACATCATCCTCAGAAACTGGCTCACACTCAACCCATGAGAATGGAGCATCTGTATCCCATGCAGAATGGACACTGTCAGCTGATGACATGCTGCTCGGGGAAATCCCAGTGCGGATGGCAGACACTTTGTCTAAGAAGAACCGGTTAACCTCCTCGCACTTTTCACAAGGAAAGGCTCTATAGGACTGCAAACAGAGTGGGTTTATTAGTCTGTCCACAGTGTTGAAAAGCTGAGAGGGACAGTTCTTTCTAGCAGAAATCACCCCTGACAGGAATGCTGACTTTCTCAGGGTGATTGCACACCGAATATCAAAGTAGTGGGTCCTCAGTGCCAATTTTTCCTCCTCTGAGTGGGATCTCTGCAAACAGTGCTCCAAGTTCTGTCTCTTAGTTTTCATCCTCCTCAGGTTCACATCATACCAGGAAGACTTGAGGAGGGAGGTCAAGTAGTATACACGGAACAGTGTTAAGGAGTCAATAGCAGAAGAGAGGGCTATGTTATAACCCTCTACAGATGCCTCAACTCCCATTGCACAAGCCATCTGTATGCTTGAGATGTTCAATACTGCTAGGATGCTCTGAGACTCCAGATTTTTAAAGGAGCGGTACCTGACCATCTCCACAGGGGAAATTAAATTGGGAGACCCATAGAGGAACTGAATCACATGATGATATCACCAAATGACTGGATCAACCTTGACATTACTGATGTGAAGACATGTTGAGAAGACCATATCCAGGACATGGCCATGCTGGTGGATACCAGTGGCAACTGTCTGCACAAAGCCCTGGAATGACATCACCTGGAGAAAGTGCATACCAAAATGGGATGTTTCATCATTGACCTATGCATTGAAGTCACCCCAAACCAACAGTTTGGGCAACCACAACACCAGATCAGCCATGAAAGTTTACAGTTCTTTCAGGAATTCATGCCCACAACAGGGAGGATGATGTTTGAGCCTGATCCTGCAACTTGTTCCTGGCCTACCTTTTCATGGTCACACATTCAAATGATCTGGCATGTCCAAATGGGTATGCCATCAGTCCCAGAGTGGATGTAAAGCAGATGGCCACCCATCCCCAATGCTCCAGGCTAGGGCAATGCACCACATAGAAAACCAGAGGTGTGGATAACTTGAGCACAGGACCTGAGTCATTCCCCAGATAGGTCTCCATGATTCATACCAGGTCTGCAGAGGAATTCATAATGAACTCCTCCATTATGGTTGTTTTATTCCTGAGAGACCAGGCATTACAAAGAACTGCCCTAAGGAGAGGAACTGAGTTGATGGGTCCCTTAGCCACCTGTTGAGTGGAAAGCTCAGGAGTGGGAGGGAAACAGATATTTTACAGTAAGAACTCTTTTCCAAATACCATCTACTCCACAGGTGCTTCCTGGATGCCAAGCTCCTGATCTTGCCCCCAGAGTCCACCTGTGGAGCAGATCCAGATTGTGAGACAAGTCCCCAGTGGATCCCCAACCCCCTGCAATGATTAAGCACAGCTGCAGGCAAGGTACAAGGGAACTCCCCTCAAAGGGGCAACAGTGTCATAGCTGCTCAGCAGAGCAGACTATAGAAGGCCTGGCTAAGTACAGAGAGGGAGAAACACCACTGCAGTAAAATAAAATACAAATAAAATGAAACAACCCACCCCCACAAAGCAAAACCCACTCAAATCCCAAACTGTAATTACCCTTTAAAATCACAAGAGTAACTCACAAATTCACACAACATTCACACAAATAAAAAGTAACTGTACATAAACATTCACACCCCAATACACTCCAACTTAAAACAAGCATTTGTCAATGTCGAATGTTGCTTGCTTCTATGTGCTGTTTAGGTATTTGGAAGTCATTGGAGTGCAAATATTGAAAATTTGCGAACTTACGAGCGTGCGTAGGAACTGCGCGCAACGCACTTTCATCAAAACAGTCATTTTAGGAATTTTTTGCAAATTTTCAACATAGCCATTTTAAGACCTCTGCTCATGAACAGTGTCACTGTAATTTTGTTAATGTGTCCCATACATTGAGTTTGCACCGACTCGCCATTGTGTGTTTAAGTAGGCGGAAACACATTTTTGGGCAAGATGTGAAAAATGACAGCTGTACTGCTCATAGTAGGTGTGGTAAAATGTGAAAATGTTGAAAATCTGGAGTGAAAATATTGAAATTTCGTGAACTTTCTGAGCCTGCGTAGTAACTGCATATAGCAGCTAAATAAAAACAGTCATTTTTGGAATTTTGGCACCAAATTTTCAACATGGGTTTTGGGACCCCTTCTCATGAATGATGTCACTGTCATGGTGGTATTCAGGCCCAAAGGGTGATTTCACAGTCACTGCTAGAAATCACCTTTGGGCTGAATCTATCGCCATGACAGTGACATCATTCATGAGAAGGGGTCCCAAAAACCCATGTGGAAAATTTGTGCAAAATTCCTAAAAATGCCTGAGATATGCAACAAAGTTGAAAACCTCTATCTAGTCCATTATACAGCTTACCGGCATTTCTCAGTTCGCGGTCGGCTTTGAAGAGTGCAGGCGTGTTCCCGGTCCACCGAAGATTGTCGCGCGAGTCGAGGTAAGTATGGGGTGGGGGCGTGGGAGCTGGGTGCACAGTGGTTGATGCGGGTTGTGGGGAGGGTTGGGGCGCGTGGCAGACGTTTTCGTTTTCAGGTAAAAAAAAAGGCGTGGGACCGTTTGCTATGCTGGGGTGGGGCTCCCAGCGTGGCACAAGGATGTTGGGGAGACATTCAGCCAACAGGGATTGGGCACCCCGTTGGCCAAAGGACTGAATTGCCACGCTGGGGTGGCTCCAGCATGGCACCTACAACTGGGGAGAGATGCAGCTCAGCCGATGGGGATTGGGCACCCCGTCAGCTACACAGTAGGTGCGAGGGCGCGCACACCTGCGTGTGGGGGAGCTACGCTTCTTATCTCTGCTCACTGAAGCGTAGCTCCCCCTTTCAACTGTATGCCACTGCATTTTGGAGGGTGTCATAGACAGCTCCAAAATGCATTGGCTTACAGGGGCTGTGCCTGCCAGCTCACTGACTGAATTGGAGGAGGAGGTGACACACCTCCGAAATCTCCGATGATGGCACTATGTTTCTTGTACATGCGTGCAAGCAACATAAAAATATATATATTTATAGATTCATAAAACAGACCAAGTTTAGGGAAACAGTAAAAGTAACAGTTGGTTGAATAATCTTTAGTATCCTGAGCAAACTGAGAATAATGACAAAAACCTCTGCTTCACCACAGAAAAGGTTCAAAGTCAAGCAGTTTTTGATTGTCTAACTGACAGCTCTCTCACAGTAGCTATAAGAGCAAAAAGAATTACAGCTAACAACAGTGTAAATGCATTAGAAACTGGCTAAATGCCCGAGCCTAAAAATGCAAAGAAGTTCTAAGCTGTCAATAAAAAGCTGAGTAAGGAGCTGTTGGAGCTGTCACCAATCTGCAAACAGAGGAGCAGTGAATCATAGCAGTTTGGAAGATTTTACATTTGAGCACAGTCTAGCACAGAAAGCAGGGGGAACACTCTCTCTCTCCATGAACTCCAGAACACACAACAAAGTACTCAGGCTAAACATCATAGCTACTCACTGCCACTGAGTACCCTGCTGAAAAAAATATTAGATCCACATCAAGAGGAGAAGAAGGATGCTCTCACCACCAGTTCACTCCACAGAAGGGATATTGCTAAAATGTGCTGTGAATACTAGATGGAATCCAGGCAACTAAAGAA
Organism: Neoceratodus forsteri; assembly: GCA_016271365.2. Taxonomy (NCBI): domain Eukaryota; kingdom Metazoa; phylum Chordata; order Ceratodontiformes; family Ceratodontidae; genus Neoceratodus; species Neoceratodus forsteri. Next base: position 1,787,193,461 of record CM057455.1, on the reverse strand, counting down.
TCCTGTAGGAAGAAACTCCAGGAATGCTCTTCAAGAAGGGCTTATGCTAAATCAAAATCACCGAATACCTTCAAGATCTGTCAGAAAACAGGGTTGACCAGGAACAGGATCTGTTGCTGAAGCCAGGACCATGGCTCCTCCATGCAGTTACAGCTCAGTGCATTTTTTTAATAGATCAGGCACTGTTCCACAGAAGTAATAGTGTGCTAAGTGGTAAAAATAAGACAGCTCAGCAAGAAAAAACAGAAAGAAATAAAATATAAAGTGGGTGATAAAGTGGTCAAGTAAAACCAAGAACTAAGTGATAAACAGCAGTATGTACAGTATGTGCTACTATAGACTGTGGTGATGTAGTGGTTATTAGAATAGACTATTAAAACATGAGTGGTTGCACTGGGTACTCCCAATGTTCAGAAAATATGCAGTAAGAGTAGATCAAGGATTTGAGACAATAGCAAGGTTGAGTTTAATTACACCCTTAGCATGTATTTTGGTTCCACCAAGAAAGTAAGCAGATACAGCAACCAGCAACATCAACGAATTTTAGGGATTATAAAATGTTGAAGTTTGACCCGGCACAGCAGATTAAAGAGAAGGTAGATTTGTACCTGCTTGAACTCTTCAAAAATGATCTCATTAGCAGCAATGAACTGTTTTATTTAACTGTCCAATCCCCAAAGAAACCAGCACTGTATAAACTCCCAAAGAGATGCGAGCATCCAACAAAACCACCTGGCCACCCCATAGTCTCTGGAATAGGTTGGGTCACTGAACCTATATCCATTTCTCAATGGCATACAAACCGAGCAAGACTGGTGGTTAGTTACGTTAGACGTGGATGCCTTTTACACAAATATCCCTCACAGGGAGGGGGGGGCTACAAGCAATTGAACACAGCCTTTTACAATACACAGATCTCCCACAGGAAAAGATTAACATGTTGGCAAACTTAACAGAATTAGTGCTTGCAAACAATGTATTTCTGTTTCAAGAGAAAATCTACCAATTAGTGAGTGGTACAGCAATGGGGGCCACTGTGGCTGCAAGTTTAGCAAATTTATATTTGGCTAGATGGGAGGAGGAAATTGTGTCCAATGCAGATGTGACTCCATATTTTGAGAAAATTTACTTCTTCAAACATTTTATTGATGATGTTACTTTAATATGGAAAGGTACAAGAACTGGACTGGATGATTTTGGTAAATATCTTGAGGAGTGAAATCAAAACATTAGATTTAAAATAAATGCAGACCAAAAACAGATCCATTTTTTTGGATCTTACCATCATGAAGGAAATGAAAGGTACACTTATTACAAATCTGTCTAAAAAACCAACAGATTGGAACAGCTTATTGCTAGCCACCAGTTGCCACCAGGGACATGTTGGTAAAAACTTACCCAAGGGACAATTTATAAGAACAAAATGGAACTGTGGGACAAATGATTTGTACACAGTTAGGGCAGCTGAACTATCAAAAAGGCTGAGGGAAAGGGGGTACTGTAAAAAGGACATTCTCCAGGCCAAAACAAAGGTTGATACCCTTACCAGGGATAGCCTATTACAAATAGAAAAGAGACCATAGGACCCAGGTGGTGAGATAATCTTTGTTGCAACCTTTGGGGGTGGGTTCAAGAATTGATCACTATTGTGAAAAACAGTCTACAGATTTTGAGAAGGCTCACTCCCCTTACTCCCTTGTTTGAAAAACTACTTAGGATATCCTACAAGACAGGCCATAACCTGATGGATATCCTAGTGCACAGTTACCATCCCAAACAAAGTACCACCACACAGGTAACAAGATGGGGTTCAAAACTATGTGGTTTCTACAATACTGGTTCATTTATGCAGAAAGCAGAATCTTTTGTAAACCCCAAAACAGGTAAAACAGAGAAAATCAGGGGTAGCATCAACTGCAATACCGAAGGGGTGGTATATAAACTCTCCTGTACATGTGGAAAGTTTTATGTGGGACGTACGAAGAGAAAAATGCAACTCAGATTAAATAAACTCATTTTGGCAATCAAAAGTGAAAATAGAGAATATACCATGGCCATGCATGTTAAAAACATAGGTCAAAAAGGGTAGAGACAAGGAGGTCTTAGCCATAGGCCTTGAACATATCCCTAAACACATAAGAGGAAGGGATTTGGAATCTGTATTAAATGAAAAAGAGCAAATGTGGATCTACAGGTTAGGGGCCAATAAGGCCCCAGGATTAAATGAAAAGTTTGAACGAAAACCTTTTCTTGTCAAAAAAAGAAAATGAGTTATGAAGCACAAACTCTAATCTTGTTTTTGAACTTATGAATAATTGATCCATGCATGTAAAATGTTCTAATTTTTTTCATTTTTCTGACACCCCCCTCCCCCCAAAATCCCTTGTATGAATTTTAGAATTGATGTTGTATTAATTCATCATATGGGACTAGAAACAGATGTTTACTCATCTAATTTCATCTCTCTTTTGATGTCTTTTTACAGAGGCTTCCAATGAGAAAGATGGAATAAATCTAAAAGAAGCATAGGAATGAGCAAGGATCTTGAAGCTAGCTATAAGAGTGAAAAGAAAAAAGTTTTCTTCATTTTTTCGTTATTAGTGTCACTATGTATGTATTTGGCTTTAAACCACATTATTTTGAGGTGAAGCAGTACTGCCAGATAGGCTGCTCACTTAATTGAAAATGAATTGATATTTTGTTTTGATTGGGTGACTAATTAAAGTAATGAGTTTGTAAATTTATTTAAAACACTCAGGGCGCTAATGAGCCAGCTAGCATGAGGTCGCTTATTTTCCTCGCTCCATCTACCACCTCATTAATTATAAATAAAAATTGCCTAAAACTAAAGTAAAATCAGCAGAATTGTGCCTGGACGTACATACAGAGACGATGGATGAATATATCCTTTCCTCAGTGGCTAAAAGCTCGCTTACAGCCAATAAGAATCAGAGAAAGAAACCACCGGCTTCACAAGTGGTGAACGCCGTGCCTATCATGCTGTCGGTGGCCGAAGTAAGCGCCTGGGCCGCAGTAACCCAGCAGGTTTTGGCTGCCCTGGAACCTCAGCTCACAAGCCTGGCCACTAACTTTGATCAGAAATTGCAGGAATTAGTGGATCTTCACACCTCGCATGCCACCCGGCTTACTGAAATGGAGTAGCGATTATCAGATTTAGAAGATACCACCTCCACCATATCAGAATAAATTATTGCTTTACAAAAAGAGCTTGAGGATTTCAAAGAGCACTTTGATTACCAGGAAAATTATCACTGACAGCTGAATTTACAGCTTCAGGGGCTCCTGAAAGGGCTAGAAGGATGAAGTGTTATGGACTTTTGTACTAAAAGGCTGCCTGAGCTGCTCAGTCTCTCCCCAAAGAATGGCCGCCTGAAATTGGAAAGGACCCCCCGAGCTGTTCTACCCAAATCTGCCCCAAATCAGCCACTGAGATAAATTATTATGAGATTTCATACCTATCAAGACTGTGAGGTGGTCTTTAATGCATATCAGTAGCAATCTACTCTCCAATGTGACAGTCATAAACTCTTTCACTCGCAGGACTATTCAGCCAGGCTACTAAAGTGGTGCGGTGCCTATAATCCACTGATGGCGCAGCTATGGGAGATGACAGTGGAGTGCTTTATGTTATATCCAGCCACACTCAAGATTAAATATGAAGGAGCCACATACTCCTTATGGGAGCTTCAGAAATCAGAGACTTTCTTTCAGGACCTAAAGAAGAAAGTGGAGTGACTCCTCCTGCACAACCCTCTTGAGGGGAACCTAATCGCCTGGCTCGACATGAAAAACTAGACACGTGTTATCTTACTTAAGGTACTGTAATGGAATTCTCATTGCCTGATTAAAGAAAGGCAATGGGGGGTGAAGTTCAAATGCTTTCAGTCTGCACACCATGACTTTATAATATAGACTGCCTGAGCATTCTTGTTGCTGGACTGAATCATGGCTTGAACTGCCAAGGTGATGCCTGCAGGCACCTATCTAGGGAGAGAGGGAGGCGATTTTATATCTTCTATGTGTAGATGCCATTGTTTTTTTTCATTTTGGTTTTATTTAAGAACAGAGAAGAATCAGATGAGAGACCCAGCTCCTTTAACCTGTCTGTTAATTTACCTAAGTTGAAGGCAGAGAAGAGAATCATCTGTGCTGCCACTATTTGGACTATCGATTGATGGGCTTTTTATGCCAAAAACTGTGCTAGTGTTTTTCTCCAGTCCCTGGAGTTGCACAGAGCACCGACCTAGTGTTGAGAGGCATGCTGGCATGGCACGCTGCTGGGGGGGATGGCTCAGGGGGAGGGGGTTGTGGCACTTGGCTGTTAACTCACACTACATGCCCTCCGCTTGGGCAAGCCCTGCTTGGGGAGTGGAGCCATTAAGGAATTTGCTGATTTATTCATGAGACTGATACAGGCACCATAATAGGGCTTTCAGAGTGCATCTTTCACTGTTTATTTAATGATTAGAAGAAGACATGGGCCCACATATTCAAAAGGGTTGCGCCATGCGCAATAGGGTTGCGCCCGCACAAGTCTGAAATTGCATCATTCTCAGATATTCAGCAGGAGGCAGTTGCACCACTGAAAACATGCTGAGCAACAGCGCAATGCAAATAAATGCATGCTGAACTGGAGGGGGAAGAACCATGCATAAACTGCACAGCCCGATATTCAGCCGGGCTGTGCAGAGTTGTGCAGGCACAACCCCCAACCTGCGCCTGCACAACTCTGAGCCAAAAAAAAAAGGATCAAGTCGAGGGCCACCCACAGGTGAGCTGCCGCATTGCAGGGTGCAACACAGCAGCTGACACCTGTGAATGGCCCTCAACCTACTCCTGTGCCCCCTGCAGCCCAATCATGGGCAAAAGTGTAAAAAGTACCCCCACCCCCGACTGGCCCGATCGCGGGCATAAGCTAAACACCCCAACAGCCAGATGCGGCAGCAAGTGTCCCCTGAATGTATCCTGGTGGTCCAGTGGACCGATAAGCCCGATCGCGGGCAGCAAATGTTTAAACACCCCCGAACATATCCCTGGTGGTCCAGTGGACTGATAAGCCTGATCGTGGGCTGCATTGCTACGACACCCCCTCCAAGAACATCCCTGGTGATCTAGTGTCCCCCACCCACCCACCAGGCCCCACCACCGCTGCCCCCGCAGCCAGCGGGCGGCAGCATCCACCGCCTGCCACCTGCCACCTGCCGACTGACTGCCCGGTAAGTGCCGCGCCATTGGTGCAGAGCAGAGCCAATGGGTGCACGCATACTATACAAGGCGAGTCAGGTTGTGAATGAATGATTCATTCATTCACAAATCTGAACTACTGCTGATCAGTATGGGCTGCATGCCCGTGGCTCTTGCTCTGCATCAATGGGCATGCACCGGCAGTCGTCGGCGGCGGGCTGCAGGCAGGTGAGATGCTGCCGCCGACTGCGCGGGAGGAGGTGGTGGGGCTTCATGGGTGGGTGGGTGGGGGACACTAGATCACCAAAGATGTGTTCTTGGGGGTGTCGCAAAGCAATGCAGCTCGACTAGCTTATCGTCCACTGGACCATCAGGATATGTTCAGGGGCGTTAAACATTTGCTGCTCACAATCGGCTTATTGGTCCACTGACCACCAGGATATGTCCAGGGGTGTTTAAACATTTGCTGCCCGCGATCGGGGCTTATCAGTCCACTGAACCACCAGGGATATGTTCGGGGGTTGTTTAAACATTTGCCGCCCACGATCGGGCTTTATCGTCCACTGGACCACCAGGGATACGCTCACAGGGGGGATATTTGCTGCCCGCCACCGGGCTGGTGGGGGTTATTTCAGCTTTGTTCGTGATCGGACCAGTCGGGGAGTGTAATGCTTTGCCTGCAATCAGGCCAGTGGGGGTGGGGGATTTTTACTCTTTTGCCCACGATCAGGCTGCAGGGGGCATCGGTCCCCAACGGCTGCTGCCTGGCAGGCGTAGAGGCGCCAAGTATTTTGGGGATCAGCGCACCTGCATGCTAATGGCATGCAAATGGGGCCATAAACAGATGCAAATGGCCCCCTGCCTTGCATGAATTATGGCCCCATTTGCATGTCATCTTTGAATATCAGAAATTTGCACATGGTGCAATGGTGCTAATGCCACTGCAAGTTGAATGCTCCACTCTGACCACTTACGGTGGCGCAAGTTCCACTGTGCCATGCACAGTGGCTGTGGCGGGGTGACATTCAAAGGAGTTGCTCAATAGCGCATCTCCTTTGAATATCGCTCCGGTCACACACCCGTGCAACTATCTTGTGCAGCACAAGGGCTTGCGCCACAAAATAGCACAGTTTGAATATCTGGCCCATGGGGTATATGTAGTAATGCTGACATTTTTTTTCTTTTTCTTACAGTAAATTGAGGCAATTTAAAAAGGGTATATGTGACTGTTGTTTGTGGTGAGATGGTGGGCATGGGGGTGTACCTACTACAATTGGGGAGGGATGTATTATATGTTTGCATTACACAATTACTGTTACAATGGGGAGGGATATCCACAATTTTTTTTGGATAAACTGAGAAGAGGGGGAGAGAGGGAGAGGGAAAAGAGGCTGTATATAGTTACTGTTTGTTTCTTGTTATATAGTTGTGTAATTTTTTCAAGATCTGCATTAGATCCTATTCAATACTTGAAGGGGAATATGATGAGGAGGGAGGAGAGTACTGGGAGGGCTGGGAGCCAAGGGAAATGTAACTGCTGGAAACATGGCTAGTTTAAAAGATTTAGTTGTAATTTCATGGAACTTACAGGGGATAGCCACCCCTATTAAGTGCACAATGTTACTGACAGCCCTGAAATGACAACGTGTACAAGTGGCTCTTTTGCAAGAGACCCACCTTACAGACAAGGAACATACTAAGCTCAAATGAAGCTGGGTGGGAGATTGCTACATGGCGGCATTTAATTCCCATAAAAGTGGTGTAGCAGTGCTTTTGCACAAAATAATGCCTTTCAAATTAGATCGGGAGGTAACTGACCCTGAAAATGGCTGCTCTGTCTTTGTGGTTGGTGACCTACAAGGGGAGAAATCTACATTTGGGAGCATATATGCTCCAGCCATTCATGACCCCATGTTCTATAGATCCCTTAAGGCATTATTATTGGAGGAACAATTTCCAAACCTGGTACTGGGGGAAGACACGAATTGCTTGCTGAACCCAGTCCTTCATCATTCTGAAGGGAGGGGAGTTCCTAGGGGGGCTGTCCAGAACTAGATGGCAGGTATGGTTGATTTAGATCTGGTCGATGGATGGCGCACTGCCAACCCCACCTGTCTTGAAGATACTTTTTTCTCATCCACATTAAACCTGGTCGAGGTTGGACTACTTGTTCTTCCCTAGAGCCTGGTATTACAGCTCCTTTATATCAAGCACAGTCAGATTCATGTCTCCGACTATGTTGTGGTTATAATGTTTATGAGTGGGGAAAAGGGCCGACTGATCATATTACATGGAAATTTCCTACCTACCTGCTAGCTAATAAAGAATTTACAGGACATATGCAGGAACAGTGGAAACAACATGTACAAACAAATGTTGACTCGGTCCCCTTCAAGACCACTTTCTAGGTGCAGGGAAAGCATTTATGAGAGGGGTCATAATTAGTTATGCGGCCCACCATAAAAAGAAAGTTAGAGAATGAAGAGACAATCTTGAACAATGTCTCAGAACCTTAGAGAGACAGGCTGCATGGGGGGGGAATGTTCACCATCTATTGACCACAACTAGGGAGGCCCTTAACAATCTCCTACTGGAGGAAGCATGGAAAACCTGTCTTTTTGTAAGAAAACATTTTCATGAATGGGGGAAAAGACCAGGGACCATGCTAACTAACCTCATAAGGGGAAAGATGGGTGCACATTTGATCTTTACAATCAGAGGGGAGGATGGGACACTTCAAAAGGACAAGAATTCTATTTGAGCTAGGTTTAAGAGGTATTACCAAGAACTGTACCGATCACAGACAGGGAAGGCAGAGAATGGAATGCTTGCATTTTTAAAGAAGTTAACCATGCCAACCCTTAGAGAAGTGCTGAGGAAATGTTTAGGATCACCAATAAGAAAAGATGAGATATCCAGGGCCATCGTGGCTTCGAGGAGTGGAAAGGCTAGTGGGCCAGATGGCTTCCCCACAGAGTATTATAAAACCATGAAAACCCAGATGATAGAACACCTGGAGGCAGTATTTACAGAGGCCATGGAGGACCATGGGGAGTTGTTGAGCTCCTGAAGAGAGGCGGTCATCTGTGTAATTCCCAAGGAGGGAAATAACCTACTTGAATGTCCCTCCTTCAGACCAGTCTCTCTCTTTAACTGTGACTCCAACATCTTGGCTAAAATATTAGCTAGTAGATTAGATAAGCTTCTGCTGGGGTTGATCCACCCAGACCAGACCGGGTTCATCCAGGACAGATACTCCTATCATAATATGAGAACTCCTCTAAATGTAATCTGAGGAGTGACCATTGGACAGGATCAGGTACATGTCTTGTCGATGGACGCAGAGAAAGTGTTTGATTGAGTTGAGTGGAATTATTTGATGGAGGTCCTGGCCCAGTTTGGTCTGGGTGGAGAGTTTATTGGACTAGTACAAGAGATGTATAAGGGTCCTAGAGCTAGGGTTCTGATTAACAACACCCTTACTGATAGTTTTGAACTGGGCCAAGGGACTAGACAGGGGTGCCCGCTGTCTCCCCTCCTCTTTGCCTTGGCTCTGGAGCCGCTGGCCATAACCATTCAGGCACACCCTGAGATTTTGGGTGTGATGGGGAAATCGGGCAATGAACATAAACTCTCACTCTGTGGTGATGACATACTGCTGTATGTTGTCAAACCACACCAATCTGTGCCTGCATTACTGAGGTTAATAGGCCAGTTCTTGAAATTCTCAGGCTACAAACTTAATTTAGATAAGTCGGAGGAAATGAGAGTGGGAGATCCTGAGAATAATGGGAGGATAAGGAAGTCAGAATGGGGGCTTAAAAGAGTTCAAGAGGCCTTTGTATATCTGGTTATTAAAGTTGGGAGGAAAATTAGCACCTTGTATGGGTTAAACTACACCCCACTACTGCTGACCATAATGGCAAATCTTAGTAGATGGCATAAGCTTCCCATTACTTGACTTGGCTGAATTAATTTAATTAAAATGAATGTCCAACCCAGAATCCTTTATGGACTACAGATGCTACCTATAGGACTGAGAAAAGGTGACACAAAAAAACTGGAGAAAGCATTCTTGGATTTAATTTGGCAGGACAAACATCAAAGGGTGGGTTTAGCTCATTTAAAAGCCATAGCTGAAAGAGGTGGATTCCAGTTCCCAGGCATTGGGATTTATCATATAGCTAGTCAGTGTTGGTATGTTCAAGATTGGGTTGGTAGACCATGAGAGGAAGAATGGATAGACTTAGAAGAGAGGGATTGCCTACATATCTGTAAAGGGTTGGGAGGCCTATAATAGGTTAGATGAATGATCTGCCTTCAAGGAAATGACACGGGAGAGACATTACTTCTTCCACTGGCTGTAAATCCCTCTTTTCTCCTGGGGTTAGAGGACCCAGGATATAGGGAGTGGGAAAGGAAAGGCATCTTATGTCTGAAAGATCTATATACCAGAACTGGGTTTGACTCCTTTGAGGGACTCCAGGCTAGGACAGGATTAGGAAACAGACGTTTCTTCTGTTACTTGCAGGTTAGGGCTTATAATAAGACTCTTGGTAAACTACAAGATCTGAACCCCCACCTTGGACCAACTTGAACAGCTCATACAGATGGGGAGGAAAAACCCTAAGGGCACTATCTGAAAGGTAACAAAGTATTGTAAGAAACTACTCCCTGAAGTGACCCAGAGGACTAGAACGCTCTGGGAGAGGGATATGGGAATTCTTTTCTCAGAGGATAACTGGAGAATGATGTCCCAACTTCACCAGGGAATTTTAATATGCAATAAATACAAAGACTCTTACTATAAGTTTTGTCATAGATTATATCACCCCTCCTATGGCAGTACTACACAAATACAACCCTATAGTATCCCCAATATACTCTTGATGTAAAAAAAATCATGCATCTTATTACCAATATTTTTGGGCCTGCCCCACTCTGCAAGATTTCTGGAGAGAGAGGTGGCACAGGAAGTGCAGACAATTTTGTGAACCCAAATCCCACTGTCTCCCTTGCTGTTGTTATTTGGAGTAGAGGACATATGAGTGGAGGACTGGTGCCCCCTTCTGAGATGGATTCAGGTTATACTTATCATGGCCAGGCACTGTATCCTTAATAAATGCTTGACAGCTGTAAAGTCTACTATATCCCAATGGAAAACCCTGATCCTTCAAGCTCTTGCCTTGGCATGACTTACCTATATGGTAAGAGATAAAGGGGAACAGTTCTTTAATGTCTGGCATCAGTATTTGTCCTCTTTAACAATTACTGACAATATGATACTGGGGAGGGGTGGCTCTAAGGTCGTGTAGTTGGGAGTGTACAACAATCGGTCAAACTTGAAGGAAGGAAGATGGTACACAGCAGTAATGGAAATGGACATACCTACAATGTCTATAATCTACCCCCCACAATCCAGGTGTGACATGGTGTTATAGTCCTACAGATGGGGGGGGTTTGGGGACGCAGCACCCCTGTGTGAAATTAGAGCGCCAAGTGCATCTTGATTTCAGCCCCCCTCCACGCGCATGCCACTTCTCTTGCACACACACTACAGTCCAGTCACAAACACTCAGCATGGACAGTACATTGATGAACTGGACAACATGGGCAGTACAAAATTATTTGGGGGCAAAATCAGATGGAGAATGCAGAATTGGGAGCCAGCAAGTCTTCCCAAACTTAACAAATCAAACTGCTCACTCATTCCAACCTTTTTAATACCTGCTCATTATTGTTACTATCTCCCTTTTCCAACACTGAGATGTTCCATTAGCCCATCTTGCATTTGCTGTGCCATGCAGTCGCCAGGAGTTGCGTTCGCGTTAATTGACAGTGCTCAAAAATATTTGCTCTAATTGCACTTGCCCAACAATTCTCACTATAACAAAATGGAACATGACTTTCTACTAGAAATAATATGATTCAAAAAGGTTTGACAGTGTCCCCTTAAGTGATGATGTCAGAATTTATTAATTAGCAGTAACAAGTACCTGGAGGACTTTATGGGATTGTAAATTTGCAGCTTTCCTTTGGGGTAAAGAGCAACATAGATACCTTATTAATTACAACTAACTATCAAACTAATTAACCAGTTAAGACATATTTGGACCAACTACCTAATCAATGAACCAGTTAACACATATATTGTCATACCTACATAGCTGATTACACCATTTCCCTTAACAATTAAAACACTTACCACAGGAGACACTCAAAAGACACCCAGACTTACAGAAACCCTATAAAGTCAATGCAAAAATAACAAATTATAACCCACATAAATCTAACAATCTGTTTATTTATTTTCTTGAAACATAGTAAAATCCATGGCTACCAAGCCAGGTTATATAGGAAACCAGAACACAGATAATAATAGATAGGAATCCATGCACGACAAGGACGTGTTTCAATCGAGCGGTTCTGATGACATAAGGACCTCAAGAAAAAAGCTTGAGAAGCTGCAGATGTCATCAGAAACCTAAGATGGAAAATTAGCTCAGCTGAGCATGGCTGCACATGTGCTATTTTGTATAGCATATGGTTTGAATCATAGCATAAAAAACAGCTTTTTTCACAATAAATCATGGGTGTAGTTTTTGATAAAAAAACATCCTCACCCTACACCTCAGAACCACACAGGTGATGGGTGGATTTCTGCTTCTAAAATTTAAAAACAAGAGAGGAGATATAGTAGGAGAGTGCCTGGGTTGTGTGTCTGTGTGAGTGTGGGGGGGGGGAGGAGAGTAGAACAGTAGTTGACATGAGTTTACATTCAAATTTAAAACATTGTTGTACCACAGAAGGGTTCAACAGGATTCTATGACATTTGAATTGTTGTACAACAGCTTTTTAGTTAGCATGGAAATCCATGCACAACAAGGGGCAACCATATACCCTAAGAAAATTGAGCCAATCAATGTAAATATGTAATACGACCAAACCATATGTTATATAAAAGTATAGTATACAAAAATAAACAACATACAATATATCAAGCATATCACATACAAATCAAACAAGAGATGTACATTGATACTGAGCATCAGTCAGTAAAAACTTTTTTATGACTCACTTAAAGCTGAAAACAGCAATAGTTATTCCTGTTACTGGAGCAGGCACAGAATTACAAAATTGTGAGACTCTGTAGAACAACATTCTCTGTCTCTTGGAAGTTCTTATTTTTGGAGCAGTAAAATAACTTTCCATTGCTTGAATGGGTAGAAACTGTACTACACCATGCCTGAAACAAGTTTTGAAAAAGCTTGATACTTTGCCAAGTGTAAACTTTTTGGCCAAATTGCCAATTTGAAGTAAGTACTGTTCAAGGGAAGGCCATTGTGAAGATTTTTATAGAAGACAGTGATTGGTATGTGATGGGAGTTGTGATGCAAATCTTGCAATTTGATTATAAAGAGTCCTCTCCCTGAACAGTAAGCCCTCTTCTTCTGAGTAATAGAGCATTACACCACAATCAAGCACTGAATGTAAAACACTTTCAGTTAGTATTTTTCATTAATTCCCCGTCCCTCACCGAATAGCTATGTCCCTGGAGGTACCAGCTCTGCCTTCAGATACCAATCCCTCCTTGCTGCTGCCAACATGTCGCTCAAAGCTTTCTTTGTGTTCCTTAGAAGCCAGGCCCTTTCTGCTGATGCAATCATGTTGCGGAATGCAGAAGCCACACTATTCACTTGCCACTTCTGACTGCAGATTGTAGCTGCTCCCAACTGCATAAAAGACACTGCTCACATGCCACTCCTGACTGCAGACTCAAGATGGTCCTACACACCAGGCCACCACTTAGCTGATGGACTGACCACGACAGCCATGCCTCCTTGTATATTAGGACTTTACACCATGGAAACATTAAGGGGGCAAGCAATTGGACAAATGAAAAATGCCAGTACATTAAGGAAAAAACACTAGGGCCAAAAACATAAATGCAAACCTGGAAATGATCATAAAAATGATCACAAAACAAACACCATCCTACCATATTATTACACTGGCATAGAGGGCCAGCATATTAGGGTTGAGTAGGCAGTTAAATACTAAACCCAGAATTTTGTACATTAGTAACTCAGACATCCTTGAATGGATTTGTGTGACCATGCAACTACTAAGTGTGGTACGTTGTGTGCAGCTGCAATCAGGGATGTGTACATTTGGTGTACATGGCCTCAGTTTTGCTGTTGATCTCCACTGAGCATGCAGTACCTGGTCAGGTGGGTGGGGATGTCACGTAGTACATTTAGACAATTGTTTGTTATTTCTGTCACCTGCTGCTGGTTGTCTGTCATTGGTTGTGTTGACTTGGTCTTCCCCCATACTTGAATGTATGTGTGTGTCTCTGTGTGTGTGGTGCTGGGGGTGAATTGGGGTTAGGGTTTCAACCCTAACAGGAATTTCCTCACTTTGTCGCTGTGGAACAACCCTAACTAATGCATTAAGCAGGTTTTTGCCTCTAATATATCTATATATATATATATATATATATATATATATATATATATATATATACATATCACACCAGTATAGTTAGGGTGAGAGTGCAGTTTAATATTAAAGCCAACTTTTGAAGTTCCATAAGTTTTGAACCATTCATGGGATGTGCACATAATTTGGCATGGGAGAGACTGGGGTAGGTCTGCTGATGTGCCAGACATGGTGCTATACTCTTGAATGGTTCAAAAGTTATTAGAGTTTAACAATCCCATGATTTCCCAAGGTTTTTTTGCATTTTTTTGTCATGTCTAGCTCTGAAATGCCTGTAGGTATTAGTTTAAAATTTTCAGGGTAGACTGAGTTTGTGCCACAGAAGTGCCTTTAGAAGGTTTTGTGAAAAAAAGAATAATCCATTGGAAAGTTATAGAGGTTTGTTTTTCCCATTATTTCCTATGGGAAAAAGTTAGATGTCCCATACAGCACTTTTTTTCTGTGGCAGAAGTAGTCATTTTTTGCAAACAAACAGGGTGTATTGTTGTCACAGGGTACAAAGTTTGTGATATGTACTGTGCTAGTGTTTCAAATGTAATAATGAATATAGTAGGGCTGAACATTGTGTCCCGCCATTGTTGCCCACTGCCCAATTGAGAGAACCAGTGCCCTCCCAGTATGATTACTCATCAACCCATAGGTATCACTCACATAATGAATATAATATAATACATATTTTTTTCTATGGTGGTCTAGTGGTAGTATTGTCAATGTCCCATGCCCTCTATCTTATTTTTCAAATATATTCCCTGGTGGCCTAGTGGCCCCATGGCCCCCTCTCTACTCCATCAGGTGCTGCCCCACCACACTCCCATAGGCATCCAGAGTGTCATGAATATAATATATTATTTTTCTCACTTGGTCATGAGGATGGGTGAGTGAATGGAGAGACAGATGTGTGATGGGTGGACCATGATGATGGATGTCTTATGTTATCTGCAGATAATTGCATGTTGTTTGCCTTACCTGATGATGGCTGTTTCTGTTTGCTTGTACTGCCTTGTCCCTTCTGCTGCTTGTGGGGGGAGGTGGAGTTAGGGTTGGAAACTCCTATGTCACATTTCCCTTCTTTTGTGGCATTGACAGTAACCCTAAGTGGTGCATTAATGCAGTTTTTTATAATGAATTTCCTTTCTTTTTGAAATGTTGGAAAAATATCCTCATTCTCATAGGTCCCTTTTGGACCTGCGTGAACAGGTGCAGATGCAGAGGACCCTGCAACAATCGAAGAGTCTGTCTGCCTACAGAACTGCTGTGCCCTTGTGGGACCTGCACTTGTTTGCAGTGATAGACCTAAAAAGTTTAAGGTGCTGTCTGCTGGACTGCATCGTGGGGCCCTCTGGTACCTGTACTTCCATGGTGCTGCAGATACAAGAGCAGAAAAGGAGGTATCCCACTCAAACAAATCATAGCCATGGCTTTAGTGAGCAATTTAGTGAGCAACATGGTAGACTACTGATATGAAAAAATCTATGTAAACAGACATTAATTAGCATTAATTATTTAATTAATTTGGAGCATTAATTAGTTGATGCACCACTTGCCCTGATGCTTCAACTGTAGTTTATGGCAGGTGTTGGCCTCTGGTGTAATACCAGTCCTTAAGCACCCCCACATCAGGGTCTAGACCAATTGTGTTAGACCATTACAAATGATTGATGTTGGTGACCCAGTGTAGCATAGGGCAGACTCAACCTTTCCTCATCTACTGCCATGCTGGGGACCTGAGTTTGGAGATGACTCAGTTTGCTGGGGGATGCATGGGGAGAGAGAGTATTGAGTATCTGGCAGACTACTCTCCTACACTGTGGAGAAAGGGTTGCAGTCACTGGCACTAGTCTGGCTTTTTGTGGAGGCTCGAGGGCAGCCAACCAGTGCCAGATCCTTGGGGCATGAAAGGATGGCAGCTCTTGATGTCTCATGTGTGATACATCTGGATGGCATTGCACATCCATCCATCCCTGCAGGAAAGTGGCCAGGTGCAGTGTGGGATAACACCGACCACACGCAGGCTGCACACCAGCTACAGGGTCTTCTACTGAACTAAACCATTTGTCAGTGGTGAGGCACCAGTTGTCAGCTGCCACCATTGTAGGGGTAAGCCATGGGGTAAGCACCGGGATGAGGTAAGTCCCTGGAATGCTTGATGATGGGGTAGGAGGGTTGATGGCTAACCTGCTCCAAGGATGGAGAAAACAGCATTATTGGCAAAAAAACAAGTGACTGATGTATAGTGGTGTAGTGGGATTTGTATTTATTTATCTAACAAATTGGAAAGACCTTTGAGCCAAGGGCTCTTTTACAGAGGTTCAACGTCAAGTCACAAGAATACCAAATTACAATGGTTTCAGTAAGTAGCACAACATAAGGAAAGTAATTACATAAACAAATGAATAATATGGCAAGATACAGTAAATATTGTGTCAAATGTAGCTAGTGGCCTTGTCTGAAGACAGATGGAAGGGATTACAAGGAGAGAAGGATAGGGGTGAATTGTTGGGGGTTGAAAGGAGCAAAATAAGAACAGGAGGGAGTTGCCACAATGTAGCTTATGTAGGAAAAGACCCAAGTGGGGGTGTAGAGGGAGGGAAGAAGGTGAGGAAACCAAGGGGAGGGAGGGATGGGTTAGTGGGAGTGGAGGGGTAGAGGAAGAGGAATGAGGTAGGATGAAACGAGGGCAGGGATGGGGACAGGAATGGGATGAATGAAGTAACTGCTGTATGTGGGATAGTGCAGCAACAGAGTACGGCTATACAGGGGTGAATGGTAAACGAGGGAGGTACCAGTGCATTTAGCTGTCTGCAAAGATTAGGTATAGCAGTCACAAGATGCTCTGGAAACTAAGAGTTGACAAAGCTTCTGCTTAAATGGTCTCAAAGTTGCAGTCATCACAATCTCAGGAGGAAGGGAATTAAATAAATCAGTCACTCTTGTTTAGCTCCTAGGTTACATACAGTCATTAAAATTCAAATCCATTTAACAAAATGTTCAACTGATTAAATAAAAAGCGCTACAAAACACATTCAGTGTAACTGTATGCATTTCTCTCTTAAATTATCAAACGATTGCATAAAATCATAAGTGAGGAGTAAATCCCATTTTCTAGCTGTTGGAGTAACAGGGTTTGTTACTGTGTTGAGTTTATTAAATGCAGTATCCGTGTGAGATGTCCGTTACTGAGTAAGAACATCATCTCTCTGTTTGAGAATACAGAACTACTAGCACTAAAAGCAAGCACTAAAACATAGAACATGGCATGCTATCCAGACAAAATTTGCATTGGCAGGCAAGCTCCAGTTACATTTTTAGTTGATCCCCTGAAATTTCATCCGGTTGTCAGGCCTTTTGATAAAGGACACAAAGGTGTCCGAAACATGTCAGGTAACCCTGATTGCTAGCCCCATGACAACCTCTTTTTTTGTTTTAAATAAAACCTTAATGTAAAAGTATACCTGTTTGTGTACTTGTCCAAGGTGAGAGTGCCAGAATTGTCTGATTACCATGAACTTTTGTTTCCTGAGCACCTCATTCTTGTGTGGGTATTGCAACAAAAATGTCTCCTAATAAAAATATATATATGGTGTGCCTTTTGAATGGATAGAGGGGCAGAGACAGAAGATGATGGAGACTTGGTAGGTTTGCATGTCTGACAGTGCCTTGCATTGAAAGGACACATATAGCAGTTCACTAAGTGCATGTTTTAGAAGCTGTGGGTAGTCAACGATATTGCAATGCTGTATGGGCTGTACTCATATACAGGTTGCAGCTGAAGAAGGTTCCTGAAGTGCGTCATCAGGAAGGTTCTTGAAGTGTGTCATCAGGAATGTTTTTCTGAATTTTCTGTTGCAATGTGTACCATTTGTATAGCACTTAATAATTATAGCATCTTCTGGTATATTCACCACATACAGCAGGATATTCTGTGTGGAGTATTTTGTTCATATATTTAACATTGTCCTGAACATGGTTTGTTAGAATTTGCTTTGCTTTTTAATTGCTTGGGGTGTTCTATTTATCATCAGTGTTATTTCAGTCATTATTCATTAAGGAGTTTTAGAGGGGCCACATTCCATCAAAATGCTGGTTTGTTTTAGTGGTTTAAATTTGAATGTGCTTTGCTGTACTGATTGGTGTTTGAATTTGCAAGATCAGATGGTTCTTGGTTGGGATTGAAATGTATTGGTGCTATGAGGCCACTGATGTTGTCCCTCCTTTACTGTATGTTTAGGTTTCACATCAACATAATGGGTTAAAAAATACTAGCGTTTCCGATCACATGGCTGGTGATATAAATTTTTTTTTGAGCAAAAGGCACTAGTCAAAAATTTTGTTGGAAGGCTACTTTGAAGAGCAAAAATACTTTCTGGCACAACTTAGACAAGTTACTGAAACTGGATACCACGCAAACCGTTTGAACATGCATTTTATCTTAATTGTTTGTGTAGAAGGTTTGAGAATATCCCTGTTTTACTGGCTTGTTAGGGTACAGTAAATAAGAATATTGTACATTTTTCTTGTACATTATTTTCCATTATACATATTGAGAGTTGCAAAAAAAAACAATGTATTCTCCACTTTTTCAAATTGTAACATGCAGCATTTTTAGTATTGAAACATAGAAGCTGACAGCAGATAAGGACCACAAGGTCCATCCAGTCTGTCCATTTCTTTTTCTACCTTATTAATGTGCCGTAGGCCTTTGCTCTGACAATGGCCTATCTATTCATACTCTTTTGTATTGCTCCCTTATGCGTATCCCATGCCTGTTTGAAGCCCTGCACTGTATTCATATCCACCACTTCCTGAGGTAGGCCCTTCCATGCATCCACCACTCTTTCTGTGAAAAAGAACTTCCTCACATTACCCCTTAATCGGCCTCTCTCTAATCTCATGCTGTGTCCTCTTGTCCTGCTAATTTTCTTATATTGAAACATGTTAGACTCTTTCACCTTGTTAATGCCCTTAAGGTGTTTGAATGTTTCAATCACATTGCCTCTCTCCCTCCTTTGCTCTAGGGCTCTAGGGTATACATAATGAGTTCAGTTAACCTGTCCTCATATATTTTCTGATGTAGTCCCTGCACCATTTTGGTTGCCCTTCTCTGGACTGCCTCAATTTGGTTAAAGTCCTTTTGAAGGTGTGGCCTCCAGTACTGCATGCAGTACTCCAGATGGGGCCTAACCAGTGTCTTGTAAAGGGGGATTATTACTTCCCTCTTCTGACTTGTGATACCCCTACTAATATACCCCAACATCCCTCTAGCCTTACTTACTGCTTTAGGGGTCTGCTTGGATGATTTCAGGTCATCAGTGATGAGGATTCCCAAGTCTTTTTCTTCCCTTGTGATTGCCAGCAACTCCCCTCCCAGCCTATAGGTGGCTTCAGTGTTTCTCTTCCCTATGTGCATGATCTTGCACTTCTTTGCATTAAACCCCAGTTGCCACTCTTCTGACCATTTTGCTAGTTTAGCCAGATCTCTTCTTATTCTGCCCACACCTTCTGGATCATCTACTCTGTTGCAGATCTTGGTGTCATCTGAAAACAGACAAACCTTACCCTCCAGTCCATCTGCAATGTCACTGATAAAGATATGGAAGAGGACTGGCCCCAGGACTGATCCCTGAGGTACCCTACTTGTGACTTGCATCTCTTCTGACTGTATACCATTTAGCACCACTCTCTGTTTTCTGCCCGTCAACCAGTTTGCCACCCAGTTGACCAATGTCTGACCCACCCCAAGCCTACCCAGCTTATTAATCAATCTTCTATGTGGAACAGTATCGAAAGCTTTGCTGAAGTCAAGGTAGGCAACATCAACTGCTCCCCCTTGTTTCACCACTCTGGTTACCCAGTTAAAGAAATCTATGAGATTAGTTTGACAGGACCTTCCTTTTGTAAACCCATGCTGTCTTGGATCCTGTGCTCCTATGGATTCCAGGTGTTGCACTATCCTTTCCTTAATGAGTGCCTCCATAATCTTGCCCACTACTGAGGTAAGACTGACTGGTCTGTAGCTCCCTGCCTCCTCCCTGCTACCACTCTTGTGGAGAGGGATCATATGAGCCCTTCTCCAGTCTTCTGGGACCTCTCCTCTACTCAGAGACTCACTAAACAGTTCTGATAATGGCTCTGCTAGTTCCACCCTTAACTACTTTATTACCTTGAGATGTATGCCATCAGGTCCCATTGCTTTGTCCACCCTGAGCTTACCGAGCTCTTGTAGGATCCTTTCTTTTGTGAAGGGACTAGTGCACACCTCCCTCCCCCCATGTCCATGGTGCAGAGCTGTGGGCCCTGCCCTACCTTCTCTTCAGTAAATACTGAGCAGAAGTATCTATTTAGGACAGATGCTTTTACATGGTCCCCCTCCTCACATGCCCCCTTATCCCCTTTGATCTTAGCAATACCCCCTCTGGACTTTCTCCTTTCACTAATGTATCTATAGAAAGTCTTGTCACCTTTTTTTTCTGTCCATGCTAGTGTTTCCTTGGTTTGGGCCTTTGCTTGCCTTATTGCCTTCCCTGCTTCCCTTAGGGAAGTTTAGTATGCCTCCTTATCTTCATCCTGCTGCATTGCCTTGTATTTTCTGAAGGCCAGCCTTTTGGCTCTGACCTTTTCTGCTATTGTGTTTGAGAACCAAAGTGGTTTCCTTCTTCTTTTGCACTTCCTTTTCTCACTAACGCAATGGGATGTTGCTTCAAGTATTGTATCCTTAATGCTTGCCTGCTTTGCCTGTACCCCCTCACCTGTATTTCTTTTTGCCAGGGCTAGCTTAACTCTGTTGGCCATCTTATCAAAGTCAGCTCCTCTGAAGTCCCATATTTTTGCTTTGGAATGGGATGATTTTGTTCTAGTGGTCAAATTGAACCATACCATGTGATGGTCACTGGCCACCAGGTGACCTTCTACCTGGAGATCTGTGATCCTTTCCCTGTTAGTCAGTACTAGATCTAGGATAGCCCTGTCTCTTGTCGGTTGTTGTACCAGTTGTTTGAGGCCCTCCCCCTGCAGGGAATCCACCATGTGTCTAGTTCTGGCAGATGTCTCTGCTGGTATTGACCAATCTGTATCTGGCTTGTTGAAGTTTCCCATTATCAGAACCTCCCCTTTTGCTGTCATGTTTTTTATATCTTGTATATATTAACATATGAGCTTTTTATGCAAAGTTTGTAGTATACCTCAGTATACGATTTAGAATTATAGGTGTTGTGCAAGATGTTTCTAATGGTATAAAAAATCATGATCTTCTGCACTTCTATAGGTGAACAGTCTTATCTTTGTTCAGGGCATCTGCATCTGTTCACACAGGTCCCTTTTGGGACCTGTGTTATTGAGGACACAATTCCTGTATCTCAAAAAGAAAGGAAATTCTTTACAAAATACTTTGTTAATGAACCAGTTAGGGTAACTTAATGCTACAAAAGTAGTGAAATGTGGTGTTAGGGTTTCCAACCCTCATGCCCACACCCACCAAAAAGCAAAAGGAAAAATAAAGTAGGTTTTGGGGTCTCCAGAGTCTTGTCAAAATAGTGATGGTGTCTTCCTTCGGCATTGTCAGCCATAATTCCCCCTACATTCTGTGAGCAAACAACGTCACACATGATCTCCTTTCTTCACACACAGCCCACAGGGTCCTATGTGAAGAAAGGTAGGACAAACTGTGTTGCCAACATGTGGTGAGACATACTTCTCTACCTTTAAAGAATGTATTATTATTATGAGGCAGTGGCTTGGAGCTGTACCTTGTGCTTTGGATTAGAGGCTAGGGGCTCTGGGGAGGAGTGCTGGACATTAGAGTTGACATCCCCGAAGGAAGACTCTACCACTGATTCACCAAGAATCTGGAACCCCAAAATCATTTTTTTTCCTTTTGTTGCTTGGGGAGGGGGGTGGTGGTGAGGTATTAGGGTTGGAAACCCTATTGCCACATTTCCCTGCTTTTGTGGTATTGTTACCCTAACTGGTGCATTAATGAAGTTTTTGCAAAGAATATACATACATATATATATATATATTAGAGGCAAAAAACTCTGTTTAATGCATCAGTTAGGGTTGTTCCACAGCGACAAAAGAGAGGAAATTCAATGTTAGGATTGAAACCCCCTTTGCACCCCTCCAGCCAACCCCCCAACTGGAAACTGGAATCAGGGTGTGCATTGGGGTCATCGGCCCTAAGTGTCACCCCATCACATGTGGAAAGAAGCTGAGGAATAGGAGAATGGGGTGACAGTTAGGACCGATGACCCCAATGCACACCCCGATTCCAGTTGGGTGGGTGGGCTGGAGGTTGCAAAGGGGGTTTCAACCCTAACATCGAATTTCCTCACTTTTGTCGCTGTGGAACAACCCTAACTGATGCATTAAATGGAGTTTTTTGCCTCTAATTTCCCTTCTTTTTGAGAATGATAATGAGAAAAAGTGAATGTAATGCAGCAGCGGGAGCGCGGGGGTGATGTCTTGTCGCATTGTAACATTGTGCCCGCAAACGCAAATCGTAATGCGCATGGTGACCCAAAGCAAAATTGAAAGAGGAACAGTACTGTAGACAGAAATGTTAAAAACAACAGAAACGCAACCGCAAATGAAAACGCAAAGGGTAACGCACATGGTGGCGTAAACGTGAACGGTAAATGAAACGGGTATGGAACCGCAAGCAGAAATGGTAAAGGTAAGAGTAATGTAAGTGCACAGGCTGGTTTTCCCCAAAAGCTGTATACAGAAAGACAGTGAGTAGAAAGAATGCATGCAAAATAATGACTCTCGGAACACAAAAATCAGTAGTTGTAATAGCAAATTGCTTATGTCTCAGTAACCGTACGACATAGAAAAAAAATTTAAAAGTCATATGTATTATCACTTTTCTGGCTAGTTTTATACATAGCCTATAATTTTTTGACAAAAACTCTGTATCTCACACCGTTTTTGAGATATGGGCCCTCAAAGGAGCGGCGAACGCCGTAATAGTATCCTATATGAAAAAACAGAAGTTCGGACTGCCATAACTTTTGAACAATTTAATATTTTTTCACAAAATCTTCGAAAGGCACATCAGGGACCCCGACCACATGTTCCCTGAAGATTTTGGGCTGGTCTCGCAAACCGTGTGACCTGTAGGCACAACCATAGAATTCCAGAAAAAGCGTAAACGCATGCACAGATCATGCTTAATAACTCCGCAGCAGTGTATCTGACTGGTACAAAACTTGGCAGATCCCAAGGCGTACAGATCTTGATCATGAATTCCAAATTTCAGGCAAATCTGTCAAACGGTTGCAAAGTTATGAAGGTGCAAATTTTGGGGTTTAACATGTAAATGTCTCCTCAACCCTAACTATGGTAGCACTACCGTGCTACCATAATATATATATATACATATCTATATATATATATATATAATATATATATATATATATATATATATATATATATATATATATACACACATTCACATGGGATATGTAACAATGACCTGTGGAATACATGATTTATTTTCACTAGAGCTGTTAGACCTTGAGTGACCTCACAAGTAGCATAAGGCATGAGTGATATGCCCAAGGTCAAACAGCTCAAGTGAAAATAAATCATGTACAGTCAGACCCGCTTATAATGGACACATTGGGTAATCCCGTTTTTGTCCATTATAAATGATATCTACTATATCTGCAATGCCCATATTTCACTTTTTGCAGCAACTTTGTGGGTTTCCCAGATCATTTTACCCTGATCGAGGTATTCACTGATGTGGCTATGTATATCTGCCGTGATGCTGTTGTGATGTGCTTTGGGGCTTTGGTGCTTTGTGCGAGACAGAATTTTATTAGTGTTTTAAATGTAGCTTTTATTTTTTGTTTAACACTTTCATGGAGAGTGGAGCAGGTGGTTAGTATATAATGTAGAATAAGAGCTCAAAGTGTGTTCAGTGGGTGGGATGAAGTGCTTGGTATAGCAGTACAGTAGTCTGTGATGCTCCTCTGATAAATCTTAGCCTATGCATATGCATATTGCAGGATGCTGTTCCATCGCTCAGTGCAGTGTGAGTAGTGCAGCTTTAACATCAGAAGGCATTACCATCACTTCGGGTTCTATTTCGGCATCCGACTCTTCACCCAATTCACTTTGTGAGTCTGTATAACCCATCTCACACAGGACATCCTCAGCATCATTGAGCTGTGCTTCTTCATGCAGCATACTGTTTGTCCTTTAAAACAATTGCTGGCAAAACAGGTTAGGAACATAGAAACATAGAATTTGATGGCAGATAAGGACCGCTTGGCCCACCTAGTCTGCCCATTTCCCTACCTAATGGCTAAGCTGCAGATCTTAGTTAACTAACTGCTGATTTCTTCCTACCCCCAACTAGAATTGCCTTATGTCTGTCCCATGCATTCTTGAATTCCCCCACTGTTTTTCACTCTACTACCTCCTCAGGAAGGCTGTTCCATGAATGCACAACCCAATTAGGTTAGCACCTAGTTACTACCACACTGTAGTACTGTAATGCCACAGGAAGTGTCTGCTATGCGAGGGTGTAAAGAACAGTTTATCTGTGATTTTGTGTCAAGGAAGCATATAGAAAGGCTTTTGTTATTTATGAAATCTCTGTTATAAGCAGGCTTCTGGTACAAATATGTCCGCTATAACTGGGCTGGACTGTATTCCACAAGGTCCATGTTTTGTATTTCATTTATGCAATAGGGATCCTTTAGGATTCTGTAGGAAGTTTTGTTTTAAATTGATTATTTAATATTTAATGTTAACTTTTGTTTTTACTTTATTTATGCACCAGATTACCGAGGCATTTCTTGGAGGTACCATCTCGACATTGGCCCTTCTACTCCCCTTCATGGTAGGCCATCTCTGGATCTCCCTTCACTCATGGGACTTCCCAGCACCCCAGATCACCCCCCCCGGGGACAGGGCCTGCCCTCCCATGGCAGCATCTGTTAGAAATTAGAGGGTCAGTTCCTCTCGTGAAGTCTGGCATGGATCTCCGGTGTGGCCTGCCTGGAACTGGGGATGTGAGGGAGGTCCCTGGGGTCCTTGTCGCCTCCTCGGCAAGCCAGGGTTTTTTCCTTGGTGTTTCTCCCCACCCCATCCCCTGCCCCCCATGGTGGAGCTTGGACATGTAATGATGTCCAGCATCTGCCAAGCTCCACCCTTGCCATACAGCTGTGGCACATTGTGGCTTCCCCTGACTGTCACTAAAGGGCATGTGAGAGCGATGCATATCCCTACTACCTCCCAGGGAAAGGAGGGCTATCCTCTGGATGCTTGGTACTTTCCCACCCCTGCTGACTCCCAGTGTCCCGGGCTCATTCCCAAACCCTGGTCACCGGCATATCACACGGTAAGGCAACTAGTGTCTTAACCTTCAGAACCACCAAGCCGGCTTTTTAATGTAAACTTACATGAACTTTTTGTGGTTTTCCCAGGCTAGCTCCGCTTAGCATAAGTGGCTGCTAAGCAGTTGTTATGGATGCTCCAACTATACATTATAGACAGTAGATAATGAAAAAGTTTGATGCACAATTCTTTTGTTTTTGTAGGTTTTTTGGGGGGTTGTTTGTCAAAAAAGTGAATAAAAATTTTATTTTTTGCCATTTTCTACTGATGATAAAAAATCTAAAAGGCAGCTATAAATGAAGCACCTTTCACTGTGTAGAAATTTTTGTGCTGAACAACTTTTGTGCTCAAAGTAAAATGCTATCTTAATTTTCTGCTGATGTTTGCTAATTATAAAAAATCTAAAAGGTATCTATAAATGAAACAGCACTCATTTTGTAGATCATTTTGTGCTGGACAACTTTTGTGATCCCTATACCATTCTATCATTTTTCATTTTAAAGTTATTTGCAATTGAATATAATTAGTACTGCTACAAAGGTTGAACATTCTAAATCGGATGATGACATAGCAACTGTGTACATAAATTAAATTTGTGTAGACAGTAGCTCAAATATCAGGATTTATGTAATGGTTATATTGTCCACACCTATTGCATAGTTAGGGTTGAGGAGCCATTTACATGTTAAACCCAAAATTTTACACCTTAATAACTTTGCAATCATTCAACAGATTTGCCTGAAATTTGGAATACATGATCAAGAACCATATGCCTTGGGATCTGCCATGTTTTGTACCAGTCGCATATACAGCTGCGGAGCGATTAAGCATGATCTGCATGAGCGTTTACGCTTTTCTGGAATTTTACTGTCATCTCTACAGGTCTCACAGTTTGCATGACTGGTCTGAAATCTTCAGGGATTGTGAAGCTGGGGTCCCTGATATGCCTTTTGAAGATTTCGTGAAAAAATATTAAATGGTTCAAAAGTTATTCAAAAAACAAGTTCCCACTATATGTCAATAGGAAAAGTTAACAAAAAGTTCGAAAGTGTAGCAAATGAAATTTTTACTTTCGCAAATGGCCCTTTTACTGTCACAAATCCGCCATTTTGTTTTCAGTTAGTGATCAGAAAAATGCTTGTCATTTAAAATTGGGACCCTCTAGCAACCTAATTCTTTTTGTATTCACCTAGTCGGACCCTGAGGATGCTAGCCATGTCTTTATTTTGGGGTAAAACACCACAGGAATGTGTTTTTCACATTTCTGGAAAAAGTACTTTTGCAAAGTACTGTTGCACTTGCAACACTGTCAAATGAATTTGCAAAAGCTTTCACAGACTTCGAAAGTACTTTTCTAGGCTGTGGGAAAATGACAGCAATTATTTGGCACCCTGCTGCAAAAGAGCAGTTTGGTGTTTTGGCCTGAAATTTGGAAGGAACACAGCCAACATCTCTCAGATGTGCCTTTCAGTGTTTTGTTGAAAAAATATTACAGGGCGGCAAAGTTAAGACACTCCAAATTTGATGCTTTTTCCCATAGGATAACATTAAGGCATCCGACGCATTACAGGAATCCTTTGGTGCCCTGCTGCAAAATAACGGTTTGGTCTTTTGGGCTGTAATTTGGAGAAAACACAGCCAACATCCCACAGATGTGCCTTTTTGTGGTTTTGTGAAAAAATATTACAGGGAACCAAAGTTATGGCGCTCCGAACTTCCCTTTTTTTAACATAGGATAACATTACGGTGTTCGCCGTGCCTTTCAGGGTCCATATCTTGGAAACAGTGCGAGATACGGACTTTTCGTCAGAAAAATGCTTCATCCCCTACTGGAAGCTAATCACAAAACTAGCCAGGAAAGTCATAAATCATATGACTTTTACATTTTTTTTCTACGTCATATGGTTCCTGAGATATAAGCAATTTAGTATTCCAACTCCTCATTTTCTGCTCCGAGAACCATTATTATGCATACATTTTTTGTGCTCGCTGTCTTTCTTTATGCAGCTTTATGCAACTTTTTCTTTATGCAGCCTGTTCGCTTACATTACTGTTACCATTACCATTTTTGCTTGTGGTTCCGTTCCCGTTTCACTTACCGTTCGCATCTACGACACCATGTGCGTTACCCTTTGTGTTTTCATTTGCGCTTGCTTTTGTGTTGTTTTTAACATTTCTGTCTACACTACTGTTTCTCTTTCTGTTTTGCTTTGCATCACCATGCGCATTACTATTTGCATTTGTGGGCACAATGTTACTATGTGACAAGACATCATATGGCAGGAGTGCGGGGCCTCCCGCTGCCAGATTACATTCACTATTTCTCATTATCATTCTCAAAAAGAAGGGAAATTAGAGGCAAAAAACTCAATTTAATGCAGTAGTCAAGGTTGTTCCACACTGACAAAAGCGAGGAAATTCAGTGTTAGGGTTGAAAGCCCCCCTTGGCCCCCCCTGCCCACACCCCCAACAGGCATTAGGTGCGCGTACAGGTTGTCGGTCCTAACTCTCACCCCATTCTCCTGCACCTCTGCTTCTTTACACATCTGATGGGGTGACAGTTATTGCTGACAACCGTAATGCGCGACCCCGATGCCTGTTGGGTGTGGATGGGACAAGCGGCTTTCAACCCTAACATCGAATTTTCTCGCTTTTGTCAGTGTGGAACAACCCTAAATAATGCATTAAATGGAGTTTTGCTCTTCTTAATATATATATATATATATATATTATGGTAGCATGGTAGTGCTACCATAGTTAGGGTTGAGTAGCATTTTTAAGGTTAAAGGGTCAAATTTTGCACCTTAATAACTTTGCCACCATTCAACAGATTTTCCTGAAATTGAGTATGTGTGATTGGGCATGGCAGGTCTTGGGATTTGCCAAGTTTTGCACCTGTTGGATATACAGCTGCTGAGTTATTACGCGACAACCAATTGCGCAATTACACTTTTTTGAGATTTCTTTGCTGTCGCCTACAGGTCGCACAGTTTGTGCAACTGGTCCAAAAACTTCAGAGAGCATGCAGCCTGAGTCCCTGAAGTGTCTTTTGAAGATTTTGTGAAAAAGTATTGAACGGTTCAAAAGTTCTTAAAAAAAACAAGTTCCCATTATAAGTCAGTGGGAAAAGTTAAAATATTCAAGACTTTCGCAAATGCACATTTTAGTGTCACAAATGGCCCTAGTAATGTTGCAAATCTCCCAATTTGTTTTCAGCTGATGATTAGAAAAATGCTTGCCATTTAAATTTGGGACTCTTTAGGGACACAATTATTTTTGTATTCACTTAGTCTGACCCTGAGGATGCTAGCCATGTCTTTATTTTGGGGTGAAACATGCTGGAAATATGTTTTTCAAATTTCTGGAACCAGTAGTGTCACAAAGTAATGTCACACTCACTACACTTTTTCAAAATTTTGCAAAAATTGTCTCAAATTGCAACACTACTTTTTCAGACTTGGCCAAAATGAAAGGAATTCTTTGCCACCCTGCTGCGAAAGAAGAGTTTGGTCTTTTGAGCTGAAATTTGGAGGGAAGACAGCCAACATCTGACACATGTGCCTTTTGGTGGTTTAGTGAAAAAAATATTGCATAGGTGCTAAGTTACGGTACTGCGAAGTTGACATTTTTTTCCCATAGACTAACATGGTGGTGGTGGTATCCACCGTACCTTTTGGGGCTCATATCTCGAAAACGGTGCAAGATATGGAATTTTTGTTGTGAGTTGCATAGCCCAATGGGCTATGTAACTGCAAAAACCTAGCCATGGAAAATCATGATTTTTGTGAAATTGTAATTTTTTTTTCTACGTCTTGCGGATGCTGAGATATTAGCAATTACGCACTTCCATTGCTCACTTTAAGCTTCTAGCTTCCATTTCTTACATTCTTTTATGCACTGTGTTTCTGTATGCACCTGTTTGGCAAAACAGATTATGTGCTTCCGTTACTGTTACAGTTACTGTTTCCACTTGTGTTTATGTCCCCATTGCGTTACCGTCCCCATATGCATTACAATGTGCATTACCCGCTGCGTTGTCATTCGCGCTTGTGTTTTCATTACTGTTACCATTTGTGTTTTCACTACTGTTTCTGTTTGCATTTTTGTTTGCGTCACCGTGCGTATTGCCATTTGCATTTACAGCAGCCCTTTCATTTGTGTTTCCGTTTCTCTTTCGTTTTGCGTCTTCCTTGCTGTTACTGTTACCATTTGTGTTTGCAATTGCGTTACTGTGCCCGTGCACATTACAGTTTCCATTTCCATGTGTGCTTGTGTTTCCTTTTGTGCTTCTGTTTTCTTTGCTGTTATTGTTGCTGTTACCATTGCCATTTCCATTTACAATTGCGGTACTGTGCCCGTGCGCGTTTCGGTTTGCGTTTCCATATGCGCTTCTGTTCCCGGTTATGTTTCTCTTTCTTTGTCATTATTCTTCATGTTAACTTTATCATTTGCATTTACAATTGTGGTACCGTGCCTGTGCGCGTTACTGTTTGCGTTTATGTGTGCGCTTGCATTCGCGTTTCTGTTTCTGTTCACTTTCATGTTCTTTTTGCTGTGACACTTAACATTTCCATTTAAAATACCACTGCCATCACTGTTCACATTACCTGTTGCATTTTTGTACATGCTTCAATGTCTGTTTACGTCACTGTTCGCTTCGGCGTCACTTTGCGCTTGCGTTTCGATTAACATTTCCTTTATCATTTACGTTTGCATTACTACGTGTGCCACTGTTCACACTTCTGTTGCATTGCTGTTCCTGTTACTATGTCACAAGACATCACGTGGCAGGTGCTTGGATCCCGAAGGGTTTCGGTTTCTGTTTCCGTATGCGCTTCTGTTCCCGTTTCTCTTTCCTTTGGCATTATTTTTCATGTTAACTTTACCATTTGCATTTACAATTGTGGTACCATTCCTGTGCACATTACAGTTTGCATTCACGTGTGTGCTTGCATTTGCATTTCCATTTCTGTTCCCTTTCGCGTTATTTTTGCTGTGACACTTAACATTTCCATTTAAAATACCGCTGCCATCACTGTTCACATTACCAGTTGAGTTTTCATTCATGCTTCAATGTCTGTTTGCATCACTGTTTATTTCGGCGTCACTTTGTGCTTGCATTTCTATTAATGTTTCCTTTACCATTTACATTTGCATTACCACGTGCACCACTGTTCGTACTTCTCTTTGCATTGCTGTTTCTGTTACTATGTAACAAGACATCATGTGGTGGAGCGTGGGGCCCAAAGGGCCCCACACTCCCACCGCATTACATTCACCATTTCTCATCATCATTCTCAAAAAGAAAGGAAATTAGAGGCAAAAAAATCCTTTTAATGCATTAGTTAGGGTTGTTCCACAGTGACAAAAGTGAAGAAATTCAGTGCCAGGGTTGAAAACTCCCCTTGGGCCCCCAGCCCACCCACCCAGCTGGCATTGGGGTGTGCATTGGGGTTGTTAATTCTAACTCTCACCCCAGTCTCCTATACCTTTGCTTGCTTCACACATGTGATGGGTGAGAGTTGAGACCCAATGACAAAAGAAAACACACCCAATACTATCCAGGAAAGGAGTGGGCTGAAATCAAAGACTTTCAACAGAGTTTTACCATATATATATATATATATATATATATATATAAAAATAGTGGCCTGGTAGTCCCACTATAGTTAGGTTGACTCCCCATTTAAGGTTAAAGTGTGAAACTTTGCATCTCAATAACTTTGCCACTGCATGACAGATTTGTTTGAAATATGGCAGGTATGGAGCAGTTCTATAGATTTCTGGATCTGCCAAGTTTCGTAATGGTCGGATATACAGTTGTGGAGTTAAAAAGCAACATTCTGTAGTGCATTTATGCTTTTTGCAAATTCTTTGCTCACACATACAGGTTGCAAGGTTAGCACGGCTGGTCTGAAAATATCAGGGAATATGCGGCCAAGGTCCCTGATGTGCCTTTTGAAGATTTCTTGAAAAAATATTAAACGTTTAAATGTTATTCAAAAAACAAGTTTCTCATTATAGTCAATGGAGAAAGTTAACAAAAAGTTTGACAGTGTCGCAAATGCAATTTTAGTGTCGCAAATGACTCTGTAGTGTCATGAGTCAGCCATTTATTTTTCAGTTAGTGGTCACAAAAATGCTTGGCATTTAAATTTGGGACCCTCTTGGGACACAATTATTTTTCTGTTCACTTAGTCGGACCCTGAGGATGCTAGCCATGTCTTTTTTGTGGGGTTAAACATCCCAGAAATGTTTTTAAAATTTTTGTAAACTGTAGTGTCACAAAGTAGTGTCACACTTGTGACACTTTTGTGATTTTTCTTCCGAAAGTGCCCTGATTTGCGACATTACTTTGAGACACTATGGCCAAAATAACAGGAATACTTTGCCACTCTACTGCAAAAGAACAGATTGGTCTTTTGGGCTGAAATTTGGAAAGAAGAAAGCCAATATCCCACAAATGTGCCTTTTGGTGGTTTGGTGACAAAATATTACAGGGATGCAAAGTTACGGTACTCTGAAGTTTACCCTTTTTCCCATAGACTAACATTACGGCATCCACCCACGCATTTTGGAGCCCATATCTCGGAAACACTTCGGGATACGGACTTTTCATCAGAAAAATGCTTAGCCACCTAGCATAGGCTAAGTACAAAACTAGCCAGGAAAGCCATAATTTATATGAAATTTAAATTTTTTTTCTACATCGTACAGTTCCTGAGATATAAGCAATTTAGTATTCCAAGTGCTAATTTTCTGCTCCAAGGCCCATTATTATGCATACATTCTTTGTATTCACTGTGTTTCTCTATGCAGCTGTTGGTGAAAAAAAGGTGTGCACTTTCTTTACTGTCAAGTTAGCATTCCCATTTTCGTTTCCATAACCGTTTGCGTTAGCGTTCCTGTCTATGCCACCATGTGCGTTATCCTCTGTGTTTTTATTTGCACTTGCATTACTGTTACCATTTGCATTTCCATTTCTGTTTCTGTTTGCATTTAGTTTTGCCTCACCATGTTCATTACCATTCGCATTTGCGTACATGCTTCCATTTGTGTTTCCTTTGGCATCATCATTGCTGTTACCATTAGCATTTGCGTTTCCTATTGCAGTACCGTGACCGTGCGCATTACCATTTGTATTTCTGTACACACTTGTGTTTCCATTGGTGCTACCATTCCCATGTATGCCACCGTGTGTGTTACTCTTTGCATTTTCCTTTGCACTTATGTTTGCGTTACTGTTAACATTTGCATTCCCATTACTGTTTTTGTTTACATTTCGTTTTGCATCACCGTGTGCAGTACCATTTGCGTTTGCGTACGCGCTTGTGTTTCCATTTCCGTTTGCATTAGCCTTCCCGTCTATGACACCATGTGCATTACCCTTTGCATTTACGTTTGTGCTTGCATTTGCATTACTGTCAACATTTATTTGCATTTCCATAACTGGTTTTGTTTGCATTTTGTTTTGTGTCACTGTGTACATTACCATTTGTGCTTGTGTACGCACTTCCATTTGCATTTCCTTTGGCGTCATCATTGCTGTTACTGTTAGCATTTGTATTTCCTATTACGGTACCAAGACCGTGTGCGTTACTATTTGTGGTTCTGCATGCACTTGCATTGCATTTCCATTTGCGATACTGTTCCTGTCTATGCCACCATGTGCATTACCCTTTGCATTTTCATTTGTGCTTATGTTTGCATAAGTGTCAAGATTTGTGTTTCCATTACTGTTTTTGTTTACATTTCCTTTTGCATCACCGTGTGTATTTCCATTTGTGTTTGCGTGTGCACTTCCATTTGCATTTCTGTTTGTGTTTCCTTTGGTGTCATCATTGCTGTTACTGTAAGTGTCTACATTTCCAATTACGTTACCATGCCCATGTGTGTTATGGTTTGCGTTTACATATGAGCTTGCATTTGCATTTCTGTTTTCATTAATGTTTGCGCTTGTGTTTGTATTACTGTTTGTGTTATCATTTATGTTTGCATCACCATGTGTGTTAGCGTTTGCGCTTGTGTGTGCGTTGCCATTACTTCACTATTTATAGTGCACATTATCAAAAAAAAGGGGAATTCATGGAAAAAAAATCAGTTTAATGCATCAGGGTTGTTTCACAGTGAAAAAAAGTGAGGAAATTCAAGGTTAGGGTTGCCACCCCCCTTGCACCCCACCCCCACCAACAGGCATTGGGGTGTGCATTGGGGTCATTGATCCTAACTCTCACCCCATTCTCCTACACTGCACCACCTCAGCTTGTTTACGCATGGGATGGGGTGAGAGTTAGGACTGATGACCCCAACGCACACCATGATGCCTGTTGGTTGGGGCGGGGTGCAAGGGGGTGGCAACTGCAACATCAAATTTCCTCACTTTTGTCACTGTGGAATAACCCTAATTGATGCACTAAACTGAGTTGTTTGCCATGAATATATATATATTATGGTAGCACGGTAGTACTACCATAGTTAGGGTTGAGGAGCCATTTCTATGTTAAACCCCCAAATTTTGCACCTTAATAACTTTGCAACAGATAATAAGTTTGACAGATTTAGCTGAAATTTGGAATTCACAATCAAGAACCATAGGTCGTAGCATCTACCAAGTTTCATAACAGTCAGATACACGGCTGCAGAGTTATTAAGCATGATTTGCGCACACATTTACGCTTTTTCTGGAATTCTATGGTCACATGTACAGGTCGCACGGTTTGCACGACTGGCCCAAAATCTTCATGGAATGTGCAGACATCACGTAGCACACTGTTCCCATCTACACCACCATGTTCGTTACCCTTTCTGTTCTCATTCGGCGCATCGCGTTACCTTGTCTTCACTATTAGCGCCCTCTGTTTGCGTTGCTGTTCCTGTTACTATGCCAAAGACATCATGTGGTGGGGTCGCCTTTTGGGCCTCGCTCCCCCGCTGCATTACATGCCGAGCGCGGGGCCCTTGTGCGTTATCCTTGCGCTTTCATTTGCGCTTATGCTTCTTTATTTTTGCCATTTGTGTCTACAGTACTGTTTCTCTTTGCGGCGCCATGCCCATTGACATTTCCGTTTGCAGGCACCATGTTACTATGTGACAACACATCATGTGGAAGACTGTTCCCATCTGTGCCACCGTGTGCATTGCCCTTTCTGTTGTCATTTGCGCTTGCGTTACCATGTGTGCCACTGTTAGCACTTCTGTTTGCGTTGCTCTTCCTGTTACTATGCCACAAGACATCATGTGGTGGAAGCATGGGGCCCTTTGGGCCCCTCACTCCTGCCACCGCATTACATTCACTATTTCTCGTTACTATTCTCAAAAAGAAGGGAAATTAGAGGCAAAAAAATCTATTTAATGCATTAGTTAGGGTTATTCCACAGCGACAAAAGTGAGGAAATTCACTGTTAGGGCTGAAAACCCTAACTCTGAATTCACCCCCCCAGCACCACACACACACACACACACACACACATGCAAGTATGGGGGAGGACCAAGTCAACACAACCAATGACAGACATCCAGCAGCAGGTGACAGAAATAACAAACAATTGTCTAAATATACTATGAGACATCCCCACCCACCTGACCAGGTACTGCATGCTCAGTGGAGATCAACAGCAAAACTGAGGCCATGTACACCAAACGTACACATCCCTGATTGCAGCTGCACACAACATACCACACTTAGTAGTTGCTTGGCCTTACCTAGCGATGCCCCCACACCACACCACAACTGGTACTGTGCCGCTAGTCAATATAAATGCTGAAGGTGCATGATGACAGTTGTAGAAAGGTTTTAACACTAGTGAGTATACATTAATTAAGAGAAGTACATAAATTAACTACAAGACACTAGCATGCTCAACATAAAAGTAGTGTTACATTTAGTATGTGATTTACATAGTAGTACATTTACTGCAATGGTTTACTCAAGATAGAGAGGCTGATGTAAACGTATGGAAATGCATTGCCTGTTCAACACTGTGAAATTCATACTGCCAGTATCAGATGCATTCTTACTGATGAAGGTGTACTGCTGATGTACATACATACATAGACCTTCAGTGTGTTTCAATACTAAAGATGCAGTAAGTATTCTTTGTAAGAAACAGTGTAATTGCATGGATCAGGCCAAGCAACTTCTAAATATCATAGCACTACTGAGCCAACAATGACGTACCTGTATCGGAGATGTATATAGGATAGATTTTCCTGTAGGCACTTACTGAGTATGTTGTACCTGATAAAGACAATCTCATTGCATCTGTGATGACTAACTTATTCAAATAGTAATACATTTACTATTGTTGCAATGAGTGATCTATGCCACTTATGGACACAGTGTAATTTTTTTAACAGTTGTTTCATACTCAGGCTGTATGCCTAGTGTTTGGGTTTGCCACACTTCTGTCACTGATGCTATCAAAGTGATAACTATGTTAATTGTGGTACAACAGGAATCAAGTAGGTATGGTGTAGATATAAACAGAATGTATTTTAGTATTGATTTAACTCACAATGGGGTAAGTGTACTAGGACAGCAGGGGTTATTCTCTATTACTGACTCTGTCAGTTATAATCACACTAAGGTTTTGATGACTGTAATGATCAAGTTACACTGTTCATCTTTATGAGTTCATATTCACAGCCATTCTTCAGTAACTAGACAGTGTATGGTGTAACTGGGTGGGACACTGTGTTGCAAAGCTGCTGCAGTGCCTAGCAGAGGGAGAGTATCTACTCATAAAGACAATTAAGCAATAAGACATGACAAACAGTTATGTTAAATGGTCTGTTAATCACCCTGTAGGGGTTTAATGTTGAATGAGGCATAGCTGAGTGCCACATGTCGCTAGACAGTGATAAACTGACCATTAACATAATACCTGGGAGTGGCTTATTGCTATCATAATAAAACTGTTTTTTAAACAACATTAAACCATGTTCATCATATGGTTAGGGTCTACATGTATGTTGATAAAAAGTAAACATAAGGCTGTTACAATGTTTACAGTCAATTAGAAAGCTGCATTTTTCAAACCCTTGTTATAATCAGAGATATTATACCTGTACAACTCCTTGGTTTTGCTGAACTCTATTGCTCAGGTGGCCCACCACATGTGGTGTGGTCTGGTGTGGGGCATCGGTAGGTAAGGCCATGCAACTACTAAGTGTGGTACATTGTGTGCAGCTGCAATCAGGGATGTGTACATTTGGTGTACATGGCCTCAGTTTTGCTGTTGATCTCCACTGAGCATGCAGTACCTGGTCAGGTGGGTGGGGATGTCTCATAGTACATTTAGACAATTGTTTGTTATTTCTGTCACCTGCTGCTGGATGTCTATCATTGGTTGTGTTGACTTGGTCCTCCCCCATACTTGCATATGTGTGTGTGTGTGTGTATGTCTGTGTGTGTGGTGCTGGGGGGGATGAATTCGGAGTTAGGGTTTTCAGCCCTAACAGTGAATTTCCTCACTTTTGTCGCTGTGGAACAACCCTAACTAATGCATTAAACGGAGTTTTTTGCCATATATATATATATATATATATATATATATATATATATCTAATAACTTTATTTTTATTGCACCTTTCAAAACCAAGGCACTTAACAAGAATAAAATCACATAATTAAAAGTTCCAAAGCAACATAATCAATAACAGATCTTAAAATCGAGTAATGCAATAATACAATCTTAAACTCTTTCCGTCCATTTGAATGCCATAAGCTTGGCTCCATAACCAAGTTTTCAATGCCTGCTTAAAACCCTCCACAGTTGTGCGCTCACGTAACCAACGTGGTTGAGAATTCTAGAGGGTTGGGGCCACACACATAAATGTTCTAGCCCCAGATCATTTCAAGCATACCCTTGGAATCTCTAGCAACCACTCATTGGATGAGTGTAGCTATCACTCAGGGCAATGAGGAACCAGGAGCTATTTATGGTAGTCTGGACCAAGTCTGTGTAGGGTTTTAAAAGTCAGCAAACTGACTTTAAAGGTGATCCGCCACTGAACTGGCAGTCAGTGCAGTCCGTGCAGCACTGGAAAAATATGACAGGACCACAAGGATCCTGTCAACAGCTGCGTCACAGCATTCTGCACTAGCTGCAAGCAGTGGATTTCCTTCCCAGGCAACCCTAGGTACAGGGAGTTGCAGTAGTAGTCCAAATGTGAGGTCACAAAGGCATGAATCAGAGTAGGAAGGGCGTCAGATGGAGCAAGGTGCTTGATCCTGGTGATATTCCGGAGATGGTTGAATGAGGACCTAACGACAACCAACACCTGAGAGTGCAGGTTTAGCCCATTATCAAAAATTACCCTCAGGCTCCATACCTGTTCAGAGGTTAGGAGTGGCTCACCCCCAAGATATAATGCAGAGGCCAAGTCTTCCCAGCCTCTCTATCTGGTGACCAGGATCCACTACCAATACCTCGGTCTTACCGGAGTTCAACTTTAACCAGAAGGTATTCATCCACTCCTGGATTTTGACAAGACAGTTATTAAAGACTGAGACAGCTCCATTCTGATCAGGTGAAAAAGAAAGGTAGAGCTGGGTATCATCAGCATAGCAGTGAAACCTCAGCCCATACCTTCTTACAATGTCTCAGAGGGGCAGCATATACACTGTGAACAACATGGGGGACAGCACTGATCTCTGAGGAACTCCACACATTAATGGGACCAGGTCGGAGGAAAAAAAAAAATGACACCACTCTCTGAGATCTTCCCATGAGGAATGATGTAAACCACTTAAGGACCGTACCTGACAGTCCACAAATGACCCTCAGGTGATCAAACAGCACCCCATGGTCCACAGTATCAAACACTGATGAGAAATCTAGGAGGACCAAGATAGAATGGCTCCTCCCATCACTAGCCATCAGGAGATCATTGAGCACCAGAATCACACTGTCTCAGTACTATGCTTTTTTCAAAAATTGGACTGGAGGGGTTCTTAGATGGCATGGATGGTCAAATGGTCCTCCAGCTGTGTGGGCCACTACTTTCTCAATCACCTTCCCCACAAAGGGAAGGTTAGAGATTGGTCTGTAATTAGCAAGGCAGTCTGGGTCTAAAGAAGCTTTCTTCAGGAGTGGTGTAACCACTGCATCTTTTAGGGAGCTTGGAAACTCACCCATCTCCAGGGAGCACTAGACTATCTGAGCTAGGACCAGGCAATAACATCTCTACAACCCAAGATATGGGAAGTGGGCCCCAGATCCAAACTACAGCATGTAGGGCACACATTCTGGACAATCTGCATGACATCCATGAAAGCCAGCCAGCCAAAGGTACTCCAAGGATGGCCAAGATATGTGATCCCCACATTGGTCCACCACAGCATCCATAGAGTGTGCTGGATGGATGGCTGATCTGAGGTTGGCAACCTTATTTGTCAAAAATCAAGCAAGTTCATCGCTCTATTCTTGCAAAAATGCTTTCTGAACTTGTAGACAGACTGGGTTGCACAGTCTGTCCACAGTTTGGAACAGCTGAGCTGGTCAATTTTGAGCAGCTGCAATCTCCCCGGACAGGAATTCTGCCTTCTTACAGGAGATTTCAGATTGATAGAATTGATAATGGTCCATCAATCTTCGGCAGTCAGCATCGAGAGTGGACTTCCTCCAGCAATGCTCCAACCTTTGTCCAAGTCACCGCATCTCCCTCAAAGTCCCATCAAACCATGGGGATTAAGGGCGAAGGGAGAGTGGGCGAACACGGACAGGAGCAATGATATCCAGAGCAGCCATAATGGCCAAATTATAAGCCACCACAAGGGCTTCTGGATCATTGCTTGTCTCTGGGAAATACGAGAGATCCAGGACCGCCATTAGGCCTTGAGAGTGCATCTCACGAAGGGCAGTACCGAGTCATCTCTTCAGAGGTTGGCCTACAAAGTGGGGGTGCTAAAACTAAACTCCACACTGTAATGATCAGACCATCCAACTGGTTCCATCCTCACATTGGAGGCCTCAATCCCCAGAAGGAAGACTAAGTCAAGAGAGTAACCTTGTTTGTGAGTGGCAGTGGAAACAACCTGTGTAAGAGATGTCATCAGCTGGAGGAAGAGCTGACCAAAATGTGAGAGTTCGTCGTCGACCCAGGCGTTAAAGTCACCCAGAAACATCAGCCTTGGTGACTCAAACACCATGTCGGCGATGAAGTCTGCCACTTCCTGGAGGAATCATTTATCATTACATGGTGGATGGTAGATGAGAACGATCCTACAGCCTACACCCACCACTACTGTACATTCAAATGACTCCGTCTTCCCCACTGGTACATTTGTGAGGTTAAGTCTGGACTTGAAACAGACAGTCTCCTCCCCTGCAACCCAGTCTCAGGTGGTGTATCACCGAGTACCCAGCAGGAACTGCAGCCTCCAAAACGGGGCCAGAATTCTCATCCAGCTAGGTCTCGGTGATGCAAGCCAGGTCCACAGATTTAACAAGATCTGCAATAATTGCAGTCTTGTTATTAATGGACCTAGCATTGCATAACACTGCCTCAGTTGGGTGAATCTCCCGGGCTGCCTGGACCACCTTCTCACCATCATTTATAGTGCCCTTGGGTATTGAAACCAGGCATGGTGAGCCATGCTTCTGGTTGCATTTCACCCCAGGGCATCTCCTGGATCTCACTACCCCGGTGTGGTGGCCCCCCCATTCATCCGCCGTGTGTGTACTGTATCTTTTCTCTCTCTCTCTCTCTCTCTGTATGTCAATATATATATATATGTATATATATATCTATATATATAGATATATATATATACATATAAACATACATAGTATATATTTATTCCTTGCAAAGAAAACTGCCTTAATGCAACATTTAGGGTTCAAGCTAAAGCAACACAAGTAGGGGAAATGTAACTTTAGGGTTTCCAATGCTAAAACCCCAACCTCACCCATAAAGCAAATCAGGGTCAGACTCTTTCTAGGGGTTGTCAGCCCTAAAATTCACCTTATTCTACGTACTCCAGAAACATCCACACCTACCAACCCTCCGCTCTCCATATTTATAATAATGTAATAGTACATTAGTGGCTAATAGCACCCCCCACTCTCCTGTGTCACAGTCAAGCTGCAAATAACAAAACTGTCCCTTAATATCTTTTTTTATCAACTCTCCGACTGAAAATGGGTCTTTCTGTTGCAACCATCAATTGCTGTCTAACAAGTAAGGTAACTGTGATTGAATGTATTTTCTGACTGCAGTAACCTTACTTGTTAGACAGCAGTCTCG
Source organism: Neoceratodus forsteri (assembly GCA_016271365.2). Classification (NCBI taxonomy): domain Eukaryota; kingdom Metazoa; phylum Chordata; order Ceratodontiformes; family Ceratodontidae; genus Neoceratodus; species Neoceratodus forsteri. Next base: position 1,787,153,162 of record CM057455.1, on the reverse strand, counting down.
GGTTCCAGCTGCAAGATACATCTTTTATTGGATAGTGGATCTTCACTGTGTTGCCAGTTCAGGTGAGTGAGGGTGTGTGGGAGGGCAAGGGGGTTCAGGGAAGTGGGTGCACAGTGGATGGTCAGGTAGGTGGAACGGATGTGATCTATTGTGTATTTTTTTGTACAGGATTTAAAAGAAAAAGACATCGAGGGATGGTTTTCTTAATTGTAGAATGACTGGGACTTGAGAGGGTGGAGGGTGCCACTAATCAACAATGCAGTATTAAATTATTATAAATATGGGCATTGGAGGGTGGGGGGTGCCACTAGACACCAGTTTGTTTTGTTTTTTGTACTATATAATTATTGAATTTTTCAAGCAAAACCTTACAAAGTTTCAACTCATTGGAGGATAGCACATAAAAGCATATAGTAACAAACTCTTAAAGGATTCAATGACTGACACCTCCTAAATAGGTACATCACTGGTAGGAATCCCCTGAGTCAAATGACTCAGGAAGTATACACAAAAATCCACTGTATGCATGCAGCCAAGGAAGTATCCAGGGTAGTCTTCAAAAGGAAAGTTCTTAATGTTCACATGTTGTCAGAAAGACTGATAAGGTCCATAGACTCCCTTATACAATTAAATATAACAAGTTATACAAGTTATTACAAAGATCCCAACCTCCCAGAAGGATCAGTTAATATTAATAACAGCCAGACTTAAGTGTATAGTATTAACACAGAAGATTTAAACTACCAGGCAAAAACAGTCAGAGACCCTAGAAGCATTGAAAATGTAATAATCTGCATATAAAGCTTTAGACAAATGTATTAAATCACAGTACCATAATGGCATAACACTAGTACAAATATAATACATTTGATCACACCAATGAAGAATGTAAATCCCTTAATCTTTCATCAAGGGAAGGGGAAACATCAGGGTCAATCAAATGACTCTGGGAAAACAAAAACTCACCCAGAGTCCAAAATACTGTCTAGAAACCCCTAAACACACAGCAATATGCTTGTCTCCATGGAGAGTCAGTCCACTTGGTCATCTGAAGACTCCCCTCCACCTGTTGCACCATCTTCTAATTTCTCCTTCACTCACTGCACCAGTTTATCAGCTTCCTTTGGGTCATTAAAAAAATGTTGTTGCCCATTCCAAGTAACACGCAGCTGGGTCAACAATAGCAGTTGGTGCTACAGTTTTAATAATCTAAGGTGGCTATGGATCCCATCAAATGCCTTCTGACGCATCCTGGTGCTGTAGGAGAGGTCCAGAAAGATGTTGAGAGCAGCTTCTCCATATTTCAAAGCTCTACATCATCTGGCCAGCTGGAGTCCCTGTCTCCCATCCCAGTGCAGACAATCACCAAGGTATGGGGAGAAGAAGCCGGAGTGTCAGTCAGTAGCTTTTTTCAAGTGAGAGTGGAGGGTCCGCTTCAGAAGACCCAAAACAGCAAGCAGAAAAGTTTTGGCAAATGCTAAGCAGTCGTCCCCCTCAGCCACTTCTGCTAGGCCCACCACTCTCAGATTCCATTCAAGGGTCTGATTTTCAACATTTTTCAAGTACTGGTTTAGTAGCGAGTTTTCTGTGATAAGCTTCATAACTGCATCCATGGTCTTATTGTAACTAGTTTCAGATTTCTGAGCCATTTGTTCATAGCTGTCCATGCTAGTTTCAAGGGCTTTAACTCAAGTAGTGAGACCATCAGATTTTTTTTTTTACAGATCCTGGACAGTTTTAACCAATTGTTGGAGAGTTGTTTGTATGGTCATCAGGGTGGCTTCCTCTGACTGCAAATCTACCGAATCCACTGCTCTCCCAGACTCAGAAGGCCACCCATCACATTGCTGACTTTTTGATGTGAAAAAGTCCACCGCTGTAGTAGTGGTCCCTCTAGACTTGCCCATTTGGTAACAGAACCTTGTATGCACATTTGGAGGTAAATTGAAATGAGGTCTCTGGCTGAAATATCAAAATTTTATGAAAAAATAGCTATTCCCTCAGGAGCTCAAGATTTTTGCTGCTTCCTTCGCGGTTGCTCAGCAGCGCTTCCCCCACACACCAGGTTTATAAAATATAGGGTCATGGGAGGGTTGGGGGTGCCACTAACCACCAATGTACTATTACATGGGAGGGTGGGAGTGCCACTAGACACAAGGGTTATACAATACAGGGATATGGGAGGGTGGGGATGCTACTAACCACCAATGTGGATTTACAATATTATAAATATGGGGATTGGAGGGTTGGGGGTACCACTGAATAATAATGAACAATTAATATAAAATATGTATTGAAATTTGGCTGTGGGTGGGTACCTCTGCACATCAAGGGCTATTAATAGTAAATGGGACTGGGCACAAATGCATGATGGGGGCAGTGAATACATGGTAATAACAAATGTCAGTAAAGTAAAAGCTGAAAAAAACATGTTTACCCTGCACCCACACAGCAAAATAAGGATACAGTTATACTATCTCAAAAAGTAAGGAAATAAGTTGCAAAAAACTTAGTTAATTTTCCAGTTAGGGACAAAGCAACAAACGTTGGGAAATGTGGAGTTAGGGTTTCCAACCCTAACCCCACACCCACCCAAAAGCAGGAAGGAGAGCAGATGTGGGGTCTGCCTTGGGCTTCCCAAGCCTAATGCTCACCCCATTCCCATAGTCTACAAATCTGACCTTATTTACAAATGGAATAGGGTGAGAGTTAATGTTGAGAAGCCCAAGGCACACTTCACTACTGCTCTTCTGGTTTGCACCAGGCATAGCGCTTTGCATTCAGGCTTACCATGCTTTGGTGGCATGGGGTGCTAGAGTTGGAAACCTGAATGCCACATTTCCTAAATGTTGTCACTTTGACCCTAACAGGAGCATTCATGAAGGTTTTTGCAACATATGTATGCTGACCATGTATATGTGTATGTGTGTATACATATATTATAGTAGCACGGTAGTGCTACCATAGTTAGGGTTGAGGAGCCATTTACATGTTAAGCCCCAAATTTTGCACCTTAATAACTTTGCAACCGTTTGATGGATTTACCTGAAATTTGGAATACATGATCAAGACCCATATGCCTTGGGATCTGCCAAGTTTTGTACTGGTCTGATACATGGCTGTGGAGTTATTAAGCATGATCTGCGCATGCATTTACGTCTTTTCTGGAATTCTGTGGTCGCGCCTACAGGTCGCACGGTTTGCGCGACAGGCCCGAAATCTTCAGGGAATGTGCAACCATGGTCCCTGATGTGCCTTTCAAAGATTTCATGAAAAAATATTAAACTGTTCATAAGTTATGGCAGTCCGAACTTCTGTTTTTTTTCCCATAGGATAACATTATGGCATTCGCCGCGCTTTTGAGGGCCCGTATCTCGAAAACGGTGTGAGATACAGAGTTTTTGTCAAAAAATTATAGCCCCGTCATGGGGACTATGTATAAAACTAGCAAGGAAAGTGATAATACATATGACTTTTAATTTTTTTTTCTATGTCGTACTGTTACTGAGATATAAGCAATTTACTATTACAACTACTGATTTTTGTGTTCCGAGAGTCATTATTTTGCATACATTGTTTCTACTCACTGTCTTTCTCTATACAGCTTTTGGGGAAAACCAGCCTGTGTGCTTACATTACTGTTACCATCACTGTTTCTGCTTGCGGTTCCATACCAGTTTCACTTACCGTTCACGTTTACGCCACCATGTGCGTTACCCATTGTGTTTTCATTTGCGGTTGCGTTTGCGTTGTTTTTAACATTTCTGTCTACAGTACTGTTTCTCTTCTGTTTCATTTTGCGTCACCATGTGCATTACGATTTGTGTTTGTGGGCACAATGTTACTATGTGACAAGACAACACGTGGCGGGCCCCGTGCTCCCGCCGCTGCATTACATTCACTATTTCTAATTATCATTCTCAAAAAGAAGGGAAATTAGAGGCAAAAAACTATGTTTAATGCATCAGGTAGGGTTGTTCCACAGTGACAAAAGCGAGGAAATTCGATGTTAGGGTTGAAACCCCCTTTGCACCCCTCCAGCCCATCCCCCCAACTGGAATCGGGGTGTGCATTGGGGTCATCGGTCCTAACTGTCACCCCATTCTCCTATTCCTCAGCTTCTTTCCACATGTGATGGGGTGACACTTAGGGCGTTGGGAGTTTTGGGCTGAAATTTGGTGGGAACGGAGCCGACATCTCACAGATGTGCCTTTCAGTGTTGTATTGAAAAAATATTACACAGCGGCAAAGTTACGGCACTCCTAAGTTGACAGTTTTTCCCATAGGATAACATTACCACGCCCGACGCATTACAGAAATCCTTTGGCACCCTGCTGCAAAATAACAGTTTGGTCTTTTTTCCTGAAATTTGGAGGGAAGACAGCCAACAGCCCGCAGATGTGCCTTTCAGTAGTTTGGTGAAAAAATATCACACGGCGGCAAAGTTACGGCATTCCAAAATTGATGGTTTTTCCCATAGGATAACATTACGGCGCCCGACGCATTACAGAAATCCTTTGGATCCCTGCTGCAAAACAACGGTTTGTTCTTTTTTCCTGAAATTTGTTGTGAAGACAGCCAACAGACCACAGATGTGCCTTTCAGTGGTTTGGTGAAAAAACATTACAGGGAGGCAAAGTTATGGCGCTCCGAACTTTTCTTTTTTTCCCATAGGATAACATTACGGTGTTCACCACGCCTTTCAGGGAACTGGAATTGGGGTGCGCATTGGGGGTCATCGGTCCTAACTGTCACCCCATTCTCCTATTCCTCAGCTTCTTTCCACATGTGATGGGGTGACAGTTAGGGCCTATGACCCCAATGTACACCCCAATTCCAATTGGAGGGGTGGGATGGAGGGGTGCAAAGGGGGTTTCAACCCTAACATCGAATTTTCTCGCTTTTGTCACTGTGGAACAACCCTAACTGATGCATTAAATGGAGTTTTTTCCCTAATATATATATATGTATATATATATATATATATATATATATATATATATATATATATATATATATATATATATATATATATATATATATATATATATATATATATATATATATATATATATATATATATATATATATATATATATATATATATATATATATATATATATTATAGTGATGTAATGCCACTGTAGTTAGGGTTGAGGAGCCATTTACATGTTAAACCCAAAATTATGCACCTTAATAACTTTGCAACCATTTGATGGATTTGCCTGAAATTTGGAATCCATGATCAAGACCCATACACCTTGGGATCTGCCAAGTTTTATACCAGTCAGATACACGACTGCGGAGTTATTTAGCGTGATCTGCGCATGCATTTACGCTTTTTCTGGAATTCTACGGTCACACCTACAGGTTGCACGGTTTATGCGAATGGCCCAAAATCTTCAGGGAACGTGCGACCAGGGTCCCCGATGTGCCTTTTGAAGATTTCATGAAAAAATATTAAACGGTTCAAAAGTTATTCAAAAAACAATTTCCCATTATAAGTCAATGGAAAACGTTAACAAAAAGTTCAACAGTGTCGCAAATGCACTTTTTACTGTCGCAAATGGCCCTTTTACTGTCGCAAATATGACATTTTGTTTTCAGTTAGTGATCAGAAAAATGCTTGGCATTTAAAATTGAGACCCTCTAGCAACCTAATTATTTTTGTATTCACCTAGTCGGGCCCTGAGGATGCTAGCCATGTCTTTATTTTGGGGTAAAACACCCCAGAAAAATGTTTTTCAGATTTCTGTAAAAAGTACTTTTGCAAAGTAGTCTCGCACTCATGAAAGTGTAGCAAATTTTTGCAAAAGATTTCGCAAATCACGACACTACTTTGTGACACTATGTCCAAAATAACAATAATTCTTTGGCACCCTGCTGCAAAAAAATGGTTTGGAGTTTTTGGCTGAAATTTGGGGGGAACGCTGGTGACAAATCACGTATGTGCCTTTTAGTGTTTTGTTGAAAAAATATTAGATGGCGCCAAAGTTACAGTACTCCAAAGTTGACACTTTTTCCCATAGAATAACATTACGGCATACGACGCATTGCAGCAATCGTTTGGCGCCCTGCTGCAAAGTACCGGTTTGGTCTTTTGGGCTGAAATTTGCAGGGAACACAGCCAACATCCCACAGATGTGCCTTTCAGTGGCTTGGTGAAACAATATTACAGGGAGGCAAAGTTATGGCAGTCTGAACTTCTGTTTTTTCCCATAGGATAACATTACGGCATTTGCTGCGCTTTTCAGGGCCCTTATCTCGAAAACGGTGTGAGATACGGACTTTTTCTTGAAAAATTTCTTAGCCCCCTCAAGGGGGCTAAATACAAAACTAGCCAGGAAAGTGGTAATTCATATGACTTTTAAATTTTTTTCTATGTCATACGGTTACTGAGATATAAGCAATTTACTATTCCAAGTCCTCATTTTTGTGTTCTGAGAGTCATTATTTTGCATACATTCTTTGTACTCGCTGTCTTTCTCTATACAGCTTTTGGGGAAAACCAGCCTGTGCACTTACATTACTGTTACCATTACTGCTTCTGTTTGAGGTTCCGTACCCGTTTCACTTACCGTTCATGTTTACGCCACCATGTGCGTTACCCTTTGCCTTTTCATTTGCGGTTGCGTTTGCATTGTTTTTAACATTTCTGTCTACAGTACTGTTTCTCTTTCTGTTTCACTTTGCGTCACCATGTGCATTCACGATTTGTGTTTGTGGGCACAATGTTACTATGTGACAAGACATTATGTGGGGACCTTGTGCTCCCCGCCGCCGCGTACATTCACTATTTCTCATTATCACCTCCAAGAAGGAAATTAGGCAAAAACTCCATTTAATGCATCAGTTAGTGTTGTTCCACAGCGACAAAGCAAGGAAATTTGATGTTGAGTTGAAACCCCTTTGACCTCAGCTCACCCCTCAACTGGAATCGGTGCGCATTGGGTCATCGGTCCTAACTGTCACCCCATTCTCCTATTCCTCAGCTTCTTTCCACATGTGATGGGGTGACAGTTAGGGCTGATGACCCCAATGTGCACCCCAATTCCAGTTGGGGTGGGCTGAGTGGTGCAAAGGGGTTTCAACCCCAACATCGAATTTCTCACTTTTGTCACTGTGGAACAACCCTAACTGATGCATTAAACAGAGTTTTTGCTCTATTATGTATATATATATATATATATATATATATATATATATATATATATACACATATATTCTATATCTGTATCTATATATTGTATATATGTGTGTGTGTATATATATATATATATATGTATATATATATATATATATATATATATATATATATATATATATATACATATATATATATACACACACACACACACACACACACACACAGCACATAGTTAGGGTTGAGTAGGCACTTCAATGTTAAACTCAAAATTTGGCACCTTAAAAAACTTTGTAACTGTTCAATGGATTTGCACAAAACTTGTTATGCCCCTTCCTATGGGGTAGATCTCTTCATCTGGTAAGTTACGTTCTGGTCAGACGTGCCATCTTCCAGCCCATATGAAGCTTAGGGTGTGGCCTACTCTACATGGGTGGAAGCAAATGGAGTCAGCAGGAAGTGGAGGAGGCAGAGGAGGAAAGCATCTCCTCCCACCTTCCTGGGAGGGACCAGTGGGGTGGTGAGGAGGGGCAGAGATGTCAGCCAGGCTGATTGGGACACAAGCAGCTGTTTGCTGCATGGTGACCTGCAGATGGAAGGAAAAAGCCTTCACATGATTGGTGCTGCTTTTTCTTTTCAAGTGTAGACCACTTCAGGCAAAACAGCATCACAATCAGCCTGACTGATGACTGGTGTGATACTGTTGAGCCCCTTGCAGAGCACTCTGCATTGGACAGACAGTGTCACGCCCCTCAAAAGTCACTCATCCCAAGAAGTTTTATGCACATGGGTGAACTTAAAAACTGAAAAAATAGTTTCTGAGCATGATCTGTAGGTATTTTAATATAGCTGTATGAAATGAAGTAGTATTCCTGGTTTGAATGGAAAAATTCCGACTTTGTATGGCCGCCATCTTGTTTGCAGATTTGCCTCCAATTCAAAATTAGAAACCTCCCCAAATGATATTCTAGTGAGAAACTGACACAAGTAGCTTGCTTACTGTGACCTTCTAAGTACATTCTGCACTTTATTGCTTGAAAAATATCTTAAAATGTTTTAAATTCAGTTCTTCATTCATATTCACATAATATGCAGTAGGATCTTACTTCGTATGAAGAAATACGAAGTAAGATCCTACTTCAGATCAAGAAAATACCTAAAAGAACTGTTTATACTGACATGGGGGTGCCCAATCCCCATGTCAGCACTAGAAGTCCACTCACCAGTATGGGACACTGGGGAGCCCACTCCCAGTGTCCCCCAGTAGAACAAAACTCCCCAATATGTTTACCAACAATGCAGTGCCTAATCCCCGTGTCAGCAGTCGACCCCCCTCAAGGTGGGACACTAGGTAGCCCACTTCCAGTGTCTCCAATTATTTTATACCCCCCACAGCCACCAGCAATGTGTAACACTTAGGTTCCCACCCCCAGTGTTAGAAAATGTTTTTTTGTTCTATACCTGCAACAAAGGAAACAGTCCCCAAACTTCTTTTTTTATTAATCCTGTGAAAAAAGAAAATAACCCCTCATCGTCTGCCTAGTCACCCTTCCCCATACCCACCTCCCTCTGTGCACCCACATCCCAGCACTCCCACTTATCTCATACTTACATCTGGAGGTCAGGTGCTGTCATCTTTTGTGGACTGGGACATGTCTGCACTCTTCAAAGCTGAACAATGAACTGAAGAATCAAAGTAAGTGCCGTATAATGGCAGTCTATGGTGTTTTGAACTTAAGTTGATATCTCAGACATTTTTCAACATCGTTTCACCAAATTTTCAACATGGACTCTTTGGGACCCCACCTTATGAACACAGTCACTGTCGTCTTGTTAATCGGACCTGTAAGGTGATTTCACAGTCACTGCACGGAATCCCCTTTTGGGACTGATTAACGAAATGACATTGTCAGTGTTCATGAAGAGAAGTCCCAGAAAGCTCATGTTGAAAATCTGGTGCAAAAATGCTAAAAATGCCCATGTTATGAGCATGTGTTGCGCAGTTTCCATGCACACTTGTAACTTCACCAGTTTTTAATATTTTCACTCCAGATTTTTAATACTGCCATTTTTTTACACTTCTTCATGAACAGTATAGCTGTCATTTTTCACATCCTGCCCAAAATGTGTTTTCACATCTGTGCTGCATTAATGGTGCAGTCACTTTGCAAAATCAACTTTTGGGACAGCTTAATGAAATGACAGTGCCACTGTTCATGTGGTGGGGTCCCCAAAAGGACATTTTGAAAATTCCTGAAAATGCCCAAGTTACTTGCATCCATTGAATTTATTCTATGCATGCACATAACATTGCTACTTTTTGTTGTTTTGACACAAAATTTTCAGCATAGACATTTTTTCACACCACCTCATAAAGAGTACAGCTGACATTTTTCACATTCTGCCCCACATGCAATTTTGTTCACTGGTAATGCACTATGGTGATGCAGTTGCACATAATTATGTTTTGTCTTGTATTTATCAATTTCTCTGTACCGGGTTACATGATGTGGGGTAATAAGATGGCTATACTGATAATTTGGTCACTGTTGTTCAACACATGGAAGTACAGAGCCCAGAGGGCCCTGTGCTTCCACACTTACATACATTTGTGCATCTACGGAGGGATGGGAGCACAGGGGCCAAAGGACCCTGTGCTACCACAGTAAAATACAGATATCATTATACTATCTTATAAAGAAAGGAAATTCATTGCAAAAAAACTCTGCTAATGCATCAGTTAGGGTTCCTATTACAGTGACAAAAGTATGGAAATTTGGTGTTAGATGTTCCCATCCCTACCACCCCAACCCCACCCTCCACACCCCCTACAGTCATTGGAGTGTGCCTTAGGGTCACCAGGCTTAACACTCACCCCATTCTTCTGTACTGTACCATGTCTGCTTGTTTACACATGGAATGGGGTAAGAGTAAGGTTCAACAACCCCAAGGCACACCCCAATGGCTGTTGGTGTTTGAAGGGTGCAGGGTGGGGTGGTAGGGTTGGGGATTCTAACGCTAAATTTCCATACTTTTGTCACTGTAATAGGAACCCTAACTGATGCATTAATGGAGTTTTTTTGAAATGAATATATATATATCTTTCCATTGCAGAAAACTCTGTTAATGCATCAGTTAGGTTTAATAGCACAGTGGCAAAAACATGGAAATGTGATGTTAGGGAAACCATCTGTACAATCCCTCCCCAACCCCTCCACACACCAACAGACATTGGGGGTTGGTCATCAGGCCCAACTATTACCCCATTCCATGTGTAAGTAAGCTTACCTGCTACAGTATAGGAGAATGGGATGAGAGTTAGGCCTGATGACCCTGTGGTATACCCCAGCATCTATTGATGTGTGGAAGGGGGTTGTGTGGTGTGGTAGGGTTGGTAACCCTAACACCACAATTCCATGCTTTTGTCACTGTGCTATTAACCCAAACAGATGCATTAGCAGATATTTTTGCAGTGAATTTCCCTTCTTTTTGCGAAAGTGTAATGTAGCTACTAACTGGTATGTGTTAGTGGGAGTGCGGACCCTCAGGGAACTATGCTCCCTTCAGGTTGCCCATTTTTTGCATAATGGCATGTGTATGAGGGAGCATGGGCCCTCTGGGCCATGTACTCCCACTTACACATAACTATGTAGCAATACAGCAGCTCTACAGGGCAAGGAACCCTTGTAACAGTAATTTGCCAATATCTCAACTACCATAACAGCTACAAATAAAATTCAAGTGTCATTGTAATCATGACAAAAAAATCTCCACATGAGATATGTCAATGAACTCCATATCTCACATCATTTACAAGATATGGGCACCAAAATACACTGAAAAGGCACCCTTGGAACCCTTATGACACGAATTTGCCAATATCTTTGTAACCGTATCAAGTAGGAAAAGAATTATACTGGTTTTGCAATCTATGAATCCCAAACTTGTTTTTGCAGAATAGGTACAGTAGTTGCAGGTAGCAAATAATCCGTATCCTGCTTCATTTTCAAGACATGGGCACTGAAAGGCATCACATGCTTCACAGTGTTATCCTATGGCAAATTTGTCAACTTTGGAGAGTTGTGACTTTGGGTCCATTGAATGTTTTGGTACCAAACCACAAAAAGGCACATCTGTGGGACCAGGGCTTACCACCCTGCACATTACAGCCCAAAATCTCTAACTGTTTTGTTGCAGGGGGGTGACAAACATTTGCAGTTTTTGGACAAATTACTTTCGGAAATTGCTACAGTTTCACAAAAAACAGTGCAAAACTTTCATATTTGTGAAAGTGTCAAGGCAGTTTCTGCCATAATTTTTGAAAGTATTGAGACTATGAGTTTTAAAATGCATTTCTGGGGGGGGGGGGTTACCCCAAAATAAAGTTAAGGCTGGCATCCTCCGGACCACACTAGGTAAACACAACAGTCAGTGTTTACCTAGGAGATCCCAAATTTAAACTCCTGGCATTTTTCTCTTTCACTAACTGAAAATAAGATGGCCAGAGCATGAAAGTAAAATGGCCATTTGGAAAGTAAAATGTACTGGCATCAGCTTTCATGAGACACATATATATTTTTCCCCTTTGACTATAATGGAAAACTTGTTATTTGAATAACTTTTGAACGGTTTAATATTTTTTTACCAAATCTTCGGAAGGCACATCAGTTACCCAGACTACATGTTCCCTGAAAATTTCAGACCAAATAGGCAAATTGTGCGGGCTGTAGGTCTGAGCAAAGTAACGTACAAAAAAGTCATTTTTTTTGTTTTTTGGCATTTGGCAGCTCTGCAACCGCTCATCCAACCATAGCACAAGTTGCCAGATCAAGAGATCTATGGTACTAGATAGCGCATCAAATTTCAGGCAAATCCATCGTGCAGTGCCCAAGTTATTAATGTGCAGACTTGGGGTTTAACATTAATGTGCTTGCTCAACCCTACCTAGTAATATATATATATATATATATATATATATATATATATATATATATATATATATACACATATGTATGTATGTATATATATGTATGTATGTATGTGTGTGTATATATATATATATATATATATATACACAAAATCCCATCTGCTTCCACAATGCAAAGCATCATGGGTTGCATATGCAAATCACCACAGAATATTATGCTGGTTCAACTTTAAGCAGAAATGCATGGTGCCAAAAGGCATCTCACACAGTTTGCAAAGGGTGCCAATAGAAGACATAGACACATGTTTCGTTCTACCAGGACTCATCAGTATGCCTCACCTGTTTGACAACTCAGTGGCATGAACCAGCTACACTAAGATGGTCTATCTGGGTTATGTTGTGGTGAACCTGCATAATATTCTGTGGTGATTTGCAAATGCAGCCCTTGATGCTTTGTATTCTGGGAGCATACAGGATTTTGTATTTTTTTGAAACTTGGCTTCCCATCCAAATGCCCTTTGGGGTAATCATTGCCTCAGTGCTTGTGCACAGAGGTTCTTTGTCTTTCAATATATATATATATATATATATATATTTATACTGTGTATATATATATATATATGTATATATATATACTATATATATATATATATATATATATAGAGAGAGAGAGAGAGAGAGAGAGAGAGAGATTTATATATATATATACATTAAACTGGCACAGAAGCACCAGTATAGCTAGAGTGAGTGAACTGTTCTATGTTAAAGCCAAATGTTGGAACTTTAATAACTTTGGAACCATTCAATGGATTCACACATTTGGCATGCTTAATTTCTAGTGGTAAGTCTCTTGATGTGTCACATAGTTGCTGAATACATTGAATGGTTGCAAAGTTATTAAATTTCAAAATCCCTAAATTTACCAAGTTTTTACTGTTTCTTTGTCTGCCTGTATCTCGGAAATTGCTTTAAATTGTTGTCTGACATTTTCAGAGTAGAAATCCTTTGCATCACAAAAGTGCCTTTTGAAGGTTTGGTGAAAAATATTAATCTTTTCAAAAGTTATTAAATTTGTAATTTCCTATTAGAAAAGTTAGATGTGCTGCATGAAAATACTTTTGTGGCTACAGGAGATACTGCATTTTTGCATGTAGGCTCACATAGATCCTAGTTTGTTTTCACAGACATCTCTTGTTTTCACAGGAGGTACTGTCTTTTCACATGTAAGGTTACTCAGAGCCTTCTGTTATTTTCGCACAGCTCTGTTGTGTCTGCCATTTTGTCTTCTCCTTAGCCAGAGACAGGAAGGTAAGAAAACATGGCAAAATGAATGTAATTCAAAAAAGAAACATCAGAGCATAGCTTAATGGGACTCGTTTAGCAACATTCTGATGTTTTTTCTTCTTCACTGTGGCCAGAAACACCTTTCCTTGGCACCCGAAATCTTGGATGTTGAGCTCTGTGAGAGGACTGCTTCTCCCCCATTCTCTGTATGAGAACAGGGTGGTTTTCTTTACTTCTGCAGCCACAGTTCCTGGTTTCAGATACCCCACAAGTCCCTTTAATTATTCCTTCTGGCATCAGGGGGGCCCAATCCCCGTGCTGGCAATGGAACCGCACCACCACCAGCAGTTTGTGACACTGGGTATCCCACTCTCAGTGTCTCCAAATAGTTGTGCTATTACTTTCCTGTAAAGAAGGAAATCATCCCCAGATGTCTTTTTTTTACCCTGAAAAAAAGGAAATGGACCCATGTCATCCCCCACAATCCCCCTCCACATCCTGACCCTCCCACTGAGCACCCACCACCATACACACTCCCCTTACCCTATACATACCTCTGAAGGGTGTCTGCTGTCATCTTCTATTTAACAGGGCACATCTGCACTTTTCAAAGCTGAACTGCAAATTGAAGAATCAAGGTAAGTGCTGTATAATGTATTTCAAGAGCCTTTTGAACTTGTGTTGATATGTTTGGCATTTTCAGGTATTTTTTCAACAAATTTTCAACATGGGCTTTTTGGGACCACATCTCATGAATACTGACACTGTCATTTTGTTAATTAGGTCTGGAAGGTAATTTCATGGTCACTACGTGAAATAACCTTTTGAGAACAATTAACAAAATGACAGTGCCAATGTTCATGAGGTGGAGTCTTTAAAAGCCAATGTTGAAAATTTTGTGAAAAAAAGTCCTATCAATGGCCAGGTTATGTGTGTTCATTGAAATTTTCCTTTGCACATGCATAACTTTGGTAATTTTCAATATTTTGACTCCAAATTTTCAAGAGACGTTTTTCCACACCTCCTCATGAACTGTACATATGTCATTTTTCACATCCTGTCCAAAATGTGTTTAAGCTCCTCTGACATGGAATGCTGTTTTGACACAGATTTGAAAATTATCACCTACTGGGTTTATAAGTTGGGGATATAAAAAGACTATGTTGAAGATTTGGGGTGACAGTATTAAAAAATGCCAGTTATGACCAGTTGTTGCAATTTCGCTATGCACACTCATAACTTTGGAAATTTTCAGTATGTTTACCCGATATTTTCAACATAGTCTTCTTGGTGCCCAACCTCATATATGTCACAATTGTCATTTTTTAAATTCTGCCCAAAATGTGTTTTCGTACCTGTGGCACAGAATGGCACTGCAGTTGCACAGCATTATGTTTTGGCAGGAATTTGAAACTTTTCTGCACTGGGTACATGTGGTAAGGTCATAAGAAGGCTGTATTGAAAATTTGGGGTGAAAATTATTTAAAATTGCAGTTATGACTAGTTGCTGCAATTTCACTATGCATGCTTGTAACTTCTCAAATTTTAAATATTCTGAGCCCACATTTTCGCCACATGCTTCTTATTGCAGTACTTCATATATCTCACAGTTGTTAGTTTTCAAGTCATGGCCAAAATAAGGTTTTGTACCTCCATTGAGGATTGGCATTGTGCTTGCACAGAGTTACGTTTTGGTGGGGATTGAAACATTTTCTGCACCAGGTACATGAGGTGGGGTAATAACATGCCTATGGTGACATTTGGTGACTGTTATCCTATAACTAGAAGCATGGGGACAGAAGTCCCTGTGCATCCACAGCTAGATACATATATGCATCTATGGATGGATTGGACCTTGTGCTCCCACAGTAAAATAAGGATAGTACTATAATATCTCAAAAAGTAAGGAAATGAATTTCAAAAAAACTTTGTTAATGCGTTAGTTAGGGTCAAACCAACAAAAGTAGGGAAATGTGGCGTTAGGCTTTAGAAACCCTAACACCCCATTTCCCCACCCTGCACAGACCCACAGAGGTTGCATTGGGCTATCAACTTAATGCTCACCTCATTCCATTACAAAATTAGATGACATAGCCACAGCATGGAGAATGGGGTGAGAATTAGGTTGATGGCACAAAGGCAGCAACAAACATCATTACCATTAGCTAAGGTTAAACTGGCAAAATGTGGATATGTGAAAGATAGCCTAACCCTACTTCCTATCCCCACCCTGCACAGGTTGTCTTAGTCATTAACCCTAATGCTCACCCAATTCCATTACAAAATTAGGTGACATAGCCACAACATAGGAGAATGGTGTGAGAATTAGGGTTGATGGCCTGTGCAGGGTGGGGGATGGGGTGTTAGGGTTGGAAACAATCACACCACATGTCCACACTTTTGTCAGTTTAACCTTAACTAATGTATTAATGGTCATAACTTTGTCATTTTATAACATGTTGACCCCAATTTTGAACATAGTCTTCT
Organism: Neoceratodus forsteri; assembly: GCA_016271365.2. Taxonomy (NCBI): domain Eukaryota; kingdom Metazoa; phylum Chordata; order Ceratodontiformes; family Ceratodontidae; genus Neoceratodus; species Neoceratodus forsteri. Next base: position 1,787,137,320 of record CM057455.1, on the reverse strand, counting down.
TATGACCCCTACTTCATAAGCCCCATAGGTGCAAATGTTCAAATCCTTGTCAAAATGCCTTTCTGTGCCACAGGTGTGAAAACACATTTTGGACAGGATGTGAAAAACAACAGCAACAGCATTCATGAGGTGGCATTCCAAAATGGCTATGTTGAAAATTTGGAGTGAAAATATAAAAAATTATTGATGTTTCACACTTACGTAGGAAAGTTTCAACAAGTGTGTGTAGCTCAGCCATTTCTAGGAATTGTCTTCACCATATTTTCAACATGGGCTTTTTGGAACCCCAGCTCATGAACACTGGCAGTGTTGTTCTGTTAATCAGTCTCAAAGGTGATTTTGTGCAGTGACCTCAAAATCACCTTATGGGCATGATTAATGAAACAACAGTCACATGTTCATGAGGTGGGGCCCCAAAAAAACCCTGTTGAAAATTTGTTGGAAAAATACCTAAAAATGCCAAAAATATCAACATAAGTTGAAAACACCACTGAAATACATTATACAACACTTACCTTGATTCCTCAGTTTGTGGTTCAACTTTAAAGAGTGCAGACATGTCCACAAAAGATGACAACGGACAACCCCCAGAGGTAAGTATAGGGTAAGGGGGGTGTGGGGTGGTGGGCCCTAAGTGGGATGGTCAGATTTTGGGAGGGAGACAACGGGGCACAATGAGGAACTGTTTTCTTTTTTTCAGGTGAAAAAATGAAAAAGTCACTGAGGGATGCTTTTCTAATTTACAGCTTTTAAAAGAAACACATTTCAGAACACTGGGAGTGGGCTCCACTGTGTCCCACCCTGCAAGTGGGGGGGCACTAATGAAAGTCTCGGGACATTGGGAGTGGGCTCCCCAGTGTTCCACACTGCTGGGGGGAAGGTGAACATGACTGGGAACTAGGGACAATGGGAGTGGTCTCCTCAGTGTTCCATGCTGCTGGGGGTTGACATGACTGTAGAAACTGGGAATGGACTGACCAGTGTTCCATGCCTTTTTCTGTGGAGGAATACAGGACCCAGGACACTAGGAGTGGACTCCCCAGTGTTCCACACTATGGGGGTAATTATATATGTTTGGGGACACTGGAAGTGGGCTCCCTAGTGTCCCACATTGTTCTGGAGAATAATATTAACTTATGTCCCCTGGGGCTGTCAATGATAGGCCACAAGTGGATGGTAAATATTCAAAAGGGTGGTATGTGTGAAAAATAGCTTATGACTAATTTTTGCACATACCCTATTCTCAAACATTTGCCATCCACTTGCAGCCAAACATTCACATCATTGTTAAGTACAGAAGCAGTACACTTGAAATTGTACTTCTCAGATGACATAGAGAGATGGCCACAAGACTGTAGACATGAGAATCCTGGTTCAAAACTAGTGTCTTCACTTGTTTTTGCCTTCATTGTAGGTGTAAAAAAATATAGAGACACTAACTAGTCTCAAACCCAGGATCCCCAGATCTACAGCTACATGCCTCATCCTCTGCACCATCCAAGAAGCACAGTAATATCACTGCTTTTTCTTTACTTAACACACTGTGAATCTGTATATGCACTTTCCAAACTGTAGCATGTGCAAAACAAAGCTGTAGCTATTCTCACACATGCTACAGTTATGAAAGTCACATATCCAGTTAAGTGAGAAGAGCGATCCAGTCCAGGTGTACAGAAGATGACAGAGCATGGCCTGTGGAGGTAAATATATGGTATGAAGGAGAAGAGGAGACAGCAGAGAGGATGAGGGACAATTTTCTTTTTATTAGGTTTAAAACTTAAAAAGACATTGGGGGCACTGTTTTCTTTGCCTACAGGTTTATGGAGAAAATATATGTTGGGACACTGGGAGTAGGTTCCCCCATGACCCCATACTGCAATGGGGGTGCTAATAGATATCTCAGGACACTGGGAGTGTGTTCCTCATTGTCCCACACTGCTGGAATGTGTGTAATGTCTCAGAACACTGGGAGTAGGCTCCATAGCATCCCACACTGTTGGAGGGGGGACATGATCTGAGACATTGGGAGTGGACTCCCTAGTGTCCCACATTGTGGGGGGGGTTCTCCAGAAATTAAAAATGCCAATGGGAGAGTGGAGGGGCTACTAGACACCAGTGCAACATAAACAGGGGTGCCACTAGACATGAGAGAAAAGGGGTGTCTCAAGGCTGACTCTGCAGCCAGCAGCACAAGTCCCAGTGGCAATTGCAGAAGTCATGAAAATACCACTGTTCTCATACAGAGAAAAGAAGAGAACTGATCCTCTTGCTAAGCTGGCACCCTAGATTTTGAATGCTTAGGAAACATGTTTTGGACCACTTAAAAAAAAAAAAACATTAGAATGTAGCTAAACTGGTCCCCTTTAGCTAAATTCTGATTTTTTTTCTTTTTTACATTAATTTTTCACATTTTCTTCACTTTCTCACCCTCGCTAATAGCAAAATGAGATAGCGGAAACAATACAGCTCTGCCTTCCCAAAACCATATTCTGTGCAACATAATTGGCTGGTTTTTGTGCAAAGAACAGACTGATTTTTGTGCAAAGACATTGCTTTGCAAAAAATTGATCTTTTCATACCTGATATAAATTTTCCCATAGAAAATAATGGGAAATTAAAAATGTTATAACTTTTAAACAGATTCATATTTTTTTCACCAAACCTTCAAAAGGCACATCTGTGAGGCAAAGACTTTCTACCCTAAAAATTTCAGACCACAACCTAAAGCCATTTCTGAGATACAGGTGGACAAGAAAATGGCAAACAAACATGGATTTTTCTGTTTTTTTCAACACTTTGTATCTCAGAAACCACACAACGGATTCACGCAAAGTTTGCCATGTTAAGAGTTAGTAGTTAGTTAAAACTTTATTTTTAAACAGGATAAGAAATTTAGGTCCGATGGACCTATTTATAAAGTTGTCCTGTGTACATAAAAAACATACATAGAATACAATCATTCTTATAAACAAACAATCGATCATACTGAGGTTACACACAAATGCAGTGCATGTGACATATCAAAATAGGAGATTAATGAAAGTGTTATTCATATAAGTGCAAGTACAATCTTCCTAGTAAGTCTCATTAATTGCTCATTTAAAAGAAGATGGCTTATGTAAATTTCTTATCAATGGGAAAATCTCATTCCTTAATGTAGTCACATTATACTGAAAGGATATTTGGCTATATTTAGAGTTAATTTGGGAGATTTTAATACCCCTATGTACCATATCCCTTAGTTGATACCTTTGGCCATTTTTTTCTTGTTGAATGAAAAAGTTTCAGTTACTCAATCCATTTTTGACTTTAAATATTAGCTTTAGATATTGTTTTTTAAAGCACAAAGCTAAACTGTCCCATTTTAGTCACTGGAACATTAAACATTGATGAGTTATTAAGGGACTATTTAGAACATATATGGCAAGTAAATTATAAGATGTGTTAACCTTTTCCAGGGTTTTTCCTCTGGGAAATCTATAGATCAAGTTACCATACTACAGCATTGGCAGAATAAATTGTATCACAGTCACGCTTTGCATCTGAAAGGTGACTATTTAAGCTGACATTCTCAATGCACCGATTCTGGCATTCACTTTTTTAGTTATGGAGTCAATGTGATTTTCACATAACAGTAAATTATACAAGACAACACCAAGATATTTATACTGATTTGTAATTATCATTTTTTTGGTCCATCTCGGGTAATAATATTCAAATCTTAAATGATTTGTGATGACTGCTTGTTTTTTGAGAAAAACATCATTTTTGTTTTTTTAGAACTTAACACTAGTTTTAATTCACAAAATTGATCCTGAATTATGTCAAAGTCAGTCTGAAGCTTTTCTAGCATTAAATCACAGGTTTTTGCTGATGCCAGTAATACTGTGTCATCTGCATAAAGCCTAATATGCATATTATGAATACTGTTAGGTAAGTCATTTACATACTCCAGGAACAGTAATGGTCCCAGGATCGAACCCTTGGGCACACCTCTTTTTAAATAACACAAGTCAGATAGTTGGTTGTCTATTACCAGCCGCTGGCTTCTTTGACCTAAATAAGACTTAAAAATGCTTCTGTAAGTGAACAAGAGTCCTTTACAGTCTAGCAATTTGAATATCATGTTCCACTAAATCAAAAGCTTTGGTCAGATTGACAAACACAGTGCCCATGGACTCTTCAGTATGAAGTGCATATGCCACCTGATCCACAAAATCCATGAGTATGGTGTCTATCGCGTGGCCAGCCCTAAAACCATGATGAAATTTGACTATCTTAGAGTACTTTTCCAAGTATTCATATAGCTGGTGGTAGATCATTTGTTCCACTAATTTTGAAAGACTAGCCAAAAATGTTATTGGTCTGTAATTAGAAGGTTCATTTGAAGTTCCACCCTTAAATATGAGTACTATTTTTGCTTGCTTCCAACTGTCAGGGAATATTCCCTCCAACAGACTTTGATTAAGCAATTTAGTTATAACTGGTGATAGTATTCCACTGCCATCCTTTAGAAATGTTATTTCACTGTTATCAATCAATCAGTCAATCAAAATTTATTTAACCAGGCAGTTACATCGTTGAGCAAGTTCATTTGCAAGATGGTCCTGGGAACAGAGGACAAATTAATTTACAGTATTCAACATCATTTCATAACAAAGCAGACACTGAAACAGATTATTTTTAAAGTATGAGATAATTAGGTAACTGGAGCAAGACTTCGATAACGAGGGCTATATACATATACAGGCAATTCATCATATATGGGTTAGAAGACAGTAGAGGACAATGAGAGGAGAGGATGGCAAAATCTCAGTGGAGAACAGAGAGAGGACAGGAGGGCAAAGACACATGAGGGGCATGGGGGGCAGTCCTGCTAGGGTACATGCCCCCCAGGGAGGTTGCCATGGGGAAGGAGGGAGGGAGCTAGGAGAGGGGATTAGTAACACTAAAAAGGAATGCCATCTGACAGAGGAATAAGAAGGTCATGGAGGTCCAGGAGCTAGGGGAATATTAAGTCAAGGCCACATTTTTTTTTTATTTAATAAACTTTATTCATTTTAAATGTTTCACAACATACAAATACAGACAACATGACAATGCTATGTAAAGAACATCCAGCAGTAAACAGTTACATGACTATTGCATTCTGTAACAGAAAGTAATTGCTCAATAGAAGCAGATTGTAATATGTTTAACTCATTGCCTCCTAGAAACGCCTGTATGCATCAGAAAATCTAACTGCAGTGTGTCCCAGAACGCCTACAGAAGTCACCTACAAACTTTCTGTGTGCCCTAGAAATGTCTGGAGAAGTCACTCACATGTTTTAATATTACTTGCCAGCCAGAATTGATTAGAATTGACTGCATAGTACCATTAGAAAGGTAATGTTGTGCTGAACAACTTTGCCACTGACACTTTGTATGTAACATGTTCACTTTAGGAGTTATTCATATTTGTTTATGACATTTTGTCCATCTAGAACCACCTAAGCACTTTGAAGAAAACACACATTCTGGGTATCTCAGCCAGTATAAAACAAAAACTGAATTGAGTACAGTTAATTGCATAGAACCATTGGAAAGATAATTTTGTGTGCAACAACTTTGCCACTGATACGTTGTGTGTATCATGTATACTTTAGGAGTTATATGCATTTGTTTATGGTATGGTGTGTATGGTTCAGATTTGTCCATCAAACCTCACCGACACACATTGACTCAAATGGGGAAAAATTACATTTAATATTACAGAAATAGCTGTTTGTTTTACAAAGAAATTATGAAAATTACATCTAATGTCTGGATGCTTAATTTAGTAGTGATATGTTACATATTTCCCAACTAAAAAAGGTTGATGATGCATTTTTTAATGGAAAAAATATTTTGTTTTGCTGTTTCGACCAGCACAGAAATAAAACTAAATTACCTGCTATTTCTTGCATACCACCATTGGAAAGGTTATTTTATGCTGAACAATTTTGCCACTCATGCTTTATGTCTAGCACTTATGTTTTTTTGTGCTATTAGCATTTGTTTATGGCATGCCTATTATGGCTTGATTTTGCTTAGAAAGACCCAGGATTAACTGTTAACAGTATACAGGAGACAAGTTCTACAACTTCAGAAAGCTCCTGTGGAGGCAATGAGTTAAGTTGTCTGTAACCCCCCTCCCCCAACCCTACCTCCCCCCCAAACCCAGTCTGCCACCTGGTTTTATAGTAGGAAGAAAAAAGAAAAGAGAGAATAGAGAGAGAGAAAAAAAATAATTATAAAAATATTGATCTGAAGTGCTGGCTACTTGGTAATCCCTGAAGGATACAACCATCATACAAAGCAGCTAAAAGGGTAAATTTGAGTTAGGTCTATTGTACCAATATAAGAGTATGGAGTGTTTCCCATCTTTTTCTTGTACATTCCTAATCTATTATTAACTCCTGCAAGTGTGAGTTCTGCCTGTAGGGCAAGCGCAATTTCCTTGAACCACTCTAAATAACATGGAGTAGTTGAGTCTAGCCAATGCCTTAATATTATTTTCTTGGCACAAGCAGTAATTAAGGCCATATGGGCTTTCTGTTGTGGCCCCTGAATCTGCCTATAATCCTCCAGAATAAAAATTTCTGGATTAAATTTGTTAACAACCATAATTAATGGATTAGGATGATTTTGAATCTCCTTCCAAAAGGAGTTAATAGTATCACAGGACCATAGCATATGAAATAAATCAGCTGGTGCATGTTGACATTTTGGACATCTACTGGAGGGTGTAACCTCCATTTGATGAAGTTGGACTGGTGTATAGTATAGATTATGGTTAATATAGTATTGCATTATTCTGTACCTATCCCATTTAATGTATTTATGTAGGTATTTCCAGATGCTGGACCAATTCATCGAGGGAAAATGCAGTGGTAAACTATTGCCCCACCAATAAGACCTTTGACCTTCTAGGTTAGCTATTTCTTTTAGTAGAAATTTATGTGAATGGGATATAATGTGAGATGTAGGGGTGGATTCAACATATGGGAGAACAGCTGGCATTAGGGGGCTTTTCCATACTACTGACCTGAAGTGTTTCACCAATAAGTGAGCAATTTGAAAAAAATTAAACACTTGATTATCAGGCCATTTAAAAATGGATTTGGCTTCTTTGAAGGAGAGCATTTTTTGATCTCTAACAAGTTGTTCTACACTGTTTACTCCCATTTGTGTCCCAAAAAGGTGATGTTTAGTTATTTTACCTGATATTAAAAAATTAGGATTAGAGAACAAAGGTTGAGCAATGTCTTTATATGCATCTACTTTAAGGAAGTTATTTAACTGGTGTTGCATGTGAAGTAAGGCATACAATGGTGTATCCTGTAAGACTTTTTGGAGATTCTTCCTGGTAATAAAAGGGAGAGTCCTGTGGTCCAAACCATTCACCAAGCATAGAGCCTGTTCAATTCTGACCCAGGAGGGACAACAGGTGGATTCTAAGACAGATTCTGGGGAATGTAACCAGAATCTAATTCTCACCAGATGTATAGCTTAATAATATATATATATAGAAATTAGGGGCTTGAAGGCCACCATCAATTTTCTGACATGTAAGTTTAAGGTAATTTCACCTAACTTTCTTTCCTTGCGATATAAAGGAGCTAATAAGTCAGTGTATTTGCACAAACCATGAAAGTGGAAGTGCCCATTGCACATTTGTAAGGGATATAAGATCCGAGGCAAAACATTCATTTTTATTGTACTCATACAACCCCACAGAGAGATAGGCAATGTCAACCATTGCTTGAAGTCTTCTGATAGGGTCTTGTGTAAAACATCTAGATTGAGTTTTTTATTACATGGGGGAGAGGATGTAGAAGGATTCCAAGGTATTTTAAATTTTCAGTATTCCAGCGTACACCCAAGTGCTCAATATCACTCTTTAGTGTGAATTTATTGAGAGAGAATACTTCCATCTTACCCATGTTTAACTTGTAATTCGAAATTATTTTGAACTGTGATATAATTTGAAAGATTGCCAGGAGGGATTGAGGAAGATTGATTATATGCAAGAATAAATCATCTGCATATGCTGATATTTTGTATTCTGTATGACCAATTGGTATCCCAGATACCATACCAGAGTTTTTAATTTTCCTAATAAGTGGTTCCAACTACAAGTTTAAAAGGAAAGGGGAGAGACGACAACCTTGTCTAGTGCCCTGGGATAAAGTGAAAGATGTGCAGAGAACGCCATTTCAAAAATTTTGAGCTTTTGGTAATGTATATAAAATTTTGATCCATTGTACAAATTCTTGTGGAATATGATATTTAGCCAATAACAAGAAAATATATTCCCAAGAGACCCTATCAAAGGCCTTTTCTGCATCTAAGGTGACAAGTGCTGCTGAGGTGTTGAGTTCTCTGGCCACAGAGGAGAGGTAGACAACTTTCCTAAGATGATCAGAGGATAGTCTCCCTTTGACAAACCCGACCTGTTCTTGACTAACAAGGGATTCCCAGACCTGACCTAAACTAGACAAGAGTATTTTAGCTAATATCTTACGATCCACATTAATTAAAGAAATTGGCCTATAATTGGGAATAAGAAGAGGTTCTTTATCTGGTTTTGGAAGAACAATTATAAAGGCGTGAGTCAAGAAGTGTCAGAGATACCTTTATTGAAAATGTATTGAAAAGTGTCTAGGAGAATGGGAGCAATTTTCTCTTTAAATGTCTGGTAAAAATTCATAGTAAAGCCATCTGGGCCAGGTGATTTATCCTGTGATAAGGAGTCTATAGCTTCCTGGACTTCCATTAGAGTAATGGTAGTTTTCAGGCTCATATTCTGGGCTTCTGATAGTACTGGGAGATTGATATCTTGAAGAAAAGTATCAATATGTTGAGACAGAGATGAATGATTTGGGGCTGAATATAATTGTTAGTAATATTCTTGAAATGCATTTGCAATGTGTGTAGGGGAGGTAAGTAAGACTCTGGAAGTTGAGTAAATAGAAGTGATTATTTTGTCAGCCATTTGAGTACACAGACATAATGCCATGAGCTTCCCAGCCCTTTCTCCCTGGTCAAAGTAGGAGATTTTAGACAGAAGCATAAGAAATTCATCCTTTTCAGGTAGAATTTGGTTGTATCATGCCCAAAGGGATTCTACTTTTACCCTTTCTTCTACTGGAGCTGAGGGTAAGAGGTGGGTTTCTAGATCTTCTGTTTGGGTCTGGATTGTGGAAAGTGCTGCTTCTCTCTGTTTTTTACGTTTTGTTGCTAAATGAATAAATTCACCCCTCGGTGCACATTTCAGAGCTCCCCATAAAAAGTGTTTTTTGGGCATTGTTGGGGCATTGAGATCCATAAAATTAGATATGAAAGATTGAATAAGTCTTATTTGATCTTCAGATTTCAAGAGTTGACTATTTAATTTCCAGAATGTATCTCTGTGTATGTGTGGTGAGGTGTCAAGAAGAAGATGGGCAATACAATGGTCAGAGATTGCCTTGGAAGAGTAATAAGCCATAGAGACCCCCAGCAATAAATCTAATGAAATAAGAAAATAATCCAGTCAGGAAAAAGAGTCATGAGGAAGGGAATGAAATGAGAATTCCTTACTGTCTGGATACCGAAGCCTCCAGGGGTCTGTAATACCAGTGGATTGCATTAATTCATGTATTGCTTTTTGGCCTGGTGTTAATTTTTGTTTTATCTGGCTATTATTCTATCTAGCTGGTTAGATATAACCAGGTTCCAATCACCCCCAAGAATTATTGGAAGTGTAGTCCATGGGACCAAGGTGGACATAAGGCTAGCAAACAATTCTGGGTCATCATTATTTAGGCCATATATGGAACTTAATATTACTTCTGAGTGGCCCAGTAAGGCCCTAAGAATCATGTATCAGCCTCCTGGGTCAGAAGTATGATGAATAAGTCAGAATGGAATTCTCCGGGATATAAGAATAGTCGTCCCTCTTTTACAGGAATCAGTACCGGAGCCAAAAACCTGCCCACCCAGTTTCTTCTTAAGTAGTGTGTTTGATTAGGTAACAAGTGTGTCTCTCTTGTAGAAAGGCTATGTCTGTTTGCAAGCTTTTGAGGTGAAGTTGAACCTTAGTTCTCTTTGTTGGGGTCTGTGCTTTTTTTTTATATTCCAGGAGCAGTACTTAAGACCAGCCATGTATGAGACTAAGACTTTAAAAAATGAAATATATTTCTTCAACTAGCCAGCACTCAATATCTACTCTAATGATAACTACTTCCTGACCCGTGGCAGATGTCCCCAATATTATTACTAACCCTCCACCTCCCCATCCCAATTACTTAACCCCTGACTTCCAGTACTATGGAAGCACCCCCTTGATCTTCCCACTATACCTTTAACTGTTAATAAAAGAAAAAAAAAAGTCTAAAACCTGATATGGGAAGATCAACCCTCAAAGTCTGTTTCATGACTGCTACCAGCCATAGGCAGTTCTGCTCAAACCTCCACTCCCATCCCTTTACCAAGAAAAGCAAGAAAAATAAAAAAAATATTAGGAAAGAAAGGAGAAACATAAATACTTTTTAAATGTCAGTCAACAAACACTGTGGTAAATATGCTTGGTTCCTATCTAACAACACTAATCTAACTAGTGATATCTATATAGAATTAAATGACAGTTATCTACCTAACAAGGTTAAACTTCAGTATTAAATTATTTACTGGAGATATGAATAAATACATTCCTACAAAAATTTCTGTGTGGTGGCATGTGGCTTTTACTATAACCTTCAGTAAGCCATAGAAACACAGTAGAAAACCATTCTGATTTATTTAAATTATACACAGTATTCCCCAGGTATGTTAATATGTTGAAATGAATGAAATCACCATTCTTTGTACAATGGCTTGTAATTCAACCAAAACAACCAAATAATCCAAACACTTTGCTTAGGAAATGAGTCAGGCCAGTACTTGACCGATTTACATGACTCAGCAATATAAGACCCAACATCACCAATTTAGAACAAGGCGAACTAAACTTACTAGGTTTAAATAAAAAAAAAATATATATATGGCAAGTTGTTTACTGCCTCTAATCAATAATTGAAGCACAAGTTCACCCATTATACACATTAGTTGCTACGTGAGCACAATCGAGCAGCCCCTCTGCTCATAGACTCTACTGAGATTCGTGTAAAGAGTCTATAGATGGAGTGTCTCTGAAGTAATAAGGGAACTCCTTAAGAAGAATGGGCTTTCTGGCAACAGAACAGTCTTCCTGAAAGAAATAAAAAAGATGAAACAACGATGAAATCGGGTGAATCGATTCTAAGAACAGAAAAGAGCTGCAAGCATTCGGAGTGGCATCCTGGTAACCAGAAAGTAACTCTAGGAAAGAAGTCACTGCAACAAGGTGGATTACAGCCCATCTTCTGATTTGGATAATCCACTTATTTAATGATTCACACTCATTTAGGGATCCTCTCTAATTCTAGTTGGGATCTGTACCTTCACTTATTTGAGTGTTGGGGATCAGCGTTGCATGAATAAGTCCAGGAACAGAATTACTAGATCACGGGCTGTTTGTTCGGCATTTTCGGATGATTTCCAGGTTCCTTGATGCAGAACGGATAGCCTTGCTGGGTATAACATCCGGAATTTAATACTAGCCGCAATCAACTTAATAATACTGGAATGATATTCTGCTCACTTCTGGCGTGTGGCAATGGAGAGATCTTGAGAGATTCATAGGTCGGTTTGCTCCAACTTGTCCTCTTGCAGTTCCTTAGTTTTCGCAAGAACATGCTGACGATCCAAATAGCTAAGCAGTCGAAGAATAAATGGCCTGGGTTTGGATCCGGATGGTGGCCTAGGTCTCAGGGATCTACGATCCCATTCTACAATGCATGTAGTAGCATGAGGCAGTGGTTCTGTAATCTTTAGTAGTAATTTCTTGGTGAACAATATGGGTGAGTGGCCTTTGGCATCCTCTGGAAGGGCAAAGATAACCATGTTGTTACGCCTGTTGTGGCCTTCCAGGTCTTCGAGTTTCAGCTCCAGTTTGCTCATTTTCTTCCAAACAGAAGACATGTCAGAATCCACTCTGGTCTGCCATTTCTCGAGGGATGATGTACATGCTGACACATCAGCCACTGCCCAATTAGTGTCTTTCAAATCCTCTTTAATAGATTTTAGATCCAAAGAGAAATCCTGAAACGTTTTTCTTTAATGGAGCTAATTCAGCTAAAAACATTTCCTCCGAAAGTGGTACCGTAGTAGTCGGAGCTTGTGCAGATTTTCCCAATGCTACATTTTGAGTTTTAGGCTGCTTAGCTAGCTTGTCTGGAGTTGTAGGTGGTGTGTGTGCCGGGAGGGCCTGTTTCATTTCGGCCTCCATTCTTCCAAAATATACCCGTTTCTCTATTCGGTAAATTCTCTGTTGAAGTCCTGGGGTATCCAGCTGATGAAGAAATCAAAGTTTGTTGAAATATGAGCTCCAAGAATTCTTATTTCTTTAGGTATGTTGCCTTTCATGTGGGACTGGGTCTCAGAAGCATCTGCCTACATGGAGAACATCACGTGATCCCCACTATGTTATTTTTTGTTGGGGGGGGGTAATTTCTTGATTTCCATTATTACATCCTTCACCTTAATTTTTCTTAAATAGAACTTTGGAGAATTGTCTTCAAAGATCTCATTCTCCATGTCCTTAATGCCCCCATTGATATTATCATAAATTATAATATCATGTAATTTTGTAAAGTAATGGTTTAATACATCAGCAGGTGATTTAGAATTTAGAGTACCCCCATTATCACTCATTATTTTAATATCAGAACCAATTTTAATTGGGTTCTCTAGCTCTTTGATAATTTCCCAATACTGTTTTGGTTGTAAAGCATTATTGATCTTATTTTGATTGTGCTTTTTCCTGGCATGTTTTATTAACAATTTGCATATATTACATTGTCTTTTTTTTATAATGTTCTCAATGTACTGAATCTGTTGTTTTATTGGCTGTCTTCCAGAGTCTGTCTTTTTTTTGAGTATTTTTCCTTAGGTATTCATTTATCCAAGGCACATAATTTTTCTTTAATGTATATGTCTTCATTGGGGCATGTTTATTACAGATTTGATGAAAAGTATTTGTGAAATCCTCAACCCCATTTTTATGTCTGGAATCAAATTCAACATATCCCATCTTTGGGAATTTAGATCATTATAAACATTTTAAAAGACAAAGAACCTCTGTGCGCAAACACTGAGGCAAGGGTTACCCCAAAGGGCATTTGGCTGGGAAGCCAAGTTTCAAGAAAATACAAAATCACACATGCCCACACAATGCAAAGCATCATGGGCTGCATATGCAAATCACCACAGAATGTTATGCTGGTTCAACTTTAAGCAGAATTGCATGGTGCCGAAAGGCCTCTCACACAGTTTGCAAAGGGTGCTAACAGATGACATAGACACGTGTTTCATCCTACCAGGACTCATCAGATTATAAACATTGTCAGGATGGTAATTGACATAATTTCTTATTATTATATATTTAGTTTCAATTTTATAACAATATTTATTGTGAATTGTACATATAGTGGATTATGATCTCCTAAATTAGGGGGGAGTACCTGGCAACATCCTGTATCAAAATGTTTTTGAGAAGATCATGAAGTTCAGTATGTTGCCAGGACCTTGTGAACATCCTTTTCTGGTGATTTTGTGTACAACTTGCTGAGTATTCAAAACATGAAAGTGTTCTAGTTTTTTACCTCTAGGTTTAACCCAGGCAGCATTCAAATCATCAAAAAGAATAAAGTATTTATTTGTTGCAAGAGCAATTTGTTTGTGCCATAGCTTCAAAACTAGTGACGCTTAGAGATTATGCATGCCAAATTTCATGCAAATCCATCAAACAATTCCAAAGTTATTAAGGTTCAAAAATTAGGTTTAACATAGAAGTTACCTTTCACTCTAACTATAATGGCTCTACCATGCATATATATATATATATATATATATATATATATATATATATATTTTAGGGTGGGGTGCGGTCACACCCAGTTAGGCTGAGTAGGCGCTCAATGTTAAACTCAAAATTTTGCACTTTAATAACTTTGCAATTGTCCAATGGATTTGCATGCACCATCACTGGGGTAGATCTCTGGATGTGGCAACTTATATTCCAGTTGGCTGTATGGTTTCTGAGTTCTGGAGTGGTGAATAAAGCATTTTTTCATTCAATGACTTTGCTGGGATTTTTCTTTGAACTTTTCTACAGCCGAGACTGTTTGGAATCTTGGTCTGACATTTTCAGGGCTAAAAGGGACTAGCCACAGATGTGCCTTTTGCTAGTCTGATGAAAAAAATAATAAGCCTTTTATAAGTTATTGCATTTTAAAAATTTGGAAAAGTCATTTCTGAGCATGCTCAGAAAGCACTAAAAGATAGATGTATGAAATGGAACAGGAATCCTGTTTCATATGGCGGAAATCCCTTTTTCATTTGCCGCCATCTTGATGCCATTTTTTTTTTTACTTTTTTTTTCAAAAGCCACAAAAATGACATCCTGGAGAGAGACCACCACACTTGGCTGGCTGAGCAGGACCTCGTTATGTGTAGTCTACACTTCAAGGTTGTAGACATGCCCTGGAAAATTTTATTTTTGTAATATTACAAACTTTTTTTCATGACCACGTGATAAAAAAAAAGAATCTTCTTTTGTATCATGAATCACAAAAAAGGATCCTTTTTCATAAAGGGCAAATCCTTTTACTGCTTGCCACAGTGCTTAGGAGGTGCTAATTTTGTCAACTGTATGAGACTCTCATGGACCTTTAATCTGTGAAACTTATATTGTGATTGTTTGTGAAAATATTTCAACAGCACCTTGAAAAATAAAGGTATTTGGAAATAGGTAAATCTTTTTTGGGTCCACAGTCTTTTTACATGTGATGCAACATGAGTAACCTGGAGCCTTCAGTAGGCACTGGTCCCTCTATTCTTGATTTCTACCTTTTAGTGTGGGTGACTACTATTCCCTGACTGTGGTCCTTCTGCACCAAGCCTAATGTAGCAACTGATAGTTGTTCTGATAGACCGTAGCACATATATGTATTCAGCATTCAAAGGCTTAGACATAAGAAGTGGCATCACCCAGACCCATTTGTTGAGGACCCCCCAAAAAAAATGGTTCCATTGGTGACCATTTGAGTAACGGAGCATAATTTCTCTATTTCTATTGTTACACATACTGGGCTGGATATTCAAACTGCATTATTTTGTGGCGCAAGCCCTTGCGTTGCACAAAATAGTTGCGCAGGGGTGTGGCCTGGGCGATATTCAAAGGAGTTGCGCTATTGAGCAACTCCTTTGAATATCACCCCCACAGCCACTGTGCATGGTGCAGTGGAACTTGCGCCACCACAAGTGGTCAGAGTGAAGCATTCAAGTTGCGGTGGCGCAAGTACCATTGCACCATGCGCAAATTTCCCATATTCAAAAAGTGACATGCAAATGGGGCCATAATTCATGCAAGGTGCGGAGGGGCCATTTGCATCTATTTATGGCCCTATTTGCATGCCATTAGCATGCAGGTGTACCGATTCCCGAGGACTTGTGCCTGGTGCCGTGCCAGGCAGCAGCCATCAGGGACTGATGCCCCCTGCAGCCTGATCGTGGGCATAAGTTAAAAAATTCCCCCAACCCCCCGACTGGCCCAATTGCGGGCAAAGTGAGAAATAACACCCACCCCGATCGCGGGCAGCAGGTAAACCCCCAAGGACATATCCTGGTGGTCCAGTGGACCGTGAAGCCCGATCGCGGGCAGCAAAGGTTCCAACCCCCAAGACCATATCCCTGGTGGTCCAGTGGACCGCTAAGCCTGATCGTGGGCAGTAAGTGATTAAACCTCCCCGAAGACCATATCCCTGGTGATCTAGTGTCCCCCATCCCACCCCACCCACGAAGCCCCACCACCACGCTCCCCGGAAGCCAGTGGGCGGCAGCATCCACCCACCTGCCGCTCCGCGCCCGCCGACTGACTGCCGGTAGGGCTGCACACCATTGGTGCAGAGCAAGAGCCAATGGGCATGCAGCCCATACCATACAAGCGAGTCCAGATATGTGAATGAATTCATTCACATATCTGGACTGCCTTTGTACGGGCGCTGCACCCATTGGCTCTTCCTCTGCACCAATGGGTGCAGTCCTACCAGGCAGTCAGTCGGCAGGCGGGGTGGCAGGCAGGTGGGATGCTGCCGCCACTGGCTGCCAGGGGGAGCGTGGTGGGCTTCGGGTGGGTGGGGTGGGGACACCAGATCACCAGGATATGGTCTTCGGGAGGTTTAAACACTTTACTGCCCGCGATCAGGCTTAGCGGTCCACTGGACCACCAGAGATATGGTCTGGGGAGGTTTAACTACTTTGCTGCCCATGATCGGGCTTCACAGTCCACTGGACCACCAGGGATATGTCCTTGGGGGGGAGGTTACTCTTTGCTGCCCGCGATCGGGCTGGTGGGGGGTGGGTGTTATTTCTCACTTTTGCCCACGATCGGGCCAGTCGGGGCGAGGGGGTTACCATATGCCCACGATTGGGCTGCGGGGGGGCACAGGGAGTAGGTTGAGGGCCACCCACAGGTGGCAGCTGCTGTGTTGCACCCTGCAATGTGGCAGCTCACCTGTGGGTGACCCTCGACTTACTCCTTTTTTTTTGGATCAAAGTTGTGCAGGCGCAGGTTGGGGGTTGCGCCTGCACAACTCTGCACAGCCCACTGAATATCGGGCTGTGCAGTTTATGCATGGTTCCTCCCCCTCCAGTTCAGCATGCATTCATTTGCATTGCGCTGTTGCTCAGCTTGCCTTGGCGGGCGCAACTGCCTCCTGCTGAATATGGCAGAATGGCGCAATTTCGGACTTGCGCAGGCGCAACCCTATTGCGCATGGTGCAACCCTTTTGAATATCCAGCCCACTATGTGTAATTTCTTTTTTTACATGCAGCATTGAGTGAAAGAAAGAGGCAGCTTTATAACCTCATCCTGCAGTTTCTTATCCTATACTTTACATTGAAATGCGATTCCCTATAAATCAACTTCTAATCATGGTGTATATGTGTGTGTGTGTGTGTGTGTGTGTGCCTGCTTGTGTGTGTGTGCCTGTGTGTGTGTGTGTGCATGCATGCATATGTGTGTGTGTGCTTTTAAAAATTATTTGTGATTTTTATTTAAATCTATGTTAAGGACAGGATAAAATTTGTGCTAGTGAATCAAAATCCCTCCTCATCACATGCACAAACAAGTTCAGAGTGATTTATTGTGTGACCAATAATATAGCAGTCATGATCTGGTGTGATTAGTACATGCCTTACACAATTTTTCATGTTTTGTATATGTGTTATGTTTTAGATCTGAAACCCCTGCTACTATCTATTACCAATCCATATTGTTACTGCCTCCTTGCCACAATCCATTTACCATTGCATTGCCCGCCCCTACCCCAGCACCACAAAAACACTCAATCTAATGGTGACAGCATATTTTCTACACCTGTCTCCAACAGGTTTGCACTCCTGATGCACAAAAAACAACACTATCTCCAAAATGTTGTATAGATAACAGCTTTATTGCTGAAATTAAGAGTTCATTCAGAACACAATGCAAGCCACCTTGCCCCAGTGCTTCGAGTGGAAACCCTTCATCAGGGGGTGTGGCATCCAGATGTTAGGTCAAGTGTAGGTCATTTTCTACACCTGCTGCTTAGCTGATGGCTAAGTGACATTGTGCTGCTGTGATCTGGAAGTATGAACAGCTGTCAAAAAGGCTTTTAAAAATTCATGTGCTTCTAATCAGAATTCGAACTTGGAGAATGCTCTGCTTTACCACCTATAGTAATGCAGTTTTTCTTCTTTACTGTCATGTAAAATTGCATGTTTACTATTGTCCTTCTTACAAATGTGTAAAATTCCACTGACCGGTACATGCAAATCATTTTCCCAACCAGTGAATTCCACATGAATCCTGCCATTTGCTCTTTTACTAGCGACAGCAACTAAGACAGACAGACAGACAGAATCTACACTCGAGTTTTGTACTGAAACCAGAGAGTAGATGACATTAGGTCATGATTTCCCACAGGAAATAAAGATAAAAACTTCAATTTTACCATTACAAAACATGACTTAATTAGTAACATGACATCCAAACAAATAACAAGCATAAAAGACACAATTATTAGACATATCCTGACAGCTGTCAAATAAAGCTAGCATAAAGCTGAGCGGTTTTCCCCTGTCAGCATCATGTCTGGTCTCAGTGGCTCCAGATGGTTACATGTGCCTCTCAAGGCAGCTTCTGTTTTGGAAAAAAAAAAGAAAATTACAATCAAATAACAATGAGCCAGAATATGACACAACATTGTAGGGGATTCTATTTATGACTGTTTACAAATGAAAAATGTAATAATCACCTTATTCAGTCTAATAGCTCTTTAAGTCCTTTTTCTGGGGGAATAACAAGACAAGATGGTAAGAAGGGAAAATAAGACAGACAAACCTGCTTTAAAAAACTCACTAAAACTGAGCATAAATACAGCAATGGCTACAAAAGGTATTGCTGAAAATCAGAAGATGATAGCTACATAGAATGGGGGAACCGAGATGGATTTACCTTGAAGTCTTGCCCAGCAAATCGACTAGACCTCTTGCAGGGAGGGAGAAGTTCTTAGGACCTAACTTGCAAACCCCCCCCCCCCCGAACACACAAACACTCAAGGGCTACTATCACCGCTGATGCCTTGAGACAATCTCTATAGTTTCCTAGCAAATATTTTTTTTAAATGGTGTCCGTTGTTGTTGCAAGATAATGCCATGTGATTATGAACAACACAAAAAAGAGGAAGAAGATCCAATAAGTAACTTTAAGTCTGATTTATAATCAGGCACATTTTTAAATACTACTGCCTCCCTTGCTTGCTCAATGAACAGGCAGTGCAGATGAATGAAAACTCATGGATTTTTAATTTAATTTAACCCAAATATATCTTACCTGTTAAAACTGCCTAAAAGATACCTAAGTTATATGGCCACAGTCAGTGGCAAATTCTGTGATTCTGTGCTAATTGCAAGTCCCTGGCTGAATGAGATAGCAGTATTTGAGTGTGTGTGTGTGTGTGTGTGTGTGTGTGTGTGTGTGTGTGCGTGTGTGTGTGTTTGTGCATGTGGCACGGGGGGGGGTGAAGGATGAATAAGATTAATACCAGTACAAAATTAATTTTCCATTTCCACATGGATGATTTCATATATTTTGCTGTTACTGAAGCATTATACAAATGTATTATTTATCTAAGGGATAGGGGTGAGACTGAGGAAAAGTGTTGCAATTACTTAAACTACTGTAGTTCCATACTTCAATCAGCTTAGTCCAAGGCCTTTTAATGAAAAAAAAATGAGCATGCATTCTCATTGAAAATAGATTATACGCATAGTAGAGGAATGCTGTATGGTAATTGTTGCTATTTGATTAGGACACCATGTCCGTTGCTTCAAGTATGCTTGTGAGTGCTTAATTGTGAATGGATTTTAAGAGCACCATCAAGAATAGAGTTATTTGGCACAGGTAAATCTGTTGGGGTCCACAGTATTTTTGGATGTGAAGCAAATGTGAGTTACACAACCTTCAGTAGGTGCTGGTCCCTCTGTTCTTGATTTTGTTTATTTTATTATTTTTCTGAAATAGCATTGAACCAATGGCTCATTTACAGAGGTTCCACATTATAAACAGAATACAGAGTAAAACAGAATACAATAATTTTGCAGGGAATACATACAAAACAATATATGCAGTGAGTCACATACAATGGTTACAAAGGTTGTGAATTAAAGGTGAGAAGAACATAGCCAGACTTGTTTTAAAAACAGTTCTTTTGTCAAAGTGCAAGGCGAAGAAAGCATCAGGTTTGCCATATTATAGAGTGCAAAGTGTATAGCAGGGCAGGATGATGAGATGATTAGGGGGATGTGTCCATCCTGTGGTGAGTAAAAGGGGAGAGGAGAGGAAGGGAGAGGCACGAATGAAGGAGAGATAGTAGGTGGCTGAGGTAAGCTATAGATTAGGCGTTTAGTAAAGGAGGGGTAAAAGATATTGGCAAAGGAAAGTGGCTGGATATACGGGGTAGCCTTGGGGCCAGAGGGAGAGGGGATAACTAGGAAAAGTATGGGGTAGCAGTGGGAGCGATAGGGCAGTGAAAGGGGAGGGAAATGGAAAGAAGCACTAGAGAATCAAGAGGAGGCCTGGGGATAATAGAATAGTGTTTGGTAACTAAGGATAGGAGGGGTTGGGGAATAGAGGGGACCTTGGTGAATAATGGGTAGGGGAAGAGACAGGGAGAGGCTAGTAACTAAGTGAGATGTGAGGCTAAAAAGCTACATGAGGAGGTAAGGAAGGATAATTAGGTCCCACAGTTGCAACCACTGGTAGATGCAAGTAGTGCACGAAGTTTAGTTTTAAACAATCCAAGCTTAACTTCCCTCTGTACATCTTCCCTAAGTGAGTCGAGCCAGAAAGGCTTTTATTTACTTTAGTCAAGTAGTCTTAGGGGTAAGATGTGTAGCCATTTAAAATATGGTCTGCATTTTCACATGTAAAATTACAAGCAGAAATTTATTCTTCAAAATATATTTCTCGAGTGGCAGCCTCACAGTGACACTATTTTATTGAGAGAGATCATAAAGGAGTGGCTTGTTTCACTTGCATTTGTAACCCCTAGATGGCACTATCCCAAGGGCTACTACCCTTGCCTGCATGGCTAGTTGCAGGTACTGAAAGAGGTGCCTCCACCCAGAGGACAGGGTTGTTAGTAACAAGGCTAACCTGGGCACAGCCCTCCTGGATACTGTAACGCCCCTCTTTCCCCTCTAGTGGCCTAGACAATATGCAGCAAACACTTTCACAGTAGCCCCTATTCAGCATACAATTCCCCATACTGTTTGCACTTACCAGCAGGGCTGGTTCCACCAGTTCGACCCTGGAGACCCCTGTAAAACAAGGTTAGGCACAGCAAATAACAACAGTACAGTGCTTTTGGTACAAACTGGGACCACAGTCAGATTAAATGCAAAACAAGTTAGATCTGATTTATTCAGGGGAATTGAACAAGGGAGGGAAGTAATCAGGTTGATTGATTCGAAAACTGATCTAGTCAGGCAATTATGCATGCACTTTTAGTCCCTACACAGTCACACGCTCTGTGTACCCAGTTGGAAGTAAGGTGAGCTAGCCTGGAACATTGCCCGGGGCAGGCTGGCGTCATAGCTGGATGGGACCCTGTGATGAAAAGAAAAGGCATGCACAACCACACACAATTTGTAATCCAGAGCCTGAAGGAGCAGTTCGTGAAAGAAAAAACAATGCAATCAGATGACAATACTTGAGATTTAGCTGTTGTTGCAGGGAGCTACCCTGATTATTACTCATGTTACCCAATACGAGACACAGGCTAGATGAAATAGCGACTGCAGGTTGATGACTGGTTTGCAAGAAGAAGCAGAGCCCACATGAATCACCGAGGTGTCTTTCCTGTTTAAGATGGTTGAGCAGGGGGCTGATCCCTGGGCAAGTCTCTTGTCGATGATGGTTTCTGTGCCTGAAGTAGATGGCTGGTCCAGGTGGCAAGGCCCAGGCTGGGTGGAACAGTTCAGATTTTGAGTCTGGTAGTGCTGGATGTAGCTTCCAGCAAGCGTGTCACATTTACACAGCGGGGAACCAAATTGAGACCCACTAACAGCACACAGCACATTTATAGTAAAGCAATCACCATACCACAATGCAGAAGGCAGTCCGGCCACAATATCAGTGTCTCTGAGCAAAACCACAGATTCTGTAGTAAATGGATGTCCTGACAGGCCAATCGCATACAGCAAATCATCAGTCTTCTTAAGGTTCAAATCTGGTCACTCTTCAGTGGCTTTGTCACACTTCAATGTGGATGTAGTCTGATTCCTAAGCCTTTCAAATGATTCCCTCTCAAGGGACTGCAGGCAGACAGACAGACAGGCTAAAAAGCAGCTGCTTGAGTCACTCAAGCTGTTTACTCTTCAAACTCTAACTCCAGACTGACTGACTGCAGCAGGCAGCTTGGGAATTTCCCTTCGGTCCAAACAGTTCTGGTTGGTTGATCCATCAGTCTGTCAAAGCAAGGGCTCCACCTCCAAATCTGTTTTGGTGCCAAAATGCAAAAATTACAATTACTACAGAAATGTGCTCCCACAAGACCCCTGGGAACAGGCTCCATTTTAGAGTCCCCAAAGGTACCAATTGGTGCTGACTGGCAGTCCAAAACCAAAATGGTAGTGATAAACAGAACTGCCCATGCTGCAAAGAAGGCAGGTTAGACAAACTACTATATCATTACTATGCTAATAGATAATCAGCAGATAAGTACAGCTTCTAACAGAACTCCCTCTGCACAAATAGCTATGACAGAACGGAGCGATTATCTTGCAGCCCGATCGGGACTCGAGCATAGAAACACTCAGCCCCCTCCCAGATTAAATAAGCACCACGTTATAGGCAGCTCTTAAACAGACAGAGCACAGAGGCATTAAGGCACTCTCATAAATGCTTAAAATGCTAAGACACAGAATTCCAGACTGGCAGTGGGCATTAAGGCACACTCAAGGAAGACTTTCTGGAACCCTCATTTGTAGGGGGGTTACACATTGTTTTCTGTTTGCCTAGTACATGGTCTGTTTTGTGATTTATTTATTCATAAATTTATTTAAGGAAAGAAAAGGCACTGCATGATCAGAGTGTAAAAATATAAAATACTAACGAATCAGAGCATCACTAAACAAATAAAGTACGCATAGTGACTCTGATAAAGTTCAGTAAGGGTCATTTATGTGTCTGTTGATGATGACTTGGGGGGGGGGGTCAAGCCCCTACCATGATTAGAACCTTTTCATAATAGTTTTCAATACTTGTACAAAACTTTCCTTAATGACCTGCAAACAGGTGCTTCTCATTTTCTAAATTTGGAGTGCATTACACATTGCTTACCAAGCCACATAAAATCTGCCTTGCTGTCCCCTTACATAAACAGATTAGGAATACTGTAGATGTATGCTCAGTATTCGTCTGCATGACAACGGATGTAACATGATACATTTCTCAACATGCTGGCACTCTAAATGAATACATTTTTTGTTATGGAGCCTTGTGTGTGTGTATGTGTGTGTGTGTGGGGTTCGGGGGGAGTTGCCACATCTCATTCAAGCCATCAGTATCTTGTTTATTTTTGGATACTGGCTCTGACATCATTAAATATTTGGCCATTTATGAATGAAATATAGTCAGACATAATATGGACAATATTATGATACAAATATTCTACAGTGTAAACACATAGCTAGGTCATCTTTAATGTTAGATTATGAAGAAGCTTGCAGAGGTAAGGGGAAACACAGAGTTTGATTCACAACAGTCTGTCTTACCATTCAGTTTCTGAAAAAAAACATTCTTTAGACTATCTATGTGTGCCTGCTAATGCTAATCATGCATCACATTACATTAAAACATGGAGCAGAAGCAGTAACTATACACACTGCATGACATCAGCTGGCATATCACTGACAGGAATAGGAAATGGATGGGAGATGCTGAACTGTTCTGCTTTCAATGCCTTTGGTGTTACAGGAAATTATAGTAAGGTAAGGTAAATTGTATTTTTGTAGGCGCCCAATCCCGGAGGCTCTGAGTGCCGTACAAAATTCAACAGCACTCTATTAATACATATACAAAATCCAATTATAAAATGAAATACATAAACCCCCTATTATCAAACACTTTACAGTCACACAAGACAGGGATTAAAGTGACAGCAATCTCATACCAAATCCACAAAAGCTTGTTGAAATAAATACGCCTTAAGGCAAATCTTAAAAACTTCCACTGATGGGTCCTCCCTCACCAAAGGCGGAAGTGAATTCCACAGGACAGGGCCAGCGACACTAAAAGCTCGGTTGCCGGCTGTTTTAAGTCTTGTCCTTGGAATCGCCAGCAGGCCCCTAGAGGAAGACCAGAGGGAACAACGCAAGGCAGCTGGTGTCAGAAGGTCAGTCAGGTAGCAAAGGCCCAGATCATGTAGGGTCTTATAGGTGAGCAGGACCACCTTGAAGAGTACCCTCCATTGAACTGGCAACCAGTGCAATTCCCGCAGTACCGGGGTGACATGGCTAAATTTTGACAAGCCTGTCAACAACCTGGCAGCTGTGTTCTGCACCAGCTGCAGCCGATGGAGGGTACCTCCAGAGACCCCAAGGTAGAGCGCATTACATTAGTTTAGCCTGGATGTCACAAAAGCATGTACCAAAGTGGGGAGGTCCGGGGGGGGGGGATCAGATGCTTAATCTTGGCAATATTTCTCAGATGGAAAAAAATCACTTTGACAATGGCAGACACTTGATGTTCCATCGTCAAACCACTGTCAAATATCACACCAAGATTTCGTACCTTTGGGGAAGCCATCAATGGGAGAGAGCCAAGAATCAGTCCAGAATCTGCCCCAGAGAGCAATCCCTCCCTCCCTTATGTTCACTTAATCCCTCACTCCTTATGCTCTTACTCTCTTAGACTTCACTTGTCCCTGCTGCTTTTTCTGCCATGAAAACCTAATCGTCTGATAATATTTCTCTGGTGCCTAGTAGCACCACCCACCATCTGTTTGCTGTCCCCATACTATTTAATGTTTCCCTGGTGTCTAGTGGCATGCCCCACACTCCGATCACCATTCCCATTATTATTTTGTATTTCCCTGGTATCTAGAGGCACCCCAACCCTCCAATCACCATTCCTCTTATTAGTGTATATTTCCCTGCTGGCTAGTGGCACCCCCCCACCCCTGCGATTGCCATCCCCTATTGGTAATATTTCCCTGGTGTCTAGTGGCATCCCCCGCACTCTGATCACCATTCCCATTATTATTTTATATTTCCCTGGTGTCTAGTGGCACTCCTATCCCTCTGATTGCCATTCCACTATTTTTAAAAGTTTCCTTGGTGTTTAGTGGCACCCCTGACCCCTGTCCCCATCTGAAATAAAGAAAATGGTCTCTCAATGTCTTTTTTCCCTGTAAAAAAGAAAATGGTTACTAGCCAATCTGACCCATTCACCCCGACCTCCCACTGAGCACCCACCACCCCGCCCCTAACATCCACCACACGCCCTCATTCACCTGCTAGTTGGCTGAAGATCCACTCTGTGATGGAAGACACGTCTTGCTGCTGGAACCATTTACTGCAATAAGAGAAAGTAAGGTAAATGCAGTTCAATGTATTTCAATTGGATTTTCAACTTTGAATCATATAACCTGGCTGTTTTAGCATATTTTGAGCCCACATTTTTGACATGGCCTTTTTGGGACTCCACCTCATGAACAATGGTGGTGGAATTAGGCAAATCCTGCTCAAAAGGTGATTTTGTGGTTGCTTGGCGAAATCATCTTTCAGGCAGAATTTGAAAGTTTTCACCACTCTTGTTCATGAGGCGGGGTCATAAGAAGACTATGTTGAAAATTTGGGGTCAAAATATGTAAAATGGCAAAGTTATGCCCATTCCCTGACATTTTCCTATGCTTGCTCGTAACTTTGGACATTTTAAATATTTTGATTCCAAATATTCAACATAGCCTTCTTATGATCCCACCTCATGAACTTGACAGCTGTTATTTTTCAAATCCTGGTCAAAAGGTTTTTTTGCACCAGTTGTGTGGAGTGACGTTGCAGTGGTGCAGAATCACATTTGGTGGGGATTTGAAAACTTTCAGTACATGAGGTGGGATAATAAGAATGCTTTCCTGACAGTTTGGTTGCTCTTCTACAAATCCTGGCACTTTCACAGTAACGTATATATACGCATCTATTGAGGGATGGGCGCGCAGAACCCGAAGGGCACTGTGCTCCTACAGGCAATATATGATTACTCTATCTCAAAACTATATATGGGTGGGAGTGCTGGGCCTAGAGGGCCCTGAGCTCCTACAGTCAAATAAGGCCACAATTACCCTATCTCAAAAAATTAAGGACATTAATCGCAAAAAACTACTTTAATGCATCACTTAGAGTTGATGTCAAACCATAAAAAGGAGGGAAATATGATGCTAGGGTTTCCAATCCTAATACCCCCCCCACCCTACACACACCAACAGGTGTTGGGAGTGTGCCTTGGGGTCATCAGCCCTAACACTCACCCCATTCTCCTATACTGTACCCATCTCAGCTTATTTACTTATGGAATGGGGTAAGCATTACGACTGATGACCCCAAGACACCCCCAGTGCCTGCTGGTGTGTGCAAGGTGAGGGAGGGGAGTTAGGATTGGAAACTGTAGCATTGTATTTCCCTCCTTTTTATGGTTTGATATCAACCCTAATTGATGCAATAATTTTTCACAAAGAACATCTTTCCTTCTCTCTTTGTAGATCGATCTATCTATCTGTCTATCTATCTATCTATCTATCTATCTATCTATCTATCTATCTATCTATCTATACATTATAGTGCCACAGTAGTGGCACTATAGTTAGGGTTGCCCAGCCACTTCTATGTTAAACTCCAAATTTTGTACTTTAGTAACTTTGTGACTGTATGATGGATTTGCCTAAAATATTGCATGTGTGGTCAGGTACCATAGATCTCTCTAGATCTGGCACATTTTGTTCTGGTCGGATATGCGGTTGTGAAGCTGTGGAGTGCCACAAAAAGTGTAAAAACCCACTTTTGGGTCTATTTCTTTGATTAGGGCTACAGGCCAAACAGTTTGCCTGTCTGGTCTGAAATTAACGAGGAATATGTAGACTGGGTCACCGATGTGCCTTTTGAAGATTTGGTGAAAAAAATATTAATCTGTTCAAAAGTTATTCAGTTTTAAAGTTTTCCCATTATAGTCAATGTGAAAAAATATATGTGCCTCTCAAAAGTTGCTGGCAGTACATTTTAGTCTTGCAAATGTCCTCAGTGGTTTTGTGCTGCTGCCATCTTGTTTTCAGTTAGTGGTGGAGAAAAATGGCTGTAGTTCAAAGTTGGCTACCCCTAGGTATTTTATTTTTTTAGCTTTTGTTTACCGGGTAGGTACACTAGACAAGTTATATGCCTATTTTCAGGAATGACCCGGGAGAGTACAACAGGTATAACAGGGTACTTCAATACAGCAAAACGGGTGAGCAAATACTTATACATTTTGTGGTTAGGTACAAGGAGTCAACAAGACAGTGGGCAATATACATTTTGTGAATTAGGTACATAGTCAGCAGAGCAACAGAAGGTAAGGTGCATTGGGTCAATAAAACATCAGACAATATATAGTGCATTAGTTCAGGTTGTGGTTCGGGGAGTAGTGTGCCACCTGGCTTGTGATGTCCAGGACTTTTTGCTAAGGGGGCTTTAGGCATTCGCAGCATGAAGTCAGATTGAGATGCTCCCACAGGGAGGACCGAAAGCTTTTATGGGAAGAGGCAGTGCGGACCTGCTTGGGGAAGGAGTTCCAGAGCCTAGGGGCGTGAGTTGCGAAGCTCCTGTCACCCATAAGGGTGCAGGTGGAGGTACATTTAGTAGCCCTGGGCCCTGGGATCTCAGCGGTAGGGTGAGAGGTCGGCTGGGGAGAGGAGCTGGGCCAGTTCCTGGGGGGTGTCGGTGCTGATCACCTTGCTCGCAAAGCACCCTATACCAAAGTTTAGGTGATTGGTCGGGGATAGCCAACCTAACTTATCATAGAGTTCGCAGTGATGGGTGAGACAGGGGGGCCGCCAGTGCAAACTGGCAGATGTTGCTGTACGTCGTGTTCCACTTGGTAAGGAGGGCCTTAGAGGTACGAGCGAATAGGTGGAAACCATAGCTGAGGGAAGGGAGTAATACTCCCTTGGCAAGAGCCAGATGAGCCGCTGGGGTAAGGTTGCATCTAGCCCTATAGGCCAGCCCCAGCTTGCAGTTTACACCTCTGCAGACATTGTGGATGTGGCTCCCCAGGTCCAGTTGGGGGTCGAGCATCACACTGAGATATTTGAGAAGGGAGGTACCATCATCGCAGTCGATTTGCAGAGGGACTGGAGAGGCATGTATTTTGGCTGATGAGCCAAATAACATAGCCTGAGTTTTTTTCTGGTTGAGTACCAGCTTCTGTTTGGAAAGCCATGCCTGGATATTCTAGAAGTCCTCTGATAGGTGGTGGTTTAGAGTGACTGAATCATGTGAGTGGGCCAGGAGGACCAGGTCTTCCGCGTACATGGTGACCCTACACCTGGTAACCACGGCAGGGAGATTGTTAATAAAAAGAGAGAAGAGTAGGGGGGGCCAGAACTGAGCCCTGAACACTGACAGTTGTGTGTACCTAATTGGGGAATGAGAAACACAATGCTGGCATCAGAATTTTAAACTTCCACTTGGAAATATGTTTTCCAGGATCTGACTCCAGCACTTTTACAAATTGCAAAACAACGGATGCAACATTTTCGCAAGTTGCAACACTCGCACCCATTCTTTTACAAATTTTGCAAAAGTGTTGCAGTTTGTGACACTACTGCATCAAAAAACACAATTTCTTTGTCACCTCAATGCAACTAAATGGTTTGGGCTTTTGGGCTGAAATTTGCAGGGTGGCAAGCCCTTTCCCCAGAGAAGTGCCTTTTGCTGGTTTGGTGAAACAATTTACACTGCTTCCATAGTTACAGCATTCTGAATTTGAGAAATTTCACATAGGGTAACATTGTGGTACCCGTGCGGCCTTTCAGCACCCATATCTTGAAAATGATTTGAGATACAGATTTTTCGGTCTGGGAACCTTAGCATGCATTAAGGTTTCCAAGTCATGATTACAACTGCAGTGGAATTTTTTTCATAGTTGCTATAGTTACTGAGATACTGCCAAATTAGTGTTACAAGGGTTCCTTTTTATGACTGTAGAGCTGTGGTATGTCTCTGTACTTATGTGTAAGTGGCTCAGAAGGCCCGCACTCCCACAAATGCATACCATTCTGCAATAATGGGCAGTGTGAAGGGAGTACAGGGCCCTCACAATCACATACCAGTTATATCACACTTTCTCAAAAAGAAGGAAAATTCATTGCAAAAAACTCTGTTAATGCATGAGTTAGGTTTGATAGTACAGCAACATATGTTTGGAAATTCGATGTTAGAGTTCCCACTCCTACCACCACCACCATTCTGCACACACCAACAGGCATTGGGGTGTGCCATGGGGTTGTCAGGCCCAACTCTCACCCCATTGCCCTATACTGTACCATGTCAGCTTGTTTACACATGGAATGGGGTGTGCATTGGTCCTAATGACCCCATGGCACACCCTGACATATGTTGGTGTGTGCAGGGTGGGGTGGTAGGGGTGGAAACCCTAACATTGAATTTCCAGACTTTTGTCACTGTACTATCAGCCCTAACTCATGCATTAACAGATTTTATTATTCAATGCCCATCAATCAAACTCAACTTCAGAAACTTCATTGGCCATTTAACTTTGTGTGGGTGGGATGAAAATCTCACACAACATGCTGGCTCCATTCCTGCGATAACAAGCACTGTACTTATCATTTCCCTCTCACTCACACCTGTGAAAGGCACAAATTAGAAAAAAAAATTTCATTCACATCTGGTTGATCCTGCCTTTGGAAACACCTCCCCCCACTTTCCTGAATCACCCCTGCAGTGAAAGGTGGTAGGAGCCCCCCATAAAAATGCAGCGCGGGGGGGAGGAGAGACAGGGAGAGAGACCAAAAGCACAGAAAGGAAGTATTAAGCATGGTAAGCCACACCTTGGCTCTTGGTAACACTGACATTCCCACTGAAATAATAAAAAAAAAAGAAGTACATGAATGTCTCGACTAAAAGAGACAACAGGCTGTGTGTGTGTGTGTGTGTGTGTGTGTGCATGTGTGTGTGTCTCTGCCTCTTTCTCATACTAAGTACAGACATACAGAAGGAATTTTTAGTATGTATGCAACAAAATTTTATTTGTCTTACAACCTTTGAAACTGAACTACTGTACATGAAAAACGGTGCTCATATCTCTCTTGTTTTGTAATAAAGAAGCTGGAGATAGACACTGCATTTGGAGGTTTTCCTTCTCCAGATTTCCTCTCAATGGGAGCAAGTTTTAAGAGGACAAACTAATTCTGATTATTTACAGACCATGGTTTTGAAGAGAAACAATTTGTTTATGATAATTTCACAGGCTTTGGTGGTAGCTTAAAAACTATATACTGTACTTTGAATCTATTGAACCACCTGCTAAATTAAAAATGGATTTGAACCCTATTGGCAAAACCTGGGAATATTTTTCACATGAACACTGCATCTACAGTGGAGTGCAACCATGAGCTGATATAAGATATGATCGATTTTTATTTTTATTCTGTGTTTTTTATCTTGCTTTTTATATTTTAACAGTAAGCAAGTTCAGAGATGAGGGGGAGACTCAGGAGATGTGTCTAATGGCACCTCCCAGTCCTGCTCACCAGTTGCTGACCCCCATCCACACTGTAATGCCCTGGTATCTAGTGGTGCCCCCCACACAAGAATATGATATAACAATTTATAACAATTTATCTGAAAATAAGAAAACTGTCCCACAAAGTCTTTTTTTTAAACCTGTAAAAGGAAGTGCATCACAGATCACCCCCAACCAATCTCCCACTGTGCACTCACCTCCGCTAATCCCTCAGTACACCCCCACACACCCTCACTCACCTGAAGATATCTCAGGTTCGAGATCTGCTCTCCCAATTGAAGACACCTCTTGCTGCTGGAACCGACAATTGCAATATGAGAAACTAAGGTAAATGTGCTGCAATGCACTTCAATGGGTGTTTCAACTTTAATGCATAACGCAGCCATTTTTTGAGATTTTGACCCCAAATTTTCAACATGGCATTTTGAAGACCCCACTTTATGAACAATATGACTGTCTTTGTGCAACTCCCCCTCAGAAATGTGATTTTGTAATCAGTTGGCAAAATCACCTTTCCAATGGGATCAGTGTAATGACAGTCATATTGTTCATGAGGCTGAGTCATAGAAGGCTATGTTGAAAATTTGGGATCCACGACGGTTGTTTGACAAAATTTATGTATAACACCCCAACAGTGAAACTGGCAGATAGACCGCATTCTGCTGTTGGCTGCCGGTTTCCAGTGGCTGTATGTGTTTTCTTAGGGGGGCTTCACTCCTGAACCCCCACGTGGGGGGGGGCTATGCCCCCTGCACCTCCCCACTTTAGCATTCTCAACTCCGAGTCAGAGCTGATTTGGGGGGTGCAGGGTCTCTGACAGACAGCAGCAGGTTCCAGTAGGTTCCCTACAGTGGCATGGGCTGTAGTAGCTGTAGGGGACCTCGCTGATGAACTGTCACTGTTGGGTGGGTAACCTGGAAAATTTGTGGTCATAATTTCAAACAATGGCTGCATTATGACAATGTGTTGCAATTTCTCTATGCATGCTCATAACTTCAGACATTTTCAATATTTTCACCCCATATTCTCAATATAGCCTTCTTATTATCCCACCTCATGTATGTCACAGTTGTCATTTTTCAAATGCTGGCCAAAATGTGCTTTTGCTCCTATGGCGCAGAATGGCATTGTAGTTGTGCAGAATTATGTTTTGGTGGGGATTTGAAATGTTTCTGTACTGAGTACATGAGGTGAGATCATAAGAAGGTTATGTTAAAAATTTGGGGTCAAAATGATTTAAATGGCACCGTTAAGACTATTTGTTGCAATTTCACTACACACACTCATAACTTTGGGAATTTTAAATATTTTGAGCCAACATTTTGAACATAGCCTTCCTATTAAACCACCTCATGTATGTCACAGCTGTCATTTTTCTAATCCTGTCCAAAATGTGTTTTTGTACCTGTGGTGTAGAATGGCATTGCTCTTTGGCAAAACCTGTACCTAGCCAACACCATTGATTAGGCTGTCACAATCCTAAACAACAATTTTACTTCCCTGGCCAACAAACATGCCCCATTCCTCAAATCTAGAACATGTAAATCCTCCAGTCCTTGGTTTACACCAGACCTTAAGGCTGTTCTTACAAATAGAGATAAACTCTGGTTCCACAATAGGTGAACCAGGAATCCATCTGATTGACAATCCTTTAGGGCAGCTAGAAATGCCTGCGTTAAAAGTATACATGCCACCAAGTCAAATTTTTACATCTCCATCCTAAAGGAACACAAAGGAAATGCACACAAAATCTGGAGAATCCTAAAATCAGTTGAGGCATGGCAGGCTCCTCCCCCCATTCCAGCCAAGATCCTCGACCAAGGTAAGACCATCAAAAATAACAGCCAAATCCTAGAAGAGCTAAACTTGCATTTTGCCACAGCTGGTCTGGCCTTTGATTCATCCCCTTATGCTGGACTTATGAACCACCCCCAGGACAGGACTAATCCCGAGGTTCTCCCTTCACCCTACCCCTTTCAGTTGCATCAGGTCTCCTTCAAAGATGTTGAAGATCTGCTCATTAACTTAGACACCAGGAAAGATTGGAGGCCAAGATGTCCTGGAGCCTTTTTTCTTAAAACCTGGCTACTATTATTTAACTGCCCCCATCCTCCATATATTCAATCTTTCAATTGACTCAGCCACAGTACCAGCTTGCTGGAAATCTGCACATATCCTCCCTTTATTTAAATCTAGTGACCTCTGTGATGTAAATAATTAACATCTCTATCCTTCCTGTCCTCTTCAAGATCTTTGAAAAGCTGATATATTCTCAGCTAAGACACCATCTTGAAACCTACTCCCTCCTTAACGCAGCGCAATCTGGGTTCCAGTTCAAACACAGTACTATCTCCACCCTTGCCAAAGTCGCCAGTAACTGGGTTACATCCTTGGACTCTAAAAAGACAACAGGTGCCTTATACTTAGACCTTAGTAAGGCGTTCAACACTGTCGATCATAACCTAGTTGTCAGCAGCCTTATTAAAGTTGGAACCACTCCTTCCACTGCTAAGTAGTTTACCAGCTATCTATCAGGGAAGGCCCAGAAAGTTAAAGCTGATGGTCTTTTCTCAGCCTTCCTCCCAATTTCAAGGGGTGTTCCACAAGGCTCTGTCTTGGGTCCTATCCTTTTTTCCCTCTATATAAACAACCTTGACTATAATATCACCAAATCCAAAATCCACTTTTTTGCTGATGACACAGTTTTGTATGCCTCTGGCTCAAATTTATCTGATGTAAGAAATATACTACAAGCTGACTTTGCACAGCTTGAACAGAACCTTGTAAATGCTAAACTCCTTCTCAATGCCAAAAAAATGAAGACTATGATCTCTACTCTGGAAAACTCCTTCTCTACTTTCCACCCACCTAATGAGTTTATTTCTACCTCCCTAGGTGAACCGCTTCAGGTTGTCCCCAAATTCAAATATCTGGGCATTTGGCTAGATATTAAACACACCTTCAACACCCACATTGACTATCTGATTGGTAAATTGAAGTGAATAATTGACTTTTTCTTTAGGAGTAGGACTCATTTCCCAACTGAGACTAAAGTCTGTGTGATGCACAGGGGAAAAGCTGGACCTCGCCC
Source organism: Neoceratodus forsteri (assembly GCA_016271365.2). NCBI lineage: Eukaryota > Metazoa > Chordata > Ceratodontiformes > Ceratodontidae > Neoceratodus > Neoceratodus forsteri. The sequence continues at coordinate 1,787,103,744 of CM057455.1, read as the reverse complement.
AACAACTAACACACTATAATCTGGGCAATGGAAAATCACCTACACAAATGCTCGCAGGCTGGGAAACAAGATCCCAGACCTGCAGGCAATAATGACAGAGGCTAAACTGGACATAGTAGCAATTAGCGAGACATGGTTTACCAGTAACCACACTTGGGAGACTTCAGTACTGGGCTACATACTGTTCAGAAGAGACTGAGGTGCAAAAAGGGGGGGGTAGAGTGGCCCTTTATATCAATGAAAATATCAAAGCTACAGAAATTCAGAATACACATAAGGAGCCAGAAGAACTGTGGGTCACCCTGGAAACAGGAAATGGGACAGCCATATGAACTGGGCTTGTGAACAGACCTCCAGACCAGGGGGAGGACATAGACATGTTACTGTTTGAAGATATACAAAACATGACAGCTAAAGGGGAGGTTCTGATAATGGGAGACTTCAACATGTAAGATACAGATTGGTCAATACCAGCAGGGACATCTGCCAGAACTAGACACATGGTGGATTCCCTGCAGGGGGTGGGCCTTAAACAACTGGTATAACAACCCACAAGAGACAGGGCTATCCTACATCTAGTACTGACTAACAGGGAAAGGATCACAGATCTCCAGGTAGAAGGTCAGCCGGGTGACAGTGACCATCACATGGTATGGTTCGATTTGGCCACTAGAACAAAATCATCCCATTCCAAGGCAAAAATATGGGACTTCAGTGGAGCTGACTTTGATAAGATGGCAAACAGAGTTAAGCTGGCCCTGGCAAAAAGAAATACAGGTGAAGGGGTACAGGCAAAGTGGGCAAGCATTAAAGATGCAATACTTGAAGCAACATCCCATTGTGTTAGTGAGAAAACAAAGTGCAAAAGAAGAAGGAAACCACTTTGGTTCTCAAACACAGTAGCAGAAAAGGTCAGAGCCAAAAGGCTAGCCTTCAGGAAATATAAGGGAATGCAGCAGGATGAAGATAGAGAGGCATATCAAACTTCCCTATGGGAAGCAGGGAAGGCAGTAAGGCAGACATAGGCCCAAACCGAGGAAACACTAGCATGGACAGTAAAAGAAGGTGACAAGACTTTCTATAGATACATTAGTGAAAGGAGAAAGTCCAGATGGGCTATTGTTAAGATCAATGGGGATAAGGGGGCGTGTAAGGAGGAAGACCATGTAAAAGCATCTATCCTACTTAGATACTGCTGCTCAGTATTTACTGAAGGGAAGGAAGGGCAGAACCCACAGCTCAGCACCATGGACACAGGGGGAGGGAGGTGTGCACTAGTACCTTCATAAAAGAAAGGGTCCTACAAGAGCTCAATAAGCTCAGAGTGGACAAGGCAATGGGACCTGATGGCATACATCACAGGGTATTAAAGGAGCTAAGGGTGGAACTAGCAGAGCCATTATCAGAACTGTTTAGTAAGCCTCTGAGCACAGGAGAGGTCCCAGAAGAATGGAGAAGAGCTCATGTGATCCCACTCCACAAGAGGGGTAGCAGGGAGGAGGCAGAGAACTACAGACCAGCCAGTCTTACCTCAGTAGTGAGCAAGATTATGGAGACACTCCTTAAGGAAAGGATAGTGCAACACCTGAAATCCATAGGAGCACAGGATCCAAGACAGCATGGGTTTACAAAAGGAAAGTCCTTTCAAACTAATCTCATAGATTTCTATGACTGAGTAACCAGAGTGGTGGACAAAGGGGGAACAGTTGATGTCTCCTACCTTGACTTCAGCAAAGTTTTCAATACTGTTCCTCATAGAAGATTGATTAATAGCTGGGTAGGCTCGGGGTGGGTCAGAAGTTGGTCAACTGGGTGGCAAACTGGTTGACGGACAGAAAACAGAGAGTGTTGGTAAATGGTATACAGTCATAAGAGATGCAAGTCACAAGTGGGGTACCTCAGGGATCAGTCCTGGTGCCAGTCCTCTTCAATATCTTCATCAGTGACATTGCAGATGGACTGGAGGGTAAGGTTTGTCTGTTTGCAGATGACACCAAGATCTGCAACAGAGTAGATAATCCAGATGGGGTGGGCAGAATGAGAAGAGATTTGGATAAACTAACAAAATGGTCAGAAGAGTGGAAACCTGGTTTTAATGCAAAGAAGTGCAAGATCATGCACATACAGAAGAGAAACCCTGAAGCCACCTATAGGCTGGGAGGGGAGTTCCTGGCAGTCACAAGGGAAGAAAGAGACTTGGGCATCATCATCACTGATGACCCGAAATCATCCAAGCAGACCACTAAAGCAGTAGGTAAGGCTAGAGGGATGTTGGGGTGTATTAGTAGGGGTATTACAAGTTGTACGAGGTAGGTAATAATCCCATCTTTACAAGACACTGGTTAGGCCCCATCTGGAGTAATGCGTGCAGTACTGGAGGCCACACCTTCACAAGGACATTAACCAAATTGAGGCAGTCCAGAGAGAGGCAACCAAAATGGTGCAGGGACTGCATCAGAAAACATATGAGGACAGATTAACTGAGCTCAATATGTATACCCTAGAGCAAAGGAGGGAGGGAACTGATATGATTGAAACATTCTAACACCTTAAGGGCATTAACAAGGTGAAAGAGTCTAACATGTTTCAATATAAGAAAAATAGCAGGACAAGAGGACACAGCATGAGATTAGAGGGAGGCTGATTAAGAGGTAATGTGAGGAAGTTCTTTTTCCCAAAAAGGGTGGTGGATGCATGGAATGGCCTACCTCAGGAAGTGGTGGATATGAATACAGTGCAGGGCTTCAAACAGGCATGGGATAGGCATAAGGGAGCAATACAGATGAGTATGAATAGATAGGCCATTGACAGAGCAAAGGCCAATGGCACATTCATAAAGTAGAAAAAGAAATGGGCAGACTGGATGGGCCTTGCAGTCCTTATCTGCTGTCAACTTCTATGTTTCTATCACGCTCGTCCAGGCTACATTCCTGCCCTTATTTGACTATGGTGACATAATATACAATTCCTGCCCTGCTGTGTATTTGAACAAGCTGGATATCCTCTATCACCATGCCCTACAATTTATAATCAATTCCCCCTTTCATACTCATCACTGCGATCTGTAAGCAACTGTCGGCTGGACCTTGTTCACCACCAGATGTCTGATTCATTCAGGTACTTTGTCATTCAAAATCCTATTGAAGAAACTCCCAGAATATGTGTCCTCCCTTGTTACATCTCCCACAGTTTTTTTCCCCTTAGGAAGTCTAACCTTATCCTGTTAGAAGTGCCTAGGACTCGTACCTCTTTTGGTAAACTTGCCATCTCTTGTGCCCTCCCTGCTGCCTGGAATCAGCTTCAGTCTGTATGCAGATTCTTCTGCCTAGTCTCTATCTACTTCTTTAAAACCTTAGCTGCAACCAAATTCAAAGAAATATGCTGCTGTCACTAGTCTTCTTTGACCGCTGTCTCACAATCAATATCCCCTTCCCCTCACTATTACTCCTGCATACCCAATGTTTCTTTCCCCCTCCCCATCTTCTCCATGTTGTCTCATTCCTGCCTTGCTATCTGAACACTGTATTCTCCCTTTTCCTGGACCTCCATCAACTGTCCTTCTCCTCTCTACTTCTCACACTCTTTTCTATTTTAACTCATTTCATATGTACTGTACTCATTTCCATGTCCTTGAATGTTGCCACCCCTTCTTACTACGATGCAGTTAGTTTGTACTGTTATCAAGTTGTACATTTGCTACATTTTTTGTGAGCTTTTTTTATATGTGTCTTATACTTTATGCTTGGACTGGTTGTATATAATTTGCCTTGTCTGTATATTTAACTGTTACAAGTCCTCAGAACCTCATTGTGAGTGATCTTGCTCAATGGAGTTATTCCTGCAATAAACGTCAACTTCAACTTCTTGCACGGAGTTACATTTTGGCAGGGATTGAAAAATTTTCTGTACCGGGTACATGAGGTGGGTAATTACATGGCTATGGTGACAATTTGGTCACTGTTGACCTATAACTGGAAGTGCAGGGGCTGGAGAGCCATGTGCTTCCACAACCAGATACAGATGTGGACCTATGGAGGGATAGGAATGCAGGGTCCTCTGCTTTCACAGGCAAATAAGGATAAGATTAGACTATCTCTAAAAGTAAGGAAATAAATTGCAACAAACTTTGTTAATGCATCAGTTAGGGTTAAACTAACAAAAGTAGGGAAATGTGTCATTACACTGTCCAACCCTAACACCCCATTCTCCACCCTGCACAGACCCACAGGTGGGGGGGGGTTCTGTCTTGGAGCTGTCAACCCTAACACTCAACCCATTCTCCTATGCTGTACCCATGTCACCTAATTTTGTAATGCAATGGGGTGAGCATTAGGGATGACAGCCCCAAGACAGCCCTCCCCTCTCCTGTGAGTTTGTGCAAGGTGTAGGGAATAGGGAGTTAGGTCTGGAAACTATAATTTCCCTACTTCTGTCAGTTAAACCCTAACTGATGCATTAACAAAGTTCATTGCTTTTCTCTCTCTCTCTCTCTCTCTCTCTATATATATATATATATATACACATTATGGTAGCACAGTAGTGCTACCATAGTTAGGGTTGAGTACCCCATTTAAGGTTAAATGGTGAAACTTTGCACCTTAATAACTTTGCCACCATTGAACAAATCTGCCTGAAATTTGGCAGACATGGGGCATAACCATAGATCTTGGGATATGCCAGCTTTTGCTCCAGTCGGATTTACAGCTGCGGAATTATTAAGCAACATTCTGGGGCGCATTTATGGTTTTTTGCACATTCTTTGCTCGTGCCTACAGGTGGCACAGTTTGTGTGACTGGTCCAAAATCTTCAGTGAGCATGCGTCCGGGGTCCCCGATGTGCCTTTTGAAGATTTGGTGAAAAAATATTGAACGGTTCAAAAGTTATTCTAAAAACAAGTTCCCATTAGAAGTCAATGGGAAAAGTTAACAAAAATTGCAACACTTTTACAAATGCACTCTTTAGTGTCGCAAATGACCCTAGTAGTGTTGTAAATCCACCATTTTGTTTTCAGTTATTGTTCAGAAAAATGCTTGGAATTTAAAATTGGGACCCTCTAGGAACACAATTCTTTTTGTGTTCACCTAGTCAGACCCTCAGGACGCTAGCCTTGTCTTTATTTTGGGGTTAAACACCCTAGAAATATGTTTTTCACATTTTTGACAAAAGTAGTGTCGCAAAGTAGTGTCGCACTTCCGACACTTTCGCAGATTTTTGAGAAAGGTGTCACAAAACACGACACAACGTTTCTAGACTACTGTATGGCCAAAATGACAGGAATTCTTTGCCACCCTGTTGCAAATGAATGGTTTTGGTCTTTTGGGCTGAAATTTGGAGGGATGGTAGCCAACATCTCACAGATGTGCCTTTTGGTGGTTTGGTGAAAAAATATAGCACGGATGCAAAGTTACGATACTCTGAAGTTGAAGTTTTTTCCCATAGACTAACATGGTGGCATCCACCGTGCCTTTCGGGGCTCGTATCTCAGAAATGATGCGAGATACGGAATTTCCGTTGCATACCTGTGTAGCCCTGTCTGATATGCATTTAGTGAAAACCTAGCCAGGAAACTCATTAATCATGTGAAATTTAAATTTTTTTTCTACGTCGTACGGTTACTGAGATATTAGCAATTTAATATTACAGCTGTTCGTTATTATTATGCATACATCCCTTGTTTTCACTGTGTTTCTCAATGGAGCTTTTGGGGAAAAATAGGGTGTGTGCTCCACTTACTGTTACACGTAGGCTTTACACTTCTCTTTCTGTGCCTGTTTGCTTTAGCATTCCCGTGTATGCCACTGTGTGCGTTACCCTTTTTGTTTCCATATGCGCTTTCGTTTGCATTACTGTTACCATTTGAGTCTCCACTACTGTTTGTGTTTCACTTAGCGTCAACATGTGCATTACCATTTCTGTTGGTGGCCATCCTTCCATTTCTGTTTGCGTTTGTCTTTCGTTTTGCATCATCGTTGTTCTTACTGTTACCATTTGTGTTTCCAATTGCGTTCCCGTGCCCATGCCCATTACGGTTTGCATTTCCATACGTGCTTGCATTTGCATTTCTCTTTCCTTCAACGTTATTGTTGCTGTTATCGTTACCATTTCCATTTAGAAATGTGGTACCGTGACCGTGTTCATTACGGTTTGCATTTCCATATGTACTTGCTTTTGCGTTTCTGTTTCCTTTCATGTTATTGTTCCTTTCACAGTTATCATTTGCATTTACAATAGTGGTACCATGACTGTGAATGTTACCAGTTGCGTTTCCGTATGCACGTGTGTCTTCGTTTGCGTAACTTTGGCATCACTTTGCACTGGCGTTTCTATTAATGGTTGCTTTACAATTTACGTTTGCTTCACCATGTGCATAACTGTTACTGCTTGTGTTTGCATTGCTGTTACCGTTACTATGTCACAAGACATCACGTGGTGAGAACACGGGGCCTGAAGGGCCCGTGCTCCCACCACCACATTCTATTCTCTATTTATAGTCCTCATTCTCAAAAAGAAGGGTAATTCATGGCAAAAAACTCTGTTTAATGCATCAGTTAGGGTTGTTCCACAGCAACAAAAGCAAAGAAATTCAGTGTTAGGGTTGAAAGCTCCTCTTGCACCCCCCCAGCCTGCCCCCCCAATCTGCATCGGGGTGTGCGTTGGGGTCATTGGTCCTAACTCTCATCCCATTCTCCTACACCTCAGCTTGTTTACACATGTGATGAGTTGAAAGTTAGGGCTGATGACCCCAATGCACACCCCGATGCTGGTTGAGGGGATGGGCTGGGGTGCAAGGGGGCTTTCACCCCAACACCAAATTTCCTCACTTATGTTGTTGTGGAACTACCCTAACTGATGCTATTAAATAGAGTTTTTGCCATGAATATCTATATATATATATATATATATATATTCTTTGCAAAAAAAAAATCCATTAATGCATCAGTTAGGGTTGTTTCCACAGTGACAAAGGTGTTGAAATTCAACATTAGGGTTACCAACCATAACAGCCCCTGCCCTACCCCCCTACCCTCCACACAACAACAGGCATTGGGGGTTCATTGGGGTCATTGGCCTAACTCTCACACAGTTCCATTTATAAGTAAGCTGAGGTGTTGTGGTATAGAAGAATGGGGTGAGAGTTAGACGTGAAGACCACAATGAACACCCCAACACCTGTTGTTGTATGTAGGGTGGGGTAGGGGAAGGGGTGTTAGGGTTGGTAATCCTAACATTGAATTTCCACACTTTTGTTGCTGTGGAAACAACCCTAACTGATGCATTAACTGAGTTTTTTCCATAGAAGTTCCCTTCTTTTTTAGAAAGTGTAATGCAAATAGTCATTGGTACATAGTGCAGAAAATCTGTAGTGAAAATATTACAAATTTTCAAATTTATGAGCATGCCTTGAAAGTGCACAACGCATGCTCATAACATGGTTATTTTAATTTGTTTTTCACAAAATTTCAACATGTTTTTTGGGGACCTCCCCTCATGAACACTGACTCTGTGATTTTGTTAATCCATCTTGAAAGTTGATTTTGCACAGCGACCATGCCACTCTGCATCACAGGTGTGAAAACACATTGCAGGCAGGATGTGCACAATGACAACTGTACTGTTCATTAGAAGTTGTAAAAAAATAGCAATGTTGAAAATATGAAGTGAAAATATTAAAAATTGGTGTAGTTATGAGCGTGCGTAGAAACTGCACAATGCATGCTAATATTGCAGTCATTTTCTGGTATTTTTTCACCAAATTTGCAACATGGGCTTTTTGGGACCCCACCTCATGAACAGTGGCACTGTTGTTTTGTGAATCAGTCCCTAAAGGTGATTCCACGCAGTGACCATGAAATCACCTTCCCAGACTGAGAAATGAAATGATAGTGCCAGTGTTCATGAGGTGGGGTCCCAAGAACTCCATGTTAAAAATTTGGGGCAAGAATTCCCAGAAATGGATAAGATATCAACCTAAGTTGAACCCCCTCCCTCCATTGACTCCCATTATATGGCTTACCTTCGATTCTTCATTTTGCAGTTCAGCTTTGCAGAATCCAGATGTGTCTCCGGTCCAGAGAAGATCACTGTTCCCAACCTTCAGAGGGTAAATATGGGTGAGGGGGGGTGCAGCGATGTGGGTGCACAGAGGGAAGGTGGGGATGGGGAGTGGGATTGGTGAGATGATGATGGACTGTTTTTATCATTGCAGAGAAAAAATAAAGACTTTGGGGGACTGTTTTCTTCATTTACAAGGCTTTAAAAAATAAATTTGGGCACACTGAGGTGGGCTTCCTGTGTACCACATATGTTTGGGGGGATCATTATGCCGACAGGGGAATTGGGCAACCCCACCATCAATAAGACTGGGCTTGGGCGGGTCATCCGACACAGGGAGTTAGCATCCTGCTGTCAGAAAAGACTGAATATAAAAATTAAATATGTCAGCACACTGGGGTGCACTCCCAGTGTGCCACAATTCCAGGGGGTGGGGGATAGAGATCGACATGGGGATTGGGCACCCAATATCAGAGAATGGGGCAGAGTAGATTGATGCAGGATCCTGCTTTGAAATGTGCACAGATTTTGATGCAGAATCCTGCATCGAAGTACTGTAATGTGCCGTACAATGATTTTGTATTGGAAAGCATTGTGCGGCACATTGCAATACTTCGATGCAGGATCCTGCATCTAAATTATTAAAAATTTTGATGCAGAATTCTGCATTGAGAAGAAGACATCAGGGGACAGTTTTCTTTTCCCACAGGGTTTTTAAATAATGTGGGCACACTGAGGTGGGCTCCCAGTGTGCCACATGAGTTGTGGAGGGTCAGACATGATGCCAACAGGGGGATTGGGCACCCCCGTCGGCAATGAAAAATGGGTTGGGGGAGACATCCGGCACCAGTAGTGGGCATCTTGGTGTCAGAAAGTAAAAATTACTTTATCTGGGCACATTGTGGTGGGCTCCCAGTGTGCCAGAATAGTGTGTGTGTGTGTGTGTGTGTGTGTGCGTGCGTGTGGGGGGGATGTTGTGTATTCATCTAAATAGGATATTTATGCACAACAAAAATGTTTGTGCATATGTTTCCGTGCTTGGCCAGTGCTAGTTGCCATGCACAAAAAAATGTTTGTGTGACCAAAATCTGGGAAGCAAGCTTACATTTTAAAAATAAAGTATTTCCACACAGCTTTCACAAAAACTGATGCCAGAGATGTGTTCTTCATGCCCCGATTAGGTAAACATGTGTTGGTATTTCAAAAGGGGCAGTATTTTTAAGTTATATTGTTTTTTGTCCCTTGCTAATTGAAAACAAGATGGCAGCAGCACAAACAAATTTTTCCAGAGCACAACAAAAAAGGTTGCGTGAAAGTTTTTGTGCTGCCCATATAAATTTTCTCATAGGAAACAATGGGAAATGAAAAAATATCATAACATTTGAATGGATTAATATTTTTTCACCAAATCTTCAAAAGGCACCCCTTTGAGCCAGTCCACATGTGCCCAACACAATTTAACACCAAAGGGACACACTGTGCATGCACAATGGATGACAAAAAAAATGCAGAAAAGTGTGGATTTTTCATACTATTTAATGCTCTGCAGCTCTGAAACTGTAAATCCAACTGGAACAAAACTTTCCAGATACAGAGATCACTGGAACCACACATGGCTTGCAAACTTTCAGGCAAATCAGATTAACAGTTCAAATGTTATTAAAGTTCACAATTTGGGGTTTAACGTAGAAGTGGCCGTACAACCCTAACTATACCTGCCCTACACGGCAGGTATAATATATATATATATATATCTACACATAGGGCAGGATATTCAAACAGGTTGTGCATGGCACAACAGAGTTCACCATGCAGAACCCACTGATGCGCCCTGGCATGCTATTCAATGGGGGAATAAGCTCAGCACAAATCTCGATGCGCCGGGGCGCATCAGTAATATAGGCGGCACAGGTAAGGGGGCATACCCATGCATATCTTGCACATCCCAATATTCAGCCCAGGATGTGCTGAGAATATGCAGGCACAACCCCTATATGTGCTGCACACAGTTGAGCCAGAAATAAATGGAGCAACAGCTGGCCACCCACAGGTGAGCTGCCATAACGCAGGGTGCAACATGGTAGCTGCCAGCTGTGGGTGACCACCTGAGCCCTGGCGGCACCGCCCTGTGGCATAGCACCCCCCCATGCCTGATCGTGGGCTGTGTTAAGGAATAGAAACTCTGGTGGTCCAGTGGACCCAATCACCCTGCCCGATCGCGGGCTGTAATATTAAATAAACTCCCTGGTGGTCCAGTGGACCTATCACCCTGCCCTATTGTGGGCTGTAATATTAAATAAACTCCCTGGTGGTCCAGTGGACCTATCCCCTTGCCCGATCATGGGCTGTAATATTAAATAAACTCCCTGGTGGTCCAGCAATACCCATACCCCCCTCCCAATCCACCCACTCATTCCCGCCACCCCGCTTCCTTCCGGTCAGCAGTGGGTGGCAGCACCCCAACCGCAGGCTGCCCGGCCGCCCGCCAACTGACAGCATACAGTACGGCTGTACGCCCATTGGTCCACAGTGTGGGCCAATGGGCATGTAGACCGTACCGTACTACACAGTTCCGATATGTGAATGGATCCATTTACTTATTGGGACTGTGTAGTACAGTACGGTCAGCACACCCATTAGCCCACACAGTGGACCAATGGGCGTACAGCTGTACTGTATGCTGTCAGTTGGCGGGTGGCCGGGTGGCTTGTGGGTGGGGTGTTGCCGCCCACCACTGACTGGGGGGGGAGAGCGGGGTGATGGGAATGAGTGGGCGGGTTGGGAGAGGGTTACAGGTACCGCTGGACCACCAGGGAGTTTATTTAATATTACAGCCCATGATCTGGCAGGGTGATAGGTCCACTGGACTACCAGGGAGTTTATTTAGTATTACAGCCCGCAATCGGGCAGGGTGATAGGTCCGCTGGACCACCAGGGAGATTATTATTTATTACAACCTGCGATCAGGCATTGGAGCACATTGCTGGTGAGGGGCAGGGGGCGTCGGTCCCCAACGGCCGCTGCCTGGCAGGATGCCAAGCACAAGTCACCGGGGTTCAGTGCATCTGCATGCAAATGGGGCCATAATGACATGCAAATGGCCCCATTTGCACCTTGCATGCATTATTGCCCCATTTGCACATCCACAGCTGAATATCACAGTTGATGCACCTAGCGCAATGGCACTTGTGGTAGCACATCCCCCCTGCTCCTCTCTGGCCACTTGCACTGGTGCAGTGCCACTGTGCCATGCACTATGCAGGTGGTCATGGAGCGATGTTCAATGGTGCTGATCCATGGTGCAGCACTGTTGAATATCACCCTGTCAGCACCCTGGCACATCCCAGTTGCACTGCACCCAGGCTTGCGCCACAACCTGGCACAGTCTGAATATCCCACCCATACAGTATATAAAAAGAACAAGAATAAGAAGAAGTGATAGCAGCTTGTTAGGCAGCCAGAGCCTCTTTACAAGAGTTAGGCACTTGTCATATCAAGTTAAGCATACTCATCTGTGAAGGTCTGTCTACTTAATTTCACAATTACTTAAAATGTCTGTTTAATGTTCCTCAAGTTGTAATGGATCTATGAATGATCTACAGTTAAAGAACCACCATTAAGTACTACTTTAAGATATTACCTTGATTTCACATTCATTGCCAGCCACTGTTGGAGTGGAATATGCAGGTAAAAAGTCTAAATTGCTGTGACAAATGAATGGACAGTTATGGTAGTTTTTTTGACTGCTCTGATCTAGAATGGTCTATGCTCATATATGTTACAGAGAAAGATACATAGAAGGTTCATGGCTAGAGGCCAAATGTGTTCAGGCCTTCTGCTGTAGCACATCACAGTAACCTCTGAGGAAAGGAGTCACCAAGGTCATGGAACCAGAATGCTCTACAGGATTCATAGACCTGAAAAATATGAAGGCATTTCTGCTGCAGCTGATAGCTGGAGACAGTAGTTCAGTGTCTGCAACAGCTGGGTCTAATCCTTTTAGACAAAACTGTGTCAAAATAGTCTTTCAGTAATACAGCAAACAGATTCCCAGTCCAGCAGTTGCCATGGCCATGAATTATTCTGTTTAACAGAAAGAGAGCAATCTGTTTTTTGCCTGTCAGTTTTTCTCACTAACCTGTTTCACATCAGTTTAAAGGGCAGCACAATGTACAACTTATAGGTCATCAACGTAGTACTGCAGATTGCTGGGGCACCATATGCAGTAACAATCTGGTGACACAGAGTGGCTGGATTAACCATTCTGCACCATTGTTAGAGACTGTGCCCCATAGTGCTACATATCATGGGGTCACTAGCTTTTCCCTTCATTGCAACTCAAGGTGTTTGACCAAACAGAGAAATGAACAGGTGCTGGCATGTAAACAGCGTACTAAGCTATACTCAGTCGCAAGGTTATAGAACTCAGAGTGTCTTTCCCAGTCATTAATTCTAACTAACTTACTTACTAAATCAATCAATCAATCAATAAACAGACATGCTGATTTCTGCACATCCCAGTCACATGCCACAGCTCCACGCAGTCTGTAGAACTGTTTCAAGCATTTTTATTGAGTGCTGTCAGGCATGTCACAGGGAAGAAAATAGGAAGTGGAGGATAGAGACTGATGAGGGACTGCTTGGCCAAAATAATGTTAACAGGGAACAGGCCAAACAAGGATGAGCCACTGGATGCCAGAGACAAATTATGGGCTGGAATTGGGGAGGGGGTTGAATAGACCACCATGGAGGGCAGAAGGACAAACAGAAAAAAAACATCTTAGTAGTACAGTGGGAAGATTATAGTGGCAGCACTTCCTAGGGCACAGCTCATGACATAGTGCCATACCACTGGTGCTATGCCATGCACCATTTTCTGTGGGTGGTGCAGACTGGTGTGTTATGCACCATAAGCCTCTTTGCACCACTAAATAGCCTTGGCCACATTTACATTATACCTTAGCTACAAGGAGCACTCCTTCCTCTAGCCACTTCTGTGTATGACAGAGTTTAATTGTGGTGCAATGGGGAGCATGTTTGCATCCCGGATATCTGCCACAACTAACTTTGAGTGTGTATGGGGCTCCTGGTATCCAACGTGTATTACCAAAACATAGAAGCCACAGTACAACATAGAGCAGTAAATAACAGAATCTTGCAGTTTATAGAATAGCTTATTTTTATGTTGTCTTGCACACTTGCAAGCAATATTTTGTGGTAGTAGGAGAAATGCAGAGATGTCTCAGTGTTGGCAAACGCAGGGCATGCTTTAGAAGGTGTGTCTCCCATTCTCCAATGAGCTAGCATGCTAGCACTGACACAGGCTTGCAAAGTGCCACCAACTTGAAAGAAATTTGCTGCTGCAATCCGAGACAAGCTCGTTATGCAGAGACACTTAAGATATGCCTCCCCTGCATGCCTTGCCTGATGAAACATTTCAAATAAACATGACAGCGGCTGCTGACGTCTGCTGCACAATATCAAAACAAAGCTGACATCGGGGTGCCCACCCCCTGTTGGCATGTCTGCCACCCCCCCCACACACACACACACACACACACACACACACACACATACACACACAAACACACACACACGCACACACACACACAGATTGTGTGGCACACTGGAAGCCTACCTTAATCTGCCTCCATTTAACAGAAAGCTGACTGCGTTGGCATGTTCCTGCCCCCAGCCCCACTGTGTGGCACAACATCAACCCCTACAAAAGTTATGGACACACTGGGAGCCCACCACAGTGTGCCCAACATTTATTTTATTTAGCCTGTAAAGTGGAAATACTGTCCTGCGGGGCAGTGTCCTTTTTTTTTTTTTGTTCCTGAAAAAAAGAAAATGGTCCATTGCCAGCAGCACCTCCCCAAACTGCACCCACCCTCTGTGCACCCCACCTCCCCACACACCCCTCACCCCATACTTACCTCCAGTGTGCCAACACTGTGATGTTCGGTGGAGCGGGAACACGTCTGCACTCTTCAAAGCCGATCATGAACTGAAGAAATGTCGGTAAGCTGTATAATGGCATAAATGGAGGGGTTTCAACTTAGGTGGCTATCTCAGCCATTTCTTTAAATTTTGGCTCCATATTTTCAAAATTGGGTTCTTGGGACCCCACCTCATGAACACATGCACTGTCATCTCATTATTCAGTCCCGGAAGGTCATTTTGTGGTCACTGTGCATAATCACCTTTCTTGACTGAATGACGAAAAGACAGTGCCACTGTTCATGAGGTGGGGTCCCAAAAAGCCTATGTTGCAATTCTGGTTAACAAATTTTGAAAAATGACTGTGTTACAAGTGTGCATTGGGCAGTTTCCATGCACGCTTGTAACTTTGACAATTTTTAATATTTCCACTCCAGTTTTTCAACATTGCCATTTTTTCATACCTCCTTGTGAACAGTACAGATGACATGTTTTACATCCTGTCCAAAATGTGCTTTCACACATGTGGCGCACAATGGTGTGGTCTCTGAGGGAAATCAATGTTTGGGACAGAGTAACAAAATCACAGTGACACTGTTCATGAGCAGAGGTCCCAAAATGCCTATGCTGAAAGTTTGGTTAAAAAAATTCCCAAAATAATTGTGTTACGGGCGTGTGTTGCACATTTTTTACGCATGCTCGTGACTTTACCAATTTTTCATATTTTCACTCCAGATTTTCAACATTACCATTTTTTTACACCTCCTCATGAAGAGTAAAGCTGTCACTTTTCACATCCTGCCCAAAATGTATTTTCTCACCTGTTGCACCAAATGGCGCAGTCGCTGTGCAAGTTCAACTTTCATCTAATGAACTGATAGTGCTACTGTTCATGAGGTGGGGTCACAAAAAGCCCATGTTGAAAATTTGGAGTGAAAATATCAACAAAAACCTGGGGCATTAGGGTTTTCAACTGTAATGCTCCACCCTGTAGAGACTGACAGGCATCAGATGTGTGACTTGGGATTGTTGGCTGTAATGCTGACGCCATTCCACCCCCAACCCCACCCTGCAGCCAGTGACAGGCATAGAGGTGTGCCTTGGAGTCTTCAGCCCCAAAGCTCACCCCATTCTCCTATACAGCACCCATCTCAGTGTATTTCCTTATGAAATGGGGTGAGCATAAGGCCTGAAGACCCCAAGGCACATCGCAACACTTGTTGGTGTCTGCAGTGTAGGGTGAGGGGAAATGACATGAGTGTTATGGCTGATGATCCAAAGGCACACCCCAATGCCTGTCAGTCTCTGCTGTATGGGAGTGGGGTTGGCATCAATTCACTACTTCAATGCCATTCCTATTATGCATCTCTCTAACTCCTGCACTACCAATGCCAATGCCAGCAAGACGACATTCAGCATAGACAAATGCTTGTTAATGCTTCTTTCTATAGCTGCACACTAACATGCCTGTTTCTGAGTTTTCTGCTGCAGTTTGCTGCTACATGGAGCCATCACATTTCATAATTTAGAAGCCATACAGAAGGACTATGCAAAAGTGCTGACCTCTCTAATCACCCAGTGAATGGGGAGAATTGAGTCCTGATTGCTCTTAGCTCTGTCAATTTCTGCATATTTATCTTTTCCCTGTTTACTCTGCCCTTTCAAGTGCAAGAAAGTGAGCATAAAAGGCCAACGGCATCTTAGCACAATGCTGACAGCAGGAAAAAGGGAACAACAAATGTGAACACCTCAGAAATTACTGCCAAGGGATTCAACTTTCCATTGAGAATGCTTCTAAGAGGTATACAGTGCAGTTATCATAAAGCATCTGTACTTTGAAATGTTGTGAAACCCCATTATTATAAAGTTAACTGAGGCTTCTTTTGCATTGAGAGAAGTCAGATGTAACACAAAAAAATTGCTTTCTGATACTGAAAGCAGCACTCACTTTTTTGTAAATAGTTTTCATAGGTTCAAAACTTGAATCAATCACAAGAAAATCATCAGCAGACATCCGTTATGATAAACCGTTGGGGAAATGTGATATTTTCAGGTAATCATAACATGTACTAAACTTAGGGCTAAAGTTATGGGGTTTCATAGTGATGATGCACTCAATCTCGGTGTGGGGGTGACAGTCAAATAGTATTGTTTGCACACCTTGGCTGCTATTCTAGGTGTGGCATTGGTATCAGCTGTGCTTACTACTGCTCATCAGTCTCTCATAGCTGCAGCTTTTTTGTGGAAATGTGGCTGGAAGTGAGGGTGGTGTGGTTTTGGCTTGGATGGAGCAAACAAACATATAACCGATATTAAAATGTGGCAGACTTACGCACATCCAAACACTTTCCCTAAATTGCCAAATATGTCTGCATGAGCCAAGGGAAATGCTTCATTGCCACTTATTCAGATAATTTTACTTCATCTAGTTGTGCAGGATTTTGACTGAAGTGTCAAATTCATTGCGTCATAAAATTCAAGCAACTGTTTTGTTTAAATGTGACCAAAACCAACATTTCTTTTAGCTATATTTTCTATTATTTTATTTTTTGTAAGTTCTCATTATTGCAAATAATAGTTGAACCTCCCCAAATATTGTTTCCCCCCACTAACATTATTTATAAACATGCTTCCTGGCATGTCGGACACGGTTGCTGGGAATTAGTACGCTATAAAACTTTACTCCTTGAGAAAGTTATTACCTGGACCAAACTACACGTACTGTATATTGGAACATGCTGGAAGCACATTGTGACTGCTAGAAACATGTTCCATTATACAGGCTAAAGGATGCTGGCACCAGATAACTTGATCCTCGGAAACCAACCCCCTACTGGCCACAGGAAGTATATGACCAATTGGGAGCTATGGGGATGTGAGGAGAAAATAATCTGGTATTGGCTGCAAAAGCCCATTGTGCCTGTGGTGCTATTTGCCATATTCAAACCTCCCCAGGCAAATTACCCCTTATCAGATGCAAGGCCCTATGAAGCCATTTTGTACTTATTATAGGTCCCATCATGAACCAAGGGCCAAACAGACGCTCCCTTGATAGTGCCCCCAGAACAATCCACTTGATCTCTCTTCTTAGTCAGTATACTGTATTCCTAGCCATGGTAGTCTACTGCCCCGCTCAATAACTGTTCTGATCTGTAATACAGTATTCCCTGGCAGTCTACTGCCCCGCTCAGTAACTGTTCTGATCTGTAATACAATATTCCCTGGCAGTCTACTTCTCCGCTCAGTAACTGTTCTGATCTATAATACAGTATTCCCTGGCAGTCTACTGCCCGCTCAGTAACTGTTCTGATCTATAATACAGTATTCCCTGGCAGTCTACTGCCCTGCTCAGTAACTGTTCTGATCTATAATACAGTATTCCCTGGCAGTCTACTGCCCCGCTCAGTAACTGTTCTGATCTATAATACAGCATTCCCTGGCAGTCTAGTGCCCCAGCCCCATTCCCTGTCTAATGCATGTTCCAATGAAATATAGAAACATAGAATTTGATGGCAGATAAGGACCCCTTGGCCCATCTAGTCTGCTCATTTATCCTACCTATTTCATTTACCGCAGATCCTAAATTATCTGTGGCTTACCCTCTCTTTCCTATCGCTAGAGTTCCTTTATGTCTGACCCATGCATTTTTGAATTATCCTACCATTTTTTCCCCTTCAACCTCTGCTGGGAGGCTGTTCCAGGCATTCACCACACTTTCTGTGAAAAAAATACTTTCTCACATTACCCCTAAATCTACCCTCCTCCTCTATCTTCATATCATGGCCCTTGTTCTTGAACATCTTTTTTTTTTTAAGATTCTACCCTCTTGCAACTTATTTATACCCTTGAGGTATTTGAAAGTCTCTATCATATCCCCCCTCTCCTCTCCTCCAGGGAACACATATTGAGATCCTCCAGTCTCCCCTCATAGGACTTTTGTTGCAGCCTCTGCACCATTTTTGTCTCCCTTCTCTGAACCGCTTCTACTTTGTCTATGTCCTTCTGGATAATGAGGCCTCCAGAACTGGACACAGAACTCTAAATGAGGTTTCAGCAATGTTCTATACAGTGGCATCACCACTTCCTTCCTTCTGCTGGAGATACCTCTCCCTATGCACCCCAGCATTCCACTGGCTCTTCTCACAGCCTTCTCAAATTGTTTTGTAGCCTTCAGATCATCACATACGAATACTCCCAGCTCCCTTTCCTATTTGGTGGCTGTCAGTAACTCCCCCTCATCATGTACTCCTCCCCCGTATTTCTGTGCCCCAAGTGCATGATCTTGCTCTTCTTTGCATTGAATCTTAGCTGCCATACCCTTGACCACTCCTCAAGCTTGCTTAGGTTCCTTCTCATTTTCTCTAACCCTCCTGGAGTGTCAGCCCTGTTGCAGATCTTAATGTCATCAGCAAAGAGACACACCTTCCCTTCCAGCCCTTCTGCAAAGCCACTTATGAAGACATTCAAGAGAACTGTTCCAAGCACTGATCCCTGCAGGACCCTGCTGGTCACTCCCCTCTCTTTGGATTAAACTCCATTCACCACCACCCTCTCTGTCCTATCACTCAGGCAATTTGTGACCCAGTTTACCATCCTGGGACTCACTCCCAGGCTGCCTAGCTTGTTTACTAGCCACCTTTTTTTTCAATTTAATATACTTTATTAGAAAAGATTAAAAAAATACAATACACTATTACAAAAACATATAGGTACATATCCTGCAGAATAAACCATTAAACAAAAACCAGAAAAAAAACGACCTCTCAATCCATCCCATCCAGCAACCCAACCCCTCCCCAGAGCACACTTACCATGAATAGAAAAAAAAGGGAGAACTAAGATGTAAACTGGGAGCTATGAAAATAGGTACTTGGACATAATATAACAATTTCCTTATCAAGTGGACCAACCTGCACCAGTCTATGAACTTACAGAGAGAGGCAATAAGGTCAGAACTGGCACCCAGAATGACATAAATTTGTTGTATCGGTCATGACAGTGGGCTATATGCTTTTCAGTCTCCAAGGTCTGTAAGATTTCCATGTGCCGTTCCCTGAAAAATGGTATGGAATCATCTAACCAGTGCCTTACAATGACCATCTTAGCCATAATGGAGATCAATGACATATACATCCTTTGACGTTTTAATATTTGACATCTTGGGTATTGCATTATTTATTTCTTCCTTTGCTATTTCCAGGTTGAGGTTAGCCTTATCTGTCTCCAATATCTGGGACAGGTCAATAGTATTAATGAATCTCCTAAGCTCTGTATTATTTACTGGACCTTCTTCTGTATACAAAATCTTATATAATTTAAAAATTCTGCATTAATTTGCATCAAGTCAAAGATTTTCTTACCCTCCGATGAAGTAACATAGTCAATCCTGCTTTGATTATCTTGTATTTTCAACTGATAGGCCAACAATTTTGAGGGTGCATCCACACAAAAAAAGTAATATTTTGACCTAGATCTATACATTTGTTTTTCTGCTTTATCCTGACTAATTCTATTTTGTTTTTCTTTTAAAAACATAATTTTTACTTTATCTGCATCCTTGCCTGATTCTGCATAAGTTTCTTCTACTGTCAATAACTCCTGCTCCAGTTGGTCCAAGTACATTCTATTCTTCTTTCCAATAGTAGATTCATAGCACATAATACAACCTCTCAAATATGCTTTCAGGGCCTCCCAGATAGTAGCCCAAGAAAGACTGTCAGGGGAATTATATTCCAAGAGAGCCCCATTTTACTTTTTCAGAAAAGTCACAAATTGTGAGTCCTGTAATATAATGTTATTAAATCTCCATCTCTTTGAGTAAAATGTTCATTTTTTGACAAACCCATCTCCATATAACGTGAAGTGTGATCTGAAATCAAGATGCCATTATATCTTACAAATACTACAGATTGCATAAAAGTACTGTACCTAAAATCAAAAAAATAGTCAGTCCTTGATAAACAGTTGTAGACTTTGGAGAAAAAGGAAAATTTCTTTAGATTTGGATAAAGTACCTGAAAAGGATCTAACACAGCTCATTCCCTAGCATAATTTGTTGTAAGTTCCACCAATTTTACCTTACACTCTGAAGCTGAGAGAGCCCTGTCTATATGACTTAAAGAAACATTAAAGTCACCCCCTAACATTACTGGAACATTTGAGGTTGCAACCTGCTAGAAAATATTAGTAAAAAAGGAAAAGTCCTCCTCATTTGGTGCATAGATATTAATCAATGAAAGCCGAGTTTGTCCCAGGGTGACTATTGCACAGAACCAATGCCCTTCTGTATCCACTTCTGAACACTCAATTTTAGAGTTTAAATGTTTTTTTAATAAAAATGGCTGCCCCCTTGCATTGCCTGAGAAAGAAGTAGAAATACCTATTGCCTGGAAGAGGTTACAGAAGTAGACCACATCTTTTTTTTTCAAAATGAGTTTCCTGTAGAAAAGCACAGTCGATTTTCTTTTTATTTAAATAATTTACAATTTGTCTGAGCTTAACCCTGATCCTGGCCCCACTCACATTCCAAGTCAATATTCTAAATGTCTGCACCATTACTATTAAATAGCATAAAGCTTAAAAGTGCTACCCCAAAAATAAATTTTACCCCTAACACAGGTGGCAGGGTTATTCTATTGAACTTCATTTCAATACCCCTTTTAACAAGTGAACCCTTATTATCCAAACTTCTACCCATTTCTAGTGCCACATTTCTTCTAGTACACAGAATCTTAATAACTGTTACCCCCCCATCAACCTATTCTGTCTCATCCTTGCTTTTGAATCCCACACCATAGGGTCTTCTGTATTCAGGAGAGCCATCCCCCTACTCAGCAACTCTAAAGATAACTTGCTTTAAGCTGTGTGTTAAGGTGTTACTTCTTAAGCTAACTCCAACTAATCCCTCCTTATCCCTTGTTTACTGATTATTTACTAGAGAACC
Organism: Neoceratodus forsteri; assembly: GCA_016271365.2. NCBI lineage: Eukaryota > Metazoa > Chordata > Ceratodontiformes > Ceratodontidae > Neoceratodus > Neoceratodus forsteri. The sequence continues at coordinate 1,787,082,805 of CM057455.1, read as the reverse complement.
CCAAACTAAAGTCCCCCCAAACCCTGCAATGAATTGCCCACCTCCATCCCTACACCTATTTTAGTTCTCTCAGTGTATGTTATCACATTTATCCTCTCCCCTATTTTCCCTAATGTACACTATATTTGTTCGATTTAATATAAAACAAATGTTTTCTTTTTATGTGTCAGAGGCAGAGGAAGATGCAAACTCTTTATATCCCTTATTTTGTAGAAAGACCCTCATCTCTTGAGGTGCGGAGAAAAAAATATGCCTTTCCCTCTACAATAAAAAGACCCTAAGTCTTGCTGGATGTAACAAGGAGAACAAGATACCTTGTTTTCACATCTGGTCTCTTATATCATCAAAAGTTTTGTGTTTAGCCAAAATGGAGGGAGGGAGATCTGGGAATACTTGCAATTTTATTCCTTTATAGGCTGGGTCTTTCTCTCTTTTTGCTTTAGAAAGTATATCTTCTCTATCCTGGAATCTTAATGGTTTGACATACATAAATCTAGGCCTGTCATTCTCTCTTCACTGACCAAAAGCTCTATGGGCTCTGTCCACTTCAATTTTTTCATCCGGTTACTTACAACCCAATACTGAAGTTAACATCTGTTCACAGTAAACCACAGGACTGTCCCCCTCTACCCCTTCAGACAAATTACCAATTTTAATATTCACTCATCTGGATCTGGTCTCCAAATCTTCTACTTTTATTTTTAACATGTCTAGTTCTTTATTCTCAGTTTTCAAGTCCATATACATCTTAGGGACCATATCTTCCATATTAGACACTCTCTGCTCAACCTAATTCATTCTCAATCCAACTGCATTGATCTTCTCAACTATATCTGTAAACTTTTTGTCTAAGGATGCATTAGCCAGATTTATGTTCGCAAAACCTGTTCTAAGTTCTTCTAACAGAAAACCTTGTGAAGATGTTATTTTTTCAGTATTCTGTGATATTCCTGATGCTTTATTCACCTCTGGGACATGAGGCCTGTGAAATACCTGTTATCACCATGGGGGGGGGGTCTGTTTTGGTTAATGCTCCACAATGTGATTTTTTTAATCCCTCATCTCCATGCTGCCCTTCCAAATTATCCCCATTACCCTGTTTCTACATATGCTTTGCTTGCTTGTTTTTATTGAGGAAGCCATTTCAAGATTTAAATAGGGATTTCTTTGGCACACTGGAAATTTTAGGACGGTCACTATAGATTGCTGAAATAATAAGTGAGGAGTTTTAATATTGGCTTTTCTCAGAAGCACCTGATAATATAATTTCCTGGTTTCAGTCCTGCTTGTTATTGCTTTGATTGTTCACACAAACAAAAGTGTCACCCTCTTTAATAACACAGGATATAGGATCAAGAAACTTTGTTTCAGCTGATGTTTCTTCTATCGGTTCTTGAGAAATACTACTTTCACACTCTTTACCCCCTTTCTGGTATGGAAATGAGCTGCCCTGCCTTGTTTCCAGATCTACTGGAAACTGTTCAACAACTTGCAATGAAAATGCTGTGTCACATAGCTCTATCCCCGTTTGACTCCCCCGAAGCAAACAGCTGTTGATTTACTTCCGGGTCCCACAGCGCCCCTTCGAGGCTCACCACAGACGACCCTCCAAAGCAGGCCATTTACACCTTCAGGCCCAATAGCTCCCTGAGAGACCGAGAAAATAGCAGATGCACCTGGTTCTTGGTTCGGACTAACAATTGGCATTTTTAATTGCTCCTTCGGCTTTTTAAGATTTCTTGCCAGTTGGGGTTTTCTCGAGATGTTCTCCAATCGTAAAAGTTGGCGTCCTCTAAGGGGTGAATCCTGTTCAGAACTGTGCTGCAAACTCTTGCGTACATGCAGAAAAAGCTTGGACATGCCAAAAACTGGAGCCTGGAGAAAACATCAGGTAACATATTTTCTAATTACTGGGGAATGAGAACTAGTCTTGATGGTCCACCATTCAGGAAGGGATTTCCAAAGTGCTCAGTTCACACAGCTCCTGCACTGAGCCGGCCATCTTAGCTGCTCTGCCTACCAGCCTGTATGTCAAATAATAAAACACCGGGCCCAGATGGTTACTCTTCTGAGTTTTACAAAGCTTTCAGGGAAGAATTGGTTCCTCTACTAGCTCAGTTGTTTAAAAAGGTCTGGAAAAATAGAGACTTTCCTTCAACATTTAATGAAGCCTCCATAATACTGCCTTTGAAAAAGGTAACCCCTTGGATCTTTGCAGCTCTTACAGGCCTATCTCATTGTTAAATAACTATTACAAGATTTCTGCTAAAATATTAGCTAATAGAATAGCATATAGTATTCCTAACATTATCCATCCAGATCAAAGTAGTTTCATAATGGGAAGAAGGTTAAACTATAGTGTTAGATGGGCACTCAATTTATTGGACCCATCGATGGGTATAAGACTGGTGGTGCTTTCCTATGATGGTGAAAAAACCTTTGACAGGGTAAGGTGGGAGTTTTAATTTTGTTTGTTGGAGGCTTTCAGCATCAAGGGAATCTTTCTGGATTGGATAAAGATAATCTATTACGTACCTTTGGCTTTGCTCAGGACAAATCATAATTCTTCACCCTACTTTGAGCTGCAATGAGGTACAAGGCAGGGATGCCCTCTGTCCCCTTTGCGTTTTGCATTGTTTACAGAGCCATTGGCCATATTGGTAAGGAATGATGTAAGGGTTAAGGGGGCTGTAGTGGGTGAGAAGATTCATAAAATATCATTATGTGAGGATGGTATTTTGTTATTTTTGATTGACTCAGCCAAGGATTTTGAGCACTTACTCCAGATATTTGCAGATTATAGTAAGTATTCAGGTTACAGAATTAATTGGGGCAAGATGGAAGACACAGTAACTTTAAAGGAGGAGGATCTACCTCAGGATCATCTACTCTACAATTATCATAAACCATGTATGAAATATCTAGGCACTTATATATCCCCAGACAAAAATATTCTATATGAAATGAACTTCCTGCCAGTTCTTAAAAAAATTGAGCAGGATCTTTCAAGATGGCAAAATCTCCCTTTGGTATTAATTGGGAGGTTCAATGTCATTAAAATGAATATTTTACCAAGGATGTTGTTTTTATTCCAAACATTCCCAATTATAATTCCTAAAACTTTTTTTGATGTGTTAAATAGGGCAGTTAATAAATTTTTGTGGAAACAAAAGACTCAAAAAAATGCTTTCAAGAAGTTGCTATTATCAAAAGATAATGGAGGGCTAGTCCTTCCTAATTTTGAGTATTATTATTTGGCTGCTCAATTGGAGTGTTTAGGTATTGGTTTCAGGAGAAAAAATGGTTACCAGCATGTTTTCAAATAGAAGCTGAGAGATCCCTGTTTCTGGTTCTAAAACATAGTCTTGGAGTAAATATAAATAGTTCTAAATCTAATTATCATTCTAGCATTGTGTACCCAACCAAGGCTACAAACTGGGCCTGGAATTTGGTAAGGAAATTAGTAGGGGAAGGTAATATGCTAGATTTTTGTATACCTATTATTAATAACTCTCATTTTCTCCCATCTGTAAGAGGAGAGTTGATTCAGAAAGAACTGGGGAGAACGGAATATTCACGGTGGGGGATTTTATGATTGATAAATTGGTTGCCCCTTCTGAGGAGCTGAGGGAAGAATTTAACCTGTCTGGTAATGCTTACTTCCCATATTTGCAAGTAATACATTTTATTAATAGGAAAAAATCAAAATTCACTATTAGTAAGTAAAAGGGCAGTGGAACTCTTTTTTTAAAAACTTGGATTCTTTAAAGCATTTCATTGGAGAACTATATACATTTTTTAAATAAGAACTGCTGACCAGCTTCTTTGGGTAAACTTAAACAGAGTTGGGAAAAGGAGAGGTCCCAACTCATCCACGAGGTTAGGTGAGAAGCCGTAGTTAATCTTGCTGAGCTCCCTTTTAAGAATAATAGATCAAAACAAATTTACATCAATATACTACATAGAACCTATTTTACACCAGCGAGGCTTCATAAAATTGAGATTAATATTTCAGAAATATGTCCTAGGTGTGGAGAAGCAAGAGGAATGTTAGATCACATGTTAGTTTCTTGTCACCAGTTGGATTCGTTTTGGCAAAGAACATTTTTGGTTTTTGAAAAACTTGTTGGTCAGGATTTTCCTTTTGACCCAGGGATTGCCTTATTTGGACTCGGAGGGGCCGAGATAGATTTGGGGGATATTACTGAATTATGTGCATTGGGTTTACTTATAGCAAAGAAACGTATCTTAATACATTGGAAGGATGTATCTCCACCATCCTTTTTAGAATGGGTCCAAAGAATAATCGATTTGCATAGGATAGAGGAGGCACATTATAAAATGGAAAATCAATATGAGCTTTGCTATCAGATTTGGCTCCCATTCATAAATTTCAAGGCTAATTTTAAATAGGGACACTGGTGGCAGGGTGGGTGTTTGATAGGGATAAGATGGAAAAAAAAAGTGACATATACATCCTTCGAGGACCAAACAGTTCTGCCTGGTGATAACCAACTAAGCAAATATGTGGTGTGCAAAAAGAGTCCAAAAACAAAAAGGGTCCAAAGAACCCCGAATTGCATGCCAAAAGGGAGCCACCTTAAGGCAATCTGACAAAATATGTTTTAGAGTCCCATCAGCAATTCCACAATGGGTGAAGGCTGAAGATCCAGATCTACCCTTGCTAAACAGTCAAAAGGGAGTGAAATATAGATTATGCAAAATACAAAATTGTAATAAACGGTAATGATATTGTTTGAGATATTGATATACAGTATACCCCTCCAGATTGACTGCCAAACCTTAACCTCAAGGTTGAGATCCAATTCTTGCTTCCAATAAAAGCAAATCTCCCTCAGCCTTCTCGGATCTAATCTCTGAAGTAGCACATAAAAAAAAGAAATAGAGTGAGGCTGCTCCGTGTTGGCCAGAAAACCTTATACAATGAATTGGGAGGGATCTAAAAATGATGTCACAGCCCTGTACAATTGCAGATGCTTAAAAGGATAATAAGTTGGGATGGCAAGCAATTCTTGGAGTAGATAAGCCAAAGCAAGTTTACCATCCTCAATCATTGAGGCCAAGGAAGCACCACTGAGAGACAGGCAAAATTTGAAATGAATGGAGTGATTAACAATTTGAATATTTGGGTTGTCAATAACAGGTTGTGTCAAATCTTTGCACCAGTCTGCCTCCAAATAGATACAGATCTGCTGGAGAGCTTTAAGGGTCCACATTAAGGGGGGCGAGCAGACCTGCCTAAGTAAACTAGCCGGTTCACATAAAGAAGGCTAAAAAGATTGAGACCATAATGTTTACATACCTGACTCTTGAGTCCTCAGGTGCCACCCCATACTCCCATGATTTGTTAAAGAGTGTAGTGAGTGGTATTACTAGTTCTACCCTTAGTTGTTTTAGAATTCTTGGGTGAATCCCATCAGGCCCCATTGCATTTGCTACAATGTATAGCACAATAATAAAGGGAAAGATTGGGCAAATGAAGGCCACCAAACTCTTTTGGTATAGATAACTTAAAATAGGCCCTACGGGGAACACCATTTTTCCATAAAAAATCCATTATTAAACTCTGAAACTGAATAAATCAGGATTTGGAGAGGAAAGGTCCAATCATGCCAAGTGGATATAATATCCATGGTAGAATGTTAATTTTGATGACACTTATTCTCTTCCAAAGGGAAAGAGGAGTGCCATCCAACACTGGAGGTCTGACTTGAGCACCTGAGAGAGGGGGAAAAAATTGCATTTAACCAAGTCAGAAAGTGAATGGTTCACCTGGATCCCCAAATATGTAAGTGCCTTAGGTTCCCAAGAAAGGTCCATCTCATCTATCCAATGCTTAAGAACCACAGACTTTAGATTTATCAACATTCAATTTAAACCCCACCACCTGAGAGAATTTCTGAATCTCTTCCAAAACAGCCTGGATAGATGATTGGGGCTTTTCTGCATGTAATAAAAGATCATCAGCATAAGCAGAGATCTTAAAGTCCATGCCACCCACCCACATCCCCTTCATATTTGGATTTGATTGGATGGATTGGAGAAGTGGTTCCAAATAAAGACTGAACAAAAAAGGGAAAGAGGGCAACCTTGCCTCATACCTCGTAATATAGTGAAAGGCTGGACAGAACTCTATTACATCAAATTCTGGCTGTTGAATGACAATATAAAACCTTCAGACAATCCCAAAAAGGAACGGAAGCCAAACCAGCACAGAGTGGCAAACAGGAAGGGCCAGGAAACCCAATCAAATGCTTTTTACACATCCAGGGAGGACAAGACTGCAGGGGTCTTGCTCTCACTGGACACAGAGCTCAAATACAGCACCTTGCGTAGGTGGTCACTGGAGGATCAACCCACTGGAAGACAACTGTGGTAGGGTTGACAAGGTCATTTCAGACCTGAAGGAGATGGTTACCTAGACCTTTTGCCAAAACTTTAATATCGGAATTTAGCAACAAAATAGGCTGGTGACTTCCAGGTAAAAGTTCAGACTTATCCAGTTTAAGAATGAAAGAGTTCCAGGCTTGAGTAAATGAGTAATCCACAAGTCCAAAAGAACACAAAAAAATTAAACAATTGGGCTAGGAAGGGGGCCAAAACATAAATACAGGCAAAATAAAAACTATTACTGAAACCATCCAGACCTGGGGCCTTATCTTTTGGAAGCTGTTTAATCACCTTACAGACCTCCCAGTCAGACATAGGCATCTGCAAGAGGTCTCACTGTTGCTCTGTGAGACGGGGGAGGGGCAGCAGATCTAAGTAAGCATCCAACTGTTCTGAACTGAGCTGCACCTCAGAGTCCAGGCCATAAAGTGACATAAAACAAATGAAAGGCCTCTGCTATTTCCCAAGGATGGGAAAGAATCTCCCCTCCTGGAATGGGCAGGAGGCAGATAATCATACTGGAAGCATCCAGCCACTGGAGTCCTAAGGCTAGGAGTTTGCCAGCCTGTTTCCCTGATTCTAAGCAGTGTATTTTTGTGTGCTGTAAGGCCAAATCAGCCTTCTCCACAAGCAGCCCATAATGTTGCACTCTGTCAGAACTCAATTGCCCACAGATGTTAGTATCCAATTTAGAAGAAAACTGATTCTCAAATCCCTGGATCGGATGTAACAGAGAATTTACCTTTTCCGTAAACTTCTTTTTGACCTTAGAGGCAAAACATATACATTCGTCTTTAACAGCGTACTTTGCAGTCACCCATAATACATCCAAAGACAAGACAGAACCCTCATAGTCCTGAAACTAATTCTGTAAACACTTTGGAATGAGTTCAAGAGTGACAGGATCCTTTAAGATGTTATAATTCAACTGCCAAGATCTGTCATGTTCCTCTAATCCCTCACCGATTGCTCCATAAATACTGGGGCATGATCTGAGAGGACTATAGGCTGGATAACACAGGAAAAAAGTCCCTGTAAACAATCTTTACTAAATAAAAAGCAAGAAAAGAGCAAGAAACAGCAGTCTAGAACTACAGATCTTTTTACTGATACATCACTTCTATCTCAGCAGGAGTCAATACCTGTTTGGATTAAACAAACAGATACTTTATTAGAAGAAGGGGGTCACATTTAAGTAAAAAAAAAGAAGAAAGTCACTGTGTGTTTCTCTGAGCAAGGGTGTGGTATCAACTTAATTTACTGAGTCAGGAGCAGAGGGTGAATCTAATTGGGGGTGTGGCTTAGGAGCTTAGGAGTACTAAAGCAAGTGTCTCCAATTACAGCTTCCTGCTGTTTTTGCAAGAGGTGAACTTTGGTTTCAGAGCAACAAACATCAGTCTAGAACTACAGATTTTTTACTAATTGCCCTCCTTCCCACCTCTCCGCCTTCCCACCCTAAGCTGGGTCTACTTTTATGACCACTGGATTTGATTGACAACAGGAACTTCCTGTTTGGCAGTAGGAAAGGGAGGATCACTGAGACACATTAGTTTCATCAACCTTGAAGGAACCTAAAAAATAACTCTTCCCCCCGTCTCCTGGAGGTCTGAATCCAAGCACAGAAGAAGGAGACTACTGAAGACTACAGGAAGTTTCTGTCCCAGAACAGGAAGAGCTAGAGTTGTAAGGGCACATAGGCAGTAGGAAAGTAAGTGTAAAAATACATAGAGGGGAGGAGACAGTAAGCATACAAAGCAATAGCAGAGGGGACACAAATTAAGTCAAGATGGGAGTGGTGCAGTGCAATGGTTGTGGGGTAGTAGTGTTCCGGGAGACATTCTGGAGGCTGTGATGCTGCCCTGTTTCCAAGCAACTCTCTGGTCTGAGGGAGGAGGTTACCATATCCAGGATGACCTAGCTAGGATTCATGAAACATCTTCCCCCCACCCAGGGACCACCAGGGCCAACACCATTACCTCAGAGGTTGCCAAGAAAGAGGAGCGGTTGGACCATGGTGGGCTCAAGGAGGGAGAGGGTGGTGGAACAGAGGTGCATCCCTCCAGTTGTACCTCTCCACAATTCATATGCTGTTCTAGCAAAGAGTGGTTCCTCTATGGAGGCACCTGCAGTGGAGACCAAGGAGGATGCTGGGAACCTCCACAAAGGAGACCCACAGGAGGGTGGCACAAGACCCCACAGGGGAAGGAAACAACTCCTGATGGGGGACTCAGTCATTAGGGGTAGAAGTGGGGGGAGGAAGGGGATAGGGAGGTAAGGTGCCTGCCTGGTGCCATGGCTCAGAGGGACAGGAAGTGAATCCTCAGGATCATGGGAGCAGCTGCCTGAGGGAGGGAGGTGGATGTCATTGTCCACCTAGGGACAAATGACCTGGCTGTGAATGGGATCAGAGTGGTGCAAGAGGAGTTTGTGGAGTTGGGGAGGGGCCTTAGACAAGTATCATGTATGGTAACCTTCTCTGAGGTGCTGCCTGTCTATGGCAAGGATGATGCTAATGTATTCTGCACCATGGGATTCAATGAATGGTTGAAAAACTGGTGTGGTGCTAAGGGTTTTTGCTTCATTGGGGACTGGGGAGCCACCTGGAGGGATGCAGGCTTATTCTGGCATGATGGTCTGCATCTGTCCGGGAGGGGGGGAACCAGTATCCTAGGTGACAGGTTTAAATGCTTCATTGGCAAGCATTTAAACAAGCCAAGGGGGGAGGCACTGAAAAGGATCAGGGAAATCACAGCCTCCCCCCACAAAACACAGTAGTTAGAGAGGTAAACACCAAGGTAGAGAAGTCAGTAGGGAGCAGGCCAGTGGAAAATGCACTAAAAGGCAGTAAGGACAGGGATGGTGCTAAAAGGGGTAAAGCCATAAAAAATAAATGGAAGGTGATGAGTACCAATGCCTGCAGTCTGTGCAACAAGCTCCCTGAACTAGTAGCAATGATAGAAGAGGGATACCTGGATATTATGGCAGTCACTGAAACATAGTACACAGAGAACCATGACTGGGATGTCAACATACCAGGATACACAGTCTACAGGAGGGACAGGGTGGGTAAAAGAGGAGAGGGGGTAGCTCTCTATATAAGGGAAGGGATTAAAGCAACAGAACTAAACAGTAAACAGGAAGATGATGAGTCACTATGGGTCACCCTGGAGACAGGAAATAGCAGCACAATCCGCATGGGGGTTGTGTACAGAATCCCATCTCAGGTGGAGGAAATGGACAAGGAAATGATAGAAGGCATCCTTAAAATAGCAGAAAAAGGGAAGATATTGTTGATGGGGGACCTGAATATGCCAGATGTTAACAGAAGTACCTTTGCTGCAGGCATATCCCAGAGCAGGGTCATTCTTGATGCCTTAAAGGGGGCATGCCTCAGACAGCTAGTGTTGGAACCCACTTGGGAGGGAGCAATCTTAGACCTGGTACTCTCAAATGGGGAAGAAGAAAGGATCTCAGATTTAGAAGTATGTAGCCATCTGGGAACAAGTGACCACCAAATCACATCCAGCTCCCTCCCTCATGCAGCTGCTCCCATGATTCTGAGGATTCGCTTCCTGGCCCTCCGAGCCATGGTGCCAGGAAGGCACCTTACCTCCCTATCCTCTTCCTCTCTCTCCCACTTCTACCCCCTAATGATCAAGTCCCCCACCAGGAGTTGTTTCCTTCCCCTGTGAGGTCTCATGCCACCCTCCTGTGAGTCTCCTTTGTGGAGGCTCCCAGCATCCTCCTTGGTCTCCACTGCAGGTGCTTCCATAGAGAAACCACTGTTTTCCAGAACAGCATATGAATTGTGGAGAGGTACAACTGGAGGGATGCACCTCTGTTCCACCACTCTCTCCATCCCTGAGCCCACCTTGGTCCAATCACTCCTCTTTCTTGGCAACCTCTGAGGTAACAGTGTTGGCCCTGGTGGTCCCTGGGGGGGGAAGAGGTTTCACAAATCCTAGCCAGGTCAGCCTGGAGACAGGCACCCTCCTTTCTCAGACCAGAGAGGTGCCTGTAAACAGGGCAGCATTGCAGCCTCCAGAATGTCTCCCAGAACACTGCTGTCCCACAGCCACTGCACTGCACCACTCCTATCTTGACTTATTTTGTGTCCCCTCTCCTGTTGCTTTGAATGCTTACTGTCTCCTCCCTCTATGTATTTTTACACTTACTTTCCTACTGCCTATGTGCCCTTACAATTTGCCAAGAAAGAGGAGCGGTTAGACCATGGTAGGCTCAGGGAGGGTGAGGGTGGTGGAACAGAGGCACATCCCTCCAGTTGTACTTCTGTATAATTCATATGCCATTCTGGAGGAGTGTGGTTCCTCTATGGAGGCACCCAAAGTGGAGACCAAGGAGGATGCTGGGAACCTCCACAAGGGTTACCCACAGGAGGGTGGCATGGGACACCACAGAGGAAGGAAGCAGCTCCTGGTGGTGGACTCAGTTTTTAAGGTGTAGAACTGTGGGAGGGAAGGAGAAGAAGGTAAGGTGCCTGGCTGTTACCATGGCTTGGAGGGACAGGAATGAATCCTCAGGATCATGAGAGCAGCTGCATGGGAGAGGTAGCTGAATGTCATAGTCCACCTAGGGACAAATGACCTAGCTGGGCATGGGATCAGAGCAGTGTAGGAGGAGTTTGTAGAGTTGGGGAGGGGCCTTAGACAAGAATCATGCAAGGTAACCATCACAGAGGTACTCCCTGTCTATGGCATGTGTGATGCTAGGGTACTCTGCACCCTGTGATTCAATGAATGGTTTAACTGGTGCAGAGCACAGGGTTTAGACTTCATTTGGGACTGGGGGTCCATCTGGAGGGATACAGGCCTATACTGGCATGATGGTCTGCATCTGTCCTGGAGGGGAAGCAGGCTTCTAGGTGATTGGTTTAAATGCTTCATCGGCAAGCTTTTAAACTAGCCAAGGGGGGAGGCACTGATAAGATGCAGGGAATTCCCAGCCCCCCCCCACAAAACAGAATAGTTAGTGAGGTAAACACCAAGGTAGACAGGTCAATATGGAGCAGGATGGGGTAAATGGAAAAAATGCAAAGGCAGTAAGGGTAGGGATGGGGCTAAAAGGGGTAAGGCCATCAAAAAATGGAGGGCGATGAGTACCAATACCTGTAGTCTGGGTAACAAGCTTTCTGAACTAGTGGTCTTGATGGAAAGGAGACACCTGGATGTCATGGCAGTCACAAAAACATGATACATGGAGAACTATGTCTGAGATATCAACATACCAGGGTACACAATCTACAGGAGGGACAGGGAGGATAAAAGAGAAGGAGAAGTAGCTCTCTATGTAAGGGAAGGGATCAACGCAATGGAGCTAAAGGGTAATCAGGGAGGAGAGGAGGAACTGTGGGTCACTTTGGAGACAGGAAATGGTGCAACAATCTGCACAGGGGTTGTATACAGACCCCCATCTCAGGGGAGGAAATGGACAAGGAAATGATAGAATGCATCCTTAGAATGGCAGAAAAAGGGGAGATATTGTTGATTAGGGACCTGAATATGCCAGTTGTTAACTGTATTACAGTTGCTGCAGCCACATCGAAGAGTGGGGTTATTCTTGATGCCCTACAGGAGCATGCCTCATACAGTGAGTGTTGAAACCCACTCAGGAGGGAGCAGTCATAGACCTGGTGCTCTCAAATGGGGACACAGAGAGAATTACAGACTAAGAAGTAAGTATCCATCCGGGAGCAAGCGACCACCTAACAGTGTGGTTCACGATAAACACAGCCGTACAGTAATGCCATAAAAAAGCGAGGGTACTGGACTTTAGGAGGGCTGGCTTTGGCAAAATGGTTGAGTGCCTAAGGACTGCACTAGCAAATGGGCAGGAAGGAGGAGTGGAAGAACAATGGGGAATAATAAAAACTGCCATCACAGAGGTAACAAGCCTTTGTGTGAAGCAAATCATCAAAATTAAGTAAAAATCACTATAGTTCTCAAAAGAGGTGGCGGGAAGGTTAGGAAGAAAAATATAGCATTCAGGAAGTATAAGGAATCACAGAAGGAGCAGGACAGAGAATTGTATCAGTTAAAGTAGAAGAAAGCAAGGAAGGCAGTTGGAATTGTGAAGGCCCAGACCGAGGAAAAGATAGCCAACTCAGTTAAGAAGGGGGATAAAATATTTTATAGGTACACTAGGGAGTGAAGAAAGACCAAGGGAGGGATAGTGAGCTTTAATAAAGGAGAGGGGAGGTGGACAGAGGGTGACAGTGAAAAGGCAGGTACTGAACAAATACTTTTGCTCAGTATTCACAAATGAAGAAGAGGGGGAAGCACCTAAACCAAACAATAGGAGCACTTTGGACAGGGGGCTGGGAGGGGTCGATACCAGTAGATTCACAGAAGAAAGGGTTCTGAAAGAACTAAAACTGAAGGTAGACAAAGCAATGGGGCCTGATGGGATTCACCCCAGAATTCAAAAAGAACTAAAGGGAAACCTAGTGACACCACTGGCTACCCTTTTTAACAAACCATGGGAGGATAGTGTTGTACCTGAGGGCTGGAGGAGAACAGGCATCATTCCCCTTCAGAAAGTGGGAGCAAGGCAGAGGCAGGAAACTACAGACCTGCTAGTTTTACCTCAGTGGTAGGGAAAATGATGGAGTCATTTCTGAAAGAAAGAACTGTTGAGTAATAGGTCAGAGGGGCACAGGAACCAAGGCAACAAGAATTCACAGTGGGAAGGTCATGTCAGATGAATCTAATAGATTTCTTTGACTGGGTGACCAAAGTAGTAGACCAGGAAGGGGCTGTTGATATGACTTACCTAGAGTTTGGCAAGGCATTTGACACAGTTCCACACAAAATATTAATAAACAAGTTAGCCAGCTTGAGAGTGGGTTCAAGGGTGGTAGCCTGGGTAACAAACTGGCTGTACAACAGGATGCAGAGGGTAATAATAAATGGAGTACACTCTGAAGAAAGTGTGGTTACTACTGGGGTACCACAGGGTTCAGTACTGGGACGGTCCTCTTTAATGTTTTTATATAGTAGGTGACATTGATGAGGGACTGGAAGGAAAAGTATGCCTCTTTGCAGACGACACGAAGATCCACAGCAGGGTTGCTACACAAGGGGGCGAAAAGGATGAGAATGAACTTGGCAAGGTTGGAGGTTAGTCAAAAGTATGGCAGCTTAGACTGAAAGCAAAGAAGTGCAAAGTAATGCACCCAGGAAACAAAAACCCAGAGGAAGAGTACACAATGGGGGGATACTAACAACAACAGAAATGTAAAGGGACCTGGGGATAGTCATATCAGATGACCTTGAGGTAGGCTAGCAATGTGAGAAGGCAGTAACGAGGGCTGGGGGGATACTGGGCTACATAGGGATAGGCATCACAAGTAGAAAACAAGAAGTTGTTATCCCTCTGTACAGACAGTGGGTGAGAACCCATCTGGAGTACTGCGCGCAGTACTGGAGACCCCATCTCCGCAAGGACATAGACAGGATGGAGCAGTTCAGAGGAGGGCTACTAAAATGGTGCAGGGTCTGCACCAGAATCCATACAATGAGAAACTAAAAGAGCTTAATATTTACAGGACAGAGAGTGAGGACATGGTAGAAACTTTCAAGTACCTTAGGGAATCAACAAAGTCCGAGAGGGGAACATCTTTCAGAAAAAGAGACGTGAAAGAACAAGGGAGCACAATTTGAAGATAGAGGGGGAACAGCTCAGGGGCAACTTGAGGAAATATTCTTTTCATGAAGACAGTGGTGGATGTATGGAATCACCTTCCTGAGGAGGTAGTGGGGTCAAAAACAATGAGGGAATTCAAGAATGTATGGGACAGTCATAAGGCCATTATAGTGGGGATAGGAGGAAGTAGGCTGTTGGTTAACTAGGATCTGCAGCTTATCCGATAGGCAGGGAAATGGGCAGACTAGGTGGGCCAAGCAGTCCTTTTCTGCTGTCAAAGTCTATGTTTCTATATGTTTCTGTCTCTGTAGGATACAAAATATGCCAGGGATCTGCCAATCCAAGATTGTCCATGCTCTTCCACAAGCCTCACTGACCTGGGGATAGACCTTTCTGATGGGGACTGGATCTGTCTAAATCTGGGTCAATAACCAAATTCCAGTCCCCACCAATGAAGATGGGAAAATGAATAAAAATTGTTCTATCTGAGCTGTGAGGAGAGAAAAGAAATGGGGAAAGTCAAAATGAGGCCTATTGACAGAACCTAGAAATACTTCAGAAACAGAAACATAGAAACATAGACTTTGACGGCAGATAAGAACTGCTTGGCCCACCGAGTCTGTCAATTTCCTTACCTACTGGATAAGCTGCAGATCCTAGTTAACCAACAGCCTATTTCTTCCTACCCCCCCACAAGAATTGCTTAATGTCTGTCCCATGCATTCTTGAATTCTACCACAGTTTTTGACCCCACAACCTCCTGGAAGACTAGGTTTGCTGGCCAAGGCACCTAGCTTCACCTGAGCTCTTTTCTTCTAGGTTGCTTGAAAAGACAGAGCAAAAAACCTTGCCAGAGTAAGGAAAAGAATTAAGGCTTCTTTTGGCTAGGCAGATTTACTGTGTGTTGTTATTTTTATTTTGTACTGACAGGGATTGTTACTGTTTTTGCAGTTAATTTGTTTATTAAGTCTTTGTCCATAACATATAGTACAGTATACGTTACCAGAAGCAAATAGAATTTCACTTTTTATAGTGGGTAATACAGGTAACAATATGTTTAGCATATTGTTATGTCAAGTTACCAATATACTAAACTGTGTGTATAGCACCCTAGAAGAAGGGGTCTTGTATATTACTTGACATAACGCAAATCTAACAACTTGTACTATAATGGAAATGTAATAGAAGAAACAATAAGAAAAAAGGTCAACTTGATATGGTTATCAGTCTATACTAAACATAAGGAGCTGCATAGAAGGTTAGTTATACAAGTAAATTCATACTTAAAAAAATGTCTGTTTAAAGAAAGAGAAAGAAAAATTGAACAATACTCGTCACTTGTGAGTTTGAAGAAAGTTTAAGTAGTCCTGCCAACACAGATAATACTCATTTAGTCAGTCTGATATCAAATATGAAATTCTTTCCAGAGAGGCAATGTGGGTCAAATTATTTAAAATGTCCTTAAGAGTAGGTGTTAACTGAGTTTTCCAATGAATTAAAATCAGTCTCTTAACTTGCATGAATACGATCTGCAGCCATTTATGTTGGTGTTTTGTTAAATTTATATTATTATTTATAATTCCTAAAAGGCAAAATTTCAGCTCGAACAAGATATCGTGTCCGATAGTCTTAATGACTAAGTTATGAATAGCTTGCCATAAATTAGATATCGGTTTACATGACCACAGTATATGTAGAAGATCACCATTTGGTGAATTACACCGCCAGCACTTATCACTGGGTAGTAAACCTTTATTATGTAAATGAGATAGAAACATAGAAGTTGATGGCAGATAAGGACCGCAAGGCCCATCCAGTCTGCCCATTTCTTTTTCTACCTTATAAATGTGCCATCGGCCTTTGCTCTGTCAGTGGCCTATCTATTCATAGTCATTTGTATTGCTCCCTTATGCCTATCCCATGCCTGTTTGAAGCCCTGCACTGTATTCATAGCCACCACTTCTTGTGGTAAGCCATTCCATGCATCCACCACCCTTTCTGTGAAAAATAATTTTCTCACATTCCCCCTTAATCGGCCTCCCTCTAATCTCATGCTGTATCCTCTTGTCCTGATATTTTTCTTATATTTAAACATGTTAGACTCATTCACCTTGTTTATACCCTATGGTGTTTTATACCAGAGATGTAAAATTTTAAACTGAATCAACCTGCTGCGCATATCTTTAAAGGAATCATGGCAAAGTTTCCAACAACTGTCCCAATGGGAGTCTGATATATTTTCATTTAATATCCGATTCCATCTATCTCTAGCCAGAAGGGACTGATTAGGTAATGTGTCTCTGATGTGTTTGTATATTTTACTAATTAAGCCAGAGGGGGTATTGATCCACATATTAATGTATGAGGGAGATGATACCAAATTGTTGATTTGTTGAAAGTTAGAGAATATAGCAGTTCGAATTTGTAGGTATTTCCAGAATTCTTTCTTAGGGATATTCCATTTTGTTTGAAGATTACTAAAAGAGTTTAATGTGTTACCATTGTCAGTCAAGATATCGTTCAAAAATAGGATATTCTTATACATCAAGGATTTACAATATATTGGTTTGTTCTCTAGCAGAAATTTCGAATTACCCCAGATGGGTGTAAAAGATAAAGGAGAGGGATCAGATTTAAGCCAATTATGCATTCTACACCAATAATAAACAGACGCATAAATTATGGGATGCTTTTTTAATTTAGGTGTTAATGTAAAGTAAATGAGGCTATTAGGTGTATGTCCTGGAGCCAGGGAGGCTTCCATGTCATACCATAATGGTACATTATGATTAGGTTTAAAAAACCACTTAATGGTTTGTGAAGCTCTGAAAGCCCACAAATAAGCCGTATACCATGGAAATCCAAAGCCACCATAAGTCCAATGAGAGCGTAATTTAATACAGTTGAATCTTGGTATGCGACCTTCCCATAGAAAATTTCCTATAACTTTATCAATATTGTTCAGAAGAAGGGGAGAGATTTTAAGAGGAATACAAGCAAACAGATAAAGAATTTTAGGTGTAATATTCATCTTAATTGCAGATATTTTACCAAATAGGGATAAATTCAGATTTTTCCATTTATCTAAATCTGTTTTAATATTTGCAAGTAAGGGACATAAATTGCTTTCCCATGTCTTATCTAAATCAGTTGATATTTTTATCCCTAAGTGGGTAATACCTAGCGGAGACCAGCGGAATCCAAGATGTATATTCATAATAGGATTACAATGTTTATTTAGTGGTAATACCTTGGATTTTTGGTAGTTAACTGTAAGTCCAGAAAGCCTGGAAAAAGATTGAGAGTATTATTAAGTGATTCCCTGATAATTTAAAGTTTTCTAACAAGATAAGCATATCATCAGCATATGACAGTGTTATATATTATGATAAAGCGATGGAATGTCTTTATATCGCTACTCTGTCTGGAGAGAGGCGGCGAGAGTTTCGAAAGCTAAGATAAAGAGAGATGGTGAAAGAGGGCATCCTTGCCTGGTACACCTTGCTAGTATAAAGGACTGTGACAATGTAGAATTAGTAAGTACCCTTGCATAAGGTTTTGTATAGAGAAGTTTAATCCAAGAACAAAATTGGTTACTGAAACCAAATCGGGGTAATACCATATAAAGAAAATTCCAGTCCAAAGAGTCAAAAGCTTTTTCAAAGTCTACAGCAATGGCTACTGCTGGAGAATTAAGAGACTTGGCCCTAAAGATAAGATTAATTAGGGAGCGCAGGTGGTCAGAGCCATCCTACCCTTGACAAAGCCAACTTGAGATTTGTGTATTAATTTGGGAATGTATGGTTCTGTACGGTTTGCCAAAATCTTAGCAAAAATCTTGCCATCTGTATTAAGTAAAGATATTGGGCGATAATTAGCAGGGATGGTAGTGGCCTTATCTTTTTTTGGAAGAATTATAATAATTGCATCTGTCATAGTATGAGGTAAATATCCTGACATAGAAGATTCATTAAATACCTTACATAATAAAGGGCATAGTTGTTCAACCAATAGCTTATAAAACTCAACAGGAAAACCATCTCCACCCGGAGAACATCCAGATTTAAGAGAGTGGATTGCCTTCTTTACTTCTTCTACAGTGAAAGGTGTATCTAAAGAATGTATTACATCCTGTGAGAGACAGGGGAGTGCTATTTTATCCAGGAAAGAGGAGATGTCTGAAGATGATGTTAAACGAGATGAGGAATAGAGTTTTTTATAGAAGGATGTCATGATCAGATTAATAGCAGATTCATTGGTTTGAATCTTTCCTGTATGGTCTTTTAAGGCAACAATATGACGTTCCATTTGTTGTATTCTAAGTCTATAGGCAAGTATTTTACTCCCTTTCTCTCGGCCTTCCCAAAATTTTTGTTTAATTCTTAGTAATGCTATCTCTGTTTTCCTAGAAATTAGCTCATTAATTTGCATACGCAATTGTAAAATTTCGTAGTGCAAACTCAAAGAGGGATCAGGATGGGGGTTATTCGAATATAGTATCTGTTTTGTTTTCAATAAATTTTCAAGATCATTAATTTGTTGTTCTCTAAGTTTCCTCCTGTGAGCCACATAGCTGATTATTTTACCCCATAATGTAACTTTAAGCGCTTCCTATGTAGTACCCATGGAAGTGTCTTTTGGATCGTTGAGATCTACAAATTCTTCTATTTGTGTTTTGATCCAAGGTAAGAATTCTGGGTCTTTAAGCAATAAAGGGTCTAATCTCCATGAGGAGGATTTTGTGGGGGGAGAGCCCCAAGTAAATAAAAGCTTAACTGGAGCATGATCCGATATAATTAATGGAAGGATATCAACTTCTGTTATGTTGGCTGTTATTGCAGGAGAGGTTAGCCAATAATCTATTCTACTATAAGTCTGATGACGTGAAGAATAAAAAGTATATTCTCTATCTCTGGGGTGGAGAGTTCTCCATATGTCGGATAGGCCCAAGTCCCGCATTAACTGAGAGATTATAATTGAGCTTTTGGGGTGGCAGTCTAGTGAGCCATTGCTCCTGTCCATACATGTATCTAAGGTAAAGTTAAAGTCCCCTCCAATCAATACTGGAGAGTTAACTATGTTTGATGTAATTAACACTTGAGTCAGATTCTGGAAAAATTTAGGGTCGTCTGAATTTGGTGCATAGATATTAATTATAGTTAATGGTCCTGAAGGGGTATCAAAAGTTATAATAAGCCATCTACCATGTGAGTCTTTCTGAATGTTAGAGGGTATCCATCTAAGTTTTTATGTATTAATATAGCTACACCTCTTTTTGTAGTAGTGGCAGATGCCACAAACACCTGACCGACCCAATCACATTTTAATCTATCACTGTCTGCATCCAACAATTTAGTTTCTTGCAATAATGCAATTTGTACTTTGTGCTTTTTGAGGTGATTTAAAACTTGTTTGCGTTTATTTGGCGCATTAAGTCCCTTGACATTCCATGTACATAATGCTAAATTAGTCATCTTATACTAAGTTATTGATCTATTATATAATAAATGTAATGTCAAGGGACCGTAATGCTGATTTATATTCAACAATGAGGTACAGAACAGCTTACAATAGATATTACTCATAACAAAAATGTTGGCAGGATTTTCTAAAGTCGACAGACTGGAGAAATATATACTCTGTATCTGATTCCCTTCGATGCAGCTCTCTTTAACCATTGTAATTCTAACTTTACTAAACATCAAAAACTTGTAACAATAAAATAAAACAGTCATCTAGGATGTACAGAGAAGAAAAGGGTCGGTCTGAGTACAGGAACTGGGAAACAGAAAGGACTGTGACCAAGACCACCTCTCTGTACTCTAGGACATGGCTTATCAGTCAGGAAGTAGGATAGCCCCAAATAAAATAAGGGAGAAATACTACCCAAACTTCCTTAAAACACTAACTCCACCAGAATTTATCCAACAATATCTAAATACTGTGATTAGTAATAAACCCTAAAGTAGGGTAGTGACTATTATGAGTCTTTACTCTTATAAAATTAAAATTAAAGATAGTGGTTTCCAATAACATTACTAGATCTAGCATCACCTCTGGTAAAGAGAGAACAAAACAGAAAACAAAAAAATAAAAAAAAAATTAAATTCTACACTAGTCCATTTATGTTGTTATAGTGAATTAAATAACCTCTAAGTGTAAAATAATGTATACAAGTAACATATATTATGCTAGCACCGCATATTTAACAGTTGCTATGTCCTTGATCCAATGGATATTAAGTAAACATAAATGCACCTTTATAATAGATTATCTATCATCCCTATCTAATAAAGTGGAGTTCCCATTCGTTTTGCATTGCAAGGTAGAAGAAGTAGCCTTAACAGTTGCGATGCCCTTGATCAGGTAAATATTAAGTAAACATAAATGCACCTATATAAAAGATTATCTATCATCTCTATCTAACAAGGTGGAGTTCCCATTGCAAGGTAGAAGAAGTAGAAGAGAGATAGAAGAAAGGAGAGGGAGAAGAAAGAAAGGAAAAAAATCTTAATTGCAAAGACATAGATGTCATGGTATAAACAGAATTTCAAATAATTTAAGATTATTGGTCTATTAACTATTCGAAGGAAATAAAGAATTTACATTATATAGCAACCCCTCACATTAACTTGATGTCAAATGCAGTCGCTTTGCCAGAGACTTCCTACTAATTTTATAAACTCAAATCGTATGGGTTTACTCTCCTGATAAAACCTTTTTATGTAACTGGAGCATAATAAAGTTAACGTTTACATTGGAGTGCATTATCCAAGAAATCAAGATTCCATGTAAAGTTGCTACATTAGAGGCTGATCCATCCATGAACAACCCACCCAACCTCATCCAAAAATGCAAAATGCATAAATACGACACCCCACTGACAAACCATATCACTGAAGCAAAGTTGTCGATACACATTGAAGAGAGATTTAGTTCCAGGGGTATCGAGAGTCTACAGACTAACTGCCGCAATCCACATTTTGACATCCATCGCAGTTCACATATTCGAGCCCCACCACAGCCACTTTCATCCTGCTATCTAAATAGAGACTCCGAGACATCTTGCATCTCTGCCCTTCCACGAACATAGCAGGGTATAAGATTAACCTTAAGTAACAAATATAAGATATCAGGGCACCAGTTCCCAAATGTCACTCTTGTGTTTGCTGCTAAATCCAATTTATAGCCCAATGCGTTAAGACAGGCACCGGGACATTTATTTCGAGTGTTTCGAAGGAGTGGAATCTCCTTTATATTTGCTCTTGCCACGGCGCTTTTTCTTCGGGGGCTCATTCGATTTGATTGGAGAGCTTTCGCTAATACATGTTCAAGAGGTATCCATTTGTTCGCGATCTGCCTCATCCCATACTGAAATACCCAATTCTGCCTCAGAGTTGTTGCGGGGAGCAGGTAGGTCTTGAAGCACTGCGTATTTATTTTGTACAGCAACGTTTGGGATGATAAGCTCCTCAGAAATAGATTTGAAGGTGTTCTTGCTTAGTGTTTCGGGGCTGCAGTTTCGTGTTGTAGATTGAGCTGCATTAAAAGTTAACTTGTTTTGTAAAAGACTGTTCTGCCCCTTCGGTGGCTTGTCAGTGGGTACCAGACTAATACACGCTTCCTTTGCGGTATCCATATTATGTATTTTATCAGTATTGACATTTATCGGGGGTCAGGTGTGGGTTGTGCTTGTCGGGTCGCAGAGTCACTATCATGGGTTACTGAATAGTTATTCAAATAGGTCATGAGAGATTCTGGATTATAAAAGTCCTTATATGAATTTCCTGTATACATCCGCATGGTTGCAGGGTACCTGAGAGCAAAGCGAAGCCCCATTTGGTGCATGGATCGTCTGGCAGCAGTATAGGCTTTCCGTTTTAAAGACAGTTCTTTTGAGAAGTCTCGATATACTGTATATAGATGTTATGATCATGCCAAGTAAGTTGCCCGATTTCCCTTGATTTCTGGAAAATTAACTCTATATTGGCGTAATTAAGAAATTTTGCAATTATAGGCCTTGGTCTTTGTTCCATAGAGGGCTTTGGGCCTAATGATCGGTGAGAGCATTCTATTATTAACTCATTACCGGTTTGAAGACATAGTATGTGTGGTAACTTTCATTGAAGAAATGCTGTGGTGTTCTTGGCATCCACTCCTTCAGGAAATCCAAATATACGGAGATTACTTCTTCGGTTTCTGTTTTCTAGATCTTCAATTTTTGACTGTAGTTCTTTAATCACCCGGTCTTGAGATCTGATAGTCGTTTTTAGATCCTGTATTGAATCTTCACTGAGACAGATTTTATTTTCTGTGAAAGCCAGCCTGGAATCAATAGTTTTCATCATCTGTGTATTATGTTGAGTAGCAATTTTTAGGTAACTCATGTCCGTAGATAATTTGTTAAACATTTCTTCAATTTTTTCAAGTGGATTTGGTTGTTTATCAGAATAGGCCATTATGAGGCCTTGCAAAGTCTCTTCAAGATCTATAAAAATACTGAGGAATGTAAATATATCTTTTACAAAAATAATCATAACAACTGTAATGCCTCTCCTTACATTTGCTCTCGTGGATAAGATGTTATTTCTGGCTTAGATATCAGAGGATGATGCTAGATGTAGTTTATTAGTGAGGAGCTCTGAAGTTAAGCCTCCATCTTGCTCGGTGCCAGGCCACACCCCCCAGGGATTGTTACTGTTTGTTGCTAACATTGTATTGCTTTATTTTTCTCTGATTCAAATTGTTGTTGCTGGGTATACCTTCTGCTGCATTATTACAGGGTGTGCCTACATGTGTGTGCGTACAGATTACTGCTGTAATCTTCCAATTAAAATTGTCTTTTGCAAGGTATATCTTCTGTTATTGCTTTATTTTTCTCTGTAGCAAAGTGTTTCTTACAGGGTATATCTTCTGTGAAATTATTGCAGGTGATGCTTTACCGATTTTGCAGTTTTATCTATCATAAGGATAAGCTTTCAGGGCTACTGCATTTGTTGCTGGCTGATTGTTTCTGCTCTTACCTCCTTGTTTCTTTCATCTGTGGTTCTTCTTTTTCGGCAGGGAAAGGGTCCAGCCACCCACTCCCACCCCAACCACCCCACACTACACTCCTTTTATAGGGTAGCACAGTTGTGACATTTCCGGTAGCAAAGCAGGAAGGGGTGGATCAGAGGGGTATCCACACAGTGACCTCATTTACAAAAGCACTAGTAATTTAACTTGTTATAACAAGTTATACAAAAACAAACAAAACACAAAACACAAAATCAAACTTTTTCTTTCATTTTCTTCCTTCTAATTACTTTGACCAGGTTATAAAACCAGCAGCTTATCTGGAATGGATATCATTAACTGCAGGTTAAGCGGAACACTTTTTAGAAGGGCAGTTTTACAGGATTTATGACACTGTCCTACATGCTGTGCCATTGGAGATCTAAGGGCTCAGTTCCAAGCAGCATGGGCAAGGGCAGCGATTGTGCACCTCAAATTGCATATTCAAGAGGAAATATATTATAAGAACTGCCCATCACTTCCCCACCATCCAACAGAAGCACCTCGATTGCAGAAGGTAGTTGGTCCGGGAGGTAGGCAGATGGTTAGGAGGGGCAAATTGGGTGCCCCATCACTTGGTGCTCTCCAAGATATCACCTCCACAAACCATTTCAAAACTAAAAACAGGTATCTGCCTCTATCTCCAAAATAAAACAAAGGGGCAGAGGACACTGCAGAACAGGACTCTGCAGCACAGGAGCTAGCACAACAAAACTCACCCAAAACAGGAACCAAAACAAAAAAAGCAAAAAGGGAATCCAAAAAACTTCTGATCATAGGAGACTCCATGATTTGGGGAGTGGATACGTATCTCCAGCCAGAGGTAATGGTCAGATGTCTCCCAGGTACATCAGCATGGATAGACACTGACCACATTGCTAAAATTGTTCAGGAAGCAGGAGAAAACATTGATGTCCTGGTACACATAGGGACTAATGATCTTACCAGCAATCATTTGTGGAGACCAAGGAACACCTGACCAGGCTGGGTGACAAACTATCATCCATTTCATCTGGCATCTATTTCTCTGAGATCCTGCCAGTCTGAGAGATGTGGGTAGATGGACAGAAGGTCAGAGAAGAGGAGATAGCAGAGCTAAACATGTGGCTCAAGGGCTGGTGTCAGGAAAAAGGACACAAATTTGTAGGGAACTGGCAACAGTTTGGGGAGTGAAAGTCCTTTAAATTTGATGCACTGCATCTGACTAAGGAGGGAGTCAGTGCATTGGGGCAGAAGTTTGACATCTTTGCAGAATATTTTAACTAGCAGATGGGAGAGGGAAGCAGCACCCCTTTATGTCGAATGGGAAGAACACCCCACCCTCCTCAGCTAGTGGTCAATCAGGGGTTCATCATGTTTGTAGTTCATTTAAATCACCAGATAAGGAAAAAGGTCCAGCTCCCAATATGATGCACAGGGGAAATGCCAGACCCCGCCAACAACTAACACACTGACATCTGGGCAATGGAAAATCATGTGCACAAATGCTCACAGTCTGGGAAACAAGATCCCAGACCTGCAGGCAACAATGACAGAGGCTAAACTGGATATAGTAGCCATTAGCGAGACATAGTTTACCAGTAACCACTTCAGACTTCAGTACCTGGCTATGTACGGTTCAGAAGAGACCAGGGGGCAAAAAGGGGGGTGTGGACTGGCCCTTTATGTCAACGAAAATATCAAAGCTACAGAAATTCAGAATACACATTAGGAACCAGAAGAACTGTGGGTCACCCTGGAAACAGGAAATGGGACAGCCATACCAACTGGGATTGTCAACAGGCCTCCAGACCAGGGGAGGACATAGACACATTACTGTTAGAAGAAATACAAAACTTGACAGCTAAAGGGGAGGTTCTGATAATGGGAGACTTCAACATGCCAGATACAGATTGGTCAATACCAGCAGGAACATCTGCCAGAACTAAACACATGGTGGATTCCCTGCAGGGGAAGGGCCTCAAACAACTGGAACAACAACCCACAAGAGACAGGGCTATCCTAGAGCTAGTATGGACTAACAGGGAAAGGATCACAGATCTCCAGGTAGAAGGTCACCTGGGGGCCAGTAACCATCACATGGTATGGTTCAATTTGGCTGACTTTGATAAGATGGGAAACAGAGTTAAGCTAGCCCTGGCAAAAAGAAATACAGGTGAGGGGGTACAGGCACAGTGGGCAAGCATTAAGGATGCAATACTTGAAGCAACATCCCATTGTGTTAGAGAGAAAAGGAAGTGTAAAAGAAGAATGAAACCACTTTGGTTTTCAAAAAACAGTAGCAGAAAAGGTTAGAATTAAAAGGCTAGCCTTCAGGAAATATAAGGAAACACAGCAGGATGAAGACAGGGAAGCATACCACACTTCCCTAAGGGAAGCAGGGAAGGCAGTAAGGCAGGCAAAGGCCCAAACCAAGGAAACACTGTCACAAACAGTAAAAGAAGGTGAGAAAGAAACATAGAAACATAGAATTTGATGGCAGATAAGGACCACTTGGCCCACCTAGTCTGCCTATATCCCTACCTAACGGATGAGCTGCAGATCTTAGTTAACCAACAGCCTACTTCCTCCTAACCCCCACTCGAATTGCCTTGTGTCTGTTCCATGCATTCTTGGATTCCCCTACTGTTTTTGACTCTATGACCTCCTCAGGAAGGCTGCTTCATGCATCTACAACCCTCTCTGTGAAGAAATACTTCCTCACATTACCTCTGAGCCATCCCCCCTCTATCTTCAAATTGTGCCCCCTTCTTCTTGCATATCTCTGTTTCTAAAAGATGCTACCCTCTTAGACTTTGTTGATTCCCTTGAGGTATTTGAAAGTTTCTATCATGTCCCCCCCCTTTCCTCGAGGCTATACATCTTAAGCTTCTTTAGTCTTTCTTCATATGTCTTCTGGTGCAGACCCTGCACCATTTTAGTTGTCCTCCTCTGGACAGCCTCCACCCTGTCTATGTCTTTGCAGAGATGGGGTCTCTAGAACTGTACACAGTACTCAAGATGTGGTCTTGCCAACTGTCTGTACAGAGGGTCAGCAACTCCCTGTTTTTCCCAGGTGCATTACTTTGCAGTTCTTTGTGTTGAATCTAATCTGCTCAGTATTTACTGAATCTACCATACATTTGACTATTCCTTCAACCTTGCCAAGTCCCTTTTCATCCTTTCCACCCCACCTTGCATATCAACCCTGTTCCAGATCGTTGTGTCATCTGAAAAGAGACATACTTTCCCTTCCAGTCCATCTGCAATGTCACTTATAAAGACATTAAAAAGGATCGGCCCCAGTACTGAACCCTGTGGTACCCCACTAGTAACCCTCCTTTCTTCACTGTGGACTTCATTTACTATTTCCAGCTGTGTCCTGTTGTCCAGCCAGTGTTTTACCCAGGCTACCACCCTGGGACCCACTCCAAGGCTAGCTAATTTGCTTATTAATCTTTTGTGTGGGACTGTGTCAAATGCCTTGCTAAAGTCAAGGTAGGCCATGTTCACAGCCTCTCCCTGGTCTACTACTTTGGTCACCCAGTCATATAAATCAATTAGATTTATCTGACATGACCTTCCTGCTGTGAATCCATGCTGCCTTGGGTCCTCTGCCCCACTGGCCTCTAGGTACTCAACAATTCTTTCCTTCAGTAGTGATTCCATCATTTTCCCTACCACTGAGGTCAAACTGACAGGTCTGTAGTTTCCTGCCTCTGACCTGCTCCCACGTTTGTGAAGGGGAATCACATCTGCCCTACTCCAGTCCTCAGGTACCACACCATCCTCCCATGATTTATTAAAAAGGGTAGTCAGTGGTGTTACTAGTTCTTCCCTTAGTTCTTTTAGAATTCTGGGTGAATCCCATCAGGCCCCATTGCTTTATCTACATTCAGTTTTAAGAGTTCTTTCAGAACCCTTTCTTCTGTGAAAGGACTGATATTAACCCACCTATCCAGAGTGCTTCTATTGACTGGATTAGGTATCTCCACATGCTTTTCCATTGTGAATACTGAGCAGAAGTATTCATACAGTATCCCTGCTTTTTCACTGTCCCTCTCTGCCCAACCACCTTCCTCTTTATTCAGCCTCAGTATCCCTGCCTTAGTCTTTCTTTGCTGCCTAACATACCTATAAATGGTTTTATCCCCCTTATTAACCAAGTTGGCTATCTTTCCTCGGTTTGGGCCTTTGCTCTTCTGACTGCCTTCCCCGCTTCCTTCTGCTTTAACTGGTGCAGTTCTCTGTCCTGCTTCTTCTTTGTTTCCTTATACTTCCTGAATGCTGTCTTTTTCTCCCTTACCTTCTCCGCCACTTCTTTTGAGAACCATGGTATTTTTTTCTTTCATTTTGATTTGTTTATTGGCTTCACACAAAGGCTTGTTGCTGCTGTGATGGCAGTTTTGATGTTTTCCCATTGTTGCTCCACCCCACCTTCTTGCCTGTTTGCTAGTGCTTTTCTGAGGCACTCTCCCATTTTGACAAAATCAGCCCTCTTGAAGTCCAGCACCTTCACTTTTGTGTGGCTTGACTCTACAGCTAAGTTTATCATGAACCACACTGTTTGGTGGTCACTTGTTCCCAGAAGGCTACCCACTTCAAGATCAGAGATCCGCTCTCTGTCCCCATTTGAAAGTACCAGGTCTAAGACTGCTCGCTCCTGAGTGGGTTCCAAGACTAGCTGTCTGAGGCATGTCCCCTGTAAGGCACCAAGAATAGCCCTGCTCTTGGATGTGGTTGCAGCAAAGGTGCTCCAGTTAACGTCTGGCATATTCAGGTCCCCCATCAGCAATACCTTCCCTTTCTCTGCCATCCCAAGGATGCCTTCTATCATTTCCTTGTCTATTTCCCCCATGAGATGGGGGTCTGTATACAACCCCTGTGTGGATTGTGGAGCCATTTCTGGTCTCCAGGGGGACTCACTGTGCCTTCTCTCCTCCCTGTTTATCCTTTAGTTCTAAAGACTTTCTATAGATACATTAGTGAAAGGAGAAAGTCCAGAAGGGGTATTGCTAAGATCAAAGGGGATAAGTGGGCATGTGAGGAGGAAGACCATGTAAAAGCATCTATCCTAAATAGAGTTTTCTGCTCAGTATTTACTGAAAAGAAGGTAGGGTAGGGCTCACAGCTCAGCACAATGGGCACAAGGGGAAGGGAGGTGTGCACTGGCCCCTTCACAAAAGAAAGGGTCCAACAAGAGCTCAATAAGCTCAGGGTGGACAAGGTAATGAGACCTAATGGCATACATCCCAAGGTACCAAAGGAGCTAAGGGTGGATCAAGCAGAGCCATTATCAGAACAGTTTAGTGAGTCTCTGAGCACAGGCGAGGTCCCTGAAGACTGGCGAAGGGCTTATGCGATCCTGCTCCACAAGAGTGGCAGCAGGGAGGAGGCAGGGAACTACAGACCAGTCAGTCTTACCTCAGTAGTGGGCAAGATTATGGAGGCACCCCTTAAGGAAAGGATTGTGCAACGCCTGGAATCCATAGGAACACAGGATCCAAGGCAGCATGGGTTTACAAAATGAAGTTCCTGTCAAACTAATCTCATAGATTTCTTTGACTGGGTAACCAGAGTGGTGGACCAAGAGGGAGCAGTTGATGTCACCTACCGTGTTGATGTCACCAACCTTAACTTCAGCAAAGCTTTCGATACTGTTCCACATAGAAGATTGATTAATAAGCTGGGTAGACTCAGGGTGGGTCAGAAGTTGGTCAACTGGGTGGCAAATTGGTAGATGGGCAGAAAACAGAGAGTAGTGGTAAACAGTATAGTCAGAAGAGATGCAAGTCACAAGTGGGCTACCTCAGGGATCAGTCCTGGGGTCAGTTCTCTTCAATATCTTCATCAGTGACATTGCAGATGGACTGGAGGGTAAGGTTTGTAAGTTTGCAGATGGCACCAAGATCTGCAACAGAGTAGATGATCAAGATGGGGTGGACAGAACTGGAAGAGATCTGGATGAACTAGGAAAATGGTCGGAAGAGTGGCAACTGGGGTTTAACGCAAAGAAGTGCAAGATTATGTACATAGGGAAGAGAAACCCTGAAGCCACCTATAGGCTGGAAGTGGAGTTGCTGGCAGTCACAAGGGAAGAAAGAGACCTGGGCATCATCATCACTGATGAACTGAAATCATCCAAGCAGACCACTAATGCAGTAGGTAAGGCTGGGGGGATGTTGGGGTGTATTAGTAGGGGTATCACAATTTGGAAGAGGGAGGTAATTATCCCTCTTTGCAAGACATTGGTTAGGCCCCATCTGGAGTACTGAGTGCAGTACTAGAGGCTGCACCTTCACAAGGACATTAACCAAATTGAGGCAGTCCAGAGAAGGACAACCAAAATGGTGCAGGGACTGCATCAGAAAACGTATGAGGAAAGATTAACGGAACTCAATATGTATACCCTAGACAGAGCAAAGGAGGAGGTGATATGATCGAACCATTCAAACACCTTAAGGGCATTAACAAGGTGAAAGAGTTTAACATGTTTCAAGATAACGAAAATAGCAGGACAAGAGGACCAAGCATGAGATTAGAGGAAGGCCGATTAAGGGGTAACGTGAGGAAGTTCTTTTTCACAGAAAGGGTGGTGGATGCATGGAATGGCCTACCTCAGGAAGTGGTGGATATGAATACAGTGCAGGGCTTCAAACAGGCATCTGATAGGCATAAGGGTGCAATACAGATGAGTATGACTGATAGGCCATTGACAGAGCAAAGGCCGATGGCACATTCATAAGGTAGAAAAAGAAATGGGCAGACTGGATGGGCCTTGCGGTCCTTATCTGCCATCATCATCTATGTTTCTATGCTTCAGGATGGTGGTTCCATGCATCCACCACCCTCTCTGTGAAAAAATAGTTCCTCACATTGAGCTATCCTCCCTCTATCTTCAAATTGTGCCCCTTGTTCTTGCACATCTCTTTTTCTGAAAGATGCTACCCTCTTGGACTTTATTGATTCCATTGAGGTACTTAAAAGTTTCTATCAGGTCCCCCCTCTTCCTCCTTCCCTCAAGGGTATACATGTTAAGATCCTTTAGTTGCTACTCGTATGGCTTTTCTTGCAGACCGTGCACCATTTTAGTTGCCTTCCTCTGGACTGCCTCCATCTTGTCTATGTCCTTGCAGAGACTGGGTCTCCAAAAATGGATGCAGTACTCCAGATGAGGTCTCACCATCTGTCTGTACATAGGGATAACAACTTCCTGTTTTCTGCTGGTGATGCTTCACCCCAGACATCCCAGTATCCCCACAGCCTTCTCTACTGCCTTCTCACATTGCTTGCAAACCTGAAGGTCATCTGATATGATTACCCCCAGGTCCCTTTCCATTTTTGTTGCTATTACTACCCCACCCTTGTGTACTCTTCCCCTGGGCTTTTGTTTCCCAGGTGCATTATTTTGCACTTCTTTGCATTGAATCCATGCCGCCATACTTCTGACCATTCCTCCAACCTTGCCAAGTCCCTTCTCATCCTTTCCACGCCCCCTTGTGTATCAACCCTGTTGCAGATCTTTTTGTCAACTGCAAAGAGGCATACTTTTTCTTCCAGTCCCCCTGCAATGTAACTTACAAAGACATTAAAAAGGACTGGACCAAGTACTGAACCCTGTGATACCCCACTAGTAACCCCCCATTCTTCAGAGTGGACTCCATTTACTACTACCTTCTGTGTCCTGTTGTCCAGCCAATGTTTTACCCAGGCTACCACCCTGGGACACACTCCCAGGCTGGCTAATTTGTTTATTAATCTGTTTTGTGGGACTGTGTCAAATGCCTTGCTAAAGTCTATGTAGGCCATGTCCATAGCCCCTCTCTGGTCTACTACTTTTGACACCCAGTCAAAGAAACTGATTAGATTCATCTGACATGACCTTCCTGCTGTGTATCCATTCTGCCTTGGGTCCTGTGCCCCACTAGCCTCTAGGTACTCAACAATTCTTTCCTTCAGAATTGATTCCATCATTTTCCCTACTATAGGAAGATCCTCGTGCCCATGTATGAAAAGGAAACAGCCCTCAGGATCCCAGCACTCCTGAAACAACTGAAAGGCTATCCTTCTCTTCACCAAATTTGCCACCTTTCCTACCACTCTCTATGGAAGAAATTGATATCCTCCCACTTTAAGTGGGTCTCCTGAAAAAAGACCACATCAGGTAAGGATTGTTTAAGATGGCAAATAATCATTTATTGTTTCCTCTTTTCATTCGCTCCCTTGATATTCCAAGTAATAAACTTAAATGCAGTACCCATAACGAAGGAGCTTAATCTCAATTAATATTGCAAAGGAAACAACTAACAGGGAACCTCTTCAATTCAATAAATGTTGTGTTCTGGGACCCACCCTACCCCCCACCCAGCAATCCTCCACAATAACAATGAAAAAACAAGAACATAA
Organism: Neoceratodus forsteri; assembly: GCA_016271365.2. Lineage (NCBI taxonomy): Eukaryota > Metazoa > Chordata > Ceratodontiformes > Ceratodontidae > Neoceratodus > Neoceratodus forsteri. Next base: position 1,787,051,293 of record CM057455.1, on the reverse strand, counting down.
CAACAATTCCCCACCATATCCCCATCTCCAAAGAATAACAAAAATATATTTAAAAGTGCCACTGGAAATAATATGGAACTCCCACCCAAAACTCCAAAAAACAACCCTTCTTCCACCAGAAGGACAAACTCCCAAAACAATGAACCACCCTCAGTCCAAGTAACCACACTCCAAAAATTCTTTGGTCTATTATGTGATCCAGAGACCTCCTCATAGACATCCCCAACCCCCGTACCACCTCAAAACAAGACTGCCCCAACCATGTAACATAACCAGTAGACACCCAAAACACATACCCCCTACCCCCCGGCACACATGGAACATAATAGAGTTTCGAATAAGCCCCCTAGAATAACCTGTGCTAACCATAATAAGACCAAAACATTAACTACATCTGCCAATTAACATTGAACATTATACACCAACAATCAAAATGTTTTTAAAATTAAGGAGATCCTCACAATGTGGGAAAAACAAATAAGAGCAAACAGGGAGATGCTGTAACAGTGAACAAGTCCCATACAAGGAGGAGGGCTTCAAGACTCATAATTCAAGGTAATAAGATATCCAATAGATAAATACATTAGAGGAGCTCAGAAATAGCACTCACATTAGGACTTCTCCGGGTGAAAGAAGCTGAAATAACTGCAGCCTCAGTAGAACAACACGTGTGCAATGTACAGAAGATAGAGTCCAATGTTTACAGCAGCTCTTCCAATAATCCGTTAGAAATGAAAGAAAAAGAAAAGGAAAAGGTCCTTCTCACTGGCCAGTTCAAACTAGGTCACACGCCTAAAGAGGATGTTCAAGTAACAATCTATGTTGTGGAGCAACCAGCTACAATAAGGAAATGCAAGCAGAATCATTGGCTTATCAGTGCCGCCTCTACACCAGACCATCGTAGTGGGAATCACATAACAAAGGAAGAAATGCCCAAGTAGTTATGCTCCCAGGACTCTCAACAGGTATACTGGCAACTAGAGGCTTAGCTGGTATCTACTACATAATGCCTCACTGAAGATAGACCTCTTCAGGGAAGAAGCCAAGACAGGAGTAAATCACTGCTGTGTGTCTCAACAAAAGATCTGCAAGGAGCATGGAGCCAGCTGATCATTGCACCAAATAGAGGGGCTTGGAGACACACCATATACCTCAACACGGCATAGTTCACTTGGAGGCTGACATCCACAATAGAATGATACGCAGATGCTCAGTGGAGAAGCAGCGACAAGCCCTATGTTAAAGCTTCACAGCTTCTGATAGATGATCCCCAGCAAAACTGACATTCATATGCTGGGAAACATAAAATAGGTTAACCACACCAGGGATTTGCCCATAATAATCAGGAATACTTGTCTAAACAATTCAAACAGTCCAAATAGATCACTTCCATTAAGGGGACAGAAACCCAACTGGACAGAAACCCTCCAACTTCACAGAGCTTTAAATAAGTCAGGTAGAAGAGAATGTAGCTCTCGGCGAGCTAGCTTTGCAGAATCATAGTTCAACTGGCTCCCTTGAATCGTTGTTTACAGTTGGGCAGGATACAAAACCCTGAATTTTATACCAGCAGCAATTAATTTGGAAACAATGGGATGGTACTCTATTCTTCTTTGCCGCACAGCCACAGGGATTTTGTGAACAATTCTGATCTTAGAATCCTCCCAGCTAACAGAATGAAACTCATCAGATTTTTTTGAGTAAGTGCTGGTGGTCCAAAAAATTAAGGAACTTTAATATAAATTGCCATGGAAGGTCAGAAGCTTGCAGCATGGGCCTGAGAGCTTGGTGAGCCCATTCAATGGTGTATGTCAGGCCACTGGGGGAGGGTCCCACTGACTTTTCTCACAATCATTGTGCAAGTAATACAGGATTGGGACCTTCCACCCTCTCCTGTAGCCCGAGCACAACAATATTGTCGTGATGGCTGCATCCATCTATGTCCACAAGCTTAGATTCCATTCTGGAAAGCTTTTGCCAGAAATTAGTTATCTCTGTGTCCATCTTGGTATGCCAAGTATCCAGGGAGCAAATCCAGGCCTCCGTATTTCCAACCCTCTGCGTGAGAGATTTGGTAGCAGACTGCAGAGTTCTAAGCTCCTCAGTTAGGGTCTGAAGCACTCGTTTAAGAGGGGAAAAATTCTGCCAGTAATTGTTCCTCTGATAATGGAGCTGGAGGAGAGCTGGATTTTGTTGCAGGTACAGCTTGGGTCTTATCATGTTTTGCACCTTTGTCCTTCTCTGGCATTACCAGTGGGGTATGGCGTGGTGGGGCAGATTGCATCTCTCTGAATCCATACCATGCCCAGGGAATGGCACTAATCAGGGCAATAAAGGTAAGAATTTTACCAAAATTCCTCACAGGGATAGAGATCAGGCCAAAACAATTACTAAAAATAATAAATGTAATAGAGCAGGGGCTGGAGAGGTCGAGAGGAGCTGCTTCCCATTTTAGCACATCATGTGACTCATCATTTACTAGCTTCCTATGTGGCAGAGTATCAAAGGCCTTGTCTGAAATCGAGGTAGGTTACATCCACTACCCCTCCATGATCCACTGCCCTGGTCAACCAGTCAAAGAATGTATAATATAGTATTGCCTGGTAGTCCAGTGGTCCCTTCCCCTGGTCAGAGTTCCTGTATATAGTATTGTATTCTCTGGCAGTGTAGTGGCCCCAGCACCCTATCTCCATGACACCCTAAAGTACCACCACTCCCAGTCCCCTCCAGCGTGGCACTGAGATGTCAGGTGGTACTCACTTAACACTCACAGCTGGTGGCAGCCACCATCTCCCACACAAAGCTTTCTCAAAATTAACTGTGTTAAAAAAGGGTTGCACTACCATCTAGGCTATAATGCCAGACAGAAAATATGCAGTAATGGTTTGGATTACCCAGCTCTCAGGAGAAACAGCAAACTCCAGAGACCACGGATGGCATTCTGCATGAGTCAGTGAGACAATACAAATGAAAGGAAGGGTCTCACACTGAAGAAGAGCATAAGGGAAAGGATGTACACCATAGCAAAGCAGAAAACTGATGTGCAGCCCAAATTGGACAGCCAGAAGGTACCCTTTAGTTTGGTTGACATGGGACTGAAGGGCAGATGTGGGAGGGCAACCTAGTTATTAACTTGCCCTCCATATGATTATCTGGCCAGGGCCTGGGAGAGGGGGCGGTTGGGATTCATAAATGGGAAACTCAGCGGTGCGAGTGGGTAATGTGAATCCCTGGTAAAGGTTATTACTTATTGTGAGAATATGTCTACTGAGGTCAGTGCTGGGGGTTAAAGGGTGGCTTGGGTATTTCTGGTCAGTGGGTGGGGGGCAAGGGATATTTTCTGTCCAACTGGCTAGGGCTGAGTGTGGAAAGGAGGGTGTTAGGGATATTCAAGATCGTGGAGTGAAAGAAAACAATTTTGTTTCCAAAGATCTGCCTATACTTCCAGTTGTTGATAAAGTGCCAATTTCACCAGGGCTACAAATTACATGTGTTTGGAACTTTGATAATAATTCACCACTGAAGTAAAAATATGCAACGCTTCTAGATCAGAAGCAAGATACAGACTTTGTTTTTGTGCCCCTCCACACTGGTGTGATGGATATACTTGCCTTTTTCATTCTTTATATACCAGACTTAATGGAGCTACAGTCGGAGATTTTTTTTTTAAATCATTTTAGTATTTCCCCCATTTCTTTGTGATGTATGGCCCTAGACCCCACAGAGATGCTGGCATTTGGGCAGAAGTCCCCAACATGAACATACTTCAGCAAGCTCACTTGATATGCAGCATGGCATCCCTCTCTCTCTGTGTCCTGAGTGCTCTGCCACCCATAAGTCTACAGATTGCAGAAGTGCTACATGACATGCTCTCTCCCCCCAGGAGGACAGCATCCACTGAGTCACTCAATTCCTCTCCACCAGCCAGTTCCCAATGGCCCAGACTTATTCCTGAACCCAGCTCACCAGCATTGGCAGCAGTAGCCCTACCACTATGCTGATGGGCTGGTATTAAATCACCCTTTTTTCAAAGAAGTGCTTTTTCATGTCCTTCTTAAACCATTCCCTACCAACTTGTAACTGAGTCCCCTGGTGTACAAGCTTCCAGTTCTTGTAAGCAACTCTGAAGACTTGTCCTGATGATCCCTTTTAGAAACTAGACATTTTCTATCATTTACTTCCCCTTCCTTCTGACTTGCAGTGAATACATCTTCAGGTTCTGGAACCTTTCCTCAAATCTTTTTCCCTGTTGACCATGTATCTTTTCCATTCCCCTTCTTTGAACCATTTCCAACATTTCCTAGTCATTCTTTAAATGTGGATTCAAATCATTTTCCTCTGTTGTGTGCTCCACCCTCACCCCATCAATCCAGTAATACCTTTTTGAATTTCTGTTCCCTCAAAGTATTACCTTGCACTTCTTGACATTCAGCCTTAGCTGTCAGATGCTTGATCACTTTTCCAATATTTCCACATCTTTTTCATATTGGCAATTCCATCTGTTGTGACATTCACTTTCTCACACATCGATGAAAATGTATACTTCCCAGCTCACCCCCTCTCTATATTCTTAATGTACAGCATATGTTAAAGACAGGGGTCCCAGGACTGACACCCGATGAACTCTATTCATATTGTACTTGAAACCTGAAACTTTACCCTTTAAGACTGCACTCTGAATCTTTCCCTGCAGCCAGTTACCTATCTACCTAGTAACCTTTCCCCGTTCCCAAATCTCTAACCATCGCAATTAGTCTCCCATGAGATACAGTAACAAGTAAAACTTTTCAAAGTATTCAGAAAATTAAACCTGAGACATTTATGTTCAGAATCAGACCTGAGTCAGTTATGTCCAAATTACAATGTATTGGAACAGAATGAAAGTAGTGGTAACTGGCCTCAAATATTTCAAACAATGAATGAGGAGGTGGTAAGTGGAAATGTGGGTTGGCAGAATTCCGACACAATAATATATTCAAATAAAACAAGAGTTTAGAAGATCTACTCTTGTTAATTGACATTATAAAAGTGACAGCTCAAGGAACAAAAGACTGTTCAGTAGACTATGTGGGAAGTTAAATAGTAAGCACAAAGGCAGTAGTAGACAATAATGTTTTGAATGATTTGGAAGACAACAAGTTGATGCTTCAAATAATACAGACTGTAGTTTACACTTATCTTCTGAGTATCTGCTTATCATGTCCTTAAAGTTAAAGGAGTGAAAGAACCTGTTTAGACCAAAGTCTATTTTCTATCCAAGTACAATAGATGCTGATTTGAAATTGTTTTAGAAGATGGTACTATACAAAACAGAGCAATTATACAAGAGTAAAAGTATGTCCAGTCATAGGAACATTAGTAAAAAAGAGAAGTACTTAAAACTTTAAGGAAGATGAATGATGTTATTTTCAGAGAGTCAGCAAAGATGGGGACTCTGGTAATTTTAAATAGATCAAATTATCTGGAAGAGGCCAACAGACTGGTAAGAGATAGGGGCCTTACTGTACATATCATTAGAATCAAATGTGTTGCCAGTATTTCAAAATGCATTGTTCAGCTTTATTAAACTGTCACAAGATTTCAAACACATTATAGAAAATGATGCAGCATTGCCAAACATCAATAATCCGGTAACTCCAACTTCCTATTATATATAAAGTCCATAAAAAGACAATAAAAACACTTGGAAAGGTGATGGTCTCAGGTAAGCATATGGCCTCTAAACAGTTATCACAATGTGCACAATGTGTAGCTTATTTTCTTCTGCCGTTAGTGCAGAAGTTGGGATCCTATACCTGAGACTCCCAGAACTTGCTGTATCACCATGTAAAAATGTTTACAAAATAAAGGAAAGTTAAAAAAAAATTGCTGTATTAGCTGAGAAATGTACAATGGCAAGCAGACTACAGATGGGTAAACGTCAACTTAACTTCATTATATGCTTTGATACATTACAAACAGTGGCTGTGTGGCTGGGTGTTTATGTTTGTCTCTGTCAATAGTTTAGTTTTGTGGATTTTCATGTGTTTTGGCTTGGAGGAACTAGACCATTCTTGGATATGTGATCTATGAAAGTTTCCTGGACTAAGAAACAGGAAAACATCACCAGCAGATATTGGGATTCTCATTATAAATCAACTTTTTTGGAAGCCATCACAATCAAAGTAAGTACAGCTAAGAAATTCTACAAGCTCTGACATGGGGAGTGCAAACTGAATCCATATTTCCATCTACCTTGTTGCTAAAGGGAACTGCATGTCTTTGAGAACCATTCACAACTATTTAAACAAAGGGACGACACTGACAAAGGGTTTTAACTTCCTTCATGTGCCCCTGGCCAGTGTTCCAGGAATTTAACACATCCTTTGTCTTGTTACCATAGATCAAACAGTTTACTGGTCATTTTCCTGTGGATTTGATTATTTTACATCATTTGGCAATGGAGCAAATCCTCCCACTGGAGGCACACCACTGAAATTGATCTGTCCCTGCTCATGTGTGAGCCTTGGGCACATCTAGCCACATTGTATACAACTATTCCAATGTTGCATTTTCGACATTACCACCTGGCATACTACTGTTCAAAAAAGAAACACAACCTCTCTCTGACTGAACTCCACCTAAGCACCCTGAAACTTGTGCTCCTCCTCCTGCTGCTATCAGGGACTGTTCACCCTAACCCCGGACCAAATACCTCCAACCAAAACAAACCAGCAGGCACTCTCTCAATCATGTGCCTGAACATCTGCAGTTTACTTCCTAAGCTTGATGCACTGCAAGCCTTTACCACCCAACACAACCCGGATATTCTGTCAGTAGTTGAAACTTGGCTCACCCTAAAGATTTCTGACCAGGCAATCACCCTTCCTGGCTACAATGTCTTCCAGGTTGATCGTAAGTCCAAAAGAAGTGGAGGGTGTGCCTTATATGTGAAAGACACTTTCAGAGGACACCCCATTGATTCCAATCTTCCAGCAACACCTGCTCGGATTCTTTCCATCAGACTCCAATTAGGTGCCCACAATAAGGCCCTCACAGTTGTCACTGTTTACATACCTCCTAAGGAACAGGGACCTTGTCTAACCGCTGTCCTTGACTTTGTCAAATCCCACCCATCGGACTCCGAAAACATCCTTCTTGGTGACTTTAACATTAATTGGCTCTCAGCTGAAGGTGGGTCATTTAAGGACTCCATTATATCAGCTAACCTGACTCAAATGGTTGACTATGTAACCAGAAAGAACTACAGAACTGGGACCTGCACCCTACTCGACTGGATCCTAACCAACCACCCCTCTCGGATCACGAAAACCTCAGTCCTCCCTGACTCACTCGGTGACCACTCTCCCATCAGCTGTACCTGGTCAAACAAATTCTATAAGTTCCCTCCAAAAATCATCACCAGCAGAGTCCTACACTGTGGTCAGCTACCCCACCTCAAATCGCACCTCAGTCTGCAGGACTGGTCCCCCATCTTCAAGGCAACAGATACTAATACTGCACTGGAGCAATTTATTCACACTTTCAATGAAGCCTGTAATAAATTTTCCCCCCTCAAAAAGTATAAAATTAAATTGCTCAGTAACCCTTGGCTGTCAGGAGACCTCCTGAAAAAACTTAAATCCAGGGACCACCTCTGGGAACTTGCTAGAAACTCCGGTAAGCAACTCGACATCCAGAATTAAAAAAAACGGGCACGGAACGACTGCACCAAATCCATTCGGCAACAGAAATCTGACTACTATAAAAATGCCCTCACTAACTCCTGGGAAATGGGAGGGATTTCTGGAAAAACATTAAAGATGTCACTGGGAAGCAGTCAAAATCTTCGACGAACATACTCAGCATAAATGGGCACACTACACTCGACTCTAAAACTACTGTGAACACTTTTAACATTGCTTTCACTGACCTTAGCAGTGTTCTCCCCTCCAACTTCTTCCAAGATGTGTCAACTCCCATCCCTCCCAACTCCTCCACCCACGCCTGTCACCCACCTTTCTACTTTAAAGCACTAAAGAAACATCAAGTCCGTAACTACATTGCCAAAGCCATCAGCAAATCTAGAACAAGCAATGACACACTTGACCTCAAGCTACTGGCCCTAACATTTGATGAGGTACTTGGGCCCCTCACCAAGATCTTTAATCTCTCTCTTTCCTCTAGCCAATTCCCAGACAAATGGAAAATGGACACTGTTACCCTGATTCACAAAAGTGGTGATAAGTCTGACCATGCGAATTTTCGCCCTATCTCCATTCTGCCTCCCCTGTCGAAGGCACTGGAACGTATAGTAGCAGACCAACTTACCAAGCATCTGGACAATTATAATATTCTCTGTAAATAACAACATGGCTTTAGAAAAGGTCATAGTACATCCTCTGCCTTACTTGAATTCACCAGCTTCATTCACAGCTCCCTCCACAATGGACAACTAACTGGTGCTATTTTCATCGACCTGACCAAAGCCTTCGATACTGTCCACCACTCCCTCCTGCTGAGCCAACTAAAAAATGCTGGTCTCTCCAATGATTCAATCTCTTGGTTCAAAAGCTATCTTGAAAACTGCACCCAGCATGTAAAAATTGGAGATGTGCACTCTGATTCCAAACCTGTCCTCTCTGGAGTTCCCCAGGGTTCAATACTGGGCCCCCTATTCTTCAGCCTGTTCCTTAACACCCTACCGGACTCCTGCACTGAACATATCACCCTGTATGCTGATGATGCAGTAATCCTTGCCACACACCAGGACCCGAAGAAATTGCAAGAAAATCTCCAACTCGGCTTCTCCTCGGTTGAGAATTGGCTCACAAAGCACAAACTGATTCTTAATCAAAAAAAAACAAAGGCCATGATCTTCAGCAGCTCCCAAAATAAACATAAGCACTTCCAACTCTCTGTTATCAGCAGACAAGGTGCCACACTGGAACAGGTCAAAAACTTTAAATACCTTAGGATCACCCTTGACCCTCACCTCTCCTACACTGCCCACATCAACCATGTCGCCAAAGCAGCTAACTCCCGGCTAGGCCTACTATTCCATCATAGGAAACACCTGACACCCGAAGCCCTCGCTGTCGCTGTCCAGAACTCCATCATCTCCATCATTGATTATGGCATTATCATTTATGGCTCTGCTACAACCACCACACTCAAATGTGTATCCACCACCCTCAACAAGGCCTGTCGACTTGTCACTGGCTCCCAACGCCTAACTCACACCTGTGACCTCTATTCTCAGACTGGTTGGTTGAATCTTGCCAATCGAATAAAACACCAAACTTGTATTACTACTAAGAAAATCTTACTGGGCCTTGCCCCACCTGGAGTCTGTGCCCTCATACAACTGAGAATCCACACCCGACATACCAGGGGATCGAAACCTCAGCTTCTGCAAGTCCCGCATTGCTGCACAACACAAGGACAAAGATCCTTTGCTTACGGGTCCACTAGTTGGTACAATGGTCTTCCCAGCGACATCTCATCCTCACTATCGCTCAGCTCTTTTAAGACTCGTCTCTGCCTAACACTCACTGCCTCCAACCTCTGTGACTGTTGTGGCTAAACATGTCTTTTGGTTCCATAGCTGAAGATGCCCTTTTTGGATCCACATCTACTCCTGCACTTTGCCAGCACCCCTTCTATCTTCACCTCCCCTGCTGGCCCATGACAAATGCCACCCGGCTGCACTACCTCTATTCTTATCCGCCTTCTACCTCTCTCTCTCTGTCCCCCAACCTACCTCCCTTTTCTCCCATCCACTTAGTCTCCTGATTTCACCCTCCTCCTTTCCCTTTCCCCTCCCCAAAGTTTCACCTTATTGTTCTTTTTTTATCTACAAGACTATGTGTTTTTTTTTTAATTTTATAAACTGTTATCTTTGCTTATGATTGTCTCAATTGTACAAATGACATGGAACCTTTGTAAAAGAGCCTCGGCTCAAAGGTATTTGTAATCCTAGAACAAATAAATAAATAAAACATTATGACAAGGGATTGATAGCATTGTCATTTTTCCTCAATGAATGTACCTATACCAGAATACTACCACCCGAGATCATTTAGTTTGTGGTTGATTTCATTTTGAAAATATGTATTTTTTTACTTTTAATGGTAAATATTATTGAGTTTTATGGGAATGCAATGTGGACCACAATGGCGCACTCATATGCAAATTTGTATCATGGTTGGTGAGAACACATGTTAATTTTGGATCTATTAGTTAATTATTTTCTTAACAATATGTTGCACTGGTACAGGTACATTGATGATATTTCAATCATCTGGAAGGGAACTATCACTTTATTGTGTGAGTTTATTGATTGGATCTATGACAACAAACTTAATTTAAAGTTCACAATGCAAACAGATGTTGAAATAATTAATTTATTGGATTTGAAACTGTTTGCCAGGAATGGTGCTGTTGAATCAGCAGGCTACAGGAAGCTAGCAGTGGGAAATACTATTCTGTAGGCAAGCAGTGCTCACCCACCATCCCTGGTAAACAGTATTCCTTACAGTCAGTTTCTGTGATTGCACAGAAATGGCTCATGAGAGTCTGATTTCAATCAACAAGCACAGTAACTATTTAAAATATTGTTAAAGATGGGTTATACCAAGAATGGCTTGAATGCAGCCTTTGAAAAGGCATCTAAACAGGATAGGGCATCCCTGTTAACTGCAAAACCAGCAAGGCAAGAAAAACAACCAGTCATATTAGTGTTTGAGTACAATTCTTTCACACCACAAATAAGAAGGATCACAAAAAACAACTGGGGCACTTTAAAACACTGTATGGCACCTAATGTTTTTGAAGCCCCACCATGATTGTACTTTACAAGATCAAGGGCCTTGAAGGACTCAATAGCATGTAGTAATTTGTGTTAAAAAAAGTCTCTCCCATCAACTGGTTACAACAACAGCCTAAAGATTTATTTATTTTTTTTTTTTTGCTGTGCCATTATTTTTTTGGCTGTGGCAGGTGTTCAGCCTGCATGTTTGGAAAAAGCATGCTGGTTTCAAACATCCACTAGGGGTTGAAAAGGTGGAGATAAGGGAAGTCATACATTGCTGAACAGAGTATGTCATGTATGCCCTTCTTTAACCATGTGCCAAATTGTACATTGGTGAATTGTATGTTTTCTGAAGGTCCAAATTTTGGCGCGCCACAGAGATACTGTATTAGAAATGTCCTCCCAGATTCCACTTTGGGAACACATTTTGATGTTCATCACAACAGAAATCCACATGAGCTCTTTTTTTTGTGGTTTTGAACATGTTTCTTCCCCTCCCCTCCCCTTTGAGGTGATAGAGTGGCTACTCTACTATAGAAAGGGGCATGCCTGATATTTGATTTACAAACAAGAAACACAATGGCTAGCTTTGAAGACATTTAGGATCTTGGGGTGTTTTTGTAACTATTTCTGTCAGATGTGTCCTTAGTAAAATTATTGATTTCTGACATTTGCCTTTTTCTTCCTGCTGTATTGTAGTTCAGTTTTCAATTGAGAATGTGTTTGTCAATACCAGAGGATCTCTGCATTATAGAGCAATTTCAGATGCCAATTTAAGTAGAAGCAAATCAAAGATTTGGCAATATCATTTTACATAAGACTATCTAGATGTCATAACGTAGCCTGTCAAGTTGCTGACTAAGTTTTGCTGCAGCAATAAGGGCAACAGTGAAAGAGGCAATCTTGATTTTAAATCGGCCCTCACTCATGTCACCCTTTACGCCCGCACAGTTTCTACCCTCTCAGGGGCATGCCTGTGCTGGAGGAGGTTGTATTTACCTTTTTTGGTGTGAAAGCTGACTGTTTCCTGGGAAAGCACTTTGGTGCAGTAACTCCCGGGAAATTAAATGCTGGTGCTGTAATCCCAGGTGGGATTTTGTCTGTGTCATAATCAGCATCGGCAAAATGTATGTCACTGTGGAATGGGTAAACCATGTCATAATGCATCAAATGTTTGATTGAAAATATGGTTGTGTCAGTTTTCTTCTAAATATGATATTATAGCTCTGCTATAAGTAAACATCTGCATGGTATTGTCCATGGGAAATTAACTAAGTTAGCACTAGCATTTCTCCTATACATATTTGTTAATGACAGCTTTTAACATTGATAGTTTTTCTAAATATAGGCATAGTCTATATGTAGTTTATTTGTACAATTTCACTTTAAAATGGGGACTAGATATAATGAGCTTAGAATGAAATAATTGTAAGGATAGAAGCACTGCACAATGTTAAGGAGGCGATCCTCGGAACAATTAAATAACTAAGAGTTAATTAAATTGGTAATTTAGTCATTATTAACCAGCAATGAAATGTAATTGGTTTTGTAGTGCTATTGTGGCTGCCTGCTAGAAATCAGGTTTGACTAGAAAGTATGATCGCACTTCACTGTGAATGCCCTTAAACCAGATGTTCAACATTTGTACTAAATGATGCTATGAATCCTAGAACCTGAATGTAACATTTGTAGATATTTTTTTAAGCACCTTAGTATTTAAAAACTGTCTTTCTGCATACTCAATTTCCCATCCCTGAAGAAGAAGCAATGAACTCAGAATGGCTGGAGGTCCATTTGATGTACACTGATTGTGATAGTTTTTCAATTGTTTTGCAATACTGATTAATAAATGGATATTGTATTTGAATCTTGTGTGTGCTACTAGTTCTAATTTGGGTGGGTTGCTATGCATTTATCTGCCATCATTGTCTGTGTGTCTGTTTTTCTTTTGACAACTTCAATGATTCCGGTTTGTAAATGTACGTCTATAGTGAGCTCAGGTTACCAAAATTAAATAAGTAAAAGATAATATAATGTAGGTAGTTGGTTTCTCTTAATGAGACACTCTTAAACCTATTAGGAATCATATTGTTTCTCATTTAAAAGACATTGGCCCAGATATTCAAAACTTTGCCCGGGACTAAATTAGCACTGCCCTGCATGCAAATTTAGCCCGGAGCATCTAGCCCACTATATTCAAAAGGAATAGCCCGGCACTAAATCTGCTGAATATAGCATGCAAAGGAAGCTGGGCAAACTGGGCCGGGAGTGCAGGGCAAAATTAGCCCAGTAATAAGACAGCACTGAATATAGCGAATACGACTGCATGGAATATAGCTCCCAGGCAGCCAGTGCAAACACCCACAGAAACACAGTGCAGAGGTGATACCACCAACCCTGGAACACATGCAAAGAGTAATAGCCCTGAATGTGAGCACAAGAGCAAATAATAGTGCAGTACCTGTGAATGCCAAAGAACACCCAGGACTCACATGTGACAACCACAGAACAGCACAAACTGCCTAAAATACCCAAGCACCCAAAAATGACTCAGGACACAGGGATGGCAGGAATGTGAGTTTATAAACTGAAAAGCCAACAAGAAGGGTACAAGAAATGCAAGAAAGAACAGTAACAGAATAAACAACAATGGCCAACCACAGCAACAACAAAAAAGTACAAAAACTACAGGATAACAACAAAGCAACCAAAAGCCTAACAGAAAAACTGGTTATTAAACTGAAATGGGCATAGCAAAATGAGTAACACTAACTAAACAAGGTAAGCAATACCATATTTACAATATATATACATATGTACAGTAAGGCAGCAGAAATGTAGGGAAAGGGGAAAAGGATGTGGACACAGACGGAAAAGGAGAGCAAAAGAAAGGGAACAACAGAGGGTCAGGTGGGGGAGCAGGAAGAAAACCTAAAAAGGGGCCACAGCTAAGACTGATTGTCGAAGGGTGCTGGCAGATGTGCCTCCAGTATAGATGCCACCCTCCTGGTCTCTGAGATCAAAACAGCCTGATGCTCTATAAGCATCTGCTGTTGGCACACAATCCTCCTCAGGAGCTCATCCCTCCCCTCAAACTCCTCCAAATGTGTGGCCCACAGTGAGGAATAGCATGGACCTACAGGAGAAAGGGGGAGCACATCAGGATGGGATAAGAACAAGGAGGCACAATGCAACCCGAGGTGGCAACCCAGGAGTGGACAGCATGTCCCAACAACCATGCCCATGTGGCAATACAAAACATAACACAGTGCACACCGACATGTGCCTACATGATGAGGCAGGAGGACATAGGCAGAAAGCACCATCCCAACGTACATGGACATGAGTGGAAGTTTGCTGTCAGCATCACAGGACAGTGAACACCACACATCTCAGCGGCACACATAGTGATCCAGAGCAATCAGACAGCCATTCCCTGAGACGTGAGCAACAGTAGGCCATTGCATGACATACACATGGGATGACCACACAGGAACAGAACTATGAAACAAAATGCAGACCACACCTACCAGAGGAATGGGAACAGCCACAACATAGTACGATGGCATGCAGCCCATGCTGTAGTGTAGCAAGGCATGTGGTGAGGCCAATCACCGGTACAGCAGCACACACACACTGCTGAAATGTATGGTGACCACCAGGTCACTAAAGGACGCTGACTATGCCCCAGTAGTAGCAGGACTGCAGTAGGCCACACACATGCCAGGTACAGTGATGCTCATGCATGCACAGCATGGCATCCCCCAGGGGCAAAACACCAACCCCAAGAGCAAAGACACTGTACAGCATGCCAGTAGAACAGCACAACACCAGTCACCACCCAGACATGACAGGTGTACAAGCACAAGCCATAGTATGGAGTAGGCAATGCCTGGCAGAACAGGGATATGGGCCCAACTCCACCATAGGTGCTGGAACAGGTGGGTCACAGTGCCATGGCCCTACTGGTGTCAGTGGCAGCCCTATCAGCATGTGCAAAGCCACCATAGGAACAGCAACCCCCAACCCCCATGGGTCTACCACTGAACGGACCACATCAGCACCACTGCACACACCCAAGCAAGAATCCATAGGCACATAAAGTACACAGCATCACCTGGTGGAACACCAGAGGACCCACATAAACCCTCATACCCTAGCATGCAAACTGTAATGCAGCCCAGCCAGACATATATCACACCTGGCCAATGGAATGGCCATGACAGTAACATGAGTCACAGCACATTGTACTGGGTATACAGCCATGTGCAAGTAAAATACAACTGTGTCAGGCAATGGACCTACCCACCCACCCAGTGTACAAGCCAGTCAGTGAACATCCAAACAGAGTACTCACACAATATGCCCTGCTGTCCATCACTGCTCTCGTCCAAATGCTGTGACATGTGTGGCACCCTCCTGCCATCGTGTGGGCTCCTGGATCAGCGAGCACCCTCCTGGGCCTCGTTGTCATCACCGGACGTTCCCCTGCACTCTGTCAGGAGAAGAGGGTACAGGACCATCAGTATATGAACATATACCAAGGTCAGAAACAGTAATGCCCATGGCACATGGGTACCCCACACCATAGCACACCCCTGACACATGTGGCATGCACAGTGCATGCACAGCCCCCCCCCCATGTGCAGGCTGATACTGTCACCTGTATCATGCACATGTATGGACGTGTGCAGACACAATGACCTATTGTGCAGCCACAGTGCACACAGTACAGTAGATGGTGGCTTCATGCAGGCAACCATTGGCAGGACACACACACACACACACACACACACACACACACACACACACAGCAGTGGCAGCACACAGAGAGACACACACATCGCAGGCAGAGCCGTAGTACCACATGCCACCAATCTGGCACTGGCACAGTCCCATCTTGGACCATGCATTTGTAGCACTCCAGCTGCCTGTTTTGATGCCTCAGGAGGTCCACATACCTGTGGTGGCACTTCTCCCCATCTCTGGGTATCCCAGTTCATGCCATGAGTTGGCAGGTAATGGAGACCCACACCTGCCTGCGAGGCAGGTCCCCGTCCCTAACCTTCCCAAACAGACACCTGTGCTGCTGCATGACTAGGTCAACAAGAGTTGCAGTCTCAACCTCCCCCCATCTCCTGTCCCTGTGTATGAATGCCCTCTGCCTCCTCCTGGCTGACATGATTGGAACAGCACTGGTTGGCACCCAAATGACAGCGAACTCTGGCACACCCTGCAAGTGGCAAATGAGATGTGCAATGTATGTGACTGTGCGCCACACTACTGTGGACATGATTACACTATCGCAATAGTGCCGCACAACCAGGAAGTGTGACACCTCGCATGCGCTATCCCACTGTGACCCCAGAACACAGCAGCATGCATATGCAACCAGCAGTGCAAACCCATGTATGGCTCAGCACTACTGTGACAGTGCAGAGCAGCATTAGAGCCACACCACAGCACATGCGTGGGATTTGCCCATGCCTGCATGCACTGTGGCTTAGCACAACACACATTAGCACTGCACTCTCACAGTAGCATGGCACTGTGGTATGCCAGTATAGCCCGGTGCTAATACTTTGCATGGCGCTATTCATTTGCCCAGCGCTAACTGTTGGTATATTTAATGACGGTATGCAAATCAGGACCATTGCATATGTGCAGGGCAAACAGACCAATTAGCATCTCATTAAGGTGTCATTTGCATCTCTAACAGGGTGGATTGCCCAGCTGGGCTATTTAAGGGCAAACAGTGCACCACCTGTGTTAATCACAGGTACTGTAGTATATATGTATGCTGACAGTGGCCGAGAACAGAGCTTGCAGGATGTCCCAGGGAAATCCACAGGACACAGCAGGTTTATACACACAACAGGCTACTCTACTGGTCTGAACAGCTATTGTGGGACACATAGGGAACAGTGGTGCCCTTGGGTGGCCTTTCAATGTAGGGAATGGACATAGTGGTACTCTCTACCCACTCCCACAGCACCATGGAGGTTATCACTTGCCTGAGGGCAGCACACGTGAATGCATGACAGCTCATATGAACCCGTACACCCGGTGCGGTTAGAGGAACATATGTCCATTCACCAAGCACTGGCAACACAGAGGTCCACTGTGTGGTACCTTTGACGCATGTGGTGTCTGTGTGCTGCTGCACTGCCATTG
Source organism: Neoceratodus forsteri (assembly GCA_016271365.2). NCBI lineage: Eukaryota > Metazoa > Chordata > Ceratodontiformes > Ceratodontidae > Neoceratodus > Neoceratodus forsteri. Next base: position 1,787,034,327 of record CM057455.1, on the reverse strand, counting down.
GTGTATGTGCACAGCACTGTAGGCCACACAGCTGCTGATCAGTAGCACAGTCGGCAGTGGCATTCCCTGCACAGGTCATAGTTGTGGGGCACCACGGTCAACACACAGTGGGACATAGCCATATTCACACTGCCAACATCTCTGTAGCAGTGTGCTGTGTGCAATGTGGGCCATTAGTAAGCATGGCACCCTGTGAGCCACACTGGTAATGGAGGACATGCACCAGCTCTGCACAGTATGGGACAGTGTACTGTCACCTGGCATGGTGCAACGGATGCGGCCTGTGGCATGTGGCATGCACACCAGCAGTGAGGGACACCATGTCAATGTCCCACCATAACCAGTGTACACTACACATGGTGCAGTGTGGTGCACATACACCGTGGCAGCACATCTGGGGAGGCATCTGCATGGGTGCGTGTGTCACAGGTCACATGCTGTGGCAATAGGACATGCTGAGACAGCTTGCAACATGCTACTGTTCCACAATGCCGTGCACATGCCACACATGGCAGACACATGGCCGCCCTGGGGCACACACCCACTGTGCAAGGATATGGCCAACGTATGCCATGTGACAACCATGGATGTTGTGCTGCATGGTATTGTGTAAGCTCAGCACTGCACCAGTGATGACGATGTGGCACTGCTGTTGTCTGTTGCCCAGGCATGTGCATAATGGTGATATCTGGGGGACATGTGCATTCTATGTGTTACAGTGTATGCCACAGCTGTCCTGTGCATGAGGCACATAGGGCCTGTCATGCATTACTGGGTGGGCAGTCTGACATGTTCCAAGGGTGCAGAGTTTGTCATGCCTACATTCCCCACCAACATGCATAACCGATTACATCCCATCTGTTCCATATAGGTGCTACCACCAGGAAGGAGAGGATCCACGCCCACAAACTCACCGGTGATGAGCTAAGGGCACTGGTCTATGCCTGCAAGGACAGGGAGAGGGTGATGAGGCACAACAAGCCAACAGATCCCATCATGCACCAGAAGTGGGATGACATTGCTGTGGAAGTCAATGCAGTGGGTAGCCATGGTCACAGCGCCAATGTGGTTAGAAAGTGGTGGAATGACCTTCTGCGGTGAGCCAAGGAGGAGGAGGCCCAGAGGCTGTGGGAATGGCTGAGGACAGGAGGTGGCCCACAACCATTGAAGCAGCATGACTGGACCCAATCCTGGCTCTGGTTGCCTCTACCCTGAGGTCGGTGGAGGTGGAGGGCATCGAAGGTGGTGGCTGTGAGATGCAGCTGACATCACCACATCCAGGTATGTTGACGTCTTGATTATATAGTGCTGGCATGACACGTGCAGGGGGAGTGTCTCTTCCTCTGTCATGGCCTAGCTGCACCTGACAGTCACACATATGGGGTGGTTGCTATGCGTTAGCGGTTCATGGCGTCAGAGCAGTGTGCATGTGTTGGCATTACATATTGGTCACCACTGATTGCTTGCACTGCATGGTTTGGGCTCTCACACTGCACATTGGGAGGGGTTGGACATTCAGCTGGCTATGCACTGTTGTGGTATACATTGCTTGGTGGTGAACATGATGTACAGTGTGCTGTACAGTTTCTCTGACATTGATCATTTTGCTTCACAGCACGGGGAGTTCCGCTAGCCAGTGTAGAGGAGGTGTATGGGCCAGCAGCCATGCAGGATGTGGAGGATGCAACACAGGCAGTGCCCTCAATATCGGGCCTGGGGATCACACATGGACTGTTTGTGGCTGAGCACTGAAGGGGTGCATGTGGCCTTGGCACCCATCCAATGGTGGACCCCATTGCAGCCTATGGGGAAGATGATGATGTTGATGATGTTGATGATGCTTTTGACAATGCCGTCCACCTGTAGGATGCACAAGTTGAGGACTTCAGCTCTGACCCAGTGATCACGTTCACAGTCACCAGTGACCATGGTTGAAGCAGCTCTGGGACTGAGGATGAGCTACCAGCAGGGGATCCTGTGGACAGAGACAGTGGGTTTGATCCTGCAGGATCCACATATATGATTGCAGGGCTGGGGAGGTTGCACAGGCCAAGGGTGACATTGACCTGCAGCATGATGTTAAGCATGCTGATGTCCAGCATGCACCAGTGGACCTGCGCCGGGGCCACAGGCTACAGAACAGACCCCGGTGCATACACAGTCCTGTGCCAGAACACAAGAGCTGCATCAGTGGCAGCATCCACCACAGCAACAGCAGCCTCTACAGGCCACTCAGCAGCCCCAGCAACCTCAACAGCTGCCACCCCCACCACCCACAGGTGGGGGCAGGGTGTCCCCCACAGGACTGGATGGCCAGAGTGCACAGCCTATGCTCTGTGCTGCACTGGAGTCACAACGTGCCACTCAACAAGACCTGCATGACTTCTGCAGGGAGATGTGCCATGAACTGGCACAGTTGCATGAGGTGCTAGGCGCGGCCATGCTCCGTGCCAAGCAGCGGGCTGAGGAGTACATGACAAGGATACTTGGCAATGTGCAGCAGGGCTTTGGGGACCTGACAGCAGCTGTGAGTGCCGATTCTGAGGTGATGCATGCCACAATCCTGGCTGGTTGGCAGGGCGCTGACACAATACCACGCAGGAGTACCAGTACCATTCCCCAGTGTGCGGCCCTCATGCAGGGTGTGGGTACTTGGTCCTCCACTCCAGCATCCCAGTCCTCCATGGGCCAGGCACAGTCATGTGACCACCCACACTCTATGGCTGGTGCAGTGTCCAGCTGTGCTTGTGGGCATGCTGCTGTCCATATCTCCTCACAGTCCTCATCACCTGTGTCCTCGACAAAGAGCACACCAACCTCCTTGTCCCACAGATCTGGTGTGTGCCGTGTGCGTGGTGGTAGGTGCCAGTGATAGACTGGGTTAGTCTGGCCTGCGGCCACTTGGGTCACACACACACACACACACACACACACACACACACAATGTCACCAACATGCATGGTCCTTCACCCATACACAGGCACACAACACCCACAGTACCCTACCTGCCTGTCCACTCCCTCAGCCCCACACCATGCACACACCACACTCTTCAGCCATCCAACCATGTGTGCCATGCTCTGCACACTGCCACACATGTACACATCACATGTGCACTGTTACACTGCGTGCCACTCCTGGTGTTTACACTGTTGTCACTATCCTGCACTGTACATATTTTGCACATATATTAAAGGCACTGTTCATGACTTGTTGTTTGTCTGTGTTGTGTTCGCTCACCTTCCCATCTGGGCTAGTGTGTCCACTATACTGTTTCAGTGCTCAAGGGCTCTGTGGTCCATTCAAGGGTCTCTCCTCTCGAGTTGCTCTACTATCCCCTGGACTCTTGCCCTGTGTCACTGTCTGACTGTAACTCAGGTTTGGCTGCATGTATATCATGGTTTAGTGTCATGTTGTACAGCATGCAACACACTAGGAATACACAGCATACCTTTTGAGGGCAATCCTGTAGGGCACCGCCTGAATGGGCTAGGAATTGGAAACGCATCTTCAGTATGCCAAAGACCCTCTCTATGATGTTCCTTCTGGTGGTGTGTTCCTCATTATACCTCTCTTCAGCCACTGTTGCTGGCCACAGTGCTGGTGTGAGCAGCCAGGGTCTCAGGGGTTAGACACTGTCCCCTGTGAACATATGTGTACATGTTAGCTGCAGTGTCCTGCTGTCTGGGCATTGCACATGTCTGTTAAGTGTTTTGCTGTCCCATTGCCCCCTGCCCCATCCTCCACCCTGTCTACACTTGCTTGGTATTGTTTCCACTGTGGTGTCTGCAGGTTGTGGCTGCAGATACTCGCTGACAAGGTGCCCACTGGGTATTCTGCCCTCCTTGAAGGCCTGGCACAGCCTGTATTGGTGCCATATGAAGGCTTCATGGGCATTGTCAGGGTACTGTGCAAAGACATTGCTGATGCACCCTGTCGCATCGCACAGTACCTAGAAGTTGATGGAGTGGAATCCCTTCCTGTTGACATATATGTTACTGCCCTCACCAAGCGGTGCATTGATGGCAACATGGGTGCAGCCAATGGCACCAAGTACTGCTGGTAGATGTGCAACTTGATAGAATTGCTATCAAGGTTGGTCTGTGCTCATCTGCTGTGCTGGGGAATACTATGAATTTAGCAGCATGTGGCAGGATGGCATCTAGGAACTGAGTCAGGAGGCACAAGGTGGTGGTCTTCGATACCCCAATGGTATCTTCCACTGGGGTTTATAATGTCCTAGTGGATAGAAAGCACATTGTTGCTGTCACCTTCTCCTCCACTGTCATGGCATGGCTATGTCTAGTATTGGGCTGCAGCTGCTCATGTAGGAGTTCACATATCTGCCTCAACATGGCCCTTTTCATCCTTTACAGGCCAGTGATGTGCTCATTAGGTAGGGTCTCAAAGGAGACTCTGGGCCAGTACAACCTGTGTGCAGTGTATCTCCTCCTTGGCCTGCAGTGTGGGTCATGGTGGGCCTGATCCCTCTCCTCCTCCTGCATTACTTCCTCCATGAGGTGCATCAGCACAGCATTTGTAAAAAATGCCATATTGGCTTCCTGTCCTGGCCATACCCCACCTCTCCCCCCTTGGATTGCCCTGGGATTAGAGATGCAGCAAATTTAAATTCCGACGGTGAAGTGAACATGAAATGGGCACTTCGTGTTGCCACTCTGCTACGTGGAGTGGGAAGTGCAAAGTGCTCCTTCCAGCTTGTCATTACCACTTCGCGTTAAGGAGGAATGGCAATGCAAAGTAAGGCGAAGTCATTGTTTTTAATGGACTCCGCGTTCCTCATTATGATTCTAAGTGATCAACTTGGTGTTTCAGATTTGGCAGCCCCCCCACACTTTACATGGCTTACAGTACTGTAAGTCACGTACTCTTTGGCTAGGCAGGAAGAAAGTGAGTCATACAAGCAGACACTTTTACTTTCTCCTGTGCGGACGGAGAAGAGAGTAGTGTGTTTTGTGACTCTGATTCTTTGAGATCAGAGTGAGGAGGAGATTTAAACTTTGATGTAGACCCAACAGCTTTTTTAAAAGCTACATTTTTTTGTATTCTTTTTTACTTAATTTGTTCTTTCTGTAAATTTTATTTTTCTTACCTTTATAAGTAGCTAGTTGTTTGTCTGTGTCTGTGTGACTCTGTGTGTGTGTTGTGTGACAGTGTGAATAGTGATTGCTCAGACTGAGGGAGCTCAGTAGGAGAGATGGACCAGGGTGAGGGAATGTCTGTGGTGGGGGCAGCTCTGGGAGACCATGGTAGTGGTAAGTGTCGTACCATGCGCATGTGTGGGGGACATGGTCACCCATTCCTGTTGGACCACTCAAAACTTCTGAGTGTCCCCCCAAAGCAGGACCAGCACTGCCTCCTGTCCTGACTCTGAGGCAGTTGAACCACCACCAAGTCCAGCACCAGGTCCTCTGGGGCTGGATGTGCCAGTTCCCCCCGGGTCCAGGTGTGCATCCCATCCCTGTTCAGCACTGTGACCAGCCAGCTGCCGGTTCATCTGGCCATCCCCTGCCTGTGCCTGGTCCTCCCTGCTCCTCCATTGTTTGGCAGTTTTTTGACTGTGTTGGGGGGGACAGCAGTATGGACAAGTGCCGCCTATGTGATGTGGAGGTGCACCGTGGCCCCCAGGGGACTACCTGTGGACTGGGAGCCAGCACACCCATATGCTCAATCACCAGCAGTTGGAGTGCCAGGCTGCCACAGAACGGACCATACCTGCACCTGCTGGCCATTCTGTGGCAGATGGTGCAGCTGTGATTGTTGCATCCCTAAGAAAAGAAGGGCCACAGCAGCACTTGCTGCTCCTCCAGCACCCCCACCACCACCACCAACAACAACAGGTCAGCCTGTAGAACATGTGGACCCCAGAGAACTGTGTGTAACACAGGCTGACTTGGCAGTTCTCTGGAGTGCTGTCAAGGAGAACAATGAGAGGGTGAATGTTGTGAAGCAGTGGCTGGATCACATAGAGGGACATCAGTTGCAAATTATGTCCATGCTGGAACTGCTGCTGGATCACCATGGGATCCCACATTAGTTTTTTTTTTGCCTCACACCATGTGCCCCCCCACACCTTCCTTGCTGTGTTATAAAATGTATTCCTCCACCATCCCCGACCCTTGTATGTAATTATGCCCTTTTTTGTTGTCTTCCATATGCATGACACTTTGTATTCTGAGCAGTGCAAGTATACTGTACTAAACTGCATGTGTGCAGTCAGTCTTCTTTCCAGTCTATGTGTGTACTGTAGACACTGTCCAACTCCCTGACTTAAAAAACAAACATTAATAAGTACAATGGTGGGGTGGTGAAGCATGGAGAGATACTACAAAACAGGCTTACAATACATCCAAGTAACTACAAAAAAAAAATTATGTTGTGATTTGTGACATGATCATAAATCGTGATTTGTGACTGCATTTGTGACCATGATGATGAAGAAAAGTGAATGCCTACGGCTGTACTTCCCCGGGCCCTGATGAGGTGTGGCGCAAAACTCCCCAACTTAAAAATAAACATTAATGAATACAATGGTGGGGTGGTGAAGCTTGGAGAGATATTACAAAACAGGCTTACAATACGTCCAAGTAACTATTAAAAAAAATGAATGTGATTCGTGACGTGATCATGAATCGTGATTTGTGACTGCATGTGTGACTGTGATAATGAAGAACGTGATTCGGTGTTGATGGTGTGAGATAACCAGTATGAAACTGTATTGGGAACACAAATGCCTATGGCTGTACTTCCCCGATGAGCTGTAGCTTAAAACTCCCGGACTTAAAAACACGTATCAATGAGTACAGTCATGGGGTGGTGAAGCCTGGAGAGATACTACAAAATAGGATTACAATACATCCAAGTAACCAGAAAAAAATTAATGTTGTGATTCGTAATGTGATCATGAATAATGATTTGTGACTGCATTTGTGACCATGATGATGAAGAACGTGATTTGTATCATGAGTGACTAGTGATGATGGTCCCAACTTAAAAACGCATATTAATGAGTACAATGTTCATGCAGAATTAAGCACCACACCTGTCCAGTACTCTGAAGGGAAGCCAAAGAAACAACTGTGACTTAAGTTACAGATGGAGATTGGGCCCTAGAGAGATACAAATGCACAGACAGATTAACATTGCGCTGTGCACTGAAGAGACACAGACACAAAGGCACAACACCTAACCAGTGCTCACCATCAGAAATTCAAATCTGGAAAAGAATACCTTTGCTGGTTGGGGCGGGCCACGGGGGGTGGGGGACAGTGTACTGCACTGCTGCAGTAACAGTCACTAGTACTAGTACCAGTAAAGATACCACAAAGAAGTACAAAAAAATCACACAGCTGCAGTGCATAGCAGCTTCACATTGCTGAAATTATTATGTGGCACAATAAAAGGTGTCTGAGTTGATGACACACGTCACACACATACTCACACACACACTGAGTAATGCATAGCAAATTGAAAACTTTAGTAATATAACCACATATTTTAAGCAAACTAAAATTATGCACTGCTGCAGTAACAGTCTAGTACTAGTACTAGTAAAGATACCACAAAGAAGTACAAAAATCATACAGTTGCAGTGGATAGCAGCTTCACATTGCTGAAATTATTATGTGGCACAATAAAAAGTGTCTGATTTGATGACATGCATCACACACATACTCACACACACACTAAGTAATGCGTAGCAAATTGAAAACTTCAGTAATATAACCACATAATTTAAACAAACTAAAATGATGCACTGTGGTAGTAACAGTCACTAGTACTAGTACCAGTAACTATACCACAGAGAAGTATAAAAATCACACAGCTGCAGTGGATAGCAGGTTTGCATTGCTGAAATTATTATGTGGCACAATAAAAGGTGTCTGATTTGATGACACATGTCGCACACATACTCACACACACACACACACTAAGTAATACATAGCAAATTTAACATGTCAATAATATAACCACATATTTTAAACAAACTAAAATTATGCACTGCTGCACCACAACAATCAGAAAAAAAATGGCAAGAATTATTGAAAATATTACTGTGTGTACATTAACACAGTTACACAAGAAAAATATCACCAAAATAGAAAGCACTGTCTTTTTCTTCAAGTTAATCTACCTACACCACGGATACGCCCCTCCCCCAAAGCACACTTCCACTGTCTCTCAGTACACAGACTGAATGTTGCACATTAACATTCAAAATCCATACACAAACAATAAACGCTCAATGATATGAGCACAGGAGGGTTTCCTATAATCGATGAACTAAAGTTTCAGCAAAAAAAATGACCCAAAAAGGCTTTTTTAACATCTTTTATAAGGTTTGAATTGCAGAGAGCTCTCAGAGCAGATTGTCTCCTACAGCTTCCTACACACGCTACACCAAACTGAGGCTGTGCAGAACAATCTAGATCCCATGTGACCTGAAATCCCATGAATCACTGCAAAATTCTCCTTTGGAGCTTAAAAACAAGGTGAAGTGATGCGAAGTACATTGTTTTCAACGTACTTCACCTTCAGAATTGGTGGAGTAGTGGTTTGGGAAGGTGGAGTAACGCAAAGTCTTTGTTCTCAATGGACTTCACATTACCAATTATAAAATGAAGTACTCCACTTCGCGTTGCGGAGCACTCCACGAATTCGCCTTCACTCCATGAATTAGCCTTCACTCCATGCATCACTTCGCAGAGCGAATTGGGGCAACTTCGCCCATCACAACATCAGATAAGACCTGCCTTTTTTTTTTTGTTTAATTTATATTTATTAAGTAGTTTCATACACACATGCATCTGCTATATTTCATACATTGTACAGACTGATCACAGAATACAATTGTTTGTTTGAGTGACATATCCATGGCCAGAGTTCCCAAAAGTTCATATTACTTCCCCCAGAACACCTAACCCTAAGTCTGAAGAAAAGTGTTATATAATACATTCAAGGAACAAATGATGAATCTATTTCTGAACAGTAAAGTATCCAGCCCTGCCACTTGGTTCTGAAGCCCTGCATGCGGCCGTGGAGCATTGCCGTAAGACTCTCCATCTGGTAGATTTCCAGCATAGTAGATCTCCAATTCTGAATGGAGAGAATCTGTTGAGACATCCATTTTCTGGTGATGGCTTTTTTGGCTGCTATAAGGAGTATTGGCAGCAGCGTTTTGGTCCATGAGGGAGAACGGTGCGGGTACACAGAAAGCAATATAATTTCCCCTGTCAATTCTATTGGTTTCCTGAAACAGTCAGACAGCTCCAATTGGAGGCCACACCAGAATGACATTAAGAGGGGGCAGTGCCATAAAATATGGCCCAGTTCAGCCAAGCTGCATCCACATTGTCTCCAGCAATGACCATACGTGGTTGGGAGAAATTTAGTTAGGATTGTCGGGGCTCAAAAATATCGAATTCGAATTTTCCAGGAAAACTCCCACCAAAAAGAGGAGGAGGTCACGTCAATGGCTGGCAGGGTCATGGCAATCCAGTCAGAGAATTGTACCTCTGATGCCAGGTCCCTATTCCTTTTATGTAGTACTGACTGTGTTGAATCCCTCAATAGGTTTCTTAATGCCTTATATACGTTCCCTATAAGATGGCCACATTGATTCCCATGAATGGAATCAATGAAAATTTTTAGCAAAGGTGGGTTTGGAGTAGGGAGTTTAGCAGCAAACATCCGATGATGGAGTATATAATTCCTCACCTGGAGGTATCTAAAAATATCTGTACCTCTAAGTTCATATTGGATTTTGAGATTATCAAAAGGCAAGACCCCCCTTTCATCCAAGAACTGGAACAAGTGTGACAGACCAGATCTGTGCCAATGAGAAAAGGCCAGGTCCATGTGAGAAGGTTGAAAGAGATCATCTTTAGAGATGATTTTGCAAAGATCATATATTGGTTTAATTGCTGGTCTATTTCTTAACCTGTACCAGACCTGAAGGGTATGGGATGTTATCTGTGTAAAAAATCTTCGGGAAAGTGTATTATTAATAGAGAAAAAAAAGAGGAGCAGAACTATCATACATATCATTTAAAATAAACTCCTGAGATTTCCAGGGCACAAGAAGCTGTCAGTCAGCCAGTTGATTAGGGTATGAAGAAATGCTGCCTGGGCGTAAAGTTTAAGATTGTGTACATTTGCTCCCCCCTGGGCAGTAGATAGCTGAAGGATAGAGAGGCGAATTCTGGGACGTTGTTTGCCCCATATAAATTTACAAAGTAGTTTGTCCCAGCACCTAAAATAAAAAGAGGAAGGGAAGTAAGGGATACTTTGAAAAAGATAAAGGAGCCAAGTGATAACATTCCTACAGATGGTTTCAATCCATTGAAAGAATGACAATGGCAAGGATGGCCACCTCTCCAAATCCTTTTGTACTGTATTAGTAAGTGGCTCATAATTTCCCATCTACAGCACCTCCTGATTTAATGGAATATGTATTCCTAAATATTTTATCTTTGTAGCTCTCCATCTCATGGGGAGAAGGCGACAGAGGATGTTTGTTGGGAAAAATTAAAAAGGAGGGCTTCTGATTTTGCAATATTTAATTTAAATCCCGCTATAGCCTTGTATTTCTGGAGGATATTCCAAACTGCAGGAATAGATGTGTCCGGGGAAAGGAGGGTTAGGAGAACATCATCAGCAAACATATTAACTTTATATTGCTGTTGTCCCAGTGGGATGCACTCCACCTCTGAAGAAATTATAAGAGCCATCCCCAATGGCTCCATATAAAGGGCAAATAAAAGGGGGAAAGGGAGCAAACCTGCCAAGTGCCCCAGGATAGAATAAAAGGGAGAGATACCCCACCATTGACCCTCACATATGCCTGGGGAGCAGCATAGAGGCCCCTCAGTCATTTCAAAAATTACTCTGGAAAATGGAACCTTGACAGGGTGTCCCACAAGAATTGCCAGGACACCCTGTCGAAAGCCTTCTCTGCATCTAAACTAATAACTGCAGCAGGGATCCTCCGGTCTCATATATATTCTATAAGTATTAAAGTCCTTCGGATATTGTCTGTAATGTTTCTATTTTTAATAAAGCCAGATTGATCCTTATGAATTAGATTGAGCAAGATCTTCTCCAATCGAGAAGCCCATATGGCTGTGAAAAGCTTGTAATCAGTGTTAAGAATTGAAATTGGCTGATAGGAGATGGGGTTAGTGGGATCCATATTTTTTTTAGTAAGGTGGCCAGTATGGCATAGGCCCAGGAGGGGGGTGGTGGGAAGCCCTCCGCAACCTCTCTGAATGTAGAGAGTAGCTTGAGAGAAATCTCACCCCCAAATACCCTATACCACTCATATGGAAACCCATCAGGTCCAGGACAATGGTGGGAAGAGAGAGATTTAATACAATGAGAGAGTTCATCAGATGTAATAGGTGATTCCAGCAGGCCCCATTGAGACTCAGTATGATTGGGGAGGGGGAAATCATTTAAAAAGGACAGTCGCTCTTCAGGGGTATATTGATCGTCTCCCTGTTATAAGTATTGATAGAAAGTTACAAAAGAATGGACAATATCCTCCTCCCTATGTAACAGTTTCCCAGAGGTTGTGTCTTTAATCTTTAAGATGGTTGTGGAGGCCTTCTGGCCCTGAAGGCAATAAGCAAGCCTGCGAGTGCCCCGAGCTCCCCCCTCATATCTGGCTTGTTTTAGATAAAGAAGGGCCTGCTGAATCTTTATGTCCATTAATTTCTGTATCTCCACTTTTGTTTCTCTGATCTGTTGTTGGACCTCTTGGTCCCCCTCTGTGTATAATAATTGGTAAGTATTTAAGTGTTCCAGAAGAGTATTATATCTGAGTTCCAACTCCCGCCGCCTCTTAGAGGCATATGCTATAGTTTCCCCCCAAGTGCTGCCTTCAAAGCATCCTAAACCAAGGCCTCCAGTATATATGAGGAGGTATTTTCCTGAAGGAAAAGGGGGCTGCGCATCTTAATGTATTCCACATATTGCTTATCTTTTAGCAAAATCGAATTAAAGTGCCACAACGTTTGTTTTTTCTTCTTACCCAAATCCAAACTGAGAGTGAAAGAGTTGTGATTAGAGAGAACCATGGGATTTATTGTGATGTCCTGCACTGAACCTAGGTGCTCACAGGTTACCAAAAGTCTATTCTGGAATAGGTGCAGTACCTATTTTAAAAAAAGGTAAAACCTGGGTCTGAGGGAAATAAACGGCGCTAGACATCCACTATTCCCAAGTGGTTCATAGTGTGTTTTAAATATTTAGTTATGCCTGGTTGGCACCAGTGGCAAGAGTTGGAGCTGTCTAAGTGGGCAGACATCGTAATGTTTAAATCCCCACCCAAGATGAGCCATCCTCGGTGGAAGTCCATTACTCATCGCATTAAATGCCGAGCAACAGAGGGTTTTGACATTGGAGGTAAATAAATGCTCACCAATGTCACTTCTTGGGAATACAGTTTTCCCTGTAAAATGACAAACCGGCCTTTATTATCCATATTTGACTGGGTAACTTCTAATGGTGTGAAAGCTGGGACCAAAATGGCTGCCCCCCTCTGCCGACCACCAGGGTGGGAAGAGGCATAAATTCTATATCTCCCCCCAACTGAACTTCTTATGTTCATCTTCAGAAAGATGCATTTCTTGAATCATAAAAAGGTCAGCACATTGTTTTTTGATATACTGCATAAAGCGTGAACGCTTTATCGGGTTATGTAGACCATTAATGTTCTGGGAGAAGATTTTTACTGGTAAAGTGGCTGTAACACATTGAGTAATTGAAGTCATTTTATTTGTCCCTTAGGGAAATGGCCCTTCCAGCCAACAGGACCACTCTCACCCTGAGGACCAGAACAACATGAAGAGGAGCCACCAGAACATCTCTGACATGGGCCAATATTAATAAAGATTCTGGAAACAATATACTTATTGTGCATGTGTGTTTTTTTCAACCAATCCCACCCCCCAATAACTATGTTCCCATACCCCCCTTCCTCAGATATCTTAGAGATAAACCAGATAGATGTTTTCCCTTCCCACACCCATATTTTCCCCTGATTAAACTCACAACTTTTAAACCCTATATCTACATACAACATGGTCCCTTTAACAGTGGGACCTAAAACTGAACTTAACATTGAGTTACTAGTTAGAGATACATGGCTAGTAAACAGTAAAAACTTAGGAAATTTAACTATAGACATGACTTCCATCTGTGAAGCGTCTATCTGTGGATGCATAGAGAAAGCCTCGGGTGGTTCCCAGAGATGGAACGCAGTGAGGTTTGGGTTCTTTTCTCCCCCCAAGTGGATGGAGAACCACCCAAGAGAGCCTAAGATAGCCCAAAGAGTTAGGGTTCCCAGAAGGAAACCTCTACTAGCATGGTCCGGCATTAGGCTTAGGCATTGTTGGACCGTCCACCCAAGACCAACCCTTCCACGATTGTTAGTATGACACATTATCCCAGATCCATTCCAGGGATTGCTATAAAAAAGAAAAGGGGAGGTATAGCAGGGGGAGAAAGAAGGAACCCAACACTCCCACCCCGGTCACAACTACACTGGGATATGTTTATTACCATCTTGTGCTACTTAGGTAGATGGAATATGAAAAGAGATAGGGGGTTGTGATATTGAAACATATGAACCAAATGAACTATAACATCTCCTTTCCCTAGGTAGTTTTAATTCTGGATAAATTCAAATGAAAAGATGGCAATTAGTCCCCACTTGCTGTCCTAAAAGTCAAATACAAAAAGGAACCAAGGGTTGAGTAAGGGAGGTTTGGAGCTGTTACTAGCCAGAAAGAGACAGGGTCACCTCCAAGCAATCTCCTCTGTCCATCTAGGTTTCACCCCCTCACCCTATGCCACATCAGCCCCCCCTTGCTGGGAATCTTGGAGAGGCTGTGGCTGTAGTAAGAGAGAGGAGTGCGAGATGGGAATCAAAAGGGGGAGGGCATCCAAACTCCATGATATCCCATTTGGTATTAAAGCCAATAATTTTGTAGCCATTCAGCCTGAGGGAACCTCCGCCATTGAATGGCTGCCATTCCCAGCATGCAGCCCATAGGTGTGATAATATGAATTATTCCTTATGTTTTTATGTTTGGCTGCCTGGGATTAACAGGACATATTGGGAACCCCGAAGCTGGAGTATTGGATCCACCCCCCAACCCCCAAGCCAGACAGGACTGGGCATAGAAGTAATAGAGACCTAGACAGGAAAGAAATAAGAGAGAGCTAAGAATGAGCCTACCGTCATCCTTCAGGTGGCCAAGAAGGGGTTCCTAAATGGATGTAGCCGGTCCAACAGTTCTGCTAGTGGAGCATTGCGAAGATGCTCTTCTGGTTCCCGCTGTATTTTCAGGACAGGTTTGTTCCTGGAAAGAGTTGCTGGCTGATCCTTAATGATGCTCTTCAAAAGTAAATCAGCAGCTGCTTCTAGAGCCGTGGTGTAGGAGACTGAGCCTGAGGGAAGGTGCACCCATAACTGGGATGGGTAAGGGGTTCTAAACTTGATTTTTTTTGCTTGAAGCAAAGGGAACTACGGGGCATATTCCCTCTGCATCCTTTGGGTGTATGGAGCATAATAATTATCCAATATTAGGCGGTGGGTCCCTAACATCGTGTGACCCATCTGCCAAGCTTTTTTAAGTAGTTGTTCTTTCTTTTGATAAGATTGAAATTTAATTACAAAAGACTGTGGCCTTGCATCAGGCCTGGTGGGTTTTGGTCCCAAGGCTCGGTGCACCTTTTCAATGTCTATGGAAAATTCAGGTTCAAGATTCAGGATTAGGCGAAGGAGGTAGTCAGAATAGACAACTGTTTCCAGCCCCTCTTCCCCCCTCTGGTAAGCCATAAATTCAAATATTTTTGAACCTGCTTCTGTTTTTGGCATCTTCTTGCCTTGCTGCCATGTAGATCTGCTCCCCTAAAATAGCTCTCATGCAATCCTCCAAAGTGTCTAGTCTGGTTGTGTTTGTGCCAATCTGGTGGTCTGTTTCCTCCATACGTGACTGCAGGCCCCAATATCCAATCTCAACTCTCTGATGGATTCCCTCATTTCACCACAGAACTCTGCAATTTTCTTCAAAATGATGTCTCCCATTTGTGAATCCTGGGCCATTTTTTCCCCTGACTTGGATGCAGGAGTGGATTTACCATTACCAGGATCTTTAATCTGCTAGGCAGCCTGTTCTGTATCCGATGCACCCTGATCTTAGTGGTTGTCAGAGTCAGCAAGTAGCTGGAAGTGGTTCCATTGTTGTTTTACCATTAGAAGGAGAGGTTTTCAAGAAGCCCATCTCTCTGGTCCAGTATTAATTTAGTTTAAAGTGTTTTGGACTGGAGATAAGGTTTAATTTTATTTTGTAATTTCGTTACTGCTGGAGGGCTCGCATCAGCGGTGCTTACCAGCACATACCGGAACCGGAAGTCCGATAAGACCTGCCTTTTATAGACAGTAACTAGCGCCATGCTAAGTGTCATGCAATGTGGCCTTGCACCACACTAAACCTTTGAATATGCCATTGCACCTGTATTCAAGTTCCTACCCCTTACTTTGCCCCTTGCATACATTACCTTTTTGCGCTGGTGCTAGCACTTTGCACCAGCACTATGTCTTGCTTTGAATATTGTGAACCTGCACTAACCCAGTGCAATCCCAGCACAATCCGTTTGCACACAGTGCAAAACTTTGAATAACCTGGCCACTTTCTGTGATAGCTCACCTGCAGTAGAATTTATTGATGTACTGTATTGGCCATAGTTGTTTAGTTCCTTTCTCTCACAAAAAGTAAAACTTTGGCTATTGGTGTAATCTTATCAAAACCTGTTTTTTGTTTTTTTTTTTGTTTCTTTTTTTTAACCTTGATTTTATCTCACTGTATTCTCCCTCAACTTTAGGAACACCAGCACACAGGTCTGACACTTATGATACAGTAGTCTTTTTTCCATTGGAAAACCTTAATATGTACTCACTGGAAGAAAGAAGGGAGTGATGGTATATTGCAAAATATCTTGAAACATTTGCCTGTTTCTTTGTCTGCAACTAGATGTAAAGAGTATCAACAGGGTAAACAGCTATGAATTATTCCAAATCAGCGACAACAAAAATATGAGAGAAAAACAGCTATAGGTTAGCTGGGGCATGTTCAGGATGGTGACCAGGAGGTATTACTCCACAGAGAAGGAGGTGGAATGGTGGAATAAGCTACTGAAGGAGGTGGTAAGCATAACATTGATGGACAGCTTTAAGAGAGGGTGGGATGTGGTAAAGGGGTGGGTTACAGCATCTGTGTGTGGGGGAGGCAAGCGGTATGTAACATAATGTGCACAGACTCAGCGCCAGTCTGACTGAATAGACCACAAAGTCTTCCTCTGCTGATGACTTCAATGTTTCTTAAAGCTGCTTAGAATATTAAGAGATGACAGAACAAGAGTATATAAGAAAAAAATAGTTTTGAAGATTTAGAAATGATATTTAGAATTTCTCAACAAAACAAATGATGGATTTGAGAAATAGATATTTCAGGTAATATTTTGTAGACCCTATTAAAACCGTCCACATTTTTTACATTTAGGTTACATACATGAAATACCTAGAGAAAAAAAAAAAAGACTAAATGGTCATGTCCTCTTTGTTACTGAAGGAAGAACTTGATGAAATAATGGTCTTCTTTTATCCCTACTGTCATATTTTCCTATGTGTTATAGACCATCGCACCAGTCAAGCTAGATTGTGACTTGACAGTGAACATAAATGATGCATCAAGTGGGGGATGTAACTTTTATGATGCATTTAACCTACTGAAGCTCAATCAGGAATAGGGAAAGACTTGTTCAGAAGTGGCAATGGATCTACTGGACACCTTGAATAAAGCTTTCATGGTACAACATACAGTATAAGTAGATACCACAGTGGAAGCAAAACTGGACCTGGTCATGAGTAACAAGGAGGAGATGATTACAGGTGTGGAGATGAGTGGCAACTTGGGTAACAGTAAACAAGACATGATTAGAGACAAGGTGCATAAATGTGCAAAAAGCGGTAAATCAATAAACAGCAACACACATCTGTAGCTCTGAATGCAATAGTTAATGCACAGTACCCCAAGCTCAAGTATACATTCACACAGACTGCACAATGGCAATCCAAAATTGGAATAGCATATAAAATGATGTCACAGCATTGTTTGAGACTTTTAAAGTGCAAACACGCATAGAAGTTTATTTATGCATCATTTTTTTTCAAGCATACCACTCATATCACAATTAAAATCCCCATATAATATGTCTCTTGGTATATAAAAAAGGTTTAATCCTGTCAAATAATTCAATTCTAGCTGTCTTTACTTGAGGGGCATATAAGTTAATCAGACGAAAAGAGAACTCTCCAAAAGAGCAATCAATAATTAGGGCACGACCCGGTTGTATATCTGTAAGTCTGGAGATGCGAAACTGTGTAGATTTAAATAATATTCCAATTCCATCGGCAAAATCCAAGCTGAAGGATGAAAAAGAAGGTCCCCACCGCCATCTCTTCTTTGCTTGGTCAATATCATATAATGAAGATAATCTAGTTTCCTGAATGAAAACAATGTCTACCCTAAGGGAGTCAAAAAAAGGAAAATATAGATACCTTTTCCTTATAATTCTTCAGGCTGCATACATTAAATGACCCAATCCATAAGGTAGCCATCTAAATCATTATAAAAAGAAATTAAGGTCCCCCTTTTTGACTAAGACTAGTTTTTCTCTTTTTTTCCTATTTTGCCTTTAGATAATGCAGTGGATTTACTGTCCTCATCCTCAGTCACCAATTCAGATTTATGTGAAGCATCAGACTCAAGATCTGAGTTCCCTAAATCATCTTGCAGTGGTGAAAAAATGTTTTCTGTAGGTATAGGGGCTGGGGTTGGTCGCTTAAGAGAGGCCTTAGTAAACCTTCGATTTTTAACAGCCTCAAACATGGGGGAGGCATAAGACTAACAGTAAAGTTTTCCTTCACAGAAAAGGGAACTACAGGAGAGGCAGTGACAGAAACGTCAGGACTATCCTCTTGTTGAGTAGGTAAGGTGAGCTCAGTCTCCAAAGGAGAGGCTTCAGTAGCCACAGTATCATGTGGAAGTAAAGAATCTGCATGAAATACCTCTTCCTCTTGTTGATCAGGAGAAGCTATGAAGGTAGAGTCCCTCCTTTTCTCCTGTGCTTTATTAACTAGATCATCCTGGTCCCACCCTTCTGTCCTATTACGTTTAGCCCAATAGCATTGATGAAAAGCATGTCCCTTTTCATCACATAGGTTACATTGAAAAATATTTTTACATAGATCCACAGAGTGCCCATACCCCCCCACATAAAGATCATTTGAGCATATCACAAAAGCTGCTAATATGAGTTTTAGCCCCACATTTATAGCAAGCTCTTGGTTGTCCCCCGTAAAAACAAACCCCTCTATCCTTACCCAAGAAAAAACTATTGGGTAAATGAATAATATCAGCATTAACTTGAAACAACTTTATTTAAAATTTCCACCCTCCAGTCCAGATTCCTTCCAAATCAAGAATGACTTCTGGAGGGCCAAAAATATCACAGCGGTTCTGTAGCCAATGGTAAATATCACTTACATTGACCCCTTCATTACGAAACATGATAGTAATATGTCTAATTTGTGGCTTTGTAAGAGGGATTGCATAAAAGGGGGTCCAGAGAGGAGTAGATTTGAGGATAGAATATTTATCCCAAAATTTTTCTAAGTTATAACTGTGCTTAAAACTGATATCAAAGGAGTCCTCACCTGAAATATGAATGAGAGCATAGATATCTGCAGGAAAAAAATGCATAAAGCCCCTTAAAAGCTGTTTGGCCACATAATATCTGTCTGGGTGTTCAACAAGACCCCCCCCCCATATTGTAATCTCACTGCATTGCGTCTAGGTGCTTGATCCAATTTATTTTTAAATAATTCAGACATTGGTACTCTGTTAGATTTTTGTGAGTTTAATTTGTCAAGAGTTCAAATTTGCAGAGCCTGCCTTTCCCTTTCCAGTACCCCCGAGGACATGCTCGGCACAAACAAGACAACACCTTGGTCCCTAACTGGATGTACATCCACAGAAAAGGTTGGAGTATCAGTAGGCAGTTCAGTACCTGAGCTCAGGGAGGAATCCACGGTGGCATGCATTTTAGAGGTAGAGTCAGTGGAGGGAACAGAATCCCAGTCCAGATCCGGTATCCATTGCCCTGAAGCCACGCATTTCCAACCAGACATTTGAAGAGCTTCATCTGCCGACCAGTCAGTAAGAAAATCTCCAGAAGCTGAAGAGAATCCGAATTGCCATCGTACCACTTGCGATGTTGAACGAGTCGCCTGCAGAGGAGAAGTGGAAGTTCTAGTGTGTTGCTGCAGCAGCGTAAAACCTGGATGTCCCATTTGTGCATTAAGAACAAACTCGTCCGTAGGTGCTTCATCTGGAGAAAAATGTTGTGCTCTCGAAGATTCAACAAACAGTTTGCCCCACTGTAGTAGATGAATTAGACTCAGGCGCTTTCTCCAAAACTGGTAAGCCACCAGTAGTCCCCTGCATATCCTGCTGTAACTTCGAAGTAGAAGGTAAAGAAACATTTTCCTCCTGTATAGAAAGCGTAGAATTCTCAAGAACAACAGTCGTCTCCATAGGTATAGCAGAACCATCCAACAATACGTCCTGCTGCATGAAAGGTTGAGCATCGTTTACCATCACGCAGACCAGCTCCAACGCCTCCCCCTACTGACAGCAAAGCAGTAGGGGAATTTCCCTGGTGTCCTGGCCAAATTTCCCTCATTCACTAAAAATACCACCAACAGCTTAATCTGGTTCAAGGTCAGTTGGCATTCATCTGTATCCCCCTTCCCCAGGTCATGCCTGAAAATAGGCAGGGTTTGTCTAGTGCACTTACCTGGTCACCAAAAATGAAATAAAAAATAAAATAACTTGAATGGCTCCCTGGTGGTCTCGAGGTCCACCCTACCCTGATTTGCTCATATATTAAGAAATAACATTCCCTGCTGGTGTAGTGGGCACCCACCCCCCACCTTAGCAGGCAGTGCCCCACAACCATGCTTCTCCCATCACAACCCCAAGCAAGCAACACAGCCCTCCTCTCACAACCATGGCCATTCACCAATTGCGCTCTTAATGAGTGCCTACTGTATACAGCATGCACTAACTGATTGACAGCTGATGCCACTTAAAAAGACCACTAGGGAGCCATTCAAGATATGGCAGGGAGGGATTGCAAATGGGGGGGGGGGGCTTGCTCACCAGTGACACTTGTATCACTATAACAGACAGATGAATGGGGAAGGGGAGTGACCACTACACTATCAAGGACATTTTCTTTTACTATCAATGGGACAATGATTGGGAAGGGGAGAGACTGCTAGACTACAAGGGACATTTTCTTTTATTATGAATGGGATGGTGATTGGAGATCAGGAGAGTGGAGGGACCACTAGACTTCCAGGGACATGTTTTTTAATTGTGAACAGGACATGATCGGTAATTGGGGAAGGGGAAGGACCACTAGACCACCAGGGAAGATATATTTCAGCGATACAGGGATCAAGTGGGGATGCTAGACAAACAGGGAACCATTATTTAATGCTATGGGGATCAGGCAGGAGGCACTAGATCATCAGGGATCTGATGATTTTACTAAAAGGGGGATCGGGGCTGGGGAAAGGGGACCATGGCATATTGGTGCAGGTTGCTCAACACTACCCGAGAGCAGCTTTCTAAGTATCCTTAGATCATCATTGGCTGGTCTAATAGTATTTAGATAATTGCCCTCTGGGAGTGTTTTGAGAATCCTGAATTAGGGGATATAGCAGCCTGCGACTGCCACAAGCCCCTTAGCACCATGCTGCAGCCATTTGTGCTGCAAGGATAATGCAAGCCCCTTTTCTTTGGTGAGTTGGTGAGACCCCATCTGGAGTACTGTGTGCAGTTCTGGAGACCCCATCTCCGCAAAGACATAGACAGAGTGGAGGCTGTCCAGAGGAGGGCAACCAAAATGGTGTAGGGTCTGCACCAGAAGACATACGAAGAAAGACTAAAGGAGCTTAATATGTATACCCTTGAGGAAAGGAGGGAGAGAGGGGACATGATAGAAACTTTCAAGTACTTCAAGGAATCAACAAAGTCCAAGAGGGTGGCATCTTTCAAAAAGATGTGTGCAAGAACAAGGGGGCACAATTTGAAGATAGAGGGGGGACAGCTCAGAGGTAATGTGAGGAAGTATTTTTTCACAGAGGGGGTTGTGGATGCATGGAACAGCCTCCCTGAGGAGGTCATGGAGTCAAGAACAGTGGGGGAATTCAAGAATGCATGGGACAGACATAAGGCAATCCTAGTGGGGGGCAGGAGGAAGTAAGCTGTTGGTTAATTAGGACCTGCAGCTTATCCGTTAAGTAGGAAAACGGGCAGACTAGGTGGGCCAAGTGGTCCTTATCTTCCGTCACATTCTATGTTTCTATGTTTCTTGCAGGCAGCCTGTGGTTGTCACAGACTGCCTTTAAGAATCACTCCCAGAGCATCTTCTGGTGCAAGGGGTACTTTGCGTCATGCCTTGTGGCAGAAGTCACTTGTGCCATTCCAGGAGATTTGAGAACTGGGCCCAGAAAGTTTTTTTTTTTTGTTACTTTGTTTTTTTTTTTATTATCTTATATCATCATACAGACAACTTTGCCTTATTCAGGACATACCAATATCATTAATACAAACCATAGAGAGAAAACTACTTCTCTCATTAATCTTAGGATTAATGCTTCCCAAATATTTTGATACCACATGGGGGGAGGCTAAACGTTTTTTAACTAACAAGTACAATAATATTTTAAAGCTGTGTTTACAAGCCCATGAGCAGTGTGACTATATTGTTTCACTAAAAGCTAGTATTTTAAAGTCCAGCAAAAGAACGTCCCAAAGCTGGGACTACAGATGTCACACTATATCGCTATAAGTCCTGCTAAAATAAAACTTTAAAGGCAACATTTACCCCAGCAGAGATGAATCTTTTAAATAGTATACCCCATGCATCAAGTAAATTAAGCACTGGTACTACAGTGTTGGTTAACCATGTAAAGTAGGTATAACAGCTCTATAATACTAAAATAGGCTATATAAACATAAAACAGAAGAGAGCCCTGTTATACTAATACTCAGTTCTGTGGCTTCATTGATTTTAAAGGTCTCGGGGATTATCCGCATCTCAAAGAAAAAAAAGAAACAAGATGGGCCGTTAGGAAAGTTATTATATGGAATGTCATAAAAGTTTAATTTTCAGTCTCACTACTTTTTCTCAACTGTCCTCATGGCCTTCCGACTCGCTGCTCTCTTCTCCACGACCTCGACGTCGATCCTGGCTGGTTTCATCAAAGCGAGAAGCCCACTTGCCTGCCTCGATAGGGTCTGAAAATACCAATTCTTTTTCATTATGGACAATTCGTAGCCATGCAGGATAGACCATCGCATGTACAATCTTCGCCTCCCAATGCTGTTTTCTTACTCCATTGGTTTTTTCTGTCTGGTTCAGGTGGCATAACTGATGTCGAGGAATAGGTACACAGTTCGCTCAGCCTGTGAAATAGAACCTGTTTGACAAGCATACTGGAGGATCCTGTCTCTAGTGCCTATGCCATCTGTTACAATCAGTAGGGTACGAGGTGTTTCCATGTCCTCCCGATACCCTCAGGGGGGTAATTCTATATGCTTTTTGTAATCTGAAAGACACTTCTTGACCCCCGAGGACTAGCTTGTCTATCAGCCAATCCTTTAAGAACATCAAAGGGTGGTCCCCATCGATCCCCTCTGGCAAGCCTAGTACTCGAATATGCGAGGAGCAGGCCTGGTTTTCCAGAGTCTCAAGTCTGGCCCTCAAATGCATATTTTCTTTCACCACCAGTTATGTTGTAGCCGAAGCTGATTCTGCTTGTTTCTTTATTTCCCCAACTTCAGTCTGTATTCCCTCCACTGTTTTTTTCAATGATCGTGATCCTCGTACCAAATGAGTCCATCTTGCTGTTTAGGTCGAAAACTGATGCAATCAGCCTTTTCAGTTTAAGGCCTATAGATGCCATTGTTTCTTCCGACTCCAGTTGAAAGGTGGCCTGTACCTCGGTAGCATGTCTCAGAGGTTGAGATGGGCCAACTGATTTAGCGCCTGTGCCTCCTCCTTTATCCTTACAAGGATTGCCCATATTATGTATAGAGGGATCCTCTTTTGACTGGTGATGTTTGTTGGAGTCGATTCCTGCTGATAGAAGGAGATTTTTAAAGAATTTTAAAGTTCAGTCCAAGAGCTGTTGTACAATGCTGCTGTTCTGCTCGGGCTCCACAGCGCCCCTCCCCCCAGAAAGTTTTTAAGTTTAGTTTAGGTGTAGTGGTAGGATACTTTTTATTAGATCTTATAGTTTTAATAGTACAGTCTTTAGTACTAGAGGTTAGATTTTATTACTAGGAGTTAGTTTTTGTGGGTTTTTTTTTGTATTTAGGGCAGTTTGGAGTATGTTAGTGTACCTACTGCTTTTAGCCTTAACAACAGGCTTTCTTGTACTGTTACATTTAATACCATGCTTTATAGTGCCTGTTGGATTAAAATACAAGATCTGTCAACTCTTCCAAGTGCTCTGTTCAGCAGAACCCTCTATTAGTTTTCTCATCTGCACCTTACTCGGCAGTTTCTGGTGGGTGCTTTTTGGATCAAGGTTTGATTGCCAGCATTAGCTGCAGCTTTAGCCTTAAGACCACTGAACCCTGTGTGACAGTGAAGTGATTGTAAAGAGCAGCTTTGACATGTTGATGAGGATGAGTAAGTGTAAGTGAATTAGTGGCCAGTGATAGAGGTGCTCATTAGATTTGACTCCCCGATTTGGTCATTCATTTGTGAGTATTGGTGGAATCAGACGTTTTGTGGTAGCACCCAAGAAACTGCTATTGAGTAACTTCAAGGAGGCCTGTGAGAGAGACCTGCTCTAGAATAGAGAGATGCCATTGAGAGATGCCAATCTGTGACTACCTTCATAAGAATAACAACTCCTCTTAGGCATTGTATTGGCCTCTGAGCGGAGCGCAGTGGGAGGTCGCTAGCCCGGTGATACAACCTTCAGGTGAAACATCTAGAAGAGATACCAGAGTGGACATTATGTGGAGAAGAGTGTAAACAAGTGAAGGAAGAGGAGGAGAGGTGACTTTTGCCTTGGAACTCGTCGAGAGTGAGCTGAGTTGGTCGGTGAGTTCATTCCAGTTTTCCATTGGGATTTTGTGGCAAGAAGAAGTGTGTTTGGGATGTTGCGACCAGCTAGGCCCTTTATCTTACTGTCTGGGGAACGAGAGTCTAGGTGGGGGTTGCCTGTGGGAAAGGGGGAGATGGGCCGTATGCCAAAGGGCATAGTGATTGTGCTCACCCGGGGAGCTTGTTGGGGGGCTTTACTGGTGAGGTGTTGCCCAACTGGGGCCTTGTCCTTTAGGTGACTCACCCTAGAGTCTCAGTGAGCCAGAAGGTGAGAGGGGGTTTGGTCTGGTGTACGGCCTAGGATCATCATCTTGTCTAAGCTCCTCTTATGTTCTTCCTTGGGTTTCTGCAGTTAAATATGGTGGCTGGTTGTGGATACTGCCAGCAAAGTGGGTGTAGGATTTACATCTGGAAGGTAGTGAGTCCTAATTGCCCAGGGCAGTACATCAGGGAGGAGAGTCAGAAGACCTCTGTCCAAGTCTGCCTGATTCTTCAGTGGCTGACTACCCTTACCTCCTGCCCTGTAGGCAGGTTTAATTCATCATAAGAAATAACTTTTTAAGGATCCCCAAGTGACCAGGACAGGAGTCTGCTAGATGGTCTTTGAATTTGCTGAATTGGACATATTGTCTCGGTTGGGCAGTGAGAAAGCCCTACATTCACTTTTTATTCTGTTTGGATTGTTGTGGTGGGAGCACAGCAACTTGGTCAAACTGTGCAGGACAGGTGGGAGTCTCATCTTGTCAAGACATTGACTATAAGTGTGGCATGCTTAGTCCCAGTTTTGACTACATGAACTCCGTAATTCCTCTTGACCTTAAATTGATGTGATGGTTTACTTTAAAGGAGTTTGATTTATTTATTTTATTTTATTTTTGTTTTTTGAAGGGATTGATTGGGGGAAGGGATATAGACTTTTATATTTTGAGTATTTGTGGTATTTTAGTTGTTGCTGAGTGTGCTGATAGTTGTATTTGATATGTTTTGGCTGAGAGCTTCTCCAGTTAGGCACTACTCACCCTCTGATCTCCATGACCTCCAGCCTTTTGATTACCCCCCTCCTGCCCATTGAGGTGTATGGGCAATGTCGAGCTTTGGGGATTGTGAGGAAGAAGCACATGGTTGGGGATTGTGAACCTGGAGGGGGAAGGGAGTGGACTGCAGTGGACAGATTGAGGTGATGGGGTGCAGGAGATGCCCTGGGGTGAAATGGGTTCCAGAGAGAGGTCCTTCTTGTCTGGTCTGCATACCCAAGGGCTCCACTCTGGGTGGGCAGTTAGTGCTGCTGACCCTGGCAGCTCATCCTACTTGGGCAGTGTTATGTAATGCCAGGTCCATTAAAAACAAGACAGCAGTGATTGCTGATCTTGTTGGGTCATTGGACCTGGCATGCATAATGGAAACCTGGCTGGCCGAGAATGCTTGCCCCATTTTGGAGTCAGCGGTTCCAGCCCGGTAGTCGGTGATACACCGCCTGAGGATGGATTGCAGGGGTGGGGTGTAGCAATCTGTTTTAGAACTGAGTTGGGCCTTATTGATGTACCAGTTGAGGAGCCCAAGTCCTTTGAGTGTATCACTGGAACAGGTGTGGGGTGCAGAATTCTTCTTGTCTACCATCCACCAGGACGTGAGAAGCAGTTTCTGCAGGAAGTCACTGGCTTCATCGTCGATATGGTGTTGGGGTCCCTCAGATGGATGGTGCTGGAGGCCTTTAATGCCTGGGTTGATGATGAACTCTCGCAATTTGGTCAGGACTTCCTCCAACTAATGAATTTGTTGGGCTTCGCACAGGTGATTACCTCTGCGACTCATATTCATGGTCACTCACTGGAGCTGGTCTTCCTGCTGGGGATGGAGAGGGAATGTGGGCAGAGGATGACAGTGAAAAAGCAGGAATGCTGAATGAATATTTCTGCTCAGTATTCACAACAGAAGAGGAGGGAGAAGTACCTAAACCAAACAAGAGAAACACTCTTAATAGAGAGGTCGATACCAGTCCATTCACAGAAGAAAGGGTTTTGAAAGAACTCTAGAAACTGAGGGTGGACAAAGCAATGGGGCCTGATGGGATTCGCCCAAGAATTCTAAAAGAACTAAGGGTAGAACTAGTAATGCCACTGACTACTCTCTTTACCAAATCATGGGAGGATGGGGTGGTACCTGAAGACTGGAGGAGGGTAAATGTGATTCCACTTCACAAAAGTGGGAGCAGACAGAGGCAGGAAACTACAGACCAGTTAGTTTGACCTCAGTGGTAGGGAAAATGATGGAATCACTTCTGAAGGAAAAAATTGTTGAGTACCTAGAGACCAGTGGGGCACAGGACCCAAGGCAGCATAGTTTCACAGCAAGAAGGTCATGTCAGATTAACCTAATAGATTTCTTTGACTGGGTGACCAAAGTAGTAGACCAGGGCGGGGCTGTGGATATGGCCTACCTCGATTTTAGTAAGGTATTTGACACAGTCTCATGCAAAAGATTAATATACATGTTAGCAAGCCTTGGAGTGGGTCCCAAGGTGGTAGCCTGGATAAAAAACTGGCTGGACAACAGGATGCAAAGGGTAATAGTAAACAGAGTCCACAGTGAAAAAAAAGAGGGTAACTAGTGGGGTACCACAAGGGTCGGTACTGGGACCGGTCCTCTTTAATGCCTTTATAAGTGACATTGGAGAGCACCTGGAAGGAAAAGTATCTCTCTTTGCAGTTGACACAAAGATCTGCAACAGTGTTTATACATAAGGCGGGGTGGAAAGGATGAAAAGGGACTTGGCAAGGTTGGAGGAATGGTCAAATATATGGCAGCTCAGATTCAATGCAAAGAAGTGCAAGGTAATGCATCTGGGAAACAAACACCCATAATAAGTTTTTCACAGTGGAGATTTGATTCCTTGGGAACTATACTTCCATCCCATGTGTACAGGATAAGTCACACATGGCCTTGATCGCTTTAGTCACTAAGTTACTTAACCTGAGGCACTGGAAGAAGAGGTAGATGCCCTCTTATACAGAATGGTTTCAAGAGCTCTTAACTGCCTACAATGCAGAATGGGCTATTGCCTTTTGTAATCAAGCCAGCATAAGTTCCAGACCTGTTGGTCTCCTCTATACTCCTATATCATGAGCAATCATTAGTTACTTGTTTGATCCCTTCATCAGATCACATTGCAAGAAGGTCAAATGTACAGTGTTCAGGTTATAGTGAATTTGTTATAATCTTTAAATGTCCCAGTTTTTAAATGGAACTATGACTGGGTGCCCATGAAAATCGTGACTCCATATTGGCGACCGCTATAATTGCGATGCAAGGATAGGGAAGTAAAGTTCAGTGACCACTGCCTACCAACTATGAAATGATAATTGAAACTGATCAAAATAGCACTTACCATATCCTACACCTGCCAACTGCAAAACAGCACTTTTCAGTATTCCGATTGTCAGTCCATACCAGTACCCCACTCGACTAGCTAGCCTAGATCTCCTAGTGTGACTGCATGCTCAATCCATAATGCAGGATGAAGGAAATGGTCACCAACATCAAGGAAGTGTGCAAACATCACAATAGTGACTTTTGAAATCAGAAAAAAAACAAGTCACAGTGACATGTTATGTGCTTCAGCACATATTACTTTATTATAGCCTTTAATATAGTCTCCATTAAAAGTTTGCCTGCTCCTTCAGATGATTTCCTTCATCACTTCAGTTCCTGCGATAGGGTGTCAGTTGGGGTGGGGAGTGTGTGATTACTTTTGGTTAGACCTGTATCTGGAAATTGTAGGCAAACCCTCTTAGGTAATCATATCTGCTCCTCTGTGAGTATTCCCCCACAGTTGAGACTATCTGCTTGTTCATGTCTTTGCATTTTCTTTTCCTCACACAGGCACCTGTACCAGATGCAATCTATTCAATTTTCATTTCTGTCAGCCTCTGTTCCTCCTTTAAGCAATGTATCAGTTTCAATATACTGGGGTGACAGGCTCCTAGGCGACTGTTAAATCCACAATGCCACTCCTCAACTACATTGTTTGTGTGTGCTAGTCCCCAAGAGGTGGCATCATAGCAATTCCACTGTTCAGGTGGAAATGCTGCCCTTCTGCACTCAGAACACTCCCTGCATTTTCCAACCCAGGTTGCCTTAAAATAATCAAACAGTGGCATAAGAATTTCAGCATTTGTGTTAAAAAACTCACATTCTCTCATGGCATCAAATGTAGTCAGAACATTGTCTGTAGGGACAAATGCCAATGACAAATGCATATGCAAATGCAGAGGAAAATCATGGTCTGAGCAGTATTTTTCAAGCACGATGGAGTACTTTTGTATCCTGCGCCATATGGCTTGCGCAAAATGAAAAAAAATTCCCGAATTTATCAGGGAAAGAGACACGAAAAGCTCATCAGGCTGATTTTTCAAAGTCCAGCAATGCTGCCTCTGGATTTAAGGGGAGCACAATTCCTGTAGCTGTGTGTAAACCCTGAAATAGGCAGAAGTTGTTCTTGAACACATGAGTACATACAGTGCTGTTACCACTTCCCTGACTTAATGCTATGCATTGTATAAAGCTGCTAAAACAATGATGGACAGGATTTAAAGGTTCCATCAATCATCCAATAGCTATTTTCCTGCAGCATTTTCAGATTTGCATCAGTAACAAACATTAGAAATTGGTCCTTTTCCTTGCCACTATCTAACACAAAGAATGGGAGTCTAGCTGAGGTAACCCTGAACTCTGCTAGTATGTCAAGATCCTCAACTGAGGCAGGGGTGGCTGGACAGCCACATTCAACTTGCCAGATTCACTAAATGGTCCTTTTGAGCAGCAGCAAGTCAGGCAAATGGCCTGTCACAGCATCAGGGGCAGATGTGGTACACTGCACAATGGCCGTGTAGTTGTTTCAACACTAGTTCTAGAATGCGCTTGAACTTCTGCCATGATCTTGTGCATCCCAACATCCCCAGCATCTGGAACATGGGTATGCTCCTTTATTTGTACTGACACCTTGTTGCCCATGGTATGCAGTCTAGAAAGGCAGCTGAATTTATGGGCATCAGAACATCTCCAATACATCTTGTTCCCCTTTTCTTTGTTTTTTCAGTAGATATAGCCACCATAAACAGTCAATGGCTTACCTTTTTGGCTCATAATAATTCTGAACTCCATGCTGGCAGTGAGTTCAGAGGTAGAGTAAGGCAAATGGCAAATGGGGAAAGGAAATAACAGTTGATCAATTTAATGTTTGGGGAAAACTGGAGTCAGGTGTGTATTGCATTGTGGGTACAAGGAAGTAGCATGAGCATGAGAGAGCAATGAATAGTCACAGAGACCCCAAGACAGAATGAATAAAGATGAAGGCAACTTGTGTGAGTAAACTGTAAGTGCTGAACAGTGCTATTTTGACTTATGTGAGTAAATAGTAAGTGCCAATCAGCACTATTTTGACACAATGGCAAAATGTTGTAGTGCTATTGAGTTTGGTCATGCTGCCAACGATCTCCATTATGCATGTGCCATAATTTCAATTGTGATTCTGCGGTCATGGTTTTAACATGGAACCCTATGACCCAGTAGTGCACGAGATGGGGGGGGGCTGGGTTGAGGGTAGGAGGGTGGGTGGGAGAGAGGGTTGCTGATTGTTTTGTTTCTTATTGGATTTGCACTGTTGTATTTTCCTTTTTCTTTGCCTGTTTCATATTTTGTTTATTGTTCTTTTTTGTTATAACTGTTGTTCCCCTTCAGATGTTGTTATTGTTTGAAAAATTTAATAAAGTATATTAAATTGCCAAAAAAAAGAAATTACACTATTCGTGGGCACAATTCCACACTTTGTGGCCAAACTTCGAACTTCACAAATCGATCTGCACTTCACAAATTGTGCTACATCCATGATTTAATTCACAGAGTGCATATTTATGATTTTGCCCATCTCTACCTGTCACACAGTTGCTTCTGTGACAAAGATGGTGCATAGTGGCTATGGCACACTACATCCTGATTTTCATGGTTTCATAGTTTTATACATGTCTTTAGCCATAGGCCATGTGACTCACCAATTATCAAACATGATAACTAAATTTTCTAACCCCCCATGTAGGCATCCAATGCATCTTTGAAGGATTCCATTGTGTTGCCAATCACTGCGTTATTTGACAGTTGATTCCAAACTTTCACCACACTCTTAGAAAACCAATTTCCCCATATCAAAGTTTTTTACAGAGAACTTTTTAGTTGTAGGCTGTGACCTCTGCTATCTCTATTCAAAGTTTTTAACTGTAATCCAAAACATTTGAACAGTACCTTGTTTTTACAGGCTCTGTATACCATACGGAGATCCCCCTTAACTGCATATACTCCGAGGAGAACAGATTTAAATTGACCGACCTTTGCCCATATGTTTTTGTAGTAAGGTTTTTGATCTTCTTAGCTGCCCTTCTGTGTACTTTCTCCATGGATTTTGATGCAGCCAGTGTTTGAAAATCAGGATAGCTACAAACTTTGACACAAGGTGCCACTTGCACCATATCCATTTGGGACAGACATCTTGCATCAATTTTTTTTATTTTGAAAATTGATGCCAGTATCTTTAAAGCATTCAGAAGTACATTATAAAAGCTTCAACTGTATTCATCTATGATTATTCTATGGGGGCAGTTTTCTAAAGAACATAATTATTCAACACGAAAACTTTCCTTTTTGACTTAAACCAGAGTCCTGCTGGTGCCCTTATTCTTACAAGGACTAGGATGATGAGCGCTTGAAAGGAACGCTGCTTTGCGCTACTGATCAGCCAGGCAGCAATTCAACGAAGCAACCAAACTCATGTTTGGGTTCAGCTCATACTGAATTGCATTACCATGCTTGTCTCTCTCTGCTCTCTTTTATTAGCAGACAGCAGAGGCCTTAAAGAAAAAAAATAGCAAACCAGTATATTTGGTATTAATTTTGAAGACAGTTCATAAATATTACTGTTCAGTTTTTGCTGACTTTTGGTAAATTGATTGGAAATATGGTCTCTGCCGTAAGCCCCTGGAGTGCAGAATATGAGGCATAGGGGGCGTGTAGCATTCTTTTGGCACTGATTGGGATTGTAGGTTCCATGCGCCAAATGCCGCAAGTTAGACTAGCTCCCCCCAGTTTAGCTTGCACCATTTGGGGGACCCTTTTTATGGGGCTTGCACCAAATAGTTGGCACAAGCTGCCATAAAATGTAGAAACTGTCACAACTGCACCCAATGTACTAAAATTGGGTGCAGTTGCATCAAAGGAGTTTGGCACAGTTGAGCCAAGCAACAAGGTTGACACAGGGCATGGTGCAAGCGCTGCATCAGCCTTTGAAAATCAGGCCTGTGATGTTAATATCCATCAGAATTCTCAGTTTTGAGACTAGATTTGGAACTGAATGGAGAGTCAGTGTGGCAGAGAGATACTGGAACTAAGGATAAGAGAAGTGGGCCATTGGTAAATTCAATTCAGCTGGCAAATAAAGTTTCACTTACTGTATACTTTGGCCCTATGAATTTGGGTTGGCTTCAGAATTCTGCTGGGCCACATTAAGTTCCAATGCAGTAACTGACACAGGGGAAAACAGACTGAAATAGGGGGTAATAAGAGATATGAGGTCAGGAATGAATATCTTGTACTCTTACTTACTTGTGGCAGGTGGTTATGGCCCAGTCCTGAGTCACCATAATAAACTTAATATTAATTGCTGACCTCAAAGCTTATACCCCCTGTAGTATTTGCTTTACCTCCATGCCAATAACTAGACTCCTAGATTTTCGATTATAAAATAATAACCTCCTAAAAATGCCTCAAGAAACAAAAAGCAAGTTGGTTAAAATTTAAATGTAGGACACAATTTTGAAATTCTCAATATATAACCATCCATTAATTGGAATTTTTCCTTTGTTTATTTTAGGTTTAATTTTTTACATATATAAAAGGTAACATACAGTAGTTGAAGAGGAGGAAGATGATGATGCGAAGGATGAACAAAGTAGGTATGGGACTTATGTTGTGCCAGAGCCAGACACAGTGTCTCGATCCTCACATATACCAGATGACTTAAAAGCTCTGGGTTTAGTGGTGCCAATGCATGATTGGGGGGGCAAGGACATTATATAATAGCTCAAGGGGGACTGGCAATTATCAGCACTAGAGCCTAAAGGGCAGGTGGCTGTAGCAGCTGTTCTTGAGTGAAGCATGAGGGGTGTAGTTCAAGAGGGATGTGAAGAAAAACCTTTTCACAGAAAGGGTGATAAACCTCTGGAATGGCCTTCCAGAAGAGATAGTGGGGCTGAAGATAGTGTGGAGATTCAGGCATGCATGGGATAGGCACATGGACATAAGTACAGGAATTGGAAGAGGGAGGCACACCTGTGACCAAATAAGGTATAGGTTGTAGTAACTGGCAAGGAAAATAGGGCAGCCTAAATAGGTCTACCAGACTTTTTCTACCGATTATTTTATGTTTTAATGTTTCTGCTTGTAATGATGGTGGAATAGCTCAGTATGCTTGGGGTAATGATTGAAATCATGATTGAGTGTGGCTGGATCCCAAGCAGGACTTCTCCCCACACCTAGACACCATCTGCAACAAGCTGCATCCAAAATTAGGAATGCTTTACAGGCACAAGGACAGTCTATTCCTCCCTACTGAAAGGGAAATAATTTCTAAGCTTATCCTTTCCTTGTTTGACTATTCAGACATGGTCTATAGTTCAGTGCCACAATCCTCCCTGGCCAAACTAGACCCCCCTATTCAATGCTTTCTGCAGATTAGCCTCAAATCTCTCATACCGCACTCATCACTGCCTCCTCTACCAATCTGTCTCCATGCCTTCTCTCGCTAATTGCCACCTGGCTCATTGTATAACCCTTATCGTTAAGTTCTGGTTTAACACCCGTACCTCCTACCTCTCCTCCTTATTAACCCCAGCTCCTAGTGCTGGCTACTCCCTATGCTCACGTGACCACCGTTCCTTCACCCTGGCCACATCCCGTATGCATGCCAGTAAAATAGCATTTGCCCATTTCCTCCCTACTCTCTGAAACTAACTTTCCCTCTCTGTACATATCCTGTCTACAGTGCTGTCCATCAAGAATTATTTCAAGTGCCTTCCACCCCCTCCATGCCAATGTTTTAACCCTCCCTAATGCCAGCTACCCCTAGCAATGCTGAGCAATCCCTGCTATTATTCTGCCACTTTCAGATCCTACTCCTATCCCGTTTGTCCACTACCTATTACTGTGTCCTCCACCTCGACTGCACTTACTTGTACACTCTCATCTGCTACAAAGCATCTTATCATAATTTATAGTCAATATGCAACCAGCTCCTCTTATTTAATTGTATATTACTAGGTAGGCTACTAGGCCCTATTACATGTATTTTCTGTAACTGCTGTAACTGTATTTACTGTAACTGCTGACTAACCTCATGTATGCCTGCGTATCACCTGCTGTTCTTCCCATTTGCATTATTTAATTGTATTTGATTATGTTTACTTTTATTTGTTCCCTTACCCCCTACCCTGGGTCGCACCTGGAAACAAGCTTTGGCTCATTATGCATTTCCTGGTTATCAATGTTTAAATAAGTATTTTTTTTTTTGTTTTAGTTTTTGTTGACTGGGTAAGTGCACTAGACAAATCTTGCCTATTTTCAGGCACAACCCAGGGGAGGGGGATACAGATGAATGCCAACTGACCTTGAATCAGATTAAGCTGTTGGTGGTATTTTTAGTGAATGAGGGAAATTTGGCCAGGACACCGGGGAAATTCCCCTACTCTTTTTGATAAGTGCCATGGGATCTTTAACATCCACCTGAACTACCACCAATCCAGGCAGATGGGACCTCGGTTTAACGTCTCATCCGAAAGCGGCACCTCAGAAGTGCAGCACCCCTCTCATGCTGCACTACAGTGTCAGTACTGGGATATATTAACCCAAGTGCCAGATGTGGGAACTGAACCCATTGCCCTTTGATCTCCCGTCCTCAGAGGCGAGTGTGCTACCTACTGAGCCACTGACCCTGATATATAAATATGTCATGCAGTATTAAGTGTTTCTTTTATCAGTGCATGTGTATGAAGCACATGCACCTATCAGACTTGGTGAGTGTGCAAAACAAGGTGCATCATCATTGTTGGACTCCTTGTAGAGTATAGTGGTACCTGGGGAAAGCACCAGTTGGCTCTGGCTGCTGTCCCAATGGTTGAATGACTTGAATGAACTGTTGTATCCGAACAATTGCAACACCCATCTCTGCCTGCTGTTACATCTGACCTGAGTGGGCATGATTAATGGATGCGGTTATTAGTAGGAAACCATGCTTGCATTTTAAATGATCAGCCAAACACTGGTCCCCAAAACTCTAGAGTTCATTGACTCTGAGTGCTCATTCAACAACACAGACTTCAACATGCTTTCAGTGGTTTTGTGGTGTTACCTGTAAAATACTCCCAAACTACAGAGGATTTCTTTGCTTTTACAGTGATGGTTGACTGGTGTTGGTGGTGAGGGTGGTGGGTACATTGTGAAGAATTCACAAGTGACTCTGGGATGATTGTCTGGGGGCAGTGTCGAATGGAATGTGGGGATGGCATTCATGCCTATCCTGTTTACATGCATCTTCCACTTGCTCTTCTTCTCCTGCTTCTTTCCCTGCTCATCCTGTCTTACTTCTTTCTACAACTGCCTACATCTTTGTTTTACTCTTTAACTGGATAACAGTGACTGACCCATCTCACAAACAGGGAAGAAAATAGATTCCTGTGCCCCAGGCTACAAAAAGTAAAATAAAAATTATTTTATCAAATAAAACTTTCAAATATCTTTTCTGCCCTCCTGCTCTGCTATTGCCACTGTCCTACTGCAAGCAAAATGCACACTTGCCCTTGCCCTTTCCTCTGCAGCTGCAATTTGACTGGTCTTTCTAACTAAATCAACAACTAACTCACTAGCGACAATAATAATGCATAGTTCTCTGATGAGTTATAACATTTTCTAATCACAAATCCCTCTTCTGGCAAAGAAATGAAGAACTCGCAGTTGCCAAATCCTACTCTACTGAGAGAAGGAGAGAGAGAGGGAGAGGGAGAGAGACAGAGAGAGAGAGATAGAGAGACAGAGAGAGATGGAAATGGTGCTGAGGCATGTACAGAATGGGTTCTCAATATCCAGTGTCACTGACTGGCTTCTGCAGATTATGTGACTTGCATGAGCTCAATAAGTGATCCCTCAAATAAATGTTATGTTAAATGCTGAAGTGAAGCTAAATCACTTCAGACCAGCTTCAATTGTATCAAAGGTATTACTTTTCAACACCTCCACTGAACTTCAGTTCAGCATTTGCTCATCCAATTGGCGGGTTATTTCAAATATGGATGGTCAAACATGTTCTAATTCAGGGATGCCCCACTTCTGAGTGCTTAATATTGTTTAGATCAAAGTCGCTGAGATCCAGGATGGAATCTAAACTGGACCACAACCATAAGACCCATTACTAGTTCCAAAGACTTGGGGCTGCACAGACAAAACAAGCCTTCCTAGAGCAGTGAGGACATGGGAATGGATGGACAGAAGGCAACCATGAGTATGTGGCAGGAACTAAAGGGTTTGGGGGTGGCAATTTCAGTGAGGTAGACAGATGGAGTCCAATGAGGCACTGAAAATAATATAATCTTCAACTGAATCCTGAAGAGAACAAGGAGTCAATGGAGATATTGTATCAGTAGATGGCTGTGATATTGTATCACATACTGGTGCCTGTAGTAGGCGACTACATTCAGGACTTACTGGAGTTTGGAGAGTTTGGAACATAGGAAGGCTAGGAAGGGAATAACAATACTTCAGGTGAGAGGAGTTGTATGTAAAAATGAAGATTTTAGCAGAAGTGGAGTAAAAGAAATATTGTAAAGATTATGGTAACAGAAAGAAGAGATGTGAGTAGAAAAGAGAACGCTTGGTGGTCCAGGAGGATACCAAGGCTATGCTTGGAAATAGAAGCTAGAAGAAGCTCTACATTGAAATTGAGATGCTGTATTTGTTTGACAATGTAGGTGAAAAAAAGTAAATAATACACAAATACACATTATGGAACAACTGCAGAGTAATAACTAAAACTAATGACTTTTTCCTGCATCGTGTACAGCGCATACTGAAATATTTTAACATGCCCTTCAAATATATTTTGCAATCTTGCATGGCTTCTAGAAAATGTTCTGTCTTCCTAATAAAATAACACTGCAACTTATTAACATTTTATATCAATTTAGGCTTGTATATGTTTTGGCATGGTGTAATTTCCTGACTTCATGCACTATGAAATGATTATCTGATCCCAAAAGGTAATACATAGAAACAAGGCTTATTTGTCCATGATCTAAGTTCAGGATTCAAAAAAGACTGACAACAAGACTGCTAAGAGTGTTCACAGAGTGGGTCATAGGCAAACTGAAAAGACAATAACATGCAGCACAAATGTTTTAAGTACAGTATGTCCAGTACATATGCATTTATAGGCATACACATATGGGTACACAGAAACACACGCGCGTGCGCGCACACACACACACACACATACATACACACACACACACACGCATAAAGCATGCTCTGCCAGCCCAGGATGAAACCCTATTAGCAGTTTCTGATACTTTGCAGTAACATAGTAAAATCCAATGGCAGTTAATGTAAATTGTCATACAGGAAACTGTACAATCTTTATCATGGAGTGCTTCATACTGGTTGCTGACACTGAACACACATGAGTTCACACATTGGAGAAGCCAACATTACATAGTCGTCCTGATCTATAATTTATGTTTATAACAGCAGTACTGGTCTATGCAAGATGTTTAACTTGCATACTCAACTGATTTTATACCATGTACTCTGCCATCTGTCCTTAGACTCTAAACAGCCTTTTAGCATAGTTGGGAATGAGAATTTCCAAGAAACACAGAATTCAACTTTGTGTCTCATTCTTCTTAAATTATACTTTTTAGTGTGACATTCATTAAATAACTGGCACAGTTGCACCAAGTGCTAATGATGAAGTACATTTAGTAGTTAAAAACTACTGGTTCACAAAACAGACACAAGAATGCATTCAGTGTTTCATGGCTTTAAAACCCTTGTTAGGGTAGATAAGATCTTTAAGGGGCCAAGGAGAGGTCAAAGCTATAAACTGAAAACATTCTGTTTATATTATATGCAGAAAATTAGGTAAATACAGCATTTGTGCAATGACCTGCATGTTGAGAATGAATCAACTAACCAGCCTCATCTACTGTCAAGTTACTGTAGCAGTCCTGAGACTACCATGCATGTACTGTAACAGTACCAACTAAATTGTTGGTATGACACCTGATTACATTTTTTTTGATTATTCTGAAAGGGATAAAGACAAAATCCTATTCCTCTTGCAAATGCTTATATACCTTCACAGTTATTACTCAAGCAGGAAGAAAGCATTTTCAGAAGTCCTCACAAGCAGTTGTAAAAACAATTGTAAAACATGTGTAATCTAATAGGGGACCATCTGATCTCACTGAGGTCTCACACTCATGCAAAAAAAAGATTAGCCATTGTAGGTTAGTGCTCCAAGTCCCAGCCTTCTAGCTTTAAGTATTAGTGTTTATAATTTGGGTTGATATATATTCATAATTCTACCCTCCTTCCCCTAGTGATATTGAACTACAGTGACATTGAAGCAGAAATGGCCAACAACAATACAATGAATGGAGAGAAAACCCTGTTTTCTAATACTTTTAGCAATGTGACCTTAGATATTGATTTATGGCTCCTAGCAGAGCTCCAGTGCAAAAGGGAACTGTGGTAATTAAGTTAGTATCTGCCTTTTTCTAAAATAGTGCTGAGTTGCAACAAAAAGAGACCTTTTAGTTTTCCTCTCTTTCTCTGTGAATTCAGATGCAGGCACTGACCTTTGACCCTTCCCAGCTTTCCCCAGCTGCAGCTGTTATTTTTCTCTCTGTGTGCCTTTAGGTGTTGATAGACCGTGAAAGATTCATTAATTTCTGTGCACAACTTCTTCAAGAGCTTGCAATGCAGCAATATTATATATAAATATATATTGTATACATTAATAGGCACACACACACACACACACACACACACACACACACACACACACACACACATCAACAACAAAATGGTGACATAAAACAGTGTTGTAGTTTGGGTCATTATATGACCACAGCAAGTAGAAGACTAAAAATCACAATTGAAATGTACATTAAAGAAGTTATTTTATTTTATTGGTAGCATGTACTAACTATAGACTCACTATGCAATTAAGAATAAATGCTTGTTTCGTTGATGCTCTATTCCAGATCTCTCAGATCCACAATACTTTATGTCATTTAAGTCCTTAGTCTCCATTTATTATTTATTTATTTATTTATTTATTAAGAAGTTGTTGTCCATGAGAGGCCTACTGAGCTGCAGGACATTTCCAGATGCGCCCCATGTGGAAAGGGATTAAAGGTGGAAAAAGCTAACAGTAAAGGTGCACAATTAAAGAGGTGTGAATTACAAATCAGTGTAAAATAAAATAATTAAAAGAAAAAGATATTATGTTATCAGCAAATCGTGATGACCACAGTGATCACCCATGAGTTAATATAGAGTAAGCTGGATGGTGGCGGGAGCATAATACTGAGATGGAAATAGCACAGCAAGGCATGGTCCATTTATTTGCTAGGCACCCACCACAAATTTCTCTGGATACTATACAATGGAAACAGCAAATCACAATAAGATCAGGAGATCAACTACATTTACAACATTACACAGTACTAAGGAACAAGTAAGAGATGATTGGGTAATCTGTTTGGCGGGACCCAAAAGATATACTAAAAAGATAGATTTCTGATAAAGTCTTAACAGTGTCAACTGATAGGGCTACTCTGATGTTAGGCAGAAGAGAATTCCACATCAACAGGCCAGCAACCCCAAAGGCCTGGTCCCCAGAGATTTTCCATTGGAAACATGGAATTTTAAGGAGTGGCCAGAGTTCTATGAACAGAGGGGATGACTAGAAATGCATTCTGACTGAGGGTCTTTTAAGTAGCCATGATACAAACCATGTAAGGCTTTGTAGGTCAACAAACAAATCTTGAAGTTGATACACAACTACACTGGCAGTCAGTGCAGCTCACTCAGCTCTGAAGTGATATGCTCAAACCAGGGAGTCCCAGAAATCAACTGGACTGCCACGTTTTGCACTAACTGCAGTTGGCATACTAGCCATGCAGACTGCCCTAGGTATAAAGCATAGCAGTAATCCAATCTTGAATTAACAAATGCATGCACCAAAAGTCACCATGTAAGTTGGCTCAAACAGATATTATGCAGATGGTAAAAGCCATTGCAGATGATGGATGTCATCTAGAGCTGTATGGAAAAAAAAAACTTGTGCTGGTGGAATTTGCATGAAAGTCATATGTTTGCTTCTGCAAAAGTTCAGAAATTATTTTGGCAACTTTTGCAGAAATTCCAACTTTGAACAGCAGAATAAAAGAATAAACTGTAGAATAATGTATTAAACTGTGGAATTAAATTCCACAGAACTGATCACTGTCAGAGTTCAGTTCTGTGTAATTTCTTTTGGCATTTTAATGCATTAATCTGCAATTCATACAATCATTCTGCAGCTTAGTAAGCCACTGAATTGCGAATGAATTTATAAAATGTTAATGTGTATTGGCAGTCCTGTAGCAGGTCAGGCCCTCTACTCCCAAAGTGCCAACCTCTGAGTGCAGTCTTGTGAACAGTGTAACAGACAAGGTAACCCTCTTGTCTGTTTTTGTGATTTCGGATCAACCTTTGGTCTCAGTTCTGGAGGGATTCAAACTGTTAACCTCTTGCTAGCATACCCAATTCACAGGCTCAGATTTATCTGTCTTTGGGGGGCCAGATATCCTTGCCTACGGGCACCTAACCAGGTGTACAGATATGAACCCTTTAAAACTTTAATAAAGACCTCAGATTTAAAATGCTTCTCTTTCCAGTTTGGTACCACCATTCAAGCTTATGTTTGGTATCTGCAATAACCATGTACTTTTCTTACAAAATAAAAAGAAGTCAAAGACAGACCAAGTAAGTTCTAAAAAAATTTACTAAAATAGTTAAAAATATGTGAAACACAAAATACAGAACTTTTATATCAAAAGACATACACATCTTTTAAAAAGAAACCAGGTTTAAACAGTACCAATTCCTACTTCAGTACTTAGTCTCTAAATACTTGCTAAAGTGCTCACCGATCTTGCTTGGTCAGAGTCTAGGTAAAAATGTGTGTCTGTAAAACAGAATTATTCCTTAAACAACTGTATTGGCCAACCCCTTTTTGGTGAGGTCAGCTAGCTCCTCCTCTGTCAGATTATGTATAAAAAATATATATTTATACAACCACAGGATGTATTTTCAAAGTATTACATTCTGCAATCCTCAGTATAACTCATGTTTCAAATGACATCTGTTTTGATCCAAGCTGCATCCTCCTCACACAAGCTTCATATGAGCATTTACAACCTCGCACCAATGCATCACAACCTGCTTTTCTTCCTCTGGAAGCCTCATAAAATGGATATGCTGAACTCAAGCTTCTTAACCCTATAATTAGCTTCAGGCTTTTCCATGTAACACATTGTCTCTAAAATCTGTTTGTGTATAATCTCACATGCTGTCTCAGCATTTTTCTCCTGGCATCCATCCTTCAGCTGAAACTGGGGGGGGGGCGAGTGAGGTTATTCCAAGGGCACTGGCATTTTTAACAGGCACTTCAATACCACATTTCTGTTATTTTAAGAAATAAAAATGATACAGCACTCAGAACATGGCTGTCTACGTCGCACTGATCACCGTCAGAGTTCAGTTCCATGTAATTTCTTTAGGCATTTTAATGCATTAATCTGCAATTCATACAATCATTCAGCAGTTTAGTAAGTCACTGAACTGCAGAATAAATGTATGAAATGTCAATGTGTATTGGCAGTCCCATAATGAATGTTTCATTAGCAATCCCTGGTGTCTAATGGTGT
Organism: Neoceratodus forsteri; assembly: GCA_016271365.2. Taxonomy (NCBI): domain Eukaryota; kingdom Metazoa; phylum Chordata; order Ceratodontiformes; family Ceratodontidae; genus Neoceratodus; species Neoceratodus forsteri. The sequence goes on along the minus strand of CM057455.1, from coordinate 1,786,992,982 downwards.
CCTCACCCTCCAATCACCAGCACCCTAATAATTTAATGTTTCCCTGGCATCTAGTCGCAACCACAGCCTTAAATTGATTGCCCCCCAAAAATTCTATATTTCCCTGTTATCTAGTGGCACCCCTATCCTGTGATCGCCAGTCCTATAAAAATGTAATGTTTCCTTGTTGTCTAGCGGCACTCCCAACCCCCAATCACCAGCGCCCTAATAATTTAGTGATTCCCTGGTGTTTAGTGCCACCCCTTCCCTCTGATCACCAGGTCAATAAAAATTTAATATTACCCTGGTGTCTAGTGCACCCCCCACCCTCTGATTACTGGCTCTGTAAAATGTAAAGTTTCCCTGATGTCTAGTGGCACCCCCACACCTTGGTTGCTGGCCCCATATTTGCTGATGTGCTTCTCATCTGAAGTTCTCAACTCAAGGGCCTGAAAACTCCACACTCAATCCCATCCAATTTTTTATTAGTCTTTACATCTCACAGTAGTCATGGAGACAATCTCCATGAGTACCGCATAATGCAAAGACTAAGAAATGGGAGTGACCATGGAATGTCAGGCACTTGCCTTGAGAACTTCAGATGAGAGGCACATCAGCAAATATGGGGCCAGTGACCAGAGGGTGCAGGGTGCCACTAGAAACCAGGGAAACATTACATTTTTATGGGTCCAGTGAACGGATGGTGGTGTGTGTCACTAGACATCATGGAAACATTACATTTTATGGGACAAGTGATCAAAGGGTGGGGGGTGCCACTAGATACCAAGGGAACATTAAATGTTATTTGGCCCACAATCAGAAAGTGTGGGTACGATTAGACACAAGGGAAAGTTTTTTTTCTCTGTTTACGAGGATGGCACAGAACTGAACTGCATAATAATTACATGAATTGTGGATTAATGCATTAGTTTCGCAGTTCATATGTACTATTCTGTAATCCAGGGAAAGAATTCTGTGGAACAGGGTGACAATTTGGCAAACAAATTTGGAAGGTTTCCAGTTTTGCCAAAGGTAGAAATTCAGAAATTTCCACAAAAGTTCAGCTAAAGTGGAATTTGCAACTCTCGCCCAGCTCTAAGGTCACCTGATGTTCCAGTGTCATTCTTCTGTCTGCAGTGATGCCAAGATTTTCTCCCTATCTGCTGCACATGGTGTAATCACATTTAGGGATGGTAAAAGGGCACTACCACTATTCATTGCTGCTCAAACATGGCCTGGCTTTACCAGTAACACCTCTGTTTTTGATGGGTTGCGTTTCAGCCAGCTGGAGGCCATCCAGTCTTGAATTTCAACCAGACACTCATTTAACTCTGATACAGTGTTTACTGCTTCAGGTGCACAGGGCAGGTATATCTGGATATCATCTGCATAACAGTGAAAACCCAGACCAAGCCACCTGCTGCTCTCCCCCACTTGTAGTATATACACAGCAAACAACATAGGAGGTAGTATTAACCCCTGAAGCACTCCACCGCTGAATGCAGCAGCTCCTATGATGTTACATCACAACATGACCTAGCAAATAAGTGGGACTCAAACCACTAAAGCAAACTCACGTGTCCTATAGAGTGCCTCAATTGAACCAACAGCACCCCATGGTCCACCATGTCAAATGAAAGATCCATCAGCATCAAAATGGTACAACAGCCATTGTCTTTTGCAAAGAGGAGGTCACTGAATTCCTTGATGAGTGCCCCCTGAGCTCTATGTCAAGGCATGAATACAGACTGGAGAGGCTCATAGATCTCTTAAGATTCCAAGCAGCTCAGCTGCTGAACTGCTACCATCTTTTCAATTAACTTTCCTAAAAAAGGAAGATTTGAAAATGGTCTTTATTTTACCAGATCTTCATGGTCCAAAGATGGCTTTTTAAGGAGGGGTCTCTCCACCACTCTCAGTTTGGTGGGGAAAACACTCTTCCATAAGGAACACCTAACTATCTCTACAATAATTAGAGCTAGCATTCCCCAGCCAACAAATAGAATGCTGGTGGGTACCCCCTTCAAACACAGGGTAGGTAAGGCACAGCTTCAAACTGCTTGGGAGACCCAATTACCCTAAACTGGGTCAAAATCCACCCAAGGTGACAGAGTGCATATGTCCCTCACTAACTGAATACTACTGGCCCATAACAGACCTCTTGAGGAGATCTCAGTCCAATGGAGGACACCTTGTAAGGAAAATCAATTAAGCTCATCAAATTTTTCTGTGGAAAAAAACTCTTCTCAACTAAAGACAGAGATTGTGCTGAGCTGTGGAAGACAATACGACATCATTCGATTAGGCTTCACTATTTTTTTAGTACAGGTATGCCGCTGTTGCCTCATTACTTCCAATAGCTTCATATGAAGTTCATATCATCCATTGCTAACCTGACACAAAATGGCCGCCAGGAGATAATGAGTTAAAGAGAATTGTTTTATTGTTGGGACTTTCTATCAACTTGTGCCCCTTGCACCAGAAGTTTTATATATATATATATATATATATATATATATATATATATAGTGCTGTATGAGGGTTTCTGGAGACCTGTGGAGCAACAGCCACAAGGAGGGCTGATAGCGAAGAATCTGAACTGAGGATGGTGTGAAGCTGCAGCTGTGGGTTCAGAGGAAAGGATAAAAAAAGGAGATGAGTGACCCAACATCTATCCTGTTCAGGCAAAAAATTGGGAGACTGTTGAGAACTAAACTGAATTGAACTCCTGAAGGTGGAAGACACAGTAGCTGTGGAGAAAACAAAGACCAGAGCCATAGATAGCTGTTATGAACAGTCTTTATTTATTTTGTGTAGTTATACTTTGTTAACTGAGTTGGTACACTGGTGCCAGGTTCCTTTTTCAGGCATGACCCAGGTACTAAAAGTGCAGTGAGTGGTCAGACAAATAATATCATAGTTCAATGTACAAAGGTCTGAGTTGATACAATAAGTGACACAGGCTAACATTTTACAATTTACAGACACATGGTTATAAAATGAGAAATATGATAGACAATATATGTAGTAAATGAAACATTATTACAAGAGCGATTTGATCTATAGTAATATTAGGGCAAAAGGCTTATCTATGAGAAATAGTTGCAGGTACATAGATACATAGAAATTGTCAGCAGATAAGGACTGCTAGACCCATCTAGTCTGCCCGTAAGCTTTAAACTTGTATGCAGTCACTGACCCTAAGTGATCAATGGCTTTTCATCTCTCCCTCCCCACCCAATGTTCCCTTGTGCCTGTCCCAGGCATGTTTAAACCCCTCCACTGTGCTTGGCTCCACCACCTCTCGTGGCTGACTGTTCCAAGCATCCACCTCCCTATCTGTGTAGAAAAACTTACTCACATTACCTCTTAATCTAACCCCCTCCAATTTCATATTGTGTCCCCTCATTCTGATAACTTTTCTACATCGAAAAAGCCTCCACCTGCACATTGTTTATGCCCTTGATGTACTTAAAAGTTTCTATCATGTCTCTCCTTTCTCTCTTCTCCTCCAGTGAGTACATATTGAGAACTCTTAGTCTCTCCTCATATGTTTTGTGATGCAAGCCATTCACCATCTTTGTTGCCCTTCTCTGGATAGCCTCCACCCTGTCTATGTCCTTATACATGTGTGGTCTCCAGTACTGCACGGAGTACTCCATGTGAGGCCTTACCAGTGTTTTATACAATGGCATCAATACCTTCTGTCTCCTGCTAGTAATGTCTCTGCCTATGCACCCCAACATGCCACTGGCCTACCCTGCAGCCTTTGCACACTGCTTTGATACCTTAAGGTCATTAGATATGATAACCCCTAGGTCCCTTTCCTCTTTGGTGACAGTCAGCACCTCCCCTTCCCCATTCTGTAGCTCTCCCCAGGGTTCCCTCTACCCAGGTGCATTATCTTGCTCAGGTTTAACAAATAATCCTTCATTTTTTGTGCAAAGACTTTTGTGGATGGTGACTGTCTGATGGAGGCAGGTATAGTGTTCCATAGGGAGGCAGCCCTGCAGCTGAAAGTTTTCCAACCCATCCCTGTCTGCATCAGTGAGGTCAGTAGTAAGATACTGGCTGTGAATCAGGAATGATGAAAGTTGACAGGTGTGAGTAGCCCTTTTAGACACTGTGGCATGTTGGCATACAGAGTCTCATATACAAAAATGGCTAGTGCGAGTTGGGCCTTGTTCTCTGGGAGCAGCTAATTAAGCTTCTCAAGGCTGATGCCGTGGTGGGATCTGGGGCTGAGGGTGGTGGTAAACCTGGACACCTTATAATAAAGAGTTCTTTTTTTCCCCACACTAACTTCAGAGCAGTGCCCATTACAATGATCCCATAATCTAACAATGGAGGAAGGTTGCTTTGTGCAGTGCTATCTTTGGCGTTCATCTTGAGTAACTTTTGGATACGATGCAGTTGTCTTAGTTTTTAATGAATGATCCTGAAAGTGTTGTTATGGTGGATTTCAAATGTGAGGCAGGGCTCAGGGGTTACTCCCAAATACTAGAAATCTGCTACCGATTTAAGCTGGATGCCATCTATAGTGGATATGTTAAGGAACTGTGAGTTATGTTTAATTCTGTGGGCAGAGCCTAAGAGCATGGCCTTAGTCTTGGGTATGTTCAGGACCAGCCTTTCATTAAGCAACCAACACTGCATTACGTGCAAGTTTTGCTTGAGTGCTATGTCGATGCAGAAGATGTTTCTCCCATGTACGATAACAACAGCATCATCTGCATAAAGCAGGGAGCTGGCAGTTGAACAAGTCCTGGGCAAATTAATGAAAAGCATTAAAAAGAGGGGGCTCAGTACAGAGCCCTGTTGTACACCATGAGTGATGGTGTTGGCCTCCAAAATTACATTGTCCAGTTTAACCATTTGGGACCTATTTTGCAGATATCTACAGAACCATTGCATCGCTGCTGGACTCATCCCAATGGTGCCTAGCCTTTTCAAAAGTAAACAATGGTCTATCAAGTCAAACACTTTGGTCAGGCCCATGAACACTGCACCCATAATAACCCTTTATCTATAGCTTTGTGCACAGAGTCCATGAACCTAACCAAGGAGGTACAGGTTCTATGGCCCTTTCTGAAGCTATGCTGCTTCTCACAGAGAGGGTTGTGCTGGTCTAGATAATGGGTCAGCTGACTGTGCACTATCCTGTCATGCACCCTGGCAAGGGCTTAAAGTATGGATATGGGCCTGTAGTTGTCCAAGACAGTAATGTTTCCCTTTCTGAAAAGAGGTACTACAGTGGCCCACTTCCAGATGTCAGGGACTATTTTTGTTTTGAATGAGAGATTAAAAAATTTAGAAATTGATTTGGCAATTTGTGGCACAGCTAACCTAAGGAACTTGTGAGGCAAGTCATCCCTACCAGCAGATTTATCAGGGTATAAATGAGCCACCAGCTTCTGAACTTCCTTTACTGTGACCTTTTTGTGGCTGCATATCATCAGAGCTATGCTGACATACTGCTATCAGAAGAAGGGGTCTGACCAGAATTCCTAATGCAGCACTGCTGTGTTGTTATGGCAGAGTGGAGTCAAAGCGCAACTTCATGCAAATCTGTCAGCATCCTCCCCATTCACTAAAGTGTGTTTCCATCTTCTCCCACTCTCACCATCTCACTATTTTTTGGCTGACCCATGTAACATAGTTTAACTGCTGGGATGGCAAGGCTTCAGTAAGGCTTGCAGGACCAGGTGCTGGGAGATGTTGGTCATGCTGAGTGTAACACCGTGTCCCTGATAGTCTTTTTAAAAATAAGCACAGCACATCAGTTGCAGTTGGTAGTTTCATCTCTGCAATTTGCAGTCAGAAGCTGTTTGATGAAATGAAAAACTGAAATTTAAAAACACAAATAGTGCTGTCAAATGAACTGTACACTTATTTTCTATATGATTAGCTGACCTATCAGCTCTGGAAGTGTGACAGTCATTTATATTGGCCATGTTGAAAGTCATTACTGACTGCTAGTTTGATACTTGCAAGTGAGAGAGCACTGTTGGCCTCCAGTCATAGGTTATGTCACAACCTCTGTTTTTAGTTTCAGTCAGATTGCATAGAAGCTGACATGAGTGGCGCCAAGTCCCTAGTCTAAGTTCTGTAGAACCTATTAGGTTCGTTGAGAAAATGCACTTTCCATACAATTGCATGTGGTGTGTAAGCATGAGTTAAATACAGTCCTCTATGTAAATTAATTTGTGTAGTACATGAAAGAGATCTTTTCCTGTCAGCTGTATGGAGATGTATGCATTGATGTTCAGTGCATGGCTGTCAGTGTCAGCTACTTACGAGAGATGAAAAACACAGAAACCAGCAATAAAGGCATAACTGAATAAAGTAATACTGGCATTGTGATGCATCCATTAACAAACACCAACATCAGTGGAAATGACAGTGAAAAAATTCAAAAATGTGAACAGCAAAATAGATGTACCTCATACCTGAACCTTATATCCCCAGATGGGTTGAGTTTGAGGTGCATCCAGTTTTGCTATTCACCTTTATGAATTTTTTTTATGTGATTTCTACTGATGGTTGGTGTATGTTAATGGATACAAAACTATACAAGTATTACTTTATTTACTCTATTAACTCATGCCTTTACTATCAGGAGTGCTGGTTCTTGTGTTTTTCAGCTTTGTTTTTTTACCTAGCACCCAGCATAACATGTAGCCCGGCCAGCTTTGTCAGTTTCCTTGCTAAATGAGAGACTGTCAAAGCCGGCTTCTCATTGTGGATCTGTTGTAAATATGTTCATTCATTCATTTACACTGGCATCTTGAAACGATCATTTCTCAAGACACTTTGTTTGAGATCTACTGCATGGTCATTTGACATCACTCCCTCTTTGCTGGTTGGCATGGCATGCCAGGTTGTCAGCTGTCAGTGTCAGTAATCAAAGGGGAATGAATTGTGAATCACAGTGAAATGTTTTTTCCTTTTAGGTTCTTATGTAGAAAAGCACAGCCAAAAATACACAAGAACCAGCACTCCATACAGTAAAGGCATGATTTAATAAAGTAAATAAAAGTAATACTGGCATAGTAGGGAATCAAGTCTAGGTATCCACATCAGCTCCATAGATACAATAATAGGGACGAGTTAGTTTTTGTTTTCTGTTAAGTCTGAAAAAAAACTAACAATGGTCTGCTAATGGAACTAACTGCAATAGTCTGACTCATCCCTATGAATTCTATTTAGCTGCTGTGGAGGGACATAGTCTCCTCACATATTAATGAGCTATATAGAAATTATTGGGACCCCAATCAGCAGCTTTAGGAGAACTCATTTTTGACAGCATATACTTGAGTCAACAATAACATTTTGTAATTTTTAAATCTGCAGTTAACACGTGGGTAAACCGTTAATATTTTATCAACTGTAAATGGTTTATAAAGTTTGAATGCAAACTTGATTCCCTTCTATTAGATGCTTTTTTTATTAAAACATTATCGTGGTATTGATTTAGCAGTGAATTAGGTGGAGTTTAAAACATTCATTTTTTTAAAGAAAATGCACTTGTCATTCTGCAAATGAAGTCTATTAAGTCACATCTGAAAAAATTAATCTAGCGCTGGATATGCAATAAGTTTTCTGAGTGATGTTCTTCAGTTTTTTAGTTAACTTTTGCTGGAAGACTATCTGGGTCCATGTACGTCAAACTAAATCTGATACCAGCAGACTGAGAGCATGCTATCCCCTATGGTGTAGTAAATCCATTTTTCATTTTATAAAAAGTTAGGATTCTGATTCACTTTTAACCAAATGGATCAACGCCATTCATTAAAAATGAAAATCTATGCACAATAAGGGGTAATATCAAAATGAAGCAATGTAAGCTTTTTGTCTTGCATTTTCAAGTTTATTCTGCAATAAATAGCTGTTTTACATTTTCACTTCTCTATGAATTTTGAGTTTGCAGGAAGCTGGTCATATTGAATTAAAAAGTGTGAGATTTGTGACCATGCTGCTTCTCAAGTACTATATTGTTTTTGAACTGCTTGTATAGGAAATAAACTGTATGCACATCCCCATTGTAATTTTGGTCAAAAGCTCATAAGGGCTTTGATGTGCTTTTGCTGCTCATTTTCAAGAAAAGCAAAAGCACAATTAAACCTAGAAAAGTGAGTTAACACTCTGAGAAAAGCATAATGATGGATATGGGAAACATACATCTGGAGTGAATAATAAAACCTGCAATTATGTGTCTGTGCATTTGGAAGAACCTCTGCTACATTCAAAAGCACCAGATGCTTTCTAAAGTTGCACAGAAAACATACTGTTGGGTGCAACTGTGACCATCAGGTGTGGACATTAGTTTTTTTTAATCTTACAGAACACCCACAGATGCGGATTTAAAAATTGACAATTATTCTGAGGTACAGCATAATGTACTCTTGTCTTGAAGCAATGCATATTTTCTTGCTTTGCTCTAAATGGCCATATTTGCTCACAAATGTGACACTTCCTTCATGTTCACATACTAAAAGATTGAATGTCTGAAGTCTCTAGACCCAAAATTTCTTTCAGGATCAAAAGTTAGCTGGTGGTTTAGTCTATGGCTATATTATAGAGGGGAAGAAGAGGGCAATAATTATGACTGTAGTGCCAACCAAATACTGTACCTCAAATACATGTTGCTGTATAGGAGGGGCAATCAATAGTTAGAATAATCACAACTTATATTTTCTGGCATATCTCAGCATGTATTTTTAAGCAAGTATCCAAGTATCACTATAGCACTGGTGTATGTGTGTATGTGTTGGGGCAATACATGTCCTGCTCACCAACCTAGCATTCCCTATAACCCTAAAGTTTCATGTTCTATGCCTGCTCACTTTTCCTGATACCCTTTTATGAGATGACACATTCTAAGAGGAAGGCTATGCAAAATGTTGCATTTCTACAGTGATCAGGTGTGCGCTGTGAAGTCTGAGGCCTTGCAGATAGGAGCCTCTTCCTGCCATGCTCCACACTGTGAGGGATGTTCCTGATTTTACCCCTCCAAATTGCTCTGCCCCACAAAGCAAAGACATTTCCCCAGGTAGAGAAGGTAACTTCTCATATTGTAAAATCAGACAACAGAGCAGCAATTTATAATATTTTTTTATTTATCTGTTAATGGGTGAATGCAGTGGTCCACTTAATGCTTTCAGACAGGACTTGGGCATTACAAAAGAGTAGAAATTGTGGACAACAATGTTTAGAAACACTATATATTACAGAGGAAAATACATCAAGTAGAACAGTACAAGGCACACTCACTACTACACATCATACCAAATCAGTATTAGATTTTTCTTTAATAAAATCAATACTTTCTTTGGTGTTCTAAGCTTGCATCTCAATGTTTTGTTGGTTGTCCCACAGTTTGAGGGCTAGCGTCACACATTTTTCATGTAGTTTCAAAGCCCGTGCCCCACATTTCAGTTAAGGGCTTTGGGGTATTTTCATCTCTGCAGAACACTATGGAAAACAGAGATATAGTATATAGTTTTGGTTGAGTAATTGATTGATTGACCGACCAATAAGTGTTTCCAAAAACAACAAATAAAAACATTAAACATATATTAACCAGTGCTTAAAAACAGTTGTAGGAGCAATTTCTTGATATATACATTACATATACAATATGAAAAAAATCAATATCAAGGCTTACATAATATACTGTATGGTTACACCTTGTGCATGGACTTTCATCCTAACTAAAATCTGTTGTACCACAGTTCAGAAGTCATAGAATGTTGCAGTACCCTTCAGTGGTGCAACAGTTTTTTTTAAATTAGAATGGAACATTTTTGCCTCCTGACATTTTACATTAATTTTCCACATACTTTATCTAGAACAGAGACCTTCACATAACACAAAATCGTATGTTATTTCATAATTAAAAGAAAAAAAAAACCGAAATCCAACCTCAACTTGGTCAGTTTTCAGCAACCATGAGTGTGGGTTTCTGTTTTGTTTTCTAATAAAAACAATTAAACTAAACATTTCTTGAAAAGGAGAATACAGTATTATTTTTATAATTTTAAGTTTGAAACTATATATTATACAAAATAATGCATAGGTAACCATGCATAACACGGCTGTGTTTCCATCTCAGGGTTTAGAGGACATCAGTGACCTCTCCAGTTTTGCTCTGGAGGGTCCAACTCCCCATAAGGTGATGTCATCAGAACCCCTTGATGGAAAAACTCAACCTTGTGGATGGTTCCTCGTATATTATTCTCTATATCATTGCTGGGATTCAAGTCTGCAGTCCGAGCAGTACCCTTGTTGTTTGATTAGAAATGGCTCCACGTTATGGCTCACATAAAAAAAATCTTGAAATAATAACAGAAATGTACTGCTGTATTTTTTCCCCAATTTTTGTGTCAGGCACTGCTGTTTCCAATACTGTAGGTCGAACAGAAATCATTCAGCAATTTGCAGTTATTTTGCTGTGAACCACTTACCACTTTAAAGCAATAAACAGACAAAAGCATTTAATTACATCATCATGTATTGTTAAGGACAAGAGGCATCCTTTTGTATAGGGAAAGGATATTAAAAGCAGCTAATGTTGTGTTCCATTTGATATACAAGTGCACCTCAACTAACAGTTAAAAAAAATGCAATTGGAAGAAGATAAACCTATAAAATACACAATGGATTTTTTCGGGACCTGTGATATGGGGGTCATACAGTAAAAATAAACATACTATTGTTTCCCCATATATATTTCTAGATTACCTGTAAGCAACTTTAACACTTTCAAAATTAAATAATATTAGTAGTGTGTGTTTGCCTCTTGTATGTGTTGATCTTAGACCTTGCTCTATATGATTGTGCTTTAACAAATGTATTTGTTTTCATCATTAGCTCTCCTCATTAAAACATGATTATTTAAAACACCCAAACTTTTACAGCTAAAAACATTGTCATTTTTGCATATTTTGTCCCCAAATTTTCAACATGGCCTTTTGGGTGCCCGCATCATGACAAACGGTGCTGGAACTATGCAAATCAGGCCTGTAAGGTGATTTCATGCTCATGTTGCAAAATCACCTTTTGGGCAGGATTTGAAAACTTTTCACCATGCTTGTTCATCAGCTATGATTATTTATTTATTTCATTTATTTATTTTTATTTCACCAGGAGAAGCTTCATTGAGCAAGTTCATTTTCAAGGAGGTTCTGGATGGACAGGATTATACGGACTGACAGTTTACAACAAATAAGTTTACAGAGTCATACTAACTACATAGAGAGCATTGTACAATAAGTGCAACACTCAGAGGAGAACAACATAGGTAGCAGAACATTACACACACAGTCAGTTACGGATTCGTACTAACTACATAGAGAACACTGTACAATAAGTGCAACATTCAGAAGAGAACATCATAGGTAGCAGAACATTACACACACAGTCAGTTACATATTTGGTAGATGAGGCTAGAGTTTTAGGAAAGAAGGTTTAAAAGGGGAAAAAGAGTCTGAGTTAAGAAGAGTAGTTGAGGAATATGGATAGGGGCAGGGTTAGAAGTGACAGTTGCATTTTTCTTGGATAGCTTTGTCTGAGGGAAATTTGAAGGACCCTATACAGATGGTAGCTACTAGCTTAAACTAGCACTGAAAGTTATTCCATAGTGAAGGGAGGGAATGTCTGATAGTGGCTTCACCATAATGCGAAGCAACCTTAGGTGTCTCCAACTGAAGGTAGGAATGTCTCCTCAGTGAGTACGTATTGGAAGACTGGTTAAATAGGTCAGTAATATAATGAGGGAGTTTGTGCATGATGGCTCTGTAGGTTCGTAGCAGAGTATTTTTTAGTCTTCTGTTGGAAAGCAAGGACCAGCCAATTTACACATAGAGTGGGCAGTAGTGGGTTCTGGCTGGGGCATTTATTATTAACCTTATGGCTCAATGATAGAGCACATCCAGTCTTTTAAGAGCAGAAACCATGCTGTGGCAACATTTAAGGTCAGCATAATTGAGAAGAGAGATGAATGTGGTTTGTACCATTTTTCTCCTTGCATCATGCATAAGTAGACATTTATTTCTAAAGAAAAAGTCCAGTTTCTGTTTTAGTTTTGAGCCAAGCTCTTCCAAGTGTATTGTAAAGGACAGCTGGTGGTCTATCCAGAAACCTAGATATCTGAATCTATCCACCACTTTGAGTGGTTCATCTAGCAAGGTTACTATTTGATGGGGGTGGCAGGAGAGGAGGGTTTTGGATGCTTGAGTGTTGGGGGGGGAGAAGAGCATGACATTCATCTTTTTTGCATTTAGCAACAGTTTGAGATGGAATAAGTTTAGCTGGAGCCGGTTGAAGTCATCTTGTAGATCAGCACAAGCCATAGCAAGGGAAGGATTGGATATGTATAGTATGGTATCATCAGCAAAAAGATGTATGCTAGCATTGGTGACATTTGCACTGATGTTGTTAATGTAGATTAGAAACAATAAGGGCCCAGGTATGGATCCCTGGGTACTCCCCTGGTCAGAGGTTTGAGAGTGGAGAAAGCACTCTGTACTGTAATTTGTTGTTGCATATTTGAAAGGTAAGTGGAAAACCAGTGCATGGCAGCAGGGTCTAGTCCGAAGTTATTTAGATTGTTCAGGAGTATATCATGGTCAACAGTATCAAACACCTTACTAAGGTCTAAGAAAACTGCACATACATGTTGTTTGTTGCCAAGGGTGGTTTTCCAGTCATTGGTAACTTTTGCTACTGCTAAGACTGTGCTATGATGTGGGCAGTAGCCTGATTGTAAAGGGTTGAGGAGATCTGAAGATTCCAGGTATTCTCTGAGCTGTGAATTAACCAATTTCTCTAGAAGTTTGGATACGATGGGAAGGAGGGATATGAGGTCATAGTTAATAAGGTCACAGGTGTTCACTGATTTAAAGAGGGGTATAATACGGGTGATCTTCCAAGGTGTGGGAAATTCCCCTTGGGCAAGCGACTTATTGAAGAAGTGTGTGATCGGTGTTGTGAGATAGTAAAAGCCTAGTTTCAGGAATTGGGGTTTGACTCCATCAGCACCTGCACTTTTTTTGTGTCTAGGGAGATCAGTAGATCCAGTACTTGTTTGTAGGATATAGGGTTTAAGCGGAATGTGCTCCCATGCTGGGTGTCCATGTGAGCTTAGTCTGATCCATCAGCGATGGGCACAGGAAGAAAGGTGTTAGCTGGTGAAGTGTCAAAAGTTAACCCAGCAGTAGCAAAATGATCATTTAAGGCCATTAGTATAAGGCTCTTGTCTGTGACAGTGGCCCATGGGAAACTATTTTTGAAGAAATGATGAAGAGGAGCTATGGCCTTCGATGCCATGGAGTGTTTGCTAAAACTTGGAGGCATTGCGTTTGAATGGGTTCAGTGTATTTTGGAAATACTCCTTTTTTTGCAGACTTTACAAGTTTTGTGCAACTATTCCTCATTGCCCAAAAAGCTGCCCAATCAGGTGCAAGCTTGGATTTAAAGTGAAGACTGCCAGAATGAAGCACAGTGTCACAGGTTTACTGCATGACAAAAGGGATTAACTCTAATTAAAATTGCATTGTTTGCTACAGTAACTCTACTGCAGAATTCTACAGTGCTGCGCTTCATCCTGATGGGCTTCACTGTATGTGCCCTTACCCAAAGCTTATCTCTAATAAGACAATAATATAAGAAGGCGATGTTGAAAATTTGTGGGGCAAAATATGTAAAAATGACAAACTTACAAGCAAATGTTCATATTTTGCCATGCTCACTCATAACTTCAGTAATTTTCACCAGATTTTCAATGTAGCCATTTTTTCACACCACCTCATGAACATAACTGCTGTCCTTTTTCAAGTCCTGGCCAAAATGTGTTTTTCCACCTGTGGTGTGGAATGACGTTTCACTGGCATGGAATCACATTTCTTTAGGAAAGTCAAAATTTTCACCTATGGGGCTCATGAGGTGGGGTGAAGTAGCCTCTCACTTTTCTCAGCTGCATCACTACTGACACATTGTTTGCTGCTGTATTGGCTCTGACTAGAACTTGTTTAAGTGAAAATAAGGAGTGTGCATTTACGAACATGCCTCATATACAACATTGTTAGGCTCCCTGTTAGATTTATCAGATTTTTGCAGGTTGCAAAAATGCTTATGAAACATATGTGTCACCGTCTTTAGGTCAGTGTGTTTAGTGCCCTCGTCCTCAATGGTCATGGGAGGCTCAGAGGGTTTGGGGTTTATAATACCGTTAATACACTTCCAGATTTTTTTCAGGACATTTAGACTGGCTTCTTGCTGCAACTTAAAATATGAGCTCCTTGCTAGAATGGGTTTCTGCATGCATGTATTTATTTATTTGCTGTCTTTAGGCCTATAGGCCTTCCATTTAGCCTGGGAGTGGGATTTTTTGAAGGTAACCCATAATGTGTCCCTATCCTTTGTTAATTTAAAAAAGTCATTGTTTAACCGATTAGAATTTGGATATTTTTAATTAGTTTCTGGGTGGGGGGCATGCTTGTCAAGCAATTTAGTGCATTTGAAGAAAACTAGTACAAAATTCAAATCAGGGACTGTGTTCACGAAGGACCATTCCACTAGAGCCTCTAGTCTTAAGACCTAAGGAGCAAACTAAACAATAAGTGTAGGCATGGGTGGGAACTAAAATACCTGACCTGCAAGACTACCCATGGGTATCTATAAACTACCCAAAATTACCCTAAAAATACCCAGATGAAAAAATAAGTAGTTGGCTCGGGTTGGGGAGTTACTACCCAATTTGTTCTACTACCCTATTAACCAATGCTGAACATAACAAAAATCATGTGAAAGACTGTTTTTGACTATTACACTGATTGCTACATGCCCCAAGTCATTATACCCATGGCAGGCATTGCTGAGAATGGTATGAAAGGTGCAGCTGCTGTGAGTGAGCCTGCTGCTGTTTCCAGAAATTATACCCATAGCCAGCATTGCTGAGGCAGGTACAAGAGGTGAAACTGCTTTGATTGAGTCTGCTGCTGTTTCCAAAAATTATACCCATGGCAGTCATCAAAGTTACACAACATATATCCGATGATTGACAAAATAAAACTAAGAGCAGTGTGGCACATGTGGCTGGCATGGTGGCAGTGGTGACAATGGTTCTATTTGTTTCATGCACTACCTAGTCACCATATTCAGTATCATTATTTGAAGGCTGTTGTTCATGTTCAGGGTCAGAATAACATAATTCAGTGTTTTGGACAAATGAGAAATTTGTCAGCATTCATTCTGAGAAATGTAAGCCATTCCACATTTACAGGATTTAGCAGTGTTCTTTGGTCAGTGACTATTCCTCCAACTGTACAAAATATGCATTCTGAATATACACTTGAAGGTGGACAACTGAGATACATTATTTCAAGATTTGCTAGATCAGGCCTTATTTTACTCTTTTGTTTCTAATAGAGTAATTTATCTTCCTTGAGACCACTCACAGCATGGTCTACAGAATACTTCAGGATCATTGTGCTGTGTGAGAAAGTTACCAGTCTGGCAGATGAACCAGTTGCACCTTCTTTGCAGGATACTAGTCCATGTTGTTGGAGGTGACTCAGAAGTGATTTGTCTTTCTGACCCTTAACATAGGATGCCCAAGAAATAGTTGTAGATATCCTTCTCCTCGCTAATGACATTGGTGATTGTGAAGAATTTATAGATGTGCTATTGTGTGTGTGTGCCAGAGGCGCACTCTGATAATTCAGCAGGGTTTGACTGCTGTACATCAGTTAATGGTGTTGGTGGGGCAATGTCATATTTGGTTAGCAGAAGATCTCTACAATTCTCAATGGGCCAGATATTCAGAGGAGTTGCACAATGCGCAACCACAGAAATGCTCCCTGGAGCCATATTCAACCAGCATGAATGCACAGCGCAATATCCATTGCACCAATGAGCAGCAATAATGTATGCGGTGCAAGTACATGGGGGCATGCCCATGAATAAGCTGCACAATGGCATATTCAGTAGAAAAACATGGCGCAAATGAGAAGCAAGTCAGTGAATGTGCCGTACAGAATTGAGCATATAAAAGGAGTCTCAAACACACAACCAGAAGATGCGTAAGCCATAACAGGACATAGCCATGGATGCAGGCCCATTCTTGATGGATCAGATAATGGAGGGTATGAGGAGGAGGGAGGAACACCAACGTGGCCGAGGAAGGGACCGTTGGCAGTATGACCAACACAGACAGTACTGTGCCCGCCTCATGTATGAGGACTTTGGGGACACAGAGATCGTGGGCTGGTACCATCTGAATGGGGCACTTCTGAGGTAGCTCTGTGAGCTGTGCCATGACAAGCTGCAGGCACCCACCAAAAGGAGTCATACTATGACGCTGGAGACAAAAGTGACAGCAGCAATGTGTCTGCTCACCACAGGCACCTTCCAGAGACCAGTGGGGGCAACCACTGGCATATCACAGTTTGCCATGTCCCACTTCCTCACACTGTTCCTCAACACCCTGCTGCCACATGCTCCGGAGTACATAAGATTCCCAAGCACAGAGGCAGAGCGTGCAGCAAATATGCAGAAATTCCACAGGGTGGCACGCATGCCCGACGTGATTGGGGCCATTGACTGCACCCATGTGTCCATACACACATCACCTGGCCCAGAAGAGGCCATCTACATGAACAGAAAGGGCTACCCCTCTGTCAACTGCCAGGTGGTGTGCAATGTCACTGGGCATTTTATCAATGTGTGCACCACACACCCTGGGAGTACAAATGATGCATTCATCTGGCACCACTCCATCCTGTGCCCACGATTCGAGTGTGGGAAGATCCCCACAGGACACCTGATAGGTGAGCACAACATGAAACAGGGTGACAGAGTGGCTGTGTAGGTGTGTACAGGCCAAAGGCATACATGGAGGGAAATGTCTGGGCCCCCATGTGCAGCATAGGGGGAGGACGTGGGAACATGCAATGCCATATGCTAACCAGTATTTGTTACCCCCACAGGTGATAGTGCGTACCCTCTGTGACCCTGGCTGCTCACCCCCATCTGGCGCCCATCCAATGCTGCAGAGGAGCGATATATAACGAGGCACACATTGCAACATGCAACATGCAACATCATCGACCATGTCTTTGGCATGCTCAAGATTTGATTCCATTGCCTAGACTGGTCTGGTGGTGCTCTACAGTACAGTCCTGTGAAAACCTGTGGCCTATTTCTGGCCTACTGCATGCTGCACAACATGGCCATTGACTATGGGATAGTTGTCCAGGTGGATGAGGGCAAAAGCAGCGATGAGGATGGGGAGGACAAGCCAGATGGGGGTGCGCAGCCATTCATGCAGAGAAGGGACCCCGGGCTGGCAGCCTGTGCCAGGAGGTACCGCTACACTATCATACAGGAGCACTTTGGGAACCGCAGGTGAGTACCAGACATGAGAGCCATGCATGCACGGAACACCACACTCAGAGATAGTGGTGCTTGACCACACAGGGATGCATGCAGGGCACAGGCACACACACAGCATGCACAGAGAACACACAGCCACATGCACACAACACAGTGGACAGGCATGGGCACATGCAGACACACATGGGCCCTGCGCTGGACACAGAGGTGGCCGTACTCTGCCCTGCACATGCACCACCATCACCATCATGCGACGCACAGCTGGGCATGTTGGTGGCCTAGTCAGGAGTGGTGGGTGGTGTGGCAACACACACACCAGTACAGCATGACATGACATGGATTAGAGTGAATGCACCAGCACACAGGCAAGGCCAGCACATTGCTGCTCTCATCACCCCCACGCGACAAGGCCCAGCAGCACTGCAGGCACACATGGAAGACATGCCACATGCCATATGCATCCGTCTGCAGAAGCAAATGGGTGCACCCAGCCAACTGCGCACCAGCCAACAGCAGCAGGTAGCAGGATGGGACAGCACACCCAGCAGGACTACCGTGCGGTGCACAGCTGCCACAGCCATGTGAGTAGCTATGCCTGGGCTGTGTGGCAGCCACTGGCTGCTCAACAGCCACAGGAGCTGTAACCAACACACTCGCAGGGGTAGAGGCCTGAGAACATGACTGGGTCCTTGTGGGTGTGAATAGACAGGCAAAGAGATTACTGCCGGGTGTGTCGGGGATGGGCATGTCAGAGCATGGTGTCAGCATGCTGGGGTCACCAGTCGCTGTGACCGTGGTGTTGGCATTGCACTATGAGGAGTCCATCGCACACTGCCATGCCCACTGGATGCCAGTGATGCAAATCTGGTGGCCATGGTACCGGCAATACCGTCCAGTGATGCGGTCATGGCCTCCCACAGCAGTCAGAGCTCACCTATCAGCTGGGCACATCCAATGTCTCCTCGCTTGACCAGGTGACACACCTCTACCTGCAGTGCACGTATCTCAGCCCCAAGCATAGCCTGGTTATCCACATATGCCTGCAGCAGTCTGGAATACTCATCCAGCCTGTCAGTGCCTTGCGCATCATGGGGTTGTCGCTGACCTGCTGGGGTTGTGTTGGCATGCCATGCAACATCCCTCACCTGGGGATGCTGCACAGGTGACCGTGCAGGTGGTGGGGATTGTGTGTGTGCTCTATCGGCGGCCCCTGTGGTGTGCTGCATGGTGGCCACTGCTGCCCACTACCATAGTCCATCAGCCTGCTGGGCTGGGCCAGCCCTGCAGCACAGGTGACTGCCCCAGTGCCCTGTCCATGGCCAGTGACAGCAGCAGCACCACACACCACTGTGCGGCCATGATCAGGTGGTGCCTGCTCAGGGGCCGTACCGTCAGTGTTGGCATCCACTGCCAGTGTACAGCTCCATCCCCTGGATGGCATGTCCAGGCCTGTACCACCTAGGATCAGTGTAAGGTCATCATCACTGTCCGACAATGCCCCCTCCTGTGTTCCAGGTACAAGCACCTATAGGGCATCTGGTAGCAGGAGGTTTCCCAGGGGGTTATCGTCACCTAGACCAAGGAACTCAAGCAGCCCCACACTGCCCCTTCATCTACAATCAGTGTCATGGATGCTTGTTGATGTTGATGACACAGCCTCCTCGGGTCCCACATCATTGGTGGCATCCTGCAACGCACCCCTGAGGTGAGATGGCGCTGGAAGACAGAAAGAGTATTATCAGCGATGATTGTGGCACTCTGTATGCAGTGCTGTTGCCAGTGCAATTGGGGCATGCATGCCACCACCATGCCGGCCCTCAACAGGGGACTCCTGTGCAGCATGACACACCAGGCCGGTCATGCCACAGGCAGTGCACAAGGCAGGCTAGCCATGGTGAGTAGCTGCAGCACATGATGTTGCACCACCACACAGCTAACATACATGCCTCCCCCCCGGCCACACCCCATGGGCCATGACACCAATGGTGTGCTGTACAGCTGCCTGTGATGGCTGTGGCCCATGCTGTGCCACTGGCATATGCTGTGCAGGAGCACTGATGGGCAGCCTTGCAGCACTGCACACCCTGGTCCATGACCCATAGCCACAGTATAGTGCCCATGCTGCAATCCCACTGCACACATGTGGCTAATGCCATGCACTGTCAGCCCATGTGCAGCATGGGCCACAGCATGCCACATTGATCATGGGTATGCAGCACTGCTGCAGTCACGCTGGTATGCTGCTAGCATGCACACACCCCCACCCCCACAGCCATCGCCTACATACTCACAGTGCTGTGCTGGGCTGCCACCCACCTGGAATCCACCTCCTGGGACACCCTCAATGATTGCATGGCTGATGGTTGCCGCCACCAGCTCCTCACCTGACGTCAGTATGGGTGCAGTGGCCAGCCCCCCACCCGTCCTACTGCATGATGCCCTGATGGAGGCCACCTTCTCTTTAATGTGCCTACAGTCTGTTCCCATCTTCTTCTTGTACTTCTGTGCACTCCTGTTGTGTTTGCTGTGGGCGTTCATGTATGTGACTACCTTCTCCCACCCAGTGGCACAGCCCTATGGGGTACCAGTGGCCCCACTCAGCAGTGCCTCCCTGTCAAGGTAGGCCTACAACAGGGCCTGCTGTTCATCTTTCATAAAATTGGGCCTGCGCTTCCATGCAGGCCCCTGCTCCTCAGCTCCCTCCATCTCTGATATGTTGCTACCTGTGGACAGTCAGACACTGGCCTGATAAGCAGCTTGGCAGCCCAACATGGAACAGTACAGCACTGACAACATGCACAGCAATATCATTACACAACACAGTGTGGTGGTTCTTACCTCAATGACTGCAATACCTGTCGGTGACCTGTGCTGTGTTGTGGCACCTTTATGGCTCAACTCATGCAAATGAGCTACAGCGCAATTGTAATGATATGTTAATGTTTGCAACTGTGCCAGGCATTGGCTCATGAGGCTATTTGCATAAACTGGCTGAATATTGCAGAATTGCACCTTGTGCATTACATATGCACCACAGCAAATTGCTGGTGCATTCCCAGCACATGTGTGTTGCGCGTCTGTGTACCTGCCATGCATGCCATAGGCAGCATGTCAAGTGTGGCCTATCACGCACCTGTGCATACTGTGTAACGTTCCCCTATTGCACATGCAGCCATGTGTGCCTGCCATGCATGCGGCCCTGATGCACTGTATATCCTCATTGCAAAGCATGTCAGATGCACCATGCCACCGACAGAACATTACCCACAGATACACGATTGGCATGCACATTGTGGTGCAGCATCATGCAGTATGCCTATGTGGTTTATGGCTGTGACCCCGTACTCCTGCCTTAACATCCGGCAATGTGTGTGTGCAGTAGTGCGCTATAGGCCTCTGTTGTGCTTGTCTATCGTGCATCAACATGCTGTGCAGCTGCAGTCCATGTGTTCCAGTTGCACATTGGGTGCTGCAGAGTTCCACGTGCATACTTTGCAGGCCACAGTACAGGTGGTTGGATAGAGTACGGTGGGCTGTTGAAATGGTGGATTCTGTGGGTCACATGAGATGGACACACAGTTGGAGTGACACTGAGATGGCCAACCTGGTGGCCCTGGTGGAGCCACTGGCAGACCAGCAGTTTGGTGTGGCTGATCTGCAGGATCCACGTTCTCAGGTTTGGGACAGGAGTGCAGTGGGCCTGGAGAAGAGGACAGGGGTGCCATGGACCATGCAGCAGTGCCGCCACAGGTATGGGGACCTCTGGAAGAGGGATCCCATGTGGTTACACCTCCTGCAGGACCGAGCGCATCGGGGATCAGTGCCACAGCCAGGTAGGTGTCCCCTTGCACTGTACAGGCTTCCATTGTCCAGCTCCTGTGCTGTTATGTGTGCTGCCTGTGCATCAGCATGGGGTGCATGTCCTGCATTGCTGCACCACATACCAGACCCAAACACCATATCCCACACACGGGTCAGTGACCCTCTCCATGCTATGTCAGCACTGTGCACTGTGTCCAGGCTGAGGGGGGTCTGTGCATGGCATGCCACTCATGTCCATTTCTTTCTCTGTTCCATCCACAGGACCAGAGGACTGCAGGAGGTGCAGGGAGGTTGCAGACAGATAGTGTGCTGATGGTGGTGGTGCTGCTGCTGAACCAGCACAAGGATGGGCAGGTGAGTGTGTGCAGCATGGTTTATGGAACATGGCTGGGACTGGGATGGGTGGTGTGGTACAGCCAAGGGCACTGCCGCCATGCATGGCTACTGCCTGGGGAGGTACATGGCCCCACTGCCTGTGTCGTGTTGTGCTGTGTGTGGTGGGTCCGAGCATGTGACCTCTGTATGGTGGCATCCCGTCACTGTTCCTGGTAGGTGAGTGTGTGTGTGTGTGTCCCATGGTGTCTAACTGCTGCTGGAGGACTACTGTCCTGCCTGTGGGGTCATTGCACTGGCACTGTGGGGTACACTGCACAGGTGTGGGTGCATGTTGTTCACTGGTGTTCATGCACTCTGGCTGTGGGGCATGGCTAGGTCAGCTGTTGCTGTCTACTGTGCACGTGCCATTGCCGGTTCCATCCACCAGTGGGCACATCAGCTGTCCTATGCTCACAAATGGGGGGACTTGGGTTCCTTGTAGTCCATCACTTATTGCCTGTTCTGTGTCCCCTCTCTTAGGTAAGGCTGGGCCCCGGGCCCACAGAAGATGGCAAGCATTGATCAGTGGTGGTCTCCTCCATCTGCATCACCTCATCCAGGACCACATCACTTGGATTAATGTACACATCCAGATTGGCCAGCGACATCTGGCAGCTACCAGGGACCTGGTGCAGGAGGTGGGCTGGCTGCATGTGACTATTCATCATCAGCACCTCTAACCATGCCCCCCCCTCCTATCACTGATATGGACTTCCCCAACCCTCATCTGCTTTGATTATATTTGGCTTTCCTTCTCCTCCAAGTTTGCTTCCAGATCCATTCCCCATTCTGCCCACATTGCCCATCGCTGCGTTTACCCCTTCCCTGTTTCTTGTTGTTTGCCTTGTTGGCACCCCATTGTATATGTTTAACATTGTTGTATTAAAACATGTATATTTTTGCACATCTGTGTCTATGTCTCCTTACAATGCTGGCTGCTGCACTGTGCTGCCATTGTTCTGTGGTGCTCTTAGGCATGTCCCCTTCATTCCTGGTGCTGTGCCCATTGTTTGCTACTGTTGTGTGCACAGGGTCCTGTGTGCCGTGTCCCTCTGTGTCACAGGCCCTTGGACTTTAGCTGTGCACCTACACTGTGTGTAGTACACTGCTTGTGTCCCTGTTTGCCTGTGCTGGACTGCTCACCACCTGCCATGTTGCCCTTGAAAGTGCTGCTCTGCTGTGTGGTGCTGTACCCTGTGTCCCTGAATGTCAGCGTGGCTCATGCCTCTTGTTGCCCGGTGCATGTGTGTCTCTTTTACATAAGCCATTGTACATGCCTGGTGCCCTCACACCATGGCTGTGACTTTGTCCTATACAGTGTTGCCTGTCAAGGTGGTGGTGGTGTGGTGCCATTGGCCTGCCAGCATCTGTTCCATCTGGGTGGGTGGCTTGGTGTCTTTAGTGACCAGAGTTTGCGTTGTGCACCTGGCATTCTCTGTGGCCCTCCGACCATGTGCCCCTGCTGTGCCTCCTGGGCACTGTCTCCTTGTGGTTTGGGTCTGCCACGCTTGTCTTGGCACTCTGGTGTTGTGCTGCCATGTCTGTGTTCCTCTTTGCTGTTGTGCTTGCTCAGCATGTTGGTTGCTGCATACTGTCATGTTCCTGCACAAACATGGTTGCTCTGGCACATGTCTGGGTGCACACTGGCACATCTTTGCTATATTCAGTGTGATTTGCTCCTGTGCATGTCTATGGTACATCTTTTGAATATAGCATTGTTTTCTTATGGCACAACCTCATTGCACTGCACACTGATTTGTGCTCATTCTGGGCGCACTTTTGAATATCTAGGCCAATATCTTCCCCTGCAGAAAGGATGACTTAAATGTTCCCCTAAAAACAAGGGCCTAGCAATGTAGTCAACACACAGGTGTCATTTCTAAACATGGCATTCATTCTCTGATCAGTCGACAGTCTGAGAAACAGGTCATCTGCCAGCATAACAGTAGTGGTGTCTTATTTTGACCGAAAGTCTTTCTTTATGTCAAGGAAAATGTGAAGAACTCTTAAGGAAGAATTTGACCCAGAGTTGCACCATCAGCACTGATGTGTGGCAGCCTCAAATGGCTCTAATAAGGTGACCAAAAACTCAAGTACAGCCCAGCTATTGGAACTGAGCATGATGTATATTTTACCTATTGATTCTGCATGGTGTAGTCATGTACAGCTTTTTTTTTCTGTGCAAGAATCCTTTCCAACATGTAACATGTTGATTTCTAACAAGTTGGAACTGTAGCCCCTTCAGGATTTTTTTTTGCTTTCACAGAGTGGTTGAAATGCCCACATACTTTGCTAGAGAGACCTAACAGGTTTTCAACATTTCTGTTTCCATTTAAGAAACTATGGATGAGAAGATTTAAACAATATGCAAAACAAGGTATGTGTTGGCAGTTGGCATCTCTAACAGCCTTGACTATGTTGTCACCATTATCTGACACTATGAACACTGGAGATAAGGAATACGGAGTAAGCCATTTCTGGAATTGTTGTTTCAGCTCCTGCAAGATAGTCACAGTAGTGTGGTTTTCCTCAGATGTGGTGACACATAATACAGACTGCTTCCTACTGCTTATGGCAGAGCGGGGAATATTACTTTCTGACTGAAAATGTGCCCAATGAGCTGTAACAGTCATGTAGTCAATTGTTTGGTTGCTGGTTCATATATCTGTGGTTATGTGAACCTGCTTCACTTCAGAGAGTTCCAACTGCTTAATGACTGCAGTACACGCCATGTCATTCAACTGTGGAACATCCTTTTTCAAGAAATAGATTCAACAGGGAATGGTGTACTGTGGTTCAATCTGGTCCATGAACTTGAGAAACATTTTAGGCAACAAAAGCAAAAGGGAGTTGACAATTGGACAGTAGCTCTGCAATGGCTCTACTTAACAGCTGGCATGTTGGATGCTTGTGGGTAAAATCTGATGTCCTCAAAAAACTTTCTTTTAATGTTAGTTGAGAATCATGAGATATTTTTAATATTTTAGGGTATGCATTTTTCATGCCTTTTTCATGTGGATTACTACTTTGGAATTTTGCAATAATGAAGGCCCTTACTTTTCTGCATCACTTTGGGACCAGGTTCTGTAGCAGGATTACCATTTACCACAGAACTTCAGCGGCGGTGGTTTGTAATTTCTGCAGAACTTCTGCGGCACCAATGAACTGCCACATCACAGCATCAGCTTGTCATCCTGACTTCACATCCATGGCAATGGCTATGGCAATCGGGATGGGGGAACGCACAGTAACACTAGTTTAAAAAAACACACAGACTTTTAGAAATAATTTTCTTTTTTTAAAAGCTAAAAAAAATCTACCACTTAAGGTCCTATCCAATTGCATAAGTGAAAAACACAAAAGGATCCGTATGCGATAAATAAGTTACCTATATACTCATGCCATATACACCACTTGGAAGGTCCCCACTGTGTATCACTTATATATTTATTTGCAATCTGTAACATATTTTAAAAACTGTAACTGTAAAATTGTATCTGCATTCATACAGGTCCCTTTGGGAGTGGAATAAACAGAATAGAGGAGATGTTGCAGGACTAATTTTTCATGCCAACCCACTTCTCCTGAAGCACTATGTAACCCCATCAGGCCATGATATGCACATGAACCCCTTGTGAGAGAAGGCTACCCAGCCCGTCACAAGGTGTCACCCACGTGACAGAACACTGCGCCATACCTTCCCAGGCTCAGAGCGGTGGTGTGTGACAGGACTGGCCTCCCCCAATCCTTGTGCTGCCCAGCCATAACAGATTAATTCATTTTATCAGTTATGTATTTCAGATGGCATCCTTTTACCTTAAAGGGACAAATAAATCTGCACAAATAAGGTATGGAGTTATCAGGTCTATGCTGTTGTCAAGTATTTCTTTAAGCTGGCTCTAGTGTAATTTTTTAATTTATTTATTTGAATTTTGATAACTGGTAGGCCCACTGAGACAACATGTCCCTTTTTCAGGGGTGACCCAAGGAATAGAGACAATTCCATGAAATAATACATGGTACAATCAAATGCTAGAATTAACACATAATAGGTAAGAGTACAAATTAAAGCAAGAGACTGCAAGTATAAACAAAGGTATGCTATGAGCAATAAGCCTTTTTCCTCTGTAGTAGGACGATGAATCCAGACTGGTCCAGTGAGGTCCAGCTTCAGTGATCCTTTGATCTGGTGTAGAACCATGGTACAAGCTGATCTGCATGCCCAGTAATAATTACAACAGAGTACCTTTGCACAATTGCAACAAAGTACAGTACAGTTTCATAATGACCTATATTACATATGTACAAAAATATAAGAGTGGGGAAAGGTGCAAGCCAGAATAGGGGAAGGGACTAGGAGAAAATTGGAAGACTGGACGAGGGAGCAAGGAAGAGGATAGGATGGTGCGTAGGGGTAAGAGGAAGGGATTAGGTACAGTTGCTGTTGCAAATAGGAGGGGAAAACAAAATGTCCTTGAAGCGGCTTTTAAACAGGGGAAGGGATGTGCATGAAAGTAGACTATGGGGGAGATTACTCCATTTTTGTGGGGCTAAGTGAAGGACCATTTGCCTATGGCTAGGTGGGCTTTGGGAAGGCTTAAAAGTGGAAGGTGGGAGTGTCTCATGGTCCTGGATAGGGATCTCAGAGTCAGCAGACTGGATAGGATGGGCGAGGAAGGAAGGAAGGGGGATGAGTTTAAAGGTTCTACATATTACAGGGAAGTTAATTTTGTGCTCAAAGGGTGGCCAGCCTAGGGACTTAAGAACATCGCAGTGATGGGCCTGAGCTGACATCACATCAGCAAAGCCATGGACTGGTCTAACTGTCACAGATTGTGCTCTTGTGGGTGGTATTCCTGAATCCTGAAGTAGGGGATACTGCAGCTTGAATCTACCTCAAGGCCCTATTGCCATTGTACAGCCCCCCCAATTAGGTGCAGTGCTGGTGCAGAATGTTTTTGCCCCACGGGGTCCCAAATTCACCACAACCTACTTACCTGAATTGCAGTTGACACAATTTGTGATGCAAGGTACCCCTTGTGACGATGCTGTTAGCCACAGACACATTGCCTCACTGATTTAGCTTCATGAATTGAGCCCCATAACTCTACTCTGTGTCATTTAGCTGTAGACATTCATAAAGAGTCCCTCCCCTGGCTCCCAGTAGCAAAACAGGAAATTATCACTGCAATTAATACTCAAACCAATAAATCCACAGGTGTTGATAACACACCTGTAGAAGTGTTTAAAGCAGACCCATTATGGTGGGTCCCTAGGCTTGATAAGCTTTTTCAATTATTAATAACCTACATACAGTATATTGCCAGAAAGAGTCTAACTGATACAGAAACTACTTTTTTATCATGTCATCAGATGAAAAATCAAAAATGTTCACAGCTGAGACAGATATAACAATATCATAGTTCTACAAAAGAAAGAAAAGAGAATTGCATGTTAATCAACTATTAAGGAGCATAGAATATCAATGAAGAGGAGGAGCAGGACAATATGATAAAGGAACTGTCAGAGCTGCAAGCAAGAGAACTAGAGGTACTGCAGGGGAAAGCATTACAGCAGGAAGAAGAGCAAGAGGATGAGAAAGGGCAAGGGAAGAATTTGCACCAGACAGGAAGGAAGAGGAAGAGGAAGAGAAGGGGATGGGTGCAGAGGTGAAGCATGTGCTTGTGCACAAGGGGAAGAGAGTGTACCAAAGAGATTAAAAGGGTCACATCCTCTATTACATCCCCAAGTATTGATGATGACTGTGACACTAAGGAGTGGAAGCCAACAAGGTAGGAGATGGAAACAGTTCAAATGTGGGGAAAAGAGAGAACTGCATGAAAAGATGTTCTTCAGTGAGGGAAATTTAGTTTAATCATACTGTGTGATCCCCTGGAAGAAACATGACTACTATGGTGAGTAATTTTTTTATTCCTTGTTAACTGCATGGATAAATACCTGCCATAAACAAACTGTACTGCTAGAGTCATTCCCTGTTCAGATTAAACCCCAGCATACAGTGGTCACCCAAGTTCTGTACAAGTAACAAAACCCAGTTCCAAGATAATGGCCCTTGCTCCTCAGCCATTCTCCATGCTGGAATACATTAACTTTTCAAGACTCTTGGAGGATTTTAAGCCACAGTACAATATTCCATCACAATTCAGTTTTATTTTGTATGTTTTCCTCAGTATATATGCTGCTGTGTGTATCAAGCTGGTGCAACACCTGAAGGAGGCAGGGAGAGGTCACGTGCATTTCATTGTGATATCTGAACATTGAGTAGAAACTAACACTTTTTGAATCTCCTTGCCCCTTGTGTTAAACATTCCCACCATCAGGCTGGTCCTGCCACCACCACCACCACCACCATCTGCAAAACATCCAGCCACAGAGAGGCACAGCAATAGAGGAATTGCATATTAAACACAGTTTGAGAGTGGTGAAGGGAACATACTTTGGAATAAAAATTCTGTAGTTCATTTGATATCTGCAGGATAGCTGGATACCCCCCTCACAATTTGAATGTGGATATCCTTGTGATGAACAGTGGTTGCAAGATTCTGACGGTGATGAATGATTGTCAGTGCCACAATTTGTGGGTAAAAAAAATAGAGTTCCATGTTGATCACACTGAATTCTGGGATTTTACCAGTATTTTTATGTATAGTTTTGAGATTTACCAGTACTCTAAAATTAAATCATTGTTCTCTTATTTATCAAATAAAGTAGCCTGTCTTGATGTTTTATTCTGATTTTTTTCAGCTCTCAGCTACAGAGGTAACCAGAGATATGTCCCAAAACATATGTAGGTATATCTGGATATATCACATGAAACCTTATTCAATTGAAAGGAGATTACCTGTGAAATATCTAAATATAGATGTACTGGGACTTTTAAAATGGGTACAAAAATCCTGAAACCTGAATAGATGAGGAGGTCAGAACGTAGTGCTGATATCCCAACAGAACAACACTGAATAAAGATCCAGCAGCCTCTTCACAATAAGATCAATACTACCACACATACCTGACTGCTATTACAAACATGGCTGTTTCCTTTACTCACTAAAAACCTTCAACTAGGCAATACAAATAAACTGCCTTAAACTTAAAAACATAATAATTAAATGTTATTTGCCCTCATAATCTTCTACACACACATGCACACACACACACACACACACACGCCTTTAAAAATGAAGAACTACAGTATTTACAATTTCAGTTTATGGTGTTTCTATGTTGACCATGAAATATCCCTCTCCTATCCTCACCTGCTTACTAGGGAAATCTGTACCCTGGTTCCATCTGATGCCTTCTGCTGTGTGACAGTGGGGATGTACATTCTGCAAGTAGAACTGAGCAGAGGTTTGAATTCTTGTTTTCCATCCATGTTAATCAATCCATCTCTTGAATTCAAACCCAAAACAAGTATTATACAATGAATTAAAAAAAGGAGTAATCTGATTGGCTGATTGGCACATTTTGCCCATTGAAAATCCTAGCATCGCCTAATGGGAAAAAGTGCCAGTCACTCACATCTTAGACCCCACTCTATAAAATCCATCCCAAACCCCAAAGTTCACTGGAAAACTGCCATGCTGAATTCCCGCTAAACAGTCATCTCCCACAACCCAAAGGTACAAAACACAAAATTAACTATGGGATTTACAGAAAGTCCCTTAGACTGGCTGATATCTTATTTGGGAGGATGCTCTCAAAGTGTCGATTTTAATGGTGTGGCATCTGGGACACAGAAAGTGAACAGGTGCATTCCTCAGGGGACCATTCTTGAAACCTTATTATTCCTTATTTTTAATAATGATCTACTAAATATGGTAACACGTACAACTGTTAGGCTGTACTCTGATGACACTGCCATAGTCGTCTCAGGTTGAAATATGAATGAATTACAGTCTTATCTGCAGTCTGATTTCTCAAATATTAAGGGGTGGTTCACCAGGTCAAAGTTGCTTATGAATGTAAAAAAAGACCAGATTGATGTATGTTTCCCCCAAAAAGGGTGAAGGGGGTTAAAAGGGTCAAAATAAACTCAAGATTCAAATTCAAAATTCCACTACCTTGGAATTAGTAGATAACTACTGCTACCTAGGGGTTATTTTTGACACAGAACTGACTTTCGCAAAGCACATAACAAGTACCATAGGTAAAGTGAACAAAAAATTAGGAGCACTAAAAAGAACTACAGAATTTTTTAAATTGCCTGATAGAAAGAGGATTGCTGAACAAATTGTTTTACCAGCTTTAAATTATGGCCAATTGGTTTACAGAACAGCTAACAAACCTTTATTGGTACGTCTTGACAAAACACATTATAGGATCACCAGATATGTATTAAAATATAGTTTTTATACTCACCATTGCCTATTACTGAGCAGGCTGGATTGGAAGCCACTTGAAATAGGGCCACAACAGAACTTGGTTGCTATTGCTGCACAAACTAAGGTCTTCCGAACATCCAGTTTCACAACATCTTTTCTCTGAAGGGGGGCACAACCAGGAGGGTAATGAACAGATCAGCTCATTTGAATAAAATTTTACCAGGTAAATGTCTAAACAGGTTTGGAGACGGGACCCTTACTTGTAGGGCCATTGCAGTTTGGAATTCTCTCCACCCAACAGCTCGGGAGATTCCAGAATATTTAACATTCCTTCAGGCTGTCAGGAATACAATGTTTTATACATGTAATTGCTTCACTTAATTACCTGCTATTTCTGGGCTTTTGTTTCTTGGCTTTGTTCTGTGAGTATCAATATATTGTACTGTTGCATATATTTTTATATTGTTTTATGAAACTTGAGGCTCACATACAGGACTGTCTTGTAAACAGGACTCCAATGTCCTAATGAAATGTTTTCCTGTTTAAAAATAAAAGTTTTACTTTACCTTACTTACTTTACTAAACTACAGTACATCCCGAGAATAGCCACAAAAGTAACAATTAACCACAAAAATATTCCCAAACACTCCACAGGCCCACATATCAGCCCAAACAGTATACTATTTAAATGTTTCCCAGCTGGCACTTCCATGTGACACACCTAAAAAACACTTTCCTACTAGTTCCACTCCATTGCCAACCCCTTTTCACCTCGTTCCCCAACTGATTTCAGAACAGACACATTTTGATACAATTACTTTAAAAATTAATTTCTCAGGGATTATTCCCCTGACAGACCATTAGACCCATCTCTCTCTCTCTCTCTCTCTCTCTCTCTCTCTCTCCTCATCCACTACCATCTGTCTAGGCTGTGGTCCCACTCTTTGTTCCATACTGCAGCACTTCTTCCTGCAACCATCCCCATTCACCCAAAGGCATGCTTAAAAAATGAAACAAATGCTGAAGTCAGGAAAGTGTTTTAAATTAGAAACCAAAGGATAAAACTTTAAGAAATCAACACCGAAAAGCCCAACTGTCAAACTTTGCATGCTCGTATGCGTGTGCATGTCCCCTGGGATACCACATGCATATGCACATGCACAGTATGATGGTTAAACTTTTCTACGCTGATTTCTAAAACTTTTAGCCCTTGCTTTTTAATTTGAAATACTTTCTGCACCTAATGAACAGGGTCATTGGAAATCTCTATGACCTGCTGCAGCAGTTTGCATTACATGGGTTGGTTCAGAAAAAGTCAAACAAATGGCGGCCCATTCTCCTCTTTTTGTTTAAGCTAACAAGGTCAAAACTTGTGCTACGATGCATATGACCTCCTGCACCACTCTTCCAACAAAAGGCAGCCCATTCTCCTCTTTTTTAAAGTAACAGAGTCTGAACTTGTGCTGTTACACACTTTACACTCACACCATTCTCCCTCAGTAACAGAATACCAGCAGCTGTTCACAGCTCCTCTCTCTCTCTCTCTCTCTCTCTCTCTCATATCCTTAACTATAGAAACACAGTTAAAAAAAGACATAAAAACTAAAAGCCCACCAAATATGTATGTGTGGTGATGGACGAGGGATGTGGGGATGTGTATCCATGTGTGATAGCATTCAGTGAGCTGGATCACTTTCACTAGCAGCTCTGCACAAATGAGTAAGCTAGGCAGCCGGTTCTCCCTAGCAACATATAACTATTTTTTCTAGTGGAGCAATAAAATAAATAAAAATTATTTAAAATAAAAAAAAAATGTATTTATTTTGTTTCTCACCAAAACAAAAGAGGGACCTTGTATAATCACAATATCCCACTTCAGGATGTGGATGATGCCAGGATTTACCCACACCTGGTGTGTTTTGTTCATTCAGCCTGCAGCCTCATGACAAAACAACACACCAGGCACAGGCAAATCTTGGCATCACCCATGCCTTTTCGTGGCATATTGCTTAATCTTAAACCACCTTGTTGAATACTTTGCACTTTAATATCTTCACAACCATTCAATGGATTTGCCCAAAATGTCTTAATGCACGGTCTCATGGGGAAGATCACTTGAAATTTCAAGTTTCAGTATGGTCAGATGTGCGTCTCTGAGATCCAGATAGCAAGAAAAGTAAAACAAAATCACATTTTTTTGCTGTTTTTTTTCATTGTCCAGCACAAGTATGCACTCATTTATTACTCACTACAGTATGCGCTCATTCAACATTCAGTCGGCCGCTGGCCACAGAGGTGAATGGTGGGTTGAGACAGTCACTGGCTCCATTTGGGGATGGTTGGTGGAGCAGGGGGGTTGGCACTGCTGGGTAGGGGAGTGGGGGGACCACTAGACTACCAGGGAAAATACTTATTTTGAAAGCTACTGGGGTCGGGGATCATGATGGGGGGTGGGAGGGCTGCTACATTTCCAGGGGTAAATGTTGATGTATTTTGAAGCTATACTTCGAATTACTTTGGGTTAGAATGCCACATTACTGCATGCTTTTTGCAGGTAGCATTTTGCACTGTGCTACAGATGGTGCAAACACCTGTAGCGCGGCACTATTCTTTTGAATATGCCGGTGCACTGGCATCCATGGCCATGCCCCTCATTCCCTCCCCTGAATACTTTAACATTTTGTCATTGGTGCTATCACACAGTACCACCACTACAAGAGCTTCTGAATATTGCAGCCTGGTACACATTTGGCGCTATTCCAGTGCAATGGATTTGCGCCAGGTGCAAAGCTTTGAATATCTGGCCCCAGATTTATTTTTCTTCTCTGTATTTCTTATATATTCAAGTTTGGTAGGATTTTTCTTTACCCATTTTATAGGTGCAATAAGAAACTCAAGGGTGCGCATCGTGGTGGGATAACAGCTCTCCTAGGTTGACGTAAGCACTCATCCTTCAGCCTTGTGCTTTGACCCACCCTAGGTGTGCCATTATCCCACCATGAAGCACACTTTGTCATGCCTTATTGCTTAATTAACTCAGCTACAACTGTGCATACGAACTGTTGCTATATGCAGTAGTTTGTTTTTCATTATTTTTGGTATGCTTGTCTGTCATTGATTTGAATAAACAATAATTGCATTTTAACTTGGAGACTTTTTCTTACCTAGAAAACGCAATACATATTGCATGGTTTGGCTACTTCCTTGCTTTAGAACAATACAACCAAGTTGCATCTAATATTATATTAACTAATTATACAGCTACTGTACGTGTGCCTATATACAAAAGCATGATAAAATATATATGCGGTTATGCAGTGATCAAACTTAGGTTATGCAGCTACTGTCAGCAGGACTAATGCCTGGGCCTCTCTGTTGGCTCCAAAGACTTCTCCACCTACTATACTTGCATCTTCTCCAATTCAAGTCAGCAAGGCTAACGAAAGGCAAATTTTCTGAGCCTGATGGTTTTACTAGCACTTGGCTATTGGGATGGTGCCAGTTGAGACCCCTATAAACCAAATAAACACCAAAGTGTAATTTTTGTGTCTGTGCTACATGTCAAACCATACATTTTTTGTGTTTAATGTAAGTAAAATCCTCCAAATTAAATCATCATCTATTCAAATCAAAGATTAATAAGCATGCAAAAATGATGTAAACCCGTACAAAAGTAATTGACCACTGTAGTGTATATGGCACAATACCACAACATATAACACACACTGTATACTAAACACACTACAGAGGTAGCCAGGGATATATCCCACTAAAACAGTTGAAATTAGTAAAGATGCCTGCAAAATATCTAGATTTATCTAGATATATCAAAGGAATAATGCACGACAGGGTGTGTGTCGTGCTGGGTAATATCACACCTGGGGTGATTAGGTACAAGGCTGCAGGTCGAGTGAGACTAATCACCCTAGAAGTGAAATTATCCCAGCATGACACACACCCTGGACTGAATTATTCCTATTATGCAATGGCTCTTGAGAAAAATAAAAGAAAAAGATGAAAAAGTGCACTTCAAAGCATATGTTTTGCTGTTTTTACAGCTGTGGGTGTAGCCCAGCAGATGTTATGCATTCAGGAAAGGGCTGATGTCATTTTTGCTACCAAACACTGGGATAGAGTGTTACAAATAGATTCCTCCTCAGAAGCCACATTACTACGCTGCTTGTGTGTGTGTATAGGAAGCTGTATAGCACTATTTTACCTCTGGCTTGAGGAGTTAATTGAGCCCACAGAAAGTTAACTCATTATCTTCTGGCAGTCATTCTGTGTCAGATTACCCATGGATAGTACAGATATCATAGAAAGCTATTGGAAGTAGAATGGGTTAAACACTTCCTGGAGCTTTCTGCATAACAAATATGCTTTGCTGTGCCCTCAGCCCCTATGAACACTTCATTAAGCCATTTGACACCACTTTCCTAAGAGCAGTCATTCTGCTACTTTGCAGGACATTCCATAGCAAAGAGTCCCAGTGATGCCCGTTTCCAAATAATACACCAACTTCAATTTCTCAGGCAGGCAGTTCTGGGTTACTGTTCATATTTTTCTGAATGTTCTTAACCTGCAATTTGTGACTGTAGGTGCTTACAACTGAATGATAGTAACCACATTTGATTAGCTTGCAAATAGGTAGGCATGTGTGTGTCTAATTATTGTTTGACTTAGATTACACATAGAATCTGATCAGTTTATAACATGCTGTATTGTGATTAAATGAACTGAAAAATGGGGGCTTTGGTTTCTTTTACAAATTCATTTTTCCCGAAGATGGAGATACTAAAACAAACATATCTCAACAAAATGTTTAAAAATAAGGAGTTTAGCTGTAATTTCGGGAGGCAGTATAGCGCAGTGGTTTAAGGCTCTGAGCTGCAAATCTGGTTATATCCAGTAGTCCAGACCTGGGTTTGAATCCCACAGCTTCCACTTGCATACTGTGTGACCCTAAGCAAGTCACTTAACTTCCCTGTGCTCCCAGGTTGCTCCTGTAAAAAAAGCTTTCAGCTTAGTGTGCTACTCCTGGTTAAACAACTAAAAAAAAAAAGTTAGTTGGCGTGGTGTAAAGAGCTGCTTCCTGAAAAATTACCTGGTTTGTGGGGGGTTGGGAGCTGCCACAAGCAGAATGGGACTTTTTTTTTTGTATATTTTATTTTTGTACCGCCACTCGAGGAACTCTCTCAGGCAACCACCACACCCCAAGCTCTAACTCCTAGCTGAGACATCCCCTTCTTCCTGGCACCTGCCTGATGGACCCCCCAGCTCTGAACCCCCCAAGGTGGGGCTGCCCTATTCACCCAGGGCACTCTATCTGTAATCTAATGCATGGGGCTGGGCTTGGCCCAGGAGAGGAGAATGCCCAGTATCTGGAGTGTGGCTACAGGGGCAGTGATGCCATCGTCTATCCCTGAGGATGGAGATTTTCTACTGTGATTGCCCCCTGGAGTGCAATTTGCAATGACGTTTGCACGATCTTGGTTGCTGACATCTGCCATCACTCTGCCTCTCTTCTGCTTGCTCAGCTCTCGAGTGACCTTCGGTCTGCACTAGAGGACAGTACTGCTCAGAGCTGGCCCCAGATCCCACCCCAAGGGAGGAGAACAGTATATTGGATGCTCAATCCTCACCCTCCCCTGCTGACCTCCGGCACTGAAGCTCATCCCCAACCCGGGTCGCCGACATGGCTTGAGGTGTGGCGTCCAACACCTCAGCCCCCAGCACCACCAGGCCAGCCAGCAGAATTGGATTTCATGGATGGGGGAGCTCATGGCAGCAGAAGAGGCATGATGGCATTAAAAGCTTAACAGTGTGGATGTAGAGGCACCAATATTTGAGCATGACTTTGCTATAGGACTAAGTGTGACTTGGAGTTGGGTATCATCAGGAACTGATTGAGTCTTAGTATTTTTAGCATAATGGTTTTCTGAAACTTCAACCTTCAATGGGTTAGACTCTGCAACCATCTGTACAGTATGTCACTAAGCAACATGCAGTGGGGCATGGGTAAAAACCAGATCACCAGACCCAGACCAGAGCTGTAAAATATGGACTGGGCACAACCTGTGCTAATATTGCTGATCCACTCTCTCCAGATGATCTTATCTGGCTTTTAGCTATCTGGTCTGGTCCTGATGGTTCCATTTTGAATCATGCCAAGGAAGGGCTGAAAAACAGATATCCTGGAGTGGACTAGATATGTAAAAGCTGGACTGAACAGTGCAACCAGAGTGACCGGACCAGCAGTATTTCTGCAAGTTGCACCCAGTATGGCCAGTTTTGATTTTTACACAACTGCTGTGGTTCATGTCTGTCAGTCCAGTTTTTAATCAATCAATCAATCTTTATTATATACTGAAAGGTATGTGAACAAAAATGCCTGTTTACGCAAATGTCCAGTTAAGCATAAAAAGAGAACAGAACATCAGGTCAAACAATTACATAGTAAAATACAGTATAAACAGGTCTAACATACAGGTCTAATACAGAGATCTTGAGGGATATACAGAGCAAAGGGGACTCAAATAAATAACAGTGACAAATTTTCAGCATGGGGTATAGAGGGAGGTACAATTCAGGAACATGAACAGTTGGATGATGTGTCAAAAAGAAGAAGTGCAAGTCCTGCAGCACCCAGATCCTGCATGCGGATGAGCATTCTGACTGCGTGATCTGCCTAGGCCTCAAACACTGGGTCAAGGACTGTGCGGTCAGCCAATCCTTCAACCAGGCCACACAGATTAGGCACCAGAAAAAGCTCAAAGACCACTTGCTGGAGGAGCAACTAGCTTTGATGGAAAAGGAGCTGCAGAATTTGTAGGAAAAATCTTCTCCAACGCCAGAATCCAAAGAGAAGAAAAAGTGCAAGGTGAGGCATAGAGACTAGGATAGGTCTCCATCCACTTGACGGTGACCATTGGGCACCACTGACACTGGAGGGGCCTCCACTTTTGATAAGTATCCCTACTGAAGAGGGACATACAGCTCCTGAAGAAGGTACAGAGGAGGGCAACTAAGATGATACGAGGGCTAGGGGATTTGACCTATAAGGACAGACTTGAGGAGCTCTGCCTGTTTTCACTGGAGGAGAGGAGAGACAGGGGGGACATGATTGAGGTCTTCAAATACCTCAAGGGAATAAATAGGGTAAACATGGAGGGGATCTTTAGACTAAAGCAGTGAGGTATCACCAAAAGGCATGGTTTGAAGTTGGAAGGTGGAAGGGTGAGGGGGGGAAAGAGGAGGAGGTTTTTCACTGAGAGGGTGGTGGACCCTTGGAATGCACTGCCTGGCGAGCTGGTTCAGAGATCCACAGTGGAGGGCTTCAAGAGAGGGTGGTACAGACACAGAAAGTGGATGTATCAGATGATGGCCTGTCCCAGGGGGGTGGGGATGGATGATAGGGGCGTCAGGAGCACAAGGGATGGGAGGGCCTCGGCACCCAATTAAGGATCTAAGGTTCAAGCAGACTCGATAGACCATAAGGCCTAATCTGCTGGCAAATAGTATGTTAGTACTGCCAGGTCTCCTACCGCTCCAGTGGATCAGACCACAGTCTCCCTGCCTGCTTCACTCACAGTGCAGTCAGGGCTCTTGTTGGATGACGGAACCCCTGTTGTGCTCCTTAAGCCCATATCTTCTTCAGGGTCTATCGCCAGCAGCCAGGTCAATAAGTCTCTCCCTGACCCCACCCAGGAGCTCACAGTCACAGCCAGTAAGCTGGACTCCAACTCCGCTGTTGTCTGCATGGCCCAGGCCGATAAGTCGGACATTAGCTCTTCTGACATCTGCAAGGCCACAGCTGATAAGTGGCTCCTCAGTTCCTCTGGGGACTGCACAGCTGAGGTTCTCTCTCATTGGGCTCACAGAATACCCCCAACATTGAGGTGAGCCAGCCGCCAGACATGCAACAGTCTTTAGAGGGTTCCTCGCTCCAACTGACCCAACCGCACCCACGGGCTTGCCTGAAGATCAAGAGCCAGATGTGGGCACTGATCTGGAGGTTCCCCTTTCTTCACCCAGTCAGTCTCTTCCTGGTTCACCCACTGGTCTATTCATGAACAGTTGGGTGATGCATCAAAAAGAAGAAGTGCAAGTCCTGCAGCACCCAAATCCTGCATGTGGATGAGCATTCCTGCTGTGTGATATGCCTAGGCCCCAAACACAGGCTCAAGTATTGTGTGGCCTGTCAATCCTTCAACCAGGCCATACAGATTAAGCATCAGAAAAAGCTTGAAGTCTACTTGCTGGAGGAGCACCTAGCTTTGATGGAAAGGAGCTTCAGAATCTGTGGTAAAAATCTTCTACAACATCAGAACCCAAAAAGAAGAAAAAGGACAAGGAGAGGCACCAAGACCGGGCTAGGTCTCCATCCACTTGGCAGCTACCATTGGGCACCACTGACACTGGAGTGGCCTCCACTTTCAGTAAGTACCCCTTCTGCCAGGTCTTCTACAGCTCCAGTGGATCAGACCACAGCCTCCCTGCCTGCTTTACTGAAGGTGCAGTCGGAGCTCTTCTTGAACGACAGAACCCATTTTGTGCTCCTTAGACCCACATCTTCTTCATGGTATATCACCAGCAGCCAGGTTGATAAGTCACTCCCCACTGATGAGCGCATGGTCACAGCTGGTAAGCTGGACTTCAGCTCTGCTGTTGTCTGCATGGCCCAGGCCGATAAGTCAGAAGTTAGCTCTCCTGATGTCTGCACAGCATGGATAAGTTGTTCCCCAGTTCATCTGGGGACTGCACAGCTGAGGTTCTCCCATTGAGGTTACAAGATACCCCCGATGTCGAGTTGAGCCATTTGCTGGACAAACAACAGTCTTTATAGGGTTCCTTGCTCCCACTGACCCAACCAGACCTTCCGGGCTTGCCACTAATCTGGAGGTTCTCCTTTCTACGCTGGGTCAGTCACTTCCTGGTTTGCCCACTGGGCCTGTTGTTTATCTCTCCAAGGACCTTCTGTCAGGACCTACTCAACCCAAGTCCCCTTGGACAACCAAGTTCCGCCATCTTGGAATTTGGCTTCCCAGACGATGGCAGGTCTTCCATCGAGTTCTACTTGCACCCTGATGCCAAGTAACCCTTAGCCATTTGACTCTTCGCCAGGTGACCCTTTGTCAGGTCAGGGTATGTCTGGCACTCTGGCCATTCCTCAGATGCTGGACAGCCTTCTGTCAGGCCCTCAGGTACTGAATCTTCTGATGCCAGACATTTCTGTGCTTGATCCAGTGCCAGCCCCTTCGAATGTCCCTATGGGGCTGACACCTGGTCCTTCTGGACCTCCTGCTGAGCCTTCAGCCCCACCTCCTGTTTGGCCTTCAGCTCCACCTCTGGCTGCACCTATGGGCAATGTTCTGGGCTATCCGCACTCACAATACCCAAGGTACCCTTCACTTGGATATCCAATGCCTGGTTATTAACCCCATTATATACAGAGGTACCAGATGCTGGGCTATGTCTAATCAAATGTGTGCTCCTTCTGGCTTTCCCTACTCTTGTCAGACTCATGGATAACCTATCAGATGCTGAGCTATCCATTATATCAGCATCCTTCTCCACCACCTCTTCCTCCTCCTCCTCTGCCTACACAGCCAGCCTCAGGCTGATATCCAGGCAGTGTTTCAGACCCTGATTCAGGAGGCTGTTCTCAAATAGCCTCGCAGCATGACCATTGGAAACCAGTGCTGGCCTTTACTCCCACCTCTTTTCCTACCACTAGATCAGCCTATCCTATGGTTTCCCACCTTTCCAGAAAAGACTTCTCTAGGCACCAGGTCAGGGATAAAACCCAGGACACTTGTATAAAAATGGTTCAGACCCCCAGCAGACATTCTTTGGACTGTGACTCTGACTCATCCTCCAACTCTGGTATGCGTACACCTAGAGATCCTCAGCCTAAGGATTCCCCAAAGTCCCCTCCAGAGGACCCTTCCTTTGCAGAACTCCTCATAACTTTACAAAATGGCTGTGGCTGGGCTATCCAGGAACAGGATGCAAAGTGGAAATGGCTTGCAGAACATCTAAACATGACTGACACAGCTCCTATGCCCATACTGTATTGGACTGGGCCCCATGAAGACCTGATGTCCACTATCTGGATACAGACTTCCGCCATTCTGGCTGTTTCAAAAAAGGCAGACAGGATGTACCACCCCCCCCAGATGGGATCACACACCTTACTGGCCATTCTAATGCAGACTAGGTTGTTATCATGGCTGCCCAAGACCGGTTATCTAAACATAAACATTTGGGCATGTCTCCTCCTGATAACGAGTCTAAGCAGCTGGACAATTTCAGTCATAAGATCCATTCCTCCTTCAATTGCACCCTCAGGTCAGGTCCCTTAATTATGTGGCTCATATGGTTTCCTACCAGAAACCTTCCCTGGCTTAACATGAGTCCAGGCTGGAAGTTATCCAGGATCAGGAGCTTAGTCTGAGATTGCAAAAACAGTGAGAATGGCTAAAATCTCCTTTTCTCCTGCCATCCTGGCCACTTATAACACAGTAGACTCAGTTGCTCACACCACAGCCAGTGCTGTCTGCATTAGATGACATTTGTGGCTCAGGATTGCTGACCTGGCACAAGACATCCAGACCTCCATCGTGGATGCCCCTTTGAGGGGATCCATGTTATTCCTAGATGACACCAAGGATATTATCACTGAACTGCAGCACCGCAGTAAATCCATCCATGACGTCTGCTTCATGTACCGAGGGGGTTAGAAAGGCAAACAGTCTTTTTTGTAGGAAACAGAGACACCAGATCAAAGAAGCCCCTGCCAAACACCAGGCCAAATGCCAGTATCCAGCATCAGGAACGCTTACTCCCCCTGCCAAGTCCCAGAAGCCCCCCAGAGGAGCTCCTAGCTCCCTCCCCTTGGCCTCCTGACTCATGGGGGACCCTCTGCCTCCTCTAGATCCTTTGGGTGAAACAGTGGGGAGGACGATTTACCCTCCATCTTCTGGGGTCACAGGACATAAGCATAGACTTTTGGGTCCTTCAGTTAATAGCAAGAGGTCACACCATAGAGTTCCTAGACAGGCCTCCAGACAACCCCCTAGGCCTCTCCCATTATCTTCCAAGGTGCCTGTCTCTGATAGGGGATGAAAAACAGGCTTTTCTACAAAAGTCAGCAATAGAGCACGTGGTTCCAGCAAAGATAGGAAGAGGGTACTACTTCCATTTCTTCCTAGTGCCCAAAAAGATGGACAACCTAAGACCCATCTTGGAACTCAACATGCTCAACCTGTACATTGAGTACAAGTGACTCTGCATGCTCACCATCCAGGAACTTCTACCCCTGCTCCACAGGGGTTATTGGCTTTGTGCGCTGGACATGCAGGATGCTTTTTTTTAACTCTATTTATAGCACTGCCTTACCCTGAACTCTCTCCAGATGGATACATGACTTGGAACTGGATCTCACCCATCTGAAGTCATCCACTTGACTCCTCTGGAGTCTCAGTTCTCCATCCACTAGCCCAGCCACCCAATCCCCCTTCTCTGAGTCCCCTAAGGTGGGACCGCCATTACTCTTTCTACAATCTAGAAGAGCAGCCAGGCAGGGAGGAGAACAGATGAGTGAATAGAGAAACCCAACACTTGCCCTGGTGACCAGCCCTCGAACCATCCTTCGCCTATCAGGAGGCAGGAATTTTTTACTTACTTTTTCCCCATTGGCATGGTGTGCAATGGATGCCAGCGTGGGTCCACCCAC
Source organism: Neoceratodus forsteri (assembly GCA_016271365.2). Taxonomy (NCBI): domain Eukaryota; kingdom Metazoa; phylum Chordata; order Ceratodontiformes; family Ceratodontidae; genus Neoceratodus; species Neoceratodus forsteri. The sequence continues at coordinate 1,786,951,330 of CM057455.1, read as the reverse complement.
AGATGTCCTGCCAATGCCAACCCCTCTACAGAACCATGCTACTGAACATTGCACCCAGCCTTCCACTGGGAGCCACTACTGAGATCGGTGCACCCTGGATCCTACCCAGGAGAAGACAGAAGTCCTCCAGATGCTCAATCTCTCCTTCCCCACTGACCCTTGATAGCCCTGGCTCATTCCCAAACCTTGGTCACCAGCGTGGTGGAGGTGTGGTGTCTAGCACCTCAACCCTCAACACTACTGGGCCAGCCAACATGCAAGATGCTTACCTGTACATCCTTGTCTTCCTGGCCCACCACCGCTTTCTTTGGTTTGCCTTCCAGGGGGAACATTACCAGTTCAAGGCTCTCCCTTTTGGCTTATCCTTGGCACCTTGGGTTTTTACCAAGTGCCTAGCAGTGGTGGCTGTGGCCCTATGCTGCAGAGGGATCTAATTGTGCCTGTATCTGGATGACTGGCTTCTGTCAGCCCCATCACAGAGCAGACTGAGGTAGTCCCGCTCCTTCACCCTGGACATCTTTCACAGACTTGGAATAACAGTCAGCTATCCCAAGTCCCAGCTCTCCCCTCCCATTTAATAAACTGTATTCATTTTAGATATTTAACAACATTCCAAAACAGACAACATGACAATGCTATGAGAAGAACAACTAGCAATAGACAATTACATGAATTATTGCATTCGGTAACAAGTTACTGTCTAAAAAGAAAAAAATGTTATATGGTTAAGTTGTCTGTATCCCCCCTCCCCCCTACCCTTCCTCCCACCCCATCTCAGTCTGCCACATGGTTTTATTAAAAGAAAAGTTATGAAAAATATAGATCTGAAGTACTGACTATGGGGTTATACCTAATGGATATAACCATCATAAAGAACACCGGTAAAGGTAAGTATGGATTGGGTCTATTGTACCAAAATAAGAGTATGGAGTGTTTCCCATCTTTGCTTGTATGTTGCCAGTCTATTCTTGATTCCTGCATTTATGAGTTCTGCCTGTAGGGCAAACATGATTTCCTTGAACCATTCTAAATAAGGGGGAGTATATGAGTCTGACCAATGTCGTAATATTACTTTCTTGGCACAAGCAGTAATTAAAGCCATACGGGGCTCTCTGCTGTGACCCCAGAACCTGCCTGTAATCACCCAAAATACAATTTCAGGATTAAATTTGTGAGCAAACATAAGTAATGGGTTAAGACAATTTTGAATATCCATCCAGAAGGAATTAATAGTATCGCAGGCCCATAACATATGAAATAAATCAGCAGGTGCTTGTTGACATTTTGGACATCGACTGGCTGGTATAGCCCCCATTTGATGAAGTTTGAATTGTGTATAGTATAAATTGTGGTTAATATAGTATTGCATGAGTCTGTACCTATCCCACTTGATGCATTTATATAGGTATTTCCAGATGCTGGGCCAATTCCTCGAGGGGGAATTCAGTGGTAAAGTACTGTCCCACCAATAGGACCTTTGACCTTCTAGGGTAGCTATTTCTTTTAGGAGAAATTTACTAACATACTATTTTCCAGCAGATTAGGCCTTACGGTCTATCGAGTCTGCTCGAACTTTAGATCCTTAGTTGGGTGCCGAGACCCTCCCATCCCTTGTGCTCCAGAAACCCGTATCATCCATCCCCACCCCCCTGGGACAGGCCATCATCTGAGAATATAATGTGAGATGTAGGGGTGGATTCTACATATGGGAGTACAATAGACATTAGGGGGCTTTTCCATACTCCCAAACCAAAATGAGTCACCAATAAGCGGGATATTTGAAAAAATTTAAACACTTGATTATCAGGCCATTTAAAAAGGGATTTGGCTTCTTTGAAAGAGAGCATTTTTTGATCGCGGACCAGCTGGTCTACACATTTTACTCCCATCTGTGGCTAAAAAAGGTGTCATTTAATTATCTTACCTGAGATTAAAAAATTAGGATTAGAGAAAAGAGGTTGGGCAATGTCTCTGTATGCATCTACTCTAAGGAAATTATTTAGCTGATGTTGAGTGTGAAGTAAGGCATACAATGGTGTCTCCTGTAAGTATTTAGGGAGATTCTTCCTGGTAATAAAAGGAAGGGTCTTAGGATCAATGCCATTCACCAAACATGAAACCTGTTCAATTCTGACCCAGGAGGGACAATAGGTGGATTCTAGAATAGCTTCTGAGGAAGGTAACCAGAATCTAATTCTCGCCAGATGTATGGCTAAATAATATATATAAAAGTTAGGGGCTTGAAGGCCTCCATCAAAATTCTGATATGCAAGTTTGAGATAGTTTTGCCTAAATTTCTTCCCTTGCCATATAAAGGTACTAATAAGTCTGTGTATCTGTGATGTATGGCTAAATAATATATATAAAAGTTAGGGGCTTGAAGGTCTCCATCAAAATTCTGATGTGTAAGTTTGAGATAGTTTCACCTAACTTTCTTCCCTTGCCATATAAAGGTACTAATAAGTCTGTGTATCTGTGAAAACCATGACAGCAGGAGGGCCCCGTTGAACATTTGTAAAGGATATAAGAACCGAAGAAGGACATTCATTTTAATTATACTCATACGACCCCATAGAGAAATAGGCAATTTTGACCATTGCTTGAAATCATCTGATAAGGTCTTATTTAGAACATCTAGATTGAGTTTTTTCAATACATGGGGAAGGGGGTGCAGGAAGATTCCAAGGTATTTGAATTTTTCAGTATTCCAATGAAAGCCCAAATGCTCGATGTCACTCCTCAGTATAAATTTATTAAGAGGGAAAACTTCCGTTTTTCCCATGTTATCTTATAATTCAAAATTACTTCAAACTGTGATATAATTTGAAAGAGTTCCGAGAGGGATTGAGTAAGGTTGGTAATATGCAGGAGTAAGTCATCTGCATATGACGATATTTTGTATTCCATATGACCAATTGGTATTCCAGACTCCATCGCAGAGTTTTTAACTTTCCTAATAAGTGGTTCCAAGTACAAGTTGAAAAGGTAAGGGGAGAGGGGACAACCTTGTCTGGTACCCTGGGATAAAATAAAGGATGTGGATAGAATGCCATAGCAATAAATTTGAGCTTTTGGTAGTGTATATAAAATTTTAACCCATTGTATAAATTCTTGCAGAATATGGTATTTGGCCAGTAACAAAAAAAGATAGTCCCAAGAGACCCTATCAAAGGCTTTTTCTGCGTTCAAGGTGACAAAGACAGCTGAAGAAGTGAGTTCCCTGGACACAGAGGAGAGGTAAGCTACTTTTCTAAGGTAATGAGATGATAGCCTCCCTTTAAGTAACCCGACCTGTTCAATACTAACAAGAGATTCCCAGACCTGACCTAGACTAGATGAGAGTATTTAGGCTAAGATCTTAAGATCCACATTAATTAGAGAAATTAGTCTGTAATTGGGAATAAAGAGAGGGTCTTTATCCGGTTTTGGAAGAACAGTTATAAAGGTCTGAGCCAGGTAGGTGTCAGAAATACCTTTGTTAAAAATGTATTGAAAAGTATCTAGGAGAATGGGAGCAATCATCTCTTTAAATGTTTGGTAAAATTTTGTAGTAAATCCATCTGGACCAGGCGATTTATTCCATGACAGGGAATCTATGACTGCATGGACTTCCACTAGGGTTATGGGAGCTTTCAGAATCGTATTCCGGGATTCTGATAACACTGGGAGAGCAATATCTTGGAGAAAATTGTCAAATTGTTGGGGCAGGGAAGAATGATTTGGGGCTGAATATAGACGCCGGTAATACTCTTGGAATGGATTCACAATGTCTGGAAGGGAGGTAAGCAAGACCCTCAAAGTCGAGTAAATAGAGGTGACTATCTTATTGGCCATCTGAGTACGAAGATGGATAGCCATAAGCCTCCCAGCCCCTTCCTCCTGGTCAAAGTAAGAAATTTTGGACCGGAGCACAAGAAATTCGGCCTTCTAAGCTAGTAGCTGGTTATATCATGCACGAAGAGATTCTACTTTTGCCCAGTCTTCTACTGGAGCTGAGGGCAAGAGGTAACGTTCTTGTTCTTGTATTTGGGCCAGGATTGCAGAGTGAGCTGCCGCTCTCTGGTTTTTATGTTTAGTCACTAAGCGAATAAATTCACCCCTCAGTGCACATTTCAGAGCTCCCCATAAAAAGTCATTTTTGGGCATGGTTGGGGCATTAAGATCCATAAAGTTAGATATGAAAGTTTGAATAAGTTGTATTTGATCATCAGCTTTTGATCATCAGCTTTCAAAAGTTGACTATTTAATTTCCAGAATTTATCTCTGTATATGTTTGGTGAAACATCAAGAAGGAGATGGGCAATATGATGGTCAGAAATTACCTTAGAAGAGTAGTAAGCCATGGAGACACCCAGCAGGAAATCTAATGATATGAGAAAATAATCCAGTCGGGAAAAAGAGTGACGAGGAAGGGAATGAAATGAAAATCCCTTACTGTCTGGATAAAAAAGCCTCCAGGGTCTGTAAGACCAATGGAATGCATTAACTCAAGTAGTGCTATTTGACCTGGTGCTAGTTTTTGTTTTGTCTGGCCAGATCTATCTAACTGGTTAGATAATACCAGGTTCCAGTCTCCCCCCAAAATTATTGAAAATGTAGTCCATGGGGCAATGGTGGACATAAGGCTAGCAAAAAATTCTTGGTCCTCATTGTTCGGTCCATATATGGATCCTAATGTTAACTCTGAATGGCCCAATAAGGCCCTAAGAATCACGTATCAGCCTCCTGGGTCAGCAATTAGGTGAGTGAGATGGAATGGGATTCTCCAGGATATGAGGATAGCTGTTCTTCTTTTACGGGAGTCAATACCAGAGCCAAAAACTTGACCCACCCAGTTTCTCCTTAAGTAATTTGTTTGATCAGGTAACAAGTGTGTCTCTCATAGAAAGGCTACATCTATTTGCAGACTTTTGAGGTGAAGTAGAACTTTGGTTCTCTTGGCTGGGGTCTGTGCTCCTTTTATATTCCAGGAACAGTACTTAAGACCTTCCATAACTTAGACTAATACCTAGAAAAGAGAAACATATTTTTTCTGAAAAAAGCCAGAACATAACATCAAATTTAATGATAACTACTTCCCAACCAGTCCCCTGTGTTATTATTCTACCTCCCCTCTCCCCCAACCCCGTTTACTTAAACCCTGACTTCCAATTCTATGGAAGTATTCCCTTGATCTTCCCGCTTCACCTTTAACTATTAATATTAGAAGAAACCCAGAATGGGACCCTGATTAGGGAAGATCAAACCCCAATGTCTGGTTCATGACTTCTTCCAAACCTTAGACAATCCCGCTTATCCCCCCGCCCCCCCCAATTCCAAGGAAAAAAAAAACATTTTAACAACATTCAAGGAACAGCTATGGTAACTATGCACAGTTCCTACCTAACAACACTAAACTAAATAGTGATATCTATATAAAACTAAATGACTGTTATCCACCTAAACACAATTAAACTCCAGTCTTAATATATTTTTAGTTGATATGAAGAAATGAACCCCTAGAGAAAATTATATATGGTAACAGATCACGGCTTTTACTATAACTTTTAGTATGCCATCGTAACATAATAGGAGAGCCTTTTAATCTTTTTAAGCTATAAACAGTATTCTCCTGGATGTGATAATATGTTATATTAAGCAAACTCACCTTCATTTATTAAACAGCATGTGATACAACATAAAAATCCAGAAAAACCAAGCACTTTGCTTTGGATATGATTCAAGCCAGAACATGACCGATTTACATGGCTCAACTGTATAAGACTCAATGTTACAGACAGAGAACAAAGTGAACTGAACTTATTGGGGGTAAATAAAAAACACAGTTAGCAGGTTATTTACTGGCCTTATCTGGTAATATAAGCAAAAAACTCACTCGTTAGTCACAAAAGTTGCGATAGTGCACACCTTTGAGCAGTCTCTCTGCCCGTATATTTGCTTAGATGCATGTTAAAAGACAGGAGAGTGAGTATCACTGAGAAAATAATGGAACACCTTGAGAGGAGTGGGCTGACCAGCATCTGAACAGTCTCCCCAGAGTCAAGAAGGTGGAACAAAATCGTTACTGGCCAAAATCAGATCTACGAGAAAGAGAGAGCTGCAAGCACTCGTTGAGGCGACCCTAAATCAAGGAGTAAACCCAAGGAAAAAAAACGCCACAGCAAGGCGGATTATGACTTGACTACTGATCTTGATATCCTGATTATTTAACACTTGAAGTCCAATTAAGGATCATCGCGAATCCCAGTTGAAATCTACACTTCATACCAGTTGGGTGTTTGGGATCAGTGTTGTGTAAATAAATCCAGGAACAGGATTGCTAGGTCTCAGGCAGCCTGGTCGGCATTGTCGAATGATTTCCAGGTTCCTTGATGTAATACAGAGAGCCTGGCCAGGTATAGCATCCAGAATTTAATACTTGCCACAATCAATATAGTGATACTGGGGTGATATTCTGCTTGCTTCTGGTGTGTGGCTACTGGAAGGTCCTGTGAGAATCTTAGGTCTGCGTGATCCCACTTGATCTCATGTAGCTCTTAGTTTTGGCCACTACCTGTTGGTGATCCAGATAACTGAGTAAACACAGAATAAACGGCCTTGGCTTGGATCAGGATGGTGGCCTTGGTCTTAACTATGAGCCCTTTCTGCAACGTATGTGGTAGAATGAGGCGGGGGTTCGGCGATCTTCAGAAGCAACTTCTGGGCAAAAATTACAGGCGAGTGGCCCTCAGCTTCCTCTGGAAGGCCAAAAATAACCAGGTTATTATGCCTGTTCTGGCCTTCTAGATCTTGCAGTTTCAGCTCCAGCTAGCTCAGTTTTTGCAGCAGAGAAGACATGTTGGGCTCCATTCTGGACTGCCATTTTTCAAGGGAGGATGTACATACTGTTACGTCTGCCACTGCCTGATTAGTGTCTTTCAGGACTTCCTTAATAGATTTTAGATCTGATGCAAAATCTTGAAACGCTGTCTTTAGCGGAGCCAACTCAGCTAGAAATATTTCTTCAGAGAGTGGTATAGTGGTGATCAGAGCTTTCGAGGACTTGCCTCCTGCAGCTGTTTGAGCCTTAGGATGCTTAGCTAGCTTGTCCGGAGTTGTAGGTGGTGTACGTGCCGGGGGGGGGGCATGTTTCATCTCATCCTTCATTCTTTCAAATTATTCCTGTTTCTCTAGCAGCTGATGAAGAGATTGATGTCTGTTGAGTGGTAAGCACTAAAAGTTAGTATTTCTTTGAATTTGTTAACCTTGAGGTGAGAGCGGGTTTTAGAAGTGTCTGTCTATGTGGAAGGCATCACGTGGTTACCTCTCCCCTTCCCTCCCATCACCTACAACTGATTTGAGGCAGTGTTGGCTACTGCCCAGGACAAGGCCTTCCTCCCATGGAACAGAGCAGAGACCCTGCAGGAACAGGCCAGATTAGTGGCCAATTCACGCTGTATCACAGCCCAGTCAATCCCCAGTCTTCTCGGGCTGATGGCAGCTGCGATCCCTACAGTTTCTCTAGCCAGACTGCATATGAGGGTGACCCAATGGACTCTTCATATCCAATGGGATCAGCAGCTGGACAACCTGATCACAGGGTCTTAGTGTCTGGGTACATGAGGAAGGATCTTCTTTGGTGGCAGGAGTTGTCTAATCTCTCCCCGGGGTTCCTTTTCAACCACTTGCTCCTAACATGACCCTTACAATGGATGCTTCATGTCAAGGCTGGGGAGCCCACCTAGAAGACCATCAGACCCAGGGAACATGGTTTCAGCTGGAAGTGTCTCTACACAGCAATGTATTAGAAATGAGGGCAGTGCTGTTTGCCCTCCAGGCCTTCCAGCCTCTTATATGTCCAGGGACACTCCTGGCTCAGACTGACAATATGTCTATGGTCTGGTACCTGAACAAACAGGGAGGCACTCACTTGTACCCTCTATGCCAGGAGGCAATACAAGTGTGGTACTGGGCAGTCCAGCATGATGTCTGCCTGACTGCTGTCCATGTGCCAGGTATCAGCAACATCCTGTCAGACAGTCTGAGCTGCACCACTGTCAGGGCTCATGTGTGGGAGCTAAATCAAGAGGTGGTCAAAAGCTTATTTGACTTGTGGGGTAGGCCGGAGATAGACCTCTTCGTCTCCCCATCCAATGCAAAACTACCCAATTCTTGCTTGCTTTTTCATGGGTGTGGTGTTTTCTGATGAGATGCGCTGTCTCTTTGCTGGACAAGGAGGTTCTTGTACACCTTTCTTCCCTTTCCAGTGCTTCAGAGGGTTCTCCTGAATCTACAGGCAGAAGGGGCTCCCATGATTCTAATAGCCCCTCTTTGGCTTCATCAGATTTGGTTCCCCTGCATCAACAGCTATTGATGGAACCCCCCAGGACCTCTGCCTCTCCACCACAATCTTCTGACTCAGAAGCAGGGCAGACTGGTGCATCTGGGCCTCAGATCCCTCCATCTGCATGCGTGGCACCTGTGGACATAGCTGCTTCATGCTTTGGAGTTTGCACCCTAGGGACTCAAGTCCTCGTAGATGCCAGAAAGTCTTCTACAGAACTACTTATGCCATGAAATGGAAAAGGTTCTCCATTTGGGCAGCCTCCAAGGGTTGGGACCCTTTCTCTTGCCCTTTGCCCCAGGTCATAAAGTATTTCTTGCATCTTTCAGATCTTGGCCTCAGCTATTCTTCTTTGAAGATGCATCTGTCTGCCGTTTTGGCCTACCATCTCCCTGTGGATGGCAAAACCACAGCTCAGTTGGAGATTTCCAAAACCTTCCTGAAAGGAATTTTCCATCTGAAACCACCAATTCATAAACCATTCACCCCGTGGGACTTGAATTTTGTTTTGGAAAAACTTACTTTTCCTCCTTTTGAACTGGCAGCAAGTTTAACTATGCATTATTTGTCTTGGAAAGCACTTTTCTTAGTTGCTATAACTTCAGCTGGAAGAATTTCAGAGCTTCAGGCCCTGCTGTGTAAGGAGTCTTATTTGATTTTCCACAGATACTGGGTGGTTCTGCATACAAACCCTAAGTGTTTACTTAAAGTGGTTTCTGAGTTTACATTGAATCAGGCAATTCAACTGCCGGTATTCTTCCTTCAGTACTCTAATTAGGGGGGAGGCTCTTCTGAGCACTATGGATGTGCACATAATTCTGCATTACTGCATTAACCAGACTAAAGATGCTCGTAAGTCTGATCAGTTGTCTGTTTCCTTTGATCCCAAAAGACAGGGCACAGAAGTTTCAAAACAATGCCTGTCTAAATGGTTGGCAAACTGCATAGTTTTCTGTTACCAGAAGTACAATAAACCTCTTCCAAGGGAAGCATGGCTGCTTCTACTGTTTGTTTCAGAAACGTCTCAGCCATGGACATTTGCGTGGCTGTGAATCTGCTCTGCAGTGAGCTGTATTTTTTTTTTATTTATTATCGTATATGTTATGTTACTTTTGCCTGTGCACCCACCTGAGATACAGAGCAATTGAACACATCACCTGTTGCCGCCAGAATAGCTCTGCATTTGCCCCCTTCATTCTATAGCAACTTCTCTTCCATTTCACTTTGTTTTATTTTTATTAACTTCATTCCTCTCACTTAAATAAAGTATTATGTGGAATAACTCATATTGTTATTATCTTTTACAAAAATTGTCAACTGTGCAGATGCATTTGTAAAAAATTACTTATACTAGAGAGACTTTTTGAAATGTTATTTGACTTACCATACTCATGCTTGTCTACCCACTTACTCAGTCTCCTTCTTGTTTCTATTCTTGTACTGAGTAATTCCTGTTGCTTCATATCAAGTGGTTGCTGATTTTACTATTGTGTGTGCCTGGGGTGGAACAGCAATAAAAGATAAACTATGCAATACCCTCAATAACACACCTACCCCAGTTTACTTTTACCTAATGCCCATTTTTAGGCCTTGTATAGTAAGATCTTCCTTCACGAGAACAACTTATAATTAAATGTGTAAGATTTACACTGACATTTGGGTATATGCACTTTAATATTATACTAATTGTGTGTGTGTACTGTATTGCAATCTCTAAAAAAATCAATTAAACACATCAAATGCCTTCCTAAACATGTCTCAACTCTGTGTTTATCTTCCACATTGTCACAACATACAGTTGTCTCAGCAGTGTTTGCAGTTAAGGTACAGTACCTTCATGTATATGATGGCCTGGTTCTGTTGAGTAGATTGCTATAACAGTGCATAGAATATATTGTGACACATATAAGTAACTGTAATACAGATCGTGACATTATTTTTATATCTGCCCTTTCTCAATGTACCGTACTTTGATTCAGTTAGTGTATGCAATGACAATTCATGTTTATGTTTAAGCCCATGAAACACTCTTATTCAGTTAATGCATTTACAGCAGTAGTGGCTCTGCCAGAGTTTGTTTTTCAAAGGGTATGTATACTTCTTAAAAAAATAGTGTGGATTGATTGTGTTGACCAGCAGGTAGAGCTGCAATTACTGTGGTTTTGAGTCTGCCAGAGTCATTCATCTTTCTTTCCCCTGTCTCTAAATTTATGCCACCATGATGTTGAAGATAGACATGGTCCCCCCCCCACTGCACTCTTACAATTGGTTCAGATGCTGTTCAGTTTGGAAATAGTAGCTACCCTGTACCCTAGCTGAAAGAGTGAAGGGAGAAGAGGACAATGGCTTGTAAGTGGCAGTACTTCCCAGACAGCGTTTGCAGTACTGTATACTCCCCGCTCACTTTCAGGATTACAGTTTGTTTGGCTCTCCTGGTACAGAACTCTTGTGCTTGTGCAGAGAAAACAATGAAACAAAGAAAAATGGGAGAATGCTCAGCGTGGATGGTGCCGAGCATGGTTTGCTTTTGAAAAGCACGTGCTAACTGATCTTGCCAGAATGGGAAGTGTAGTGTAGTGAAGCAGATGGAATGACGGCTTAATTTTTAGTTTGAAATAGAGGAACATTTAGGGATTTTATTTGTGTGATGGTTGTTGGTGTTATTGTCTGGGTTTTGTTCCGGGGTTATGGTCGGTGCGTTCGGGGTGGGTTTCTGGTTGTTCTAGCAGAGCAGCAAAGCGGGGACTGGAGAAGCTGCTCATAGGCAGTGGAGCAATTTTTTTTTTTAACGTTACATGCGGTCATTAGTGTGCTGGGACTAGAGTTGCGATGTTATGCCAGGATAACATCATGGCTCTAGTCTCAGACTGACCAATCAGAGGCCAGCATTCTTATTTGTCATTGTATAATGGGACTTAACATAGGCTACCACTTTACATGTAACATAACTGAAAGATACATAAGGGTGAAGGGAACACACACATTACGATCTCAATAGGTATAACATTTATCAAACTACAGTGGCATGGCCATGCCTGTATATTAGGGTTGAGTAAGCAGTTTAATGTTAAACCCCACATATTGCTCCTTAATAACTCTGCCCTCATTCAACCATTTTACTAGAACTTAGGAAGTTTCAGAGTTGGTGCCAGGATGTCTGGAGGATCCTGGGAATTTTTTGGCAATCAGTTTAATGAGTGAAAATTTATTGAGATACAGAAAACAAAAATTACAGAAATTAAGACTTTTTTTATTGCTCATCTATGACTAAAATACTAGATAAATTTTGAACATAAAACTTGCAGGTTTGATAGAGTTTGCCTCACGTGTGTATGTCTGTGATTTTTAAGTCCCTAACTTGCCCCATTTTTAAGAAAATTAAGAAAAGCTGTGTGCATTTTCAGTTTAAAAATGGAACATTCCAAAGAAAACTGGATTTTTACGACCACATTTGTTAATGTAGTGGTTTGATGAAAATGTGTGTGTACGTGCATTGGGGCGGGGCTATCCCAATGTTGTAAACAGTGTCCATATCTATTTGAGCTGTTTTTGTTCAGTGGGGGCAGGGCTACACATCTGTGTGTAGCCAATCCCCTGCTGAATGGAGCAGTGTGCGTGGTTTATTTTTTCAGGTCATTTGGCCACCATTAGCCACATCTTTGGCCACTTTACTATTAACTAGACACCTAGGTGCCCAATCTCTGCTGCTGGCTGAAGAATTAAAGACTCAAACACTGGGGTGCCCACACCCTATGCCGGTTAATTCCCACCCTTAGCTTTTCATTATTGTTGTCAGTTAAGTACCCCCAGTCATCAAATTCAGATGCTGTCAACAGGGTGCCCAATCCGTGATACCAGCAATATAACCCCCAACCTGCCTGCCATAAGTATGTGATACCAGGAAGTCCACCCCCAGTGCTGCGAAACATCAGACCGACACTGGGATGCTCAATCCCCTGTGTCAGTATCTGTAATGGAAAAATAGTCCCTAAAGATCTTTTTTATTTCCTGTAATAAAGAAAATGGTCCATTGATCCTGTTGCATCGCTGCTGCCACCACCATTACCATACCCCCTTCCCCACTCAGAAACCACCATCCCACACCCTCCTTACCCATTACTTACCTATCAGGATCAAATGCCATAATCCTCTCTGGACTGGAGACATGTCTTTGCCTTTCAATGCTGGACTGGGAACTGAGGTAATCAGGTAAGTGCGGTTAATGTATTTTAATGCATTTTAAACTTTTGCACATAACTTGGTATTTTTTATTATTTTTATTCCAGATTTTTAACATGGCCTTTTTGGGACCATACCCAATGAACAAGGTAGGTGACTTTTTCAGATCCAGCCCAAAAGGTGATTTTGCAATCGCTGTTAAAAATCACATTTTGCACAAGATTTGAAAATTCTCACCAACCAGGTTCATAAGGTGGGTCATAAGAAGATTATGTTGAAAATTTGGTGTACAAATATTAAAAAGTAACAAAGATATGAAGGTACATTGAAATCTTTCAATGCTTGCACATAACTTTTTTATTTTTCAATATTTTATTTATGGACCTAAAGCTCCGCCAAACTTCCTTCACCCCATTCTTTTAGATCTATTGATCTGTCTACCCTCCACACTGAACTCACTAGTATCGAATGGTTCCATTTGGCCTATGTCCTCTCCATTGATACCTCCCTATGCTACTTCAATGAGTAATTCCTAAACATCTGGGAAAGAAATGCCCCTCTTATGAAGACTAGGGTCTATGGCTCCCAGCTCCCCTGGGTATCAGCTGAGCTGCTGGCTTGCCAGTGTGCCTGCGACTGAGCATGGGCAGCTCACAAATCATCTGGTTCCCACCCAGACTTATTTACTTATTGTTCCCTCCAGAACTCCAGCACCAGGGCCATCCATCTTGCTAAAGTGGAATATTTAAACTCTTCCTTCCAGGAAAATCTCAGCAGCTCCTCCAAATTCTGGAAGGTTCTACATTCCCTGTTCTCCCCCACACCCAATCACCTCCCCAGTCCTTAAGGTTGGTGATCTCACCTTTTCTGACCCCCAGCTGTCGCAGCAGAAGTCAATACCTTCTTCACTACCTGTGCCACAAATCTTCTTGCCTCCTACCCCATCTCCTTCCCTTGCTCTGTCAACTCCCACCTCTCCCTCCTCCCTCATCTCCTTTCAACCAGTCTCCCCTGCTGACACCATACAAGCTCTTTTAGTCTTAAACCCCTTCAAAGTTAAAAGCCCAGATAGTCTTGCCCCAAAACCTCTGCATTTATCAGCCCAGGCTTTAGCCCTTCCTCTCTCTATTCTCTTGAACCTATTCTACTCTCTAGCTTCAGTCCCTAAGGCCTGGAAACAAGCCACCATCATCCCTCTTCCCCAGAGTGGGGACTCCTCCAACTCCGGAAACATCTGCCCAATATCTCTACTTCCCATCATGGCTAAACTACAAGAGCACTTGACTCTGGCCCAGCTTTCTTCTTTTCTTGACTCTTCCTCCTTTTTCACTGCTTTTCAGTCTGGTTTCCATAAGGCCCACTCCACCTCTACCTCCATACTTAGGCTCTAGCATGGATCAGGGACACATCACCTCTGCCATTTTTGTCGAAGCAGGCAAAGGCTTTTGACACTGTTACACACCCCTTTCTCCTCTGTAAACTTGATGCAGCTGGTCTGTCTGACTCTGCCACCTGCTGGTTTCACTCCTACCTCATGAGTAGGTCCCAATCAGTCAGGACTGGCAATTCCATCTCTTCCCCCCTCCCCATAAACATTGATGTCTCTCAAGGTTCCGTACTCAGCCCAATACTTTTTTTGATTTTCCGTAATGTTCTTCCCAATGTCTGCTTAACCACAAATATCCACATGTACGTGGATGACACAGTCTTGTTTGCCTCCGGTACTTCATCTACAGATGTTGACACCAAGCTTCAACTAGATTTCAACAATAACCAGCGTTGGTTTTGTGACAACCAGCTTTCACTCAGTGCCAAAAAGACTATCTCTGTGACCTTTGGCACCAAGCAAAGGATTGTTAGGCTTGCAACCACCCCCTCCTTCCACACCCTAGATGGTTCCTGACTTGAAGATGTCTCCTCATTCAAGTACCTCGGCCTATGGCTTGACAAAAACCTCAACTTTGCTGTGCATGTGAACACCATCCACACAAAGTTTCTCCCTAAGCTAGGTGATCTACATAGCCTTCCCCTTCCCTTCCATAAGGAGATTATTCAAAAGGTGATCTTCCCTATTTTTGATTTTGGAAAGATAGTCTACTTCACTGCCCCTAAATCCATCCTTACCAGACTGGAGACTCTTTTCAACTCCTTCTGCCATTTTGCCCTGGACTGTCTACCCCATACTCACCACTGTGACCTTTACTCCTCCCTCTCCTTCCCTTTGCTTAGTGCCAGATGTCTTGCTCGCTACACTTCCCTGATTGGTAAGTACTGATTTGGCTCTCTGCCACCCTAACTTCACTCCCTTCTCTCTCTCTCTCTCCCCCCTACTCCTCCTTACACTTTCTGCAACTCCTCCTTTAGGACCTTTGCCCTTCCCTTTCAGAATTCCACTTCTGGTAGATCTACTTTCTCTTTTCACTGCTCCAGTATCTGGAATTTGCTGCCCCTAGATATTCGCTCAGCCCTGTCTTCCAGTTCATTAACCCACCTCCTTCGTAATTACTTATTGCCCTCCTGCTCCTGAAGTTGACCATCTCTCCCCCCTTCCAGACTTGGTAGCTCTTCCTGACTCACTAACTCATCCTGTACTCCTTATTACTGCCCTTTTTTCACTACTGTCTCCTCTACTACTTCCCTCCACCTTTCTTCTCCTCCTCTCCTTATGTTCTTTTCCTCTCCTATTCTCTTCCTCCTTTTCCTCATGTCTACCTTTATTTTCCTACCCCCTCTTACACCTCAATGACCTCTGTTGTTCTCATAACTCTCCCATCCTACTCTTCAATCCTACCCTATTCTCTCTATCTTCCCACTAACCCTCCCTTTGCAGGGTTCACACATTCCAAAAGGGTAGGTTTTGGCACATCTGCTATCCTAGTCCTCTACTTGTGCTGTTCTCTCCCAAATGTATATCTATGCTGCTCCACCTTTTACTCACCTACTTACCACCAGCCCTCCCCTTTGTGGGGGTTCACGCATCCCAAAAGAGCAGGTTGGCCCATCTCAGTCTGCCCTTCTTCCTCCCATTTGGTGCTGTTCTCACTCTTTCTGTGCCTATTTATGATGAATCATTAGCCCTTATTTGGTTGTAAATTGGTTCACTCCTTGATGATGTGCATATAATTATTAAGCATACTGAGTCAAAACAGTGCATGAAAGTCAGCCTGATATTACCACGCTGTCTAGTGAGCACATGGCTTTACAGTGATGGGGTAGTACAGCACTAGGGAAATATCGCTACCCCTGTCGCTGTACATTCTTGCTTGGACTGATCAAGCTGCCGTGTTCTGGGTGCCTGGTCAAGTCACTCCCACAGTGGAGTGGCTGGGGCACCAGCACATGGTGGAACGGGAGAGCTGAAACTATAGTTTGGTCCCCCCCCCAGGACTCCTGAAGCTGCAACATTTTACAGTAATTACAAAGAAAAGAAGAAAAACTCTCACCTTGATAGAGTTTCTCCCCATCCCTGAAGTCTGCAAGCACCCAGAGTTTGTTATTTAAATTCTGAGGGGTGTGGGGAGTGAAGCACCCCACAGAAAAGCAGGAATCCCATAGTGTTTAAAGGCATGCACTGTGCTGTATTCATTGGTGTTTTGCTCACTCACTTATGCTTGTGACATTAATTGCCACGCATTTTTTGTATTCGGTAAAATGACCCCATGCCATTTATTAAGTGGTTTTGGCTATTGTTTAGTACTTTAGTACTAGCCATTCTCAGGGTTTGGCTCAAGACATTGGGTGACCATGCTTTCAATGTCACTGGGCTGACCCTGGGAACTCGCTTCCATCTGCAGTCTGGGAATCCCCCTCAATTGGTGTTTTCAAGCTAAGACTGAAAGCCCACCTCTTTAGCCTGGCCTTTACGGATTGATTTTCCAGCCTAGTCTAGCCTAAATTATCTGAAAGCTATCTTAAAGCTGTAATTGAATAATTCTGAATTTTACTGATTCTGAGTTTTATTTATCCTGGAAAAATGTTACTGTGTTTTATCCACTATTTTATCCTTGATGTATTTTGTTAGGAGCTCAGAGCCCCAGGGAATGGGCACCCTATCAATAAAACTTGCCTTGTCTTGCTTTTATAATCTACCATAAGTTATTTTCTGTATAATTCTTCCCATGATTGATTTATTGTTTGAAATGTTTGTAATTGTTTTGTATTCTATAGCCTTGTTGTTCTACCATTTTTGCATATTTCCCGATGCTTATTTTTATTACCCCCACTTCCCTTCCCCCAGAACACACCTGGAAATGAGCTATTGCAACTCTCTGTGTCTCTCCTGGGGAATCGTTTCAAATTAATAAATAAATAATAAATCATTTTGACCCCGAATTTTCAACATAGTAATTTTTTCACACCTTCTCATGAATGTGATGGGTATAATTTTTCAAATCCTGGCCAAAATGTGTTTTCGCACTTGTGGTACCCATCCCACCTCAGAAGAGTGTATCACTATGAGGCACTGGCTTAAAGCTGTAACTCACTAAATGCTAGGAGCCCAGGAAACAAGTTGACAGAGTTGCAGAAATTGATGACAGAGGGGGAGGTGGACATAGCTGCCATTGCTGAGATCTGGGCAACAAGTCACCATGACTGGGACCTAACCATCTCAGGGTACAAATGTTTCCAGAAGGATAGAGATAAAAGGAAGGCTGGGGTGGTTACCATTTATGTAAGAGAAGGGATCAGATGTAATAGGGAGGAAGGGGAGGAGGGCAGGTTGGAATTAATCTGGCTGCAACTACATAGCCAGAAAGGGACAAACCTCTGTCTGGGGGTTGTTTATAAACCTCCATCCCAGAAGGAGTACATTGACAGGGAACTGGGGGAGCACATAAGGAGGCATAGTGGCAAAGGAAGCACAGTGGTGGTGGGGGATTTGAATCTACTGGGGGTGGATTGGAGCAACCCAGCAACCACTTGCACTAGGCAGCAGATTCTCCTGGGAGCAATCCAAATGGCTTCCTTACCCAGAGGGTAATGGAGCCAATGAGGGAGAGGAATATACTAGACTTGGGACTGGAAGATGGTGAACAGGTCAGGGATGTAAGGGTGGAGGAACCTCTAGCAAGCAGTGACCACTGCACAGTGTGGTTCTCAATCAATCTGGGTAGGGAAGTAGCCACTACAAAAACTATGGTCCTGGACTTCAAAAGGGTGGACTCTGGCAGGATGGGAAACATACTGGAAAGTTATATGGCAAGCATCCACCCAGAAATGGACACAGAACAAAAATGGGCAGTCGTCAAGGCAGGACTGGCTGAAGCCACTAAAACTTGAGTCAAGAGCCAGAGCAAGAAAGCCAGTACCAAGAAATCAAGTTGAATGAGTAGAGAGATTGTGGAGAAGGTGAGGGAAAAGAGGAATGCATTTTGGATCTACAAGAGCTCCAACAGGGCAGAAGACAAAGAACAATATGTGAAGAAATCCAGAGAAGTGAGCAGAGTGGTAAGGGCAGCAGAGGTGGCTAAGGAATGGAGGTTAGCACAGGGGATCAAAGGAGGAGAAAAGGATTTCTTTAGATATATCAGATTGAAGAGGAAGAACAAGGATCAATTTGTTAGGATCAGGAGGGGAAGTGGGTGGGTAGAAAAGGGGGCTGAGCAGGCCCAAGTACTTAATGAATACTTCGATTCAGTCGTCAACAAGGAGAGAATGGGCCTGTACCTGAAAAGAAGGGCGAGGTGGGAGAGGGTGGGGAAGAAGCAACCATGGAAGGGAAAATCATGGTGGAAAGGGTGAGGGAGGTCCTTAAGTCCCTGAAGGTGGACAAGGCACCGGACCCAGACAGAGTCCACCCCAGGGTGCTGAGAGAGTTGGCAAAGGTCCTGGCAGAGCCATTGGCAGACCTGTTCAATACCTCTCTGAACTCAGGTGCATGCCCAGGGACTGAAAGAAAGCACATGTGGTACCTCTCCATAAGGGTGGGCCCAAGGATGAACCGGGGAATTGCAGACAGGTGAGCATACTGCAATTGTGGGAAAACTGATGGAGACAATCCTCAAGGAAAGACTGGTGCAATTTCTAAAGGATAACAATCTCCAGAACAGCAGGCAAATGGGTTTGTCTCAGGCAGATCCTGCCAGATGAATTTGGTTGATTTTTATGACTGGGTTACTAGGGTACTGGACAGGAGACATGCGGTGGTTATCCTCTACCTGGATTTCAGCAAGGCCTTTGACTTGGTGCCACACAGTAGGCTGGCCTGCAAGTTGAACAGTCTGGAAGCAGTGAGGAAACTGGTCAGATGGGTCGAGAACTGGCTGCAGGGTAGACAGCAGAAGGTAGTATTGGGGGGTGGAGGCATCTGAACCCAGGGCAGTAACAAGTGGTGTACCACAGGGCTCGATGCTGTGACTGGTTCTATTTAGCATTTTCATAGCCATCATTGCAGTAGGGATTAAGAGCAAGATCAGTCTCTTCACAGATGACACAAAGATTTGTGCTGAGGTAGATGGAGGGAAGGGAGCAAAAGTATTACAGAAGGATTTGGAAAAACTGGAGGAATGGTCTCACACTTGGCAGCTTGGTTTCAATGCCAAGAAGTGCAAAGTGATGCATTTAGGAGGCAAGAACCCAGGACACAATTACTGGATGGAGGGTGTCCCGTTAGCAAAATCAAAGGAGGAGGAGGAGAAGAATGATGTGGGAGTGTTGCTAATAGGAAAGATGAACCACTCTGCTCAGTGCAGGAAGGCAGCAGTGAAGGCAAACAGGATGCTAGAGTGCATAACAAGGGGGATTACTTCTAGGAGTGGGGAGGTCATCTTGCCCCTGTACAGGTCCCTGGTGAGACTACACCTACAGTACTGCATGCATTTATGGTGCCCCTACTTGAAAAGGGACATCAAACTACTGGAGGGGATGCAGCACAGGGCAACAAAAATGATCCTGGGGTTGGGGGACAGACCATATGAGGAGAGACTGAAAGAGCTCAATATGTATACCCTGGAGGAAAGAAGGGAGAGAGGAGATATGATTGTGGCCTTCAAGTACCTGAAGGGTTTGAACAAAGTAGACATCAGGTGTATGTTCAGTCTGAAGGGTGGAAGGATAACCAGGAGACACTCTATGAAGTTGGAAGGGGACAGGTTCAAGAAAGAACTGAGGAGGCAATATTTCACAGAAAGGGTGGTGGCAGGGTGGAACGCTCTGCCAGAGGAAGTCATATCACTGAAGAGTGTTGGGGGCTTCAAAAAGGGTGGGACAGATTCAAAGGGAGGGTACTAATTGGCAGTTGGTGGGAGATGGTGGGAGGGCATACGAGGGTGGGGGGACAGCTGCTGTCTAATGGACTGAAGAGCTACACAATCGAGCAGACTAGATAGACTGAATGGCCTGTATCTGCTGGCAATTTTGTATGTTTGTATGTTCATATGTTTTGCTTTAGACAGAGGGCTATGATAGGGGTTTGTGGGCATTAGCATTAACAACCCCAATGAATACCTCACCACTGATTCTCTATGATTCTGGATACCCAAAGTCCTCATGTTTTTTTTTTTTATTTCCCAGCTTTATGTGCTTTGCATTTTTCAACCTTAATGTGTACATTAACATATATTTTTGCAATGTATATACTACATATTCTTTGCAAAAAAATTACATTAATGCATCAGTTAGGGTTTAACTTAATGCCATAAAAGTAGGTAAATATGGCGTTATGATTTGTAACTCTAACACCACCACCACCACCCCCAAGCAGCAAAAGGAAAACATTAGGGTTTTGGGTCTCCAGAATCTTGGCAAATCTGTGGTGGGTCTTCCTTGGAGCTGTCATCCCTAATGCTCACCCCTGCCCCTAACCTGTAGGCTCCTGTCTGAAGACAAGGTACAGCTCCAAACCAATGCCTCCTAGTAATACACTCTTTGAAGATAGACAAGTACATTTCACCACATGATGTAGCTTTTGTCTGTTACCTCATGGGAGGGAGTTGGCATTAGGGTTAACAACCCCAAGGAAGACACCACCACTGACTTACAAAGACTCTGGAAACCCAAAGCCCTAATGTTTTGTCTTTTGCTAATCGGGTGGTGGGGTTGGTGCCTTAAGGTTGGGAACCCTACTGCCATATTTCCCAGCTTTGTGGCATTACATTGAGCCCTAACTGGTGCATTAGTACAGTTTTTTGCAAAGAATTTCATTTCTTTTTGTGATATTGGAATTGTATCCTCATTCACACAGGTCCCTTTGGGGCCTGTGTGATCAGATGCAGACACGCAGGGCCCACTGGGCCCTGCATCAAGGGAAGACTCCATCCACCCATGGAAGTGCAGGGCATTGCAGGCCTTGCACTTCCATGTAACAAATGATGTAAAGAATTCATGGGATTGTCAGGTGGAAGCACAGGAGCCTATGGGCCTTGCACTTCCATGTGGTTGCAGATACAGATGCACAGGGCAAACAGTCCATTTCTCAGCTAAATCACAGGGCCCTCTGGCACCCACAGTTGCAAAGCTGCATTGCCCTATGCCAAGAGAAAAGTTCTCTCCATTATTTGGTACTTGTACCCACACAGGCAGCCATGCTCCTTAACTTACCAGCCTGGGAGTTGGTGTCAACTGCCAGCATCATTCTCCCTGTCTCATACCATCCATCTGGCTCACTGAGCTTGCCCCCAAGCTCAGCTCATCAGCAAGGAATCACAAAGCACTAACTGCTGGGATAAAAGCTGACCCTGCCCACAACATTTCTTCATAATTTTGTTTTATAATTTTGATCCCAAATTGTCATGATAGTCATTTTAATACTCATTCTTATAAACATGACTTGGTATTTACAGAATACTGGCTTAAACATCATTTTGCACCACACAGGTAAAAATATGTCTCCTGCAAGATTTGAAAAGTGACACCTGTCAAGTTTATGAGGTGGTCTGAAAAAATGGCTATGTTGAAAGTTTGGAGTCAAAGGGCCTGATTCTAGAAGGGTTACACCAGGCATAACAGCAGTTGCGCCAAGCAGAATGGTGCATGTAGCAACTTACGCCAGCAGTTGTGAAATGCGCAATTCTACAAAGTGACCTACGACATGTAGCAGGCCACTTGTGCCAAACAGCTGTTACACCACATTAACCCCCTGCGACATGGCACTAGGGGGTTTACGGCAGCAGTTGTGCCCCATTCTAGAAGAGCAGCCACAAAGTGCCCACATCAGGATTGTACAAGAACCCCCAGAGGAGATCTGGCAATGTTTACGGATGCCCCCAGGGGTCCTGTAGACCCGTCGGCTGTCTGGTGGATAGTGCACAGGTACCTTCCCCCATGCCCAGCACACCCTAGTGGGGCCCCACAGGGCTACCCATACCCCCAGCCCCCCGAAACAGCCGTTGGCAGAAGTTCCGCAGGGCACGCTGCCATCCCCCCAACCCTGCTCTGAACAATGAGTTGCCCACTGCATATGCAGCAATATTCCAGCCCTGGCAGTCTAGTGCCCCCCCTGAATTGTACATGTCCATTTAATAAATTAATCCCGATTCCCTGGTAGTCTAGTGCCCCCTCCCCAAACTGCAAATGTCCATTTAATAAATGAAATCCCAATTCCCTGGTAGTCTAGTGGCCCCCCACCCAGCTGTGCCAGCCCACCCAGTACCCCCCACCAGTCCCCAGCCAGCGACTGGAACAACCCACTTCTCACCTCCATGGCCAGCTGCCAACTGACTGCAGTAATGCGCTACTGCACTGACACACTCAGAAATTAATTTCTAGTGCGTCTGTGCTTCTAGCACTAATACAACACTCAGTCGATGGCTGGCCATGGAGGTGAGAGGTGGGCTGTGCCAGTCGCCGCTGGGGATGGGTGGGGGTGCTGGGTGGCTGGCATGGCTGGAGGGGACCACTAGACTCCCAGGTAATCAGGATTTAATTTGTTAAATGGACATGTACAGTTTGGGGAGGGGGGCACTGGACTACCAGGGCTGGTGATGTGCCACATTGGTGGCAGGTGACCCGGGGGTTGAGGCATAGGTGGGGGGTGCACTTGTGACCTGCAGCAGCAGGTTGTGACATGCTGATTAGGTATGCCCACTGTGTGGCATACCTTGCTGCATGTCTCAATTCATAGGACTTTGCTGCGGAGACCCTGCCCCTTCTAGAATAGGGTGCAGGGTTAATGTCACAGTTTTGGGTGGTGCAGGTTGCGTTTCCGCTGCAACCTGTGCCACCCTTCAAGAATCGGACCCAAAATATTGAAATTGAGCAAAGTTACAAGCAAATGTTGAAATAGTTCAATGTTCACTCATAACTTGGTCATTTTATCATATTTTTACACCAAATTTTCAAAATATTCTTCTCATGACCCTACCTCACGAACCTGGATGTTGAAAATGTTTAAGTCCAGCTGCAAAATCACCTTTCAGCATGTATTTGAACAATTTCAGCTTCCTTGTTCATGAGATGGGTCCTTAAAAAGCAATATTGAAAATTTAGTGTAAAATATTTAAAAATGACAAAATTACTAATAAAAGTTGAAAACCCATTGAAATTCATTAAACACACTTACCTTATTTTCTTATATCACAGTTGCCAGTTCCAGCAGCAAGATGTGTTTTTGATCAGAGAGTGGATCTACACCATGGGACACTTTTTGGTGAGTGAGACTGTGTGGGGTGGGTGGGTGCTGACTGGGTGGTCAGAGTGGGTGGGTTGGGGTCAGATCATCAAATGAATTATTTTCTCATTTTCAGGGTAAGAAACAGAAAGAAAGAAAATGAGGAACAGTTTTCTTTTTTTTTTTCCAGCAAAAGGTGACACTTTTCTGGATCTGAAACTGAGAATTGGACACCCTAGCGTTACCACCTATGCATGGGGGTCAGGCAACCTGGATGGGGGGGAGTGGACACATTGTACTGGGGTGGGCATGCCAGTCTGATTTAAAAAAAAATCATAAAGGGTATAACTGTGAATGCTGAGGGAGGACTGTCTGAGCTGGGAGGGGGAAGGAAATAAAAAAATAAAGAATAATGGATAGATAGATAGATAGATAGATAGATAGATAGATAGATAGATAGACAGACAGACAGACAGACAGACAGACAGAGATCACTGGCTCTCTGCTGCCACTCAAGCTGGCAGCATGACTTCAGCTACAGCTACACAAACCAAAAAAGTCTCACAATTCTCATACAGAGAATTCAGGTGAATGGCTCCTCTCACCAAGCTGGGCACCCATGATTCTCAGGTACTCAGAAACCTTATTTACATCTGCATCTTCACAAAACTGACACCAGAGTCTAGTTAAATGGGCCCTGTTTATGTAAGTTCAGGTGTTTGTTCTTTGAAGATATAGAATTTTTTATTGGCTTTTCAAGTTTTGTAGTTTAGTTTAAAAAGAGAAGGCAGCTGCCACAATCAATATTTTTTCTCATGATGGATAAATCATTAATGGTAAACTCTCACGATCAATCAATGTTTTTATTTTGGCTCACACTTGTGCGCCAGCCAGCATACTGCATTAGTAGCAGATTTGGAGACGCGGTAACTGTGAGCGAATGCAGGGCACACATCAGTAGCTGTGTCTCTCATTCCCCAATAAGGCAGCTGCAGGCGCTGACACCAGCAACAGGTAAACTGGCCACCTGATCAAAGAAAAGGTCCACTGCAATGAAAGCCAAGCTTCTCATGCAGTATGCCTTTCCTGGTGAATCAGTTAACAAAAAAGAAAACATGACGGCATGCCACCGCAGAGTGCCATGACCCACTTCATTTGCTGATGGGAAGCCCAGTCCCCATTGGCATAATGCAACCCTCCCATTTGAAGTGCATACCGAGGGGGTGCCCAATCCCCCTCAGCATCATTTCCCCCCTTACCAGTTTAATTTGCAGAGAGGTGAGCCCACTCCCCGTCGGCATATTGTCCCCCTCATTTGTTGTGTGCCAACGGGGGTGCCCAATCCTCAGTCAGCTGCAGACCCCCCCACAAAAAATACTCAGGTGGCACACTGGGAGCCCACCCTAGAGTGTCAATGCCCTGTAAAAGAAAAACATCCTGCAATGTTTTTTCTTACACCTGAAAATCAGAAAATGGTCCCTCGTTGACTCTGGTAGCCCTCTCCAACCCACTCCCACCTCTGTGCTCCCTGCCTCCCACACCCCCACCCCATACTTACCTCCGGAGCCTGGTGTGACGATCTTTGGTGGACCTGGAACACGTCTGCACTCTTCAAAGCCGACCGCGAACTGAAGAAATGCCGGTAAGCTGTATAATGGCAAAAAATAGTTTTTTTTCAACTTTGATGCATATCTCGGGCATTTTGGGAAATTTAGGCACCACATTTTCGACCTGGGGTTATTGGGATCCCTCCTCATGAAAGGTGATTTTTCAGTCACTGCATGGAATCACCTTTCGGGACTGATTAACAAAATGACAGTGGCACTGTTCATTAAGGTGGCTCCCAAAATGCCTATGTTGTAAATTTGGTGAAAAAAATCCAAAAAATGGCTGTTTTACCAGCGTGCATTGACCAGTTTCCATGCACGCTCGTAACTTCATGAATTTGTAATATTTTCACTCCAGATTTTTAAAACTGAAATTTTTCCACACCTCCTTATGAACAGTACAGCTGTCATTTTACATGTCCTGGCTGAAATGTGTTTTCGCACATCCAGCGCAGAATAGCGCAGTCACTGTCTGAAATCAGTTTTCAGGACAGTTTGAGAAAATGATGGTGACACTGTTCATGAGCAGAGGTCCTAAAATGCCTATGTTGAAAATTTGGTGCTGAAACTCCATAAAATGACTGTGTTACAAGTGTGCGTTGCGCAGTTTCCACGCGCCCTTGTAACTTCACAAATTTGCAATATTTTCAGGCCAGATTTTCAACACTGGCATTTTTTCACATCTCCTTATGAACAGTACAGTTGTCATTTTCCACATCCTGCCCAAAATGTGTTTTTGCACCTCTGGAGCACAATGGCGTGGTCACTGTGTGAAATCAACTTTTGGGACAGATTAACAAAATCACAGTTTCACTGTTCATGAAGGGAGGTCCCAAAATGTCTATGTTGAAAATGCAGTTAAAAAAAATCCAAAAAATAATTGGGTTACAAACATGTGTTGCGTAGTTTCTATGCCTGCTCATGACTTCACCAATTTTTCATATTTTCCCTCCAGATTTTCACCATTGCCATTTTTTACACCTCCTCATGAACAATACAGTTGTCATTTTTTACATCCTGCCCAAAATGTGTTTTCATGCCTGTGTCATCAAATGGCATAGTTACTGTGCAAAACCACCTTTCAGCTAACAAACTGATAGTGCCGCTCTTCATGAGGTGGGGTCACAAAAAGCACATGTTGAAAATTTGGAGTGAAAATACCAACAAACGCCTATGGCGTTAGGGTTCCCAACTGTAACATCCCACCCTGTAGAGACTGACAGCCATCAGGGTTGTGACTTGGGATCACTGGCTGTAATGCTCCCTATGTGCATGATCTTCCCTATGTGCAAGATCATGCACATAGGGAAGAGAAACCCTGAAGCCACCTATAGGCTGGGAGGAGAGTTGCTGGCAGTCACAAAGGAAGAAAGAGACTTGGGCATCATCATCACCGATGACCTGAAATCATCCAAGCAGACCTCTAAAGCAGTAGGTAAGGCTAGGGGGATGTTAGGGTGTATTAGTAAGGGTATTACAAGTCGTAAGAAGGAGGTAATAATCCCTCTTTACAAGACACTGGTTAGGCCCCATCTGGAGTACTGCATGCAGTGCTGGAGGCCACACCTTCACAAGGACATTAACCAAATTAAGGCAGTCCAGTGAAGGGCAACCAAAATGGTGCAGGGACTGCATCAGAGGACATATGAGAACAGATTAAGGGAGCTCAATATGTATACCCTAGAGCAAAGGAGGGAGAGAGGTGATATGATCCAAACATTCAAACACCTTAAGGGCATTAACAAGTTAAAAGAGTCTAACATGTTTCAATATAAGAAAAATAGCGTACACAGCATGAGATTAGACGGAGGCTGATTAAGTGGTAATGTGAGGAAGTCCTTTTTCACAGAAAGGGTGGTGGTTGCATGGAATGGCCTACCTCAGGAAGTGGTGGCTATGAATACAGTGCAGGGCTTTAAACAGGCATGGGATAGGCATAATGGAGCAATACAGATGAATATGAATAGATAGGCCACTGACAGCAAAGGACAATGGCACATTTATTAGATAGAAAAAAAAATGGGCAGACTGGATGGGCCTTGCGGTTCTTATCTCTCATCAACTTCTATGTTTCTATTCCACCCTACTCCCCCACCCTGCAGCCACTGACAGGCATTGAGGTGTGCCTTGCAGTCTTCGTCCCTAATGTTCACCCCATTCTCCTATACTGCACCCATCTCAGCACATTTCCTTATGGAATGGGGTAAGTATAAGGCCCAAAGACTGCAAAGCACACCACAACACTTGTCAGTGTCTACAGGGTAGGGTGAGGTAAAATGGCATGCGCATTATAGCTGACCCAAAGGCACATCCCAATGCCTGTCAGTCTCTGCAGGGTGGGGGTGGGGTTGGCGTTACTTCAATACTTCACTGACATTCCCATTATGCATCTCTAACTCCTGCACTACCAATGCCAGCGAGACAACATTCGGCATTTACAAATGCTTGTTTATTGTTTGTATCAGAGGGTTATTTAAACTCTACTGAACATGCTCAAAAAAAATTATGAATCCTTGTAACTCTAGAACCATTTAACATTTTTTTCATGCAATCTTTGAAAGGCACTACCTCGACATAGGCAGCTTCTACTTTGAAAGCTTTGTGAAAAATGTGTGTACCATATACTGTAAGCTGTGCATGAGAGCAAAAGTACCTACTAAATGTTAAGTATTGGAAAAAACAATGTATTCATTAGAAATTGATGCTTCATATCTTGGAAATTGCACAAGATACTGTCACGAAACCTTTCGCATCCTTAGACCCTTCCTGTCAGACTGTGCATGCATACTTTTGGGCTATTTCATCAAACAATGCCAAGTTATTAAGGTGCAAAAACTGGGGATTTTCATAGCACATTACAATGCTAGTCCCACACACAAAGAGCTCCCTCCAGGAGCGGGACCATCGTGGGTGCAGAGCGAGGTAATTGAACTACCGCTGAAGGAGCACCCTTGTGAGGGGGGATTAGCCCGTCGACGTGCTGCACGCCCCACCCTGGCTCATCACTAGCTATATAGGTGGGGTCTGCTGACATCACTTCCTGCTCTGCTGACATCACTTCCTGTCCATTATTTTTGTAAGTCCTCACTTTTCCAATAGCAGGTTATACCCGCCAGCCACTAGGGGCCACTGTGTCTCTCTACTCTTAAAACATCCTTGTCCTGTTAGCTCCTTGCTCTATCACTGCGGCTCTTCTCTCCACCTATCCCTCTCTCTCCCCTCCTATCCAACTACCCTATCTCTCCCTCTCCTGCCACTAGGCCTCCACTATCCTCACCCACTGTCTCCCTCCCTACCTTGTAGCCCCTGGGCACCTGTTACCCTTTCCCCGTAATAGCCTACTGTTATCTTTGGACACTAAGAGTAGCTATTTAGCACCCCAGTTTCGTGCCCTCCCACTGCTGGTGGTCTGCATCTGGACCGTGGATCACAGTCTCCAAGCTGAGCCATTTCCTATTACCTCAGGTGAGCCTTGATCCTGGTACCCTGTGCACCAGAGGCGGGGGCTCTACCACTGTACCAAAGTGGCACCAACGCTTACTGGTAGGCCTTTCACCCTCTTCTGTCCTTTTCTTTACTGCTGCCTGCAGACCCACCTTAATATCCTTGCCCACCTTCTATTGTCATGCCTCTCCCTCCTCCTCTTCCTGAGGCCTCCATCCAACCTAGATGTCTCCATGGCTCTGCAGTTCCTCCAATCTGGTGTCCCCACTTGCACTCCTGCCCTACCATTTCCCTGTGCCCCTGAGTTGCCTCCTTCCTTCTCTACTATCACTTTGCACTCTAACTTATTGTACCCACCCCCTAGTCACCACCCAGCTTCCCCCCCATGCACCTACTGGCAACTTATTGTTCTAGCCTGCCCAGCCTGTACCTCCCTGCCTACCCCTTGTGTCCCAAAGCTCCCCTACTCCTACTATACTGCCCAACATAAACACGCCTTCCACCGCCCTCTGTCCAGGGCTGTACTTGTCCTCCTACTCCTGTCTGGGAATATACATCCCAACCCAGGCTTGACCCACAATAGTTTATTGACAGGATCTCCTGGGCTTCTTGTTGCGTCTATGAATATCTGTAGTCTCCTGAAGAAATTTGATTCACTCCAATGTTGGGTCACAGTCCACAAACCTGACATCATCTCTCTAGTTGAAACCTGGCTATCTGACTCTACCCCTGACTCCTTTGTCTCACTCCCTGGCTATTCCCTTTATCAAGAGGACCGTGTTGGTAGACAGGGTGGGGGCTGTGCTATCTATATCAAAGACTCACTAACAGGACTAGCCCTCCCAGCCCCTGTCCTTGACTTCAGGACTCAGGCCCTAACCTTAAAACTGACCCCGATCCCTCTAGAGGTCCCCTCTTTCTAACCACCACCTATATACCCCCAAAAAATCAAGCTCAGGCCCTGGTCCCGCTAATTGAGTATATTACCTCTCTACCCCACTCCTCTGAGCAAATCCTTCTGGGTGATCTAAATATCAACTGGCTTAGCCCCACATCCTCTGTTACCTGTGACTCCTTCGCATCTATTGACCTAACACAACTCGTTACTCAACCAACGAGAGTGAATCCCATAATGGGGTAGAGCACTCTTCTTGATGTGGTCCTCACTAACTGGCCTAGCCAAATTTGCAATATACACGTCCTTCCTGATGGAATTAGTGACCACTCCCCTATACTTTTCCGTTGGACAACCTCCTTACCCAAATCCACAGCACAGCCCACCCTACGGTGGCGG
Source organism: Neoceratodus forsteri (assembly GCA_016271365.2). Taxonomy (NCBI): domain Eukaryota; kingdom Metazoa; phylum Chordata; order Ceratodontiformes; family Ceratodontidae; genus Neoceratodus; species Neoceratodus forsteri. Next base: position 1,786,921,937 of record CM057455.1, on the reverse strand, counting down.
TTACGACCAGGTGGGCTGAAAGACCTGAAGCAATTCCTAGCCCAAATTGACTGGTCCCCCATAGAGACTGCCCCCAACATTGATACGGCCCTAACCTTCTTCACCTTAATGTTTAACAAAGCCTGTGACATTTTCACACCTCTAACCATACTATGTTCCAAAGTACGGCATGCTCCCTGGGGTTACACCTTCCCTGCTCCAACTTCTTAAGCACAGGGATAACCTGTGGCACCTAGCCACAGAAACTGGCCATCCTGCAGACAGGCAGGCATATGCAACTGCCCGTAACAAATGTACCTGGGCCATATGCAAGGCTAAGGCTGATCACTATCAGGCTTCACTCACCTCATCCTGGGGGAATGTCAGAACCTTCTGGGACAACATCAAACAACTAAATGGGGGTTCACGTACTCCAACACCATCCCAAATCAACATTGAGGGCTCCATCTCTACTGACCCTACCCTCATTGTCAACTATCTCAATAAATCCTTCACTGACCTTGGCCCTGTCCTTCCTAGCAACTTCTTTGACCCCCTCTACACACCTGACCCTGTTCTCACATGCCCCTGGTTCCACTTACACCGGGTTACTGTCAATGAAGTCAGACCGTATCTGACCAAGGCCCTAAAGAGCAATACCACTGGCAGTGACTCCTTGGACCCCAGTCTCCTTCACCAGGTACTGGACCTGGTTATCACTCCAGTTACCAGCATCTTTAATAAATCTCTTTGTTTAGGGCAATTTCCCTCTGACTGGAAAATTGCCACTGTCACACCTATACATAAGGGTGGTGATAGGTCCCTTTCTGGTAATTATCGTCCTATCTCCATCCTCTCACCACTCTCAAAAGCCTTAGAAAAAGTAGTATCCACCCAAATCTCAGAGTATCTAACCAAATACAGCATCCTCTACCCTGAACAGCACGGCTTCCATGCTGGGCACAGTACCAACACCACCCTCATTGAGTTTTCTAACTTTCTTCATTCCTCTCTGGATTTGGGCTCTCTAGCAGGCGCAGTGTTCATTGACCTGTCGAAAGCTTTCAACACTGTTTCCCATCCTCTCCTGCTGGATGCACTCAGCCACACAGGCTTTGCTGCTGGGCCTATCTCCTGGTGCTCCAGCTATCTGTCTGTCCGGTCCCAGTGTGTTAAAATTAATGGGACACTCTCTAACCCCTGCCCTATTCACTCTGGTGTTCCCCAGAACTCCATTCTTGGGCCCTTGCTCTTTTCCCTTTATCTCAACTCCCTGCCAGGTGCTTGTGCTGGTAAACTCCTACTTTATGCAGACAACGCTGTTATCTTTGTCTCCAACCGTAACCTTACCACCCTCCAGGATTCCCTGCAATTATCTTATAATGACGCGGATGCCTGGTTCAAAGATAGAATTGTAATCAATCTTAAAAAAAACCAAAACTATGCTCTTTACCCACCCCCAGAACAAAGCTAGTAATTTTCCACTTCAGGTCCTCGCGAGCTCCAAGTTCCTACTCAAGCAAGTCCACACATACAAGTACCTTGGGATAACTTTCGACCCTGCCCTCTCATTCCATGCCTACATCTCTGCTCTAGCTTCAGCCACCAATATTTGGTTGGGTATCCTTTGCTGCCACAAAAATTGTCTCCCCCCCGATGCCCTCTGACTTGCAGTCATGTCCTCTATTCTGTCACTAGTAGATTATGGTTTACCAGTCTATGGGGCTGCTGACCAGACTTCGCTAAACAAAATCTGCCTCACCTTAAATAAGGCCTGTAGGCTAATCACCGGGGCTCCAGACTTATGCATACCTGCCATCTATATGCCCAGCCAAATCTGCTCAATCTTGATGACCATCTTAGGTATCAAACCTGCCTCCTAACAAAAAAAACTCTCCTTGGGCTATCCCCACCTGGTTTGACTTCCGTTATTCACCAAGCAAATTCACTAGTACAAACTCGATCCTCCTGCAAAATCACACTGATAGTACCTAGGGCAAGGACCTCACAAGGACAAAGGGCCTACCACTACCGTGCCCCATCCTGGTATAACACCCTCCCCACCAGTATCTCTGACGCTACCATGATCTCTCATTTCAAAACCTCCCTCCGTAATCACCTTTTCACTACATGCAACTGTGGCTGCTTCTAAGCTTTCTCCTGCTCAATTGTCTGACAAAGCTCCCTGTGTGTTGCTGCACCCAACCTACTACCTCCTCTATACTTGGTTCCCGTTACCTCTCCGCTTGACTCCTCTAAGCTTATCACCGTATTGACCCTCCTCTGTTTTTGCTTGATGTACTAATTATTCTCAACCTACGTGAACTATGCCAATCCTGTAACCTTGCAAATTGTAACTATTTTATGTACTCATATTCCTTCAAATCTTGTACATTGTTATCCTGTAATTGTTTGTTATCAGTTTTGTCCTCTCTGTGATGAGGTACCTTTGTAAACGAGCCTCTGGCTCAAAGGTTGTAAACCGATGTTTAATAAATAAAATAAATAAATAAATAAAATAAAAAATAAATAAATAAAAATGACATGATGCAGAACATCCAGGTATATCATGATATATCACAGAAAATTCCTGTTCCTTTAAAATGGGTTTCTTTGATATCTCCTGTTATATTCATAGAGTATATATCATGCATCTTGTCAATGGATATCACTGTACCTGGTTAAATTGAATCTTTTTTTTATTGCATAGGGAGTACTACTTAATTGCAGAGGGAGCACCTTTTTAACAGTATTGCACAAGGAGCATCTCTCATTTACAGTATGGAACGGGGAGCACTTTATTTGCTGTACAAGCCAAGATGGGAGATCATGAGCTAATGTTTAAGCAATAATGAGTAAAGAGTGGTCATTTCCTTGAGATTAATGACCGACTTGGGGGGAAGGGAACCCCACCCAGCCAGTCATTAATCAACATGAAATGAACAGCTCTGAAGTCATTATTATGATTATAAATCTAATTGTAGTAATGAACTTTTGGGAGCTTTTTTTGTCTGATTTGTTTTTTAAATTTGTTTTGTTTCTCTGTGGCACTGGCTGCAGTGTGCCACGTGGTCTCTTTTCCTGCTGTTCTGTTTGGGCTGCTGTTCCGTTTGATGATATATCATGTTTTTACATGCTGTAGTTTTTTGGGACATATTTTCTTGTTTAAATGTTGTCTAACTAGTTATTTTTAAAAGGTTTTGCCTGGCGGCTTTGTCAGTGACAGCTGCTTTGGCAACACAGATGACTGTGCATAAATAGCTGTGCAGCTGCTGTGCTGGGTATTTCTAAAAGATTTCAACCTGGCATGGCAGCCAATTAATGAGCTATTTAAGCTCATGAATAATTAATTAGATATAATTTACATGACAGCATTGCAAATAAATGTATGTTAACTAGTCAGGCTTCTCTATTGGTCATTTAGTACCTGTACATAGGCAGAAAATGATTGCTCCACATATGCACGGAAAACTGGAACCTGGATAGCCAGACAGGCAGCTTTAGCTAGTGTTGGTACTTGTAACAAAATGAAAAGTCAGTACTGATACAAGTTACATGAAGTCATTTCAAGTACTTCCATCATATCCTGCCATGTACTGTATACTGTAGGTTCCATTCCTTCAAAAGTGCTCTCCTCTTGTGAACACTAAAAACAGGAATGCAAAGAGAATGACACTTAATGTCCTTGTTGAGTCTCAGCAGGTTCAGTGAGTTAAGACCCACGAAGGCCTTTAAAGAAATGGGTTTGAACTGAGTTATATGTCAGGTTTTCCAGACTGACATTGGAAGTATTTTTAAAAAGTTTGATTTGTTCATCCCTGACCTTAGTCCCATGTTTGGAGAGGTACATATCTGTCTTCTCCCTAAAACCAACAGATTTTGTCATCGCAGCCTCACAAATGTTTTGAACTGATATATGTGACATAAACCGAAGTCACCAGAGATTTGTCCTTACACTGTTAGAGTTCTATAACTGCAATGCCTGCTGAATTCTCAGTTTGTAATGCATACAGGTTATATGTGTAGCTCTCATACCAATCGTCCAGTAATGTCTGTAGGTTGTTGATTAAGGAGGCATCACTTGCATCCTAATCACTTGCATCCTACCTGGATAAAGTTCTTTGGGTATTGCAGGTGTTCAGAGTGCTATTTCACAGCTGAAAACCATGTGTTTCACCTTGTTGGAATGGGAGCAGGAGAAAAAGCAATCAACTCCATTAGTACACCCTTATGTTCCAAAAATGCAGTTGGTTCTCTTACATTGTGATGACTGCTAGAAGGCATACATTACTATTTAGCAAAAAAAGCTGCCAAATGATGGAGCTCCAAAAAGCAAGTTCTGCTTAGTGCTCTGCTGCCCATACCCCCTCCATATAATGCATGTTACCATTTATTAGCATTCTGCTGCTGAGAGAGAAACACGTGAGGTACACTTCTGAAGTTGTAGGCCAGCCACTTTGTTTAATTTAAATGGTAAAACTTCTTTTTTTTTTATCAAGCGGTTTTCTTGTGACCCATGGCTGTAGCGGTGCCATCAGCCCTGACTGCCACCCAACTGGCAACTGCCTCCACAGGGACCTACCTATATTCCCAGAGAGTTCCCTCTATGGTGTGGCCAGGGGAGGGAGATCCGTCATCCCACCTCTAGAGCACAATCCATCTGGCAGTCCTAGTCAGCAACGCAGGTTAGAAAGTGGGTCTGGCTTCATACACTGGAGCTAGGCTCTTTTTCTATTTTAGTGGTTCCCTCTATATCTGGTGGCATGCCATGAGGCAAGCACATGAGTGTGTGGAGGCAGTCACATGCCATACACTGCCAGCAGGCAACCTGCCCTGAAATGTGCCTACCGCTTCACCATCACGTTGCCACATGTTGGAAGTAAAGGTGCGGCCAATCATGTCCTATCTCCCAGGGGAGAAAAGCAGTCCTGCAGAGCATCCATCCTCTCCCACCCCAGCCAACCCCCAGTGGCCAGAGCTTACTCCTAATCTCAGGTTGCTGGGGTGACAGGAGGTAAGGCATCCAGCACCTTAGTCTTCCATGCCACTGGGCTGGCTAATTGTTTAACTTCTGAGATAGCTTTGAGATAGGGCACAAAGGTTATTCAAAGTCCTAAGAAGACACCAGCTGCACCCTTTAGCGCAGAGTAGACCAGCACCCTAAATGCTGTAGTGACCAAAAGGCATCCAAACTCTGGGGAAGACAGGGTGCCGTATGATGAGCATAAGATGATCTGGGTTTAGATCAGCATTATAGTCAGTGTCAACGGATTCAGGCAAACCCAGACTTCCAAACAATTAAAACATTGACGGGATAATATACAAATGATAGAGTAGAACATGTTAAAGTCCCTTGGTGATGCAGTGGCCTTGCCTCTGGGATGGAAACACCCAGCTGTTGGTGAGTGTTATCTATCTTCCTTTTTCTGTCATAGTCAATATGAAACATGTAATATTTCAGGACAACTTTATCATTGTGGGCAGAAGCATTACTGACTGCAAAGTGTTTTTTTGCAGGGTCGTGCTTGTGTACTGTGGCATTTAGTGGTGCAATTGCTGGCAGCTGTGGGAATCTGGAGAAGGGGAGCCAGTGCAATGAAGCAGATGGGCAAGCTAACAGGGTGCTGTGGTGTATAGAAAGGCATTTTGACAGCAGGAGAAAGGATGTGCAGTTGCCTTTTTATAAATGGAGAAAAGCCTGTTTCCTGATTGTTGAAGATGACTCCAAAGTACTGTGGTTCAGAAATAGTAACCACACTGCCAAACTTACTTTATTTTACATTAGACCCATTCTATAAGCATAATAAGTCACTTCAGGATGTGAGTTCTTATTCCTGAGTTGTACTTCAGTGTGGTTGAAGGCACTGAACACAATCGCCTACTGTCTCACAATACACCAGGGTGTGTGTTTCTTGAATAGGAACCCACACTCTGAAGTGTCTTACTGCTTGTATACAGTACAGGTCCTTGGTCAAACCCCACCTGGAGTACAGTGCATAATTTTGCTGTCAATGCCAAGTAAAGGACAGGAGACTACTGGAAACAATATAAATGAGGGTTACAAATATGGTACAGGGGCAGTATGATAAAACATATGAGATGTCAGATGATCTCAACATCTTTGCACTGGTGGCAAGTAGGGAGAGAGACATGCCAGTTTCTGAGGTGGATAAATGGGGTGGACAGTAAGGAACTGTTAACAAGGGAAGTTTCAGGAGCACAAAGACAGGGGGCATGGATGGAGGCTGGTGTGCAGAAGATCAGGATGGACTTGAGGAAGTGCCCATGGAGGTACCGTAATGAAAGAAGAAACAATGTAGGGGTTCAAAATAAATTGGGTAGGATGTGACAGGTTCATGAGGATAGTTCAACCTACTTATAAAAATGTTTGGGGGCAAGGGATTGGCAATAGTTCCAATGCCTAATCAGGTCCAGGTACATTCAATAGATATGTACCTTGCCTGCGCAGCTCCACACCCGCGGACGTGCACATGGTCGCTGGCAGTCATGATCACTGGACACGACAGGGTGCCTGTCTGTGGCTCTGTCCCACCCCCAGCATGCTGGCACATGGGAGACAGACCGGACAACCCAATTGTGAATCTAATAGGATGACTGACTTGGTCCATGAGTGGATCTCCTGTTCTGCATGGAGCAAGGCATGTTGGGAGGCTGCTGGTCCCATATTGCAAAAGATGTTAACATTCTAAAGAGGGGGGTTACATAGGGATAGTTTGTGCAATATATTGTGATAAGTGTGCAATTTAAATCTGTGTTGTGAAGTCTAGATCCTCTTAGACTGTTTATGCATTATGTATTTCTTGTTATTGTGTATTTATATCCAATTTTATTTTTGATTTGTACCACTGGATATGATTACAAATGAGCTTGCTCAATGAAATTATTCCAAATAAATAAATAAACAAACAAACAATATTGTAAAACTGAATGGGCAAATGCTGGAATGGCTGCCCCAGCCCTCCTTGACTAACTGGAGTGCTAGGGCAGCAATGGCAGTGGGGGTTTAGGTCCCACTGTGGCCATCAGGTGTGTTATGTGGGGGATACAAAACAGATGCAACAGAGTACCTGCCTTCATAGCCTCTGCTTACCTTGTAATGTTGTGTGGAGTGTGGACACACCCCCTGATACAACCCCGGCCCTTCTGTGCATGTAGCAACATGAACAGCCATGGGATCAGACACAGGAAGAGTGTGCACCCCTATAATGAATGCCACAGGGGTCCAAAGGACCCCCAATGAGCAACTACTTGACTTAGGTTTGCCTACATGCCACAGATGTGCAGTGAATAGGCAGAGTGTATGGAGACCAATAGAAAGGAATAATGGTTCAGACAGTCAGTAAGGCTATAGTCCCATTCTGTATAATTGTGGTAGTATTCAGAAATAATCTTTCCCAAGTCTCTGCGTCATTTTACTTCTTTTTTTGTTCAGTCAGATAGTTAAGTTCTGCAAGAGAAGAGCTGAAAAGGAGCACTCGGGATCCACTGGTGGTGGAGAAGGTGAATTTGTGGCCCCTGGCAATGTGATGACTGTTCTGCCTCCAGAAGTTTCAGCCAGTTCTGTTGTAAGACTTATGTAATACATAAATGATTATTTAAATTTAGCTGTGAATGATAGTAACTGTATGCCATGTCACCATGTCAGACTATGGCCATCTTGAACTTAATGCTTATGCATGACAGGATGTGGGATGCTGTGAGATACCAGCATTCCTGGGTGTTGTGAGTTTTAAGGTCTGAAGCTGCCTGTGGAGGTTCTTGCTGGTCCTATAGCTGCAAGTACCCCCCAAAATCCCATACCCAGAAGCATCTTAGCGTTGCTATGAAATGGGTTTGGCAAATTTAAAAAATGCAAAATTTTTAAAGATAATGAAGACACAAAAAATATTGTGAAATATTGCTTAGAAAATGTCAGTCTGTCTACTGATTGTTCCTACCTGAAAGTTACCTATTTTTTTACACATTCACTAGAAGAAGCATTTTTTTTAAATTAAGAGGGATTCAATATTTTACAATATTACTCTAGTAGAATGGTCATATCCCACCCATCACAGATTATATTATTAATTCCTATATTTACACATGTCTGGTGACTCCTCTCCACTACTTGCCATGGGTCACACCTGCAAGTGAATAAATGATTATTTGATCACTGTGCTTTACTTGTGTGCCTTCACCAGTTTCTAATGTAATATAAAGCAGTATGTGCATATGAATGAATGAATGATACGATGTTGCTGGCAAAGGATATCCTAAAGTATGACTAGGTTTGCCGACAAAGGCACCTAGCTTCACCTGAGCTCTTTTCTACTAGGTTGCTTGTAAGGACAGAGCAAAGAACCTTACCAGAGCAAGGAAAAGGATTAAAGATTCTTTTGGCTAGGCGTACTTACTGTTTGTTATTATTTTCTTTTGTACTCACAGGGATTGCTACTGTTTGCTGCTAATAATTTATTGCTTTATTTTTCTCTGATTCAAATTTTTGTTGCTGAGTATACCTTCTGCTGCATTATTACAGGGTGTGCCTACAGGTGTGTGCTTACAGATTACTGTTGTAATCTTCTGATTCAAATTGTCTTTTGCAAGGTATATCTTCTGTTACTGCTATATTTTTCTCTGTGGCAAAGTGTTTTTACAGGGTATATCTTCTCTGAAATTATTACAGGTGGTGCTTTACAGGTTTTTTAATTTTTTCTATCATTAGGATAAGCTGTCAAGGCTACTGCATTTGTTGCTGGCTGATTGTTTCTGCTCTTACCTCCTTGTTTCTTTCAGAACCAAAACAAAAAAAAAGGAAATCCAAAACACTTCTGATCATAGAAGACTCCATGATTTGAGGAGTTGATACTTATCTCCAGGCAGGGGTAATGGTCAGATATCTCCCAGGTATATCAGCAAGAAGAGACACTGACTGCATTGCTAAAATTGTACAGGAATCAGGAGAAAACATCAATGTCCTGGTACACATAGGGACTAATGATCTCGCCAGCCAGTTAGTTGTGGAGAGCAAGGAACACCTGACCCGACTGGGTGATAAACTATCATCCATTTCATCTGGCATCTCCTTCTTTGAGATCCTCACAGTCTTGGAGAGGGGGGCAGATGGACTTAAGGTCAGAGAAGAGGAGATAGGGGAGCTAAACATGTGGCTCAAGGGCTGGTGCCAGGAAAAAGGACACAAATTTGTAGGTAAATGGCAACAGTTTTGGGAGCTAAAGTTCTTTAAATTCAATGGACTGCATCTGAGTAAGGAGGGAGTCAGTGCATTGGGGCAGAAGTTTGACATCTTTGCAGAATATTTAAATTAGCAAATGGGGTGAGGGGTGCAGCAACCGATACATCGATTGGGAAGAATGCCCCTTCCTCCTCAGCAAGTGATCAAACAGAAGTTCAGCATGTTTGTAGTTCATTTGCATCACCAGGTAAGGAAAAAGGTCCAGCTCCCCATATAACACACAGGGGAAATGCCAGACTTCGCCCAACAACTATCACACCAAAATCTGGCCAATGGAAAATCATGTACACAAATGCTCGCAGTCTGGGAAACAAGATCCCAGACATGCAGGCAATAATGGCAGAGGCTAAACTGGACATAGTAGCCATTAACAAGACATGGTTCACTGGTAACCACGCTTGGGAGAATTCAGTACCTGGCTATATACTGTTCAGAAGAGACCGAGGTGCAAAAAGGGTGGGGGGGGGTGGCCCTTTATGTCAATGAAAATATCAAACCTACAGAAATTCAGAATACACATAAGGAGCCAGAAGAACTGTGGGTCACCCTGAAAACAGGAAATGGGACAGCCATATGAACTGGGGTTCTCTACAGGCCTCCAGACCAGGGGGAAGACATAGATACATTTGCTGTTAGAAGATATACAAAACATGACAGCTAAAGGGGAGGTTCTGATAATGGGAGACTTCAACATGCCAGATACAGACTGGTCAATACCAGCAGGAACATCTGCCAGAACTAAACACATAGGGTATTCCCTGCAGGGGGAGGGCCTTAAACAACTGGTATGACAACCCACAAGAGACAGGGCTATCCTAGATCTAGTACTGACTAACAGGAAAAGGATCACAGATCTCCAGGTAGAAGGTCATCTGGGGGCCAGTGGCCATCACATGGTATGGTTCAGTTTGACCACTAGAACTAAATCATCCCATTCCAAGGCAAAAATATGGGACTTCAGAGGAGCTGACTTTGATAAGATGACCAACAGAGTTAAGCTAGCCCTGGCAAGAAGAAATACATGTGAAGGGGTACAGGCAAAGTGGGCAAGCATTAAGGATCCAATACTTGAAGCAACATCCCATTGCATTAGAGTGAAAAGGAAGTGCAAAAGAAGAAGGAAATCACTTTGATTCTCAAAAATGGTAGCAGAAAAGGTCAGAGCCAAAAGGCTGGCCTTCAGGAAATATAAGGGAATGCAGCAGGATGAAGATAGGGAGGCATACCAAACTTCCCTAAGGGAAGCAGGGAAGGTAGTAAGGCAGGCAAAGGCCTAAACCAAGGTAACACTAGCACATAGAGTAAAGGAAGGTGACAAGACTTTCTATAGATATATTAGTGAAAGGAGAAAGTCCAGAGGGGGTATTGCTAAGATCAAAGGGGATAAGGGGGCTTGTGAGGAGGAGGACCATGTAAAAACATCTATCCTAAATCGATACTTCTGCTCAGTATTTACTGAAGAGAAGGTAGTGCCGGGGCCCACAGCTCAGCAACATGGACACGGGGGAAGAAGGTGTGTACTAGTCCCTTCACAAAAGAAAGGATCATACAAGAGCTCGATAAGCTGAGGGTGGACAAGGTAAAGGGACCTGATGGCATACATCCATTATCAGAACTGTTTAGTGAGTCTCTGAGCACAGGAGAGGTCCCAGAAGACTGGAGAAGGGCTCATGTGATCCCACTCCAGAAGAGTGGTAGCAGGGAGGAGGCAGGGAACTATAAACCAGTCAGTCTTACCTCAGTAGTGGGCAAGATTATGGAGGCACTTCTTAAGGAAAGGATAGTGCAACACTTGGAATCCATAGGAGCACAGGATCCAAGACAGCATGGGTTTACAACAGGAAGGTCCTGTCAAATTAATCTCATAGGTTTCTTTGACTGGGTAACCAGAGTGGTGGACCAAGTGGGAGCAGTTGATGTCTCCTACCTTGACTTCAGCAAAGCTTTCGATACTGTTACACATAGAAGATTGATTAATAAGCTGGGTAGGCTCGGGGTGGGTCAGAAGTTGGTCAGCTGGGTGGCAAACTGGTTGATGGGCAGAAAACAGAGAGTGGTGGTAAATGGTATACAGTCAGAAGAGATGCAAGTCACAAGTGGGGTACCTCAGGGATCAGTCCTGGGGCCAGTCTTCTTCAATATCTTCATCAGTGACATTGCAGATAGACTGGAGGGTAAAGCTTGTCTGTTTACAGATGATGCCAAGATCTGCAACAGAGTAGATGATCCAGATGGATTGAGCAGAATGAGAAGTGATCCGGAAAAAACTGGCAAAATAGTCAGAAGAGTGGCAACTGGGGTTTAACACAAAAAAGTGCAAGATCATGCACATAGGGAAGAGAAATCCTGAAGCCACCTATAGGTGGGAGGGGAGTTGTTGGCAGTCACAAGGGAAGAAAGAGACTTGGGCATCATCATCACACATGACCTGAAATCATCCAAGCAGACCACTAAAGCAATAGGTAAGGCTAGGGGGATGTTGGGGTGTACTAGTAGGGGTATCACAAGTCATAAGAGGGAGGTAATAATCCCTCTTTACAAGACACTGGTTAGGCCCCATCTTGAGTACTGTGTGCAGTACTGGAGGCTGCACCTTCACAAGGACATTAACCAAATTGAGGAACTCCAGAGAAGGGCACCCAGAATGGTGCAGAGACTGCATCTGAAAACATATGAGGACAGATTAACAGAGCTCAATATGTATACCCTAGAACAAAGGAGGATGAGAGGTGATATGTTTGAAACAGTCAAACACCTTAAGGGCATTAACAAGGTGAAAGAGTCTAACGTGTTTCAATATAAGAAAAATAGGACAAGAGGAAACAGCACGAGATTAAAGGGAGGCCAATTAAGCGGTAATGTGAGGAAGTACTTTTATACAGAATGGGTGGTGGATACATGGAATGGCCTACCTCTGGAAGTGGTGGCTATGAATACAGTGCAGGACTTCAAACAGGCATGGGATAGGAATAAGGGAACAATACAGATGAGTATGAATAGATAGGCCATTGACAAAGCAAAGGCCAATGACACATTCATAAGTTAGAAAAAGAAATGGGCAGACTGGATGGGCCTTGTGGTCCTTATCTGCCATCAACATCTATGTTTCTGTGTTTCTGAAGTCCCTAAGCTATTTTAGATGATCCCAAGGTGGTGTTGGGTGTAAGGGCAGCATATCTCTCTATAGACTGCACACCTGAATCAAGAAAATCCTACCAATGTTTTAAGTGGAGTATAATATTGTTTTCATTTTCTTTACAAAGACAGATACTCCTTCTGGTTGCTCAAAGGCATTCAGTAGCCATGCAGCCAGGTGTCTGATGGCTTTAAAAAAGGCATTTGATTCAAAGAGAACAGAAGTCAGGGAAATGAGCTGCAGGAAGCAGAGGGACATATCAAGGCACAAACCCGGTGCCTCTGACAAAATTAGCCTGATTAAAAAGAACATGCAAAGACTTGAACATCAGGTGAAAGATATACTGGCAGGTCAAAAAAAAACAATTTTAAATAGCCAAAAAAGGCATGCAGGGCATCTTCAGGAAATGGGAGGGCAGCACAGGCCAGCTGATGCTTCAACCCCACCACCACTATCTCAGAATGACTAAACTGTAAACCAGCTGCATGATCCCTTTGTAAACATGTTTTTGCATTACCCCTGTTGTTAATAGTTTGCTATTGAAATTGTATATTTGTTTAGTTGCTTAACTTGTTTGAGTTCTGACTTTCCATAAATATGTTTGCTGAAAAACAGACTGTGGTGCTTAATGTGATTCCAGGGCTAATGCACCACAGTAAAAATCTCACAAAAGCTAGTCCGGGGCATGCACCCCCAGAAAATTGTAAGATTTTTACCTTCAAATGGTGGCTTTTCCTGCATTTTACTGGTGAAATATGTTTGAGAAGCATGGTTATCATGACATCTATTAAATGGTACATATGCAAAAATGTGGTTACTGGACCAGTGAGAACAATGGAAAGAGAGACACCATTATCCCAGCAGATCTGATGGGAAGGTTACAGTCCCCCACAGCAAATAAGAGACCATTCAGACACCATTATCTCAGCAGATCTGCTGGGAAGGTTACTGGACCCAGAGCAAGTAAGAGACCAGCCAGACACCATTATCCCAGCAGATCTGCTGGGAAGGTTACAGGACCCCAGAGCAGCCACCATTTCCACACTGCATAATTCTGAACAAGTCACTCAACATTCCTGCCCTCAATTTCTCTGCATGCCCTCTCTCTCTCTCTCTCTGTTGTCAATTTCTGTAGTCTCTGCATCTCCCTGTGTGCTGCAAACTATCCCTTCCCTCCCCTCCCCTCCCCCTCTTCTGGATTCTAAGGAGTTTGGGGATGACTTGTGTGAATGTGTCTATGTAGGTTGCTATATAAAAAGGCAGCAAAATTCTCTCCCTCCCTCTTTGGATTGTAAAGCACTCAGGAATACAGTCTGCATGAAAGGTGCTATATAAATCAGAATGCCTTTTCACACAAGCCACAGGCACAGATCTTCCTTCTCTAAACTGCCAAACAGCTGTGTAAAGACTCATGCTGCACAGCCTTTTAGAAGTGTACCACATCTGTGCCTGTCTGAAAAATATACCTGCTGTGCAAGCAATGCTGACTGTGTTGGCATGGCAGTTACTAAAATGTGGTCACCAATCCCAATTCCAATTTATGTCAATCACTCCCAGTCCTGTCCAGGTGTTCCCTCCTAAAAGGCAAGGCATGTCAAACATCTCATGCTTCTGAACCCACTGAACAGAGTCCATGAGACTAGCGGAGGGTGAGCGCATTTGTTGTATCCCCTCAGTGCTCACTGTCAGATTGGGATCCATCTAACCTGGGAGCGATGATGACAAATCCCTGCCCCAAGCTCTGATCTCTCACATGGTGATGTCCTGACTCTTGTCCCAATGTTCTCTTTGTCGACAGCACAGTACACAGCAGCCAGCCACCAGTGCACTCAGCTCTCTCACGAGACTTACTTTCTTTTTCTCCATCAGACTTGTGAGTGGACGAGTGTAGTGCCCCAAAGTTTGCCAGGTAAGCAGACCAAAAAGGACTCGGGAGGGAAAGGGTTAGCTCCCCTCTCACCCCATGCACAGCCAGCTGGCTTATTGACCAAACTGGCTGGCTAACCATTTCTTGTCTGTATCCCCTTTCCCCTGCCCTCCTGGAACCTTCTGGTGCTGGATCCTTTGTCTTGGCCAGGCCAGGTCTCCGGTCAGTGCTTAAAGGGGCCATAAATCAGCCAAATGGGCTGATCTTAGCCCCAGAGACCCAATCATCTGTCAAAAGCCAGGTCCACCTCTAGGCTAGAAAGGGTCTTCCCTGCTAGCCAGTAGCAGTTCTGTACTGGGTGACTGACAGAGTAGAGAGCACAGGAGTATGGATGGCTGGAGGCTTACCTGAAGCTCAGATTTGTAGCTCCTGGGTGGCTGCTCCTCTATAGTCAGTGGTTCTCAGAGGTCTCCAGCAGCAGTAGCAGTCACACCTTAGCTCCAGAAAAGGACCAGCAGTCCTCGTGATGGCCAGCACAGCCACTTCCATAGGGTGAGCTCCCTTTAGTTGTCTGCTCCCTCAGTTTGCAGTTTTTGTACTGGGGTTTTCTGGGGTGTCCTGATGCTGGGTGCTAGCAGTGCATGTAGCACAAGCATCTGATGAGGGTAATGCTCACCCAGATTCTCTTTTGTTCGAATAAAAATATGGCTTGGCAAGTCTGTTAGTTTGCTTCCTGCTATTTTGCACAATAAGTGTGGCAGGGTTTGTGTTTTTTAGGGGCTGCCATTGCAGTTCCCTATCTCCCCTCTCCAGTATGCTGGCGGTTTTTTGTTTTTTCCTGGCATTGACATTGGGTGTTGCCACATATGGGGCTGCCATTGCAGTCTCCTGTCCTTCACACTTTGTTTACTGCCTTTAGTGCCACTTGCTGGTCGGCAGACTGTTGTCCTGCCCAGCTTTGATGGAGTGGTTATTTTTTTCTCTTCTTTGTTTTGTTAAATTTCTTTCTCTTTCCCCTTTGTGGGGGCTCCAGGTTGCTTCCCATCCCTTTGCCTGGCCTTCTGGACTGGTTGTAGGGTGTGGTGCCCTTTTGGGGGGGCTTCTTTATTTTCTGCCTTCAGTTTTGACATTTTCCTGTTTTTATGTTTATCTGTTTTGTGGAGTCCTCAAACCTCTTTCTTGCTCCAGTCCCCTGAGATGACCCCCAACTGTGGTCCTTCTCCTGTAGCTCCCCCTCCCTCCGAATGAGGCGACGGCATCCATTTTGGTGGTCATTGGTAGTGGAGTTCCCTTGCTCAGATCTCTTCCCCACCTCCCTTCCAAAGTAAATTAGTGCCACTGCAGTAGCGGACCTGGGCGCCCAGCTGATCGTGATCTATGCAGCATTCACCAAGAGAGGACAAGTTTGGGCAGACGGACCATGAGGTGCAGCTGCAAAGTGTGTCTGGACAGAAACCAGCACCCGGACCACTAACGTTCCACCCTAAAACTGTTCAGGGGCAACCAAAGCATTGGGTGGGAGCAGAGCTCCCCGACTTCCACCACTAACACCACCGACTGCAGTAGGATCCGGAGGACCCATGCTAGGCAAAGAGAAAGGAAAGTGCGCTCCATGTGGTAGAGCTATAAAGTACTGACTCTAAACCATGGCTTCTTTTTTTCTCAGCAAGCAGTAAAAGCTGTGAGTGTTAAACTTTTTCAAGGAAAATGATTGGGGGGGCTTGAGCTTACATTGGGGGGGTTTAGCCTCCCCAAAAACAGCCTGGTGACGCCACTGTTGTACTGGTAGCATGTATAGCACCATGAATGATGTGTTGGTTGGATGCAAAACACTGGGACTAGCAGTAAGAGAGATACCTGATGAGTGGCTTAATAATTTCAGCTCATTGCATTTAATGGCACAACATGCCATTGCCATTGCACAGTGTTGTGTCATGGAAATGAATGTCTGAACACTTTCCACTAGCATAGATAGCTTTTAACACATAATTAGTGACAGTGACAGGATATTACATGACAGATGGAGGGTTTTAAATCCTTATGTATTTCTCCACATGGAGGTAGTTGAGGGGTGCTGGGTTGCACTTATGTAGTATCTAGCATAGCAAGTCAACCAGCAGACAGAATATTTTTAAACAGTATTACAGTTTTTTGTGGCCACTTGGCAGCAGGTACATCTTCTTTAGTTCTTGGCAGCAAAAGCAGGTGCAGCATCATCATGTTAATGTAACGCAGAATGTGCGACAGCTTCAGTTCTTCTGGACAGCAGCACAGCCAAGAGGAGTAGAAAGCAGCAGTGCAGGAGACAGCAGGTGGCAAATAAATGAGAAGGAGAACTGTGAAAAAAATGAAATCTCTTAATAGGCTGAGAGAAGCCTTAAGATCTACTTCTTTTTTCTCTGTCAAGTTCAAAATGGGGTGGTTACCTATGCAGACAAATACAACATATAATAAAAAGTGTTATGTGCCCTAAATTACTTAGATACCTACATAAATAATGACAGCAGGAAAAGGCCCATCGGGCCATCCAGTCTGCCCACATTAATTAATTATTCTGTACTGGCCCGAGTGGCCATCCCTACTTTTGTTTCTGCCAAGCCTTTTCTAACTAATCCCATATGCCTGCCCTGTCCCATCCCTGTTTGAAGCTGCAGTGCTCACTGATTTGGCCTGTATCACTTCCTCCAGCAGCTTCTTCCACTTGTCCACCACTCTTTCAGTGAAATAGTGCTCGTAATACTACCATTGTCACAGAGATGGCTGTGTCCTGAAGGCAGCAGTGCAGGAGGTTGTAGGCAGCAGTAGTACTGTAGCAGCAGGTCAAGTGATGGGGGAACTGCAGAAACAGTAAAAAATGTATTCTTATGATAGACTGAGAGTAAAAGTCTGAGTTCCTCTTCTTTCTTTCCTGTCATGGTCCAACTGGGTTGGTCAGCCATGCAAGCAAATACAGCTCATTAATAACAATTGTTATGCGACCTAAATTAATATTTACCATCATAACGATAGCCATGTCCTGGAGGCAGCAGTGCAGAGGCCGTAAGCTGCACCATAGATTAGTAGGGGCCTGCAGGAACACAGATAAAAAGGGCTCTATGATGCCGAGTTGACAACTAAGTTGTCGACTGCCATCAAAGTGACGGATTTACGTCGACCGCAACTTGCGTTCACAAACCTCAATCTGACTTGAAACCTGGCTGTTTTTTTCACGGGGACGCCCCCAACCCCTCACATGTGAGGGTTCTTCCCCCCTCCCCCGATCTCTAGGATTCTAACTCTGAGTCAGAGTTCGATCAGGAAGAGGGTGCAGGACCGGGAGAGAGAGTACCGAGGTATCGGGCAGTCTGTTACAGCGAAAACAGCGATGTTGTCGGCATCGACATTTTCGCTGTAATGGTGTCTCCATCCTGGGCGCATACCGGAAAAAAGGTCTCCTTGAAATGGTAAAGTAATAACAATCAGAAAGAAAGAGAAATTTACTTACCAAATTCCAGTCACATAACTGATACAACCATGTCAAGTCGCTTTTCTGTCTCTGAAGTCTGATTCAGGATCAGAGACTAGGTTGCAGGAGGAGGTTTGCACTTTTCACATCCTATACAAGTGGATGTAACTGATGGTCTGGAGGAAGAGAAGAGGCCACACCCAGTATACATATGCTAGAGACTGATGGGGTTTTGATAATAGTATATTTGGTGAGGGATGGGGTTCACAATATTTTTGGCATTCAAGCCTTTGACACATATATGCTTCTTAATCTTCATCCAGTGTTGTTACTGAGGTATCAGTGACTATGCTAGCACAGAGAAGAGGCTTTTGGGACAGTACAGTAAGTAAAACGTGCTACATGTGGAGCATGTTAAACCAACTACCAGGTCATAATATCGTGGACTATACTGCTGATAGAAAGACTGTGCTGCTACTATCATGTGTGGGTTTACAATGACAGGGAAATTACAGCAATAGAAAGTATCACCACCCCCTGATGCCCACCAGCAACTAGAAGATGGATGTAGTCACTGCCGGTAGGGTGCTAGGTTGAGCTGCTCCCATGGTGGAGTGGTTAGAGCACTCATCCCAACAGTGGATGGGGTTGGGGGAAGTGGTTTGATTCCCTTCTAGAAAATCATTTTTTTATAGTAATATAAAGAGCGGGTTCACAGGTGTTGAAGCAGAAGCTGGGGATTTCATCAAAGAGAGGTTTCATTTAAACTAGGTAGGAGGAGAGGCATTGGAGCTGGAAATCACAAGGAGAGGGGTCCCACGGACCTCCCCCCACCACAGGGATAGATACGACCTTAGGCTAAATAGAGGTTGAAGTGAAGGGTAAGGAAGCAGGAAGGATAGGTGCCACATGGAGAATGGTTTCACTAAATGCTAGGCTCCTAGGGAACAAGTTGGCAGAGTTGCAGGAATTGATGGCAGAGGGAGAGGAGAACATATCTGCCATTACTGAGATGTGAGCAACCAAGCATCATGACTGGGACCTAACCATCCCAGGGTACAAACATTTCCAGATGGATAGATATAAAGGGAAGGCTGGGGGAGTTGCCATTTATGTAAGGGAAGGGACCAGATGTAATAGAGATGAAGGGGAGGAGGGCAGGTCAGAAGTAATCTGGCTGCAACTACACAGCCAGAAAGGGATCAAGATCTGTCTGGGGGTTATTTATAGACCTCCAGCCCAGAAGGAGGACATTGACAAGGAGCTAGGGGAGCAGTTAAGGAAGCATAGTGGCAAAAGGAGCACAGTGGTGGTGGTGGACTTTAATCTACTAGGGGTGGATTGGAGCATCCAAGCAACCAATTGTGCCAGGGAGCAGATTCTCCTGGAAGCATTCCAGGATGGCTTTCTTACCCAGAGGGTAATGGAGCCAGTAAAGGAGGGGGATATACTAGACCTGGTACTGGAAGATGGGGAACAGGTCATTGATGTAAGGGTGGAGGAACCTCTGGCAAGTAGTGGCCACCGCACAGTGTGGTTTTCAATAAACCTAGGTACGGAAGTAGCCACTACAAAAACTAGGGTCCTGAACTTCAAAAGGGCAGACTTTGGCAGGATGGGAAACATACTAGAAAATCATATGGCAAGCATCAACCCAGAAATGGACACGGAACAAAATGGGCAGTCATCAAGACAGGACTGGCTGAAGACACTAAAACTTGTGTCAAGAGTCAGAGCAAGAAAACCAGGACCAAGAAACTTCATTGGATGAGTAGAGAGGTAGTGGAGAAGGTGAGGGAAAACAGGAATGCATTTTGGACCTACAAGCAATCCAACAAGGCAGAAGACAAAGAAGGATATGTGAAGAAAGCCAGAGAAGTGAGCAGAGTGGTAAGGGCAGCAAAGGTTTCTAAGGAACGGATGTTAGCACAGGGGATCAGAGGAGGAGAAAAGGATTTTTTCAGATCTATCAGAGTGAAGAGGAAGAGCAAGGATCAAATTGTTAGGATCAGGAGGGGAATTGAATAGGTAGAAAAGGAGGATGAGCAGGCAGAAGTACTTAATGAATACTTCTGTTCAGTCTTTGCCAAGGAGAGGGATGGGCCCATACCTGAGAGGAATGGTGAGGGGAAAGAGGGTGGGAGAGAAGCAACAACAAATGGGCAAATCACTGTGGAAAGGGTGAAGGAGGGGTCTAAGTCCTTGAAGGTGGAAGAGGCATCCGGCCCAGATGGAGTCCACCCCAGGGTGCTGAGAAAGTTGGCAAAGGTACTGGCAGGGCCATTGGCAGACCTGTTCAATACCCCTCTGAGCTTGAGGTGCATACCCAGGGACTGGAGGGAAGCACATGTGGTACCTCTCCATAAGGGTGGGCCCAAGGATGAACCGGGGAATTACAGACAGGTGAGCATACTGCAATTGTGGGAAAACTGATGGAGACAATCCTCAAGGAAAGGCTGGTACAATTTCTTGAGGATAACAACCTCCAGGACAGCAGGCAGCACAGATTTGTCTCAGGCAGATCCTGCCAGATGAACTTGGTTAATTTTTATGACTGGGTTACTAGGGCACTGGACAGGGGACATGCGGTGTATGTCCTCTACCTGGATTTCAGCAAGGCCTTTGACTCGATGCCACATGATAGGCTGACCTACAAGTTGAAGAGTCTGGGAGCAGGGAAGAAACTGGTCAGATGGTTTGAGAACTGGATGCAGGGTAGACAGCAGAAGGTAGTAGAGGGGGGGGGCATCTGAACCCTGGACAGTGACAAGTGGTGTACCACAGGTCTTGGTGCTGGGACTGGTTCTATTTAACATTTTCATAGCTGACATTGCAGTAGGGATTAAGAGCAAGATCAGTCTCTTGGCAGATGTCACAAAGTTTTGTGCTGAGGTAGATGGGGGGAGGGAGAAAAACTACTTTAGGAGGATTTGGCAAAACTGGAGGACTGATCTCACACTTCGCAGCTTGGTTTCAATGCCAAGAAGTGCAAAGTAATGTATTTAGGAGGCAAGAACCCAGGACACAATTACTGGTTGGAGGGTGTCCCATTAACAAAATCCAAGGAGGAGAAGGATCTGGGAGTGCTGGTAACTGAGGAGATGAACCACTCTGCTCAGTGCAGGGCATTGCAAGGGGGATTAATTCTAGGAGTGG
The DNA here is from genome assembly GCA_016271365.2 of Neoceratodus forsteri. Taxonomy (NCBI): domain Eukaryota; kingdom Metazoa; phylum Chordata; order Ceratodontiformes; family Ceratodontidae; genus Neoceratodus; species Neoceratodus forsteri. Next base: position 1,786,901,098 of record CM057455.1, on the reverse strand, counting down.
AGATGTCATGTTGCCCCTGTACAGGTCCCTGGTGAGGCCACTCCTAAAGTACTGCATGCAGTTCTGGTGCCCCTACTTGGAAAGGGACATCAAACTACTGGAGGGAGTACAGTGAAGGGCATCAAAAATGATCCTGGGGTTGGGGGACAGACCATATGAGGAGAGACTGAGCGATCTCAATATGTATACACTGCAGGAAAGAAGGGAGAGAGGGCATATGATTGAGACCTTCAAGTACCTGAAGGATTTGAACAGAATAGAGATTGGGTGTATGTTCAATCTGAAGGGCGGATGGGAAACCAGGGGATACTCTGTGAAGTTGGAAGGGGGCAGGTTCAAGAGGGAACAGAGGAGGCAGTATTTCACAGAAAAGGTAGTAGCAGGGTGGAATGCTCTGTCAGAGTAAGTCGTATTACTGCAGAGCATTGGGGGCTTCAAGAAGGGGTAGGACAGATTCAAGGGAAGAGTATAAATCAGGAGGAGGCGTGAAATGGGGGCATATGAGGGAAGGGGCAGCTGCAGTCCAATGGACTGAAGAGCTGCACACTCGAGCAGACCAGATAGACTGAATGGCCTGTATCTGCTGGCAATTTCGTATGTTCGTATGTTTCTTGCCCCTGTGTCCACACATCCTCAGAGTTGATTATAATAGTCCTGGGGTGTGTGGGGATGAGGCTGTTCACGTGGAGGGTCCGGGGGTCAAAGCCCCCCCTCCGAAAAGCACAAGAAAAACAGTTGGGTGTTGCCCAACTCTGTATCATGATGAGCGGTTTTGGTGTGCGCAGTTTCATCTGCGACATTATGATCCCGTGCCGTTAAACCAACAGACGGATGAATGTGTGAATGGGTTGCACTTGAAAAGTTGTGGCCTTGTGGTAAACAATGCAGCCCAGCCCAATGCTAATACCTAATTAGAGTGTGATAGGGCCAGAATATTATATTATTTCACAAATACCATAAATAATATAATTGTTGGAACCCAACTATTTGTGTGCCCTTCCAGAAGGAGAAGTGACATGTTGGTATTTGATCTATTTGCCCATTCTTAAAAATACAGAATACAAAATTGACCATCCTCATAGCTGAATCCTTTATACCCTACTCCACCTACCACTGACCATTAGAGAGAATTAGTATCACATTATCCACAACTTTGTAGCACCCAGACCACCCATCAAACCCCTTCCACCCATACAGTCATCCCATCCACTGGATGCTCATATTCAATTTGCAAAATAAAACTTATGAAAACCCTCTACCTCATTGTAACATTCCCATGTACACCCTCTTCTACCAGGCCAACCCAGTGAAGAGAAAAGACAGCCTGGGTTACTCATCCCACTACTCTGTAGGCACCCCTCCTATCCTCCTACTCAATCGATCAATCAATCAAAATCTTTAGTAATCCAGATGAACATCATTGAGCAGTGTTCATTTGTAAGATGGACTTGGGTAGGACAAGGTCATTTACATATTCAATGGACAATACAAAGTATACACGAAAATATGCATATTCATTTACATTTTCAATGGACAATGCAGAGTAAACATGGAAATAGACAAGGTATTACAGTGTTATTATGTATGGTATCACAACATAACATATGATAGGATAAACCCTAGCTCGGTTACAAAATTGCCTATATATATATATGTACATAGCAACAAAAGTGGGATTGTACAGTAGCTAAAGATGTGGGGGAAAGTTTAAGGGGTGGATGGGATTAACTAGTCATTGTGTAGTCCTTTCCATCCCCTAAGGATATTATCCGTCAAGTATGGGAAGTGGATGTCAGGTAGGTGTGGGCAGGTCTGTGGAGGGAAAGCTATAAGAGAGGGAACTACTATTATGAAGGGGGAGAAATGGGATAAGGGGACAAGAGGGTGAGATGGTAAGTGTAATGTAAGTAGAAATAAAGGGTGATGAGAATATTGCTAACTATCAGGGTAAGGAGATAACTAGACTAATTGTATTTAAGAGCAGGGTTGGGAAACACATAGAAAATTCCCATGGAGAAGGGAAAAGAGTACAGTTGGAGGAGAGTTGCAGAGTTATACGTCTGAACTGAAGGTACTAGTCAGGCTTGGTGGTGGTGCAGTGGATATATAATCAAGCTAACGATGCAGGAAGCATTTGCAGTGTTCCTTGATAAGGTGTGAATAAAGGGACTTATAGGAAGTAATGGTTATGGTATGCTCAGTTTCATTGTTTTTTGCAATTTGTTCCACAAGGAGGGCAGCTTGAAGCTAATGGCAGTCCTTCCAAAGCGAGAATTAACTTTGAGCACTTTCAGCAGTATGTAAGAGTAACTTCTTAGGGAATACTTGCTTACTATGTTTTGCTGGAGACAGTCTGAGACATATCGTGGTAATTGATTGGATAGTGTGATAAATGTCCATATGGTAGCATTTCTGTCCCTCCTAAACTGAAGTGAAGTCCATCCTACTGCTGTGTACATGGAACAATGATGTGTAGTAAATGGAAGTCCTGTAATAAACCTCAATGCTCTATGGTAGAGCGTATCCAATTTTGCAAAGTAGGAGGTGTGACAGTGGCTGTATAGGAAATCCGCATAGTCAATTACAGAAAGAAACGTTGCCTGGACCAACCTTAACTTAGCATCACTTGTGAGAAAGTGGCTGATTCTAAAATAAAGACCAAGCATCTGGCATAGTTTTTTTTTAGCAATCCCTCCGTATGTTCTGTAAAGGAAAGCCTGTTGTCAAGCCAAACTCCCAGGTACTTAAATTTTGCAACAAATTCTAGGTTTTCTCCTAGAATTGTGGCTATCTGCGGTAGAGATCCTGAGACAGTTGGGTTTACCATTTTCATGAAAGGAGAGAAAACCATTGCTTTTGTTTTCTTTGCATTAAGCAGAAGCTTTTTGTTGAGGAGTTAATGTTGGAGTAGATTGAATTCTGTTTGTAGCTTGCTACAAGATGTTTCTGGTGATGGACGGCTCACATAGAACACCGTGTCATCAGCAAATAGAAGGACTGTAGCCTTGGTTATATTATCATCAATGTTGTTGATATAGACAGTGAATAGGATAGGACCAAGAATGGATCCTTGGAGGTTCGCCTCTTAGCAGTGGCTTAAGGGGTGAGAGTTCGCCTTCGGCCCTGACCTGTTGGAGATGTCCAGAGAGGTAGTTGATGAACTACTGCTGGGAAAGTGAATCCAGCCCTGTGGATTCCATAGATGAGAGGAGCAGATCAAGAGTGACTGTGTCAAATGCCTTACTTATGTCCAGAAACACAGCACAGATAAAGTTCCTGTTGTCTAATTCTCTCTGCCAATCATTGGTTACTTTTGCCAGGGCCGTGATGGTACTATGCTTGACTCTGAAGTCAGACTGTGCAGGGTTTAGAAGATTCATAGTTTCAAGGTAAGATCTTAGTTGAATACTTACAATTTTTTCCAGTAGTTTTGATAGGACAGGAAGAATGGAAATTGGCCTGTAGTCATTAAGGTCACAAGGGTCCACTGATTTAAATAGCGGAATGACCTGCACAGTTTTCCAGATCAAGGGGATTGCTCTTTGGGACAATGAGAGATTGAACGAGTGTGTTATAGGTACCGCTAGTACAGGATATCTAATCTTCAGGAAGTAGGGGCTGAGGGAGTCCATACCAGCACTTTTCTTTGTGTCCAGTTTGCATAGCATTTCTTCAACCTGTTTCAGTGTGGCGGGCTGCAAAGAGAATATTGACTTTGTCACAATGGTATCAGTATGTTAAGTGCCAAGCTGGGAGCGAATCGAATTTGCAGGAGAGTTGTCAAATGCTAAACCTGCAGTCGTGAAATGATTGTTGAATGATTCTAGGACTTCCAATCTGTCATTGATAATAACATTTCCAGAGATGATCTTGGTTGGGAGCGAGTTTCCTGGTGTGTGGCCAGATAGGTCATTGATGGTGTTCCAGAATTTAGCTGGGTTCTTGATAGAGGAATCCAATTCAGTACAATAATACCCAGCTTTTGCATCCCTAATCTTCCTAATACATATGTTCCTTGCCCTTTTAACCTGACACCAGTCTGACAGTGTCTTATTTTTCCATGCTTTTTTCCACAGCTTGTCCCTCTCTAGCAGTGCAGTTTTGAGATCTGGGGTGAACCATTGACATAGTTTATTTCTTATACGCACTTTAAGTAGCATGCATGTCTATTTAAGGCCCCTAGTATTATTTTGTTTAGGATTTCATAAGCTGAGTGCACTGTTTTTGACAGGTAAAAGTCTTGCCAGTATGCAAAGTATGTCAGATCATCTAGGGATGCATGACGGTCAAAGTTTCACCTTGATCTTCTAACAGAGAACTTTGAAAGGGATATAGGTTTATTGGTTGATCTTACACTAGCGATGAAGCAGTGGTCACTGACATCACTGAAGAAAACACCGGTATGTGAGAAAAGGTACAGTTTGCTCTCAAGGATAACATCCAACAGTAAACTATTGCTTGGGTTCTTTTTTTAGGTCTGGTTGGTTCATTGGTAAGTTGTGCCAGACCATGTGTGTCACATAAGGATGAAAGTGGTGTACAGGCCTTTGATAGCCAGTTAAATTAAGGTCCCCTACTATAATACTTTCCATGTGCCCTTTCCCTATGGTGTCGCCTAGATGTGTTAATAGTTGGAGACCAGTAGACAGGGGTCTATAACATCCTATCACATGGAATGATGTGGTGTGCGAGACCACCACCTTAAGGGATAGACATTTGAATTCATTCACCACAGATGTTGAGTCAAGGCAGGTTACTGTGAAGGTGTCCTTAAGATAGATGGCTACCCCTCCACCTCTACACTGTCTAGCTGCTCTGAATAGTAGGTAATTAGGTAAGTTAATTTCCCTGTCAGTTGTGCCAGGTCTAAACCAAGTTTCGGATATCACCAAGATATCTGGTGAAGTATGGCTTATCTATGCTTGGATCATAGTAATCTTTTTTAGCAAGCTGTACACATTGACATGAAAGAAGCACATACTTTTGAGCCTGGCTAAGTCTGATGGAGAAGTAATAGCCTTTGGAGGCTCAGGATTGAGTTCTACATTGCCAGAGCATAGTAACAACAGGAGCAGAAGCTTTTTTATTGTAGTAGTGGATAACTTGTAGGTTCTTGTTTTTGCACATCTTCACAGGTTCTCCATTGATGCCCTGGGGTTTTAACATCCTAGTACAGCAATAACTAGTACTCTGACTGAAAGTAGCAGTGAGGGTTCTGCACTGTGAGACAGAGGTTGTGTGTCCTTCTTGATCAGCTCAGCTTGAGTCCCACCAGGATTTGTTGACCAGTAGGATGGCTATAGCTGGGGGAGGTTATAAGCATATACGTAGTCTTCTGAGCCTGAATTGGACCCACAGCAGGGCAGTGTCAATATACATTCATCCCCTGAAATATCATGTAGCTGGTGATATTGTCCACATGGTTCAAGATAGAGGAGGGGCAAAAGGAGTAACCACATCTTAGCCTCCATGGTAGTCCTTATAGAGAAAGGGTCTACTCAATGGAATGAACTATGAAGGTTTCTGACAGGTCCACAAGAAAAATGAAGTATGGTGTTATTAAAGAATCTTATCCTTAACTAAAGTGCACTATCAAGGATAGCTTCGCTAGAATGAACTCTGACTGTATCTTACAGGTATACGAGATAGGATAGGCATAGAGAGTACTAATGGAAGTATCCTTAACTAAGGTGTACCATGGAGGATAGCTGAGTGAGAAAGAGAGATAGGGAGATACCCTGTTAGTGAAGCTAAATAACGTAGACCACATGGATTGCCGTGGCTAGGAATTATTTGACAGCCTGGCAGTGAATCAACTTATGTGGAGATTGGGGTAGGATTTGATGGACAGAAATTAAGATATTACAGGATGGGGAGCTACCAACGGGCATGTCTTTATAAACAAAGGAACAGGAAGAAGCTCTATTTAATAAGAGGAGGAGGTGGGGGAGGGGTGTGTGTGTGTGTGAAAAAGTTGCAGCATTTTGCCGTACCTTGTGGAGCCAAGTGTCCAGTCTGGAGCTTTTGGGCGGTGGTAGAGGAACAACAACTGCCCACTGGCCAAGTCTTACCCTGACTCTAGGCAGGGAGCCCTTGCTGGAGAGGTCCTCAGCTGGGGAAAAATGGAAAAGTATACAAATGTATATGCTGCTCAGGACAAAGAGCCTGCAAAGCAGCAGGTAGTCCAAAATTAGCAGTTGCAGAGTCTGTGGATTGATTTGGTGCCTAAATGTCTGGGGCTGCTTAAGTAACACTAAGGGGCTGAAATCACTTTAAATAAAAACAGTCTCCACAGTAATCAGCTTTTTTACAATCCCCTACTGTACCTCCTCCCACCACGCAATCCTTTATATAATAAAGGTGTTACAATAGGGACTGCCACAACTCACCCTACTTCTTCAGCAAGCTGCTGTCTAATAAATGAATATGCCTGCACACTTGCGCCAAGTATGAAAACCTTCTGCTGACTGATAAACCTGTTACATATTATGCATTGTCCAAGAGCACAACTGTTCCTTCATTAGAAAGCAGACAGCCAATGAAGGAGTGTGTTCTGCCACTCTCCCAGCATGGAATCTTTATTTGGTGTTTCTGTCAGGGGAGAAGAAGGTGGGATCTGGTTGCCATGAGGGTGGATGGATGAGAGCAAAGGGTATCTTAAGTCTTCTTTGTTGTATTAGGTTGGGATGAAGGGTATGAATGGGGATGTTACAAATGACAGAGGAAAGTTTTCTTCAGTTTTACTTTGCTAACTGAATATGAACATTCATGGAATGGGTAGTAGAGAATGCCACTAGGGTATCATATTCAATAAAATACCACCAGCAGCTTTATCTTGCCCAATATCAGTTGAATAACATCTGTATAACATCTTCCTCCTGGGGTGAGGCTGAAAATAATCAGTATTGACTAGTCCTTCTTTCCTGGTCAACCAAAACTACTAAAGAAATAACATGCTAATTTAATTGGTGCAATGCAATGCTTTGAAGATGGAATGCACACTGCACTGGCAACTCATTTACTATAAAACTCAGTTTTATTTCTGCTGTGACTGTTTTCAGATTATTTATACCTGAAAGCACAGTTCTTTAACAGCCAAATGCAAATTTATCGAAATGTATACTGTGCTAAACAAATGTAAAAATAAGTCATGTATTTGTATAATAAACATAGTATTAATATATTATACATAAATAACTATAGTACTGCTTTATTGTACACTGCATATGGAGAACCATAAGATCTTTTTGTCACATCCTGCCTTCTGGTTTGTGTATGATGCAATCTTATTTTTCCTCCTTCTTAGTAACATAAATGTTCCATTTACATTTCTTCTTGCACTGCATTGTCTCCATCTACAATATCTACTGTGGGCTGTATTGATAAGAAAAAACATTACATTTTTAAAAGATACCATTATACATTGTTTACACATGGTCATTGCTGTAAATACATAGTCATTTTCTTCAGCTGAGCTACCATTGACAAGTCTGGGATTTGTGTGACCTCTTACTCATGACCCAAACATTTGAAGGATCAGAGACCCCTTACCCTCCAGCCACTGACCTAACTGTGCATGGAATTGACTTCAGTACCATTCTGAAAGGCGTTTTGTTTGCTAATTGGCCTGTATATGTGAAAGCACAGTTGTGCTCTGTCAAAATTGTAAATTCTAACTGTTTAAGAAAATGTCAGTGTTTTTTAAAATAGAATAACAGAAGTCACAAATAAAGACTTTGCTGTGCAGTTAGTTACTTCAGCAGCAGACAAGGATGAACTGATGTATTCATTATTATGAGAAGATCCAGTGGCACTGATGACTGGAACACAATGCAGCTTTAGTTCCTTTATGTAATGTGATCACTTGTCAGCAAGATTAGTAAATCAATGCAAATGGTCACATTTATTACTACATTTAAAGCTATTTGAGCACTCTTGTCAGTTAACAACAATTGACATAAAAGCTCCAGGAAAGGCTACAGTTGATTTCATTTACAGAGACAATGCACTCTTTCATTGTGACACTCCTTGATAGTAAGTGGGGATGTTACCTTTATAAACCCCACGTTCAAATAAAGAGTCAGGGACCACAACTGATTTACCCAGCACATGCTTACTGATTAAGTCCTCCTGGAAGAGCTTCAAGGGAAATTTTCCACAGGTATATTATTAATATAAACGGTACCTCTAGAGTAATTTTCCACTGAACATTGACCTAAGGGTTTTCAGGATAATCTCATTCTGTTCAGGAAAAGAAAGCCCAGTGCTGAAGACTACTTCTGAATATTAGCAGACATATATGGAAACAAGACGACCCCCCTTCCCCAACATTGCTCCCTCAAACAGTGCCTCAGCATGATCCAAAGGTGAGTACAGTTGCAAACATCTATAGCACACAGCTTTACAGATGTTAATTTGCCACTTCTGTTTCATTGCTAAAAGAGTCATATACCAACTATCTTTTTTTTCCTGCCATCATGCACCTGCCCCTTTTAGTCAAATCAGATGAGAAGTGGCAGTGATCCGGCTCGGAAGTTTGGCTGCCTGTGTCAATAGTCAAACTTGGTGTTGTGTAGCAGGAGGGGCCATCAAAAAAGACCCTAAGTCCCCTCCATCACCAAAATACAATGTTACTATGTTACATTTCTTAATATTCTTGCCAGTTTGCTGCTGATCCAGACTTCAAGTGAGACATTAATTGAAAGAGCCTTTCCATATCAATTGGACTTTGTTTACAAAGACAATGGCATTATGTTTTTATTCTAGTTAAAAAATACATTTTATGATTGCTTAGCTGCAGTAAAATTTGTTGATGTTGCAGGTAATTTTATCTATGAGTTTACTTATTCTTCTTGAAATAGAAAATATGTCATTGGTGTAATCATGACAAACTTTTTTCTGTTTCAGAATCGTTGAATGCCTCTTACTGCATAATCCCTGAACTTTAGAAATACCCACACTCTGTTCAGCCATTGATGATGCAGTAGTCTCCTCCCACTGAATCATCAGTGGCTAGACTGTTTGGGGAACAGTGGATTACTATTCCACCGCACATTTTTGATGATACAAATAAAAAAGTGCCAGAAAGCTGTTCCATGGATATTCAATAGTGTTCAGTGTAAACCATGGATTCTACTGGTGGATCACAATCCTGTAGTTCTGACATGTTATTGCACAAAGTGTGAGAGTTTGAGGGACCTTAAGAGAGAGATGAGCTTTACAACTTTTTTAATCTAAACACTGTTAACAATCAGAATAATATACTGTGTTTGAGATGGCTGTTGCTGAACAGGGAAGTAAAAGTACTGCCCAGAAGGATCCATCTGCACCCTTTTATCCAGGGGAGACCACCATTTTTGTGTTGATTGCGTGCGTGTGCAAGAAACATATTGCGGCAGCTTGCTCCAGAAGCAGGTTGTGGAGGCGCTGTTCTGTTGTGGCCAATGCCCCCACTGCCTTTGGAGGCTTGGCCCACTTTTCCCAATGGGGTGGCATGATGTTGCTGATTCAGCCAGCATGCCACAACCTTGGAAGGTTTCAGCCACTGGAATCAGGGGCCACCTCATCATTGCAATGTAAGCCATTCTGCTGCAATGAGGAAGCGACTCGTCATTGCTGGGCGGATCCTTGTTAGTGTCATATTGTTAGCCGCCATGTTCACAAACAATATGAAGCAGCCTCACTGTCGAGGGGGTGCCCAATCACCCTCAGCAGCATGTGCCCCCCTCAACGTGTTTGTTTGCTGACAGGGACCCCAATCCCCATTTGCTTCAGTGCCCTAACGTTGATGTTTCCAATGGAGGAGCACAATCCCCATCGGCATTATGTCCCTCCCCCCAGTGTCATTTGCCAAGGGGGGAGCCTACTCTCCATTGGCATAATTCCTCCCCAAACACGCACTACAGTTATTCCAAGGGGGTGCCCAATCCCCCTCGGCTCTTGCACCCCCCCTTTTGTGCCGATGGGGGTGGCCAATTCCCCATCAGCTACAGCTGACCCCCAAACAAACACTCTGTTGGCATGCCATGAGCCCACCAAGTGTGCCAAATGGCCCTGTAAAAAAAAAAGTCCCACAATGTTTTTTTTTTGTAGTTTTCAAAAAAGAAAAAACGGTCCCTTGCGGTGTCCCTGCCCCGATCCCACAACCCACACTCACCCTCTGCACACCCTGCCTCTCGACACCCCCTCACCCCATACTTACCTGCAGATTGACGATCTTCGTGGGAGTGGACTGGGAATACTTCTGCACTCTTCAAAGCAGACCGTGAACTGAGGAAATGCCGGTAAGCTGTATAATGGCATAAATAGTTTTTTTCAACTTTGGTGCGTATCTCAGGCATTTTTTGGTATTTCGGCACCAAATTTTTAACATGGGGTTTTTGGGACCCCTCCTCATGAATTCGGCCACTGTCATGGTGATATTCAGCCCTGAAAGGTGATTTCTTGGTCACTGTGTGGAATCACCTTTCGGGACCGATTAACAAAATGACAGTGCCAGTGTTCATGAGGTGGTCTCTCAAAAAGCCTATGTTGCTAATTTGGTGGAAAAAATCACAAAAATTACTGTTTTATGAGTGTGTATTGCACAGTTGCTACACACACTTGTAACTCCGCGAATTTACAATATTGTCATGCCAGTGTTCCGGGAGACATTCTGGAGGTTGCAATGCTGCCCTATTTGCAGGCACCTCTCTGGTCTGAGGAGGGAGGAGGCTGCCCATCTCCAGGCTGACCTTGCTAGGATTCGTGAAACCTCCTCCCCCACACAGGGACCACCAGGGCCAATACCATTACCTCAGAGGTTGCCAAGAAAGAGGAGAGGCTGGACCAGGGTGGGCTGAGGGAGGGAGAGGGTGGTGGAACAGAGTTGCATCCCTCCAGCTGTACCTCTCCACAATTCATTCACTCTTCTGGTGGATAGTGGTTCCTCTATGGAGGCACCTGCAGTGGAGACCAAGGAGGATGCTAGGAATCTTCACAAAGGAGACCCACAGGAGGGTGGCATGGGGCCCCACAGGGGAAGGAAACAACTCCTGGAGGGGGACTCAATCATTAGGGGGTAGAAATGGGGGAGGAAGGGGAGAGTGAGGTAAGGTGCCTGCCTGGAGCCATGGCTTAGAGGGACAGTAAGCAAATGCTCAGGATCATGGGAGCAGCTGCATGAGGGAGGGAAGGAGCTGGATGTCATTGTCCACCTAGGGACAAATGACCTGGCTAGGAATGGCATCAGAGCAGTGCAAGAGGAGTTTGTAGAGTTGGGGAGTGGCCTTAGACAAGTAGTGCATATGGTAACCTTCTCGGAGGTGCTGCCTGTCTATGGCAAGGGTGATGCTAGGGTACTCCTCACCAGGGAATTCAATAAATAGTTGAAAAACTGGTGTGGAACTCAGGGTTTTGGCTTCATTGGGGACTGGGGAGCCACCTGGAGGGATGCAGACCTGTACTGGTGTGATGGTCTGCATCTGTCCGGGGGGGAACCAGGATCCTAGGTGAGAGGTTTAAATGCTTCATTGGCAAACATTTAAACTAAAGGGGAGACACTGAAAGAACGGGAAATCCCAGCCTCCCCACAAAACACGGTAATTAGTGAGGTAAACACCAAAGTAGAGAGGTCATTAGGGAGAAGGACAGAGGTAAATGTAAAAAAAAGCAAAGGCAGTAAGGACAGGAATGGGGTTAAAAGGGGTAAGGCCATCAGAAAGTGGAGGATGATGAGTACCAATGCCTGTAGTTTGTGTAACAAGTTCCCTGAACTAGTGGCCTTGATGGAAGAGGGTTGCCTGGATATTGTGACAGTCACAGAAACATGGTACACAGAGAACCATGACGGGTATGTCAACATACCAGGATACACAATCTACAGTAGGGACAGGGAGGGTAAAAGAGGAGGAGAAGTAGCTCTCTATGTAAAGGAAGGGATCAAAGCAACAGAACTAAAGAGTAAACAGGGAGCACAGAGCACTCTGGGTCACCCTGGAGACAGAAATGGAACCACAATCCATGGGGTTGCATACAGACACCCATCTCAGGGGATGGAATGGAAAAAGAAATGATAGAAGCTTCCTTAGAATGGCAGAAAAGGGGAGATATTGTTGAGGGGACCTGAATATGCAGATGTTAACTGGAGCACCTTTGCTGCAGGCACATCCAAGAGCATGGTCATTCTTGATGCCCTACAGGGGCATGCCTCAGACAGCTAGTATTGGAACCCACTCGGGAGGAGCAGTCTTAGACCTGGTACTCTCAAATGGGGATGGAGAAAGAATCTCAGATTTAGAAGTGGGTAGCCATCTGGGAACAAGCGACCACCAAACAGTGTGGTTCACGATAAACACAGCCATACAATCAAGCCATACAAAAGCAAGAGTATTGGACTTTAGGAGAGCTGACTTTGGGAAAATGAGAGAGTGTCTCAGAAAAGCACTAGCAAACAGGCAAGAAAGAGGGGTGGATGAACAATGGGGAGTAATCAAAACAGCCATCACAGAGGCAACAAACCTTTGTGTAAAGCAAATCAACAAAACACAACGAAGGAAAAAACTCTATGGTTCTCAAAAGAGGTGGCAGGAAAGGTTAAGAAGAAAAGCATAGCATTCAGGAAATATAAGGAAACACAGAAGGAGCAGGATAGAGAACTTTATCAGCTAAAGCAGAAAGAGGCTGGGAAGGCAGTTAGAATAGCAAAGGCCCAAACCGAAGAAAGGATAGCCAACTCTGTTAAGAAGGGGGAAAAGACCTTTAATAGGTACATTAGAGAGTGAAGAGAGACCAAAGGAGGGATACTGAGGCTTAATAAAGGAGAGGGAATGTGGGTAGAAGGTGACTGTGAAAAAGCAGGGATACTGAGCAAATATTTCTGCTCAGTATTCACAAAGGAAGAGGAGGGAGAGGTACCTAAACCAAACAAAAGAAACACTCTGAAGATGGGGGTCGATACCAGTCCATTTACAGAAGAAAGGGTTCTGAAAGAACTAATAAAATTGAATGTGGACAAAGCAATGGGGCCTGATGGGATTCACCCAAAAATTCTAAAGGAACTAAGGGTAGAACCAGTAACACAGCTGACAACTCTCTTTAACAAATCATGGGAGGATGGGGTGGTACCTGAGGACTGGAGGAGGGCAGATGTGATTCCCCTTCACAAAAGTGGGAGCAGGAAAGAGGCAAGAAACTACAGACTAGTTAGTTTGACCTCAGTGGTAGGGAAAATGACGGAATCACTTCTGAAGGAAAGAATTGTTGAGTACCTAGAGGCCAGTGGGGCACAGCACCCAAGGCAGCATGGATTCATGATGGGAAGGTCATGTCAGATGAATCTAATAGATTTCTTTGACTGGGTGACCAAAGTAGTAGACCAGGGAGGGGCTGTGGACATGGCCTACCTAGATTTTAGCAAGGCATTTGATACCGTCCCACACAAAAGATTAGTACACAAGTTAGCCAGCCTTGGAGTGGGTCCCAAGGTGATTGCCTGGATAAAAAATTGGCTAGACAACAGGATGCAAAGGGTAGTAGTAAATGGAGTCCACAGTGAAGAAAGGAGGGTTACTAGCGGAGTACCACAGGGTTCAGTACTAGGACCGGCCCTTTTTAATGTCTTTATAAGTGACATTTGCAGAGGAACTAGAAGGAAAAGTATGTCTCTTTGCAGATGACACAAAGATCTGCAACAGGGTTGATACAAAAGATGGAGTGGAAAGGATGAGAAGGGACTTGGCAAGGTTGAAGGAATGGTCAGATGTATGGCAGCTCAGATACAATGCAAAGTAATGCAAGGTAATGCACCTGGGAAACAAAAACCCAGGAGAAGAGTACACAATGGTAGGTGAGATACTGACAAAAGTAAGAATGGAAAGGGACCTGGGGGTAATTACATCAGATGACCTAAAGGTGGACAAGCAATATGAGAAGGCAGTAAGGAAGGTTGGGGGGATACTGGGATGCATAGGGAGAGGCATCAGTAGTAGAAAACAGGAAGTTGTTATCCCTCTGTACAGACAGTTGGTGAGACCCCATCTGGAGTACTGTGTGCAGTTCTGGAGACCCCATCTCGGTAAAGACATAAACAGAGTGGAGGCTGTCCAGAGGAGGGCAACCAAAATGGTGCAGGCTGTGCACCAGAAGACATACGAAGAAAGACTAAAGGATCTTAACATGTATACCCTTGAGGAAAGGAGGAAGAGGGGGGACATGATAGAAACTTTCAAGTACCTCAAGGGAATCAACAAAGTCCAAGAGGGTAGCGTCTTTCAGAAAAAGAGATGTGCAAGAACAAGGGGGCACAATTTGAAGATGGGGGGATGGCTCAGAGGTAATGTGAGGAAGTATTTTTTCACAGAGAGGGTTATGGATGCATGGAACAGCCTCCCTGAGGAGGTTGTGGAGTCAAGAACAGTGGGGGAATTCAAGAATGCATGGGACAGACAAGGCAGTCCTAGTGGGGGGGATAGGAGGAAGTAAGCTGTTGGTTAACTAGGATCTGCAGCTTATCTGTTAGGTAGGAAAATGGGCAGACTAGGTGGGCCAAGCAGTCCTTATCTGCCATCACATTCTATGTTTCTATGTTTCAGATTTTCAACACTGGCATTTTTTCACACCTCCTTGTGAACAGTACAGCTGTCATTTTTCACACCCTGGCCGAAATGTGTTTTCGCACTTCCGGCCCAGAATAGTGCAGTCACTGTGGGAAATCAGTGTTCAGGACAGATTAAGAAAATGACAGTGATACAGTTCATGGGCAGAGGTCCTAAAATGCCTATGTTGAAAATTTGATGACAATACTCCATAAAATGACTGTGTTACGAGCTGCATTGCACAGTTTTCATGCATGCTCTTAACTTCGCAAATTTATAATATTTTCACTCCAGATTTTCAACATTGCCATTTTCCCACACCTACTTATGAACAGTACAGTTGTCATCTTTCCCATCCTGGCTGAAATGTCTTTTCACACTTCCGGCGCAGAATAGCACAGTCGCTGTGGGAAATCAGTGTTCAGGACAGAGTAAGAAAATGACAGTGATACTGTTCATGAGCAGAGGTCCTAAAATGCCTATGTTGAAAATATGGTTATGATAGCCCATCAAATGACCATATTACAAGTGTGCATTATGCAGTTTCCACGCACCCTTGTAACTTTGCAGATTTGTAATATTGACACGCCAGATTTTCAACACTGGCATTTTTTTCACACCTCCTTATGAACAGTACAGCTGTCATTTTTCACATACTGGCCATAATATGTTTTTGCACTCCTGCCACAGAATATCACGGTTGCTGTGGGAAATCAGTGTTTGGGACAGATTAAGATCAAGTGAGTCAGAGGGGGCAGTGACCAAGCTCAAGTGAGTTCTGCCAGGACTGCTGCAGGTTTCTTTGTGGGGAGAAAAAGTCCTCAACACAGGTGCCCAATACAAAATGGCAGCCTGCAGCAGTGGGAGAAACAGAATGAGAGAGCAAAAGAGGGAGGGGGAGTGAGCCGACTCATGGGGCTCTGTTGGGACTGCTGTGGATTTCTTTGTGGGCAGAAAAAGGTGTCGATGCACTTAGGGGCCCAGTACAAAAGGGCAGCCTGCAGTGGTGGGAGAAACAATACGAATGAGTGAGAGAGGGGGACTGAGTGATCTCAATGGAGCTCTGTCAGGCCTGCTGTGGATTTCTTTGTGGTCAGAAAAAGGCACCAACGGAGGCAGGAGCCCAGTACAAAAGGGAAGCCTGCAGCACCAGGAGAAACAGAATGAGCGGGTGAGAGAGGAGGGAGTGAGCAACCTCAACAGAGCTCTGTCGGGACAGCTGTGAACTTCTTTGTGGGCAGAAAAAGGTGCCAACACAGACAGGAGCCCAGTATAAAAGGGCAGCCTGCAGCACAGGGAGACACAGAACGAGTGAGTGAGACAGGGGGAGTGAGTGAACTCAACTTAGCTGTGTTGGGACTGCTGCGGATTTCTTTGTGGGCAGAAAAAGATGCCAATGCAATCAGGAGCCCAGTACAAAAGGGCAGCCAGCAGCATCTGGAGAATTAGAATGAGCGAGTGAGAAAGGGGAAGTGAGCTAGCTCAATGGAGCAGTGCTGGAACTTTAGAGTTGCTCACCCTCCCACCCAGGGTCCTCTATGGTCCTGTATTAGAGTAGGGTGTGTGGAAAGGAGACAAAGCAATGAGTAGATATGCCCACTCCTCCTTATGAACAGTACAACTGTCACTTTTTACATCCTGGTCAAAATGTGTTTTCACACTTCCAGCACAGAATAGTGCAGTTGCTGTGGGAAATCAGTGCTCGGGACAGATTAAGAAAACCACAGTGACACTGTTTATGAGCAGAGGTCCTAAAATGCCTATGTTGAAAATTTTGTGATGAAAGTCCATAAAATGACTGTGTTATGAGCGTGCGTTGTGCAGTTTCCACGCACCCTTGTAATTTCACAAATCATTAATATTTTCATGCCACATTTTCAACACTGGCATTTTTTCATACCTCCTTATGAACAGTACAGCTGTCATTTTTCACATCCTGGCCGAAATGTGCTATCGCACTTGTGGCGCAGAATTGCGCGGTTGCTGTGGGAAATCAGTGTTCAGGACAGATTAAGAAAATGACAGTGACACTGTTCATGACCAGCGGTTCTAAAATCCATATGTTGAAAATTTGGTGATGAAAGTCCATAAAATGATTGTGTTGCAAGTGTGTATTGAACTGTTTTCATGCAGCTTTGTAACTTTGCAAATTATAATATTTTCATGCCACATTTTCAACACTGGCATTTTTTCACACCTACTTATGAACTGCACAGCTGTTGTTTTTCACATTCTGGCCTAAATATGTTTTTGCACTCCTGCTACAGAATAGCACAGTTGCTGTGGGAAATCAGTGTTTGGGACAGATTAAGATCAAGCGATTGGGGGCGGAGTGACCGAGCTCAACTGACCTCTGTCAGGACTGCTGCGGATTTCTTTGTGGGTAGAAAAAGGCCCCAACGCAGGAGCCAAGTACAAAAGGGCACCCTGCAGTGCTGGGATAAATAGAACGAGCTGGTGAGGGAGGGGAGTGAGTGACCTCAACTGATCTCTATTGTGACTGCTGTGGATTTCTTTGTGGCCATAAAAAGGTAGCAAAACAGATAGGAGCCCAGTGCAAAAGGGCAGCCTGCAGCACCGGCAGAAACGGAATGAGTGAGTGAGAGAGGGGGAGTGAGCGAGCTCAATGGAGCTCTGTTGGGACTGCTGCAGATTTCTTTGTGGGCAGACAAAGAAGCCAACAGAGGTAGGAACCCAGTACAAAAGGGCAGCCTGCAGCACAGGGAAACGCAGAATAAGCATGTGAGAGAGAGATAGACTGAGCAACCTCAATGGATCTCTGTTGGGACAGCTGCAGATTTCTTTGTAGGCAGATAAAGTTGCTAATGCAGACAGGAGCCCAGTACAAAAGCGCAGCCTTCAGTGCCAACAGAAACAGAATGAGCGACTGACAGAGGGGGAGTGACCGAGCTAAATGGAACAAGACAATCAACATTCGGCATTGACAAATGCTTGTTGTGAGTGAGGTGCACCAGAAAGCACATCATCTGTTTTGCAGCAAACAGCTTGACTACCCACCAGAGAATGTGCTCATGAGTGGAATATCCAACTTTTCAAGTGGTGATGGGAGGAGACCAGACCATACCATTAAACAGCTGAAGCACAGATGGGATGATTTCCAAAGGTGAGCAAACCAGATACAGGAGAGACTGGGGACATTGTCATCATATCCAGAGGACTTAAATGCTGTCATTAGGCTGTTGATGAGTGTTACCATCCTTGTTACTTTTACTCATATTAAACATGAATCAGTACCATGTTAAAAGAAAAAGATGTTAACTGTTGCACTTGCAGTGCACTAAGGCTTCACTTGTTGAGAGGTGGTTGAGTGGCACTGGAATAGTTAGCGGCATTATTGCAATGGCAGCTAACTGTATCACAGCTAAGTGCATCTAGCTGCCAATGTCCTTGAGCTGCCTTTACGCAATTTCTTGTCACTGATAATTTTGAATATTCCCTGATAATTATAATCATGTCTCTTAAGATGTTGCTCAGCTGTATTCCAACTGTTTTAGTTGATTGTCCAATTGAACACCATGTTGTGTGCCACCATTGTATCACTTTCAATTGACTTGATGAGTGGCATAGGATGGAGCTTTTTCCTCTGTGTCCTTCTTGCAACCTCTTGACTTACCACATTATCAGCACAGAAGTACTTTTCTGAAAATCGTTTTTTACTTCCATCACCTAACATCCATACTTAACTGTAACAGTAAATCTTCAAGAGAATCTCTTCCCTTAAGCCACACCTTTCTAACAATAGAATTCAGTCATTAGGACCACACAAAAACTTTCGCCAAACTGTGGCCACCCACATCAACATCACATGTCAGCTAGGGTTGCCACCTTGGGAATGCAAAAAAAAAATGGCCACCTGCCCCCGTCCCACCCCTACCCAGTAATCCATTCCCTGCCCAGTAACCCATCACCTGCCCCTGCCTCACCTCCCCCCATTTTCTCCACTCACCCCACTATGCTACCACCACCACCACCACTGGTACCACCACCACCACCACACATATTAATAACACACACTGACCTACCTTGCCAGAGCCCTGCACTCTCCTGCTACACCTGACAAGGCTGCCTTCACTCCAAAATTTTGTGGCTGTAGTTAGTTCAAGACAGTATTGTCTGCTCCATTTCTATAGTAGTCATGAGTCCAGCTGACCTACCCCACTCACTCTGTCTGTATAGAACACACTAGATCTCTGCTGTCATGCTGACTGGGACTGCTGTCTCACTGACACACACATACAGATGCTCAGCTACTAAATTTGTCAAAAATTAAGCAACACTGCCTATTAGTGTACTGCATCAATCCGGGCCTGATCTGCTTTCCTGGTGGCTAACAGACTAGTCACACAAAGGACTGAGGGCACAAATTGAAGAAAGATGATGAGATACTCACTGCCCACATGGTGGGTTTGCACCTCACACTCTTGTGTTGCTTTCTGAGTCCTTACAGCTCTCTCCTGCTCGTGGCTGGCTATTCATGCTCACTGATGACACAGACTTCAACTAAGACTGTCACCATAACAACAGGACACTAGTGGTGCTGCTGAGAGACTCCTGCTCACTCCGTCTCTCTCTCTCTCACTCACAACTGCTCAGAGACACTCTCCCCCTAGTCATGGTCACCATTACAACTGAACATGAACACTAGTGCTAGCCTGCTCCTTCACTGGCTACTGAACTCTCATCATGGCTGATGGCTCTGTATCTCCCCTCCCACATATCTGCTCTCTCTCTCTCTCTCTCTCTCTCTCTCTCTGTCTAGTCTCTCCCGAGTCCTGATTCCCAATGGGCCCAGACAATACAATTTGGCAGGCAATGAAAAAAATAGCAGATTATACTGTTCCACTGGCAACGAGCAGGAGAGTGGAAAAAATATCCATGCCAGTTGAAAACCAGCCAGGTGGCAACCCTAGTGTCAGTGCATATATAACTATGGGCAGTCCTGCCTCTTCTCAGTTCCCTACCAGAGATTAAACATGGTAGGCAGTTTCTTTTGTGAACCAGGAGAGTAAGCCAGAACAAAGCACAATAGGTGAGACAGGTGCTGGGGGGAACACCATGGAAAGAAAAAAATAGTAGTGCAAATGTATTGTGTCATCATCAGGGCCACTTGAAAATTGCACCCGCAATTTTTTTGCAGAATCTGCAATTTTCACTGTTCTCAGCAAAAACTGACATGTTCAACAATCTCTTGCAATTTTTGAGATTTTACATTGAACTGTGTAAAAAGTATTAACATTTTTAATAAAATACTCTCAAATATATTGACAATTTTGCATGCAGACTTGTGTTTGGCCAAAACAATGCAGTGCACGGTAGGGCAAGAGTTTTATGTGACACTGCTTTTTTTTGAATTCTTGTCTTGTTTGTTTCAAAATCCACTGGCCAAGCATAAGAGGCAGTATAGCACTGTGGTTTATAACTCTGAGCTGCAAACCTATAGACCTGAGTTTGAATCCCATAGCCACCACTTGCATACTGTGTGACCCTGAGTAAGCCACTTAACTTCCTTGTGCTCCCAGGTTGCACCTGTAAACAAGTTTTCAGCTTAGTGTGTCTCTCCTGGTAGAAAAAAAAATTAAAAAAAAGTACACTTAATATTTGTTTTATGTTGAAGCAGTCTATCAGAAAACTTTTTGTTGCCACAGATACTGAAACAAAAGATGGGAGAAAAGGTGTAAATTATCCCATTCACATAAATGGGGTGCTAACTATGAAGCCTTTTTGTAAGTGGTAGGGCAAGTTTTTGCTTGTGAGCAGATGTTAAGTGACTTGTTCAGAGTCACACAGTACTCAAGTGGAGGTTGTGGGACTCAGACTAGGTCTACTAGATGTCCTCAGCTCATTCACAGTTTGTTACTCTAACATCTAGTCTATACTGCCAGCCCCAATAACCCCCAGATTTAATGTTTAAATATGTGATTTAAAAAATATTGTACATTACCTACAGTGCAAATTATGAACATTAAACACTTTAACAACATTTTACTAAAACTCAGTTATTCACCACTCTATCTGCTTATTTTTTCTTGTACCCAAATGGGTGAATAGCTCAAAGAGCTGTAAACAGCTGTTGATTAGGTTTCATTATTCTACATCCAGAAACAGAAACATTTATTTCTTCTGGGTTTATTTAATATTGATTTGCTGTGACTCACTTCATAGAATCTATTTAGCACTCTATGAGGCATATGCTTTTAAAGTTTGGAAGATAGGCAATGCATATGATAGCTTATCAGTTTAGTATTTATTTTAGGAACATAAACTTTTCTTTATGTTTTAAACATACTCAAGTGGCAGTGTATTCATTTAGCAGTTTATACTAATACATGCTGCAGAAACATTAAAAGATTTATTGTGAAGCACTCAGGATCTATAGCAGAACTCCCACAATTTCCCCACAATTTTTGCAAAAAGCTCTGCAATTTGGGGTAACTTTTTCTGCAATTATCCACTGGCCCTGGTCATCATATGGAGATGGAGGAAGGGTTGGCATTGCTTAAGGGAAGAGATTCAAAGATCTACTGTTGCATTAAGTACATATCTGTGCTATTTTACTTCAAGGATATTTCTTCCCTAGCAGTTTGAATCAAGACAGCAGACCTTGTAGCATACAAGGCCAAAACCAGCACTTTTGTGCAAGGCAATGTCCACACTGTAGTACTTAATGAAGGTGTAGACTATATTCCAAGTGGCTGAAGCACAAATGTTAGCAGCACAGACATTTTTGGAAAAGGTGGCAGGAATGGTCAAACCCCTTGTGAAATAAGCACAAAAAACACCAGGAAGTTCCTTACTGTATTTCCCATAGCAAAAATTAATACAACGTACTAGCCATTTGAATATGCATGTTTAGACACAGGAGCACCCTCTTTGCCAGGGCGAATGAAAAAAAGCTGAGAGGACATTCTGTAGTCCTTGGTGTGAGTAATATAGTATCTTAACATTCTATGCACATCTGAAGTATGGAGCAATGCTTCATCTTGACTGGCATGCTCAGAATAATATACTGGCAGGTGGATGGATAGATTTAAAGTAAAGTCAGACACCACTGTTTGTAGTAACTTAGGATTTACATGCAAAGAAACTCTGTCTTTGTGGAAGACTGAATAAGGAGGTTCACACATCTGAACTTGTAGCTTAGAAATTATTTGAGCGGAAGTAATAGCAACTAAAAATAATGCTTTACATGAGAGAAAGTGTAAGTCACATGTCATGGCCAGCTCAAAAGGAGGTAACAGAAGCTTTTTCAAAATTAAATTCAAATCCCAAGAAGGGACAGGATTGCAGATAGATGGTGTAGAATACCTTTGAGGAACATATGGGAAACCTCCAGTTGTGCAATTTTACGCCCATCAATGAGTCTATGGAAGGTTGATGAAATTGCTATCAAATGCACCATAAAGGATAAGTATTGCAGACCTGAGTCTGACAATGATAATAAATAATTCAAGGCATCCTGCACCAGACAGGTGAAGTGGTATAGGTTCCTGGAAGTGGGCCATAAAGAAAAATGCTCTCATTTTAGTGCATACATATGTCTGGTGGAAGGCTTTCAGGCTGCTTTAAACATGTTAGCTATTTTAGAAGATACATGAAAGCATGCAATGGCTGTTTTCAGGAGCCATAAATGAAGATTTAATGACATCAGGGCTGGATATTGCAGGGATCCCTTGTTCTGTGAGAGAAGGATTTGACACAGTGGCAAAAATAGTGAAGTTTCTACTGCTAGCTGATGCAAAAGGGGAAACCATATTTAATGTGGGCATATAGGGACTATGAGGGTGGGGGTAGCACCCTTCAGCTGCGTTTGATTAGTACTCTTTGTATGAGAGGAATTGGAAGGAATACATACAGGAACCTCCCTTTCCAGGAGAGGGGAAACACATCTCACCAAAAAACTCCAGGCCCTGGAGAAAGAGAGCAGAAATGCAGCAGTTTTGCATTGTATGGGGATGCAAATGGATCCTTCATATTCCCAACTCTGAGCTATGCTACTACGGATGGACTGGTCCTTCCTGCAGCGTGCTCAGGATGTAGATACTGCTTTAAACTACTTCATAAGGTTCTTTAACAGAATCTGTGATTTAATGGCACCCTATAAAACTATTACCAAAAAAGGAACCTCCTAACCATGGTTCACACCAGACTCCAAAACTACAAGGAACTCAGGAACAGGATAAAAAGCCTAGTCAGAGTCAATAAGGCTAACTACCATAAAAACAAACAGCTTTCCTCCCTAAAATCACAGAAAACACTCTGGAGAGGCATCAATAAAATTCTAGGCAGCTCCCACAAACTGCTTCCTCACTCCATTCTCACTGACAGATCATATGCTGATGGTGATATTAACATAGTGAATACTTTTAATAGAACATTCAGTGACCTCACTGCCTACATCCCTGTGCACTTCAGTTGCCCTTTTGAGGACTACACCACCCACTGGAACAACTCACATCCCAAGTTCTATCTTAAGAGATTAACATGGGCTGATGCATAGAAATATCTTGCGAAGTTAAAAATAACTAAACGAATGGGGCCGGACAAGATCGATATGAAGCTCCTTAAATATGCAGTGCATGAGGTTATACTGCCCCTGCAGCTTATATTCAAATTGTCCTTCACTTCATGGTGAGTGTCCAAACTCTGGAAAACAGTGCATATAACCCCTCTTCACAAAGGGGGTGCCCCTGAACAATCCATTATACCTATCTACCCATTTCTATTCTCTCACCCCACTCTAAAACACTGGAGAAAATAATAAATGAACAGCTCTCTCAATACTTGGCAAAATGTGACCTACTGGCACCTGAACAGCATGGTTTCCACAAAAACCACAGTACCATAATTGCACTAATAGAATACACTGACCACCTCTATAGCACCCTAGACAGAGGAAATCTAGCTGATTCCATATTCATAGATCTCACCAAGGCCTTTGACCTTGTTAATCATGAGCTGCTCTGTCACAAATTAAACACACTTGGTCTATCATTTGATGCTACCTGCTGGCTAAAACACTATCTCATTGATCAAACACAAACAGTCAAATGCAGTGAGATGTTCTCTGATTACAGGCCTGTTACAGTTGGAGTCCCTCAAGGAGCTATCCTTGGTCCCCTTCTGTTCAGCCTCTTTGTTTTTTTTGTTTTTTTTGAACTTTAGTTTTTATTAGTTTTTTTCTCAGATGTGGTCATATAACAATACATGTGAGACATATCTTACATACAGTAGAATCAATCATACAAGGATTCGGTACATAAAAGAATAGTGATACAATCTGGGAGCAGTAAATCTGTTGTTGAGAGTGAAAGTGCTGATACACAGGCATCAAGTGGGCAAGCAGTACTACCTTGGAGCTCTCAGTTCTTAAATATAGCAGGGAGTCTATGTGGGTAACTTTCAGTACTGCAGCAGAGTCCCCTTGCAGTTTCCTACACCTCAAACATTCTCTTTGCAAATACATCATGGAATGAAAAGGGTATCTTGCAGAGTAGCATACATGACCCACTTACACCATCTAAGTTCAAATGAGGTATCAGACCTTAATCCCCTGGAGGAAAGCTACTCTAAAGTATAAAGCTGCCTCATAACCTTAAACCAATCATAGGGGGGATACTTTGGCCCCAAGGCATGTAATAGATTTCTTAGCAGCAGGATATAAGTAACTAGAAGAGATCCCCTAGGGATCTGAATACCCTCAGGAGGGACCATCAATAGCGCTAGTTCAGGAGTTATAATTGCCTCTCCTCCTACCAGCTCCTCAAGGGATGCATCTAATTCTTCCAAAACCTCTGACTACTAGAACATGTCCAGAAGATATGAGAGTGGCCCGCCATCATTTTGCCACAATTTCTCTAACAGTTCCCATGTGGCTCACCTGTGATTTTAGCCACCTTAGCCGAAGTATTAAAAAATCTGTTCCTTCTCTTCCAGGAGAATTCTATCCAATAGGGAGCAAGAGAGACCCTCAAGGAAAGCTTCATGTACTTGCTCCAGTCCTCTTCCGAAACTGGAATATCCAGCTCCCTTTTCCAGGCCTCCAGGACTGAACAAGTGGATTCCTGACAGAGCTCCTGCAACCCCCCAAAAACCATTCCAATGAAATGTGGCCATATCTGTCCTTTCAAATTACAGTAGTCATAAAATGTGTAATATCATGGGAAGTGGTTTTGGTAGGACATTTCTACAAGGTACCCTCTGCATTAAAAGTTCCCTTAGTAATACATGTACCTAGAGGTCTGCCGGTTGTATTCCATATACAGTAATTCCTGCAACTTATGAAAAGAGAGAAGCCCCTCTGATTCTATTAATTGAAATAGGCATTTTAAGCCTCGCCTATTCCACTGATCCATTGTCTGCAAAGTTTGAGGGAAAAAGGAAACCATCTCTGACCTAATAAGTCTCAAAAAGTAGGATACTATCTCAAACTCTCCCATGGTATGTAGCCTGTACCAGGTCTCTAAATTGGAATGCATGCCCTGAAGGTAGGAAGCTGCTCTACCCGAGGGGGTAGTTAAGGAGAAAACAACCAGCACTATATCTTGAATCTGATTAAGGGTTAACTCTAAAGTCTTCCAGGGAAGAGTATATGTCAGGTTGTTCCAGTACATAATTCTGACTAGTACAGTGGCCTGTGCATATCTGAGCAAATTAGGGAGTGCCAAGCCTCCTCTTTCCTTGGGGAGTTGCAAACTGGTCCAACAAATTCATGGCCTATTACCTTCCCAGACAAACCTAGCCAATGTTCAGCTCCATGAAGTGAAATAAGTGGACATATCGAATATAGGTACAGTTTGAAATAGATATAACAATCTGGGAAAAATATTCATTCGAATAACATCAATCAGAATAAAATGGCAAACGGAGCTGGGACCATTCATGGATATCAGTCTCTATCTGTAGGGTAAGGGGTTCATAATTTAACAGCATTATGTTTTGAACATTCTGAGGAAGGGTTACCCCTAAATATTTAATTTTAGTACTCTGCCATCGAAGGGGAAACTTAACTTTTATACTGTTAAAGGGAGTATAATAAAAAGATAAAACTTCTGTTTTAGATGAATGTATTTTATACTGCAATACCTGAGCAAAACTTTCCAAGATATCCCACAGAGCATGGAAGGATCAGTTTGGATTGAGCAAGGAGAGCAAAATGTCATCTGCACATAAAGCCAGTCTCCAGTCCCTCCCTTCCACCTTAATTCCCAAAAGGGCCTGGGAATTCCAAATTACCATTGCCAGTGGCTCAATATAAACTGTAAAAAGAAGTAGAGAGAGAGAGGGCAACCCTGTCATGTTCCTCTCTCGAGGGGTATCAGGGTGGAACTCTCTCCATTAAGTCTAATGTAGGCTTTGGGAGAAGTATACATCCCCTTTAGTCACCAAGTTATTTCCTCTGGGAAGCCGGAAGATAACAGGACCTACCACAGAAATCCCTAGGAGACCATGTTGAAGGCTTTGTAGGCATCCAAGCTAATCAGTAGGGAGGGGGAGGGTCCCCGGGACATATGCTCCATTAAATGTATTGTACGTTGAACATTATCAGCTGTTTTCCTAGCCCACAAAATTCCAGCCTGATCAGAATGAATCAACCCTGGTAGAATATCCTCCAATCTATGAGCCCATATTGACATATAAAGCTTATAGTCACAGTTCAAGACTGAAATGGGGCAGTATGAATCCGCTGTTAAAGAATCTTTCCCCAGTTTCAAAATTGCAGAAATGACTGCATACACACCACAAAGCTGAGGGGCGGGGGCTTCTCCTGTATCTCTAAAAGGCCTGCCAGAGGGGCTGTATTAATATAGGAGAGAAAGCTTTGTACCACTCAGCAGCAAAACCATCTGGTCCTGGTGATTTCAAAGTCTTAGCTCTACCTATTGCTGACTGTATTCTGTAACTGTTATGGGGCTCAGCAAAGAGATTTGCTGAGTGTCAGTTAACTTTGGGAAAGTCAAAGGGGACAAAAAGGCCCAAATATTATCAGGTAAGGGAGGGTTTTGCTCAGCATATACATTTTTATAAAAGGTTTGGAAAACTTTCATTATATCATTACAGCGATGGAGCACTGTACCTGTATTTGTCTCTAATTTTGGTTACAGCTGCCGAGTGTTTAAAGACCCTAACTATTTTAGCTAAATTTCTTGCCCCCCCCGACAGCCTCCTTCATAATAAAACCTTTTAGTGTATAAGAGGGCTGCCTGAACCTTGTAGTCTAGTAGCTCTTGTTTTTCGGACTGTACCTTTCTAAGCTCCCTGTGGGGACCCTCTCAACCCTTGCCCCCTTTCCCTGCAGTTCTGTCAGAAGAACTAGTAATGTTCTATATCTAGCCTCCCTTTGCTTATTTTTTCGAGTTGAATATGCAATAATTACCCCCCTTTATTACTGCCTTTAAGGTGTCCCATACTAATATTGGGGAGGTATCTGGAGTTAAATTTTCTGAGATGATCTGAGGAATACGGGTTTCCATCCTAGCTTTAAAATCTGAGTCTTGCAATAGAGAAATGTTCAACCTCCACAAAGTAGACTTCCTGAATATACCCATGTTCACTTTCAATAGAAGGGGGTGCATGATCAGACAGTACACATGCCCCTATTGGAATATCCTGTATTAGAAACATAGAAACATAGATGTTGATGGCAGATAAGGACCGTAAGGTCCATCCAGTCTGCCCATTTCTTTTTCTACCTTTTGAAAGTGCCATAGACCTTTGCTCTGTCAATGGCCTATCTATTCATACTCATCTGTATTGCTCCCTTATGCCTATCCCATGCCTGTTTGAAGCATTACCCTTAATTGGCCTCCCTCTAATCTCATGCTGTGTCCTCTTGTCCTGCTATTTTTCTTATATTGAAACATGTTAGACTCTTTCATCTTGTTAATGCCCTTAAGGTGTTTGAATGTTTCAATCAGATCACCTCTTTCCCTCCTTTGCTCTAGGGTATACATATTCAGTTCAGTTAATTTGTCCTCTTATGTTTTCTGATGCTTTCCTGCACCATTTTGGTTGCCCTTTCCTGGACTGCCTCAATTTGGTTAATGTCCTTGTGAAGGTCTGGCCTCCAGTACTGCACGCGTACTCCAGATGGGGCCTAACCAGTGTCTTGAAAAGAAGGATTATTACCTCCCTCTTATTTATTTATTTATTAATGAGATTAACCAGATAGGCATACTGAGCAGGAAATAAATGGCTCGTTTCCAGATGCGACCTGTGTGCACATAAAATAAAAAAAAATACCTCCCTCTTCTGACTTGTGATACCCCTACTAATACACCCCAATATCCCTCTAGCCTTACCTACTGCTTTAGAGGTCTGCTTGGATGATTTCAGGTCATCAGTGATGATGACTCCCCAGTCTCTTTCTTCCCTTGTGACTGCCAGCAACTCCCCTCCCAGCCTATAGGTTCCTTCAGGGTTTCTCTTCCCTATGTGCATGATCTTGCACTTTTTGGCATTAAACCCCAGTTGCCACTCTTCCGACCATTGTGCTAGTTTATACAGATCTCTTCTCATTCTGCCCACACCATCTGGATCATCTACTCTGTTGCAGATCTTGGTGCCATGTCAGCTGCAAAAAGACAAACCTTACCCTCCAGTACATCTGCAGTGTCACTGATGAAGATATTGAAGAGGATGGGCCCCAGGACTGATCCATGAGATACCCCACTTGTGACTTGCATCTCTTCTGACTGTATACCATTTACCACCACTCTCTTTTTTCTGCCCATCAACCAGTTTGCAACCCAGTTGACCAAAGTCTGACCACACCCCAAGCCTACCCAGCTTATTAATCAATCTTCTATGTGGAACAGTATCAAAAGCTTTGTCTGAAGTCAAGGTAGGCGACATCAACTGCCCCCTTGGTCCACCACTCTGGTTACCCAGTCAAAGAAATCTATGAGATTAGTTTGACAGGACCTTCCTTTTGTAAACCCATGCTGTCTTGGATCCTGTGCTCCTATGGATTCCAGGTGTTGCACTATCATTTCCTTAAGGAGTGTCTCCATAATCTTGTCCATTTTGTCCAGAAACTTGCTAGATGCAAAGATATAGTCTAATTTAGAAAAAGTATGATGGTGGGCAGAATAAAAAGTATAGCCCTCTAATGTGGGAAAAAATGGTGCCAAACATCTGTCAGTCCCAATTGGGGAAGCTGTGCTCAGAGGAGTTTTGTGCAGGGGAACTCCTATGAGCCTGGGGACGGGAGGAATCTTTCTTGAGGCATCAATGTTGTATTAAAATCTCCCCCAACCAACATAACCCCCTTCTGTAGATCCAGTAGTTTATTTAGAAACCTGTGCAAGAGAGCTGGAGAAGCCCCAGGAGGGAGATATAGATTTGCCAGAGTGACTTCTTATTCAGCTAGTCGACCCTGGACTATGACAAAATACCCATCTGGGTCCTCATATTCCTGCTCTTTTACAAAAAGAGTAGCCTGGGAGATCAATATGGCCACCCCTCTATGCTTTCCATTTCTATCCAAAGAGGAGTAGACCAAATGTCTGCCATCTGCGGCTGACTTGGCATGCTCCAGTTGGGACAAGTGAGTCTCTTGTAAATATATTAAGTGGTCCCCCTGTTGGCGTAAATACTGCTGGAGCCCTGGCCATTTAATTGGACTGTTAATACCATTTTTGTTAAGAGAGAGCAATCTAACCACCTCTACAGGATGAAAAGTCATTATAGTCCTGCACAGTCCTGAAAATATCTATTGTTTCATAGCTGGAGATAGTCGGACCCTCCCACCCAAACATCTTGATGCTTCCAAATTCGTATCCCTCAGTCTGTACTTATATACTGTTCCATACCCAGAATCATATATTGGACTCCAACAATATTCAAGAGACTGCACCCACTGTATATATTTGCTCCTACTACCATTCTGTTAAATAGTCAATTCCATCTTTTTACATCCCCAAATATGTTCACATGACTCACTTTGCAATAAACCATAAGCATTGCTATAACAGTAATTAACTGTTAACCATAAGGGTTCCAGAAACTAGTAACCTAAATAACTGTGTACATTAACATTAAGGAGAAAAGTCATCCATATTGTCAAGTGAACTTCCAACTGTGGGGAGGGGTTCTGACTTCTCCCTGTACCCGTAAGGAGAACTTCACAACATTGTGTACTCCCTAATGGCAGAGGTAATCCCAACACTCTAAAGTTTGGGGCCTCCAGGGAACCAGGTAGTTGTTCCCTAAACATAAAAGAAAAATGAATTAAAAGAAGAAAAAACACAAGGGAATACTCTGCATTAGAGAGCAGCAGCCATCTTATCCCTTCCTCTGCTCCAACTGACTGATAAATCATAGAATTCAAAAGGTTGCATTCCACAGTCTTCTATATATCAGCTGCCTAAGGCCTGCATTAGTTAGCTTTAAACCGAAAAAAAAAGGAAAGAAGAGGAGAGAAAACAAAAAAAAACCTTCCACCCACTCCTCTCTTAAGTTAGCAGTTAGTTCTTTAGCTGTTGTAATTCAACTATAAAGCAGGCTTTAAAACACAGAACTTGAAAATTAGCATCTAATGGAGCATACTATAAAGAGTTAGCAAATAAAACTCATCAGTTCCATTCATACTTAGATATGTCCAGGCAAATTCAGGTAGGTTGGGGATCCCAATATGCCCCCTTACAAATGGGGGGGGGGGGGTAATACTACAACCCGCTCCCAGTCAACAAGCGACTCTGAATTAGCCCAAAATAGAGGGCCTGCTTGAGGTCTACAGTCAAACCACAGCTAAGGTGAGCCACTGCACTCATAGGGCGTACATCCCCCCCCTCCCAGATCCACTAACCTGCATACATCAGCATGGTTTAAGATCCCTTCAAGTGTCAGTAGGGTCGGCATCCCTCCGGTAGACAGCAAGTGCATTCTGAACTGCAATGATATCTTTATGCTTATCTTTTAGTTTGGAGGTAACAGTTTGCCATCGCACCTAGCAATCGCCAGGTCCAGGGGCCCTTTCTGGGAATCGCAGTCCAAGTTTGGAAAGTTCCATGCGAGCATCTTGAGCTGTTATAAATTCCTTTTTTCCTGTTGGTAACTGGACAACTAAGCAAGCAGGATATGGTGTTGTAAACTTGTATCCAGCAGCTTTAAGCACCAGTAGTAAAGGCAAATACGCAATACGCTTGTCTCAGTCGCATCATTTTTGGTCAATAGTCATGATCAAAGTAGATGCACATTTGACCATAAAATGTTTTCTGCTTCCTCCAAGCAGTTAGGAGCACCTGCTCTTTTATGGCAGAACTGTTAAACATAGAAACACAGACTTTGATGGCAGATAAGGATCACTTGGCCCACCTAGTCTGCCCATTTCCCTACCTAAAGAATAAGCTGCAGATCCTATTTAACCAACAGCCTATTTCTTCCTAACCCCTACAAAAATTGTCTTGTGTCTGTCCCATGCATTCTTGAATTCTCCCACAGTTTTAGACCCTATAACCTCCTCAGGAAGGCTGTTCCATGCAGCCACTACCCTCTCTATGAAAAAATACTTCCTCTCATTGCCCCTGAGCCATCCCCCTTCTATCTTCATATTGTATCCCCTTGTTCATGCACATCTCTTTTTCTGATAGATGCTACCCTCTTGGACTTTGTTGATTCCACTTAGGTACTCAAAAGTGTCTATCATACCCCCCTCTCCCTCCTTTCCTCAAGGATATACATATTAAGCTCCTTTAGTCTCTCCTTCTATGGCTTCTCTTGCAGACCCTGCACCATTTTAGTTGCCCTCCTCTGGACTGCCTCCATACTGTCTATGACCTTGCAGAGATGGGGTCTCCAGAACTGGATGAGGTACTCTAGATGGGGTGTCACCAACTGTCTGTACTGAGGGATAACAACTTCCTGTTTTCTGCTGGTGATGTCTCTCCCTATACATCCCAGTTTCCCCTCAGCCCTCCCTACTGCCTTCTCACATTGCTTGCTTACCTTAAGGTCATCTGATATGATTACCCCAGGTCCCTTTCCAGTTTTGTTGTTGTTACTACCTCCCCCCATTGTGTAATCTTTCCCTTGGTTTTTGTTTCCCAGGAGCATTATTTTGCACTTCTTTCCATTGAATCCAAGCTGCCGTACTTCTGACAATTCCTCCAACCTAGCCAAGTCCCTTCTCATCCTTTCCACATCTCCTTATGTATAGAAACAAAGAATTTGACGGCAGATAAGGACTGCTTGGCCCACCTAGTCTGCCCATTTTCCTACCTGATGGATAAGCTGCAGATTCTAGTTAATCAACAGCTTACTTCCTCCTACCCCCACTAGAATTACCTTATGCCTTTCCCATGCATTCTTGAATTCTCCCACTGTCCCTGACTCAACAACCTCCTCAGGAAGGCTGTTCCATGCATCCACAACCCTCTCTGTGAAAAAATACTTTCTAACATTACCTCCGAGCCGTCCACCCTCGAACTTCAAATTGTGCCCCCTTGTTCTTGCACTCTCTTCTTCTGAAAGATACTACCATCTTGTACTTTATTAATTCTCTTGAGATACTTGAAAGTTTCTATCATGTCCCCTCTCTCCCTTCTTTCCTCAAGGGTATACATATTAAGCTGCTTTAGTCTCTCCTCATATGTCTTCTGGGGCAGACCCTGCACCATTTTGGTTGCCCTCCTCTAAACAGCCTCCACTCTGTCTATGTCTTTGTGGAGATGGGGTCTCCAGAACTGCATGCAGTAATCCAGTTGCAGATCTTTGTGTCATCTGCAAAAAGGCATACTTTTCCTTCCAGTCCCTCTGCAATGTCACTTATAAAGA
Source organism: Neoceratodus forsteri (assembly GCA_016271365.2). NCBI lineage: Eukaryota > Metazoa > Chordata > Ceratodontiformes > Ceratodontidae > Neoceratodus > Neoceratodus forsteri. Next base: position 1,786,868,732 of record CM057455.1, on the reverse strand, counting down.
CATTAAAAAGGACTGGACCCAGTACTGAATGCTGCAGTACCCCACTAGTAACCACTCTTTCTTCAGAATGGACTCCATTTACTATTACCTTCTGTGTCCGGTTGTCCAGCCAATGTTTTATCCAGGCTACTACCCTGGGACCCACTCCCAGGCTGGTTAATTTGACTGTTAATCTTTTGTGTGGGACTGTGTCAAATGCCTTGCTAAAGTCTAGGTAGGCCATGTCCACAGCCCCTCCCTGGTCTGCTACTTTGGTCACCCAGTCAAAGAAATCAATTAGATTCATCTGACATGACCTTCCTGCTGTGAACCCATGCTGCCTTGGGTCCTGTGTCCCACTAGCCTCTAGGTGCTCAACAATTCTTTTCTTCAGAAGTGATTCCATCACTTTCCCTACCACAGAGGTAAAACTGACAGGTCTGTAGTTTCCTGCCTCTGTCTTGCTCCTACTTTTGTGAAGGGGAATCATATCCACCTTTCTCCGGTCCTCAGGTACCACACCATCCTCCCATGATTTGTTAAAAAGGGTAGTCAGTGGTGTCACTAGTTCTCTCCTTAATTCTTTTAGAATTCTGGAGTGAATACCATCAGGCCCCGTTGCATTGTCCACCTTCAGTTTTAGGAGTTCTTTCAGAACCCTCTCTTCTGTGAAAAGACTGGGATCGACCCCCCTATCCAGAGTCCTTCTGGTAACTGGATTAGGCACCTCCCCGCCTAGTCTTTTGTCAATACTGAGCAGAAGTATTCATTCAGTATCCCTGCTTTTTCACTGTCCCTCTCTGCCCACCCACTGTCCATCCTATTCAGCCTCACTATCCCTCCCTTTGTCTTTCTACACTCCCTGATATACCTATAAAAGGTTTTATCCCCCTTCTTAACCAAGTTGGCTATCTTTTCCTCAGTTTGCTATTCTGACTACCCTTCCTGTTTTATTCTGCCTTAACTGGTACAGTTCTCTGTCCTGCTCCTTCTGTGTTTCCTTATACTTCCTAAATGCTATCTTCTTCTCCCTAACCTTCACCACTACCTTTTTTCAGAACCATAGTGGCTTTTTCTTTCATTTTGATTTGTTTATTTGCTTCACACAAAGGCTTGTTGCCTCTGTGATGGGAGTTTTGATGTTTTCCCATTGTTGCCCCAACCCTTCTTCTAGCCTGTTTGCTAGTGTTTTTCTAATCTAAGGCACTCTTCCATCTTGCCAAAGTCAGCCCTCCTGAAGTCCAGAACCCACACTTTTGAATGGCTTGACTCTGTAGCTGAGTTTATCGTGAACCACACTTTTTGGTGGTCACATTCCCAGATGACTACCAACTTCTAGATCTGAGATCCTGTAACTGTCCCCATTTGAGAGTACGAGGTCTAAGATTGCTGCCTCATGAGTGGGTTCCAAAACCAGCTGTCTGAGGCATGCCACCTGAAGGGCATCGAGAATGGCCCTGCTTTTGGATGAGGCTGCAGCAAAGGTGCTCCAGTTAACATCTGGCATATTCAGGTCCCCCATCAACAGTATCTCCCCTTTTTCTGCCATCCTAAGGATGCCATCTATCATATCCTTGTCCATTCCCTCCCCCTGACACGGGGGTCTGTATACAACCACTGTGCAGATTGTGGTGCCATTTCCAGTCTCCAAGGTGACCCACAGTGCCTCCTCTCCTCCCTGTTTACTCTATTGTTCAGTTGATTGTATCCCTTCCCTTACATAGAGAGCTACTCCACCTCCTCTTCTCCCCTTCCTGTTTCTCCTGTAGTTGTGTACCCTGGTATGTTAACATCCCAGTCATGGTTCTCTGTGTACCATGTTTCTATGACTGATACAATATCCAGGCATCCTTCTTCCATCAAGGCCACCAGTTCAGGGAGTTTGTTGCCCAGACTATGGGCACTTGTACTCATTACCCTCCATTTATTGATGGCCTTACCCCTTTTTGCCCCATCCCTGTCATTTTTACGTTTGTCATTTTCTCCATTTACTCCTGCCCTTCTCCCTATCGACATCTCTATTTTGGTGTTTACCTCACTTAGTACCCTGATTTATTTTGGGTGGGCTAGGTTTTCCCTTCTCCTTCCACTGCATCCCCCCTTGGCTAGTTTAAATTCTTGCCAATGAAGCATTTAAACCTATCACCTTGGATCCTGGTCCTCCTCTTGGACGAATGCAGACCATCATGCCAGTATAGGCCTGCATCCCTTCAGGTGGACCCCCGGTCCACAATGAAGCCAAATCCCTGAGCTCTGCACTAGTTTTTCAACCACTGATTGAATCACATGGTGTGGAACACCCTAGCCTCACCTGTGCCATAGACAGGCAGCATCTCCAAGAAGGTTACCATGCATGCTACTTGTCTAAGACCCCTCCCCAAGTCCACAAATGCTTCCTGCACTGCTGTGATCCCTTTCTGAGCCAGGTCATTTGTCCCTAGGTGGACAATGACATCCAGCTCCCTTCCCTGTGCAGCTGCTCTGGTGATCCTTAGGATTCGCTCCCTGTCCCTCCAAGCCATGGCACCAGGCAGACACCTTACCTCCCTCTCCCCTTCCTCCCCTAATTCTACCTTCCTAACAATGGAGTCCCCCAGAAGGAGATGTTTCCTTCCCCTGTGGGGTCCCATGCCACCCTCCTGTGGGTCTCCTTTGTGGAGGTTCCCAGCATCCTCCTTGGTCTCCACTGTGGGTGCCTCCACAGAGGAACCACACTTTACCAGAACAGCATATGAATTGTGGAGAGGTATACCTGGAGTGATGTGCCTCTGTTCCACCACCCTCACCCTCCCTGAGCCCACTGTGGTCCAACTGCTTCTCTTTCCTGGCAACCTCTGAGGCAATGGCAGTGGCCCTGGTGGTCCCTGGGCAGGAGAGGAGGTTCCACAAATCCTGGCCAATGCAGCCTGGAGATGAGCAACCTCCTCCCTCAGCCCAGAGAGTTGCCTGCAGATGGGACAACACCGCATCCTCCAGAACATCTCCTGGAAGACTGCTGCTCCACAGCCACTGCACTGCTCAACTCCCAACATGTCTTATTTCTGGCCCCTTAACTGTTGTTTGAAATACTTACTCTTTCCTCTGTTTTTTTTTTTCTCTCCCTACTTACTTACTGCATCTGTGCCCTTTAAGCTCTTGATTGTCCTGTTCTGAGACAAAGCGTTCCTGTATTTCTCAGTAGTCTCCTTACTTGCTCCGAGTCAGACCTCCAGCAGCTGGGGGGGACGGAGAGCTACTCTTATCCTTCTAGAATGCTGAGTCTTTGGTGGCTCTGTGACCACTCACATCCTAGTCCCAAACTGGAAGTTCCTGTTGTCAGTCAAATCCTGTGCCTATAAAAGTAGAACTGGTTTAGGGTGGGGGGGTGAGGGGAAGGAAGGAGGGTAATATAGTCCCAGTAGAGAAGTTTAGTTAAAACAGCAACTCCTTCCTCCTGGAATTCTCTGCCTGTTCTCTGGCAGAAACTATCTAGGGCAGTGTTTAAATCTGGCTTTAGTCTGGCTTCCTTCTAGCTAAGCCACTCCCCCTACTTTTCAACTCTTTCTACACTTAGTTAATGGCACAGATAACAATTCCCTTCAGCCACCTGAGACAAGCACCTAGATAACTGCACAGATAACTTTTCTCTTCAACTAACTCTGACAAACACACTAACTTTTATTTTTACCCTAAATTGAAGGTCTCAGTAGTAGAGTTCTAGTTCTTCGTCCCAGTAGAGAAGTTTAGTTAAAACAGCAGCTCCTTCCTCCTGGTGTTCTCTGCCTGTTCTGTTAAAGCGCACAATGATCGATCGAGGTGGGGCTTTCTGACCTGCAGGCTTCAGGGCCAAGGCTCTATGCATACGTTTGAGCTGCACTTCAAAGCCTTGTGGTAACTCTAGGGTGGCGTGCTATAGGGCCTCCACAATTCTTTCACATTAGACCCTTCAGAGCCTTCTGGAATGCTGTAAATTCTAATATTCTTTCTTCTTGCATGATTTTCATAGTCCTCTTTCGACGAGCCTCTAACTGTTCTTGTTGATCTTTTATTTGTTGAACCACCAGCTCGAGATCATCCATTCTGTTTTCTGTTGCCGTTCCTTGTCTCTCCTTTTCATCCATACATTGCTCCAGCTGTATTACATTGCGGCGAAGGTCACCGTATATTTCATTTAGCTCAGCAAGACAATTTAGCAATTTCTGATAGATTAGGTCTAAGTTAGCTTTTTTTGCTTTGATTTTACCCTGCTTTGGTTTATTCTTAGAAGTGGTGTGCCAAGCGTCTTGGGACAACATTGCCTTGTGTTCCAAGCCGTCTGAGGCCTCTGAATCAGATTGTGCTGCAGGATCATCAATCTTACTCTGTTAGTGAGTAATAGCAACCTCTTTTCTCTTCACACTCTCTTCACCACAGATTAAATTGAAAATTAATACACTCAACCTACTTTTAGTGTGGTTTTGAGAAAGTTTATATTTGGGGCGGATTCAAGCAACTCATCTAAGTTGCCATTCTCCACTGAGCTGAACTGGAAGTCCCCTATTCAGCCTCTTTGTTAACTAACTCCCTAATGCCTGTTCTTCCACAAAAATTCTCCTATATGCAGATAATGCAGTTATCATTACTACACACCATAACCTCCCTTCCATCTTCACAGCCATCTATAAATGGTTCACCAACAACCTCCTCGGATTGAACTTTAAGAAGACTAAATCCATGCTGTTCCACTCGAGATGCAAAAACCCAATCCCCTAGACATCACCTCTGAATTTGGAGTCCCAATTGAACAAGTAACCAATTTTAAATATCTGGGGACACCCTTGACATGGGTATAACATACTCAAATCATGTGGATATGCGAATTCAGACTGCTAACTCCAAACGCGGCTTGCTCTACAGGCACGCAATTGCATTTCTCCCTGAAATCAAGAAACAGCTCATCAGGAGTCACATCCTCAGTCTGGTAGACTATGGTTTGGTGATCTACAGCACAGCCAGTAGCAAAATGCTCAACAGAGTCCAGGGTTTAATGAATAGGATCTGCTGCCTAGCTGTTAACCAAAAATGGGACACTCATACATACACACTGTACTATAATATAGGATGGCTTAACCTTGACTCCCGCATATACTATACCACCCTGATTATAGTATTTGACATATAATAGACAAAGTATGGTCTCTATGCCAAGCTGTACCCAAAACATCCAAGAAGGATCTACTCAGCTGTCAATTCTTTTGTCAGTCTTGATGTATTTCACTGCAGTATATTGCCTTGTCACCCTTTATTGTAAATATGTATAATGGCCCGGATATTCAGAAGGGATGCGCATGGCACAACACAGTTGTGCCATGTGCAACCCACTGATGCACCCTAGCATGATATTCAAATGGGGATTATGAGCCTGGCACAAATCCCGATGCGGCCAAGTGCATCAATGTGTATCTGCGGCGAAGGTGTGGGAGTGTGCCCATGCATACTCTGCACATCCCGATATTCAGCCTGGGATGTGCTGAGCCATGATTGCACAACCCCACCTGCACTACTACACAGGTGAGCCAAAAAACAGGGCAACAGCTGACCACCCACAGGTGAGCTGCCATATGCAAGGGCGCCAACATAGCAGCTGCCACCTGTGGGTGGCCATCCAAGCTCAGGCTGTACCATCGTGGCAGTGCCCCCACATTCCTGATCATGGGCACACATAGAAAATGGATAATCCAATATCCCTGGTGGTCCAGTGGACCGCTCACAGCCCGATCGCAGGCATATGTTATAATACTACTCGCCCAATATCCCTGGTGGTCCAGTGGACTGCTCACAGCCCGATCACGTGCATATGTTGTAATACTACTCGTCCAATATCCCTGGTGCTCCAGTGGACCGCTTGCAGCTCAGTCATGGGCATAAGTTGTAATACTACTTGTCCAATATCCCTGGTGGTCCAGTGGACCACTTGCAGCCCGATCGTGGGTGTCAGTAAATAATAATCCCACACCAATCCAACTCTGGTGGTCTAGCGGTATCCCCCTTCCGCCCACTGAGCCCCACCGCCCCGCTCCCCCCCAGTTAGCGGCGGGTGGCAGCTCCCCACCTTCTAGCCACCCCGCTGCCCTCAGACTGACACCATACGGTAGGGCTGTATGCCCATTGGTCCACAGCCTGAACCAATGGGTGTGCAGCCCGTACCGTACTACACAGTCCAGATATGTGAATGGATCCATTCACATATCTGGACTGTGTCAGTATGGTACAGGCTGCATGCCCATTTGCTCACACTGTGGACCAATGGGTATGCAATACCGTCTACGATATGTCAGTCTCAGGCTGTGGTGGCTAAAAATGAGGAGCTGCCACCCACCACTGACGGGGAGGAGGATGTTGAGGCTTAGTGGGTGGGTGTGAAGGGGTACAACTAGACCACCAGGGTGGAGTGGTGGCACGATGATTACTGACGCCCCATGATCGGACTTCAAGCAGCAGTCCACTGGACCACCAGGGATGACTGGACGATATTATTAACATATGCCTGCGATCGGACTGCGAGTGGTCCACTGGGCCACCAGAGTAATTGAACTAGTATCATTACAACATATGCCCGTGATCAGGCTGCAAGCAGTCCACTGGACCACCCATGATTGGACTGCATGAAAAAATATTTAATGGTTCAAAAGTTATTCAAAAAACAATTTTCCCGTTATAGTCAATGGGAAAAGTTAACAAAAAGTTTGACAGTGTCACAAGTGCAGTTTTTAGTGTCACAAATGACCCCTGTAGTGTCATAAGTCAGCCATTTTTTTCAGTTACTGATAACAGAAATGCTTGCCATTTAAAATTGGGAGTATCTAGGGACACAATTCTTTTTGTGTTTACCTAATCAAGCCCTGAGGATGCTAGGCATGTCTTTATTTTGGGGTTAAACATCCCAGAAATATGTTTTTGAAGTTTTTGAGAAAAGTAGTGTCGCTAAGTAGTGTTGCACCTTTGACACTTTCGTGATTTGTTTTGCGAAAGTGTCTCAAATCATGACACTACTATGCAACACTATGGCCAAAATGACAAAAAATGTTTGCCACCATGCTGCAAAAGAATGGTTTGGTTTTTTGGGCTGAAATTTGGAGGGAAGAAAGCCAAGATCTCACAGATGTGCCTTTTGGTGGTTTGGTGAAAAAATATTGCAGAGATGCAAAGTTACGGTACTCCAAAGTTGACACTTTTTCCTATAGATTAACATTGCTGCGTCTGCCACGCCTTTTGGGGGCCCATATCTTGTAAATGGTGCGAATCGCACTTTTTGTCACAAAAGTGCTTATGAGAAACAAGTGAAAACCAACCAGAAATGTCATAATTCACAGAAATTTAAATTTTCTTCTACGTCGTACGGTTCCTGAGATATAAGCAATTTAGTATTCCAAGTCCTCATTTTTTGCTCCGAGACCCATTATTATGCATACATTCTTTGTACTCATTGTGTTTCTCTATGCAGCTGTTGGGGAAAACCAGGGTGTGCTCTCCAGTTCCTGTTACACGTAGCGTTTCTACTTGCGTTTCCATACCCTTTTGCGTTAGTATTCCCATGTACATCACCGTGTGTGTTATCCTTTGCGTTTCTGTTTGTGGTTGCGTTTGCGTTACTCCTACCATTTATATCTACAATACTGTTTCTGTTTGTGTTTCACTTTGTGTCACTGTGCGCATTACCATTTGCGTTTGTGGCCTCCCTTCCATTTGTATTTGCATTTGCGTTTGTCTTTTGTTTTGCATCATCATTGTTGTTACCGTTACCATTTGCATTTTCAATTGCATTCCCATGCCCGTGCGTGTTATGGTTTGAATTTCCATAAGTGCTTGCATTTGCATTTCTGTTTTCTTTGGTGTTATTATTGCTGTTACCATTACCATTTGCATTTCCAATTGCAGTGCCGTGACCGTGCGTGTTACGGTTTGCGTTTCTGTATGCGCTTGTGTTTGCATTTCCATTTCTGATTCCTTTGGTGTTGTTGTTGTTGCTCTTACCGTTACCATTAGTGTTTACAATTGTGGTATTGTGACTGTGCGCATTACAGTTTGCTTTTCCGTACATGCTTGCATTTGCGTTTCTGTTTCCAATGGCATTATTGTTGCTGTTACCATTACCATTTGTGTTTACAATTGTGGTACCATAACCATGCACGTAATGGTTTGCGTTTCTGTACACTTTTGTGTTTGCGTTTCATTTCTGTTTCCTTTGGCGTTAATTTAGCTGTTACCATTACCATTTGCATTTCCAATTGTGGTACCATGACCATGAGTGTTACAGTTTGTATTTCTGTACACGCTTGCATTTGCCTTTCCGTTTCTGTTTCCTTTGGTGTTAATTTTGCTGTTACCATTACCATTTGCATTTGCAATTGCAGTACCATGCCCATGTGCGTTACGCTTTGCGTTTCCATATGTGCCTGCATTTGCCTTTCTGTTTCTGTTCCCTTTGGCATTATTGTTGCTGTTACAGTTAACATTTGTGTTTATAATAGCGGTACTATGACTGTGTGTGTTACCAGTTGCATTTCTGTAAGCGCTTGCATCTCCGTTTGCATCACTATTTGCTTTGGCTTCACTTTGCACTTGCGTTTCTATTAAAGTTTGCATTACCATTTATGTTTTCGTCACCATGTGCATAACCATTAGTGCTTGCATTTCTGTTGCAGTTATCGTTACTATGTTACAACACATCACGTGGTGGGAGCGCTGGGCCCGAATTGCCGACACTCCCACCACCACATTCTATTCACTAGTTATAGTCCTCATTCTCAGAAAGAAGGGAAATTCTTGGCCAAAAAATGCATGCAATGCATCAGTTAGGGTTGTTACACAGCAACAAAAGTGAGAAAATTTGGTGTTAGGGTTGAAAGCGCCCCCTTGCACCCCCCATCCCCCCCAACCGGCATCGGGGTGTGCATTGGGGTAGTCAGTCCCAACTCTCACCCCATTCTCCTATACCTCAGCTTGTTTACACATGTGATGGGGTGAGTTGGGGCCAACAACCCCAATGCACACCCTGATGCCGATTGTGAGAAGCGGCGAGGTGCAGGAGCTTTCGATCATAACATGAATTTCTCACTTGTGTCACTGAGGAACAACCCTAACTGATGCATTAAATTGAGTTTTTTTGCCATGAATATATATATATATATATATATATATATATATACACACACATATATATACACACACACACACACACACATGTGTCATCAATGTGGGCAGACCCACCTTGGCAAAAGTTTCCATGTGGTCCTAATGCCTGATAGCTGTTGTTTCAAAGGTATAGCTTAAGAGAAGAGATATCCTCAAAGTAAGATCACCCATTCCACAGACATGGCTCTGTGTTTCACGGATGCTCAGCAAGTCCCATATACTACCAACACCATAATGTGACTGTACATGATTTGTGGACAGTGTTGGACATTGCAGGAATTTGTGCACCTGAGTTGTTTGGGGAGAGGGGTCTCCTCATATGTGCTCCCATCTTCCCAAGTTACCTGTTACTGGCCAGAGGCCACAGTCAATAACTAAACCTGTTGTGGGCATAATCATCTCCATAGTCTGAGGCAAGCTGTATAACTTTGCAACTGGAAACTGATACCATCCACACATGCTGCTACATCAGCCATGACTCAGGATGGGTTTCCACAGCCAGCCCATATATCAGAGCAAAAAATTGTCTGTGTGGAAAGTTTCTTTATCTTTGTCTGGTGTTGTACTGAAAAATAATCATTGGTCTTGTTAATCTAATTTTCCTCTTTTGTGTCAGCAGCTACTCACCAATCAGAAAAGGCAGTGGGAGGACCAGTTGCTAAATCTTTGGAGACAGGATGTTATGGCAATGATACTGCAGTACTCTACAGGTGGAGAATGTGGAACCGTGTCCAGAATCTGGGCCTGGTATGAGGTTATTATGTTCTTTATGCATTAATGTCTAAAGATCATTAATTTAGTTTCAGCTGTAAATGAAAGAGATTTTTTGGTTATTCTATCAGACATGATTCCACACCTACAAAAGGTGAATGAATTTAAATATATGTATTATGCAGATATTCTTTCCTCATCATGGTAGACAGGTATAAGAGTCTTGAAAGGCCAGAGGAGAGTAGGACATGTGAGTGATGTGGCAGTATAGCGCAGTGGTTAAAGGCTCTGAGCTGCAGACCTGGATTTGAATCCCACAGCCCCCACTTCAATACTGTGTGACCCTGAGCAAGTCACTTAACTTCCTTGTACTCCCAGATTGCACCTGTAAACAAGCTTCAGCTTAATGTGTCTCTCTCTCTATGATGGGCCCTACAAATCAGCACATGGACTGTTACACAAAGAACATATTCATGAATCTTTTTTCCTTCTTGCATTTCATCTGTCTCTATGAAAGGTTCTGTGTTCTGTCCCTGGGTTTGCTTAACCTCCATACTGAAGCCCCAAGTGGAGTTTTTGAAGATTGTGAAGCACAAAAATGAAAACAATGCTTCAGGACTTAGATTGTATATTGCAGATATTGGGCCTCTATCATCACCAGACAAAGTATCAGATAATGTAGTAGATAAACAGGAGAATTTCTGTCCCTGGGTTTTCTGAGGTGTCCCCCAGCGTTTGAAGTGGAGTGCTAAACTGACCCATTTTGCTAGCAACAATAAAAGCTTTGAGGTCCTAGGCACTTATATTAATGGTGTTATCCATAGATACAATACTATGTGAATAATAGTATGTGAATAATATTGTAATATGTGATTAAGTGTTGTTTTTTTTTTCCTCAGGAAGCACTGGGCCAGAAAACAATAATACTGTACCATCTATCTGACATCAGAAAGTCTTAATGCCATTAGTCTAATGCCAGATTACTGCTTTGAGTCATTTAACAGCCCATGCTCTGCTAATAGTTTAAAGCCACCTCAAACTGTGAATGGAGATGTGCCATTAAAAGCCATAGCAGGAGTAAACTCAAAATACAAATATGGCAACTGTAAACTCGAAAAAGTTTATTAAGTGGCACTGCAGTCATAAAGTAAGATTTGATTATATATTTTAATATTAGGGGGCTCTAACAGCAACAGAGAACTGCCTTTAATGGGTGATTTCACAATTGACCAGGAACAGAATCATTTTTATGTGTTGTGAGGGGAGATGCTGTAATGGCAACTATTGGATTTATGTGAGGTGTAACAGTAACCATTGGCTCAGGGAAGAGAAGCTGTTGGGTGTCCTGTGATCTGGTAACTGTGAACTCTAATGACACTGTCCGATTTATGTGGGGGTGGAGGCAACAGTAGCTGTAAGCTCAGAGAAATTATGCTGTTGGCTGTTATGTGATCTTGAAATGGTGTGCTCTAATGGCAACTATCAGATTTACAGTATGTGTGGGTTGGGGAGGAGGCATTAGTCTCTTATAGATATAGAAGTGTGCTGTGTACATGCACAATAAGTGTCACATGCTTAATTGTGCAATGTTTGCATGCGGTTAGCATACACAAAGTGAACCTAAGTGAACCAGATCTAAAAAACACATCAGGTTTGCATGCAGCAAGCTTGACATGTGTGTAGCAGGTAAGCTGGTGTGAACATCTTCTAAAAATCACATCAGGTTCGCATGTTGCACACTTGTCATGCATGAAACAGCTAAGCTGGTGCTAATCTCATCTAAAAAAACACATCAGTTTCTTTTTCTCATACTATTGCTAGCAATTAGAGCCATTAAAATACCATTGCCATTGATTTCCCATTAAATTAGGCTAACTCATTAATTCTGACCGCTACATCCTTTTGCAAATTGTTTAATGGCCTTTGATTTTTGTCAATAAATTGCAATTAATTTGTAAAATTATATTTGCTTACTGCACTAAATGCCTAAGATATAGTCACCCAACACCCCCATTCCGGATGTGCAAAAAGGGGCCTCTGTGATGTGAAGTCTGACCTTTTTGTTTTAGGCTACACAAATTCCCTTATGCATATTTATTGCTATATATGTGTTCCTCCATGATTGTTACAGATCACTTACTTTCCCTTTGTCATTCTGTATGGAGCATATACACAATGGCCATGCTCAGTACTCTTTGTGCTGAGTATGGCCTTAGAAGAATGCACCATACCTCACTCTTTGTCACTGAAATGAGGGACATGGACACTCAAAATGAAGGAAAATGAGGGACACTAACCTTCACAAAGATCGGGACACATCCTGAAACATAGAGATACAATACCTCAGAACACAGTGGAAACCATTGTATTTACTTGTACAGATATTAGCACCTGAGAATGAATTTCTACCATAAAGCAGGGGTGCCATTTAGGTAGGACAAAGGGGTCAGTTTCTCCCTCCTGTATTTGTGTCTAAGTTTTTGTTATGGTGTAGCAACAATGGCAATACATTTAGATTTAATCTTTTACATGATAAGTGCCCTCCTGGTTTGAGTGCACTCATGCTGCGGGTGTGCTCCTGACTCAACAGTGTCTATAGTGTGTTGTCCACTCTCTCCACCTATTATCAGCAGCATCGTCACATGTGATGTGGAGAAGCTCCAACCAAGCAAGAGTGTGTGAGTCACATGAGTGCGACACTGTTTTTCCCACCAGAGAGTAGACAGGCTGCACACTACAGCTTAAAGGAGTCAGTGAGCACTGAGCTCTTGATAGCAGTGTTGTGGAGGCATATTTTTGTTGGTCTGCTCTTAGTGAGTCTCTGTCTTCTTGGTGGCTGAAGGGGCAGGGGGTGAGCTAGAAGCTAGCTCGATGACTAGGCTACCTACCTACACTACTAGACTCGACTCTCAATAAAAATAGCACATGCCCCCACAGCAGCAAGCTAGGCCTAGCAGCAGTGATGACAGAGGTGTGGGAAGCATTCACAGGCCTTGATCAGTGTGGTGTGGCAGTGGCAAAGCAAAAAACAAGCAACACAGGTTTGATCAGTTTGGTCAATGAGGTGACTTGGTTGCGGACCATGGTGGGGATGTGGACCAGTCAGTTCCAGCATACAGCTTCTGAAAGTAGGATGGAGGAGGAGCAGACTGAAAACTGGGCTGGTAGTACACTGGGTCAGGTTGCAGATTCCAGCCAGATGGCCGGGGAAATAAAAGTAAATATTTTTTATATAGGGGGATTGGGGAAGGACTGAAATACTGATGTGTTTTTCACATTTCTGTGCCTTTGAGCAGCTTGACTACCCATGTGAGATGGGTATTGAATGGAATGGTGACAGGGAGAGAGATTGGAACAAAGTTTCTTTTGGGGGGGGGCATTCAGAACTTCAGCCAGCAAAAAAATGGTTTGTAACTGGGTGGGCTTAATCCCAAATCTGATGCACTGCTCCGGGGTATATATAGATGAATCTTATACATTTAAATGTTTCCTGATTTTCATACCATTTTTGAATCACAACAAATAGGTTTTACCTTTTAGAGATTTTCCAGACATTCCAGAGCTTTCCTGCTAGTAGTTAACTGGTATCTGGCCTTCACTGGTTGTTGGCTCCCCCCCATTGAAATCTGAAATGGCACCCCTGCCATAAGGTCTAAATTTACAGAACATCCTCTGTGTAAGCAGCATGTTTTCCATGAGGAATTAATGAAGGACAGAGCAGTTTTGAGGGGTAAAATGAGGGCTGTCCCTTGCAATCAGGGACAGTTGAGCAGTATGGTATGCACAGACAATTGGAGCCCCATTATAGTCAGACTTATGCTCCCCCCCCGGGTAGCTGATCTCTGCATCCCCACGATCAGACATATTATGACATAGGGCAAGGGAGAGTGCAATTGTGTGCCCATTGAAATGAATGGGTGTATTTTTTATTACTAATTTATACATTATGATGACAAGCTAGAGATTAATGAAGGCCACCACTCAATTAACAAGAGCCATGTTAGTAGAACAGTGGCCTTCATTTGTCTTCAACTCACCACCATAATGTATAAAATAGTAATAAAAAATAACTCCATTCATTTCAAAGGGGCACACCCTAGTACTCTGTCCCATCAATATCATTTCTTAAAGACTCCAGCCTCACACTCCCTAGTATTTTTTTTTTTATTTAGTTGTTTAACCAGGTATAGCACACTAAGCCAAAAGCTTTTTTTACAGGAGTGACCTGGGAGCACAAGGAGGTTAAGTGACTTGCTCAGGGTCACATAGTATGCAAGTGGAAGTTGTGGGATTCAAACCCAGGTCTGGTCTGCTGGATGTCACCAGATTTGCAGCTCAGAGCCTTAGACCACTGCGCTATACTGCCTCCTTATTACTTAGTACTCCTTAGTACTCAGGTAAGAGACTCTCAACTTACAGTTATACTTGGTGGGTTGTCTGTAACAGCAAGGTCACACCCGCTATAGTGTGTGTGCGTGTGTGTGTGTGTGTGTATGTATGAGGGGAGAGGACTGGTCATATGGGTGGGTGCCCAGTTATTGCTACTTTTGTGTTTTGCCCCATAAAGTCTGTTTCCATGGAAACATTCAAAACTATGAAGAGAAAATAGTAGACGTACAGGCCAGACAGAAGTGATTAAGTAGTTCTGAGGGTAAGTGTGTGTACAGAGGGTGGTAAGAACCACATGTGTTTCTGATGGTATGTGTGCTATGGTTTAGTTGTGTAGCTGAGATGAGGGGGACAAAAAAACTGAAAAGTATATCAGTGGCTATAAGCATGCCATGTGCATGCAGATGTGTATTAAAGTATAAGCAAGCCATATGTATGCAGGCAGTATGGTGTAGTGGTTAAGAGCAATGAACTACAAACTTAGAGACCTGAAAACCTCAAGACCTGGGTTTGAATCTCATCAACCCCCACTTGCATATTGTGTGATCCTGAGCAAGTCACTTAATTTTTATCTGTGTAGTTATCAGTGACCACTTACTTTTTGCATGTATGCTACATGTATGCAATCTGTTCCAGTTTAACACAAAAAACATGCTTGCCACACTTGCTTGCTGCACGCATGCCACATGTATGCAATCAGTTCCAATTTAACATAGGTAGTTTTATGTGTGCAGTGTACAAACATTTCACATAATTATTTCTGTAAGGGGTAACTGTCAGCTCAGAGAAATGATGCTGTCAGCTGTCATGTGTGTCACTGGGTTGGGTAAGACCCTGTCCAATTTCTTGTGCAGAAAGAAATAAAGGTAAGGATCTCTTTTACCCTTTTCTGTCATGTCTGTCAATTATCTGTCTGATTACACCATCACATTTTTCTTGTGGCACCTAGAATTGGCCACTTTGATGGTCCACAATGTTCTCCTGTTATCTCTCTTCTTTTACTTGCTGTTTCTATTCTTTGTTTCTCTGCTCTTTTTCTTTGTGATTAAAAGAGATATATGTGACTCTTCATGTGAAACTGGAATACCTTGGTTTGCAAATGTATATAATTATATCTCTGAAATTACTATAGATAGTGACCTGGGTTTGTTAGAGAAGTTAGCAGTTTGGAACACAGGGGATTGACCTTGAGATACTTTTTGACCTTCATAAGCTTGTTAACAGAATTGTCAGCAGGAAATCAGTCCTCTGGCAGAATGTCTTAATTGGCTGCACCTGTTAGGAAGCCTAGATGTACTTTTCAATCTGGAGTCAGGAGGGGCAGTGACAAAGTTGTGTTACATTGTGTGAAAACTGAAGATACGGTATGGCTTAATGAGATCAGGATGCAGAATTTAAATGCCAGAAAAAAAAGATCTTATTTAAAGTAGAGCAATGCTTTTCATGATACGAATCAGATGGAGGATGTTTGTTCTGTTTGTACTGCCTGTATGAAGAGCTTTTTTATTTTATTTTATTTTATTGTTACTGATAATAGTAAAATGATACTTGAAAATGTTATAATTTCTGAGTTGTATATGCTTCCTGACCTATGCCTCTGTGCCAGTGTGATCTGGAAACTGTGCATTGTAATGGCAACTACTGGATTTATATGTATGGGAGGCAACAGTAATGGTCAGCTCAGAGAAAAGACGCTATTGGGTGTCGTGAAATTGTGTGAATGATGGAGGGCAGCTGTGGACTGACATAAACCCACATATGACAAAAAACAACATATGGCCTATTATCTATTATGGTGCTGGTAACTCCATCTTGGGATTTCAGTGACATCATAAACCTCTTGAGATTCACTTTCAAGGTTTATGAATTTTATTTTTTTACTTTTTATTTAAACATTTGGTAACTGGGAAAGGCACACTGAGCCGAGGCTCATTTCCAGGTGTGACCCGTGGGCAGGGATACAGGAAAATAAGAGCACAATTGAAATAAATAATTAGATACAAACAGTGAGGAGAAAATCATATTAAAGGAATACATAATAGTAATACAGTGGAGTATAAAACATATTTCAGGATTGATAGTAATTGTACAGGTGATTTAAAACAGAGCAACTCTTCATACACTGGTTCATAATGAAGCCATTAGAGAATGACTAGAGAGAGCAATTATAGCAATATAAGAAAAAAAAAAGCATTTTGTGAGGGTGCACAGAATTTGGAAATAGTTGAATTACATGAGAAAGTAATTATGTAATGAGCAGTGTGGATGAAAATCAGAGGTTGGCTAGAAACATGGGAAGGAAAGCATGCGCCATGGCGCCATGTGATGGGGGAATCGCCTAGCATGCTGGCAACCTGAATTCATGCCCCGAGCCTGGTATGTCAGCAGAGACTTGCAGGGAGGGTTCAGGGGGTCCTAGGGATGCTCTCCTTCTGCAGGGGTTGGCGCAGGTCCACACCACTCTGGAGTGACACCAGGGGACGGTGCATGATATGGCATGGGTGAACACATGCCACCAGTGCATCATGTCAGGAGCCTGCTGCATGTGTGACTGCTGTGGGTGGGGTCAAAGAGAGAAAAATCAGAAAAGCCACCACCCAACCGACTGGATGATGGCAGCCTGGTTCCCCTTGCACCACGAAGCCCTGGTGTGTGGCAACAGCCAATCTGTTGCTGTGTGTTTGAACCAGTAATGGAGCAACTCTCCCCTCCTGTGGGCCCTGGGAGGGGGGTCTTTGGTGAAGGTATATGTCTGGGACCACCGGGGCATGGCAAGTTGGGGGCAGTGGATGGTGGTGAAGGAGACAGACCTGGAGGTGCAGGAGGGTCCTTGGCAGCCCAAAGCAGTGGCTGGTCTGGGACATTGGAGGAGCAAAAAAAGAAACATGTGCAGGAAGGGGGTCAAATTTTATGAATTTAATGTTTGATGGAGCTGTGATAGGGCACGTTTCTTGGGGGGGGTCATATATTACATAGTGAGGGGATCCTGAAGTAGAAAGCAGCTTTGCCAGCAGTTATGGAGGGTGTAGGGAGAGAGAAGGAACAGGAGACCCTTGAGCACAGCATGTAAGGTGAAGTGGCTGCTGGGACAAAGCTGTCAGACAGGTAAGTAGAGAGTGAGTTTAACCAGGATTTAGATATAAAGGAGATGGAGTGAGTGAAACCATGGTGGGCTGGGGTGGTATATCAAGGGTAGAGAGGAGAATGCAGTGATGGGTTCAGGGGGGAGTTAGTTGCAAAACAACAGAAGGCGTAGATCAGGGAGTTGAGCCTGTTCAGTGAGGAGGTGGGAGCAGTGCAATACACTATGTAGGCATAGTCAAATATGGGTGTGATCATTTTGTTAGTAATTTGCATTTTACTGGTAGAGAGATGGAGGGAGTCTCTTTGCCTGAATAGCAAGCTGAGCTTGGGGCACAGTTTCATGATGATGGCATCAATGTGGATAGAGAAGTTTAACTGGGGGTCAAGCCACACCCCTAGATATTTATAACAGAATACTGTGTTTACTGTGGTTCCATCCAGTGAGGAGATAGCATGGGGACAGGGTGCTCTAGCAAGTTTCTGGGCAGTACCGAAAGTCATGGAGACAGCTTTAGATGTGTTTATTTTCAGTTGGTTTGCCTGGAACCAAGATTGCATGTTGTGAATGTCACTAAGAACTGGGCCAGATGCAAAAAGGATGGTGTCATCTGTATACATGTGAATTTGGGATTTAGAGCAGGCAGATTGTTAATAAACATGGAGAGCAGAATAGGGTCCAGAATAGATCCCTGGGGACACCTGCGAGTATGGGGAGCGGGGGTGAAGTGGAGTTAGTAATCTTGACACACTGGAGCCTGTTCTCAAAATAGGAACTAAATGACTTTATGGCAGGGGGGGGCGAGTCCAGCCTCCTTGAGTTTGTCTAAGAGCGGGGGGAGAGACTCAGTCAAAGGCCTTGGCCAGGTTCGTGAAGATAGCAGCTGTTAGTTGGTCTTGATTAGTGGCTGATTGGATGTGTCCAGTGACCCAAAAGAGAGAGGATATTATGGAGTGGTGTTTTCTGAACCCAGATTGGTACAGAGAGAGGAAGTTGGAGGAAGTGAAAGTGAGGAAGTCAGTCAGTCTGGATTGTACTAGAGCTTCTTGCAATTTGGCAAGATCTGGGAGGAGGAAGATTTGCTAGTAGCTGCCAGGCAGTGAGGGATCACCACTCTTATGGAGAGGGATCACACATGCCATTTTCCATGCTTGTGGGACCTTACCTGAGGAGGACAGGATTAGAATGATGGTGAGGAAGATAACAATTGCAGGAGCAGATATTCACAGGAGTCTGGAGTGGATCTCATCAGGGCTGGATTTAGAGGTGTTTACAGAGTTTAGAGCACTTAGGACCTTAGCTGGAGAAGTGATGGTGAGAAGGAATGTGTTATTAGAAGAGTATCGGGGGGTGGTTTAGAACCTCGGTGGGGGGGGGGTTAGGAGTTTGTCTGGCAGGGCACAGGCGGTGAAAAAATTGTTGAGGGTTTCAACTATTCTGATGGAGTCAGAGATTGTTTGGTCATTAAACTTAAGGTTAGTTGTGGTTGTTGGGGGTCAGTGATGGAGTGGACCACCTTCCAGAAGGAAGAAGAATGAGCAGTTTAGATGAGATCTAAAGTAGCTTTATTTTGCCTGTTTTGTGGCCTTGGTGCAGGTGTTTCTGGAGGTATTGTATGCCTGCCTTGATTGGGGAGTCTGTGTGGCTTTAAAAATAGACCAATCCTTATCACAGGCTTTACAGGGGCAATTATTGGGTCAGAATGCTGGAATTCTTTGATGCAAAAACAACACCATAATAGATGCTAACCCATATGTTATTCTATTTATGTTGCATCATGAGATCAGAAGAGGGGGGCACCACATGAAAGATACCTGAATGAAGCTAGACATATCAATGCTTATATTCAGTGGAGTAAAATACACTTATTTTCCTGTGCTTACAGTGACAGAAGGCACACCACGGTGGGAAATGGTCCTCAGCACTTGGACATCCATTTGCTTAGAGGAAATTAAAGAAGTCTTCTGGGCATGATATAGGTAAAAGACAGGCAGAAGGCAGCAGCCAGAGGTCAAGGAGACAAAGGTGGGCCAGCTCCAGTGACCAACCACTAAAGCAGTGACAGCAGCATGGACCAGCACCTAAAAAGGGTGGAGAAGGAGATCAAAGTCCTTTAGGCCATCAAGAAACAAATTACTGACCAGCTGGATGAAATTTGAATGTTCCTTGAGCAAGCAGCACCCCCTCCCACAACACCTAGACCAGACCCAAGATGCTCACCCAACCAGAGTTTGAGGGAGTTTCAGCAGTCATATTTCTGTTGTGTCCTTCAGTAACCTCCTCCTAATGTACACAGCTTTTTATTGTACTTTTATTTCTTGTTACATTAAGTTTTTTTTGTTTTTTTATTATTTTTGCAGTTGTTTGCGTTTTATAGTAAATTTTTCTGATGAAAAATAATTTATTTTACTGCTTCTGCTTATCATAGTACTGGTAGTGGAGCACCACGATCAATGGATGTTGGAGGATGCAAAACACTGGAACTGGAAGTAAAAGAATTGTCTGATGATTGGCTTCATAATTTCGTTTGGGTGCACTTAATGCCACAACATGCTGTTACTGTTTCCATGTCTTGGTGCTGTATTATGACAATTAATGAACCAAGCTCTTCCCAGCAGCACAGATAACTCTTTAACATGTAAATGCTTAAATGACCTTGGCCATGGGCAGATACAGCATTAATCTAGTCCTGATACAGCATAAAGACAATGCATAAATGTATAAATTAGATGATGTATAAATTAGTAATAAAGACAGTGCTATGATCACCCATGTCCCAATAAGTAGGGAAAAATGGGGAAACTGGGTGGGCCAAGAGGTATATATTTGCCATCAAATTCTATGTTTCTATGCTTCTATTGTAGGCTAGTTCACAACACACTTCCCTCTAGTCACCTGTAGTACCTCTATAGAATCAGTGTGCTGCTCTTTGCTCCTTTTATATGCTCCAGACACAATTAATCATGCAAATCAATAAATGAATGCATTCCAGTAATAACATGCCAATATGGATTTAGGGCACTGACAGCAAAATTAGCTCACTTGCATACAACTGGATGTTGCAAGTTTGTCTCAAATGCTGATATCTTTGTGCTAGCACTAGCACTGCTATAGTGATAGTACTACATACCATATGGCACAGACATGACCACATGTCGTTGTCTACGTCATGATGATTAGTCTGCATGCATGCAATGATGTTACACTGTGGCACTGCACACATGCAGCATGGTACAGAGCATGCACACCATGTGCACATGTGACTCAGTTCCTCCAGATGCAGTCAGCCCTCCCCATGAATAGTGTTGTGTTTCAATGGTAGCGCAGCGCTATGCTAAAACATGCGGCACAGATGGCCGGCCTAATACATAGAGCCAGTGAAGGCCTGTGAGCAACAGGGTATGTTCACTAGTGTGAGGGCTGTTTGACTGTGCTACAGCCACAGATAGGAGAAAAAGGGCAAGAGCTGTCTGGAAGAGGGACGCCCACTGGACAGCGGAAGAGCTGGCAAACATGATGGACCTGGTGGTCGCCAAGGAGGATCAGCTGCTGTGAGATGGGGCTAGATATAGGTCAAAGTTTAAGTTCTCAGGTCGAAGTTCCTTCAAAACTGACAATTTTGCCATGCAAAAGATTTTGTGAAATTCAAGTGATCAGTGAAATATTTTACGGGTGCAAAATTGTGACATTCTGACCATGAAATGCAGTATTTCACCCACGAAGTGTGGAATTTCACCCATGAGTGGCGAAGTTCTGCGAACTGGGGGTGAAATTCTGCCTTTCACAGATGAAATTTTGTGCTTTGCAGGCAAAATTCTGCATTTGCAGCTGGAATTTTGCATTTCGCATCCGTGAAGAATTTCACAAAATTCACAAAATTTTTCATGAAGCAGAGTTTGCCAACTTGGTCCCTCTCTAGATGGGGCAGGCAGACCCAGATGTGAAATTAGGGCATTGGTGGGGAAGTGGCTGTCATGCAGGATCAGAGTGGCCTGGAGTAGGGAACAGTGCTAATACAGGTATAATAACATGTCCAGGAGGGAGCCCAGGTGCCTGCAGCAGATGTGGATGATGGTGGACAGTGGCACTGTGCCACGGCCAGGAGAGTACAGTCAGCATGTGCATACACCACATAATGCATGATGTGTTATTGAACTGGAGTGGTTGTGCCACTCTATGACCTGCCTTTGTGTTGGGCTATAGCTATGGTACAGTGTCTACCCAGCAGTTGTGCAAGTATTCTTCCTGTGGCCTTGTTGTATGCAACCTGGGGCTACATACATCCTATTAAGTAATATTAGGTGTACATGGCATGTAGCTGACATGTATTGGTATGTTTGTTAGTGAGGAAATCTGGACAGGTGCACCATACAGCCCTTGCATACATAGCGCTAGGCCAAAGCTACAACCATTGCATGTAGCATGGCCACTGTGCCATTCCATGGTCACACCTGTTTGTGTGGTGCATCATAGCTGTGCACAGTGTTAAGACATGTCCCTTCATGGTCCTGTCCATGCACATGTTGCTGCTGTTGCACATTTCTGGTATATAGGCCTATGTACTGTTTAGAATTCATGGTAATATGCTATGTGTTCCACTGCATGCTATGGATCAGATATCACCTTTGTAGCTGACCTGGTAGTACTGAGGGTTGAGGTGCTACATGCCACACTTCACACCATGTGGCAACTTGAGTTTGGATACAGGATCAGGTAACCGGGGATTGACTGGAAAGGGAGAGGACTGATTGTCCAGCGGTATGCTCTCCTGTCCCGGGGATGGAGGGTTTCAGAGTCCACCACATGTCTGGCCACTAGCATTGGCTGGGAGTGAGGCAGGCTGGGGCAATGCATGCTACCTCTCTGGGGAGAAAAAGTAAAATGGCAGTCCAAACTGCTACTGGCCCTGTTCATCTGGTAACTCTGCACCCTGTGGAACACCCAGGCCATCCTGCACTTTGCTAGAAGGTAAGTCCTGGAGGAAAGAGGGAGAATAGGGTTAGGGCATTCAGTCACCAGAGGGAAACTTGTGCTCACAGAAATAGTACTAACTGTAAAAATGTCAACTTTGTCCTCCTCCACAGTCACCAGAGCCCAACGAGGGCAAATGATGGCTGGTCCGGTGGACTGCAGCTGCCAGGACCAGCGACCGACCTGGGGGTGTCCAGCTGTTTTATGGCCTGGAGAGACCCAGGAGATGCAGGACGGTCCTTGGACACACATCCATGTAATTGCCCTGCAATGAAAGCTTTGCAGTCTGGGTAGCATATATACGCTGTGCAGCAGGCTTTCTGCTGTGGGACGTGGATGTCCACATGTGTCTTGACAGGTTGTACATATGCCCATACTGTAGCTCTCAACATTTTGTCACTGAAATGAGGGACACAGACACTCAGAATGAGGAACAATGAGGGACACTGATACTCGTAATGAGGAACACATCCTCAGATATGGAGACAGAAGTGCACAACACTGTGGAAACCTTTGAGATTACTTGTACACAATTTATTTTTTGAATTTGCATCTTGAAAACATCTTAGAATATTATGAACTTCTGCTTTAAAATCTGAAATTATTGTACATTCTCTATGTGGGCAGCATTTTTTTCCAGAGGGATGGATGTGCAACAGAACAATTTTGAGGGGTAAAATGAGAGACAGTTGAGATGTATGCACATGCCTGAGAAGGAAGCACCTGTGTGGATGTGGCTGGTGACACTCATCTGGCCCTAGGGGTGTTGTCCCACTACTGACACTGTAGTGTGTCAGGGGCTGTGCCATTTACTGGTTTGATCCTCATTGCGACAGCCATGCTACCCTGTGTGTGTACTGTGTCTTGGCATGGATTACACTTTGCAGTGGTATGTTCTCTATGCCACATACCTGGTACACCAGGGCATTGGCAGTAATGCTTACAACACCAGATGGTACACCTGTCATTGTTAGTTAGGTCTATTGCCACATGGTCTGGTCTAGGTGTGTGTATATGCTTAGCAATGGTAGGCACTGGTCACTGTTGTACCGGCACACCCCTGTGACATGCCATGTGTAGCATATAGTGCCCATGGCAGTCTACCTGCATAAGTGCCTTCTCCAGTGCAATATGAACTGTCATACCATTGTATCTCATCAGAACTGACCTTTCGTGGCATGAGGTGGCAGGGGTAGTCATTGACGAGACTTGATTGTACCTTACCATGTATTTGTTCGACATTGTGATGTGTAGTCAGTAGTGACTTCCCAACACAGTGATATCCAGAGTTTGATTATTCCATGGTGCATGGGCAGTGCCTTGCATACATTGCAAAACAACTGATTTGTAGCAGGGCCGGTGACCTGCACAAGCTCTTTATGAGTGTAAACCCTATACTTAGATTGGGACCGGCATCTGCTAAAGTGGAGGATGCCCCCAGGTGGATATGCATCTCACACCTGTGTAGTGGTGACTATGGTACAGTGTGTGAGATGCTCACTCACATACAACACTGCTGCACTCACATGTTACCTTGCCTGCTGCACACAGTGCTGCATGATGGTCTCATCTGTATACAGCTGTGCTGTCTGTACCCCGTGTGTGTGCCTGGGCCCTGCCCCTCCTACCAACCAGGGTAACTCATGAATGTCTTTTGTCCTGTACACATGTGTTGGCCTGTGTGCTGGATACCTAGTCTGCACTCTGCAGGGTGTGTGGTGTGTGTGTGTGTCTGTGCGTGTCCATGATTCCTTGCCTCTTGGCAATTACATTGCCTATTGTGGCATGGCTTGGCATTGTTGTTTTTGCATGTGCTGTGTTTCCACATCTGGCATACCAGCCAGTGTTGTGTGTCCGTTGTACAGCTCAGTCATGCTCTCTTGCAGCACAACACACTCATTGTATGTGCAGTCCTCAACTATTCAGATACATAATACTGTCTCTGGTATGCCACACACCTTCCATTGTGGCTGTTTGACTCTTTCTGCCTACGTGTGGCATGGTGGCCCTTGTGTTGGTTGGTTGAACTTCTGTTATGCACATTATACCATTCCTGTGTCCCCTTTCATGTGTTCACTACTGGCTAAGTTTAATGTATTTCTTTTCATAGGTTCCCTGAGTGCCACAGGATGCCATCATCCACAAGGGTGGGGACGACTTGCTTCACCTCCAAGTCTGCCTGCTGAAGCTGCTAATATGGAGGGTGGGTGCACCTGCAAGGTCATGGGCCTGCCAGTGTCCATTGCAAGGTAATTATGCTAGGAACCACTACCATCACCACTTAAAGCCCCTTGATGGGGTTTGGATATTCGTCTTTAGCTTCATAATGGGCGGGATTCCCTTTTTGTTAATATTCATTTCATTTAATTTTATTTGTATATTTCATCAGGATGAGACATTAGGCTAGCCTATTTTTAATGCCATCCTGAGTATCGCAATAGCTTCAACATTCATCAAACATACATGTTCAAAATTGCAAAGACCAGAAACTCATCACTCAACAGGAACTTACATACAAAACAGATTAAATACAGTACAAATGAGAATTAAGCCATCGTAAAATACATTAATTTACAACATTTACATTCAAACACATTGCACTCCATTAAAGCAGCTGTAAATGCTGTTAAAGTTGGCAAACTTCGGACCACTGGTGGAAAAGAGTTCCAAGCATTAGA
Source organism: Neoceratodus forsteri (assembly GCA_016271365.2). Lineage (NCBI taxonomy): Eukaryota > Metazoa > Chordata > Ceratodontiformes > Ceratodontidae > Neoceratodus > Neoceratodus forsteri. Next base: position 1,786,843,769 of record CM057455.1, on the reverse strand, counting down.
GACAATATAATCAAATCTTGCTTTGCCATATCTAGTTTTCATATGTGGGACTTTTAAACCCCTTCCTCTTACATTACGTAAGGTAAACTGTGACTTTTCTAAGACCAATTTATTGATTAAGTAAATAGGAGCAGACCCATGGAAGCATTTATAAACAAAGTTGCTCAAAATTCTGCCTCTTCTAACATCTAAAGGGACTCATCGCAATTGAGAAAGTAAATCACAGTGGCGAAAGTGAGAATATAGATCCTTAACTCCTAATATGAATTGAGCTAATTTATATTACAACCTATCCAGTTTAAGAAGATTATGTTTACCAATATTCAAATTTATCATAATTCTGTAATCAATTAATGGAAGAATTACAGATTGAACTCATTTTCTTCTAGTATCTAGGGACATACTGGGCCCAATACTCAAAGCCCTATGTTTGATACAAGGTGCCTGCGCCAAACATAAATGGTGCAAGTGGCACCTTGCATCAAAAACAGCCCCCTGAGCTATTCTCAACAACAGCCTGCACCAAAGGGGGCTTGCGCCATCCCTGCACCACTAACCTGGCTACGGCATGGTGCAAGGGGGCATGCTACTGTTGTAAGCTGCCACATCCCCTATAATGGGATTCCCAAAACTGTCCAAGGTGTAGAAATTCTAAGTACCTTTACACCAGCCAGGGCTGGTCTAAGGGTACTTAGAATATGTTCTTTTGGGACAGTTGTGCAATTTACGGTGCTGTGGGGTCTACCCTCCCGATCCCCCATTACACACAGCCATAGTCGCTGGTGGACTTCTGGTTCCCCTTACTGATTCCTGTAAATTGCACATATCGATGTGTTGAATTACAGCTGACCACCCTGGCAGTCTAGTGCCCCCCCGGAACCCTAAGCTGCCCATATTACTTACTAAATAACCCATCCCCCTCATGGTGTACAGTACCTTCACATCCCCGATGCCACCATACTAGTATAATAGTATAATGGCACTCACTCCCCACCTCAGTACATGCTGCCATAGAATTTAATTAATAAAATAGTTCCTCCCCATCCCAGATACCACTGTAACATTGTACTGAATAAATTGCCCCGGTTCCCATTGTCACTGCTACCATAATAGTGCAAAGAACCCCTTTCCTTGGTGATCAAGTTGTCCCCTAGCCCCTTACCCCAGCAATAGTGCCCACCATCCAGCTCCCCCCATCCCGTAACAGAGCTGGCACTGGCACAGTCCTCCTCTCATCCCTGCAGCTGGTGCCAAATGAACTGTCATTGTGTGCTGTACAGTACAGCAAATGACAGTTCAGTTGGTGCCAGTCATGGAGGTGAGAGGAGGGCTGTGCCAGTGCTGACTCTCTTACAGGATGGGGGGGGCTGGGAGGTGGGCACTACCTGCTTGGGTGGGGAGCCACTATACCTCCAGGCCTGTGGGTGTCATTTATATTTGCACAATACCACATTATGGGGATTTGAGGAGGGAGCTACACTGGGGTGTTGAGACTATATACAGTTATGCATGGGCAAGATGATCTGGCTGAGGGGAAGGGATACCATCAGCCTGTTGGCAATGTGGGGACTACTGCAATGCCAGGTGGTGGCATGGTCAGGGGTCAGTGTACGGGTTGCCCCAGACACAGGGTGCCTGCAGCACTCCTCTCTAGTGCACCATGCATTTGGCACACTGGTGAGGTTTCCATAGGTGTATGTTCTTAGGCACCAGGACCCCTTCTGTACCGTAATCTGGTGCAGGGTTCCTGGTGTACCAGGCTTTGGTGCAAGCCGCTTTTTGCTGCAGTTTGTGCCAATCGAAGCCTCCCTTGAGAATAGGATCCACTCTCTTTATGCCTTCTCAGGGCTCCTAATTTCTGGGAAACCTTGGTGCATAACTGGTCGATATGAAAATCTTATTTTAACTGGGAGTCAATATAGACTCCCATATTCTTATATGTATCCACCTGGATCAAGGAATTACCCTTTAATGTTTTTATAGTGATATTTGTAGTCTCATTGTCAGACCCTTTTGATGTTTTTCTAGCACTAAACATCATTGTATTTGTTTTCTTTGTATTCATAATTAATTTATTTTGACTGAATCATGATTCCAGCACCAACAATTCTTGTTGCAGGATTTTCTGTACTTCAATGTGATCCTTACCTGAGCACAGTAATGCAGTATCATCTGCATATAGTTAAATGATACTATTTGTACAGACCCTTGGTAACCCATCTATAAAAAAAAAATGAATAGGAGGGGCCCCAGGATTGAGCCCTGTGGGACTCCCCTACTCACTTCTCATGCTTCAGATAACATCCCATGTATACTAACTATTTAATTTTGGTCCTGCAAATATGAATTTTAACCAATTTAATGGCTCGTCAATGACTCCTTTACCCTTCAAAACATTTAGCAGAATTGCATAATCAACAGTATCGGATACCTTAGAAAGATCCATGAATGTCATCCCCACACACAACTTATTGTCAAGTGTGCAGGAGATAGCGTCCGTGAAATCCAACAAGACTGTACTTGTAGAGTGTGAAGTTCTGAAACCCAACTGCTGAGGAGTCAATAGATCATTACTACTCAAAAATGCATACAGTTGCTTATGCACTTCTCTTTCGAATACCTTGGAAATTATAGATAACAAGGCTATAGGCCTATAATTATCGGCCAGTTGAGAGTATCCACCCTTAAAAATGGAGATACTTTTCACAACTTTCCACTTATCTGGGAACTGACCCATACATAAACTTCTATTAAATAAGTTTGTTAATGGTTTAGCTAGTGCTTTAGCTCTGGCTATCAACAATGAGTCCTCAAACCATCAAGACTCCCAGATTTGGTCACATCCAGTTTGTTTAGATGGTTTCTTATATCCCTAGTTTTTAAAATCTTAAATCTAAACCTAGGATATGCTTTTACCTCTGTACTCTCAGTACTGCCCAACAACCTGGCTGTAGCTTGTTCCTCTATATTCCCAATGCCATCCGATGTGAAAAAGGGCTGTTCATGCAGTAATGAAGGCAAAGTGTAAAGAAGTTGTTCATTGTCTCAGCCATCCTTTTAGAATCTATAACAACCTCCTCTTGGATTCTCATAGAGGACAGACGTTTATTATCAACAGGAGTTTGTAATTGCCTTACAACTTTACAGAACTCTCTTGTGTTGGATGTTGCATCAAACTTAGTCTTATAATATTTCCCTTTTTTCCTCTCTGATTAATTTCTGACACATATTCCTGTAAATTCTGTTCTTCTCCCAGTCATTAACCCAATTTGATTTTTTTTGCAAGTTTCTATAACCTCTTTCTTACCCTTAGTATGTTCCCATTAATCCATGGTCAGCTGTTTTTCCTTTTCTTAGTTTGTAGTCTAGCTGCATGTTTATCACATACCAATAAAAACTCACTAGTCTCAAAATTTTACTACATCTTCTAACTCTGGAATAAGATCCATCCTATACCATTTAATTCTAAGTATTTCATAAATGCATTCTTATTAAACTTTTTATATGATTTATGGTATAATAAAGGTACTTCACTCTGCAAGGGAGACTGATTCAATTTAATTTCACACTATATCAAGTAATGGTCACCCAATGGGGAGCACCAACCTGGATTAGATTAGATCAATTAAATATCTAGTGTCACCTCTATTACTGTATTGCATAGGTTCATGGATTATTTTGGTGACATCCAGTTGGCCCATTGATTCTTTTAATCTTTTCCCCCTAGGGCCATCCCAATAAGCACTGAAATAACCCAGACAAATAAAGTGTTCCAAATTAAGGTTGTTACTCAAAAAAGTAACCAGATCATCAAAAAACTGAACACCTATGTGTGGGGGCCAATAAACTGTTACTATTGATAAATTTAGTTTATTAAGGTCAACTATCAATCCCTCTTTACCTCTGATGTTAAATGGTGTCACCTTATTCCATTGACCCATGGATTTGTGTAAATACATTAGGACCCCACCTCCTTTTCTTTTCTATCATTTCTCACTACATTGTAGTCTTGGATCAGAATTTCCTTGTCATCCATACTAGCTTGCAACCACGTTTCCAAAATTTCCAAAGCAGCTGGTCCAGAGGGCCTCCCCCCATAGCAATGATAGGGCCTACTTTGTCTAAGATGGGGGGAGTGGAGAGTAAGGGTAAGCTGGGAAAGAGTCATCAGGGTGGAGGGTGGTGCAACTAAATGCTAGAAGCCTGGGGAATAAGATGGCAGAGCTGCAGGCACTACTGGCAGAATTAGAGGTGGACATAGCGGCCATCACTGAGACTTGTACAACCCAAAACCATGACTGCGACTTGGCCATCCCAGGATATAAATTATTCAGGAGGGACAGAGAAAAAGGTAAGGTGGGGATTAGCCATTTACATAAGTGAAGGGATTGGATGTGTTAGGGAGGAGGGAGAAGAAGGTAGGTCAGAAGTCATTTGGATACAACTCCATGCCCCAAAGGGAGTTACGGTCAGATTGGGGAGTGTTTATAGGCCCTAACCCAGAAAGAGGATGTGGATAGGGAGCTAGGGGAGCAGCTAAGGAGACTCTGTGTCAAAGGGAGCACTGTGGTGGTGCGAGACTTCAATTTACCGGGGTGGATTGAAGCTTCCCAGCCATCACATGTGCCAGGGAGCAGATCCACCTGGAAGCAATCCAGGATGGTTTCCTGACTCAAAGGGTAACAATGCCAACAAGGGAAGAAAATATTCTAGACTTGGTGCTGGAGGATGGAGAACAGGTCACAGATGTAAGGGTGGAGGAACCACTGGCTGGTAGCAATCACCACACAGTGTGGCTCTCCATCAGTTTGGGTAGAGAGATCCACAATACAAAAACAAAGGTCCTGAATTTCAGAAAGACAGACTTTGTCAGGATGGGGTAATTCATGAGATCACACATACATGGCATCCACCCTGACATGGATGCAGAGTAGAAATGGGTGATCATAAAACTAGGGCTGATTGAATCCACTAAGGCTTGTGTCAAGAGCCAGCTAAAGAAATAAAGGACCAAGCATCCAAGCTGGATGACCAGAGAGGTATCAGAGAAGATGAAGGATAACAGAAGGGCCTTATGAACCTACAAGAGAACTAGCAGAGTATTGGATAGGGAGAACTATGTGAGGAAATCCAGGGAAGTGAGCAGAGTGGTAAGGACTGCAAAGGCAGCCAGGGAAAGGAAATTAGCACAGGGGATTAAAGAAGGAGAAAAAGATTTCTTCAGGTATATCAGGGAAAAGAGGAAGTGCAAGGATCAAATAGCTAGGATCGGGAAAGGCAGTGGGGTGGACACGGGGGTCGAGAAAGCATAAGTACTTAATGAGGACTTCTGTTCAGTGTTCACAAGGGAGAGGGATGGGCCCATTCCTGCAGGGAAAGGGGGCGCAGGCATGGGGGTGAGACAACCGCAAATGGGGTCATCACGGTGGAAAGGGTGCTGGAGGGCCTTAGGTGCCTGAGGGTAGACAAGGCACCTGGACCAGAAGGGGTACATCCCAGGGTGCAGAGGGAGCTGGCAAAGGTCCTGGCAGAGCCACTGGCAGATCTGTTCAACACCTTGCTAAATACGGGATATGTGCCCAGAGACTGGAGGGAGGCACATGTGGTACCTCTCCACAAAAGTGCGCCCAAGGACAAACTAGGGAACTACAGACTAGTAAGGCTTATTGCAGTTGTGGGGAAACTGATGGAATCTATCCTCAAAGAAAGGATGGTACAGTTTCTTGTGGATAATGACATGCAAGATGACAGACAGCACGGGTTCGTCGCTAACAGATCCTGTCAGACAAACTTGACTGAATTTTTTGACTGGGTCATGAGTGCACTGGACAAGGCCATGCGGTAGATGTAGTCTAGTCTACCTGGATTTCAATGAGGCATTCAATTCAGCACCACATGGAAGGTTGACCTGCAGGTTGAGGAGTCTTGGTATAGGGTGGAAGCTAGCCCGATGGGTACAAAACTGGCTGAGGGTCAGGCAACAGAGGGTAGTTGTGAGAGGAGAAGCATAGGAGCCCAGCTCAGTGACAAGTGGTGTCCCACAGAAATGAATACTCGGACCAGTCCTGTTTAACACTTTTGTCGCAGGCATAGTAGTTGGGATCAAGAATAAGATCAGCCTCTTCACCGATGACACCAAGATCTATTCTAAGGTGGATGGGGAGGAGGGTGGCAAATTACTGCAGGAGAACTTGGCAAGACTCGAGGAGTGGTCGCACACCTGGCAGCTTGGGATCAACACCAAGAAGTGCAAGGTGATGCATTTCAGAGTGAAAAACCCAGGATACAGCTACTGGATGGATGGTATCAAACTGTCCACATCCATGAGAAGAAGGATCTGAGGGTGCTGGTGACCGGGAATTAAACAACTCGGTCCAGTGTAGGAAGGCAGAGGCTAAGGCTAACAGGATGAAAAGATGCATAGCAAGGAGATTACATTCAGATGGAGCAAAGCCATATTGTCCCTGTACAGGTCCTTGGTGAGGCCGCACTCAGAGTTCTGCATGCAGTTCTAGCACCCTTACTTGAAAAGGGATATCAAACTACTGGAGGCAGTGCAGCAAAGAGCAACAAAGATGATCCAGGGGTTGGGGATAGAACTTATGAGGAAAGACTAACCCTGGAGGATAGAAAAGAGAGAGAGGGGACATGATCAAGACCTTAAAGTACCTAAAGGGGATGAACAGAGTAAGCTTCCAGGGTGGGTTCACTCTCCAGAACAGAAGAGATACCAGAGGGCACTCCCTGAAGTTAAATGGGGGCAGATTCTTGAGGGAAAGGAGGAGGCACTAATTCATTGAAAGAGTGGTAACAGGGTGGAATGCACTGCCTGAGCAACTCGTATCAGTGCAGACTGTGGGGTGCTTCAAGAAGGGGTGGGACAAATTCAAGGGGAAAGTACATACTAGGGGGGCACTTGGTGGAGGGAAGAGTTAATGGGAGTGGGGCAGCTGCAGTCTAGTGGGCTGAAGTGCTACACACTCAAGCAGACTAGATAGACTACATGGCCTGTATCTGCTGGTAATTTCGTATGTTCATATGTTCATATTGATGTGGCACCATTACCTTAACACATCTACCTTTGGTAGTAAGCTTCTGGTATTAGTCTGAGCAAATCCAAAATCCCTACTCTACATTGGTCCTGGGTTCCTTTCCACATCTCCAGCCAGGAGCAGTATGTAGGAACAAAATCCCTATGAATTCACTATAACTCGGGGCCAAATTTCTTGCCTTATTTTGGCTATTTTATGGTTAATTATGATAGCTTTTTTTTATTTTTATAAACAGTCACCTTTAAGTCAATTTTTAGTATTTGTACTGTTGTCATTAAGTTCCCTCTCTTTATCTGGAGTACTGCATGAGTTTCTTTTTTTTATTATCACCGTTTGCACCCTATTTAACCCAAGAGATAACTATCAAACACTCTATAAGTAATAATAACTTAATTTTGAAATCTTATTCAGAGGAATAGATATCTTAATTAACACAAATAAAAGCCCAAGTAATAGGCCAATCCTTAAAGAGCCTATACAGTTAATTCATTAATTAATCTAAAAGTGCATACATTTGAAGATGCACAGTCACTTCAAACTTTAAATATATGGGGCCAGATATTCAAACTGCGCCATTCTGTGGCGCAAGTCCTTGCGCTGCTCAAAAAAGTTGTGCAGGGGTGTGGCCAGGGTAATATTCAACAGAGTTGCACTATTGAGCAACTCCTGTGAATATGCCCCTCGCCACAGCCACTCGCATGGCGAGTGAACCCAGCACTGCTAAGTGGTCAGAGTGGAGCATTCAGATGCGTGGTGCAAGTTTCATTGTGCCATTCAAACCTGCAATATTCAAAAGTGACATGCAAATGGGGACATAATTTATGCAAAGGCACGTGGGGGCCATTTGCATCTAGTGCAGCCCCATTTGCAAACCAGCTGCATGCAGGTGTACCGATCCCGCCGACTTACGCCTGGCACCCAGCCAGGCAGTAGCCATGAGGACCGACACCCCTACAGTGATCGCGAGCATAATGGATTCAACCCCCAACTAGCCGATTGCTGGCATAAAGTAGTTCAATCCCCCAAAGTCCAATATCCCTGGTGATCTAGTGGCCTCCCACCCCACCACCCACAGAGCCCCACCACCCTGCTCCCCCGTCGGCGGTGTGTGCAGCACCACCCGCCTGCCACCCTGCGCCCACTGACTGACAGCTCCGGTGGGGCTGCAGCCCGTGGTTCAGAGCAGAACCAATGGGTGTGCAACTTCCCTTACAAGGCAGTCCAGACCATGAATGGTCATTCATTCACATATCTGGACTTGCCTTGGCTGTGAGCTACGCCCGTGGATCTTACTCTGAACCAATGGCTCCCAGCTCCCTTCGGCTGACAGGTGGTGGGGTGGCAGAAGGGTGAGGGTGCTGCCTGCCAGCTGATGGGGGAGCAGGGTGGTGGGGCTCCATGGGTGGGTGGGCTGGGGGCCACTAGATCACCCAGGATATTGGACTTTGGGGGTGGGTTTGACCTTATGCCCGTGATCAGGCTTCATGGTCCACTGGACCACCAGGATATTCGTCTTTGGGGGGTTGAACTATTTTATGCCCATAGTTCGGGCTGGTGGGGGGTTACATTACGTTATGCCCATGATCGGGCTAGTGGGGGGGTTTTAAGTCCTTTATGCCCATGATCGGACTGCTGAGAGGATACTCTGCTGCCCATGACTCGGGCTATGGGGGCGAGGAGCAGTGGAGGCCACCCACAGGTAGCAACTGCTGTGTTGCACCCTGCTGTCTGACGCGCTCACCTGTCAGGTGGCCCTCAACTATTCCTTTTATTTTGGCTTAAAGTTGTGCAGGCGCAGGTAGGGGGTTGTGCCTGCATAACTCTGCATGGCCCGGCTGAATATCGGGCTGTGCAGTTTATGCATGGTTTCCTCCCCTTCGGTTGAGCATGCCTTAATTAGCATTGTGCTGTTGCTCAGCATGATTTGGGGGGCACAATTGCCTCCTGCTGAATTTCGCAGAATGGCGCAATTTCGGACTTGCGCAGGTGCAACCCTATTGCGCATGGCTCAGCTCTTTTGAATATCTGGGCCATGGTCTATAAATTGAGCTTTTTCAATATTTCTATAAACAATATAAAAGGAAAACAAACTATTGAAATCAAACACCATATAGCATTCAAAAAATATATAAACATAAAAAATGGAATGTAAAAACCACAAAACCTCCAAATATAAGGGGGTTTGATATAAGTTGTAATTGGATGAGGGAGGGGGCCGTTACTAATAATTGTTCCTAAGGAGGAACCAAACTATACAATCCTGGATGCAGCAATTTACCTTTCCTGTCGAGAAGACCTCCCTAGAACAGATCTCCTCCCAAATCCAATCACAGAAAGATGCAGAGCTCTAAGTCCTAAATTTCTTACGAGTGACACAGCCACTCATGCTTGTGCCCGAGGGTTCGTGCCTCAGGCCGGCGGGAGCCTGTTAAACTGTTGAGCTCCTCCCTCTTTCTCCCCATTGGCTTCCAGTTCCCCTTCGAGGTCCCTCTGCATTTGGACTTGCAGCCAAATTAGATATTCAGAGACACAGATGTAAAAGTCCTGGCAGTAGGTGTAAAGTTATTTGTGGAGATGTAGAGTTCACAGACACAGACAAGCAGGATCAATCTTGTGTAGGAGCCACCAGCAGTAATGAGAGATGGCAAGCAGGACGCTAGTTCCTTGGGTCAGCGGGAGCCTTTTAAACTGGTACACACAGAAGATGCCCTTTTTTATATTGGTGGGGCTTGGACATTCTTTTTCTTTTACTTCATACTGGGTGGGGTTCCCTTATTTTATATTAACTGGTGGGTGCCCTCTTTTTTCATTTTAATGGGCATATGACCTGCCTTTTCTTTTATACTAAAGGGCAGATGCCCTGGGTTTTTCTATTTCTGTATTAATAGGCAGGTGCTCTTTTTTTTCTGTTGAAACATGGGTGCCCATTTTTGTTTGTTATTCCCTTTTATGGGAGTCTGCTCCTTTTTTTCGGTGTATTTTGCTATTGCTGTTGTTGTTGTTTTTCTATGGGTTGCTGCCCATTTTGGGGGATTTAAACTCCTTTTGATACTTTTGCTGCAGTGGTGTGTGTCTTTTATTGCTGCCTTCCTCTCACACCCATAGCCGCCCCAGTGCAGCGCCTGTGCATGACACTATATTCTGTACTACATTCAGTTCTGCGCTAGTGTCTTGTACTGCACTCGCATTATGATGTTGTGCTGAGCCAGTGCTATTCATCTGTGCTGTGCGTGTACACCGCGTGGAGGCACAATATTCAAAGTTGCTAGCACCCATGCACTATTTCTGTATATCTTGGTGAGAGTGTACTGGCGCTGGAACAAGCACAGCACAGTTGTGGTGCAGACACTGCTGGATAAATGTTGGGCACTTTATCTTCTGTTTGTACCTCTCTCTGAATATCTGTACCTCTTTCACTTTTGCTGCTAGTGTGCTTGCTTTAGTAAAATAAGCTGATCACATGATCAGCAGGTTTTACTATAGCAAGCGCATGAGCGCTTTCATTCATGAGAAGGCTGACAGCCATGAAAAAGGGAAGGCTGAGACGGACATCTTCTTGACTCCCTGACTTCAATGGAATTGGGTGCTGGTAGGTAGAATTAGGGTGGTGTTGTGCCAGGGTGGGTGGGTATAAATTATATTTTTTAAGCACAAACAAGCGCTGTCTATTTAGTAAGATGGCAGCCATTTATGGAGCTTTGCAGGTTGAGCTGCTTGCCCTTTGGGGATGTACATTATGAAATAAAACAACAAATTGTGAGTTTTGGGGAGAGAAGGATAGCATTGGTCTTTTGATAGAGGGTGGGGATGGGGTTTGTGTTTTGCTAGGTTTGGGGCTGGTGCAGGAGGGAGAGGACTGTTTCTTTCTTTTTTTTTCATTTTGTAGGTGGCCTAATACTCTTTCCCCTCTATGAATAGTTTCCTATTCAGGATGCGTTCCCAACTATTCTGGAGCCCTACTATCTGTGGTATTTGATAAATACCATTTGGCCCCTGCACAGCCCTACTCTCTAATTATAAAAGCAATTCTGCACCATATAGCAAGCACTTGTCATGCACACACAGAGCTTTTACACTTTTAGCATTATTTTGTCATGAATCCATTATAAAGTCTACCAATCAGCAATCTCCAATAAGAAGGCAGAGTTCCTGTCCATGGAGATTTCTGCAGTGGAAAACAGGCCGGCTCAGCTCTTCCACACTGTGAACAGATTGTGCAATCCAGTCGAGAATTGTCACAAAGGAAGTGTAATGAATTTGTGCAGTTTTTTGCTGAAAAGCTGTCCTCCATCAGGAAAGAGATCAGCCATTGCCTCTCCATTGGTTCTTGCATTGACCAACCAAGTGGTACAGTTACCCAGGTGACCTGGTTTGACTTCAGCCTGTCGGTAGTCACTGATGTTGTGAGGCTGATCCAGACTTTGCGGCCAACTTACTGTAGTTTAGATCCAGGCCCAACTCACCTCAAATCTGCTGAGTTTTTTTGAATCAGTGAGTCAGGCTCTCGATAATGGGCTGCCAGTGGATGTTGTATACCTAGATTACTCCAAGGCGTTTGATTCTGTATCACAAAAAAAACTGGTGATTACTTTGATGGAGCTGGGTGTGGATAGTCTCCTGATAAATTGGATTGAAGCCTGGTTGACTGGAAGAATGCAAAGGGTGGACATCAGAGGACAGTGGTCAGACTGGGGACAGGTTGATAGTGGGGTGCCGCTGAGGTCAATACTGGGGCCTGTAGTGTTCAGAATTTTTGTATCTACTATGCAGGTCCAGGGACGGGATTGGCTATGTAAATATGCCGATTATGCCAAAGTGGGAGCCATAGTTAATAATGACAGATCTATTCAAAACATTAGGATACAAATGAACAGGCAAAAAAAATTTGGCAGCAGAAAATAAGCTTGCCTTCAATAACATCAAATGTAAGGTTATGCATTTCGGAAGTACGAACCAGAGGGCCATATATAAACTAAATAATACGATATGGAATATAACAGACAGTGAAAAAGATCTCGGGGTTTGGGTGACAGACACCCTAAGCTTTAATAAACATAACAAAGAATGTGTAAAAAGAGCTAACAGTGTATTAGGTAATATTCTTAGAAATATAAACAGTAGAGATGAGAAGGTGTTAGTTCCACTTTATTGTTGCTTGGTTAGACCAGTGCTCGAGTATGGCTCTCCCTTAAGTACCCCCACAAGATGTAGAAAGCTCAGTTGTGCTAGAGAGAGCGCAATGGAGACTAACCAGAAAAGTTAGGAGAACATATGAGCTGTCCTACAAGGGCAGGCTAGAGAAACTGGGTATTCTCAATGTCATATTGCAAGTTGAGGGGAGAATTATGTTATGTCTATAAAGCATTTAAGGATGAAGTTATTTGGGAAACATCAGGTCTTTCTAAAAAGGAAGTATCCAATAGAGGTACTCGGAGACATTATTATCAACTGAAGGCGGAACTGTATAAGAACTCAAGGAGAGGGAAGTGGTTTATTTATTTTTATTTATTTAGTTAGTTTTTGTTGACTGGGTAAGTGCACTAGACAAATTCTGCCTATTTTCAGGCATGACCCAGGGGAGAGGGATACAGATGAATGCCAACTGACTTTGAACCAGATTAAGCTGTTGGTGGTATTTTAGTGAATTTTAGTTTAGTCAGAAGGTTGTGGATATATGGAACTCATTACCAGAGCTGGTGGTAGGAGCCCCTAGTATGACATCCTATAAGTACTGACTAGACTCCTATATGGGGGAAAGGACATTAGAATGCATCCCCCTGTTAGTGGCAAGTTGTCTAATGGCTGTTTCAGCTACATAGACTTGAAAAATTACCAATGAACCTATGAACCTTCTTGTAGGGTGTGTTGAGGTCATTGGCCCGGTCTTGGCTGGGATAGTGAGGAATTCTCTGGCAAGAGGGATCTTTCCTGATCCCTTAAAGGAGGCGAGTGTGCCGCCTCTTTTGAAGAAATCCTCTTTAGATCCTGAATGCCCAGCTAACTACAGACGGGTCTCTAACTTGCCCTTTGTGGGCAAAGTTAATGAGAAGGTGGACACTTTGCAGCTGGAGGATCATTTGAGTAGCCACAATATCTATGACCCTCTCCATTATGGTTTCAGGAAAAAGACACAGCACTGAGACGAACCTGGTTCGGGTACTGAATGATCTCCTGATGGCTAGAGATCATAGATCCTTCAACATCCTGATTCTCCTTGATTTCTCAGCAGCTTTTGATACTGTGGACCATGGGGTGTTGCTTGTGCATCTGCAGTTCTTCTGTGGACTGGGGGGACAGACCTCAGTTGGTTTTGATCATTCCTCGAGGGCAGATCTCAAAGGGTGGTATCTGGGATTTATTCTTCAGCCCCTTATGAGCTGCCCTGTGGGGCGCCGCAAGGTTCGGTGCATTCCCCAATGTTGTTCACAGTATATATGATGCCACTAGGAGACATTATAAGATGGTATGGTTTGAGTTTTCACTGATATACATGTCTTTTATGCCTGTTCAGGAGAAAGATACTGTCTCAAAGTTTAACAGCTGTCTGACTGAGATTCAGGACTGGATGAGTGCTAGCTGGCTGAGGCTAAACCGGGAAAAACAGAGGTATTGGTTGTGGACCCAGATCGTAGGTTGGATGGGATGCTGGTGGGACAGCTTTCTGGATTAGAGCTGGGAGGAGTACCACTAATGGTCTTGGACTGGGTGCATAACCTTGGTGTGATTTGTGACATGGGCCTGACTTTGAGGGCACAAGTGTCAGCTGTAGTCAAGTCTCCTTTCATCATTTTAGGAATATTGCTAGGGTGAAACACCTGATTCCAATTAAAGACCTTCCCACCTTGGTCCACGCCTTTGTCACCACCTGTCTTGATTATTGCAACACCCTTTACCTAGGGCTACCAGGGGTTGATATCTGCTGACTGCAGCTGGTGCAGAACATGGTGGCCAGGTTGTTGATTGGAGCCCCTAGATCCAGGCATATAACACCTGTGCTGCATGAACTGCACTGGCTGCCTGTACAGTGGTGGATAACTTTCAAGGTGGCATTGCTGACCTATAAAGCCCTACATGACCAGGGATCACAGTACCTGCAAGATCTTCTGACCCCTTACTGTCATTTCCACCTTTTCCAGTCCTCCAATGAGGGATTGCTAGAGATTCCCAGGGTCCGTTTGAAAAGATTTGGAGGAAGAGCATTTGCTTTTAGGGCTCCAACCCTGTGGAACTCTTTACCTCATCAGATACAAGATAGCCTGACCATGGAGGGTTTTAAAACATTCCTTAAAACATACCTATTTAATCAGGCTTTCTGCAGCACTTGAGGGGTCAATATTAGCCCTGTTTAATTTAAGGGATTGCTGTTATATTTTAAAATTTCATGATGGGAAGAATTTTATGTAAATTATGAATTTCTGTATTTTATTGATTGTATGGGCACCCTGAGCCTTGGAAGGGCACTTTTTATAAATAAAAATATGATGCTATGATGATGAATCCAGGTGTGGCAATGTGCTAGCAGAGAAAGATATAGAGAGGTTCCTCAGGTATGGTATGGCTTGTTGGAAACTCATGGCAGAAATAATTCCCCTTGGAATAACAGTGGCACTGAAGGGAACTTTTAAGAAACAGCACTCCAGCTTTTAGGGAAGTGGCACTATAAACCTTTGTTGAAGTTCCCCCATCAGCTCTGTTCATAGGACAGCAGCAATTGAAGAGTTGCATGTGTGAGTTTATTTATTTATTTATTAGAATTTTGATGACCAGGTAAGCCCACTGGGATAAACATATCCCTTTTTCAGAGGCGACCCGGGGAAGTAAATTTCCAACAAGAGCAATTCAGCATAATGGTTACAGAAAATGTGGTAGTGTAACAATTTACATAAACAGTCATACAATAATAAGTGGAATTAAACAGATCCAGGTAATTGAGGGTAGGGATTACAAAACTAGTGATTACTACATAGCAAAAATGCAAAGCAGCCTAGGTTGTGAAGTAGGCCAAGGAGACACAATAAACATTCTATGCTAGTAAGCTTATAGAGAGTCATTGTATTTACAGATATAAATATCAATATAAAGATATTTACAAATATACAATGGACTGTGAAATAGGCTGAGGGAGAGAAAGAGAGAGCAAGTGAGAGAGAGAGAGAGAGAGAGTAGTAATGAGATTAGGCTGGGGAGAAGGCATTTGATTGTGGTATCAGGTGGGCTTATTTACAGGTGCAGATCAGGGCAGGGAAGAAAATTTCTTTGAAGTATGTCTTGAACTGGGGTAAAGATGAACAGGATAGTAATCATTTAGGGAGGTTGTTCCATCTGTGCTGTGCTAAAAAGGAGAAGGATTTCTTGCCTATGGAAAATTGAGTTTTGGGAAGTGCTAGCAACGGGAGGTGGGAGGAGCGTAGGGTACTTGAGAATGGTTTCAATATGAGCAGGTCAGAGAGAATGGGTGGGAAGGGGAGATGGATGAGTTTGAATGTATTGCAAAGTAAGGAAAAGTCAAGCTTTGCCTCAAAGAATGGCCATCATAGGACTTGGAGTACATCACAGTGATGCGTGTGAGTGGGAACATCAGCTGCAAAATAGGTGACTCTAAGATAGGTCTGCATTAATTTGGACAGGATAGACTGCTTAGCTGAGAGAAGCAGGGGGGCTACATAAAATAGACTCAGGACTAGAGTGGTTGATGCAATTATTCTCCTGGCTTGGGGGGTCATGTATGGGGCAGTTTGGTAGAGTAGACCCAACATTTAGTGGGTAGCCTTGATTACCCTATCAGCATGTGCATCAAATGATACATGTTCATCCAACATTATTCCAAGGTATTCAAAGGAGGATACTCCCTCAAGTGCTTCACCTGCTGAGGAGTTGACTGCTAGGAGTTCTTGGATAGTCAGGTCTTCATTTTCTTGGTGTTCAGCACCAGTAAATTTTCACAGAACCAGGTTTCCAGTGACTGAAAATCATATTCAAGGTTAGTCTTGGAGGAGATGGAGCGGTCAGATCTATAGAGGATGACATCATCGGCATAGAGTTGTACCGATGCACCACCACATTTGCGGTGAAGTTAATTGATAAATATAGAAAACAAGAGAGGACCCAGGATGGACCCCTGGGGTACCCCATCACTGATAAGTGATAAGGAGGAAGTGACCACAGCCAACTTGACATATTGCATCTGGTTAGACAGATAGAGAACCAGGCAAGGGCATTGGCATCAAGGCTGAGCTTATTTAGTTTTGCCAGAAGAAGTTGGTGATTAACAAGATCAAATGCCTTTGTGAGCTCCACAAAGACTGCTCCTTTAGCATGACCCTGGTCCACTGCATGGAATATGTCAGCAGTGATCCTTAGAAGCATGGTATCAGTCCTGTGCAATCTCTGGAAACCATGCTGATTGATGGTAAAGGTGTTGGATGATTCTAGAAATGTGTATAACTGATTATGAATATTTCTTTCTTGAATTTGAGCCAGGGGACAAGGAATGGAGATTAGCCTGTAGCTTTCTGTGAGGTTGGTCTGGCCACTCTTGTGTATTGGGACCACTATTGCTGTTTTCCATTTATCTGGTAAGGTCTGCAAAAGGAAGGATCTATTGATTAAAAGGGCAATAGAATATGCCATAGCAGCTGCACTTATCCTAAAGAATTTGGGGGGAAGGGTATTGAATTCCGGCAAGCTGTTAGGATTAAGCTTGTTTAGATGCTGGAGAACCTCCTTACATGGGGTGAGCTTCAGATAGAAGGAATTGGGGGGAGATTCAGAACTGACAATGACTGGATGGAGTGGAGCAATAGGGAGGCCAGTTTTGTGGGTGTCTAGGTCCACAAATAAGTGATTTTTCTCAGTGGCAATCTCAAATGGGGTGGTTAGAGTTCTACCTTTGTTGATCATTGCATGGCGGATGGAATGTTCCTTACCCTTAAGTAGGGTTGTGATCAGAATTGTTTAGGGTTTGATAGACGATTGACTTGAAGAGATTGAAAGTAGTCCCTCTTGGATTTGGTGGTTTTAGATTTGCATACATTCCACAGGTGACAATAGTTATGCCAGTCTGAGTTAAGGCCAGATTTTTGAAAGGTTTTCCAGGCCTTGTTCTGGAGGAGCATTAGGTGCCTTAGGTCCTTAGTAAGCCAGAGGGAGTAGTTCCCTTTAGTTCTTTGAGTTTTGAAAGGGGCATGGAAGACAAGGATGGTAGAGAAGGTTGTTACAAAATAGTCCACAGCTAGATTTATATCTGAAAGGGAGGTGATAGGGGACCAGTCAACGGAGTTCAGATTATCCATGAATGCATCAGGAGTAAAACTTGTTAGGTCATGAGACTTTATTGGTGTTTGTTGGGGGGGGCATGGCAGGTTGTTTTTCCAAACACAGTAGTTGGACAGTGAGTGGGTGTTGGTCAAGTTCAGGAAGCGGGGTGAAGAAACTGTTTATTAAAAACACAAAAAGTAAGTGATACTGGGCTTTTTAACTCCATATATTATATAGAATAGTGTATGAGAGCCCCAATACACAACAGCACAATTCTTAAATCTTGTGGTTATGATGATGACAAAGGGACCTCTCAAGCTTTGCTCTCCTGGTCCTTGTCACCATGGTAACCACTCAGTTTAAGAATACTGTTGCTCTATATGGGTTCTCATACACTATACTATATATTTACTTGAGATGTGCAGAGATGACAAAACTTCACTTCAACAGAAGTTTGCAAATTTAGTCAATTGTGCGAAGTTCAAAGTGTTGACTTTGCAATATTTCTCACTGGGTGAAGTGGCACATTCTTCTGTGAAGTGACCAAACTTTAGTCTTGAATTTTTTATTTATTTTTTTTAATTTGTTAACAGGGTAAGATAACTGGACTGAGGGTCTTTTTCAGGTTCGACCTGGACAAGTATACAATACAGAAAGATATACAACATTCAAAAATAACATTAGTTTACAATTACAAATACATACATCAGACATATGCAATTTTAGTGGCTTTTTAAAAACTTGGAGAGAACAGTTAATATGTTAAGATTCAGGTAAACTATTTCAGAATCGAGGGCAGCTGCAGTAAAAGCACTTAAACCAGCTCTAGTTTTACAGTAACCATTATTAAGAACAACTCCAGTAGATGCCCACAAACTATGCAACATATCCCTGATTGAAAGAAGATCAGAGAGTGGGGAAAAGTTGGAGCAAGGAATATTTTTAAAAATTAAACAACAAAAAAATATCATATACATTGGACCAGTGATCACCAACCAAGCTGTGAGTGTAAATAACAGTGGTGTTTATGTAAAGGAGTGAGTAAAACAAAATGGCAAATGTTATTATAAACAACAGTAAGATTTTGTATCTCCTTATGACCCAATTAAAAATAAGGCAAGACACATAATCAAAATGTGGTTAAAGTGAACTAACGGAATGACTTTACATGACTTAAAAGAATAAAAGAAAAAAAATATTTTCAACTTTTAAAGGGCTCCAGTTGTTTTTAATAATATTATGACTAACTAGCTTAATATGCTCAGAGGAAGTGAGCAAGAGATCCAAAGCAACTCCCAGAGGTATTTTAACTGTACTGAACCTTTACTTCATGCAAAAGTGCCTCTTCACCTGAAAAAAAAAAACATTGCGAAGTTAGCAAAGCCAAAGTTGGTGATGCCAGTAGGGAATTTGCAAAGCTTTGCAAAGTCAAAGATTCACAACTTTGAGGCAACTTTGCCAATGAAGTTTTTTTTTTAATTATTATTTATTTATTTATTTATTTAGAAACATATCAGAATTACAATTATTTGAGTCATTGACTCCTTTGCAAAGGCTCCACGTCAGGTAACAGATAGTGACTGCATTATAGAACTTACACAACATGATGAAAAAAAATTAAAAAATAATATTACAACAATTTTACATACAGGGTTCAAACTAGATACAAGTAAGCAATGGGAGGGCAACAAATCAGATTAGGCAGGATGGAGATCCTTCATCAAGAAATCTGGGTAGCATTACATAGCTAAAGGAGGATAGAAATCCTTTGTCACGGGGTGGTTAGCAAGCTGGGGGGGGTATGCCCATTCATGTTTCAAGTGAGGCCATAGGGGAGCTGGAGAGGGGGAGAGGAAGGAATATGGAGGAGGGGGGACCAGTAACAGTCACAGGCACCAGAGGAATGGATGTGTTCCCAGAGATTGGTTTTTGAAAGGACCTAGCTTGTTTTCAGAGAAGATGGCACGGGGCAGTACATTCATCCAGAGAGAGGCCCAATAGTTTAACTTCACTGCATCTCTAGTTTTCACAACTTTCTCACTGTTTTAAAGGAATTGCAATGAATTCTAGGAAGGACCTTTTTTGGAAAGAGGCTTAATGCAAATGTTGTCCTGTGCTGTACTGTACTGTACCTACAATATATCCTGGTCACTTCGCAAAAGGAATTCATTTCCAGTGAGCTCTACCCAGAAAACAAATGAAATAAATAAATGAAAATTATATCTCATATGTCAGTTCAGAACTGAATTGGAATCATGTCCCTATCCAGATCCATATACTGCAGGCTACAACTGATGGTACAAAAAAATGTATGCAGTTAGTAAGTATGGACAGTATGGTTTAATGGTTAGAGCACTGACTTGGAATTTAGGAGATCACCAGTTCAATCCCCACTAAAGACAAAGACTCTCTGCGGGACCTTGGTCAATTAATTTTGCCTCGCAGCACTCCAGCCTACCCAGCTTATGTGGACTCCTATACTGGAACATTATGCAAGGATTTCTGAAGCTGGAAATAAGGGTGATTTGATGGACTGTATCAAAAGAATGAGCTCTAATAAACAAAAGAAAATGATGCAGAAATAATGACTTTAGCCTCTGCTTAGTATCAAATGTATGATTTCTAATGGTTTTAAAAGAGTATTTTTGTTTTCAGCAACATATTTCACATATTTTGCACTTTAGTGCACCATTTGTGCTGGTATTTGAATGAGGCTCACCTGCAAATGTTTATTCATGTATAATCAGTGAGAACAGACCACTGATGAATATCCATTTATTGCTAGTAAAAACAGAGCAGGTCTTTCATGTGACATTTCGCTTCCTGAAGATGGCATGATTGTATGCTGCTACACAGGGGAGTGACATAGTCTATGGCTAGTTTAGCGAAAAGAAGAATCCAACACTTTACATTCTGTACTATATTGCACTGATAATCATTTAAAAAAAGGCTTATATTTGGTTTGTTTGCTGAGTTAGCATCAGACTTGAGTGAGTTCCACGAGTTTGTCTGGACTAATACTAGACTAGACTTCTAGAACTCTTGCTAAATTGTGCAAAACCACTGATTTCATGTGTGCACAAGTTTGGCAAAATTCCTTCAAAATCATGTCAAAAAAATGTCTGTTGCTGTACTGGTCCTTGTATAAAAAGATGCACAAAATAGATGATTTAATACCTTGTAATATATGGATCATGAAAATAATACTATTGAAAATGGTGCAAAAAAATCCTTGTAATAGATATCATTTCTCCATAATAGTATACTTGACCCCTAATAATTCACTCCCAATAATACTATAATTCAGACTTTATAACAATAGTATTATCACTTCTGCACAAATGCACAAGAGCACCCTGCTACCTTGCGGCTATCAGCACGAAGAATTTAAAAAACGGCTCTGTGGCAAACAAGCACCACAAAACTGTCCAGTGGCATATTCTAGCACAAAAAGCAACAATAAAATCTATGTTAGAGATATAGACAGTTACTGAAAACAGGCTACAGTTCATGTCTGACCAGGAAAATCAAATACCTTAAAAAAAACAGCCTTTAGCTCTTACTCTTATAATAAACTGTTTCCTGCACTTTCCTGATGACCTCTTCGAATAGCTTCCTGATTCCTTATTCAAGCCATGCCTCAGCCTACACAACACTCCAACAGGTAAGACCTCACCACCTTCTCACATCCATATATTACAAAAAATTAAAAATAGGTTACAGTGAATTACTCGGCTGAAATTCCATCTCGAGGTTCTGGGGACATAGAAACCTCCTGAGCTTCTCTCTCTTGAGGTTATCCATGTCCCCAGAACTTCTTGATGGAATTACAGCCTTGTAATTCACTGTAACCTATCTATTACTCTATTTTTAATGGACCAACAACATTTTACAGAAAGAAACTTAAAGCTTTTGAAGTACACAGAAAGAATAAGGCAGGGGTCTTAACAGCTCTGTTTTAAGTACCCAGAGCTGAGACTGAGTCACATTCATGTGTAAAATGTTTAAGCTCTGGGTACTTAAAACAGAGTTGTTAAGAAACCTGCTTTATTCTGTCTTATGAAGAACTATGTATAGTTTGAAAGCTTAAAGTTTTTTTCTGTAAAACTTTGTTGGTCCGTGAAAAGGTATTAAATCACCTATTTTATGCATTTCAAAATCAAGTGTAGTTTTGCTTTCCTTTTTTCCAAAATGGTGCATTGTCCCCAAATTGGACATTTTTTAGAATGAGAATTCTTACAAATGTGCAATCTTCTCATCTACCCAGTATGTCCCATTGCACTCATGTCCCAGAATGTGATTGAAACAGCAAGAATGGAACATGATACTATTGGCATCTTCGGCATCAGCAGACATGCACAGGCAACAGCAAGCATGCAGGGGACTCTGCTGGACTAACACAGTAAGGTAGGGTACCTATTAGCTTGCTGTTACTTGTTTTGGAAGCTACAGGAAGTGGCATAAGAAGCATCTGTGACTGCGAGTAAAGTAACTAGCAGGTAACTGCTAAAGGTGGGAATAGGGAAAACACCCAACCTAGGGTAGGGTACAGGAATTGTTCAAGAATGGCAAAAAGGGGAGGATTAACTAAAAAGTTAATAGTAAAGAAGTAAAGAGGCAAAGAGGTACAGGGGTGATATATCCAAGCATGTAAAAGGAAAAACAAAGGGAAAAGGGGAAAACAAGAAACACCCTATATAAGATAGGGTGGTAAAATAAGTACCAACAGAAGGTACAGGTGGGGAAAGGACCAAATCCAGGAAGGGGGTACTAAAGGGAAGGTACAGTTGGTAACAGTAGACAGCAAAACAAAGTCAAATTATGGGAGTGGTGCACTGCAATGGGTGTGGAGCTGCAGTCTTCCAGGACACATTCTGGAGACTGAGGTGCTGCCCCATTTACTCGCACCTCTTTGGGTTGAGGGAGGAGGTCACTGGTCTCCGGTGTGAGATGGCTAGGATTCAGAGGATCTCTTCTGCCACCCAAGGGCCACTAATTCTAGTGCTGTTGTCCCAGAGGTTGCCTTGGAGAAGGAGGGCTAACTGGACAAGGATGGGCACTGGGAGAGTGGGGATGGCAGGTCAGGAGCATGAAACATAAAAATATGGACTTTGACGGCAGATAAGGACTGTTTGGCCCACCTAGTCTGCCCATTTCTCTACCTACAGGATAAGCTACAGATCCAAGTTAACCAACAGCCTATTTCTTCTTACCCACCACAAGAATTGCCTTATGTCTGTCCCATGTATTCTTGAATTCCCCCACAGTTTTAGACCCCACAACCTCCTCAGGAAGGTGTTCCATGCATCCACCACCCTCTCTGTGAAAAAATACTTCCTCACATTTACCCTGAACTGCCCCCCCCAATCTTTAGATTGTGTCCCCTTGTTCTTGCACATGTCTTTCTCTGAAAGATGCTACTCTCTTGGACTTTTTTGATTCCACTGAGGTACTTAAAAGTTTCTATCATATCCCCCCCTCCTTTCCTCAAGGGTATGCATATTAAGATCCTTTAGTTTCTCCTCGTATGACTTCTCTTGCAGACCCTGCACCATTTTAGTTGCCCTCCTCTAGACTGCATCTATCCTGTCTATGTCCTTGTGGAGATGGGGGTCTCCAGAACTTGATGCAGTACTCCAGATGGGGTCTCAACAACTGTCTGTACAGAAGGATGACAACTTCCTGTTTTCTGCTAGTGATGCCTCTCCCTATACATCCCAGTATACCCCCAGCCCTCCCTACTGCCTTCTCACATTGCTTGCTAACCTTAAGATCATCTGATATGATTACCCCTAGGTCCCTTTCCATTTTTGTTGTTGTTACTACCCCCCCCCATTGTGTAATCTTCCCCTGGGTTTTTGTTTCCCAGGTGCATTATTTTGCACTTCTTTGCATTGAATCCAAGCTGCCATACTTCTGACCATTCCTCCAACCTTGCCAAGTCCCTTCTCATCCTTTCCATGCCTCCTTGTGTATCAACCCTGTTGCAGATCTTTGTGTCATCTGCAAAGAGGCATACTTTTCCTTCTAATCTCTCTACAATGTCACTTATAAAGACATTAAAAAGGACTGGACCCAGTACTGAAACCTGCTGTACCCCACTAGAAACCCCTCTTTCTTCAGAGTGGACTCCATTTACAATTACCTTCTGTGTCCTGTTGTCCAGCCAATGTTTTACCCAGGCTACCACCCTGGGACCCACTCCCAGGCTGGTTAATTTAACTATTAATCTTTTGTGTGGGACTGTGTCAAATGCCTTGCTAAAATCTAGGTAGGCCATGTCCACAGCCCCTCCCTGGTCTACTACTTTGGTCACCCAGTCAAAGAAATCAATTAGATTCGTCTGACATGACCTTCTTGCTTTGAACCCATGCTGCCTTGGGTCCTGTGTCCCACTGGCCTTTTGGCATGTTCCTTAGCCTTTGCCACTGCAAAATTTCTTTGCTGTTCTTACTGAATGGGACTGCCGTGAGGAGGCACCTAAAATAATTGCAAGGGAAGATGTGAGGGTCCTCCATAGGGGACCAGGGTGGGAGATAGAAGACCCCAGCAGAGAAGGAAGCAGCTTCTTTTGGGGGACTTAGTTGTTATGAAGTTACAATGGTGTCCCCCAGGATGAAACACAATTCTGCAGCATTTTGCAGCACTCTTCAGAATGCTGCAGAAGGCCTACTGAATACAGCAATGTAATTTCAATGGTAATTAGTCCCCTTTGTCATTCAGGAAAATGTGACACTGCCAGGATGAACTGAATGCCACAGTTTCCTGCATGACAAATGGGACTAATTGCCATTATAATTACATTGCTTCATTCAGTAGGTCT
Source organism: Neoceratodus forsteri (assembly GCA_016271365.2). NCBI lineage: Eukaryota > Metazoa > Chordata > Ceratodontiformes > Ceratodontidae > Neoceratodus > Neoceratodus forsteri. The sequence continues at coordinate 1,786,819,637 of CM057455.1, read as the reverse complement.
GCTGCAGCATACTGCAGAGTGTGTTAAAAGTGTGTTTCATCCTGGGGGATGCCACTGTATATTTGGGAACAGGAAGGGGAAGAAAGAGGGATGCAAGGAGTGTACCTGGGGCCATGGCTTATGGGGGGAAGGGCAGCATATCTTAAGGACTGCTAGGGTGGTAGGTTGAGAGGGGAGCCGGATATCATTGTCCACCTGGAGACTAATGCTCCAGCAAGGGACGGAGTGGGATTGTGCAGGAAGAGTTCAGGGAACTGGTGAAGGGCATAAGGCAAGTAGCATTCATGGTGACTTTCATGAGGTGCTGCCTGTCTATGGCATAAGGAAGGATAGGGTACTCAGCACCAGGAGTTTCAACTTGTGGTTGAAGGAATGGTTCAATAAAGAGGGGTTTGGCTACACTGAGGACTGGCTACCAAGCTGGAGGGATATGGGCCTATACAGAGGTGATGGCCTGCATATGTCTAGGAGGGGATCCACAGTCCTCAATGGACTGTTTGAACAGTACTTTGATGAACATTTAACTAGCTGAGGTGGTGATGGAAAGACAAATGGAGGCATAAACTGCCCTCGCCACAGACTTAAGCAGTAGGAACAGAGGACCCATGGGGAGGAGAATCCCTGAGGATACAGGATATTGGGAACAACAGAGAAGCAGAGGACAATGGGGATGGGAACATGAGTTGCAAAAAGAGATGGAAAAATGAGGTGGGGCACAAAGAGAGGAAGGGGGTAGCAGACAAAGTGGGAACAAGGTATGGTGGGCTATGTGTACAAATGCAAGGAATCTTGGAAATAAAATTCCAGAACTAGAGGCCATCATGGCGGAGGCAGATCTGGATATTGTGGCCATTACTGAGTCGTGGTGCACAGGTAGCCATGACAGGGACATGGCCATACCAGGATACACTCAGTTTAGGAAGGATAGGGAGAGGTGGTAGGGAAGAGGGGTTGTGCTGTATGTAAGGAAGAGTATCAAGGTGATGGCAATGCGAGGGAACCAGGGGGAAAGGAGGGGTTACAGGTACTGTGGTTCACCCAGAAGACAGCATCCAGAGCCACTATTTGAACTGGGGTGATATATAGACTTCCAACACAGGAAAAAGGATCTGAATAAGGCACTGGAAAAAGCCATCAGTACAATGGCAGAAAAGGGAAGGTGCTGCTATTTGAGAATTTCAGTCTGCTGGATGTAGATTGAAGCCTGCAAGTTGCAGTCAAGGCTAGTAGCCAGGGCAACCTAGACTCCCTGCAGGAGGCATTTCTCAGGCAACTAGTCATGGAAGCCACTCATGATGGGACAATCCTGGACCTAGTGCTCACAAACAGGGACAGTATTATAGACACCAAGGTGGGATGTCACCTGTGAATCAGTGATCACTGTACAGTGTGGTTTAATACAAGGATGGCAGCAGAAGCAAACCACATAAGGATAAGGGTCCTTTACTTCAGGACAGCATATTAAAAAAATGGGTGCATGCTTCAGAGATGACCTAGCAGGGGGAGATTGCCTGGGTAGGATGGAGAACAGTGGGCCAATTTAAGAGATGGAATAGTGATCGAAACAAACCTCTGTGCAATATAAGACAGCATGAACAGGAGGAAAAAGAGACCACTATGGTTTTCAAGAGATGTTGCGGCAAAGGTTAATAATAAACAGATAGCATTTATGAGGTACAAAGAGAGGCAGAGGGAAGAGGATATGGAGGTGTACCTGGTAAAACAGAGGAAAGCAGGCAAGGGAGTGAAGGGCACAAAGCGAAAACTGAAAAAAGGATAGCCAAATGGGTAACTAAGGAGGACAAGACCTTTTTTAGGAACATCAGTAAAAAGAGATAAGAGGAGGGATTGTGAGGTTAAGAAGGGCAGGGGTAGACTATGCAGTGGAGGATCAGAAAAAGTAGATGTCCAGAACAGATACTTTTGTTCAGTCTTGATAGTAGAAGGAGAGGGGGGGTAGAAACATAGAAACATAGAATGTGACAGCAGTTAAGGGCCACTGGGCCCACCCAGTGTGCCCATTTTTGGGCATAAAACACATAAAAGCAGCAGGAACCCTGAGGAGAGGGAGGTAGACACAAGCCCATTCACAACAAGTCATGAAAGGATGTGGGAATCTGAAAGTGGATAAATCTATGGGGCTAGATGGGGTACACCTAAAGGTGCAGAGAGAGCTCAGAAAGATACTGGCTGCATCTCTGAGAACCCTAGAGGAGTTGTTCCAAGAGACTGGAGGAGGGCAGATGTAGTCCCAGTTCATAAAAACAGAAGCAGGTAGAGGCTGCTAATTATAGGCCAGTCAGTCTAACATCAGTGGTGGAGAAGTTGGTAGAAAAGCTTATTAAGGAAAGGTGTATGGAGTATCTTGAATCCAGTGGGTTACAAGACCAGAGGCAGGACAGACTCATGAGGGGGATATCACATCAGATGAACCTGATTGATGTATTTGATTGACTGCCCAGGCAAGTAGACCAGAGTTTGGTGGTGAATGTAGCATACTTACACCTCAGCAAGGCCTTTGACACCATACCTCTTGGAGGCTTATATGGAAGCTGGGCAGTTTTGGGGTGGGCTTTAAGGCAGTAAACTGGGTAAGAAATTGGTTGATGGATAGGTGTCAAAGGGTGGTGGTACACAGCACTCACTCTGGGGAGAGGAGAGTGATCTGTGGAGTACCTCAGGGCTCACTACTTGGACCAATCCTCTTTCATGTCCTTATTAGTGATATTGCAGAAAAGCTGGAAGGCAGGGTATGTCTCTTTGCAGATGACACCAAAGTCTGAAATTGGGTAGACACTCTGAAGGGAGTGTAGAAAATGTGTAGAGACATGAGAAAACATGATAAGTGGTCAAGGGTATGGCAGCTGAGATTCAATGCAAAAAAAAAAAATCATGCACCTAGGGCACAGAAACCCAGAGGTGAAGTATAATATGGGGAAAAAGGTATTGATTGTCTCTAAACAGGAAAGGGACCTTAGGTAATCATATCAGATGGTCTCAAGGTGGTGAGACAATGAGACAAGGCAGTATGTACAGCCAGTGGGATGCTAGGATACATAGGAAGAGGTATCACCAGCAGAATGAGAAAGATGGTGCTACCATTGTACGGATCGATGAGAAGACATCTCCTTTAGTACTGTGACCAGTTCTGGAGACCACATATCAGGAAGGACCTTGGCAGGGTGCAGGTTGTCCAGAGGAGAGTGGTTGAAAAGGTGCAGGAGCTGCATCAAAAGCCCTATGAGGAGAGGCTAAGAGATCTCAATATGTACACCCTGGAAGACAGGAGGGAGAAGAGTGATATAATAGAGACAAATACATCACGGGGGTGAATAAGGTACAAGAGAGGAGTAGTTTTCAGATGAGAAGGAGCACTAGAACTAGTAGGCATTCAATGAAGATGGAAGGGGGGAAATTTATTTATTTATTTGTTTTTGATTACCAGGTATGTACGCTAGCATAAAAAATGCCTATTTTCAGGCATAACCCGGAAGAGTACAAGGGAATACAATTACAGTCAACACAGAGTAATAGAAGTACATAAAATGCAAAAATCAAAGAGCAAGTCAAAGGCAATCCTTATAGTCAGCAAAATACACCAGTAATATACAATAGTTGGGCTGGCCCAGTGGCACTGAGGGTTGAGGCATCTGCCTTACCTTGCTCCATGCCGGCGACCCGGGTTCGGAAGCGAGCTCAGGGCACTGGGAGTTTGATGGGGAGGAGAGGATTGAGCGTCCGGAGGACTGCTCTCCTCTCCTGAGAGGAGAGGGTGTGATCTGTGGCATCTAGCGGCTCCCAGTGGAGACAGGGAGTGCTGCAGCTGGGGACACTTAGATGGGGTGGAGGTGTCAGCAGAAGCCCCACGGGTGATTGTGGGAGTGTGCCCGCCACATGCTGGACATCATTGCATGTCTGTGCCGGCGGGGGGGGGGCAATGAACAAGGAAAAATCCTGGCACCTGGGGGGATGACAATGAGCCCTCCAGTGGCCCCACACCCAATAATGGACTCGGCCCGATCAGGTCCCCAATATCCTCCACCTTTTCCAGCCTGCCAGCTGTACTGATGGAGCACCAAGGTAGGTGATGGTGGTCCCACCTCGGGGGTTACAAGCTGGGGGGGTTATGGCAGGTGCAGGAATAGAAGAGGAGCTCTGGAGGGGGGCATGACTCAGGTGGTGGTCTTAGGCTGGGTGGGAAGCAGCAGACCAAGAGTGGCTATATCTGAGGGAAGTCTCAGGTGCTGGTGACGGGAGGCAAACAGAATTGAAAATTAAAAATATATACTAAATTCAATAGTATGGGTATAAACAACAGTAAGGAACAATAACAATGATAGTAATACATAATTCTAACAAAATGCAATATAATAGGATATATTTGAGAAAGTCAAGTGTATATAAGTAGAATATTAAGCACCCTGGTAGCTGGAGGAAGAATAGCTAGCAATAAGGGAAGGTAAAGTCTGAGAAGAAATGACTGGTAAGAGCTGATGAAGACAGCAGGCAGTAAGTGCAAGGAGTGAGGCTATGGTCAAGGGCAGGTTCAGCAAAGTGGGAGAGGGTACCAAACATTCAGGGAGGATAGAAGCAGGAGCAGAGGTCTGATTGTAGCAGAGTACCTCTGAGGTTGTGTTTAAAACTGGAGTGCATAGAGGTGAGGCGGATATTTGAAGATAAGGAGTTCCAGTATACAGGTGCAAGGTGAGAGAAGGCTTGGACACCCATGGCTGATTTGCATCTGGGTATTTGAAACAGCATCTTATCACCAGGTGGAGGGCATAGTGAGGGTTTTGAGGAATCAGTAATTGAGCTAGAGCAGGTGGAACAATGGATTGAGAGATATTATCTGTCAGGACACTAAGTCAGTAGAGACAGTGGGCCATGGATGAGAGCCAATAAAGGCTGCTGTAGAAATGGCAGTGATGGGTTCGATTATGTGAAGTCATTGCAAAATGGCATGCGTTATTATAAGTGGTGTTCCATTTGAGCAGACTTGTATTAGAGGCATAAGTAACTGATCCATAAGTAAGGGCTGGCAGAAGTATGCACTGGGCTATGGCAACATGGGTAGAGGGTGTAAGAGCATGTCTGGATCTGTAGGCCAGACCAGTCTTTGAATTCATAGCTTTACAGGTGATGGAGATGTGGAGGTTGAAGTCAAAGGAGGGATCAAGGGTGATACCAAGATATTTAAAGGACTGAACATTGTTAAGAATGGATCCATCAATGTAGGACACAACTAGTCAACTTCTGTGCTTTTGTTTTTAATGAAGTTTTACCATTTTTTTTTACTTATACACCAAGACAAACTGTTTTATGAAAGTATAACAGTATGTATATTTGGTTGCTGTAGCATAGTGTAAAAAATGGTGCGTGTGTCATTCAAGCGGACCCTCCATGAAAAGGACCATGGGAATGGTTTACATACTATATACTTTGGAGGCCTGTTCATATGGTCACAGAAGTGGAATAAGCTTTTGCAGGACACACCACTGCAAACACTGCGTGGGCCTGGCATGTTTAGACACTTTGAAGCATGATAGAATGATATATTTGTTTCTCAGGTCTTCATGCCAAAGTCTTTGATATTTGTTATGCAATTGTTTATCTGTTGTTTGATTTGTTAATTCCAGGTTGCCCTGAATGTAGGTACTTTCTTGCCTAGTGTACTTGCCTGAGTACAAAAAGCAACATAAATAAATAATAACCTTCCACTACCACAGTCAATCCAGCTGCAGAAATGGGTGGATGCAGAAACCCACTGGAAACAAGGGGGAATGATTTTTAACCCTTGAGAGTGTTGCAAGCCTTTGGAGTGCCAAAAATATGGTGCACTGGGCTTGTGGCAATCTCACAGGATTTCTACCACATGCAACAATTTATGAAAGCTGGACCATCTTTTTGTGGTCTAGCTTGTGTCAAGCTAGGGGTCGATTTTCATTGAGCTTGCACCGAGATTGTGTGCAAACTGATGTAAAACAGGTAAATTATTGCAACTGTGCCCGAGCTTTGAAAATCAGGCACAGCTGTGGCAAACGGGTATAGCACACAGAAAGGGTCTGATGCAGCGCCCGATGCAAGTCCTGAACCATCCCTTGAAAATCCATCCCTCGGTGTTGCATCTTAGCTGAGCTTTCCTGGTAAATAAAACAGCAAACTAAAATTGTATAGCACAACCACATTTATGACCCTTACATAGCGCTATGCAGGGCTAATTTAAATTGAAAAAGAACCTTCTGTATGATGATCTAATCTTTCCTGGCCTCATTTGATATGTATCAATATTTTGGTAACAGAAAATGTGGATTGATGACTTAGAATACCTTTGATAAGGACCCTGTCTTCTCAAACAACTTTTACAACATCAACCTGTGTGCTTAAAATGGACAAGATAACCAGAAGCTGCCCAGCGACAAGGATTGGTCTTTTCTGTGATTGAGCATTTTGATCTCCACCCCACCCCCTCCCTCCTTCTCCAGAGGGAAAAAAATGGAAGCCTGTTTACCTCATTCTCTTGACTGGAGGCTGAAAGGTCTTGGAACTGTTCTTAAGGGGCTCACTACTGGACTTGCACAGATCCCACCACAGCTGGGGTGCATCCATGCAGTGGATATCAAGGACAGGGATACAACGCCCATAACTCTCAACCTCTCGGCCTTCAAAAATCAGAGCCAATATCCAGATAGGAAGCACTTTCTTACTTTAAAGACTAAGGTCATTAAAAAGTGGGCCTCAAATATCTAGTGTTAAGGAATGTTTCTATCACATTTGTTTAATGATTTAATAGTCTATGTGTCAAGATGCAGTTCTCATTGTTAAAAACATTTGTAAACCTTTGCGGAGCAAGGGTAAATATGAATGAAAATATAATAGTGTTATGTGAAATTCATAGCAGTTGAAAGGTATGATAATGCTGTGTGGTGAAGAAGAGTAATATAGGCTGTCTCACAAACAAGAGGATTTCATTTTATCCATGAGTCAGTGCAGCTTTATATAAAAAATCTTCTTAGCTCTCATGTCACGAATGTAGCACTGTCAGCTGGAAATATAAGCTCACAGAAAGACCATCTGTTTTTCTACATGTGAGACACTGGTCCAAAATATTGCAATTCACTTTACCCTTTGCAAGATATAAGAAAACTATTCTAATTGAAAATTACTGCCATTTCTTAAAGGCATTACTGCCCCTCCCAGGGAAATAAGCACCAATTAGATATGAGATGTTAAAGCGATGGGAAGGTAAAATAAATCCTGGTCCAAGCCAAAAGGGAGACTAATGCATTTACCTGATAAGGGGTACAGAAAAATATGTGGCTTGGATTAGTAATTACTTGTAATATTGTGATGCAATAATCTCACACCTCAAAATAATAGAACAAAAAAGAAACCTTTCACTTCAAGATTATACTGTGCTGTGATGCTGTGACTTTTGTTCCGAGTGGCACCCCTTTCCTGCTCTCTGTCCCATGTCAGGTGATTCCTGGTGTCTAAGTGTCACCCCCATTTCACCAAAACCCACTGACCCATCCCAAAATGGCAGCCAGAAAAGGTCACCTCTTTAGACAGCCACCATCCAGCTTAACCACACAACACTGTACTGCAGTCTGCATGATCTCCAGTTAGATATCATGCAAACAGCTTTAATGATATATTCTGGTATACTGTATATCAGTATAGTGATTTGCTGAAACAGAATGGAAACTGGGCTATCACAGTACAGGAAAAAAATCTTGTTGGTTAGATCTTCAGCAGAAACTTTTATTCAGCAAAGCACACAAGGGAAAAAGCATCCTCAACATTTCACTTCCTACACAGAAGCTTTGTCAAGAGTGAGGGATCCAATACCTGGTATTGCACAGGTTTAGTACAGGTGGGAGGTAATAATGAGCCGACTGCTTCACTGCAGAATTCTGGTAGCTTATGTAAAATGGCAATAAAGAACTCATAATATATACCGTGCAGGTGCAAAAAATACAAAGTGCAAAAAAAAATCCCTGTATATGCAATGTAAATAGGTACATTCATCATATGCTAAGAATGAACTGCAAATTCATCATGGGCCAAAACTAATTTATAATATTCAGTAATGTCTGTTCTATCATAAAGACCTGGAGATTTATAACCTTAGATAAATAAATCAAAAAACAAGACAAATGTGCACACACCACCACATATTGTACTGACACCACAGAATATAATTAAAAAAGCTGCATTAAGCTATTCATGGCAAGAATTAAAAACCTTCCCACCTGATGCGTTTCTGGTCAACAGTGAACCCTTTCTCAAAGGCTAGGGCAGCAAAGTAAATCAAGTTCTTTTATAGTGCAAGGCACTCATGACATCATCATTGACACATTTAAATATACCAATCAAAGCTTCACAGAAATTTTATCATTTTAAATCCCCAGTGCAGATCCTGAAAAAAAACATTGCACCATACCCACAAGTTTATAAAACAGTATATAAATATGACACATCCAGATAAGAAATGTTTTTTAAATGCCCATGTAACCACTACTTACAAGACAGGATGCTAGAAATAAAGTCTGTGTGTGTGTGTGTGTGGGGGCGGGGATATAAACAAAAAATGGACCATTAAAAACTTATACGTTAAAATGTACATGGAGGGACTACTAACATCATTATAATATGCATCTGTTATCAAAAACATGATTAAACCTTTTTATCCTCCAAATAGGGCTTAATTTCAAAACCAAGATTAAACCCTGAAAATTTACTAGCCGTCAACTGTAAAATCTAAAAGGTCTCCTGTTTCTTACTGTTAGCAGTGCAGAAGATCTTTCCTGTCTAAATTTGATCACAATATATACAATTACTACACTTGAAACACCCCTTGGGTCTCTTTAAGCAAATCTTATTCTCTCTATTGTTCTGATAGTAATTACGGATTAGGAAATCCTTCAAACTTTTACTCCTTCTATATGCAAATCTGGGTTTATACTTAGCAAAATCTTTGAAGCTGCATCTGCAGCTAACTCCCCCCAATGTTTGTCGATAATCCTAGAAAAATAACCTGCATGTGTGGAGAAAGTCATAACCACATTCATTCTAGTTTCCCTAATTGTGGAGTGTGTCTAACTCTCCAAAAGAGTAGATCTCTCAGTATTGTCCATCATCTCTCTGGTCTTTTTAACCTTATTAAAAGTGAACCCTCTATCACAAAAATGATGTTCTAATAAGTCTGCACTCACCTGATAGCTCTCTTCTTTACTGTAATTGTGCTTTGTTCAAAGAAATTCCCCTTTGGGTATATAAGTAATCATATAAAATGGATGACAACTTGATGCCAATAGTACAGTATTTCCATTTACTTTTTTGCAGTAAATCCCTATATTTAATTCCCCGCTTTCTTCTTTCTTAATAGAAATATCTAAATATGAAACCTGGTCATAACTACCATCAAAGCTACGTCTCAGATTCTTGTTAATAGAGTGCAGGTAATTCACAGATTGTTCCAACTCCTGTTTTGTACCTTACCACAGAATTATGACATCATCCATAAAGTGCTTATACATAATTATTTTGTCACAGAACTTGTTTCTAATGGCATTATGTACAAATTGTTCTTCCACCACCCCACGTTATTTGAAACTTTGCTGAAATCTGTTTTTAATAACTATATAGCTATTGAGTGAGCGCAGATTTATTACAACATCATTTATGTGATATAGAGTACAGTTTTAATAAGGTTAAAAGGGCCAGAGAGATGGTGGACAATATTGAAAGATCCCTTCTTTAGGAGAATAAGACATGCTCCACAATTAGAGAAACTAGAATCCATGTGGTTATGAATTTCTTCATACATGCAGGTTATTTTTCTAGGGTCATCGACAAATATTGGGGGGTTTAGCTGCAAATGCAGGCTTAAAAGATGTTGCTAAGTATAAACCCAGATTTGTATACAGAAGGGCTAAAAGTCTGAAGGACTTCCTAATCCGTAGTCATTATCAGGACAATAGAAAGAATGAGATTTGGTTAAAGAGACCCAAGAGGTGTTTCAAGTGTAGTAATTGCATTTATATAACGGAGCTGAAAGCTATATGAGTGGGATAACTTCAGTTATTTCCACTGCAGTGAAATAACTTACGATGACATCACAGGAGTTAAAATAACTTACAAATATACTTACTCTGCTGATGCCATCACTCACTCACTCACTCACTCACTCACTCACTCACACTCCAGCCTGCATACTACATTGAACTTCTCCACAAATCTGTTTCTCACTGCTACTTGCAAGTAACTCAATTAACATGGCAAAGGACATTCAGCTGTTTCCAATAGTGTGTGTAAAACTCCCAACCCATTACTATGCTATATTCATTTTCAATAAAGCTTGCATTCTAAATAACAGTGCCTCAACAGTTTCTGTTTATCACTGCTATAGTACTTGCAAGTAACTAAATTAACATTGCAGTGGACATTCATCTCTTCCCCATAGTGTGTGTAAAACTCCAAGCCCATGATTATGCTACATTCATTTTCGAGAAAACCTGTGTTCTAAATCACAGTGCCTCACAGTTTGTTTCTCACTGTTTGCTTACGGTAACTCAATTAGCAGTGCCAAACACATTCACCTGTTTATCATAGTAATATATCATTGTAACACTCCCAGCCCATTCAGAAACACTTACACACACTAAGAACACACACAACCAGTGCTCTCACTATAGCCTAGAGGTTAGAGTAATGAGCTTTGGCAAGCTTGCTTCATCCAACACACCAAACCTGGATTTGATTTTCACAAGCTCTACTTCCACACTGTGTGACTCAGAACAAATTACTTAAGTGCCTAATGCTCCCAAGACATCTTTAAAAATGTACCGAGTTACCAAACACTAAATAAACAAGCATTTGTCAATGCCGAATGTTTGCTTGCTGGCATTAGCAGTGGAAGTGCAGGAGTTAGACAGATACAGTATAGGAATGGCAGTGATGTATTGAACTGACCCCAACTTCACTCCCACCCTGCAGAGATGGACAGGCATTGAGGTGTGCCTTTGGGTCTTCACCCATAACGGTCATGACATTTCACCTCATCCTACCCTGCAGACACTGACAAGTGTCGAGGTGTGCCTTGGGGTGTTTGGGCTTTACACTCACATCATTCCATAAGGAAATATGCTGAAATGGGTGCGGTATAGGAGAATGGTGCAAACTCTGGAGCCAAAGAGTCCAAGGTGCACCTGGATGCCTGTAACTGGCTGCAGGGGTGGGAGGGGGTGGAATGGCATGAGCATTACTGTCGAAAATCCCAAGTTACACCCCTGATGCCTGTCAGTCCCTACAGGGTAAGATGGAAACCTGTCAGACCCTACAGGGTAGGGCGTTATGATCAGAAACCCTAAGGCCCTGGGCAGGTCTTGGTATTTTTACTCTAAGTTTTCAACATGGGCTTTTTGTTACCCCACCGCATGAACAGTGACAGTATCAGTTTGTTAGCCAAAAGGTGATTTTTGCAAAGTGACTATGCCATTAATGCCACAGGTGTGAAAACACATTTCCAACATGATGTGAAAAATGACTGCTGCACTGTTTATGAGGAGGTGTAAAAAAATGGTAATGTTGAAAATCTGGAGCAAACATATAAAAAAACTGATGAAGTCAAGAGCATGCATAGAAAGTGCACAATGCACACCCATAATGCAATTATTTGGGGGAATTTTTTAACCAGATTTTCAATATAAGCATTTTGGGACCTCCACTCATGAACAGTGTTACTGTGATTTTCTTAATCAGTCCCGAACATTGATTTCCCACAGCAACTGCGCTATTCTGCACTGGACGTATGAAAAGACATTTAGGCCAGGTTGTGAAAAATGACAGCTGTACTGTTCATAAGTATGTGTGGAAAAATGGCAATCTTGAAAATCTGGAGTGAAAATATTACAAATTTGTGAAGTTACGAGGGTGCATAGAAACTGTGCAATGCACGCTTGTAACACAGTCATTTTATGGACTTTTGTGACCAAATTTTCAACATAGGTTTTAGGACCTCTGGTCATGAACAGTGTCACTGTAATTTTCTTATTCTGTCCCGAACACTGATTTCCCACAGTGACCACACTCTTCTGTGCCGGAAGTGCGAAAACACATTTTGGCCAGGATGTGAAAAATGACAGCTATACTGTTCATAAGGAGGTGTGAAAAATTGCCAATGTTGAAAATCTGGATTGAAAATATTACAAATTCACAAATTTGTGACCACATGAGGAAGCTTGACATAGCGTCTTTCGTGGCAGTCATTTTTGAATTTTTCGCCAAATTTGCAACAGGGGCTTTTTGAGAACCCACCCCATGAACAGTGACACTGTCATTTTGTTAATTGGTCCCGAAAGGTGATTCCTCGCAGTGACTGCGAAATCAGCTTTTGGGACTGAATAACCAAATGACAGTCACTGAATTCATGAGATGGAGTCCCAAGAACCCCATGTTGAAAATTTGGTGCAAAAATGCGAAAAAAATGACCGAGATATGCACCAAAGTTGAAAAGACTCTATTTATGCTATTATACAGCTTACCTGCATTTCTTCCACTGAAGATCGTCGTGCCGGCCTCCAGAGGTAAGTATGGGGTGAGAGTGTGTGCGGGGTGGTGGAGTATACAGAGGGTGGGTGCAGGTTGTGGGAGAGGGACAAGAGAGTCAATGAGGGACCATTTTATTTTGTTACAGGTTTTTTTTTTAATTTTATTTTACGTGGATTATGTGGGACTTTTGCCATACTGGGGTGGGATCCCAGCATGGCACCTGGAAATTTTGGGGGGCAGTGGAGCCAGTGGGGGATTGGGCACCCCCATTGGACATACAATGTTGGGGGGACACATGAGGACCCTGGACTTCTGCCACGCTGGGGTGGGCTCCCAGCATGGCACCTAGAAGTTTGTTTTTTTGGGGAGTGGGCACCAGAGCTTATGGGGATTGGGCAACCCCGTTGGACATACAGTGTGCTTGGGGGGTGGGAGTGTGCATGAGCTGAGAGGGATTGGGCACCCCCTCAGCACACAACAAAGGGGGGGGCACACGCATACAACCACCGCTACAATCAGCGGTGGTGACATGGAGGCAATTTCATACTGCTGATGGCACAGCAGTATGCTAATTGGCTACATGTTACTATCACTGATTGTAGGGGTTGTTTGCTTTCAACTGTATGCCACTGCAATCTGAGCTGCTGTCATAGACAGCTGGGACATTCATTGGTGCAGTGCGGCCGCGCCTGCAAAAACGCTGAGGGCATTGGAAGCAGAGGTGCCACACCTATGAAAACTCATATGGTGGCACTATGCTTTTTGCATATGCGTGCAAGCAAACATAAAAAGACAGGGTACACAGAAACAGGACTAGAATGCAAAAAAAAAAAAAAATAACACTTCTGAAGCTCCTACCCCATTATATAAATAGCACACATGATGTGTAAATCGTGGAATATGGAAAATATTGTCACTCCTGCAGAGTGAGCTGTTCATTCTCACTCATGCCTTTGGCACTCATGAGAATACAGATCTCACTCTGCAGGAGTGAGAATATTTTCCATATTCCACTCCTGCCTATCATGTATCCCCTATATATTGTGATCGAGTTCAGACAGGAAAGATCTTCTGCACTGCTAACAGTAAAAAAAGAGTTTGACATATGACAAATGACAACTTGCAGTATAAGTGGGGTTATATATTTAGCAATGTGTAAATGTACAATGTTTTACATGGAGAAAAGCATGAGGGCTTTTAAAGTGAGGGTGGGGCAGCACAAAAGAGCTATTGTTTGAGGGGACTTAATGTATGCAACAGCAACACATGTGAAGAACAATCAAAATGATGGTCACATACATCAGTTTATGTATATGGCCATTGACAGGGTAAATCCAAATCCAAGAGTGAAGAATTATATGAATTTGATCTTGAAACAGGAGACCTTTTAGATTTTACAATTGACGGCTAATACATTTTCAGGGTTTAATCTTGGTTTTGAAATTAAGCCCTATTTGGAGGATAAAAAGGTTTAATCATGTTTTTGATAACAGATGCATATTATAATGGTGTTAGTAGTCCCTCCATGTACATTTTAACGTTTAAGTTTTTTCTGACCCGTTTTGTTTATACCCACACACACACACAGATTTTATTTCTAGCATTCTGTCTTGTAAGTAGTGGTTACATGGGCATTTTAAAAAACATTTCTTATCTGGATGTGTCATATTTATATACTGTTTTATAAACTTGTGGGTAAGGTGCAATGTTTTTTCAGGATCCGCATTGGGGATTTAAAATGATGAAATTTCTGTGAAGCTTTGATTGGTATATTTAAATGTGGCAATGATGATGTCATGAGTGCCGTGCACTATAAAAGAACCTGTTTTACTTGGTTGCCCTAGCCTATGAGAAAGGGTCCAGTGGCGACCAGAAACACATCAGGTGGGCAGGTTTTTAATTCTTGCCATGAATAGCTTAATAAAGCTTCTTTAATTATATTCTCTGTGTCAGTGCAATATGTGGTGATGTGTGCATATTTTTCTTTTTTTTGTGTTTGCTTCTTTGATTTGAGCACCACAGCATCGTGCGAACTCACCAGTGTAATTTTATAAATAAATCTGGTATGCATCTCTTTTGGATAATAGGGCATCTACAGTATATTGCACCCCCCCCCCAGGTCCAATGCACACCTTCTCCATGCCCATAAACAAAAGCTTATGATCTGTGGGGGACCCTACAGTTAAAACATGATGTGCCAAAACATATTCCATGTTTGCATTACTTAATGTCCACATATGGTTCCGCTCTCTTTCTTTGAGCTTCATTTTTGTTATTACAATATAAAACTTGCTGCATGAACATATTGGGATATGCCTGGTGTAACTTCACTTACACCCCCAAAAAATAGTGCAAGTAGCAAGTTACGCCAGGAGTTGCAACATTTGGCGTTCTGCAAAACAGCCTACGACATGTCACAGACTGCTTTCACCAGTGGACTTACACCACCAGTTACACCCTAAAGCCCCTGCAACATGGTTATAGGGGGTTTACGTCAGCTGTTACTCCCTATTCTGGAAGGGCAGCAACAAAGTCCCCAATGTCACTATTCTAGAAGACCCCCAGTGGACTTCCATCAAGGAAATGTTACACCAGCAAATAGCTGGTTTATCTTGCATCCACTGGGGTTGTGTGCTGATGGCCCCTATCCACCTGCATGTGCCACCCACCCAGCCCCATCTCTACCCCACTAGACAACACTGCAGGGCTAGAGGAACCTGTCCCACCTACTGTAGAGCCCAGAGGCTACCGGACACCCTCAACACCTACTGTAGGTGCCCACAGGGAGCTAGAGAGGACACCCCCACCTTCTCAATGCCCTGCAGAACTATAGGACCCCACTGTAAGTGCCCCAAGGATTCACCCTGCCTTGAATCCTGACCTGCGCCACAAGTCAGCCGTATACTGTACAGTAGGCACAGTATGCATACCGTAATTCCCTGGTAGTCTAGTGGCCCCCCACCTGACAGTGAAAGACCACCCAGCTCCCCCCACTACCTATACCCAGTCAGCAATGGCCAAACCCACCCACACCACCACAGCTAACTGCTAAATGAGCTCCTCTAGGAGCATATACTGTAATAAGTATGTGCTCAGAGAATGACAACAGCTATCATTTTCTGAATGCATACTTATTACAGTATGTGCTCCTAGGGGAGCTCAGTCAGTGGCTGGCTGTGGTGGTGTGGCTGGGTTTGGCAGTCATCAACAGGGTATGGGTCATGGGGGGAGCGACATGGTCTTGCACTGTCGAGTGGGGGGCACTAGACTACCAGGGAATTACGGTGTGCGTACTGTACCTTCTGTAACTACTGTACAGTATACGGCTGACTTGTTGTGTGGGTCAGGATTCGAGGTGGGGGTGATTCTTGAGGCACTTACAGTGGGGGGGGTCCTCTAGCCCTGTGATGCTATGTTGGCACTTTCTGGGGGATTGGGGCATGGGGGGACATGTGTGCCCTGCCGGACAGTGGTTGTGGCTTGTGACGAACTCGCCAGGTACGACCTCTGTTTGGCGTACTGGCTAGACATCACAAGTTGCAGGACTTAGCCATGGGGACCCTGCCCCATCTAAAATCTGGCACAGGGTCCTTGCCACAACTGAGTTTGGCACAAGTCACCTTTGGTAGCAACTTGCACCATTCTTCTAGAATTGGCTCCACTGCCTTGTATACCAAATAGGTATTGTTAAAATTATAAAAGTGATTAATGGTAAAAACCTGTCCCAAAGATCCAAAGTCAAATCTGCCACTCACTTTTATCACATAACAATATTTACATCTGTCACAGCAGTGACCACCCTTAGGCAGGGGTGGCAACCAGGTTCCTGGTTTGGTATAAGGTTTATAATATGAATAATGAGAGCTCCCAAATTCCTGCCCCTTCAAAAAACCATTTGAGGAAACTGCTCAGTATACTTCTCCAACTTTTGTTCTGCCTGCAGCATTACCCAATTCTTCTTAATTATAGCCTTCACTGCAGTGGATTGGGTGTTAAATGTGGTCACAAAGTTTAGGTGTACATTCCCTCCCTTTCACTTTGTTGGGGTAACGACAGATCATTTCTATAGGTTGCAACAGCCCTTTCATATGCCTCATTAGCATCCCTTCGAGAGTACCTTCTGGCAACAAATCTTACTTATAACCTGGTTAGTTACTGGCATGTACTTTGATTTGGGTAAAAATTTTGTAGTTGATGTCACATGATCTTCCTGAGACAAAGTGACATGCTGTTATGAAAATTGGAAATTTTGAAGGCAGAACAAAAGTTGGACAGGCATACTGAGCAGCTTCGTAGTATGATTTTTCAAAGGGGCTGAAATTTGGGAGATCATATTACACATAGTATACAATCTTATACCAAACCATGGACCCAGTTGCCACCTCTACCTAAGGGTTGCCACCGCTGTGGCAGATGTAAATATTGTTACGTGATAAAAGTAGGTGACAGATTGGAATTTATAAAATAGTCTTACTTGGTCCGTGATGAATTTCTACTGCATTTTTGGCATATGATGAATACACCTATTAAAATTACATATAATGATTTTTTTGAACTTCATATTTTTTGCACCTGCACTGTATGTATTGTGAATAGTTTATTGTCATTTTATGTATTCTGCCTGAATTGTGCAGTGGAGCAATCTGCTTATTAACACCTCACACCTGTTCTAAACATATGAAATACCTGGTATTAAAGGGAGGGTTGCTACTTTATTGCTCACTCTTCACAAAGCTTCCGTGTAGGAAGTGAAATGCTAAGGCTGTTTTTTACCTTGTAAGCTATGCTGAGTCAAATTTGCTACTGAAGCAGTAGCACGTAGGGTGTGGAGTGGCTACACACCCCAGATACGGATGCGTAGCCCCTCCGCTCCAATAGTACATAGGGCCCATTAACACTTAGATGTGACAAACAGAGTTATCTGGGTAATTTATAGGACTGACAATCAGAGGTCCAGATTAGTGGAGGCCCAGAAAGTTCTTTTTAAAAACAATGTATCTTCCATAGAAAAAGAACAGCATAAATAGTGAACTACAATCTAGGTGCTATGTAGTGTGTGGTAAACTCAGGTACTGGAGGAGAGGGGGTTTCCCTGAGTAAGATAGTCAGGGTACAGCTGCAGCTGATTCAGCTGATTCGCTGCAGCTGCACAGACAGGAGAGCTTTAAAAACAGGAAGGAAAAGCCAGCAGGCAGTTGCTGCAGGAGTAGAGGGCTGACAAGCTGCTTGGATGTGTTCCAGATCAGGAGTCCCTTAAGCAACCCTCAGGAGAGTGGTCGCCTGAATTAAGCCAAAAAGAAAAATTTATTTTCATTGTGAGTTTTCCGTTTTACTGTTTGTGTTCTTCCAGAAGGTCTAGCCTTCTGGAGAAGGGGCTTCTAGTTAGGGCCGGGGATTGTTTAGACAGTGCTCCCACCTGGAGCTAAGCCTCTTTATTTCTGTTTTTGTTTTATTTTCCCCAGTGGGGCTTAAAAAGAAAAGGGCAGAAGCCCAAACTTCTGTGTTACCAGCCATATTGAAGAAATAAAAATATACCTGGTTGTTTTGATGTTAACAAACTGGTCTTCCTGAGACTCCTTAACCATAGCAAAGCTGAACCTGAATCCCATGGTGATGTCATGCCTTGTCACATGTGGTGTTAAAAGTGGGATATAGGTCTGCATAGAATTTGGCTTGAATCTGAACCACCCCAGAGTAAAGGAGACCAGGCATGGAGGACGTGGTGAAAGCCTTGATCCAGGCTACGGCAGCCCAGCAGGAAGCTAGCCGGGCTCAACAAGAGATGAACCAATTGCTGATCACACAGATGGCCCAGGACCATGCTGTCCTCCAAGAAATGGTAATGCATCTCATCGAGACCACGCTGGGAGAAGGTCACCTGGCAGGGCCTACCCCAGAGGGTTACCAGACTATATGGGCTTCCCACTGTCTACAGAAAATGACACTGTCTGACGACATTGAAGCATATTTGCTCGCCTTTGAAACAACAGCTACTCGTGAGTTATGGCCTCAGGATCAGTGGGCAGGCATTTTAGCTCCATTTTTGTGCGGCGAGGCCCAGAAGGCGTATTATGATCTGGATAAGGGAGTCATCACCGACTATCCAAGACTGAAGGAAGAGATCTTGGCCCATGCTGACATGACTCCAGCCCTTCGAGCCCAGAGGTACCACAGCTGGAGATTCTGGGAGTCAGTGAAGCCTCGGTCATAGATGTATCACCTCCTTCACTTGGCCAAGAAGTGGTTGCAGCCCAAGCTCCATAGTGCTGCCAAAATCGTGGAGCTCCTGGTAATGGACCGGTTCCTAAGAGGACTACTGCCCAGCCTACGACAGTGGGTTGGACAGGCCGACCCCACTTCCTGTGATGAACTGGTCACCTTGGTGGAGTGGCATTATGCCATGAAGGAACTTTCCACGGATGTTGGGGTTGGCTACCCACAAGACTTGGGGCAGACTCCAAACTGGAGATATCGACCCCCCTGAGAGGTTGTACCAGACAGAACCAGGGAGATGAATCACCAAAGAGTGGTCTGGGGCCATGAAGGGACTTTCGGGTTTGAAAATAGAGGGGGATATGGCCACCCCTAGAAGCCAAAAGGGTTAAAGGTCACCCAGAGAATGCTACCACTGTTATGGGTATGGGAAGTGGGGACATGTAATTGCCAACTGCCTGAATGGGGTTGAACTAATGCAGTGCAACTGGGGTGGGTCCCCACAGAGTGACTGCCATTTGATTAATGTGGTAGGGGTGGTCACCACTTCACACCGATTTACCCAGGTTGTTAAGGTAAACGGACAGGCCATTATGGCCCTTGTTGACTCGGGGAGTTAGGCCACCCTTATAGTTCGCAGTTTGGTGCAACCCTCCCAAATTAAATTGCAGAAAGGTACCGGGATCACCTGGGTCCATGGCACAGTGTTTTATTGCCCCACAGTGCTAGTTACCATGGAAGCACAGGGGGAGGAAAGGCAGGTCACGGTAGGAGTCCTCTCTCAATTGGCACATCCTGTCCTGTTGGGTTGAGATTTCCTGGGGTTTGAGACATTATTCCATGAGGGGGGAACCCGGGAGGCCAGGGCCCTGGTAACCGAGGCTATGTTGCTAGGAATCTCCGAGGGGTCAGAGAACTCACCCGATTATTTCCCTTATGGGCATTGGGACCCCGAGTTGTATGGGGAGGCAGGAAAATCCCAGAAATCATGAAAGGAATGCAGGGATTGTAAGAAGTTAGGGACCAAGATACAGGCTGTCAATGGCAGGTCCGTGCTGGTGGGAGGTAGAACCCCGCTCCCAGAAGGATGACAGGGTGTGCGGTCTGGTGTCCAAGGGGAGAGCTGTAAGGAGGAAGCGGAGGACCCAGAAGTGGTGACAGAGTCAAATCCTCCTGAATTGAGTACCCTTGGGATAGCCTCCAGAAACTTTGGTCGGGACCAAATAGATGAGCCTCTCTTTCAGAATATCTGGTCTGAGGTTGTGGAGATTAACGGGGTGCCAGTAGATGGCAAAGCCAAGGGACCTGGACCATATTTCACATTAAATAATGACCTCCTATACAGAGTGATACTGGATGAAGAACATAATGTGGAACAGTTACTGGTCCCCCGCAAGCACAGAAAGATGGTACTGGATTTGGCACACGCTCACCTTCTCGGAGGACACCTTGGGGTTGAAAAAATGCTATGCCACTTACTCTGAATATTCTACTGGCCTGGAATTTATGCCGTGGTAAGGAGGTTCTGTGCTTCATGTCCAGAATGCCAGTTGGCATCCCCGCGGCTGAAGTTAAGAGCCCCATTGGTGCCCTTGCCACTCATCGATTAACCCTTCACAAGGATTGCGATGGACCTGGTAGACCCCCAAACAGGTCAGCCTGAGGCCACCAACACATCCTAGTCATCATAGACTACGCTTCAAGATTTCTGGAAGTGATCCCACTCTCCGTAACATGGCCTCAAGGACGATTGCCCGAGAACTCATTCAAGTTTTCTCGAGGGTCAGATTCCCAAAGGAGATACTGACGGACCAGGGTACTCCCTTTGTCTCACATTTATTGAAGGAGCTTTGCAAACTCCTCCAGATCTGAGTCCTGAGGACTTCAATGTACCACCCCCAGACAGATGGTCTGGTCAAATGATTTAATCAGACTTTGAAGGGGATGTTACGTAAAGTCATGAGCCAAGACAGAAAGGACTGGGATTTACTCTTTCACTGCTTAATGCTCGCTATTTGAGAGGTCCCATAGGCATCCACTGGATTCTCCCCCTTCGAGTTGTTATATGCCCGCTGGCCCAGGGGTATCCTCAATATACTAAAGAAGTACTGGGAAGAACAACCACCACAAGGAGCCAGTGTGATTGGGTATTTCTCCCAAATACAGGACAGGTTGGTCTAGGTCAGTGCTATTGTCCGGGAACACTTAGAAAAGGCCCAAGAGACCCAAAGGACTTATTATGACTGTCAGGCGAGGATCTGGAAGTTCCAGTTGGGGGATCAGGTGATGGTCCTGGTTCCCACAGCGGAAAGCAAACTGCTCGCTAGGTGGCAGGGTCCATACGAGGTCATGGAAGCTGTTGGTGATGTGAACTATAAAGTAAGCCAACCCGATCACAGGAAGAAGTTCCAAATATACCATAGTAATCTCCTGAAGGCGTGGCAAGATTGGGAGACCTGCTGTGTCTCATTGGCCATAACCCTGGCAGAAGGTAAAACAGAGGGGCAAGTCCATATCTCACCCAAGCTGTCTCCTACACAGTACAAAGAAGCAGTGGAAATGATTCAGTGAAATGGGGATGTGGGCTCTGAACAACCTGGTCAGATGGTCGCAACCTACCACGAAATTGTGACAGCTCCGGGCATAAGGATAAGGGAAAGACCCTACCACATCCCAGAGGCCAAGAGGAAAGAAATCCGAGCCGAAATCGAGAGAATGTTGAAGCTCAACATCATAGAAGAGTCCTATAGTGAATGGTCGAGCCCCATTGTCCTTGTGCCAAAACCGGATAACACCTGGAGGTTTTGTAATGATTTCAGAAAACTAAATGAGGTATCGCAGTTTGATGCATTCCCCCTACCTAGGGTCAATGAACTGATAGACCAGTTGGGGAAGGCCAGATACCTCCCCACCTTGGACCTTACGAAAGGATACTGGCAGATCCCGCTCACAAGGGCAACCCAGGAGAAGATCACCTTCATCACCCCGGGGGGGGTTTATACTACTACAAAGTCCTCCCATTCGGTCTGCATGGAGCATCTGCAACCTTTCAACACATGATGGACCGACTGCTGCACCCACACTCTCACTATGCTGCCACCTACATCGATGATGTGATCATCCATAGCATGGACTGGGGAACTCATCTTTGGAAGGTCAAGGCCGTACTAGATACATTATGAGAAGCCGGGTTGACAGCGAATCCCACCAAATGTAAGATCGACTTGTCAGAAGCAAAATACTTGGGCTATGTGGATGGACAGGGACTGGTGAAACCCCAGGTGAAGAAGGTAGAGGCAGTCAAAAACTGGCCCCAACAAAACAAGAAGAAACAACTGAGAGCTTTCCTAGGGTTGGTCAGTTACTACCGGAGGTTCATCCCTCACTTTGCCACTCGGGCCACTCCATTAATGGAGTTAACCAGGGCGAGAGCACCGGACATCGTGAGATGGTTGGAGGCACTGGATGAGACATTCACTGACCTCAAGATGGCCCTATGTTCTGATCCGGTACTGGTCTTCCCAGATTTTGATAAAGAATTCATTCTGCAAACAGATGTCTTGGATGTTGGATTGGGGCAGTACTCTCCCAGATGGTAGCAGGTGAAGAGCACCCCATCCTGTACCTAAGTAGGAAGCTGTTACACTGGGAATAGCGGTACGCCATAGTGGAAAAGGAGTGCCTTGTAGTGAAGTGGGTGACAGAAACCCTCAGATATTACTTACTAGGTCGCAAGTTCACTCTGGTGATGGACCATGCTCCACTCAAGTGGATGCAAACAAACAAGGAAAAAAATGCCAGAGTGACAAGATGGTTACTTGCACTACAACCGTACCACTTCATGATCCACCACAGAGTGGGGACACTGAATGGAAATGCAGATGGACTTTCCCAAAGACCCTACCTCTTGGCACAGGTCGCCCAACCCTATAGAGTTGAGCTGGGGAGGAGGATGTGTGGTAAACTCAGGTACTGGAGGAGAGCGGTTTTCCCTGAGTAAGATAGTCAGGGTACAACTGCAGCTGATTTGTCTGATTGGCTGCAGCTACACAGACAGAAGAACTTTAAAAACAGGAAGGAAAAGCCAGCAGGCAGTTGCTGCAGGGGTAGAGGACTGACAAGCTGCCTGGATGTGTTCCAGATCAGGAGTCCCTTAAGCAACCCTCAGGAGAATGGTCTCCTGAATCAAGCCAAAAAAAAATGTATTTTCATTCTGAGTTTTCCATTTTACTGTTTGTGTTCTTCCAGAAGTTCTAGCCTTCTGGAAAAGGAGATTTCTAGTTAGGGCCAGGGATTGTTTAGACAGCGCACTCTCCCGGAGCTAGGCCTCTTTATTCCTGTTTTTGTTTCATTTTCCCCGGTGGGGCTTAAAAAGAAAAGAGCAGAAGCCCAAACTTCTGTGTTACCAGCCATATTGAAGAAATAAAAATATACCTGGTTGGTTTGATGTTAACAAACTGGTCTTCCTGAGACTCCTTAACCACCACAAAGCTGAACCTGAATCCCATCATGCCTTGTCACACGTGTTATAATGTTTGAACTGTAATTGTGCTGTTAATGTATATCAGTGCATCCTATCAAATATCTTCTAAAAGCAATGCATTACAGACTGGTGCATAGCAATCAGATGCAGTCTGGTATGTTTAAAAATAAAATGGAAACCAGGTTTTTAATGAAACCCCTTCTCCAGCCACAGTGTAAAATAATGCAGTAGAACCTATTTGCACTCTTGGAGTAATACAGTAGTTCCCCTACCAGCACTACTCCCTTAGTTGCATAGAGAGAACAATTGAAAGGCTTTGCCTGTGATTCAATGCACAGAAGCAACCAGCCACCCCCTCCCGCATGAGCTATTTAAGACAGGCCTTTCAGCTTCCTTCAGAATCATTTTGTCTTTGCTGCAGCTGGAGACTCTACCCCTCTGTCCCTTTATTCAGTGTTTGTCTCCTTGTGCATTGGACCCTGCTTGGTTTGTGCTGGACTTCTACTTGTTTTGTTTGTGCTGGCTTTCTGCTGGTTTGTGCTTCACTTCCTCTTCTTGGTCAGCATTTTGCTTCTCCTCTGGCTGTAGTCCATGCTTCTCTCTTTGCTGTTTGTGTCTGCTTCCTCCTGCTTTCCAGCTTCTGTTTCCTTTTGTTTTACTTCTTTTGGGGATTTTCCAATGTTTTTAGCCTCCTCTGTCCCTACTGATTATGTGTGCTATCCAAGTGTACACACTGCTGCTCCCTACAGTTAGCATTCCCCATTGGCTGTTATCATACTTATAGCAATCCCTCAGTTTTCCTGCATAGTTTCTTTATGTACTTTTTCGTTCCACTTGCTGTTTCCCTGCCTGTAGCAGTCTCCCTGTCTACATCTGTCCTTAACTGTTTACACCTGGATCCTCAGTGCCTGCCTGCACACATCAGTTATAACTCACAACTTTTCAGTTCCCCATCTTGCTTTTATAGCAGTTTATTGTTGCTGCCAGTTTTATTATTGTGCTGCTGCCATTTACTCCTGCTTCCTTAACATTTTAAATTGTTTATGCATTCCTCATTTAACAATTGCTTGTGGCATGCATGCTTGTGATATACCTACGTGACGGTATCACCATTCCAGTTTATCCAGTTTCATTCGATTGTTTGCTGCTACCTGTTGAACTATGTGGAGGTCTTAAAATATGAACTGTAGCTTATTTCTGCTCTCCTTTTGTGATTATTCTTTGTTGCAGTACTGGGAAATCGTTTATTTTGCAATACTTTTGGTGCTTACAACTTTGAACAATAACCACAAAGTCTTTATTTCAGCACAATAATTTGACTTCCTTCATGGTACTGATTGGTTTGCATCTCTCATTTACTATGCTGCATTCCAGGAAAAAGTGTGACCTAAATGTGGGTCTTCAAATAGGTTCTGATCTAAGTGTGGGTCCTCAAATACATTGTGGCATAAGTGTGGGTCTTCAGATATGCTGTGTGACCTACAGTACATGTGGGTCCTATGTATGCTATACCTGACTTGTCACCTATTGCCTTTCAAAATGCTTTCAATACTGGATGCATGCCAACCATGCCCATAAATTACTATGCTTCAGGGCTGCCTTGCAGCCAACAGTCTCACTCTGTAGTCATGAAGTCTACATCTTGAGGATGTGAAACTCAGAGCAGAGTCATTATTACCTGGCCTATAGTGGGAGTGTCTTCACTTTGGTCGGAGCTTTAGCAATGCTGATGTATTGATGGCACCTCTTAATGTAGAATGTAAGACTTCAACTTTGAGGGGTGGGGCCCTTAAGCCCAAGGGGGATCCTTTAGCTTTGCTGAATGGATTCAGTGGCACCTTCTAAGTTATTCTCTCTACAACTGCCTCAGGTTCATCTGGTCTGTTCTTAGGCTTGTGTAGACAAGATGTTTTTCTTCAGTGGTTGTTGCTCTCCTCGTCCCACCTTGGGGGATGGTTTTCTCATGTGGGAGTACCCCATTGCAGCAGAGTGCACTTGCAGCCCTTCAGGGTATTCCCATTAGAGTGATAGAGTGAGAAACTGCCTCCAAATTGAATCTCCCCTGAACTGGATTTGTAAATAGCAGCTGCAGGAGCCATCACTAATTATATCCCAAGCTTTGAGGGATGGTAGCCTAGGCCTTTGATCCCCAGAGGTTTCCTCCTCATAGGATTTTTCCTCTCCTCAATACTGAAGGTCATAATACTAGTAAGTCTATACAGTAGTAGATTCTATGTCCTTGGGTTCCACTGTTTGATGGAGTTTGATGGTAGCTCTCCATTGCATGGTATGGTGGCTCTCCTTTGCTGTTCCCTCTTTCCTTAGGAAGTTATGCCCTTCTGTTCAGCTTTCTTCCCTAACAGCTCAGACCATGTCTGTTTATGTTAGTCTCTGGTCGCTGTCATGCCACAAGTTGTTGTCAATCATACCCCTTGGCCTTAGTGAGCAATGTTTTCTACTTAACACTCTTTCTGAGGTTCCCTCCTATGGTACCTTTACTCAAGGGAATCCTTCCTACAGCACCTCTAGGAGTGAACACTCCTCCATGGTTCCTTGCCTTTGGTAACCTTACAGGGTGGTATTCCCCATGGAATGTAGAGGCAAGTGGCCACAAAGATTTATCAACAAGTTGCACAAGCATCACACTACACTAAGTTGCATTAGCCCATTGAATTGAAAGGCTTTGACTGAGGTTCAATGGGCTGAAGCAACCAGCTATGTCCCCTGACTTAATTTTCTCTGGCAGGCATTCCAGCTTCCTTCAGAAGCATTGTGTCTGTGCCCCACCATCCTCCACTCCTCCACCAGCAGCTCACCTCTCTCCTTTGGGTTCCTTCCTAAGGTACCTTTAGCCAAGGAAATCCTTCCCATGGTAACCTCTAGGGATGGAACCCTCCTCCAGGGTTCCTTGACTTTGGTACCCCTACATGGTGGTATTAGCCATGGAACAGAGAGACAAATGGCCACAAAGGTTTATTAAAAAGTTGCATAAGCATACCACTACACTAAGTTGTAAGCCCATTGAACTACAGTTCTCAGCAGTATTTTTGCTGCAAATGGTTTCTGAATTCCTGATGTGCATCACTATAGATCCCCATATAATCTACTGCATACCATTGCATTACATCTACACAGCACTAACCATCTGCTATGTCAGCATCCCACCAATGCAACAAGTATCTCTTTGCCTTTTCCTGTTTTGGTCCACCCACCAATCTTCTATCACTATTAGTGAAAAATCTGCTCTGTCTATGCCAAGCAACCTTAAACTCTGTTTAGTCTCATAGCTGATGGGAATTTACCTTTTTACGTATTTATCTGGTTTTGAGAGCCAGGAAAATACAAATACAGTAAATGGGTAGAACTGTATAATCATTTGTTGTGCTTTCACTATTCATTTACATTAAGCAGAAGATACAGTTAAAACATCTGTTGTACATTTACCTGGTCTAACGTTTCATTTTATTTTATTTATTAAGCTGGAACACACATTGTAAGCAAAAGTGCCCATTTTTACCCTGTGTCTAGTACTAACAACAAACAGTGATAATAGTCACAATATACAATACAACTACTTACAATTACAGGATGACTGGGGCAAAAACATATTACACAAATAATGTCTAAAACTTGAAACTGTATTAGAAGACACTATAGAGAGTGACAGATTATTGCATAGGGAGAGCACTGGCATGCAGACGAGCACGTCATGTGATCTTTGAGTACAGATTTGAATTAGGCATAAATTGCAGCATTTCTAAGATTGTCTGGCAGGCTGTGCTAGAAACTAGGAGCAAGGTACAGTAACTAAATGATCTATGGTCCATTTTCATAGCAACTCTTGACTCCCTAAACAAGGATTTACTTCAAGACTGTCCTCAAAATGTTAAATCTGTGAGCTGACTTTTTATAAATTGGTATATTTGTGTATGGGGTAGTGCAAGGGAATGGGGCTGGCTAATGTCCTGAATGTTATCCCACAAATTCCATACGAAAAAATTGTTCCATACACAATATGTGCTTAAAACTCAGTAAAGGTGTTGTAGAACTGATCAGTTTCAGTTCCAGAGCATAAGGAAAAATGATTTGTTTGTCACCACTGTTTTTTGCATGAAAAGCCTGCAAAAAATGTAGTCAGTAACATACAATAGTAAAGGTTTCCATTATCACAGTAAATAGTAGCTATGTTACATACTTGATGAATCTTGTACTGATAGCAACTGTGAAAAAAACACGCTGGTTATTACTACTGCTAACAAATTGCTGGTAATTTTTAAGGAGTTCCAGACATATGTGCAAATATCATAATGCTGTTCGATCCAAACTAACCCAGGTGCTTTGGATCTCCTGTCCTTCTTCAGGAGATGTGGCTTACAATCTACGCACCTCACTACTTATGGTGTGTAGGTTACCATGGTTACCTAAACCTCAGAATCACCCTTAAAGACAAGTAGCTATTTCAGAAAAATAACCATTGTGACAGTAAACTCATGCTTTAGTTTGGATGATATACTATTAGTAATGATCTTCTGAATTTTTGAGAAGCTTTCTCTCAAGTATTTTCCAAGAATGAACAGTGAAGAAGTGGCTGCAATAACTAGCACAGCTGATGAACCATTTTGCTTAATGTCAGTGAACACACTAGAATCAAGGAGACTGAAAGAACACTACACCTGCTGAAGAAAGTAAGCAGACACCATCTACAAATGACCCACCAAAGGAGGATCTTAAGTGTATCATTCTAAGACTGGACAGGTGCTTAATGAGCTAAATTTAATGTATAACATCATCATGTCTGAGCAACATGTTGCTAAACATTAGATACCTTGGAGTCTGAGAGTAACAACATTGCCATCAGGGGGGTTGGAGAACTTTGAGCCAAGTAAGGAATGGGAGCAGACAGCTATGGACTGTTCAATGGGAAAAAAACTGCACACACAAATATAAGGTATTATAAGAAAAGACAGCTAAACTGAAACAAGAGCTAAACCATCATAAAGTGGACCCCAGGCCCTGAGAATTTGTGAATTAGACAGAACCTTAAAGGGGAAGATAATAAAATACAAGCCGACATTAGCAGAGAGATAGCAAAATAAATTAAAGAGAGATCATAACAATTATTTAAATGCTATTTTTTTTCAGCAGGGAAGCCATTACATCTAACTGCTCAGTTAGTTGCAAGAGGTCACATTCCTGCAGGTGAGGGAAATCACATGTTGCCAGGAGAAACAATATGAAAGGGATAGTGGTTGAAACTGAGACAGGCACAGATAAACTGGAAGAGTCAGTGGAACCCACTGCAGAACACAATTTGTTAGATAAAGAGAACCAAGTGGACAAGGGCAAATGAAAGAACGGATAACAGCAAAAACAAATAAAAGGAGGACAAGGAGGGGGAAGGGGCAAAACAGCCAAAAGTAAGCCAGCTGAGGAGGTCAGAGAGGAACAAGTGAATGAGAATATGATTGTAAATATCTCCTCAGTGACCATAACTAATCTGCAGATTTCAGTACTTAATAAAGAAGTGTCTTTTTCCCTGACAGTGAAAGTAAGTGATGTCAATGTGATTATCAATTTACTAAAATTTTCAGAAAGCTGTGACTTAAGTACTTCTTTGCAAAGAAGGAAATCAGTGTTACAGACAGTATGGGCTTTATTAAAGATTATTTGAATGATCTTGTCAGAAGGGACATAGGCAGTCTACAGAACTGCTGCATGAAAGTAAATCTGGATCCACTGGGGAAGTTACAGTACATCCACACAAGGGTTACCTGTCAGTGCATCGACAACAAAGTTGTTGAAATCGCCGACATCGGCAGGCAAAACACTGGCAGTCGAAGTTTTGCCCATCTGAAAAACACTGTGTTTTTTTCAGGGGGCAGTGCCCTCCACACCCCTGATATTTTTATAATAAATTCTGAGGTGGAGTTAATTGAACTGGGAGCGAAACGCCAGTGAAACCGGTTCCAGTGTAAAGCAGGACCATTGCTGTGACAATATTGAATTTGTCACTGTAATGGTCTTCACTGTACTTCTTTTCATTTTTTTCAACTGTATACCCCACACAAATGACAACAAAAGAGAGGTACACTGGAGTGAACCCACCAGCAGAGTCTGAGAGCCAATGGGAAGAGAGACATCAGAAGTTTTATATTAAGTCCACCGTCTGCCCCTTGGTAATGCATCTGCATATTGCTGCTTTTGAGAATTGTGTCAAATATTATGATAGTAACCTGTTAAAAAGTAGTAGTAAAGCAGTAGCCAAGCTAAATCTGATGTGGGCAAAAAGGGATGCACTTGAACAATTAAGTAATTTGCCAAATGTTATCAAGCTAGTCAATAAAGGCAACAATGTTGTAGTAATGGAAACCACACACTATGAAAAAATGGAGTATTACTTTTTGAATGATAATGAAAATATAGCAAATTATCAACAAATTTGACACATGTTTTCAAAATGGAGCTTATTGAACTCTTATAGGTGGACACTAGTGCAGGAATCATTACAAAGGCAGCATTTAAACTTCTATGGACACTGCACTCAGGTGTGCTGGTCTTCTATACCTTACCTAAAATCCACAATAGAACAAAGAATCCACCAGGTTGCCAAATTGTCTTTGGGGTGGGATCCTTAACAGACAACTTTTCTAAATCTGTTGATTGTTTCTTACAAAAAGAAGTAATTAAATTTAGCGCCCACCTCAGAAAAAAATGGGTAACCTACTTTCTAAATTGGCAGATTTTGTTTGGTAAGAACAGTATTGGTTGATAATGATGGATGTAGAGGCACTGTATTCCTTTATTGAACATTGTAAGGGACTAGATACCTGCAGACACTATATAAGACATCACATGGATGGTGTCCTGGCTGCCTTTTTGATAGACTCAATTGATTTTATATTGAAACATAATTATTATAAGTTTTCTGATTAAATATATCTGCACCTGTTGGGAGCAGCCATGACACATATATGGCACTGTCTTTTGCAAATGTATTTGTAGGGCTGTAGGAAGCTGACATAATATACACCAAGACATTTCCTTAAGTAGACAAGGTTGTATTGTGGTATAGATACATAGATGACAGACAAGCATGTGCAATGGTTCTGCTGAGGGAGCAGGTAACCTTTACAAGTGGTTAAACACTAATTCTGTGCCCTGAAAAGGCGCTACAGGTAAAAAAGTAGCAACAAGTGGGTTTAGGAAACTGACACCAACCAATCTGTTGTTGCTGGGAACCAGCACCTACCCACATACTCTAATAGACTCCATACCTTGTTCTCAATTTCTTTGTGTTCATCGTAATTGTATTGATCAGAACATATTTAATGTTTAAACAGCGGAGTTGCAGGATAAGTTTAGTAGGAGGGTTTATGGACAGAAACTGTTAAAAGAAGCTAGATGAAAGGTGAAGAATGCTGACAGGAGCAACTTATTGCAGCCCAAGAAACAGGGAGATTGTATTGATTCTTAGCATGTGACCTTCTCACTCAGATTTCAATCTTTGGCTGGCCAAATAGGCAATATAGTATACAAATATTGAGACTTATTAATGGCTATCACAGTTTTGAAATACATACTAGGAGATCAGTCTCCAGAGACACTTAAATGCACTGCAAACATTTGTGACAACATTGTGAATGGCCACTGCCACAAGCAACAAAGTCTGACAGGTGGAAATTGGCTTCCCTCCCACCTATTGGTGTTTACAATGTATGAACTATAACATAGCTATGTAGTGCAAAAAAGGTAGAGTATGCATGCATCCCATAACAGGAATACAGTACAACATTGATCAGTTCATCACATGTAGCACAACCTTTCTAGTATATGCCTTGCTATGTTTTTGCAACAAGATATATTATTTATTTATTTAGCTTTTGTTGACCGGGTAAGTGCACTAGACAAATCCTGCCTATTTTCAGGCATGACCTGAGGGAGGGGGATACAGATGAATGCCAACTGACCTTGAACCAGATTAAGCTGTTGGTGGTAATTTTAGTGAATGAGGGAAATTTGGCCAGGACACCAGGGAAATACCCCTACTGGCTGCTGGTCGGCGGCTAGTCTGGGAGTCGTCCTGACGTCATGGAGGCAAGATGGCAGACTGCACTCAGACTCGAGAAGAGAAGGAGGTCGGAGATAAAGCGGTATCTGAAGTACATATGAAATCCCTTACCGGAGCAGATGGTATACATTTTCAGATCCCCCCGATATCAGCATTGCAACAGGAGGTGAATTTGAGTGTGGAAATGGTTCCTGGAGTCTCGTCAGGTGAATGCCTGGAGGAGGCTGTCTGTTCTTCTCTTCCGACGGCTTTTGATGGTACAACAGTATGTATGGGGCCGTCTGAGCCCCGAGCGGACTGCAATTGGCAAGAGATGGATTCTGAACGGATGGATTTCAGTGAGGGACAGCGTACTTCCTCGATCTTGCGGCAGCAGTTTGGATTAAGAAAAACGATACCTGAGGAAAGTTTGGACTGGTCTGAAGAGACTGTACTGATGGAGGCTGGCTGGAAAAAAACAGAAGCGGGTGTTTGGATGCCAGATCCTTCATGGGCCCTGACTATGCATGCCAACGACAGCAACACATTGCCTGAAGGTACAGCTGTAATGTTTAATAAGGGTACCCTTAAAAATGATACTAGAGAGGTTGGGGAGTGTGGCTTGGCTTTTTCTAAGCCACGTACCTCCACAGCTGTTCCAGCTGATTTACGAAGCTCATTTAAGCCTGTTTCTTCAGAAAAGCCACAAAGATCTCCAATGTCTGAACTGTTTAAAAATAAACTAGAACAGGCTCCTCGTAGAAATGCAGTCAGGATCAGGTATAAAGGAGGTTTAACTGAGCATCCAGACAGGTATTTTGTCTTTAAGCATTTATTGAAGAATTCTATGGGTTTTTTGGCCAAGGATATTTATGCACTAATACATGTATCTGGTGAAGATACGTTTGATGTTAGTTTTCAGACTACTTCACTCATGGAACGATTTTGGGAAAAATATTCTGTTCAGAAAACTACTTCATTATGGACACCTTGTTTTGCAATACCTCTCTCTAAACCTCTAATTCGGTTTGTAACAATTATGTTTCGAAATGAGGGGGTAAATGTGAATGACATCTATCATTGGCTTCAGTCAAAATGTGACATACTAAGCCCCCCAGAAGCCTTGTTAGATGTAGAAGGTATTTGGATGGGAGGGTGGAAATTCAAGGTAAAACTTTTTCAAGTTAATTCGGATATTGTCCACTTACCTAATAGTTTTTTCTTAGGCAAAGACAGGGGTTTGTTTTATAGGGGGCAGCCTGGCCTGTTATAAATGTGGGGACAGGACACATATTAGTAGTGTGTCCGATGTCTTGAAATGCCCATTGTGTGGTGGGTTTGGCCACTCTATTGATATGTGTACTAATATTTTTAAGTGTAATCTTTGTGATGAACAAGGTCATGCTTTCCACCAATGCCCCTGGGCCCGGAGAAATTGTGCAGAGGGTCTTGACCAAGATGAATTATTGCGTAAAGCCCAAGCTAGTACTAAGGGAATTAGTGAATCTAATAATTTACTTTCCCCTGAGGTTTCCCCTTCTTTACATTTAAAGAGTAATGCTGCTTCACATAATGAAGGGTTGAATCTTACGGAGGAGCCTCCAGTTGAGAAATTTGCTTCTAGGCCTACTACTGCTAATAAACCTCCCTCCACTACAATTATGCCCCCGCCCTTTGAAGTGGTTAAAAATAGGCGTTTCACAAGGGCTTCCTCGAAACAACCTGTGCCTGGCCCTCTCTCCACTGAAAATTTTTTTTCACCTTTGCAAGAAGATACTAGAGAGTCTGATTTAGAATCTGACACTTCACACATTTCAGAACTTATAACAGATGATGAGGAGAGTAAGCGACAGATTTGGCCAAGGAAAAAAAAAAAAGGAAAAGGTAAGTGCGAAAAGTGTGTCAGAAAAATAGTATCTAGTTTTCATTTTTTATGGCCACATTAAAGCTAGCTACCTTAATGTCTGTAGTTTAAAAGCTTTTAAAAACAACTACCTGTTTTTCTGTACTTAACAGCTTTAAAACAAGATATAATCTTTTACAAGAAACCAGCTCTCTTCATTATGGAAGTGAATCAAATAAAAGAAAATGGGTGTTAGGTCCTTCTTTTTGGACTTTCTGTTCTGACACAGCAGATGGGCTTGGCATTCTATTTGTAATACTGCTTTCAAAATTTCAAAGTAATTGTGATGTATATCCAGGAAGGATTTTAATTTTGGACTGCTCATTTTATACTTCTTATTTTCGTTTAATAAATGTTTATGGATCCCAAACTAAAACAGAGTATTGAAATATTTGAGGATATTAAACCATATCTATATACTAAAAGACATATCCTTTGGAGGTGATTTTAATTGATCCATAGATGCTGAATTTGTTAAAGCCAAAGGAAAAAAGTTTATTGTGACTCTAATGCCCTCCTTAACATAATTAAAGATGCTAATCTTAAAGATGTTTATCAAGCCTACATGCTGATGGTGAAACATATCATAGACACACCTTTTTCAACCAGAATTGATATGGTCTTATATCCCATTATTTATTTTCTAAATATTGTTCAGTTACTCCTACAGAATTCTCTGATCATTCCATTTTACTTTGTATTTTTCTTTAGAACATTTAACTCCTACATTGCATAACAAAGTTACTCAGTGGAGACTGA
Source organism: Neoceratodus forsteri (assembly GCA_016271365.2). Classification (NCBI taxonomy): domain Eukaryota; kingdom Metazoa; phylum Chordata; order Ceratodontiformes; family Ceratodontidae; genus Neoceratodus; species Neoceratodus forsteri. The sequence continues at coordinate 1,786,785,680 of CM057455.1, read as the reverse complement.
ACACTTCTTTTTAAATAATTCATTTTACTTTTCTAAATTAGAATTTTTTTTGCAGCCAAATATTCTACAATGGATTTGTTTTCATCACCTTTTGAGTGGTGGTTGCAAACAAAGCAAGAAATAAAACAACTTTTCAGGGTTGGGGTAAGATAAAAGTAGATTCTGATTACAGGAAGTACTTGCTTCTTAGGAATAGACTCTATAAATTAATGTCTGCTTTCGCTTCAGCAACGGATTCTTTGTACTTCACAAATTGCTGAAGTTAAGAATCAAACTGTAAATTTTCAATATGATAGGGCTAAATCTTTGGATTTAGAATTTAGGTTCGGCACAAAGCATTGTCCAAGTTCTGATCCTTATCAGGCATGCAAAATGAGATTGGCTGATATGTTTATGTCAGGTTTATGTGATGTTCAAAATAACATAGTAACTACTGATTTGGAAATGATGGCAGTAGTGCAAAGGCATTTATTGGATTTTTTTTCCTGCCAAGATACAATTACTCTAGAATCCTTTCCATTGGAACAGTTTAAGACTTTACCTTTAATTCCGGATAAATTGTTATATTGTTTAACTGATCCTATTACCTCACAAGAAGTTATTGCGTTATATAAACAATTAAGCTGGATCAGCTCCAGGGTTTGATGGTATTCCCAATGAATTTTATAAAACTTGTATTTTTTATATGAGTTACTTTTTTGCCCTTAGTTTATAATTTTTTTAGCATCAGGAAGGCCTTGTAAATCTTTTTCCCTCTCGTTATTAAAATTTATTTTCAAAAAAGGAGATAGACCTTATTATCAAATTGGTGTCCTATTAGTCTATTAAATAGTGATTACAAGATTTTAACAAAGATCTTGAATGTAAGATTAGAAAAGGTTGCTAGAATATTAATACATCCAGCACAAACTTGTGCCATTTCTCAGAGACAGATTCAACATAACCTCTTTATAATTCGAGATTTGTTTACTAGCAAGAAATATTTCCGAAATTCAGAAATGGTAATAGCATTGGATCAAGCAAGGGCTTTTGACTCAGTATGTCATTCTTATCTCTACTTTATTCTACTTCATTATGGGATTCCGAGAACCTTTGTCAATTGGCTCTCACTTTATATACTCATGCAGTCACTATTCCAATTGTTAATAATGCTTTAGGTGATGAGATATTAATAAAAAGGGGTGAGACAGGGTTGTCCCCTTAGTCCATTGTTATATACATTTGTTCTAGATCCAATCATCAGAAGTATTTCTCAGATGTTAATATTTCTGGTATTGCTCCTTCCCCTGGACTAGATCCAATTAAAGTCACTGCTTTTGCTGATGATGTCACCCTATTATTGGCTGATAGTTCTTCACTGCAAAGAGCTCTGGACCTTTTTTCCTTTTTTGGGACTTTTTCAGGGGCCTCTTTAAATCTAAAAAAAAGTTTTGTTCTACAATTAGGACCTAGGGTTCTGATTTATCTATGTGCTATAATATTCCCATGTTATCTCCACCACAGAAAATATTAGGTATATGGTTTGGGACGGAAGATATGGCACTTTTTAATTGGGAAAAACAATTATCAGCTGGAGACCTTAAGGTTACACAATGGAAACACTGGTGCTTTGGGAAACAAAAAAGAGTGCTGATTATAAAGAAATTTCTCCTCCCATTATTTATTTATGTTAGTCACATCCCCCACCATTTTCTTGTGAAACAAGATTATATAGTGTTTTTTTTTTCAAATGCTATGGGGAAACAGACTTAACCCAGTAAAACGGGAATTTACTTATCTAAGAAAGCAGCATGGAGGTCTAAGTATGGTTAACCCGGTGGGTTTTTTTCATTCTATTTTTTTGTTTTCTTCTTTTTCTTTTCTTTGGGGTGGTGTAACTTTACCATGGCACTATTGGGTCAAATCTATATGGCACAAATATTTTTTTAAATGGTCTCTTTATCCACCTAGAGTATTAGCTTCTGATGACCTTCCATCCTATGGTATTTCTACTTTTAAAAAACTTTTTCAGTGGAAGATTTCTATGCCACAATTAACTTTATTTATTAGAAAGTCCTTTTATAATTATATTGTATTTGACTTGTTGAAAGTTGTCCTCATTTTTCCGGACTGCACTCCATCCCATATGAAGTATGCTCTCAATAAATTAAAAGATGGTAGAATTCCGAATAAAGTTTGGGACATAATATGGATGTCAGCACATGGAAGGTTAGGAGTTAGAGGGAATTTAAAATATAAACCTTTGAGTGATAGGTATTGTCTATGGGATACTTGCATTAATATAGAAGAAAGTCAAACACATCTATTTTTAGACTGTATGCATACTAAGGAATTTTGGAAATTTACTGCCACACACTGGCCAATGCCTCATTTGAAATGTTTGTCCTATGAAACTTTGGTTCTAGGAAATTACTCAGGAGTGTGGGACATTTATCATAAAAGTACTTTAAATGTTTTTTTTTCCCTTTTACAGTTTTTTTATGGCAAGCAAGATGTAAATTTGTTATGCAACAATTATGTACACCTTATGTAATTATTGTATTATCTGTTGCAACAGAATTGAAAGCACTTAAAAACAAGATGAATTGATTTTTTCACATGTAAAAGTGAATGATTTGTGGAAGAAGTTTATGTTTATCTCTTAATATGTTTGTTAATTTGATGAAAAGGTTTTTCTTGTGATGGTTTTGTTTTCTTGTCAATAAAAATTCCCCTACTCTTTTTGATAACTGCCATGGGATCTTTAACATCCACCTGAACTACCACCAATCCAGGCAGATGGGACCTCGGTTTAACATCTCATCCAAAAGACGGCACCTCAGAAGTGCAGCACCCCTCTCATGCTGCACTACAGTGTCAGTACTGGGATATTAACCCAAGTGCCAGATGTGGGAACTGAACCCACAGCCCTCCGATCTCCTGGCCTCAGAGGCGAGTGTGCTACCTACTGAGCCACTGACACTGACTATATGTTGGGTGTACCATAAGAATGCCAGAGAAGATTGCAAAAGCATATCATGGACATCTCTAGAGGTACTGTGCACAACAAAAGTTTGCAAGATGTATAATGCCTTGGTCTTGAGCATATCAAATATGACCCTGGGGGTGTGGTTGCCTTAGCTACTTTCTTCAGAAGGAGGCTGCTTGGAATATTTAGATTGAACTGCTTTAAACCTCATGGCCATAATGAGGAGCTTGACTATAAACAGTTCCTATAGGCAGATTATCCTCATAGGCAGTGTGTAATCAATTGTGATATGGCTGAGATCTCTCTTTGTTCCCCGGTGAGGTATCGCTAGGGGGCCTTTAAATATGTAGTAATGTGCAAATTTGATTACTAATGAAATGTTAAGTTGCTCTGATTTTGTGTGACATTTGCTGCCTACAGCTGTTTTGTTGTACAGTATTTTCTCACTTTCTGAGGTATCTGGCGATGAAGGGATTTGAATCCAGTGACTGAGTAACCCATAGAAGTATTAAACAGGGAACTGGAGGAAGTGTTTGGAAAATGAGCTCACTATTAAGTTTGAAACAATGACTTCTCTGACTAAGCAAGATTTACCATCACACATATTCCTGAGAAGGAAGAATGAACTTTGCATCATTGGACTCTGCATTACTGAATCTTGTTTTTGCATCCGTCACTGACTACATATAGTAGTTGCCTGTGCAGTAAAGCAGTAATTATGTTACCAAATTCTAAAACATATGTGTACTAGCAACTTCTGGACAGTGACTAGTTCAAAAATAGAACCTGAGTTTAGTTTACTATATTTAATATGTTGGGAGTTAGATAGTGCTTAGACTTTTTCCAACATATTGTAACTTTTCTGAGTTTCTGTCCTTAGTCTAGTTATGGATGTTTATGCATTTATTTAGTAGTACCCAGTTGTTAATTGAGTTTACTGTGTTTGTGGTATTTTTTTTTAAGTAGCTATGTGTCTTTGTTACGTACTGCCCCTTGGAACATTCTAGCTACAGGATAGTTTGGAGGAGGGGGGCTGATTCACTTTTTCTGCCACCACGTGATTATATCAGAAGTCCTGTTCAGGCACTAGGAAAGTCAAACACAATAAACTATGGTAGAGTGAACTTTGAATGGTGGACTTTTTTTTTCTCTTCTATTTATTCTCCCCCAACCTGCGATTATTGACACATCGGAAGAGTCTAGCAGACATCCCTCTGCCTCTTGCCCTAGCTGGATGTACTCCTAGAACCCCATGGAGCCATGGTTTACCCCCAAGTGGGGACAAGGTGGGGCCCAGAGCACCCTGAAACTTATGTTGCATCGGTCCTGGAGCTGTCAGGTGGGCACGGGCACATGAGGGCACGTCTCCGGCTCTCCATCTTCCTGTTGATGGCAGGCTATTTTTTCACTTTTCCTGATGGGCGTCACTGTAGTCCTGACATCAAGGCATGACTGCCGATGTCTGCAATGCCATTCCCCTTGCCTACTGGTGTCAGTGAGCTCCAGACCTCCTCCTGAGGGCCAATCCTGCACCAAGTCACCCAGCATATTGCTGCACTCACAGCCTCTGCCAGGGATCAGCAAATGCTGAGCTACATCCCAACCTTCCTCCGGAGCAGGCAAGCAGTCAAGGGATGCTCAAGCCTTCTCCCCCCGGCTGGCCTTTCAGTGACCCGAGTCTGCTCCCGAACCTGAGTTGCTGGCATCACAAGCGGTAATCCTACTGCTGTGCCAATGGGCTGGTCCAGATGGTGGACTTTAAAGAGAGAATTTTCACCTTGCCTCTAGAGATATTCCTTTACCTTTTTCAATAATGAGACTCAGTCATATGTTCTATAACAATAGATTCTTTACTACTAGATGCTATGGATATTTTCAAACAGGTTATATACAGCAACCAAAAAGATTTACACATTTGCAAGAAAGGAAAAATAATGCAGTTAATCAGACAGATGACCTGTACAAAAAACTCACAATCGCATCTCACATGAGGCTATATATTTACCTGCCACCTACCTGAAAGGACATTCACTTAGACTGCCCTTCCCTCACACAGACTAACTAGCTATCAAACAGGGCTCTCCCTTCACTGGGATACTCACCAAGACAGTCCAATACTCTTCAAAGGCTGAAGAAAGACAGAGAAAGAGGGTTGGAGTCCAACTCCTCAATTTATGTGCTGAGGGCTGTAGGGAGTGACCAATCCCTGGAGTGAAAGTCCCTTCCATATTCGCCACCCATATATGTGTGTGTGTGTGTCTGTGTGTGTGTGTCTTGTGTGTTTGTGTGTGTATGTGTGATTACACCACCTGGCCAAATGTCTTGTTCTCACCTAGCACTTCTTCATATTAGGTTATTACTTTATTGTATCCTGCTGGCTCTGGATGCCTTTGTGGGAAAATGTGTAGTAGTAATAAAATATTTTATTTGTCATATGAATTCTATACTCAGTTGAGCAAAGCCAATTTTCAATTAAGTCTCATACAGTACACAATACAAGCAAAAAATGAAGAATAATAAGTTTAGACATTGTTACAACATTTGTAAAAAGGAAGGAACAAAGATACTGAAAGTAACATGTTTCAGACATTGTTGCTGACATATGTAACAACATTTGTAAAGGGAAGTGAAAAAACACAAGAAGTAACAGATTTCAGATGATGTTGCAAATATATTTAAAGAAGCAGCACTTTTGAAGGAGAAGTAGTACTCTCCGATCTGGGAGTTGATTACCATTGGAGCTTTCCCATGAGAGCTACTGGGACTGGTACTTGAAGTGCTAAATGCCCTACTGGCACAAAACCTGTCCAAGTGCAAATGTCCCTCTGGCCTGGCACCAACATGCTTTACTTATCGACTCCTGCCATCACCTCTCCACTAGCTGTACTCTACAACTGTTCCTTCTTCCTAGCATCCATCACATCTGAGCGACAGCATGCCATGGTCATCCCTCTCCCGGAAGGTGGTGATCTCCTGGCTCCAGGCAACTACCATCCCATCTCCCTCCTCCCTATCCTGGCTAAACTCCAGGAACACCTTGTCCTCTCTCAATGCTCATCCTTTCTCAACTCCTCTTCTTTCTTCATGCCTTAGCAGTCTGGCTTCAGGAACACCCATTCCACTACCTCATCCCTGCTGAGGCTCACTGACTACATTCTCAATTCAATGAACCAGGGCCACATCACTTCAGCAATGTTTGTTGACCTGGCTAAAGCATTCGACAATGTATCTCACTCTCTCTTCCTGACCAAGCTCTCCTACACAGGGATCCCTGATATGACTACTGATTGGTACTGCTCCTGTCTGGTAGGTCGGTCACAATCAGTCAAAAATGATAGCACAAGCTCCACCCCCATCTCTTTGGGTGTGCTACAAGGCTTGGTCCTGGGGCCTCTCCTGTTTTCCATCTTTCTAAATGACCTCCCCACCAGCTGCCCACAGACAGCCATTCATATGTATGTGGATGACATGGTGCTGTTTACATCCAGTCGCTCAACTACTGACATGGTCACCAGACTCCAGCAGGACTTCAACAATGTCCAGCTCTAGTTTTGCTCCAACAAGCTACACCTCAATGCCAAGAAAACTGTTTCCATGACCTTTGGAGGCTCCTCCACACCCCTACTTTCCACAGATTGGACAGGGCCACTCTGGGGGACAGCTCATCCTTCAAATATCTTGAGGTCTGTCTCGACCAGCACCTGGACTTTTCTGTGCATATCGATGCCATCCACAAAAAACTGCACCCCAAACTGGGTTCTCTTTACCGCAATTGTGGTTGTATCCCACTGCCAGCTCACCACGCTATTGTATAGAAAACTATATTGCCAGTTATCGACTACAGAGACATAGTCTACAGTGCCACCCTCAAGTCCAACCCCTCAAGACTGGACTCTCTCTCTTCCATTCCTTCTGTCAGTTCACCCTTGACTGCCCCTACTCCACCCATCACTGTACTCTCTATCAGTTGTGGGCTCTCCCCTCACTACAGGACCACTGTCTGTCACACTGTGCTCACCTCACAGCCAAGTTCTGGTCACAGTCCCTGCCCACTTACCACTCCTCAGTTCTCTCTGCCTCCTCTCAGCCTTCCTACACACTCAGGAGCACTCTCCTCCCTGCCAAAGTTGGCCTCAGCCACTCTCCACTGCAGCACTTACCGCCTTACCCACTAGCTCCCTTCATAGTAGCACTTTGACAACCCCACATTACCTTGTCCTGCACTCTAGGTATGCAACTGTGGGGGCTGTTCTCTTCCTTCTGCCAGAGCCTTGACTCCATCGTGGTTGCCCCCCTCATACTAGCTAAGTACCCTGCTGGCATGCTGGACTGTCCACACTCCCCTTTGTCCTTACCTGATAACTCACCCTGTTAGTGCACTGTTTACACCTCCCTTGTGGTTACCTGATAATCTGCTGCCTCCCCATGCTCCCATGAAACCCTGTGGTTGAAATGCCCCCTTACCGTATCATGCAAGACGCAATGTCTTCTCTACCATTTAAAACAAGTTATATTTGTATCATGTTTCCATTTCTGACTCTGTATCATGTCTCCATATTGTGCTGTGGCTCCACCTGTTATGTGGGCCTGTGTGTTACCATGACAATGTACCATGTTTGCTGTATCGTAATTTGCTGTATTGTAATTTTTCTTCTGTTTTGTAATCTCTCGGGTCGTACCTGAAAATAGGCACCTGTTGTCTAGTGTGGTTACCTGGTTAACAAAAACAAATAAATAAATAAATGATAACAGTCTCTCCTCCATCCCACACATGTCCACCACAGCAGGCCTGTCCGCCTTCAGATATAGGCTTCCTAAGCTGTGGAACTCCCTCACTGCAGACATTCAGCACCCACCCCAACAACCCAGTACCTCAATGCACATCTAGCTACTCACTTCTCCACTTGCACTTGAGACTAATCCTAAACTCTGCATCCTCCAGCAACTAGTTAAGCACTGGTTCATCTTTCTTTATGACATCTGTTGCTCATCCTACTCCTAATGTGCCATGTTGTTCTGCTCTGTGCGATATCTTGTCCTGTACAGTCTATGTTGGTTAATTGTTATTAGCTTATTTGTATTGTATAATTATGTTGAACCTGCATGCCAATTGTATCTATTGTACTCTCCCTGCTCCCCCAGGATGCATCTGAAATTGAGCAGTACCCTGCTCAGCATGCCTTTCTGGTAAAACTTACATAAATAAACAAATAAATAAACATGTTACCTGGATTCCATTTTGTATGCCCTATGTAATTCCAAACAGCAAGAATTTATATAAATATAAGTACAGACAAAAATAATTACACTAACAAACAAAGAGTAAATTAACCTACACTGCTAAATAACTGAGCACTCACCACCTTTTAAATTAAAAAATTTCAATACCAAAAAGTTAAAAGTCCATGATTTTTATTGTGTCATATGGTCATACAGGTAAATACCTGACACGTTTTGAACGCGTGGTCCTTTATCAAAAAAATGTTAAATTAACCTGTTCATATTCTTGTCACATCTGTCTCCTGGAAGATGATTGTGTGTTTATTTGGGTGACCCTCAAGGGACACTGCCATTCATTTAGGAACTGGTAAGTCCCTAAAGTATCATACAATGCACTTATCCTTGCCTAGGCAACCCATCTGCATTGACATTTTGTTAATCAGTGTGGTGCTGAATGGTCACGTTATTTGACTACAATGCCAAACTCCAGTACGATAATTTTGTATTTTGCCCACTAGTCCTCTGGAGCCGAGTCAGAGAATTATAATATGTGACCACAGTGAACTCCTGCCCATACAAATCCAGCTGCAGCTTCTGAAGTGTCCACACTGCCTTGAGATTCTCCCTCTCACTTATGACATATACCTACTCCCTGGGTAGAAGTTCCTGGCTTAGATATACTATGGGGTGCTCCTCCCCCTGCAGTGTAACCTGGTTCAAGAAAGTGCCCAACCAATGGTCTGAGGCTTCCACATGCACAATTAACTTGAGGTCATAATTGGGGCTAGCAAATATGGGTGACCTACCTAATGTCTCTTCAGCTTCCAGAAAACAGATTCACAGTCCTCTATCCAGAGAATGTTCTTTGTCAGGTTCCTTTTTGTCAGGGCCATTAGGGGCTTGGCCATATCACTCTTGTGAGGAACAACCCTCTTGCAGTACCCAGCTGTCCCCATAAATGCTCTTCTCTGTTTCTTTTTGGTAGGGGTGGGCCAGGTCTCAATGGCATCAACATTTGCAAGCTCTGGAAGGATGCATTCACTGCCCACCAAGTATCCAAGGCAGGACACTTCTGCCATGTCTGTCTGGCATTTTTCCACTATAATCAACAGCCCTGCATCATTCAGTTGGCAAAACATCTCCCTTATGTGCCTGGCATGATCCTCCCATGTCTAGCTATAAATGGCTATATCATCCATGTATGTCATTGTGTATATTTACCACCCCCAGGCAGAATGCAATCCACAAGCTGCTGGAAGGTTCTGGGTGCATTTTTCATTCCAAATGGCATTACTTATAACTCCAATAAGCCAAATGGGGGTACAAAGGCTGACATCTCCATGGCTGCAGGGTTAGAGGTGCCTGCCAGTAGTACCTTTTCAGGTCTATCATGGTCAGGAACCAGGATCCTTCAGCTGTTCTAAGGTCTCATACATTCTGGGTATGGGGTAGGCACCTGATTCTGTGCAGCTGTTGAGCCTCTAGTAGTCAACAAAGAACCTTGTGCTACCATCCTTCTGGAGATCAGGAACAGATGTGTGGCCCAGATGCTATTGGACTCCAAGATTACTCCAAGAGCCAGCATCTCTGAGTTCCTCCTGCATGATGTGTTTAACCCCCCTCTGGTACCCTGTAGGGGAACTGCCTCAGTGGTACTTGGGTCCCAGTGTCCACATGGTGTTAAGCAATTGTGGTGTACCCTGGTTTCCCTATGAACATTTCCCTAAATGCTCAAAGGGCCCCTCTCATCTCCTCTTCCTGTGCTGGTGTCAGCTGCTCCAAAAGAGTGAGATTATGCATGGAGGATTCCCACCTGCACCTCTCCAAGGAGGTCACCAGTGGAAGAGTCTCATTTTACTTTTCTGGCACACTGCACATAGTGAGGACAATTTCCTCCCTATCATAGTAAAGGCTTCATCATGTTAACATGATATAGCCTCTGTCTGCACCACCCAACAAGCAGTTCTACAACATAATTGACATCACTCACCTTCCTAACTATGGAGAAGCCACTGATCAGTTAAAGTCAAAGACCACAAACTAGTGCAGGGTTAGGGCAGACTAGTTGGGCCTGGTGGTCATTACCTGCTGACAATTTCTATGTTTCTATGAAAATGGGCCCTCCCATGCTGCATGCAGTTTATTTTGTTAGACTGGGACAGGTACCTTTACTCACCATCTAACTTTTTACTCCTAGGCTCTGGCACCACAGTCATACCAGGCTTTCTGCTGCTGTTGTTAAGTGGCTAAGTGCTCCTGGGTGAGCCACATGAGCTCGCTAAACCTGGTCCTGATGTTCAGGATGTACTAAATAACAGATTCCCCTTGGAAGGCAAGGTCACTGTCCCATTCATTCCTAACTAAATTTAGCAGCCCTCTTGCCCTGTGACCAAACAGGAGCTCAAGGGTGAGAGCCCTCTGGACTCCTGGGGCACTTCTCCATAAGCAAACAGGATATGGGGCAAATGCTTGTCTCTCACCCTCTTGTGCTGGTCTGTAAATGTCCTGAGTGTAGTTTTCTGGAACCCACTGAACTGCTTGACCAGGCCATTAGTCTCAAGGGGATAGGGTGAGACATAGAGCTGTTTCATCCTGCAATTCTCCATTGTCATTAGTGATGACATGAAATTCATCCCCTGGTCAGATAAAATCTCCTGGGGAAATCACACTCAGTTAAAGATTACCAGGAGCTCATCCGGCACTTTGTCTGCCTCAATGGAGGACATGGCCATGTCCCCACGGTACCTGGTTGTGTAGTCCATGGCCCGGATATTCAAACTGTGCCAGGCTGTGGTGCAAGTCTGGGTGCAGCTCAACTTGATTGTGCAGGGGTGTGGCCTGGGTGATATTAAACCGAGCTGCGCTATGGCGCAGCAGTTTTGAATATTGCACCCTGGCCACTCCCACTGTGCATGGCGCAGTGGCACTGCACCAGCGCAAGTGGCCAGAGTGGAGCATGGAGATGCACTATTGCAAGTGCCATTGCACCATGCACAGCACCTGTAATATTCAAAAGAGGACATGCAAATGGGGCCATAATTTATGCAAGGTGCACATGGGTCCATTTGCATGTCATTATGGCCCCATTTGCATCTCATTAGCATACAGGTGCACCGCTCCCTGATGACTTGCACCTGGCACCCTGCCAGGCAGAATTCGTCAGGGACCGATGCCCCCTGCAGCCCAGTCACTGGCATTTGTGTAAAACAAAGCCTCATCTAATATCCCTGGTGGTCCAGTGGACCGCTATGTGCCCAATCGTGGGCATTGGTATAATAAAGCCCCCCCATCCAATATCCCTGGTGGTCCAGTGGACCAATCACTGCCCGATCGAGGGCATCTGTGTAAATCCCCCCCGGCAATATCCCTGGTGGTCCAGTGGACTGCACTCTTCCCGATCGCGGGCATCTTTAAAACATAAAACATGACCTATTACCCTGATGGTCTAGTGTACCCCCTCCCACCCACCCACCCACTGAGCCCCACCACCCCGCCCTTCATCAGCTGGTGGATGGGCGGCAGTACCCCACCGCCTGCCACCCCACTGCCCGCCGACTGACAGCTCAGTAGGGCTGCATGCCCATTGGTTCACAACGTGAGCCAATGGGCATGTAGCCCATACCATACTACACAGTCCAGATATAAGATAGCAAAGATTTTCTGTTTTTTTTTTTAAATACTCTCTCAAATCACGAAAGTTTTGCAAAAAGTAGCATGAAACTTCTGCATTTCTGAACATATTTCGGCAGTTTCTTTCATAATTTGTGAATGTATTTTTTCTCCGCTGTTTAAAACAGCATTTCTTGGGAGTTTTACCCACAAAAAAAGATAGGACTGGCATCCTCAGGACCCAACTAGGTAAACCCAACAGTCAGTGTTTACCTAGATGGTCCCAAATTTAAATGCCAGGCATTTTTCTCTCTCATTAACTGAAAACAAAATGGCAGCAGCATGAAAGAAAAAGGGCCATTTGCGAAAGTAAAATTGCATTTGCAAAACTTTCGTGAGACACATATATTTTTTCCCATTGACTATAATGGGAAATTAGTTTTTTGAACAACTTTTGAACAGTTTAATATTTTTACACCAAACCTTTGAAAGGCACATTGGTGGCCCAGACTGCATCTTCTCTGAAGATTTTGGACTGAACAGACGAATTGTGTGAGCTGTGAGTGCGAGCAAAGAAACACGCAAAAAGTCTTTTTTTTTTTGCATTTTTGGCATTCTGTAGCTCCACAATCGTACATGCAACCAAATGCAACTTGCCAGATCCAGAAATCTATGGTACCAGACTGTGCATGCAAAATTTTGGGCAAATCTGTCATATGGTGGCAAAGTTATTAAGGTGCACAATTTGAGGTTTAACATTAAAGTGCTTACTCAACCCTAACTATACTGGCGCTACTGCACCAATGTAATATATATAGGGGATATGACATGGCCCGACTGAAAATATCATATTTATCTTCACGAGAGGCCAATGATATCATGATATCTCACGAGTGGCGAAGCCACGAGTGAGATATCATGATGTCATTGCCTCTCGTGAAGATAAATATGATATCTTCAGTCGGCCATGTCATATTCGGTTTATACTATGTATGTTTTGGGCTGCATTCAACAAAAGCTCCAAATGTGCACTTTATTACATTGCACTACATAGAGATGTTAGCTGTTTCAACACAAATCTGCAGTATGTCTATCAGCACAACAGATGCATATGTTGTTTAAAAATATATATGTAGTTGATCCTGCTACTTTAAAATTATTATGCCAAAATGTGTCTGGATTCTGGCTAACCTTGCCCTGACCACCCCAATACAACTCTATAGCCCTTCCCTCAAAAGAGCAGATTACATATATTCTTAAATAAAATTGTTTCATGTTGCTGCAGTAAACTCATTGATAATGCATATCTGGTTGATCTTGCCTACATCTTAACACAAATAATTGAATATATATCTCTGTTGATCTGCGCTTCCTTTTACCCATTGACCGATCAGAGCGCATTGAAGTAGCGTGACCGAGCGGAACAATAATTGAAAGTTACTTTCAATTATACAGCCTGTGCTGTAAATTGCTCAAAACTGTAACGCTTTCCTAATACTGGCTATATTTTAACAGAAGAAGCTGCCGACAACAGTAAGAGAGAGCGAGGAGCTGTGCAGCTTCAGAACAGCAGACGAAAGTGCGAGCATGCGTTGCTATGGCAACTGACACTCGCGCTTTCGTCTGCTGTTCTGAAGCTGCCGACTCACTCGCTCTTCTCTTACTGTTGTTGGCAGCTACTTCTGTTAAAATATAGCCAGTATTAGGAAAGCGTTACAGTTTTTGAGCAATTTACAGCACAGGCTGTATAATTGAAAGTAGCTGAGATTTCAATATTGTTCTGCTCGGTCACGCTACATTTCAATGCGTTCTGATCGGTCAATGGGTGAAAGGAAGTCGCAGGATCAACCAGATATGTTTAAGTTTAATTATTTGTGTTAAGATGTAGGCAGGATCAACCAGATGGAAGAGATGTGTGTTTTTTGTATTTTTTTTGGGGGGGGAGTTACTTGTACAGGGCAGAGGAAAGAGAGACAGGTGTCTGATGAAAAGTGAAACACTTTCACTTTCATCAGGATGACATATAGGAACGTGGAGATAAATGTATGATGTATAGGAATATGAAGATAACATTGATATCTTCACTGGGCAGTCTAGATATCATTTTTTATCCTTGTATTTATCCCAAAACATACGTTGTATAAATATATATATATATATAGATATATAGATATATAGATATATATATCTATCTATATATCTATATATATATATATATATATCTATATCTATATATATATATATATATATACATATATACTTGCCTAGTCACTTCTATGTTAAACCCCAAATTTGACACTTTAATAACTTGCCACTGGAAGATGGCCTTTTGCATGCATGATCTGGTACCGTAGTTTCACAAATTGTGACAGAATGGTTACAACATTTTTGCAAATCATGAAAGTGTTGTGCCCATTCTGTCACAAAAGGTTGCAAAACTTTCACGATTTGTGAAAGAACATAACCCAAAAACAGCAATTCTTTGCTACCCCACAGCATCAAAATGGTTGGGGCTTTTGAGCTGAAATTTGCAGGGTGGCAAGCCCTGGTCCCACATATGTGCCTTTTTGTGGTTTGGTCCTAAAGCATTCAACAGGCCCATAGTTACAGAGCTCCAAAATGTATACATTTTCCATAGGCTAACATTGCTAACATTGCGGCCCTGCAGTGACTTTTGACGCCGTTGTCTCAGAAACAGCACAAGATACGGATGTTTTATTCTCTGGACTAAGCCCGCATGGAGGTTTGAAGTCATGAATACCACTTCTGTGGATTTTTTCATAGTTGCTATGGTTACTGAGATATTGCCAACTTTGTCTAACAATGGTTCTTTTTTAGTACCATTCAGCTGCTGTATGGATCCATACTTATGTGGAAGTGGGAGCACTGGGCTCAAAGGGACCGCACTCCCACATATTCATACCATTTTGAAAAAATGAGCAGTGTGAGGGGAGCACAGGTCAAGGAGGACCCACACTCCCATTACCACATACTAGTTACTAGTTAGTTTATACTTTCTCAAAAAGAAGGGAAATTCATTGGAAAAAAATGATGTTACTGCATCAGTTATGGTTGACAGTACACCGACAAAATTTGGAAATATGTATATATATTTTATTTCATTTAATGTTTATTTTTTATACTTGTAAGCAGGATGAGCAAAACTGCCCTTTTCCACCAGCGACAAGTTAACACAGTTAACAGATAACAGAAACAACATTCAGACATATAATCAGATTAAAACAGTAAATACAAGAAGGTACGAAGTAGAATAAAGACAAAGGCTATAATGTTAAACATGTACAAACATCATTATCCATCAACCAATATTTTAGCCTTGATTTAAAAGACCAAATTGTTTTACATTTAGTAATATCGTTAGGCAAAGTATTAAAAAACAAAGGTGGCCTATATGGTATTGATCTCCACACAAAAGCTTTTTTAAAAAAAGTAAGTTTAAAAGTAAACTTTATTTCAGATGTACCACAGGAATTAACGGACCCAGGGTATAAAGCAGAAACTGCAGGCGAACAAAAAAGGCCACATACATATATACATATATACATATATATATATCTATATCTATATATCTATCTATCTCTATATATATATATCTCATTGCAAGAAACTTTGTTAATGCATCAGTTAGAGTTCTTACTAAAGCAAAGAAAAGCCAGGAAATGGGATGATAGGGTTTCCAACCCTAACACCCAGCCACCACCCTGCAGAGACAGGCATCAGGGGGTGTTTTGGAGTCATCTGCCCTAACACTCACCCCATTCCATAAGTAAATAAGCTGAGTTGGGTACAATATAGGAGAATGGGGTGAGCATTAGGGCTGATGACTACAAGGCACCCCTCGATGCCTGACAGTCTCTGTAGGGTGTAAATGGGGTGTTAGGGTTGGAAATCCTAACACCCCATTTCCCTGTTTTTTTGCTTTAGTAAGAACCCTAACTGATACATTAACAAAGTTTTTTTTTTTTTAATGAAGTTCCTTACTTTTTCAGATAGTATAATCATCTCCTCATTTGTCTGTGGGAGCACAGGGCGCTACGGGCCCTGCACTCCCATCACTCCATACACATGTATATGTATGTAACCATGGAAGTGCAGGGCCCAGTCTATTCACAGTACAACAGTGACCAAATTGTAAGCATAGCCATCTTATTATCCCACCTCATGTACGTAGGTATAGAACATTTTCAAATCCATGTCAAAATGTAATTCTGTGCAATTGCAGTGCCATTCCGCTCCACAGGTGTAAAAAACACATTTTGGCAGGATATGAAAAATCACAGCTATGACATACATGAGGTTGAGTAATAAGAAGGCTATGCTGAATATCTGGGGTCAAAATTTTTAACATTTCCAAAGTTACAAGTGGATGTAGCAAAATTGTAACAAATTATCATAACTTTGGCATTTTTTTCATATTTTGACCCAAAACTGTGAACATTGTCCTCTTATGACCCCACCTCAAAAACCCCATAGGTGAAAAATTCAAATCTGAGCCAAAACACCATTCTGTGCCACAGGTGCGAAAACACATTTCAGGCAGGATGTGAAAAATGGCAGCTGTACTGTTCATGAGGTGGTATGAAAAAATGGTTATGTTGAAAATTTGGAGTCAAAATATCACAAATTACCAAAGTTAGATGGCCCACTGGCCTAGGGGCAGAGCACCTATCTGCAACGCCAGAAACCTGGGTTTGGGAACGGACCTGTGACATCAGAGGGCTGGCTGAGGACAAGGATTGAGTGTCCTAGGGACTGCTTCCTTCTCTGTGGGAGGGGGTAGAATGGTCGGTACAACATGGACCCCGGCAGAAGCGGGGGTTACCACCCTTGCCAATGCTGTCACTGCGGGGGGTGGGGCAGGCACAGGCTGTCATTGCACATCCCTGCCCCAGGAAAAAAACAGCAAGAAAAATGCATGGCTACCCAGCATGAAGCCTGCCTCAAGTCCTTGACTCCAATTGTTCCACTGCCTCCCCACTGACCTATTCTGGCATCTGCGGCACTGCCAACCCTGAACCCTACTCTGGGGAGGAAGTCAGGGAGGTCATGTCAGTGGTTTTCTCCACTGAAATCTTCTCCCATCATAGACAGCCTTGTTCAGTGCCATGACCCCACCCTGGTGGTAAGCCAGGGGGGTATGTGTGGGGATAGAAAAGGCAAAGTGGGAAGAAAGCAGGGACCAGATAGTTAGGGCAGAGGATCGAGCGGCCGTAGCACAAAAAAAAAAAGCAAATTACCAAAGTAATATTTGTGTTTGTACAGACATTTGAAGGAACACTTGTAATGCAGTCATTTTTCGGATTTATTTTCACCAAATTTTCAACATGGGATTTTGTGACCCCACCTGATGAACACTGGCACAGTCATTTTGTTAATCTGTCCCAAAAGGTGATCTCCACAGTGACTGTGAGATCACCTTCTGGGCCCAATTAATGAAATGACAGTAACAGTGTTCATGAGAAAGTGTCCCAACAAGCCCCCATTAAAAATTTGGTGAAAAAATACCTAGAAATGTCAAAGATATCAAGTTAAGTTCAAAACTCCATTCAAATACTTTATATGGCATTTATTGTACCTTGATTCATCAGTTTGAAGTTCATCTTTGAAGAGTGCAGACTTGTCCCCCTCCAAAGAAGATGACAGCCCAGGACCTCCAGCCGTAAGTATAGGATAAGGGGGCAGTGGGTGCTCAGTGGAAGGATCAGGATGGTGGGAAGGTGTCAGAGTCAATGACGAAGGACCATTTTCTTCGTTTCAGGTTTTAAAAATTAAAGACGTTGCAGGACAGTTTTCTTTTTTTAAGGTAAAAAAATACTAATACTATTAGGTGACACTGGGAGTGGGCTCCCCTGTGTCCCACACTGCTGGGGGGAATTGTGAATGCCAACAGTTGGATTGGGCCCCCCATGTCGACAATAATTATAATAACAATGGGAGAGTGGTGAGGGGGGCATCTGACATGGGGGTGGGGATCTTTGTGTCAGATTATTACTGTAAATATAAAAAGATGAAAGAGAATGGTGATCAGAGATTCAGAGTGCTGCTAGACACCAGTGAAAGGGCAGCACACATACACAACTCTTGTGGGATGGGGTGTAGGTAGCAGTATTACTTCACAGATATCAACTGTGAACATCGGTTGTCAGCTGCCAGTACTGCAGCAAGCACCCACATTATTTTCTGCCATAAAACACTGAAGGAGCAGGGGGACTACGTGAGTCACTCAGCATCTGTCTGTCTCGCACAAGCAGCACAGAAACGGTTGGGTATTTCCTGGAATGTGGCTAGACCACACTGCAGCCACCTGCTTGGAATGAGGATTTATCACCCAGAGCAAGACTGTCACAATGAACCTACATCTGCAGTTTTGCTGTGCTCCATGTGGGACAGTGGTACACCACTTGTGGAATGGGGGTAAAAGTGGCAGTACTTCTTGACTGCACAGCATGTGAGAGGCTCCGTTTTAAGCTGTCTTCGTGTCACTGACTAAACTTGCTGCATCTGGTGGGGTGGGGGGTACATGCGGCAGTACTACTTCTACTGCACAGAATGTGAGGAGTTCCATTTCAAGCACTCCTTAGGCCGCTGCTCGATCTTGCTGTGCTGCTTGATCTACAAGCCTCTCGTGGGATTGGAGTACTACTTCACAGGTGCCAGCTGTGAAGGGGGATGGGGTCAGCTGCCAGTACTGCAGAAAGCATACACATTTTTCTCTGCCATAAATTGCTGAAGGAGCACAGGGACTGCAGGGATCACTAGGTCTCTGTCTCTGTCTCCAGCAAGCAGCACAGAAATGGGTGAGCATTTGCTGGAACACAGCTAGACCACACTCCAGCTGTCTTCTCGGAACAAGGATGTATCACCCGAAGCCAAACTTTTACAATGAGCCAATGTCTGCAGTTTTGTAAGCTCCATGTGGGACAGAGGTACACCTCTCATGGAACAAGGGAACAAGTGGCAGTATTACTTGACTGCACAGTATGCGAGTGGCTCCATTTCAAGCTGTTTTCATGCCACCAACCGATCTTGCTGCCTCGGTGGGGTGGATGTAGAAGTGACAGTACTACTTCTACTGCACAGAATGTGAGTGGCTTTATTTCAAGCACTCCTCACACTGTTACATAGAAACATAGAAGTTGATGACAGATAAGGACCGCAAGGCCCATCCAGTCTGCCCATTTCTTTTTCTACCTTATAAATGTGCCATTGGCCTTTGCTCTGTCAGTGGCCTATCTATTCATAGTCATTTGTATTGCTCCCTTATGCCTATCCCATGCCTGTTTGAAGCCCTGCACTGTATTCATAGCCACCATTACTTGTGGTAAGCCATTCCATGCATCCACCATCCTTTCTGTGAAAAAGAATTTCCTCACATTCCCCCTTAATCGGCCCCCCTCTAATCTCATGCTGTGCCCTCTTGTCCTGCTATTTTTCTTACATTTAAACATGTTAGACTCTTTCACCTTGTTAATGCCCTTAAGGTGTTTGAATGCCTCGATCATATCACCTCTCTCCCTCCTTTGCTCAAGGGTATACATATTGAGCTCTGTTAATCTGTCTTCATAGGTCTTCTGATGCAAACCCTGCACCATTTTGGTTGCCCTTCTCTGGACTGCCTCAATTTGGTTAATGTCCTTGTGAAGGTGTGGCCTCCAATACTGCATGCAGTACTCCAGATGGGGCCTAACCAGAGTCTTGTAAAGAGGGATTATTACCTCCCTCTTACGACTTGTGATACCCCTACTAATACACCCTAACACCCCCCTAGCCTTACCTACTGCTTTAGAGGTCTGCTTGGATGATTTCAGGTCATCAGTGATGATGATGCCCACATCTCTTTCTTCCTTTGTGACTGCTAGCAACTCCCCTCCCAGCCTATAGGTGGCTTCAGGGTTTTTCTTCCCTATGTGCATGATTTTGCACTTCTTTGCAATAAATCCCAGTTGCCACTCTTCTGACCATTTTGCTAGTTTATCCAGATCTCTTCTCATTCTGCCCACCTCATCTGGATCATCTACTCTGTTGCAGATCTTGGTGTCATCTGCAAACAGACAAGCCTTACCCTCTAGTCCATCTGCAAGGTCACTAATGAAGATGTTGAAGAGGACTGGCCCCAGAACTGATCCCTGAGGTACCCCACTTGTGACTTGCATCTCTTCTCACTGTATACCATTTACCACCACTCTCTCTTTTCTGCCCATCAACCAGTTTGCCACCCAGTTGACCAACTTCTGACCCACCCCGAGCCTACCCAGCTTATTTATCAATCTTCTATGTGGAACAGTGTCAAAAGCTTTGCTGAAGTCAAGGTAGGTGACATCAACTGCTCCCCCTTGGTCCACCACTCTGATTACCCAGTCAAAGATATCTATGAGATTAGTTTGACAGGACCTTCCTTTTGTAAACCCATGCTGTCTTGGATCCTGTGCCCCTATGGATTCCAGGTGTTGCACTATCCTTTCCTTAAGGAGTGCCTCCATAATCTTGCCCACTACTGAGGTAAGACTGACTGGTCTGTAGTTCCCTGCCTCCTCCCTGCTACCACTCTTGTGGAGCGGGATCACATGAGCCCTTCTCCAGTCTTCTGGGACCTCTCCTGTGCTCAGAGACTCACTAAACAGTTCTGCTAATGGCTCTGCTAGTTCCACCTTTAGCTCAAGTACCCTGGGATGTATGCCGTTAGGTCCCATTGCCTTATCCACCCTGAGCTTAGCAAGCTCTTGTAGGACCCTTTCTTTTGTGAAGGGAGTGGTGCTCACCTCCCTCCCCCCTGTGTCCATGATGCTGAGCTGTGGGCCCTGCCCTACCTTCTCTTCAGTAAATACTGAGCAAAAGTATCTATTTAGGATAGATGCCTTTACAGGATCCTCCGTCTCACATGCTCCCTTTTCTCCATTAAGCTTAGCAATACCCCCTCTGGACTTTCTCCTTTCACTAATGTATCTATAGAAAGTCTTGTCACCTTCTTTTACTGTTCGTGCTAGTGTTGCTCAATCTTGCTGTGCTGCTCGATCTATTTGCCTCTGGTGGGATGGTGGTACCGGTGGATATACTACTTCCCAGGTACCAGCTGTGAAGTGGGGGACAGCTGCCAGTACTGCAGTAAGCACCTGCATTTTTCTCTGCCATAAAATAGTGAAGGAGCACAGGTACTGCAGGGGTCACTCAGTATCTGTTTCTGTCTCTTGCAAGCAGCACAGAAATGGGTGAGCATTTGCTGGAACACGGCTCGACCACACAGCAGCCATCTGCTCAGAACAAGGATTTATCACCTGGAGCCAGACTGTTACAATGAACCTATTTCTGCAGTTTTGCTGGGCTTAATGTGGGATGGGGGTACCACTGGCAGTACTACTTAACTGCACAGAATATCAGTTTTTCCATTTCAAGCTGTCTTCACGCAGTTGACTGATCCTGCTGCCTCTGGTGGGGCAGGGGTACAAGTAGCAGTACTATTTGATTGTACAGCATGTGAGCTGCTCTGTTTCAAGCTGTCTTAATGTCACTGACTGATCTTGCTGCCTCTCATGGTACGGGGGTACAAGTGGCAGACCTACTTGACTGCACAGTATGTGAGTGGCTTCACTTCAAGCAGTCTTCATGCTGCTGGCAAAACTTGCTGCCACTGGTGGGGCTGAGGTAAAAGTGGCAGTACTACTTCTACTGAACGGCATGTGAGCTGCTCCATTTCAAGCACTCCTCACATTGCTGCTCGATCTTGCTGTGCTGCTCAATCTACATGCCTCTCATGGGATGGAGGTGCAGGTGGCAGTACTGCTTCACAGATACCAGCTGTGAATGGGGGGATGGGGTCATCTGCCAGTACTACTGCAAGTACCCACATTTTTCTCTGCCATAAAACACTGAAGGAGCACAGGGACAGCAGGGGTCACTCAGTCCCTCTCTATCTCTCACAAGCAGCACAGAAATGGGTGATCATTTGCTAGAATGCACCTAGACCACACTGCAGCTGTCTGCTTGGAAGAAGGATGCATCACCCAGAGCCAAACTGTCACAATGAACCTATGTCTGCATTTTGGCTGGGCTCTATGTGGGATGGGAGTACAGGCAGCAGCTCTGCTTCACAGCACATGAACAAACAACATGGGAATTCACAACTTGTGAGCTATAGCTTGCTTCACTACTCATTTCACCACCACATCATAACAAGTGCCGAGACAGGACACTGAGTGACATGACCTTGTGTCTTTGTGGCTCCCTTTGTCTCAAGTCCTGTTTTATAGGTTTTGAAAAATACATATTTCTGGGCACTGGCAGTGGGCTCCCCAGTATTTCACACTGCTGGGGGGTGGTGATATACATATCTCTGGGCACTGGGCTCCCCACTGTCCCACAGTGCTGGGGAGAGGCTACTTGTGCCAACACGGGGAATAGGCACCCTGATGTTGGCAAATACAGTATGGCAAATATGTAGTACAACTTGCCTCAGCCCCCTTCCACTTAGAGGGTTTAATACCCTTAAATAATAGTAGCCTTAGGAATCAGATTCTGGGGTCAGTTAACCTCAGAAATGCTTAGAAATGTCTGTTGTTGCCCCAGAGCTTTTAATGCCACAAATGTTGACACAACCTCCTTTGTTTCACGAAACAGTGCCACAATTTGCAGCACTTTCACAAAAGTACTTTTGCAAATTGCAGCACTAGTGCCACAACTTGTGGCAGTAAAAACAGCCTGATTAAAATAAACACATTTCTGGCTATTTTTGTGAAAAAATAATCACAAAATCCAATTCCATGGGCCTTGATTAGGTGGACACACATGTTAGTTTTTACCAAGGCACACTATTTTTTAAGTTATCTAGTTTTTTACACATTGCTAATGGAAAACAAGATGGGGTACTCTAAACACTACATTCCACATTTGCGAAAGCAAAACCCACTTTCGTGGCAACAGAACAGCACTTTTGCATGGCACATCTAATTTTTCCCATAAGAAATAATGGGAAACTTTAAACTTGAATGGATTCATATCTTTTCACCAAACCTTAAAAAGGAACATCTGTGACCCAAGCCTGATATACACTAAAAGATTCAGACCAAACACCCAAGCTGTTTCTGAGAAATGGCACGATGAAGGATTTGCACAAAAATGTTAATTTTCACATTTTTTGACACTCTGCATCTCTGCAACTGCATATCTGACTGGAACGAAACTTACCAAATCAAGAGATCCCGGATCCCTCACAGCACATGCAACATTTCATGTGAATCGGTTGAACAGTTGCAAAGTTATTAAAGTGCAAATTTGGAGTTTAACATAGAAGTGACCATAACCAAAAATATTTACACATTTACAGGAAAGGAAAAATAATGTAGTTAGACAGATGACTTAAAAAGTTCACAGTCTCATCTCACACTAGGCTCTATATTTACCTGCTAGCTACTGTAACTTGAAATGACATTCACCTAGACAACCCTTCTGACACACAGATGAACTAACTATTGAGCAGGGCTCTCCCTTCCCTGGCACTCTCAACAAGAAAGTCTGGTCCTCCTTGAAGGCTGCAGATAGTCAGAGACAGAGAGAAAGAGAGTTGGGGTCTAACTCCTCAATTTATGTGCTCAGAGCTGTAGGGTGGAACTTCTCCTTGGAGTGACAGTCTCTCCCATATTCCCCACACACGTGTGTGTGTGTGTGTATGTGTGTGATTACATCAACTTGGCCAAATTGTCTTGTTCTTGCCTAGCACTTCCTCACATTGGGTTATTACTTTATTGCATCCTTCCAGCTCAAGATGCCTTTGTGGGAAAATGTACACTTTCCCAGCTGGCAGTTGTTTACCCCTTGGAGCTCTCCCATGAGAGCTACTGGGACATGTGACCTGCACGCCAATTTGTATGCCCTATGGAACTCCATACTGCAAGAACTCATATAAAGAAGTGTAAACAAAAAATATTTACACTAACAAAAAAAATTAAATTACCTGCCTACATTCCTGTCCCAATCTGTAAGTGTGATTCTGAGGTTTTGGTAACTATGGTAACTCATGCACCATAAATAGTGTTGGTGGGTAGAAGGATGAGTGGTCCAAAGCACTGGGGTTAGTTCAGATGTCAGAGGCAGCATCCCAATAATACAGCATTGTGATATTTGCATATATGACTTGAACACTTTAAAAACTGACCAGCTTTTCATTTGCACTAGCAATAACTTGCATAGTTTTTTCCTCAGTCTGTATTAGCACAATATTAATCAAGTATGTAGCATTGCTACTAGTTATATGGATTTTAAACACTGTGATAATGGAATTCCGTACTGTTGTATGTGAGTGAATACATTTTTTGCTTGCTTTGTATTCAAAAAAACAGTGGTGGCTAACAAATCTTTTCTTCCTTATGCTGTGGAATTGAAACTTGACAGTGCTATGACACCGGGATTTAAGCTCTTATTTTACTATTTTATTTTTCTAGTCAAAGTTTATAGCAGGAACAACTCCATTGAGCAGGCTCATTCACAAGGCGGTCCTGATAGTATAAATCAGGAAAATAAAATGTACAAGGCAAACAGGATTACATACAATTGCAGTACATAACACATAAAATTGTGATACATAATAACAGAGTACAAAGACATTCATTTTATATACATACAATATTTACAAATATTTACAGAGCACACCTTAAGTTAGCAAGCTTCTTGAGTATGACCCCAGGTGAATCAAGGCAATTACTAATTACAGCTATATGTGTTTTTCAGCTTGATACTGGCAAAGACTTTAAAGAATTTGACAGAGATGAGACTGGTGAGTTTAAGTACAGACTGGAGTTGGTTCCAAACTGAAGGGTGGGTATAGGAGATAGCAAGTTTCCCAAAGGGTGTACGAGACCTAGGGATATCTAGGATGACGAGGTCCAATTTCCTGAGGGAGTATGTAGAGTGAGAAGTATGAATGAGGGAGGATATGTAACTTTGGAGCTGATTTAGAAGGGTTTTAAGCACCCATATACCAGATTGGATCAGGCGTCTGGTGGAGAGTGATGACCAGCCAACTGCGGCATATAGGTTGCAGTGATGAGTTCGATCATCAGACCTCAGACTTCAAAGAGCAATAATTGCTCATAAATTATTTGAAAAGGAAGTGGTGGGGGGTTTCTACAGTGTTTAAGTTACTGATAAAACAACCTAGATTAAAAGAAAGTTTAGTGTGAGAGGAAAACCAACCAAGCCCCAAATAAAACAAGCAGTGGTGGCAAAGTGATTAGCAACAAAGAAAAAAGGATTGCAGATGCAAATGGAGTTGGAAACTTAGTATAAAATTTATTTCATAGCAGGTATGCCTTCCAGTGGCATCAGAATGAAACACCTATACCTATTATCAGATGGGGCTTCATCAGGGGGTGGGTTGGCTTAGCACTTACAATCGGGTTTTAAGTACCAGTAATTCAGGTCATGTATGTGGTAATAATCAGCGCTGAATAACTTTACCCCCCTTTGCAAAGCATCTGCCAAGTCAGTTTGCCAATAACCTTAATGATTCCATGTTCAACTGTTTTTAATCTTTATAAAATTGCACTTATAAGCATTGTTTGTCACTTTCTGTCAGCATGTGTGCTAATTAATTGTGAATTAAATATCAATGAGGGAGCAGTACTTCAATGCTCATCACTCTTGGAAACATAGCGCCCTGATGAAGTCCATTGTGACGATACACTGGGTTGTTTTATTCTGACACCTCTGGAAGGCATACCTCCTACAAAGGAAATGTTATACTTAGCATTCAGTTCTGCTTGTGTGTGTCATCCCTTTTTCTTTGTTGCTTTTCATTTTGTTCTAGAGCAGCTGGCAGCAACCTCAAGAGAACAAGATGTGCGCTTCCCTTTATAAGCAGCAGTGGTGAAACATTTAGTCAAAAGAGAAAACCTGCAAATGTACAGCCTACCAGGTCAGTTCCCTGTATGTAGAATGGTACACGTCAAAACTGCACAACAGAGACAGCACAGACGGGAATAGTGACAGGGTGCAAAATTGCTAAATGGTCTATGCGCGGTTGTGCACCCTGACTCTGTTCCCTCACAGATAAGTCCTCTGCTGGGAGGAGGGTCCACTGAGTAGCTGCCATGGCTCAACTGGATGAGCCACAGGCAGCAATGGAGGTGATGCGTCTGAAGACTGGGTATCAAATCCCTGTCCCAGACACATGGAATTTTTCTTCATTTCGCACTTTGTGTGATTTAAGTGTACAACCCCCCCTGGAGTTGATTACTTTAGTTTGGGGGGTTCAGGGTACAGGTGGCAGAGCCCCCCACAAAACATACAGAAATGCCACTGGCGATATAGCACATTGTATTGGCAGCACAGTATATTGCTGCAGCATTGTGTCATGTGACATTATGGTCCCATGCCAATTCACAGTATAGCATATGCATTTCATTTTGTAATTATATTCAGAAGGGCACTGTATTACACTAGGGAACTACAACATAACAACGGTAACAAGATACCCTAGGCAATGGCTATTCTTGCTCTAGTTGTTACATTTTGTTTAATTCTATAAACCATTTATGGAAATGGTGGTAGACACATGGAACAGCCTCCCTGTGGAGGTCATGGGGGCCAAAATGATAGGTGAATTCAAGAATGCATGGGATAGACTGAAGGCAACCCTAGTGCTAGGAAAGAGAAGGTAAGCTGCAGATCAATTAGGATCTGGAGTTTATGACGTAAGTAGGGAAATGGGCCAACTCGGTAGACCAAGTGGTTCTTATCCACCATCAGATTCTATCTTTCTATATTTTCTGTTTCTAAGCCTACAGATTAAAGGTGTACTGACAGCTGCAATACTCAGTAAGAAATCTGGTAACCTCTTTAAGCCATGCATCATTTGGGTGTTTCTTAGTAGCACACTATCTTCCAGTTATTATTTTGGGTTTAGAACTAAGGACCTTTGTTTTCTATGTTCAAGACCAGCTTACTCTCACTCAGTGAATTATAACTCAGACTGAAGTTGAGGTTAAAATTAAGATCCAGCAAAGTCTTACTATGCAAACTGTGGTAAATAATCAGGCCATCCACATATAGTAGGGTATTGCATTTAGAACTGAACTGTGGAAGAGTACCGTATAACCACTGTTAAAAGCAAAGGCCCCAGGATGGATCCTTGAGGAACCCCTTCACTGATAAGAGCAATTTCTGATGAAATGTTTCCTAGTTTAAGCAGTTGTTCACAGTTCTGTGGACTGTGGCCCTCAAAGTCAATGTTAGATATGGTAGGTAGAGCTAGACAGATGTAATGGCCACAGTGCCTCTTTGTGCGCAAACCTTCTTCTGTATTTCTCTGTGCTCTTAATCTAATTTTGAAGAACATTCAAGACACAAGTACTACCAAGTCTGTCAAATAATACAATAAGTTAAGGTCATGTGCCTTGATTATAACAGTAAAAAAAAGGCTCCAGACCACATACTTTGTATGTGAATGGTTGCTTCAGAAGAATGCTACAGAGCCACTGGCCTTAATCAATTGCATTTAGGAGAAGGGAAAGTAGAGGTGCTGTGGGTTCAGATCCAAATGACAACAGGAAGGAAATTGAGGCAAGATGTGTCTAGGTGTGATAGACAGGTCACCTTGTCTGGATGATGACAAGCATAGACAGTTAGGTAACATGATCAAGATGGCAGCAGATTGGGGCAAAGTGGTAGTATTGGAAGACTTCAATTTGCTTATGGTGGCAACTAAATAATCCTGGAAACAGTCCTGAACAGGTTCCTGGTACAGAGGGTAGCAAACTGACACCAGAAGCAGCCATCTTTGACTTGGCGCTAACAAATAGCGACTATGTTAGGGACATCAAGGTGAAAGAGCTGCAGGGGAGCAATGACCACTGTATGGTATGGTTCAAATTTGAAATGGGGAGGGAAACCTCAAGCATGAAGATGAGGGTGCAGGATTTCAGGAAGGCTGACTAAAGTAGGATGGGTGAGATTAAGGGGGCATGAAGCTAATCTTAGCAAGATATGGGAGTAAACCAGAGGTATTCAGTGATCAGAGAAGAGATTGCAGTAGCCACTACAGTAACACATGCCTTAAGCAGAAGGGGGAAGCTCCAAAGCCATGAGACCTAGTTGGTTCAGTAGGGAGGAGAGTCAGGCAGTGAGGGACATGAGGACAGCTTACAGAAAATTTAGGAAATCCCAAATGGACAAGGATGAGAGAGCCTATTTGGAGATGGCTGGGAGGTCAGTGGAGTGGTCAGACAGGACAAGGCTATGAAGGAGACGGAAACTGCAGAAGGGTTTAGGGAGGGAGATAAGACCTACCTCAGATACACTGGTGACAATAGGGCTACAAAGGTAGTCATAGTGAAACTAAAAAATGGTGAAGATTGGGTGGAAGGAAGTAAAAAGAAAGTGATGGATTTAACAAATACTTCCATTTGGTCTTTACTAAGAAAAAGGATAGACAAGTGCCACGGTGGGGCAGGAGAAGAAGGAGGCATGTATGAGGACATGTCTCCTTCTTCTTCTGCACCCCCATGGCACTTGTTGTCTCCAGAGTATCTGAGGAAGGTCTCATCTCCCTGGATATTGTGACAGTCACAGAAACATGGGACACAGAGAGCTATGACTGGGATGTCAACATACCAGAGTACACAATCTACAGGAGGGACAGGGAGGGTAAAAGAGGAGAAGGAGGAGTAGCTCTCTATGTAAGGGAAGGGATCAAAACAATGGAACTAGAGGGTAAACAGAAAGGAGAGGAGGCACTGTGGGTCATCCTGGAGACAGGAAATGGCACCATAGTTCGCACAGGGGTTATATACAGACCCCCTCCTCAGGGGGAGGCAATTGACAAGGAAATGATAGAAGGCATCCTTAGAATAGCAGAAAAAGGGGGTTATTGTTGACTGGGGACCTGAATATGCCAGATGTTAACTGGAGCACCTTTTCTGCAGCCACATCTAAGAGCAGGGTCATTCTCTATATGCCTCAGGCAGCTAATGTAGGAACCCACTCGGGAGAGAGTAATCTTAGACCTGGTACTCTCAAATGGGGACTGAGAGAGGATCTCGAATTTAGAAGTAAGTAGCCATCTGGGAACAAGTGACCACCAAACAGTGTGGTTCACGATAAACACAGCCATAGTCAAGCCATACAAAAGCAAGAGTATCGGACTTTAGGAGGGCTGACTTTGGAAAATGGGAGAGTGCCTCAGAGAAACACTAGCAAATGGGCAAGAAGGAGTGGTGGAGGAACAATGGGGAAAAATCAAAACAGCCATCACAGAGGCAACACATCTTTGTGTGAAGCAAATAAATCAACAAAACAAAGAGAAGGAAAAAAACACTATGGTTCTCAAAAGAGGTGGTGGGGAAGGTTAGGGAGAAAAGGCATCATTCAGAAAGTATAAGAAAACAGAGAAGGAGCAGGATAGAGAGCTGTACTAGTTAAAGCAAAAAGAAGTGGGGAAGGCAGTCAGAATAGCAAAGGCCCAAACTGTGGAAAAAATAGCCAACTCAGTTAAGAAAGAGGATAAAACCTTTTATAAGTACATTAGGGAGTGAAGAGAGACCAAGGGAGGGAAGCATAGCGAGGCTTAATAAAGGAAAGGGGGATGGGCAGAGGGTGACAGTGACAAAGCAGGAATACTGAATGAATACTTCTACTCAGTATTTACAAAAGAAGAGGAGGGGTGGGAGGTAAACCAAACAGTAGAAGAACTCTGGATAGGGGGGTCAATACAAGTCACTTCCATGTCATAAGAGAAAACACAAAAGAGTGATCACTATTATGGCGAGTGTATATTGCTGAAAAGCTATTAGGCAATATACACAAAACAGTGACAGTACCTCTGGCCCGTAGTTTTCAATGTTTATATGGGGGAGCTGTGCCCCTCCCTGCACCCTGCCTCACAGGGGACTTCACCCCACCACACACCCCTACTGAAAGATTCTAAAATCCAGGGGAGTGCATATTGGGGAGGGGGTGAGACTCCTAAAAGAAATAAAAAAAAACAAGAGCCGCAGACACCAGCAAAATATTTCTCCCCATTCCATCCCCAAACCCAGAACCTCCTATGCCAGAGTCAGCCACCCTCACCATCACACCACACAGGCAGGCTTGGCAGCACCAGGAGCACCGCCCCATAGAAACCCTCTCTTTTATCCCTCCCCTTCCCTTCCCCTTGATATTCCTGCTTTCTGGTTACCCTTCTGCATGGTCGCCATCGACCAGGTCGCTACCCTTGCAGGGTAGCTGATAACTATCTCACTCAATATGACTCGCTTATTTGCGAGTCACTCATATGTGATCACCCTTTTGACGTGATACCATACCAGTCCATTCATAGAAGAAAGGGTCCTGAGAGAACTCTTAAAACTGAAGGTGGACAAAGCAATGTGGCCTGATGAGATTCATCCCAGAATTCTAAAAGAACTAAGGGGAGAACTAGTGATACCACTGACTACCCTTTTTAACAAATCATGGGAGGGTGGTGTGGTACCTGAGGACCGAAGGAAGATGAATATGATTCCACTTAACAAAAGTGGGAACAAGACAGAGGCAGGACATTATAGACCGGTTAGTTTGATCTCAGTGGTAGAAAAAATGATGGACTCATGTCTGAAGGAAAGAATTGTTGAGTACCTAGAGACCAGTGTGGCACAGGACCCAAGGCAGCATGGATTCACAGTAGGAAGGTCATGTCAGATGAATCTAATCGATTTCTTTGACTGGGTGACAAAAGTAGTAGACCAGGGAAGGGCTGTGGACATGGCCTACCTAGACTTTAGCAAGGCATTTGACACAGTCCCACACAAAAGATTAATAAACAAGTTAGCCAACCTCGGAGTGGGTCCCAGGGTTGTAGCCTGGGTAAAACACTGGCTGGACAACAGGACCCAGAGGATAATAGTAAATGGAGTCCACTCCGAAGAAAGGGGGGTTACTAGTGGGGTACTGCAGGTTCAGTACTGGGACCAGTCTTCTTTAATGTCTTTATAAGTGACATTGCAGAGGGACTGGAAGAGAAAGTAAGCCTCTTTGCAGAAGACACAGGGTTGATACATGGGGGGTGGAAAGGATGAGAAGGGACTTGGCAAGGTTGGAGAAATCATTAAAAGTATGGCAGCTAATATTCAATGCAAAGAAGTGCAAAGTAATGCACCTGGGAAACAAAAACCCAGGGAAAGAGTACGCAATGTGGGGGGAGGTACTAACAAGAAAAATGGAAAGGGACTTTGGGGTAGTCATATCAGATGACTTAAAGGTGGGCAAGCAATGTAAGAAGGCAGTAAGGAGGGCTTGGGGGATACTTACTGGGATGCATAGGGAGAGACATCACCAGTAGAAAACTGGAAGTTGTTATCCCTCTGTACAGAGAGTTTGTGAGATCCCATCTGGAATACTGTGTGCAATTCTGGAGACCCTATCGCCACAAGAACATAGACAGGATGGAGGCAGTCCCCAGTTGAGGGCAACTAAAATAGTGCAGGGTCTGCACCAAGGCAAGACTGGGCAAATTCTAATTTTCAGGCACCCAATCACAGAGGCTCTGGGCACCGCACAATCAAATATATCAAGGAACAATTACAGTAAAACACTATAAATAAAATATAAAACATTCCCTTTAAATACTTAAAATCAGACCACCAAAATGGGGGTCTGACCTGACAGCAGAATTCTAAGGGCCCATTACTCTAAATATATAAGAGACCTTATCAAAAGGATAGTGCCTGGGAATGCCTGGCTGAATCAAAAGGTCTTGAAGTGGGCTATGAATGCCTCAACTGAAGGGGCCTCCCTTACTGATGGAGGAGGCAAATTCCACAAGATGGGGCTGGTGACACTAAAAGCTCTGTCGCTGGCAGTTTTTAACCTTGTCCTAGGAATCGCAAGTAGGCCCCTAGAGGAGGATCAGAGGGAGCAGACCAGGGTAGCAGGTGTTAGAAGGTCTGACAGGTAGCCTGGTCCCAGTACATGTTGGGCCTTAAAGGTGAACAAGCCAACCTTAAAGAGAACCCTCCATCAAACAGGCAGCCAGTGCAATTCATGCAGCACAGTGGTGACATGTCAGCATTTAGGCTGTCCCATCAACAGCCTGGCAGCTGCATTCTAAACTAGCTGCAATTGACAGAGGGTACCTCCAGAAACCCTGAGGTAGAGTGCATTACAGTAGTCAAGCCTTGATGTCACGCATGCATGTATCAAGGTGGGGAGGTCCAAGGGCAGAACTAGGTGTTTGATGATAGTGATATTCCCCAGGTGCAAAAAGCGAGACCAGACAACAGATGACACCTGTGATTCAAGTGTCAATCCACTGTCAAGAATAACACCAAGATTGCACACCCTAGAGGAGGCCTTCAATGGCATAGATCCCAGAAACAATCCAGTCTCAGCACCAGAGGCCATTCTATCATGCCTCCTGTTCGACTCCACCACCAGTACCTCCATCTTATCGCGGTTCAGTCACAATCAGCTACAGGCCATCCAGTCATTAATCTCAGCCAGGCAGTTGTTCAGTACATCCACTGCATTGGATGTCCTAGGGCAAAGGATATATACAGCTGGGTATCATCAGTGTAGCAATGAAAATCCAGACTGTACTTCCTAATGATCTCACCCAGGTGCAGCATATACACGGCAAACAACATTGGCGACAAGACCGAACCCTGAGGTACTCCACAAGACAGAAGGCTAGGGGAGAAGGAAAAATTCCCCATCACAACCCTTTGCCTCCTGTTTGTGAGATAGGATGGAAACCAGCAGATGACAGTGCCAGCGAGTCCACAAAATTCCCTCAGGCAGTCAAGTAACACACAATGGTCCACCATGTCGAAAGCTGAGAAGAGATCAGAGTGGACGAGAATTTTCCCCTCACCTTGATCTCTCACCTTGAGGAGATCATTATGCATCTGAACTAATGCCGTTTCCGTACAGAGCCCGGCACAAAACCCAAACTGGAGTGGCTCATAGATATCAAAGGTTACTAGGTGTTCTCCAAGCTGCTGCACCACAATCTTCTTTACAACCTTTCCTAAAAATGGAAGGTTGGAGACAGGATGATAATTCACCTTGAAGTCAGGGTCTAAAAATGGTTTCTTCAGAAGGGGTCTCACCAGTGCCATCTTCAAGGTACATCCCAGTAAGAAATGAGTTGGTACTGGGCCCAGTTCACAATATGTGTGCTTCAGCCTTGAGACAACATCAATAGCCTTGGCCACCTCCACTGGTTTAAACTCCCCCAACCAGGTGGAGTGTACCTCGGACACTCCAGGTGACCACTGTCCGCCACACTGTGGCTCACTGGCAGAATTTCCTGCCTGATAGCAGACACTCTGTCTGAGAAGAACCAAGCAAACTCATTGCTTAAAACATCAGAAAATGCTTTTTTTCAGCTGTAAACAAGCTGATTGTAATAGCCTGTCCACAGTCCAAAAAAGCATAGCTGGTCAGTTCTTTCCAGTGGCAATCTCCTTGGACAGGAACACTGCCTTCTTATGGTTTATTGCCCCCTGGTATACAACATAGTGTACATGCAGTGCCAGTCTGTCTGTCCCCAGTCCGGTCCTCCACCATCAGTGCTCTAACCTCTGGCCCTTCATCTTCATCACCTTGAGCTCCCTATCAAACCAAGGGGACCTCAAGTGAGAGGATCTGGGTCATATACAGACAAGTGCAAGAGAGTTGAGTGCCCCAGACATCGCCTCATTATAGGTGGCGACTGCTTCACCCACACACCCTATACATCCACTGCCCACCAGAAGCCATATGAAGATAGACTAAAGGAGCTTAATATGGATACCCTCAAGGAAAGGAAGGGGGGGGACATGATAGAAACATTTATGTACCTCAAGGGAATCAACAAAGTCCAAGAGGGTAGCATCTTTCAGAAAAAGTGATGTGCAAGAACAAGGGGCACAATTTGAAGATAGAGGGGAAATGGCTCAGTGGCAATGTGAGGAAGTATTTTTTCTCAGAAAGGGTGGAGGATGCATGGAATGGCCTTCCTGAGGAGGTTATGATGTCAAAAACTTTGGGGGAATTCAAGAATGCATGAGACAGACATAGAGCAATTCTAGTGGTGGGTAGGATTAGGTTAAGTAGGATCTGCAGCTTATCCAATAGGTATGGATATGGGGAGACTGGGTGGGCCAAGTGGTCCTTATCTGCCATCAAAGTCTATGTTTCTATGTTTCTAGGATAGCAAGAGACAGGGTTAGCTAGGGGCTCATTGTCACTAAAGGTGAACAAGTACCCAGGGTCAAATGGCATGCACCCCATGGGGTTGAAGAAGTTGTAACTGGAAATGACAGGTCCCTGGTGGACCTGTTCAACAGTTCACTAGGCCCAGAGGGGTGGTGCCACAGGAGTGGAAAATCCACATGTGGTACCACTGCACAAGAGGGATCCTAGGGATGACCAAGCAAACTATAGGCCAGTCAATCAGTCCTCCATTGTTGGTAAATTGATGGAGACCATTCTGAAGGAAAGGCTGGTTTGGTTCCTTGAAGCTAATGAGCTCCAGGATAAGAGGCATAATGGAAACATATCAGAGTTCCTGCCAAACCAACCTGATAAACCTTTCTGGCCAGGTAATGAAGGCAGCAGACAAGGACCAGGCAGTTGCCATTCTACACCTGGACTTCAGCAAGTCCTTCGACTCAGGGATCAACAAGAGATTGATCAGGAAGTTGTAGAACATAAGGGTGGAAAGCAAATTAACCGGCTAGGTGACAAACTGACTGAGAGGTAGGACCCAGAAGGTGGTGGTTGGAGAATTCTCAGGTACAAGGGCAGTTACCAGTGGGATCCCACAACTGTCAGTGCTTGGTCTAGTGTTACCATTGTATTCATTAGCTACATTGTGTATAGCATTAATGGCAAAATTTGCTTCTTTGCAGATGATACCAAAGCCTGTGGGAGGGTTGTAACAGGGCTGAATAAGGCCCTGTCCAATTTGTTAAACAGAAAGAGGTAAACACAAGAATCTATTCTGTCCTCTCCTTTTCTGTCTTTTGTCTGTCTGATTGTGCAATCAAATGTTCTTGTGAGACTGAGGAACTGATCACTCTGATGGTCTCACACGTCTCTGCCTTCCACTATCTCTTTGCCTTCACTTGCTGTTTCTATCTTTTCTTCCTCCTTGCGTATCTTTGGTTATAAAACTTATGTGAATCTTTATGTGAAACTAAGATCCTTTGGTTTGAAAATGCATAAAGTTACGTTGTTGAAATGATTGTATAAAGCTATTTTGTACTCAGGGGGTTAACTTTGCAATGCAGTTTGATCTCCACAAACTATTTTACAGAGTTATCAATAGGATATTAGTTTTAGGACACCATGTTCTATTTTGTTCACCTGCAGGAAAGAAATTGTCAAGAACTGTGATACATTTTGTGTGAAAACAGGGTGTCTCTTAGCAAACTCAGGGTGTAGAAATAAATTGCCATGCAAAGACTTCTTAAAAACATGAGCAATCATTTGTTAGAAAGACAGAGTGAGAGAGAGAGAGAGAGAGAGAGAGAGAGAGAGAGAGACAGAGGCTTATAATTAGAGCTACCCTCAGATGAAGGACTTTGTTTTATTTGAACTGCTTATGTTTACAATTCAGTACTTTTTTTATTTTGTTACTGTTATTGAGAATAACAAAATGTTACTTGCAAATGTTATCACTGCTCCTGGTTTTCCTATGCTTTCTGACCTGTTCTTCAATGACAAGGGTGGCACAGATGAGGGAGTACAGGCCCTAAAAAAGGATCTAGTGAAGATGGAGAGGTGATCTGGTATCTGGCAGCTGGGTTTCAATTGAAAGAAGTACAAGGTCACACACATTGGAAGAAAGAATCCAAGGGCCAAGTTCCGTCTAGGGGGAGTCAAGGTCACTGTATATGAGGAAGAAAAGGACTTGGAGATAGCCATAACCAGGCAGGCTAAAGAGTGTAGAAAAGCAGCAGCCAAGGCTAACAGAATGCTCATATATATTCATGCAGGGTTCATGAGCAAAAGGGAGGTGGTTATTCTGTAATGTGCAATACTGGAGTCCCTACCTGAGGAAGGACATCAAATAGCTTGAGGCAGTTCAGACAAGGGTCACCTAGATGGATAAAAGGCAGCAGGACAGGACATATGAGGACAAACAAAAACAACGCAATATGTACTCATTCTAGGATAGGAAAGAGAGAGAGAGAGAGAGGGGGTGGACATGATTGAAACCTTTAAATAATGTGAAAGGTATAGACAAGGTAGAAATTGTGGCCTTCTTTGTCTTAGTGAAAACAAGACCAAAAGGGGGCACTGCAACAAATGGGAAGCTTCAAAATGGAAGTCAGGAGACACTTCTTCATAGAATGTGTGATGTCAGAGTGGAATGAGCTCCCATCTCAGGTCGTTCATCAGAAGACAGTGGAGGGGGGAAAGAGAGGGTGAGATGGTGAAGGGGAGGGCCAAGGTTGGGGGGGCAGGGCCCACAGTAACCTCACTCAGGCACTCCACAATCAAGCATACTTGATAGACCAAATGGCTTTCTGCTGACTGGTTCATTTGAGTGTATGTTTGTTTACTGTTGTGTATTTCTTCATTTCCATAAATATATCTGAGGGTTAGAAACCAGGACCTGTGTGCTCAAATCCTTGCACAAACCTAAACTTTATTTTATCCAATAGAACAGGGTTCAAATCCTGATGTGAATGTCAATACTGTAAATTTTAAAAAGCAGTATTTCCTGATCCAATTTCAACAGACAAATGCTGTATGTACAAGGCAACACGTGTTGCTTTTAATGTTAAACACTTTATAGTACTGTATTTTCAAAGTTTTAAAACTTTATTTTTGGGCTATAATTCTACCACAGTTGTGGCGCATAGGAGCTTAGAGTAGGAACAGTAGTACTAGTAGTAGTAGTAGTGGTAGTAGATTTTTTTATTTGAGGCACCCTTCCCCGAAGGTTCAGGGCACCTTTACAAACATATAAATCATGAACAGCATATTGTAATATGATCATACATCTAGTATCTAACAAGTATAGATATAATAAAATATAATACATATTATATGCCTTATATTCTAAAACAATATCACTGCTTATCTTTACTTAATCCCCAAGGCATGTTGAAATAGAAATGATTTCAGTTTTCTTTTAAATATTTCTATCAAGGGGGCCTCCCTGAGGCATCCAGGCAACGAGTTCCAAAGGATCAGCATGGCCACCTCGAAAGCTTGATCCCCCAAAGACTTCAATCTCATCCTGGAGACCTCCAGGAGGCCCTCCCCCACTGATCAAAGAAAGCGGCTTGGAGTGCAGGGATGCCAGAGCTCCCTCAGGTAATCCAGACCCAGTCCATGCAGGGCCTTATAAGTCAACAAACCCATTTTAATGGAGAAGCACTAGCACACCGAAAGCCAGAGCAGTTTACGAAGCACCGGTGAAATATGGCATGCTGTCAAAAGACTTGTCAATAGCTATGCCGCAGTGTTCTGCAGTAGCTACAGGCACTGCAGCATACCCCCTTTGACTTCAAGGTAGGGCGTGTTACAGTAGTCGAGCCTCGAGGTAATAGACACATGTAACAGTGTGGCCAATTCATTGGGGGGACAATGGATCTTACAGAAAAGATTCTTTGCTATAATTAACAATTTGCTAGGGAGGAACTGGACATGTCTAAATGTCCATAAGAAAACATTTTTGAATACTTTTACTATCTGTGCTTCTTTGAGAGTCTGTCCACTGCATGAGCTAGGCATTAAACAAAATATGGTATGTACATATTGCATGGAGAAATTATTAGGGAAACAGAGGAGGGAGTTCATAGAATATCCAACTTCTGCCAGGAGAGTACTGTGGATACTGAATATTGAATGTCTCCTTTAATGCGGCCCAGAGTTCCATTATTTCAGATTGGAAAGCAGAGTTACTCCGCCTAAGAACAGTTTAAATGGAGCATTCATGTTTTAGTTAAAATGTAGCTGTAAGTTAATGGAGTGCATCTCTGGAGACTTTTAAAGTTGCAATTCATATGCATAAATTTAATTTCCTTGTCTGAGCAAAATGCCATCAATTTTGAGTGTCAGATCTTTCCTTTAATATTATTCCTTAATGTAAGCCGGGAGTATCATATGATATGAAAAATATGAATTAAAATTGATTCTACATTGGCTTTTCCTACACTGGGGATTGCTCAAAAGAAAAAAAGCAGTGTCACTAAAGCTTTATTGATATTTTATTCTTGTTCAGTGCTGATATGCCAAAGGCCCCCTTCACATTCCAAGATAGCTGCCAATGATGCTATCTTCGTTATGCAAATGAGGCAATATGTGTTGGAAGAATAAAACACTTTATATTACTTTTCCATAACTAGTGACAGGGTTTCAGCTTTACTGTGGAGCTGGCATAGGGTGATACAGATAGTTTTGCTTTTCTTTCACCTTTGGGATAAATATTGAAGAGTCTGTGACATTTATGGGAAAACTTGGAAAAAAACACACATTCTCCGTATTTCATTTTGTCCCTTTCTTTATTACTAAGGATGGCTGCTTGATAAAAGAACTCTTGTCCCACAGATTTCAACTACTCCAGCTGATTGGTTACAATTAATTAGAGATGCAGTGAGTTTAAAACCTGCTGGCAAATGGTTGTGAAATTGTCCACTGCACACTATACAACACATTGCATTTTTTTGCCAGGCAACACCAACCACAATGGCAGATTTCATTTTTTACAAAAAATAGAACAGCAGACAGCAAATCTGTACTTCACCATTTAGGCACCTTTTTCCCTCCCTCCCTCCTCCCCAAGTTCTAACCTGATAAACCAAGCCCCCACCCACCCAACCTTGTAGCACTCACAGAATCCTCTTGCCCCTCCAGTTCCAGAGAAGTAAAGCACAGTTTAACTTGTGTTATAGTAAAAAGCTTCATCCCATCCCCCACTTTTATATGACTTTTCCAGTCCCATCCTCCCTTCCTCAGCCTGACCCACTAAAAGAATAACATCCCCCATCTTCTTCCCCTTTGGTAAGGCATGCAACAGCACCCCTCCAGCATCACCCACATAAAGGATATAGTTGCCCCCTGCTGTACAACCTATTGCAGTCCTCCCTCCACTTCAGTTGATTGCCATCTAATAAATGAAACCATGGGTGTTCCTATAGTAAGCACATTATCACTAGTTGTTAATCAGGTGATTACTATAGGACTGCATGTGGTTTCACTCATAAGTCAGTGGTCTGCTAAGGTAGTTGGCTACTGTACATAGAAGCATAGAATCATAGAGTTTCTGGCAGAGAAATGCCCCTTGGCCCATCAAGTCTACCCAGTCTTTCCTGTTAAATGCAAAATCTGGGCATTCTAGTGGCACTTCAATCCTTTCCCCCCCTCTTTTGATCCTGGTTATATGAAGTCCATGTGTCTGTCCCACCACTGTTTGAATCCCCCTACTGTTTTTGCACAGATTATTTCTTTTTTATAGGTTACTTATTCCATTTTTCCACCACCATTTCTGTGAAAAAATACTTTCTGCCAGCCATCATATATTTGCTCCCCCTAGTTGTATAGAGTATCCCCTGGTATTTGTTTCTTTACTCAGTTTAAACAATAACCTGCTATCCACCTTGTTTTCTCTGTAGAGAAATGTGTGCCCTATATCTCAGTCATGTCCCTTCTCACCTCCACCATGTTCATGTTTAAGTCCTTCAACCTATCCTCTTGGGGGGCATGGCCAAGCCAGAGAATATGGTAGATGCCTGAGTGAGAGGCTTTCCCTGAGATACTCCTAATCCTTTAAAAACCACAGGCATCTGTAATATTCAGGCAACAAAACTAACAATTTTAAAGAAACTAAAAGATGAGCAATGCAAAATCGCAGAAGAAATTCACTCAACCAATGACAGGAGGTTCCATGGCTGGCAAAACTAGTATGCTGTCAGAAATGAGAGCCTGCTCCAACAACATGGTTGCTGAGCAGGAGGATGGTAGTGCAGGGCAGGAGACTAGCATGCAAATCTGACAGCGCTTCTCACCAGCATGTGGTCTAAGATGAAAGCTGGATTCACAAACATTAATATACAGATGACCGCTTTTTGAGGGGGCTCAGTGGTGAGCCAGTGGGAACACAGTTCAGGTGTGTGGAGGAGGGGCTACAGGTGCCTTAAACGCTCTGCTCTGTACTACAGCGTGAGCGGGGTTTGTGAGCGTGAGTGGCACAAGCACCACTTGGTATAAATATTTCAGTGATCAAGGAAATGAGGGCAGAGTCTGGGTCTGAGTTGTGGCTCTGAAATCAGCATATTCCTAGCTAGCGAGTATTAAATATAGTTGTCTGTTATCAGAAGGAGAAGTAAGGTTGTATAGAATAAATCTCGCAGTGGTATAAATTACTTTTATATTTGAAAGCATAAAAAAAAATTCAGGGAGTACTCCACAATGGGCTTCTACTAGATTTGTTTTTTTTATCTTGATTAGTTTAATAGAGTTCTAATTTCAAGCCCATTAGAACAGACAAGCTGTGGCATATGGAATCAGATGTAGATTCAGGTACCTGTAGTTTTTTATTACACTAAGCAAGGCCCAATCTGTCATGAAATTATACCAGATCTGCTTACTGTGGGATATTATAGGGACTTAGTAAAGTTAACACAAGTAATTGGGGGGCCAAAGCTGGGATCTTCCAATATGTACACAGTAAATATTAAAATTAAAAAAATTCTGAATTTAGTAAGAAAATGGAGGAACAAAAACTTGTGATTTTCAAAATCTATTAAAGTATTCTGGCATAGAATTCTTGTTGTTGTGTGGGGATATACACCCTAATCCAGGACCATCAGAAGGTGAACCCTCTAATGCAGAAGTATTAAAACAAAACAACCTTGGAACTGGGCATTTCAACTCACGAAGTGTCTGGAAAAAATTTTACTTAATACAGGACTGAGTGACCGAATATCACCCAGAAATAATTGTTATAGCTGAAACGTGGTTGCATAAAAGAATTTCAGACACTTCTATAGAACTGAACAATTACAAAGTATTTAGAAAGGATCGAAACAAAAGGGGTGCGGTATACTGATTTATGATAATTCCAGGCTCTCTTCTCAAGCAAAGCAGAATGATTTTCAGGAGGTGGGATTAGAAGGGGTGACAAATGTGATA
The DNA here is from genome assembly GCA_016271365.2 of Neoceratodus forsteri. Lineage (NCBI taxonomy): Eukaryota > Metazoa > Chordata > Ceratodontiformes > Ceratodontidae > Neoceratodus > Neoceratodus forsteri. Next base: position 1,786,744,768 of record CM057455.1, on the reverse strand, counting down.
AAAATGCCTTTCAGTAAGCCATTACTTTTAGCAGGGGTCTATAAGCATCCTAAAGTTCAAGATAAAGTTTTTAAAGCCCTGTCAAGCTGCTTGTTTGAGTATAGAAATACACATGAGATACTTGTCACAGGTGATTTTAATGTTCATTGGTCCATAATTGAGATAACTCATAGCTTAGTGAAACTGCAAGTGAATTTAGGGCTGACACAGTTAATCGAAGATCCAACCAGAATTAATAACAAAGAATATAATAAATCAACCTTGCTAGACCTCATCTTTACTAATTGCCCAGAACAATTCTTACAAAGTAGTGTTCACTGGATACATTTTCTGACCACCAGTTTATATATGCCATACAAAATAAGGTCCATAGAAATGTTGAAGAGCCACATATGATCCATTGGAGACATTTTTAACATATTGACTACACAGCCTTTATGCTGGATATAGAAACAATACACAGGGACAGTTTAGAATTGATTCCCACTGCTACAGATGCCTGGACTTATTTCCACCTAGAATTTATGAAGGTCTGTGACCTGCACACACCCATAAAAAAGAGAAAGATTAAAAATACAGGACTAAAATGGTACAATGCAGACCTACACAAACTAAGGAAGGAAAGAGACCGAAGGTAGAAAAGGGCAAAAACTACAAGAATTAAGGAAGATTGGGATTTTTATTGACAAGTACGGAATAGATACACACAGGTAATGAGAAATGCGAAACAAAATTATTTTAAAACTAGATTAGAAGATGACAAAAATAGTAATCCAAGATCCTTTTGGAAACAATGTTGGGGCAGATGGGAAAGCATAAAACTTCATAGGTGAACACTTTTTTGTTAAATGGACAACAGGTACCATTGAGTGATGAGGTAGCTAGTGCGTCCAATGATTATTTAATAGAATCAGGTGACTTAGGACTAGATACAGTACAAGTCACATTAAACTGTTCATCCAATGAGTTGCTTTAGCATTTCTGACTGAATTGCATAAATGTAGCTGGATCCAGCACAATGCCTTGCACAAACTGTTTCTTAAGAGTTAAAATGCAGCTTTGCATTGCACTGTGACTAGACTGCAGATGTATTTCAACTAAGTTGCAAAAGCATTCTATAAACATTGCTCTTCAGTTGATTAATCATTGAAAAATAATGCAATATGAGTTGCCGTTGCATTGCCAACCCAAAAAAGCAATGCTAGACCAACTCATTGATGGAACAGTTTAATGTGACTTATATTGTACTATTAGTTTAATAGATAGGAAAGAAAGGGAGAAAATAACTGAGCTAGATTTGGGACAAATTTAAACATTTGAACTCCACAGTATATCGGCAGAAGAAGTTAGAAATTAATTGTTAAAATTAGATACAACCAAAGCAGTGGGCCTAGATAAATTACCTACTAATTTGTTAAGATACGCTGTCCCATGTATTTCCTATCCCTATCCTATATTTTTAATTTTTCTATACAAACTGGAGAGTACCCCGGAGATTGGAAGACTGCTAAAATAATACCAATATTTAAAGCAGGATCAAAAGAAGACAAAGGGAATTACAGACCCATTGCTTTGTTGCCCCTTGTGTCTAAAATCTTTGAAAAGTTGATTGCAAATCAACTGAAAGAATATTTGAAAATGGAAGCATGTTAAACAAATTTCAGTCCAGATTTCACTCACAGCACATTACCCATACTGCATTGATAAAGGTAGTGAGTGATATTCAACTGGGCCTGCACAGAAGGAATGTGATTGGGGCAGTTTTCATAGACATATCTAAGGCCTTTGATACCCTGAATCATGGGGTCCTCCTATCCAGGCTCAGGGAAATGGGTCTAATGGATGGGGCCTTGAATTGGTTTTCATCTTACTTACAGGGTAGGAAACAACTTGTTGATTTGGGTCTCTATAGGTCTTTACCAACTGCTGTTAAATCAGGGGTTCCCCAGGGCTCCATTTTGGGGCCCTTACTTTTTAATATTTACATCAATAACATGGGCTTTGATAATCTGGATATTAAATCCCATTTATATGCCAACAATACAGTATTGTATGTTGAAGGGCCTTCTGTTGAACTTGTTCAAGCAAAGTTACAGACAGCATTTACAATGGTTAAGAGGTATTTTGAGACACATCCACTCAAACTAAATGCAAAGAAGACACAAATTGTACTATTCAGCAGGAGGTTGTGTAAAGGGGCTAAGGATGTTATACATGTTAAAACTAAGGATGGAGTGGTTATACAGCAGGTTATGTGGTATAAATATC